>CM056722.1:99498937-101898937 GCA_029844215.1 Przewalskia tangutica
CAATCAAGCGGACACCAGGCTCGCTAGCCGATGCAAATCACGAACCATGTCCCTCCTCTCTAGTGCACATCGATGGGCTCCCCGTCGACCTACGACTAAGGCATACGCCTGACATTGGCCTTCCGGGTGGTATAGGATATCAACATCGTAATCCTTAAGCAACTCTAACCACCGTCTGCATCGTAAGTTCAGCTCCTGCCATGGTGAAGATATCTTGGAGGCTCTTGTGATGCGTATAAATATCCACGTGAACCCGTACAAATAGTGCCTCAGGATCTTGGCGTGAATCACGGTACGCGACTCGAATCATGGGTGGGGTAGTTCCTCGTGTTTCTTGGTGTCGGGATCGTATGCTATAACCACTGCCATGCTGCGTCAATACATCCCAACCCGATGCACGGCGCATCTGATACCGACATAACCATCTGGACCTACGGAAGTAAGAGCGGGGCGGTCGTCGATCTCTCTTTTCGTATTTGGAAACCACCTTTCCGACATCGATCCATGAAACTTGGCGCCACGAGTCGACCCTGGTCAATGGTGCGAGAGATAGAAGCAAACTTCTCTGAACCGTAGATAATAACTCAAGGCCCGGAAAGCTGCGAACCTGCGTCGAAGTAGTAGGTCTCGGCCAAGTCTGTTGCCTCGATCTTGGCGTATCAACTTTCGAATGCCGTCACCCGACAATATGCCCAAGCGCCCGGCTGAAGTCAACCAAAACTTCGCATTTGGAAAACTTGGCGTCTGGCTCTTCAGTCTGGAAGCGTCGGCCACGGTCCTCAAATGCTCGCATGCTCTGCTCTGGCGAGAATAAACCAAGATATCATCAATGAACCTTTATCACAAGCGTGTCCAAAATGGTTTGAACACTCGGTTCATCAAATCCATGAATCTGCCCGGAGCGTTGGTCAACCCAAAGACATGACCACGAACTCATAATGCCGTCTGGGTCGGAATGCAGATCTAGGGACATCCGCCTCTCGACTACTTTTGATGATAGCCGATCGCGAGATCAATCTTGGAGAAACATCTCGCACCTGGCAAGTCGAACAAATCATCAATCACAGGAGGGTATCACATTCTTAATGGTCACCTTGTTGGTGCTGTAATCAACACACATGCGCGGCGTCGTCCATTCTTCTTCACGAACAATACCGGCGCCCCGAGGGAGAAACAGGGCCTAATGAAACCGCTTCTCAGCAAATCCCTAAGCTGATCCTTGGCTCTCATTCGGCGGTGCCGTTACGTATGGCGGAATGGAAATAAGCGAGATGTCACAACAATATGTCAATACAAAACTCAATCTCCCTCTCGGGAGGCATGCACGAGGTCATGCAGGAACACGTCGGGAACTTCGTGACTCACGAGGCGGTAAAATCTGGTGCATGACCTCGATATCAAACACCGAACTAGATGGTAGATATACCCATGCGCACCATCTTCCTAGCCTTGGGTAGGAAATAAACCTACCCCTCGGCGATCTGAGTGCTCCCCTCACTCGGCAATGGCTCGCCGAGGAAGCTGGAACCGTACTACTCTCTGCGATACATTGGCATAGCAAGCTAGCCAATCCGTCCCATAATCACGTCGAAGTCAATCATCTCGACTCTATCAAGTCGGCTGGGTCCGACCATTGTAAATAGTCACGAGGACAAGCTCTATACCCGCTGAGCTACCGCGAATCACCATTTGGCGTAGCTACCTCGAAAGAGTCTATGGACTCGGGCTCTATCCATATCCTACTAGCAACAAGGGAGATATATAGGGACAGTAGAACCGGATCTATCAAGCGTACACATCAAACCCAGGCCGATAAGGTACACAGTGGCGACATCGGTGAGGCCTCACGATCTGTCGGTGGACCAAAGCATATATGCGGTTCGAGGACCGCTAGGCCAGGACGAGCCACGACCTGCCAGCGACCTGGCGACCCATGAGCACCACGCCTGCAGGCGAGTAAGCTGTAGGAGATGATGAGCGGCCACGAGAACACGAAAGGTGGGCCCTACCACCGCCCCGGTCGGACGGTCCTCGCAAAGTGACCTGCGGCCACAAGCGTAACAAGATCCATAAGTAGTACCACACTTCCCGTAATGGGATCTGCGTCGGCCAGTTGGGGTGGTCGATCGCCGATACCTCTGCTACTGCGGGCGTCACGAAGCCACAGGGCCACAGTGCGCCCTCGAAAACTACGGTGTCTTGAGGGCGGTGCGAGTGCTCTGGTGGGCGTGGTGCGAATCTAGGCTAACTTTGAGGCCGCCGCCCACGATAACCACGAGAAAACCCTCCGTCACGGCCGCCTGGCGATGTCGTCGACCGTCGACCTGCGCTCGCCGCATCAAGGCGTGAGCTGCGTGCGGGTAATGTCCGTACGGTGGAGAAACCCACATGACTCGGCCATATAGTCGTCTGGCCGGTGACATAGCGGTGCACCACATCCTCATATCTGCTGCAATCTTTGGGACATATCGAGCGAAGAATCAAACTCGACATTGTACTCCTGACGGTCGTCCTCTGCGCCTCGTGATAAAAATCTATCGGCCGCGCCCTCGCCATCTGTGGAGGCAAGAAGTGAGTGAGAAAGCCTGCGAGAACTTCGTCCCGTGTAGGCGGGCGCGTGCTCTCCGGGATAACTCCCGTGAATCAAACCAATCATTTGCGGTATCCACGCGGCCTATGTGAACAAAGATCACGGACTCGGTCTCGGCATACGATCACTCTCAAAATCCTCTGAAGGCGGCGGATGAACTCCTGCGGATCATCCTCGGCCTCGACCCATAAAACTCCGTGTTCTGACTCAAGAAATCTCGTAGCCTCAAACTATACGCCCTCGGGTGTACCACGGGTGCGGAGTGGGCTGGGCTGCCCGCGTCAATCTCTCCTCGTGTCGGGCCTGACTTTAGCCAAAGATGGGCCATCTCCTTGCCACTAACTCCTCAGCCCAGTGTGGGAGCGGAGGTGTGGATGCGTGGTCTCTTTGAAATGGCGGCGTCATAGAACTGCCGTCTGGTATAGGCCCGGGCACGAGCCCTCGTGACTCTGGGTGTCTGCTAGCGACTCCTCTTTGCCTTGCCGCCGGGCGGGTTGCCTTACGTGGAGGCATAAGCGTTCGAGGAAAGGAATACGTTAGAGGTCGACCTATAACACGACTCTAAAGCCACGATCTCGAGAATGAGAAGAATGGAAACCAATCCTAAATATCCTATAGCCTCACGATTATTGGTGTAGTGCACTTAACACACGATGTCGAACTACTAGATACGGTCGTAGACACTTTCAGAGGATTAAGCGCTCACGATACCACTTTTGTCACGACCCGTTAGGGGCGTGGTAGTGCCCTTTACAAGGCACCCACCCAGTAGTCATACATCGAGTAACGCGGAATATAAAACAAGGCGAAGCTTGATTTATAAAATAAGACCACAGTTTATCCGAAGAAAAGCTTGCCTTCGGCATAATATAAATAACTCAAGTTTGCGATTCATCCCAGTGTACAATAGTACTCTGAGACCTCTAAGGAAGTAAACAACTATGGCGGGACGGGGCCCGCCATACCAGCTATGCAAAACTATCTACAATCTGAGGAGATCGTACCCAAAGTAGAGCCTCGGAGAAGATGGAGCTCACGACACCCAGCGCAAAGATCCTAAGGATGTGGATCTAGCACCTTGCCCCTGCGGCATGAGCGGCCCCGAAGGAGTCGGTCTGAGTACTAAGTATGCGGCTGTAAAATACTTAAATGAAAACATATCATTTAAAAACCAGTTTACAAATCGTGTGAAACAACGAGGAAACCGCGTAGTACTCATCCTGACAAAGAGCAACAATAGGTAGCTGTAATAGGTCTTGTCACAGGCTGCGAATGATCGGAAAGCAGGCCACTCGCCCCATCATCATTCGCAAGCCTAATCCTGAACTCGAGTCCGCGTAGGCCACTCGCGTGGGCGCGTGAGGTATAACCCGCGTCGAGGGTAGCTACTCCTCGGCGTCGTCTGGACTCGTCGCATGGCCAGACGGTTCGCGTGAGCATAACCCGCGTACTAACACGGAACTCCGTAGCTCCGCGCCGGCCCCTGGACCCGCGTAGGTATTCTCGAATCATGGTCGGACCGCTGAGTCTACCCGCGTGGAGGCGGCAACCCCGGTATCGTCTCAAGAGGTGAGTGATAGTATACTAACATAACAACTTATCTTTAAACAACATAAGCACAACAAGGATACTACCTATACAAGCGTTACAAGATACTAACACCGTAGCATCATATCATATCTATTTATCAAACCGTCTTTATTATTCTTAATACTGATACGTTATAAACACATAGGAAAACTTGTTTCTTTTATAAATCTTAAGTGGTTATACTTACTTCCCATAAAGCTAGTATAACTCTTAAGCTTACATTTAAAAACGATTAGTTCTCTTACGATAATATGATTGATAGTCTTTTGAAATGTTTTGATTCTTTATTATTGAGCTTAAGCGTGAGGCATTCGTAAGTATTGTCGGGCTTAAGTCAAAGACATTGCGTAGTTATTATTCGATTAACACGTATGCGTCTAGTACTATATTTATATTGTAAAATATCATGCTTTAGGAAGAATCACATACCATACCATTGAAAACCACGCGGAGTTGAATATGTCGCGCGAGAGTCGACCTATAATAGTCACGAGATATCTATCAAAGACTACTGCGAAGGTCATTCTAAGCGGGGTTCATAATTCTACGGTAAGTCGGGCACTTCCACTACAGGTGAGCTATATAAGTCTCATGTAGCAGTCCTATGTAAATCTGATTTGATTATTCTTCTTTTAAACCGCTTCTAAGTGATTAATACTTCAATTCTATTACGTGATATACTTATTCTTATACTACAACGGTATATATATTCTAATTCAAAAGAGGTTAGGATTAGTTACCTCGGTAAGCCCAATAATATCCTAGAAAAGTCGCTGAGCAGGTTTTGCTCTAAGTTGTATGCTCCAAGAACCTAGAAGTTCTTCCAACTTCTACTAAGTACTAAGGTATTTGGGCTGGGGTATTTTGGGCATTATAACGATACAAGAAGGTAACTTTTCTACCAAGGGAGGGGTAGATTTCGGCTAGGCTAGGGGGTAGGCTCTCGGCCATACAACCTGAGGGAGGGAAGAGGTATTTGGACGAAAAGCTTAAGGGAGAGGAGAGGATTTTTAGACTTGGAAGATAACTTTGTGGATGAATAACTCTTCATCTCTAAGGGGTATTTATAGCTCAAGCCTTGGCCAATGGCGAGATGAAGACAAGTGCAAGGCAAGTGTAAGGCCAAGATCAAGCCAAGTGCACCCTAACTCCTACTCCACAAATCACTCCACAAAACACTCGCAAAACACTCCACAAAACAAGGCCTAAACAAGGACCCAATCGGCCGAGGCCAACACCCCTCTTTGGGCCTTGATCGTCCAAAGCCACCCCTGCTTCAATGTGAGGGTGACACATATCACCCTCCCGTTGGTCCAAAATGTTTCGTCTCTCGGAAAAATCCGCCAAAAATAAGAAATGGCATAGCGGAATTTACTCTCGAAAGGCGTGGAAGCGTTTGCGTCGGAAAGCGATTCTTTTAGTGAGTTGTGTACAAAATAAAGCGTCAAGGCTTATCTTTAAGGCAAGACTTTTCGTCGTATTCCCTTACGTACATACTGCGGAAATCTGAGTATAGCGTTACTTCACAAAACCACACAATACGTAGTATATGAAAATAGAGTGATCATCTTTTAAAGTAAATCAATTACTTTTCTTGTAAAATCAAGTAGCAACATTCTTTTCCAATGTTCAAGTTTGCCTAATTTCCAATGTTCAAGTTTCTCATTTTAGAAAGGTTTAGTAGTTCATAGTCTTATTCATTTAAGAATATAATTCTCCTTTAAACTATCGAGAAACATAAGCCTTATATGTGAGTAGGATATTCTTGTTTATAACAATCTTATTACGTGACCGTGATCTAGGAAATATCATTTTGTCTCATCTTAGCTTCTATGCGGATGGAAGTTTCTCTTGGTTTTATTAATACTTAATTAGTCAAAACATTTCCTTTTAATGCTTATTGCGATGGTTTGTCGATACACATTCGATTTCGAAATCGATAAAACATTCTTAAAGCGTTATACCTAACTTCCCGTAAAGCTATTATAACTCTTAATTTTTTAAAAAAACAAGTATTAATTCTTCTTTAAAAATTATTCAAAAATATTTTTCAATACTTAAAGTTCTTTATTAACACATAAAAAGCAAGTTATAGTTCAAATCGATTTACCTTTTAAAAACCACATGTATTTTCTTACCAACATAAAGCCGTTATAACCAACTTCCCGTAAAGCGTTATAACACTTTATGTTTACACCAATCAAATACATTTAGTACATGCGTCTACCGTACTACATAGTTCACACATATCATGCTAGAAGAGATAGGAAGAGGTTCACATACCTCGCGTGAGTATCGACTAATAGCAAAGCGCTCAAGTACTTCCAGCTATGGCTCTCGCCAAAATTTAAGTAAAGCGCGCCACACGTAGTACTTCAACCTATAAGGCCACAAGGCGCTTATTAACATCAAGATCTTATCGTAGAACATTCTACGAAAATTCAGCGAAACACCTCACCGCAACAACGTAAATCTCCTCTATCTGCGGCTACGAAGCCAACCGGGGGTTATACATCTAACACGAGCGGGTACAATTCTACTCAGTACTACTACACAAGTCTCTTATGTCTGATCTATGTAATTCTGATTCGATTCGATTCGATTTGGGCTTAAGTCAAAGACATTGCCAACTAACTACGTTGATTCTATATATAGTATCTTCAACTATATATTCTAACAACATGTAATTTCCAATTACAATAGAGGACAAGATATTTACCTCGGTAAGCCCATAATTATCCAAGTATAAAGTCGATCTGGGCAATCGTTTAGCTCCGACTCCGTGCGCTCAACCCGCTCCAAACTACCCTTAGAAGTTCTAACCAACTTCTACATACCACTCCAACTAACCGGGGAGATTTTCCTTAGGGTTTCGGTTTGGTGGTGACGGAAGTATAATAGTATAAGCGGGCTTTTGTATAGGTATAACCTTAGAATACTACAAGGTATATGGCTAAGGTAATTTGGGCATTATATGATACTTTTGCGAGTATTTCTACCCCACCAAGGGGGGTATTATCCGACAGCAACTAGGCTAGGGGGGGGGTACCCCACGGCCACACTACTAGGAGGGGGGGTGTACCCCTCGGCCAAGGCCTCTAGGAGAGGGGGAGGCCTCTTGGCCGAACTCAACACAAAGGGGAGGGAGAAGATTTAACACTTAGAAACATTTAGGAATGGATGAATAAGTCTTCAAAGGGATGGGTATTTATAGCACAAGCCTTGGCGACCAATGGCGAATCAATCCATGTGTTAGGCAAGTGTAGGGCTAGGATTTACCAAACACAAATATCCTACCTACCCTTGACTTTGTCAAGGCACAAAAACGTGCCTTACCTTGTCCATTTCGTCCAAATGGGCGATTTGAATCCACGATGAGAGGGTGCCAAGTGGCGCCCTCTTGTTGGTCCAACACGTTTCGTCTCTCGGAAAAATCCGCAAAAATTAAAAATGACATAGCCGGAAATTCCCCTACGAAAGCTGTGAAAACGTTTCGTCGAAAAACGACTCTAACCGGGTGTTGTGAACAAAGTTTAATTCGGCCAAGCCAAATCAAAAGTTTCAAATTTTCTACGTACGTCCTTACGTACATACTCTGGAAATACGGGGTATAACATTCTCCCCTCCTTAGAAACATTCGTCCCGAATGTTCCTTCTAAGTCTCATAACGAACGCGCGCCAGTAGTCTTCACTACTACACTTTACGAAACAATCACATCACGGTGTACGAAGCACCTGCGAAAAATACTTACATCAAAGTCCACGAGGAAACACCTCTAATCATCACCACAAACACCTCTCTCCGGGGTCTAAAATATACTTCCTTCGCACCTTCTCTTTACAAAAGAAATGATCACATCTATGCTCGCCATACATGCTCGCTTATCTCTTTACTCGCCGTAGATACCACTTTGTCACTTTGCCTGAGGCATTAACCTTCTCAGGCGACCCAACAAATGGTACCACTTTTGTCACTTTGTCGCGAGCCTTGCTCCGACGACCCAACAAATGGTACCGGGCTGCTTGCGATCCCTGAGGCTGTCATACCCTCGAACTCTTACCACATTCCTGATACTGCTTCTGTTTCCAAAACTCGGGGTTACTATCTCTAACGTGGTCATCATTAACTGGGAACACTCTGGATGGATCTCCGATACTTTCCTGATCATAACAATACGAAAGACCGGACATACTGCCTCCTAAGTCGGACGGCAATGCTAACATATAGGCAACCTGGCCTACCCTTCACATGAACTCAAAAGGGCCCAAAGTAACTCGGGCTAAGTTCCCTCTGCTTTCCAAACCTCGTCACACCCAAACCGGGGTGGTACCTTCAAGAAGACCGACCGTCAACCTGAACTCTAAGCGTCGTCGCCGATTATCCGCACGATTTCTCTGGGCTGCCAGAACCTCTTCTAGACAAGCTTTACCCTATCCACAGTCTGCTGGAACAAACCTGAACCAACTATCTGAATCTTGCCAACATCGAACCAATCGACCGGCGACTTACACATCCGCCCCTACAAGGCTTTAAAAGGTGACATCCGATCACTGAAATGGTAGCTTAAACACTACCTCCACAGGAGACAACAATCCCCACAACTATCCCTGAAATCCAAACACTGGCCCGAGGGCGAATGCGATTCTGAGACTCACCTGAGTTCTTAACACATGCTTGGTAAAACTTACAGAAACAAAAACAGCCGTACCCTGGGCTCCACTGTCTGTCATAAGGTGAAGGTAGGCACCCCGTGCAGCCTTACAACCTTTCTGATAAATCAACACTGCCGAGTAAACGGTCTTTGCTAGAAGACAAGACGGCTGACCTCCTCGGCCCAACTCGGTCGAATCGTCCACGAATCGTCTGTGGTTAACTAAATTTGGGCCTAACACCCTCATGACCCTATCACAAGGTGGGACCACCACAGACTGACCCCACCATCATACAGGCCGCGGGTTGACCCGCAACGTGGCCTCAACCCGACCCGGCAACGCGCAAAACGCTAGCTCCCCGAAGGAAAACTCTCACTAATCACGTTACGAAAACCCAGCGATCTTCTTAGCTCAACTACCCTCTTTCATTTCACACTACTCAGGGACTTATCCCACAAACATAGCTCACGTGCACTATGCACTCCTATAAGGATCAAACATAACACTACACCTTTACCCGAGATGGCCTTACCTCTAAGGTCTTTACGTAAAACATTCTAAGGCTCACACCTTCTCTATCCCCCAAAATCTTACTCGGTTAACCCACCATGATTTCTAAACACAACTAACACACCGCTATCAGAACATAGCACTTAAGGTATACTCACCTTATCACACATACTGATCTCTAGAGGGTTAAAGATATATCTATATCTACTGCTTCACTCCCCTTAGTCGTTCTAATCAAACCTGCCCCGTAGGGCGCATAGCTAAGGAAGATGACGAACTACCCACCAATCCTGAAGGCTAAGTCCTCCTGAGGACACTCTCTGCCACGTGGCTCACGACGGCCGCAGTACAACAAGTACCAACTAAAAGACGACATTCCCGGGATGGCGTGCATCGTAATGAGCGGAAGCCACAGAGTTCGACCAACTCCTGCATACCGAACGTCACGAAATCCGTGGAAGACCACTGCGTGGCGGAGGTGCATATCTAATCTCTTTGGTGGTGACTCGCCTCGAAAGTTACCAAAGGACCTTGCTGCTCTGGCCCCTTCTGTCCTTTGTTAACCCGTCGATCTCTACGTTTCTCGGCCTGCTGCGCATAAGCCCGTACACAGGCCATGCTCAAGCCTAACTGAAGAATTACTCTTGCACAACCCTTTCTAAGATAGTCATCAAGACTCGCGGTACATCGGTATACTCTCTGGTAGCCAAATCCATAGCTAGTAACAGGGTCGCCTCTTTGCACTCTATATTCACTGTTCGATCGTGGGCGAAGGTTCAAATATCATGGCGCGATAAGGCGCCGCCGTGCCAAACTTTCTTTGGGGCTAGTGACGTCGCAGAAATCCCGAATGAAGCACTACCCTAGGTAATGATTGGGCTGTGCCCTCAACCCTCTGAACTCTACTCGCGGCTCCGCCGTTGCGCGCCTCACGGGCGGGTTGCCTGCGGAGGCATAGCGATAAGGAATTAATTTCGTCGGAGGTCCAACTTACAACACGGCTCTAAGGCACGATCTCGGAGTGAGAAGAATAGAAACCAATCCTAAATACCATATAGCCTCACGATTATTGGTGTGGTGCACAACACACCGATAATCAAGACTACTAGATCTGGTGCGTAGACACTTTCCGAGGATTAACTACTCGATACCACTTTTGTCACGACCCGTTCGGGGCGTGATCGTGCCTTACCGGGCACCCTAGTGATACAACATCAGTGTCAGTAGAACATAAAACACGTACATGAAACAAATGAAGTACAAACAGAAATCTGAGGAAAACTTGCCTTTCGGCATATATAAATAACAACTTTTCCAACATGAACAGTTTAATCCTTTTTACAAACCACCGCCACAACAAGATTACTACGCACCTCTGAAATGATATGACAACAATGGCGGGACGGGGCCGCCATACCACGAATGTAAATACCTACAACGACGGTGTGCCGGATAAGCCTCGAGAAAGCGGAGCTTTCCCAAACGCCGAATCGTGACCCTAAGAGCGAGGATCAACGGCGGCGTACTTTTACTGCGGCATGAGCACGGCCCGAAGAGGTCGATAACAGTACCAAGTATGTGGCGAAAATAAATCAGTAAATGAAATCATAGTAGTCTATATAAAGCGGGAGACATGTATGATAACAAACTACGATTCCAATAAATAAGCGATCATGTCAAGTCGAGACTCACGCCTCAAAGTTATCACAATAAAACCGTGCGGGGCAAATGCGAAGGCATAGCCGACTACTAAGACCAGCATGCCAAAAATACCACAAAGCGTATCCGAGGTCTTTCTAGACCGCACCCATAATCGAAGGCTGGTCACTCGCCCGCAATATCAATGTGCACGTCTATCCACTCGAACTCTCGCACTCGCATAGGTCCCACACGGACCCGCGTGAGGTATTCCTCGAATCATGGTCCTGCATCGCTGAGGTATACCCGCGTCGGCGGCTTAACCCCGGTATCCGCTTAGGCTCCGCAACCCGCATAGTCTCAAAAGACCGCATAGTCTCAACGGACCGCGTAGGAATCCCGCGTCGGGCTAAACACCGGAATGATCAATCCTGGAGCTACCGCTCCGTAGTCACAAGGACCGTAAGCCGTATAGACCGCATCGGGGTGGCAAGCCCTCGGCATAATAAGTCAAAGGGGTATGTGATACAATAATAGTACAACGCTTAACGTTTAACAACGTAAGCACAACAAGAATGACCCCTTACATCACGATCACACAAGATACTAACACACGTAGCATCCTAACATGTTTACTTATCACATTAACAAGAAAGTACTTACAAGGCTATCTCAAACCAACACAATCAAGTTATTCACACAAGGTACTTTATGCTAACAAGTTCGGTATCTATCCCTAAAGTACTTCATACTTAAATCTTTAAAAGATACGTTACTTCACAAAAACCACACAATACCAGTAGTATATGAAAATAGAGTGATCATCTTTTAAAGTAAATCAATTACTTTTCTTGTAAAATCAAGTAGCAACATTCTTTTCCAATGTTCAAGTTTGCCTAATTTCCAATGTTCAAGTTTCTCATTTTAGAAAGGTTTAGTAGTTCATAGTCTTATTCATTTAAGAATATAATTCTCCTTTAAACTATCGAGAAACATAAGCCTTATATGTGAGTAGGATATTCTTGTTTATAACAATCTTATTACACTGACCATGATCTAGAAATATCATTTTGTCTCATCTTAGCTTCTATGCGGATGGAAGTTTCTCTGGTTTTATTAATACTTAATTAGTCAAAACATTTCCTTTTATTAACGCCGATGGTTTGTCGATACATTCGATTTCGAAATCAAGAAACATTCTTAAGCCGTTATACCTAACTTCCCATAAAGCTAGTATAACTCTTAAGTTTTCAAAACCAAGTATTACTTCTTCTTTCAAAATGATTCAAAATCTTTTGAAATACTTCAAGTTCTTTATTAACACATAACAAGCCGCTTATAGTTCAAATCGATTACCTTTTAAAAACCACATGTATTTTCTTACCAACATAAAGCCGTTATAACCAACTTCCCATAAAGCCGTTATAACACTTTATGTTTTACACCAATCAAATACATTTAGTACACGTATCGTCTACCGTACTACATAGTTCACACATATCATGCTAGAAGAGATAGGAAGAGGTTCACATACCTCGCGACAGTATCGACTAATAGCAAAACGCTCAAGTACTTCCAATCGGCTACTCCTTGCTAAGTAAAACGCGCCACACGTAGTACTTCAACCTATAAGGCCACAAGGCGCTTATTAACATCAAGATCTTATCGTAGAACATTCTACAGAAAATTCGGCACCTCCCCGCATGGCGGCGTAAATCTCTCTCTGCAGTGGCTACCAAGCCAACCGGGGGTTATACATCTAACGAGCGGGTACAATTCTACTCCACAAGATTACTACACAAGTCTATGTCTGATCCTATGTAATTACAGTTCGATTCGATTCGATGCCAGCTTAAGTCAAAAGACATTGCCAACTAACTACGTTGATTCTATATATAGTATACTTCAACTATATATTCTAACAACATGTAATTTCCAATTACAATAGAGGGACAAGATATTTACCTCGGTAAGCCCATAATTATCCAAGTATAAAGTCGATCCTGGGCAATCGTTTAGCTCCAACTCCGTGCGCTCCAACCCGCTCCAAACTACCCTTAGAAGTTCTAACCAACTTCTACATACCACTCCAACTAACCAGGGAGATTTTCCTTAGGGTTTCGGTTTGGTGACTGACGGGAAGTATAATAGTATAACTGGGCTTTTGTATAGGTATAACCTTAGAATACTACAAGGTATATGGCTAAGGTAATTTGGGCATTATAACAATACTTTTGAGAGTATTTCTACACCACAAAGGGGGGTATTATACGAAAGCAACTAGGCTAGGGGGGGGTACCCCACGGCCACACTACTAGGAGAGGGGGGGTGTACCCCTCGGCCAAGGCCTCTAGGAGAGGGGGAGGCCTCTTGGCCGAACTCAACACAAAGGGGAGGGAGGAGATTTAACACTTAGAAACATTTAGGAATGGATGAATAAGTCTTCAAAGGGATGGGTATTTATAGCACAAGCCTTGGCCAACCAATGGCCAAGATCAATCCATGTGTTAGGCAAGTGTAGGGCTAGGATTTACCAAACACAAATATCCTACCTACCCTTGACTTTGTCAAGGCACAAAAAACGTGCCTTACCTTGTCCATTTCGTCCAAATGGACGATTTGAAGTCCACCAATGAGAGGGTGCCAAGTGGCGCCCTCTTGTTGGTCCAACATGTTTCGTCTCTCGGAAAAATCCGCAAAAATTAAAAATGACATAGCCGGAAATTCCCCTACGAAAGCTGTGAAAACGTTTCGTCGAAAAACGACTCTAACCGGGTGTTGTGAACAAAGTTTAATTCGGCCAAGCCAAATCAAAAGTTTCAAATTTCTACGTACGTCCTTACGTACATACTCTGGAAATACGGGGTATAACATGATGGTTGGGCCTGTGCCCTCGTAACCCTCTGTACTCTACTCGCAGCTCCCTCGGCTGCCTTGCCCTCCTGGGCCCGGGTTGCCCTACGCGGAGGCATAACAGTAAGAGAAAGAAATACGTTAGAAGGTCCAACTTACAACACAGCTCTAAGGCACGACCTCAGAGTGAGAAGAATAGAAACCAATCCTAAATATCCTATAGCCTCCTGATTATTGGTGTGGTGCACAACACATCGATAATCAAGACTCTGATGATGCGTAGACACTTTCCGAGGATTAATCGCTCGATACCACTTGTAACGACCGTTCGGGGCGTTCTTCGTGCCTTACCGGCACCTAGTGATACATACATCGAGAAAATCAGCGGAACATAACACATGAGTCATGAAACAAGAGATATAATAATAAGCAGGCCAACCAAAGCGGTTGCCTTGGTATATACATAAAACGAGCAGTTTAATCCTTTTACAACCACCGCCGGTACTACAGACCTGCAAGATTTACTGGCGACTATGGCGGGACGGGGCCCGCCATACCAGAATGTACAAGAACCTCTGACTCGGGAAACACACAAAAGATAAGCCTCGAGAAAGCGGAGCTTCCCAATCTGTTGGCGTGATCCTATGAGCGAGGATCCACGACCGATGTACCTCTACCTGCGGCATGAACGCAGCCCCCCGAAGGAGGTCAGTACAACAGGTACCAAGTATGTGAAACTGTAAAATACTGTAAATGAAATCATACTAGTCTATATAAAAACAAGAGACATGTATGATAGCCAAACTACATTTCACAACATAAGCGATCATGTCGATCGAGGACTCACGCCTCAGTCATCACTCAAATATAACTATGGGACGCACGACCACAACATCAATCATGTTCGCATCATGGCCACATGCCCCGGACTGCGCCGGTGTAGACATGTCCATGATGCAACAATAATACAATGCCCTGGCCACGCGTGCCCGGAATTCTACCTCGGTGTGAACCGTCCATGTGACATCAACAATAATATCTTGGGTGATCAACCACGCGCGTGGCACATGCCCCGAATTCTACCTCGGTATAGACATGTCCATGTGACATCAACAACAATATCTTTGGGTGATCAACCTGCGCGTAGCCACATGCCCCGAATTCTACCTCGGTGTAGACATGTCCATATAACATCGACAATAAGGCGATAATCAAAATGGAAACATACGTGGAATTCTCTGTCATCGCGGACGCGTCAAGTAAGTTCTCAACAAGTCAACCGGCCCTCTATCGAGAGACGCGGTAACACAGAAATACAACACTTGTACAACAAAGGCTATCATCACAAGCATAGGCAAGTTTCACACAACTCAAAGTACTTTCACATAAGTCACACAATACCCGTAGTATAAAAATCGTGACTATCTTTTTAAGTAAACAAGCCACTTCCCTTTTGTAAAATCAAGTAACAACATTATTTTCCAAACGTTCAAGTTTGCCTAATTTCAAATGCTCAAGTCACTTATTTTAGAAAGGTTTCATAACTCATAGTCTTAATCTCTTTTAAACAATTGAGTAACATATGTCATTTATGTGAGTAGTTTATTCTTGTTTATAACGATCTTATTACAGCAGCCATGATCTAGAAAATGTAATATCATTTTGTCTCATCTTATCTTCTATGCAGATGGAGGTTTCTACTTGGTTTTAATACAACACATCATTATTCAATACATTTTCCTTTATTAACTGCGATGGTGCTGTCGATACACATTCTGATTCCCGAAATCAGTACAACATTATCCCTTTAAAAACCAAGTACTCATTACTCACGAATGAGGTTTCACACAACATCCACATTAAAACAAATAAGTTAAGTCTCTTATCTTATAAGATCAAGTCTCTTAACTTCTAACATCAGTAAACCATTTTCTTACCTACATAAAGTCATATAACCAACTTCCCATAAAGCCGTTATAACACTTTATGTTTAAACCAAACAAATACACTTAGCACCTGTACGTCCACCGTACTACATAGTTACACACATATCATGCTAGAACAGATAGGAAGAGGTTCACATACCTCGCGACGAGTATCGACAATAAGCAAAATGCTCCAAGTACTACAACGCACTAGCCCTTTCCACTCCTCAAGTAGAATACGCTACTCTTAGTACCTTCACCTAAAAAGGTCACAAACGTCTATTAACTTTTAAACATACGGTTCCATTTCTCTGAAAATTCGGCAACCTTCCCGCACATGGCGTAAATCTCCTCTCTATCGAGGCTACCAAGCCAACCGGGGGTTTACACGCCTAACCGGGCGTGTACAATTCTACTCAGAATACTACACAAGTCTGCAATACACCCTATGTAAATACTGATTCGGTTCTTTTCTTTACTCTTGAGATTAAGTCAAAAGACATTGCCAAATACAAAGTTCGATTCTATATATAGTATACTTCAACTATATATTCTAACAACATGTAATTTCCAATTACAAATAGAGGACAAGATAATTACCTCGATAAGCCCATAATTATCCAAGTTAAATGTCGATCCTTAGCAACGTTTAGCTCGACTCGGGTGCTCCACCCGCTCGCAACAACCCTTAGAAGTTCTAACCAACTTCTACTTAATACTCCAACCAACTATGGAGATTTTCCTTAGGGTTTCGGTTTGAGACAAAAGGACATCTGGTAGTATTTCCTGACTCTACGTATAGAGGTATCTTTGGAATACTACAAGGCAACCGGCTAAGGTATTTTGGGTATAGTAACAATACTTTTGAGAGTATTTCTACCAAGAGGGGGGGTATTTATACGAGACAACACCACAAGGGGGTTTGTACCCTCGGCCAACCCACTAGGGGTACTCTCGACGAGGGGAGGGCTCTCGGCCACAGGCCTCACAAAGGGAGAGGAACTCTCGGCGAGACACTACACTAAGGGGGAGGAAGAAAGCTTTCAAGACTTAGAAGTTTTGGGATGAAGAAGTCTTCACAAGGGAGGGGTATTTATAGGGAGTTTAATGGACAAGATCAAGCCATGTGGGGGGCAAGTGGAGGGCCAAGATATGCCCAAGTGCCCCTAGTCCTACTCCTTAAAACCCTACAAATATCTACACAAATATCTACCATCAACTTGCCCTTGATCGGCCAAGTCGCCCCACTTGCTTCCATTGTGAGGTGACACATGTCGACCTCCGTTGGTCCAAAATGTTTCGTCTCTCGTAAAAATCCGAAAAAATAAGAAAACACATAGCCGTAATTTTCCCTCAAGTTATGTAAAGCGTTTCGTCAAAAACGACTCTAGCGGTGTTGTGCACAAATGTCATTCGGCGAGCCACTAGGCGGGGGTGACACGTGTCACCCTCCTATTGGCCCTCATAAAACATCTTCCGAAAAATATCCACAATGGCCAAAATCTCGAAAACAAAGTGGGCCCCACAAAACCGTAAATTTCTCCCGTGGGCCCCACGTGACCATTTCCGAAAATAAAATTCCATAATTCTCTAATATTCCAGGATGTCCGAATACCAAATCTGGGAATCCAATTCCCATTAACGAACCTTTTTCCTTCACAAAAACCGGAAACTTTTCCGTGGAAAAAAAATCACCTCTTTCTTCCTTTCCAATCTTTCTGTCGTATTCTCGTACGTACGTCCTCGCATACATACCCTGGAACTACGGGGTATAACACACATACCTCGTGACGATTGTCGACAAGTAGCAAAAATGCTCCAAAGTACTTCAACCTTGAGCTATTCCATTTTTCAAGTAGGATACGCTAAACATAGTACTTCAACCTATCATGGCCACAATACGTCCATTAACCTCTTATTCAAACGTAGAATATCCTAGGTGCTAAGTCACTAAATTCTACGGAAAATCGGACAGCACCTCCTTTATTTCTACTCACTTTGCCACCTTTTTCAAGGTCGAATACAATAACCAAAGCGACCGATTGGCTCACAATCTATAAGGTAGTCCGATACATATAATTAACAAACTATTACAAACCACAAGTACAAATTCGGCCACCTTAAGTTCAACAATACCAATTCTTAACCAATTTCCAATTCAATCCAAATTGGTAGCATAACATGATATCAAGTCGCATTTGATTATATCAACCATAATCTTCAAGTAATTAACATGCGACTATTCTAATAACGATCAAATTGTAATCCAACTTAACATGGCCTACATTACATTTCGAAATTCCAAGACCACAATCGATCTATAATCCTTATAAACTTCAACTTAACAACTTCATGCTAGCAACATGTAAAGCTAACAACAACAATATAAATTATAATCTTGTAACACCTTAAAAGACAAGATTATACCTTAACGATTCTTAATCCAATTCCAAATCCGAAGTCGCTCCTTAGTAGTTTAGAGCCTCTTCAAGACACTTCAATCCGCTTGTTGAGACCCTTAGAACCATACCAACAACTATCCTTCAAACTTCCAATCCAAAACCTAGAAAGCCACTAGGTTTTCACTTTGCGACTAATACGAAAACTCTCTTTTTCCGGGATTTTTCTATTGAGATGTGTTTACAATACACCTAAGAACCTTGGTTTAAAGTGGGGAATTAAAAGAACAAGGAACAAATTTTTTTCCTTCTTTTGCTAAGTGAACCCGAGAGCTTATGCCTATGTTCTTCCAATTTGTGTGTGAAATTTTCTAAGTGTTGGCTCTCTCTAGTACTACTAGTATTATATAGAGTAAATGATGGTCAAGATATAACCAAATGTGAGGCTTGGATGATCTCTTATAAAATATCAAGACTTGGGACCTTTGACTTTGGTCAAGAAACTCAAGCTCATTAATAGGAAGACTTTGTCATCTTAAGACTATGGTCAATGACCATTTTGGCCATGCCTATTTTCGTCCAAGGCATCAATAAGGGGGGGTGACAAGTGTCGCCCTCCCATTCGTCACAATATTACGTTTTCCGACAATTTCACAATTCCGCTAAATTTACAAGTCTCAAATCTTAACACTTGCGAGTTCTTACGTACGTTATTAAAGCATGTCCTGTAAATACGGGGTGTAACATTCAGCTCCTAATTTGCACGCTCCGATAGCTCCAAGAAGCCCTTAGAAGTTCTACACAACTTCTACTTAAATACTATAAGGGATTTGGGCTAGGGTATTTAGGAATAGTAACTATACTTGGAAGACAACTTTCTACCAAGGGGGTTTCTAGAGCTACTAGGATAGAGGGGGAAGATGTTTCGGCCAAGGGCCTTCACAAGGGGGAGGGGGAGTGTTGGACGAAACACTACAAGAGAGAGGGGAGGATTTTCAAGACTTGGAGAAATGATTTGTGGATGAAGAAAACCTTCAAGTTAGGGGGGTATTTATAGGGCTTTCAAGGGCCAAGATGAAGCCAAGTGGTAGGCAAGTGTAAGGTGGAGATTTAGGCAAGTGTCCTTATCCATCTACTACACAAAAATATCCTACCTACCCTTGACTAAGCAAGGCCACAAAAAATCGTCCAAACAAGCCCAAGTTGTCGTCCATATGAGGGTGACAAGTGTCACCCTCCCGTTGGTCCAAAATGTTTCATCTCTCGGAAAAATCCGTAAAAAAATATAAATGACATAGCCGTAATTTTCCCTACGCAAGTTTTGTAAAACGTTTCGTCGGAAAACGATTCTTTTTGATAGGTGTGCATAATTTTTTCGTCCCCCTATGCCTAACTAAGGCTAAACTTTTGTACGTACGCCCTCACGTACATACTCTGGAAATACGGGGTATAACAGGAAACTTAACCCAAAGTGCTTTTGGGCATTTTCAAATTGTTTGTAGAATAGGCCAGGTTGCCTATAAGTTAGCTTTGCCGTCCAACGTAGGAGGCAGTACGTCCGGTCTTTCATGTTGTTATGTTCGGAAAAGTATCAGAGATCCATCCAGAGTGTTCCCGGTTAATGATGACCAAGTTGGAGATAGTAACGTAGAGATTTTGGAAACTGAAGCAGTAACAGAAATGTGGTAAGTTATGAGAAAGAGTTCGAGTGTACGAGAAGGGTACGACGAGTAAGGGAAGAAGCGAGCATGTGTTAAGAACATAGATGTGATCATTTCTTTTGTAAAGTGAAGGTGCGAAGGGAGTATATTTTAGACCTCGGGTGGGAGCTTTTGTGATGCTAGAGGTGATTCCTTGTGGACTTGGATTTAAGTATTTACGCGTGTTATTCTGTGGCCAGGTGTGGCATGATTGTTTTAGTAAGTATAGTAGTGAAGACTATACTGGCGCATGTATGTTTTGAGGCTTAGAAGGAACATTCGGGATGAATGTTTCTAAGGAGGGGAGAATGGTATACCCCATATTTCCAGAGTATGTACGTGAGGGCGTACGTATAAAAGTTTAAGCCTTAAGTAGGAAAAGGGACGAAATTTGTGCACAACTAGCGAAAAGAATTGTTTTCCGACGAAACGTTTTCCAAACTTTGCGAAGGGAAAATTACGGTTGCAACATTAATTATTTTTGCGGATTTTTCCGAGAGATGAAATATTTTGGACCAACGGGAGGGCGACACTTGTCCCTCAAGTGGACGGCAATGGAGGAGACTTCTTGGCACGTTTTTTGCCTTTGTTTTTGGTCAAGGATTAGGTAGGATATTTTGTAGATATTTTGTGTAGTAGATGAGCAAGTGGGACCCACACACACTTGTCCAAATCTTCACCCTCCACTTGCCTTAATCTTGGCCATTGATTGGCCTATAAATACCCCCCCTTAGTTGAAGACTTCTTCATCCACTAACATTTTCCAAGTCTTGAAAATCCCTCTCCCCCTTAGTGCAGCTCTCGTCCAAGAGCTCCTCCTCTCGAGAAGGCCCTCGGCGAAAGTACCCCTCTTGAGTGTTGTTCTCGTGAAACACCCCCCCCCCTTGGTAGAAAAGTATTCTCCAAGTATTGTTACTATTCCAAAATACCGTGGCCCAAATACCTTGTAGTATTCCAAGGTTACCCCTATACTAAAAGCCCAGAAATACTACTATACTTCCCTTTAGTCACAAAACGAAACCCTAAGGAAAATCTTCATAGCCGGTTGAAGTATTAAGAAGAAGTTGCGTAGAACTTCTAAGGGTTGTTTGGAGCGGGTTGGAGCGCCCAGAGTAGGAACTAAACATTGCTCAGGATCGACATTTAAACTTGGATAATTTTGGGCTTATCGAGGTAAATACTCTTGTCCTTCTATTGTAATTGGAAATTACATACTGTAGTAGTATAGAAATGATTATGAGATACATAGAAGGATATTACAGAAGATAATTGAACTGTAATAGAAGGATATTACAGAAGAGAATTGAACTGAAATCACATCAGAAGAATATTAAAGAAGAAGATTAAACTGTACTTACATAGGACTGTATTTGCAGTAGACTTGTGTAGTTTAACGGGTAGGAAAGTGCTGCCCGATTTTCCGTAGAATAGAGAACCCCCTGCTTAGAATATTCTACAGAGTAGTCTAGACATTGATAGACGTATATGGCCTTTATAGGTTGAATGTTCTGCGAGTAGCATGTTCTACTTGAATGGTGGACAAGGCTAGCCGGGTTATAGCCGTGGAGCGTTTTGCTAATTGTCGATAATCGTCGCGAGGTATGTGATTCTTCCTATCCTCTTGAGCATGATATTTTAAAAGAATATATATAGTACGGTAGACGTACGTGTGTTAACTGAACGTGGTTTTACTGCGATGTCTTTTCACTTGAGTCTGAATAATAAGAATATTGAAGTATTTCAAAAGAATTAAGAATCGTTTTTGAAAGAAGGGTAATACTTGGTTTTAAAAGCTTAAGAGTTATACTAGCTTTATGGGAAGTTAGGTATAACGACTTAAGAGAGATAAAAGGAACGGTTTACTTAATTGTTTATGAACGCCTTATATTGATTTCAGAAATGAGAATAAGTATCGAACAAACCACAACAGCGCTAATAAAGGGAAATGTATTGACTAATAAAGTATTATTAAAACCAGTAGAAACATCCATCTGCATAGAAGCTAAGATGAGACAAAATGATATTACATTTCCTAGATCATGGCTGCTTTAATAAGATTGTTATAAACAAGAATAACCTACTCACACATAAGGCATATGTTTCTCAAATTGTTTTAAAGGAGAATTATATTATTAAGTGATTAAAACTATGAACTACGAAACCTTTCGAAATGAGAAACTTGAGCATTTGAAATTAGGCAAACTTGAACGTTTGGAAAATAATGTTGTTACTTGATTTTGCAAAGGGAAGTGTTTTGGTTACTTAAAAAGATAGTCACTCTATTTTTATACTACGGGTATTGTGTGACGTTTTTGTGAAAGAAACGGATCTTTTAAAGAGTTAATGTATGAAGTACTTTGGGGATAAAACCCGAACTTGTTAACATAAAGTAGAAAGTACCTTGTGTGAATAGCTTGATTGTGTTGGTTTGTGATAGCCTTGTAATACTTTCTTGTTGATTTGATAAGTAAACATGTTTAGGATGCTACGTGTGTTAGTATCTTGTGATGTTTGTGTAAAGGGGTTTCCCTTGATTGTGCTTATGTTGTTTAACGATAAGCCGTTATGATAGTATTGTACCACTCACCTCTTGACATGATACCGGGGTTAAGTCGCCCCGTCGAGGTATACCTCGTGCGATCTGTGACTATGATTCGAGAATACCTCATGCGGGTCGGGGACCTATGCGAGCTACGAGAGTTCGTGTTAGTGTGCGGTCTATGTGGCCATGCGGTCTATGTGGCCACGCGGACTACGAGTCGGGGCGATGCCGGAGTAGCTACGCTCGACGCGGGAATACCTCATGCGGGCCCATGTGTGGCCTATGCGAGTCTGCGGGAAGTTCGAGATTAGGCGCGCATTTGATACTGCGCGAGTGGCGGCTTCGATCATGTGGCGGTCTAGAAAGACCTCGTGATACGCTTTATGGCTTTGTTGGTGCGTGGGTTTTAGTAGTCGGTTATGCCTTCGTACTTACCCGTCACGGTTTTATTATGACACAGTGGGACACCGTGTTCATGTGTATTCCTTGGTGCTTTTATATCATGGAATGCCGGCAGTGAGGAAGGAATTCCACAGGCATGATTGATATTGTGGGCATGAGACCCATAGTTATATTTGAGTGATGACTTTAAGGGCGTGAGTCCCTGACTTGACATATTTGCTACATATTGTGTATCTTAAATTGGTTATCATATATGTCTTACATTTTATATAGACTATTATGATTTCATTTCTGATATTTTCGATTTCACATACTTGGTACTGTTATGCTTGACCTCCTTCGAGCTGCGTTCATGCCGCAGGTAGTAGTACACCAGTCGTCGATCCTCGCTCATAGGATCACAGTTCAGCGTTTTGGGAAGCTCCGTTTCTTCGGAGGCTTATCTTTGGTATAGTCCCCTGTCATTGTAGGTACTTACATTCGAGGTATGGCGAACCACTGTCCGTCGTTGTTATTATGAAACTCTTAGAAGTGCAGAAATCTTGTTGTGGCGTAGTTTGTAAAAGGGATATAACTGTTCGGATTCAAGTTTATATATATATATATGCCGAAAGGCAACTTTTCTCAGATAAACTGTGTCTCTTTTACATTGTTTCATGTTGTGTTTTATATTCCGCTGATTACTCTGATGTATGTCTACTTGGGTGCCCGGGTAAGGCACCAGTCACGGGCCCGGGTTCGGGTCGTGACACTAAGGAGCGACTTTGAATCTTGGAAAGATTAAGGGCTTGTAAAGGTATAATTCTTGTCGTTTTAGTAATTAAGATTACTTATTGTTGTAGCTATGGATATTAGCAAACATGAGATGTTTATATTATGAAGTTTGATAAGTATATTGGCTATTGGAACCCTAATCCGAAACTAGTATGTTTAGCCTTAAGATTACAATTCAAGTTGATTATAAGTATAAGTCGTCACATGTTATATATTGAAGGAAATTGTAGTTGTTGAAGTTGTTTATGACTATATAACATGTTAGACCTAAGAACTTGGATTGGAAAGGAATTGGAAAGTTTGATAAGTTGTTGCACCTTTTGGCCGAAAATGGCATTGTATTGTGGACTAGTTTGATATCAATTGTGGGGCGGAATTTTACACGTCTTGTAGGCGTGTAATCCCCTATTGTTAACTACATTGTTGAGCCTTAAATGTGGCGTGTTTGGTTATTGTATTCGGCCTTGAAAAAGGTGGCAAAGTATGTAGAAACAAAGGAAGTGCTGTCCGATTTTCCGTAGAATTTAGTGACTTTGCACTTAGAATATTATACGTTCGAAGCTAGAGGCTAATGGACGTATTATGGCCATTTTAGGTTGAAGTACTAAGTATAGTGGATTCGACTTGAAGGATGGAATAGCTATCAAGGTTGAAGTACTTCGGAGCATTTTGCTATTTGTCGATAATCGTCGCGAGGTATGTGAACCTCTTCCTTCTTTAGACATGATTCTATGTATGGAATATACATGTGGTATTATTTCATGATTCCTTCTACTCTTAGAAGTTAAGAAGTATGTATGTTGATTTACTCTATGTAAAGGTTATGTCTGAGTTATCCTAAGTTCTTACCAAGTCTTATGGGGGATGTTGGTAAGAGTCGTTAGGAGGTATTTGGAGCCAAGTTGACTTGGCTAATTTACGGCACGAATGAGAATAAGTATCGAACAAGCCATTGCAGCGTTAATAAGGGAAATGTAATGACGATAAATTATATTAAAACAAGTAGAATTCTCCATCTGCATAGAAGCTAAGCTAAGACAAAATTGTATTACATTTTCTAGATCATGGCTGCTTTAATGAGATCAGTATAAACAAGTATAACCTATTCACACATATAAGGCATATGTTGCTTAATTTAAAGAGTTTACGTTATGAAGTGTTAAGACTATGAACTACGAAACTTGATTCTAAAAGATAAGAGACTTGAAGTATTTTGAAAGTATACGATACTTGGTTTTCGAAAGTATAAGTCTCTTAGTTATAAAAAGAATGTATTTGCCTAAGTATAAAGTTAGTATAACGACTTTATGGGAAGTGGGTTATAATAGCTTTATGGAAAGTTAAAAGAGTGGTTTACTCTTAGTAATGATAAATGTTTTGAAATAAAGAAAGGCAAATGGATTTAAAAGCATCAATTGCTTAAGTTTTAAGGAAAGAAGTCACTTGATTTAGAAGCCGAAAAATGTATTTCTAAAAGTGTAGTGACTTAGGTAAAATGTAAACAAGCCTTGATACTACGGGTGTTAGTATCTTGGGGTTCTATATAAATAGGAGCCTTTTGAAAAGAATGTAAGCACGTAGTACTTTGGGTTAAATTCCCGGATTTTTATGTGTGAAACGAAAGTGCCATGAGTTTATAAAATTGGAAGTCTAAAGATTTAATGAACTTGTCTATGTTTGCTTGTGATAGCTTTGAGTGCAAGTATTATATGTTTACGTTGTCGTGACTCTCAGTTGGAGGGCCGACTGTCTTGTTGTAAGTTTACTTGGACGTACCGACAGTGATGTGGGATTCCACGGGTATGCTTCCATTATGATTGATCCTTGGACATGCTTATACGATGTGGGATTCCGGGGCATGTGACCAGGAGGCGGGTTAGATTCCCGGATTTGTTTTATTACCCATGGCCATGCTTATACGATGAGGGATTCCGGGGCATGCGACCATGCTATGTACGATTATTACTCCATGGGCTAGCTCCCATGAAGACATGTACCACGATGAGGATTAGGGCATGTTATATTATTACTCCATGGGCTAGCTCCCCATGAAGACCTGCACCTACGATGAGGGATGCCGAGGGCACGTTATGGCCATGCTTATACGATGAGGGATTCCGGGGCATGCGACCACGTTATATATATATATATGTGTGTTGTATATGTGTACGCCGACAGTGAGGTAGGATGCCACGCGCGTCACATGGTTATATGTTACACCTACGATCGCCGGCGGTGATGTGGGATTCCACGCGGGAGATATATATATGTATTGTGTATGTATGCGCCCGACGGTGAGGTGGGATGCCACGGCGCGCCACATGGTTATATTTTACACTTATGGTATCGGCGGTGATGGGGATTCCAGACGCGCTTTGATATTTGTGTGATTTGATCGCGTCCCAGTTGGGCGGGTAGTATATCGCCCCTCCATAAAGGGCGGATTATGTTATGAAAGATAAGTAAGTTATATGGTAATGAACTTAATGATTTCTCCTAAGTATATGCGTAAGATTTGGCTATAACTCTTAATGGGATGGAAAAGATAATGTTGGGCAATTAAGTTCATGAGTGGTAATGACACGGCAGATCAGTATGTACTTTTATACTTGCCCTGTCATTCTTTTTGTACGATTATGATCATTTCTGTACTTTATTTCCGTTCCATATTCGTACTGTTGTTATCGACCCTCTTGAAATGCGTTCATGTCCGCAGTTTAGGTACGATTGTGGATCCGCGAGCTTAGGATCCTGGTTCAAGATTTTGAGATGGCTCAATATTTGGAGTTGTCCACGGCTATGTATATTCAGTGCAGTGGGGCCTTGTCCGTCATAGTATTTGTTCAAATCTTAGAGTGCAGTATTCACGTGTAAATTTGGATAGTTAGAGTTGTAATTACATTTTTGGATAGTGTAAGCCACTTTTGGGTGTTTTATATTATAAGCGACCTTATCAGCTTTGTCTTGTTTTTTTTAAAAAATGTGTTACTTATTTTCCGCAGTTGTTTTGATGTTGTATGATTAGAAGGGTGCCCAGGTAGGGCACTAGTCGCGGCCCGGGGTCAGGTCGTGACAGATGCGTGATGATTAGATATTTACAGGACCGCATGGGGACCCTGTGATTAGGGTTGTGACTCCAAGGAAAGTTTATTTAAGGGAGATAAGTTATCTCCCCCACGTAAGGATAGTTTTACGTATTATGGGGTTATGTGTACCCATGTCGTTAGATGAAGGATAGGAGACTGGTAAGGTCTTCAGTATCGTCATGTCATAGGTTACAGTTTTAGATAACCGTGGGAAAAGTATTGTGTTAAGGTACTTAAGAATGACGTTACGAAATGGTCGAGGAAGTGTCATAAGGATATAAATGCAGGTAGTACGCATGTATGAAACTGTGCGATTACAAATCAATATAGAAATACTTTTGCTAATAATAAGCATAAGGAAGGGTTATGACCAGAATGTTAAAAGAGAATACAACTAAGGTTATGTAAGTTGCACGAGATATGGTTACCCCAGACTAGTGTAAAGACCATTAGTAAATGATGGGCAGTAAGAACACCTCGAGGAAAGGCGGTAACATATGTACTGACGAGAAAGATAGTAAGAAAATACGGAGGGGCAAGGGACCCCAGAACAACTTGAAATAACTTATAAGAAAGACGGGTGGACACTCGAACGATAAGAAATCTTGACAAGTCATTGGATTATGTAGTACCGTGAATTGAGGTTGAACACCTGACTATAAGCTCTACGAGCTGGGAGAAAATAATCGGGTTACTACTTGACGAGAGCAAGGAAATCTCCCCCCCCCCCTAAATTGTGATTGACAGGAAGTCTAAGCCATGAGGCAAGCAAAGGAATCAAATCTAAGTTAGTGACCAAGTTTGGTTGCAACAGAGAAAGGGAAACATGAACCATAATTGAGACTAAGGATGGCCGAATATTTCGCAAGAATGAGAAAGGTTTCCAGTTATTGGAAGATAAGTTGACCGTGACTACAGTTCAAACCCCTCCTGAGAGACTAGAGGGTTAGGTTATTATGGTAACACGTTGGGTGTTGGGCTAGGTTGTGTGCTGACGCAACACGATAAGGATAGAGCCTATGTTTCCCGGCAGTTAGGGAAGCATGAAAGGAAATTACGGCACTCACGACTTAGAGTTGGCGGCAGTTAATCATGCCTTGAAGATTTGGAGGCATGACGTATATATAGACTTTATGTGGATATTTGTGCAGACCACAAGAGCCTCCGGTATATCTTCTGACAGAGGCAGTTGAATTTGCGACAGATACGGTGGTTAGAGTTACTCAAGGATTGTGATATTGATATCCTCTACCATCCGGGGAAAGCCGATATGGTTACAGATTCTCTTAGTCATAGATCTATGGGTATTCTGTCAGATGGACAGCCAGATAGACATGACGTGGTCCGTAAGATTCATCAGCTACCGAGCCGAGGGGTTCGATTATTTGTTTCCAAGGTTAATGAAGTTTAGATCCAAGAGGTTGCCGAGTCTTCCGTCATTGAGGAGGTAAAGATGTGACAGTATGAGGATCTAGTTGTGATACGGTATCGAGATACGACTCTCCGAGAAGAGAAGAGCGTGTTTGAGTAGCACTGGATGGGGTGCTGTGATATGAGGATAGATTGTGTGTACCCGGTGCTGCAGGACTTGTCAGCAGGTTTTAGGGGAGGCACGCAGTGCTTATTGCTCTATTGTTCGGGGTCGACTAAGATGTACCATGACCTCAGATGTATGTATTGGTAGGATGGCCTAAAAAGGGACGTGGCATGTTTTGTTGCTCAGTGTCCTAATTGTAGCAGGTCTATGTGGAACACCAGGAGCCCGATGGGCTACGACAGGCGATTTAGATCCCGACTTAGATATGGGAGGTGATTAATGTGGATCTTGTTATAGGGTGGCATCATACTCAGAGGAAGTGCGACTCCCTGGAGGTCATAGTAAGCAGGCTGACGAAACCAGCCGTGTTTTATTTTCGGTTAGGACCACTTACTCGGCTGAGGATTATGCTAGATTGTATAGCAGGGACATTGTGAGACTGCACGTGGTTCTTACGTTTATGATGTCAGACAGATGAGCTCAGTTACGGATAACTTCTGGAAGTTTTACAGAAGGGGTTAGGGACACAGGTAAGTCTCAGTGTTGCATTACACCCTCAGACCGACGGACTGGAAGAGCGTACTATCCAGGCACTTGAGGATAGGTGGCGGGCCTGTGTTCTTAATTTCAGAGATAGCCGGGAGGGTTATTTGCCTCTTGTTGAGTTTTCTTATAACAAAAGCTACCATTCTTGCATTCAGATGACGCCATATGAGGTTTTGTATGGGCGGAAGTGTAGGTCGTCGATTGGTTGGTTCGACGTGGGTGAGGTACAGTTAATTAGCCCAGACTTGATTCAGCAGGTTGTGGATAAGGTGAAGCTTATCCAGGAAAGATTATTAGTAAGCTCAGAGTCGATATAAGTTGTATGTAGTTAACCGACGTCGACACTTGGAGTTCAGGTTGACGTTCTGGTATAAGTATGATTATGTGGCCACGTGTGGCATTATTGGTATGTAGGGGTTGTAAAAGGAGACTATGTCGCTATCCATAAGATTGACCCCAAAAAGAACATTCGGGGACGAATGTTTCTAAGTGGGGAAGAATGTTACACCCCATAAATTGCAGGACATGTTTATAAGAACGTACGTAAGAATTCAAAAGTTATGATTTGAGACTAGTAAAAATTTATCGGAATTATGGAAATGTCGGAAAACAAAATATTGCGAAGAACGGGAGGGCGACACGTGTCACCCCCCCTTAGTGTTATTGGACGAAATGGACATGGATATAATGGTCATTTGACCAATTTTAAGATGACCAAGTCTTGCAAAGACTTAAGCTTGATATTGTTGACTTAGTCAAGGCCACTTGGGCTTGATCCTTGTGAAACTCATCCAAGCCACACAATTGTGCTAATCTTGACCCTTCTTAGTGTTATATATGTATACTAGTAGCAAGACTAACTCCCACACTTAGAAAAAATTTCAAGAAACTTAGAGGCCTTCAAACATGCTCTCGGGTTTGAGGTTTTTAGAAAGGAAATTTTTTTGTTTGTTGTCCAATAATCCCCATACTTTAAACCAAGGTTCCTAAGGGTATTGTAATGGTATCTCAATAGAAAGATCTCAGAAAAGTGGCGTTTTCGTATTAGTCTCAAGGTGAAAACCTAGTCACTTTCCTAGGTTTGGATTGGAAGTTGAAGGAAAGTTGTTTGTAATCTTCTAAGGGATTCAAGTGGCGGATTGGAGTGTCAAAGAAAGGCTCTAATTTGCTAGGGAGCTACTTCGGATCTTGAAGTGGATTAAGGCTCACTAAGGTAACAATCTTGTTCTCTTAAGTGTATAAGATTACATATTGTTGTAGCCTTACATTTTAACTAGCATGAAGTATATGTATTTAATATTGATAAGTGTTATGGTTATTGGAAGCCAAAATCCGAAATGACATGTTTAACCATTTGAAATTGAAATACAATTTTGGTCGACAATTAGAATCGTCGCATGTTACCTACTTGAAGATTGTAGTAGTTATAATCGATTGCGGCTTGATAACATGTTATACTAACAACTTTAATTGAAAAGGAATTGGAAAGAAAGATATGTTGTGACACCTTTGGCCGAGAATGACTTTGTATGTTGGACTAGTTTGATATTAATTTGTGGGGCGGAATTTTACACGTCTTGTAGGCGTGTAATCCCCTATCGTTAACTACATTGTTGAGCCTTAAATGTGGCGTATTTGGTTATTGAATTCGGGCCTTGAAAAAGGTGGAAAAGTATGTAGAAACAAAGGAAGTGTTGTCCGATTTTCCGTAGAATTTAGTGACTTTGCACTTAGAATATTCTACGTTTGAAGTAAAAAGTTAATAGACGTATTATGGTCATTATAGGTTGACATACTACGTACGGCATTTTGGACTTAGCAAGTGGATTAAAGCGAAGAGGTATGTGGAACTTTCTTATCTCTTGAGCATGAATAGTTGTAAACATATAGTACGGTAGACGTACGAGATTTTGACAATCTAGTCCATTTGATATCCTTGGCTTATTTTTAAGAATGTCCAAGTTGGTTGAGTTGGGGAATTAACTCACTTGTTTAAAAATATTAAAGATATCTTAGTTTCTTAAAGTTAAAAGACTTAAAGTTTTTTTTTTTAGGTAAATGCAAATATTATTACTAATAACGGAAAGAAAAGTGGCTACAATCAGTCATTGAGGGTTCTCAATCCTCAACGTAATGAAAAGAAGAAGCGAGGGAGGGAGGGGTGGTCACTCAAAGGTGCCATTACAAGAGGGGATAAAGTCATAGAGAACTCTATAAGATGTTGTTTTAATCCTTGTAATGACCTCTTCTGCCGGTAAGCTTGTGCCTTCAAAGAGTAGTGTGTTTCTTGTCCTCCAAATCTCATAGACCACTATGCAAAAGGCAAGCAAGGTAGCTTTGGCTCGGATGCTTGTCCCGCGGTGGTCTTTCTTAATCCACTTGAGAGAACTTTCAACAGTTGTCATTTCTCTCCTAATACCCAACCAATCTCTTATGCTATTCCAAATCAAGCGGGTGTAGGGGCAGGTAAAGAAGAGGTGCTCCCTTGTCTCATTAGCTTGCTTGCAGAACCCGCAAGATTTATCCTCCAAGTTTAGATAGGAAATAGTGTCCTTTGTAGCTAGCCGCTTTCTACAATTAAGCCACATGGTGAACGAAAACTTAGGGGGAATGAACCCTTTTCCAAATTTGGGACATCCAAGGCTTTTTATCTTGCGTAGTGCGCAAGATATCATAGACGTGGCTTGAATCAAAATTACCATTGGTACAACACTTTTCCAATCCGACAATTGCGACTCCTTGGCTACCGTAGATGGAAACAAGTTTGTCACGGATTCCGCAAATCTTTTTGAATAGGGGTGAGTCCCTAGGAAGTACCTCATATTCCCAAAAAGAATCTCCTCTCAAATAAAAGTTGTTGATCCATTGGACCCATAGTGAATCTGTCTCGGTGTGGGTTTGCCAAATAGTCCGGGATAGCAGGGCATGGTTCCATTCCTTGATGTTCATAAGGCCCAAGCCCCCTTCTGATTGAGGCAAGCAAATAACATCCCAAGCGACTCTTGGTGGTTTCCCTCCCCATAAGAACTGAATACATGCAGACCGTACCTTGTTGAGGACTGTGGCGGGAATAGGAAGTGCCCGGAACCAAAAGCTCTCAACCCGGGCGGACCGACGATAAGTTCTAGCTTACCTGCATAAGAAAGCGAGTGGTGCCCACATTTTTTAATGTAATTCGAAATTGCACTAGTGAAAGGAGCAAATTGATCCACCGAGACTGATATTGGGGACAAAAGGATCCCCAAGTACCGTACCGGAAAGCTGCCAATGCCGAATCCCACTCTGGACAAGATCAAGTCACGAACTGCATTATGCACTCCCGCTAAGTAGACTGAGGATTTAGATGGGTTAAGAGTTAACCCTGAGACAGCCTCCAATTCTTCCAGACAACTCATAAGAATCCCAACTGAAGATACATCACCTTTGGCAAAAAGCATGAGGTCATCCGCAAAAGCAAGATGAGTAATTCCCAACCTTTTACACTTTGGAAAATAAGAGAAAGCTCTTGCCTCAGCCTTCAATTTAAGCATCCTTGAAAGGTATTCCATACACAAGATAAAGAGCGAAGGGGACATAGGATCACCTTGTCTTAGGCCGCGCTTACCCTTGAAGTAACCATGTAGCTCACCGTTGATAGAAAGAGAGAAGGAGGTTGAGCAAACACATTCCATGATCCGTCTAACAAATCTGTCCGGGAAGTTGAGGCTTCTTAATACCGCTTCAAGGAAACTCCAAAAGACCGTGTCAAATGCTTTCCGAAGATCCACCATAAGCATACACCTTGGAGAGACTCTGGCTCTATTAAATCCTCTCACAAGCTCTTGTGCAACATAGACATTGTCCATCATGTTTCTTCCTTTCACAAATGCCCCTTGAGATTTGTCAACGAGAGTAGGAAGAACCCTTGCCATTCTGTTAGCTAGAATCTTTGTAATGATCTTATAGACCACATTAGTTAATCCAATAGGCCTAAAATCAGTTACCTTAGGATCCCGATCGGTCTTGGGCAGTAGGGCAATGATTGTATGATTCATCTGCTTCAAAAGAACCCCAGTAGAGAAGAACTCTTGAACACTTTTTACTACATCATGTCCCACATCTTTCCATCTATCCTTGAAGAAGGCAGCCGAATAACCATCCGGTCCAGGTGCCTTGTCATTGCCTATATCAGAAAGAGCTTCCCAAATTTCCTTTGGGGATATGAAATGCAAAAGATGTAGACTATCCTCTTCACATAGCTTCGGGCCAAAGTTGCACACTTCAGGATCGAAGTTAGTTGTGGATCGGGATGTTCCTAAAAGATCCTTGTAAAACTCCACAAGCAAATCTCTAACTTCCCCGGGTGATGTAGTGATAGCACAATTGGTCTTGACAAGAAAGTTGATGGAGTTCCTGACATTACTTCTCTTGATCAAGCTGTGGAAGTATTTGGAGCATCTATCACTTCCAATCAAGTGTTTCTGCCTCGACTTTTGCCTTATGAAGTGTCTCTCAGCTTCTAGTAAGGTGTTAGCTTTAGCTCTTGAGGACTTAACCTTTGCTTTAAGTTTCTCATCAAAGGGATCTTGCATGTGCACATTGATAGCCTCCTTAAACTCCGTGTTTGCCCCCTTTGCTCTTTGATCAATACTACCAAATTCACTTATGTTCAATGCCCTCAGTGGTTGTTTCAAGGCTTTCAATTTTGAGGCTAGAACGAATTGAGCAGTTCCCAATATGTCTTGTCTCCAGCATGAAGTCATTATGTTATCAAAGGCGGGGTGAGAGAGCCACATATTCATGAACTTGAAGGGCCGTTTCCCAACATTATAGGATGCAATAACCGTAGCCATCACGGGACAGTGGTCCGAGACTGGTTCCATAGGCAAGTAAATGGTCGTGCATTCTAAGGTCAAATCACTCCAATTTTGATTCATCATTACTCTATCCAGCTTGGACCAAATCGAACCATTTGTCCAAGTGTAGAAGGAACCGGAAGAAGGAGTGTCTTCTAGTCCATGAGCATTCCTGAAATCTCCAAGGTCCCTAAGTGCATAAGGCGATAATGGAGGACCCCCGCCTTATCATGTGGGTAGCAATAAGTGTTGTAATCTCCCATAATCATCCAAGGCTTAGTAATGCCAATGCCCAAGTGAGTAAGATGATGCCAAAGCTTCCTCCTATCCGGTATGCTATAAACCGGGTACACAAATGTGGCAAGGAAGGACACTTGTGTTATCTTACAACTTGCCTGGACATGGATATGTTGAGAATCCAATCCAAGCACTTCACAACAAACCCTGGAGGGATCCCAAAGTAATAGCATTCTTCCGCCATCAATGAATTCCAAATTAGAGCAAAAATTCCAAGCTTTGAATCTTTGAGTAGAGAAAGACTCAATCCTTGCCCTAGAGAGTTTAGTTTCCAATAGACAAATCATTGCCACATCATGCTGTTTTGTGAGACTACACACCAGAGCTTGCGTGGCTGCCCTATCCCTTAGTCCGCAAAGACCACGGACATTCCAACAAAGTAATTTCATTAGGAAACAAAGGAGGTTTTGTTAGCACCTCCGCGCTTTGCAGCCTTAGTCTTTCCAATGCCTTTTGTCATGTACTTCTTCGACATAACTTCCTTCCAACCATCTTCTTTGTTGCTGGAAGCCTTAGCATGTGGCTCAGCCAGGCTATGTTCCCCGCGTTCAAAGGTAACACTCCGTGACGCAAGCAAAGACACCTCTGTAACACCCTTGTATGTTTCCCCAACCAAAGAAGGTTGCGGGTTCTTTGGCACCTCAGAATTTGTCTGCTTTGACTCATAACTCATCCTATCATGTTGCGTACTGCCATCACGTGAATTAGGCCGTAAGGGCATTGCTTGAGATTCCCATGAAACTTGATGGGCGGTCGACCCAAAATCGGAGGACCGCGTGGTAGCTTCTCACACCACCGGGACCAGGAGGTGTTGTGTGCTCACTTACTTCAATGTCCATCAAGTTATTAGCATCTGTGGGATGTTGGGACGTCGGTGGATAAGGGGGGGGAGGGTTGGTACCACCCGTACCTCTGCTGGCATTCACACAAGTAGAATCTTCCTTATTGTTAGGGGGGACCACTGTATTTCGTTTTTTTGGAGCTTCTTCAGTGTTGGCATCATTCCCCAGTTTCCTACACCTCAAGTGATTATGTCCAAAAGCCGCACAATGATAGCAAAAGTCCGGGTAATTTTCATAGTTTACCCTTTGAGTATACCTTCTGTTATCGGGGAGTTTGACAACAAACTCCATTATTGGCTCCTTGCTGACATCCACTTCCACTAGAACTCTAGCATAGTTCATTTTTGACCTTTCCTTAGTAAATTGGTCCGTGTAAAGAGGCTTCCCTACGCGTGAAGCAACCTTACTAAGGCCCGTTGCACTCCAAATAGAAAGGGGAATGTCCGGAAAAGTGACCCAAATAGGAATTTCCATGAATAACTCATCCGTTATAAGAACTCCTTTATTGATAGCCTTGAGCATCATAGTCTTCCCGTAGACCATATAAGGGCCACCATGAAGTACATTAGTGCGCTCCTCCTCCGTCATGAATTTGAACACCGTCCATCCTTTGCCATATGGAATAATACGGCATTTCACTCCCCATCCCTTCACAATGGTATTCAATGCCTCTCTTCCCGGGAAGGGACCCGTGAAGCAACCAATTAAGCAATAACCCCATGTTTCTATGAATGGAACTTCATCCTCAGCTTCTATATCTACTTCCACCCCTTGTTGTTCAATATATTGTAACTTCATTCCTTTTGCTTCAATCCTAGTACCCGCAAAGACTCCAGCATAAGTCTTCTTGGGAGGGATGGGACCTTTGCCATTGTTCGGGGGATGATTATTAAAGGTTGTACCCGCGGGTGGAATTTGATGTTGTTCAGAAGTTGTATTTGTGGGTAAATCATTAGGAGGTATTTCTGGAGGTATAGACAGAGGTGGATAGGTAGATGGAATAGAACTTGGGCACGCGTTAGGGGGGAAGATTCGCGTACCATTTGGAAGGGTAGAGAAAATATTGTGGGTTACGGGATTAGCAGATGGTGGGGAGGATATAATGGGTGAGGTATTATGAATATTAGGGAGTAATGAAGAGGTATTGGATGAGAGAGGGGATTTATTGTTGGGTAAACTCGTGCCCAGGGTAGAATTAAATGTGAAGGAGTTGTTTAGATTTCGGAGATGAGTTCCACTAAGCAGGCTTGCTAGAGTGGGGAAGGAATCATTAGTGACACTTAGTGAATTCAGAGTTTGTTGTCCCAATAAGATAGAAGACTCTTTGGATCCCGCGGTATTTAAGTCTATCATATTGGTTCCCGAGATATTAATGTTCATGGGTTGCCTAGGCACCTTGGAATTAGAAGTAACTTCGTGCCCCACAACTGACCTTGGTCCTTGCAAAGAGGGAATATCACTCGACCCTTGGACTCCCTTCTGAACCGGTTTAGAATTCTGTCCCACGCAATGGCCCGTAATTGATGAAGGCTCCTTGATACCCGCAACATTAAATGGTGATGCCTCGGCTCCCGCGGCATTAATGTTAGGTACCTTGGGGAAATAGAACTCTTCGTTTCCACCAACTGAACTCGATCCAAGCATAATGGGAATGCTCAAAGGCTCAATAACTCCCGTCTGCCCCGCCTTAGATTTTTGTCCCACGCAATGGCCCGCAATTGAAGAAGACTCCTTGATACCCGCAGCATTAAATTGTGACGCCTCGGCTCCCGTAGTATTAATGTTAGGCACCTTGGGGATAGAGAACTCTTCATTTCCACCAACAGAACTCGATTCAAGCATAATGGGAATGCTCAAAGTCTCATGGACTCCCGCCTGCCCCGCCTTAGCCTTCTGCCTCACGCCCCGACCCGTTCTACGAGGAGGTTCCTTGGTATCCGCGACATTAAAGTGAGAAACTTTGGCACCCGTGAAAGGCTCTTTGGGATTAGAAGTCTCTTCAATACTCCCAACTGATCTAGATCTAAGCATAACGGGATAATTCCTGAACCCATGGGCACCCGTCTGACCCGCCTAGAACCTCTGACCCGCGACCTGACCCGGTTTGGACCCGAGTATGCCAGCACTCCTATCATCAACAATTGCAATTCCTGACCCAGTTTTTTTCCCCTTTCCTTCTTGCCTGAGCAGATTTCCAGGCAGTGTGGGGGTACTCATTTCCGGGAGAGTAACAGAAGGGATTACTTCTGGGTTGGTTATTGGTGAACCACGAAAATCTCCCCCTTCAGACTCACTATTATCCAAGCCCTCGACTTCTATACTTTTGCCCCATTCATGTATCTTTTGCAGCATAGAATCGTCTGCTACATTCTCAAGTGGGATGTCACGACCCGTTTCGGGGCCCGTGACTGGTGCCTTACCCGGGCACCCAAGTAGTCATACATCAGAGTAATCAGCGGAACATAAGACAAGACAAGAAACATTATGAAAAGAGAAACAGTTTATCTGATGAAAAGCTTGCCTTTCGGCATATATATATAACCCAAGTTTTGCAGTTACATACCAACTGTACAATAGGACTACAGACCTCTAAGGAAGTAAACAACTATGGCGGGACAGGGCCCCGCCATACCCTGAATGTACAAAACTATCTACAATACAGGGAGATCATACCCAAAAGTAGAGCCTCCTGAGAAGATGGAGCTTCTGACACCAAAGCAAAAATCCTAAGGATGTGGATCTAGCACCTGCTTGCCCTTACCTGCGGCATGAACGCAGCCCCCCGAAGGAGGTCGATAACAGTACCAAGTATGTGAAATCGTAAAGTACTTAAATGAAATCAAGTATTTAAAACCATTTGCAAATCGGTTCAATTGCACATAGTGCCATATCACAAACAAGAACAATAATAGGTAAGCGAATGTCTTTTCTAGGCGCGAATGATCGAAGCAAGGCGGCGCCCATAGTATCATTATGCGTGCCTAATCCTCGACTCCGCGATCGCATAAGTCACACATGAGACCGCATTGAGGTATTCCTCGCGACGGGGTAGCTAACCCGGTACCTCCGGACTCCGCACCGCATAGTCTCAATAGACCACATAGTCACACGAGCATGCATGGCATCCCCGCGTCGGGCTAAAACACCGGAATGATCAATCATGGAACTCCGCGACTCCGCATAGTCACATAGGCGCCGTAGGCCGTATAGACCGCATCGAGGTGGCAAGCCCTCGGTATAACAAGTCAAGGGTAGGTGATATAATAAGATAACGGACTTACCGCTTAGCAACGTAAGCCGCAAGAATGACCCCCTTTCACAACATTACAAGACACTAACACAGTAGCATCATAATATGTCTACTTATCAAACAATCTTACTACACTTAGAAATCAATACAAGGCTTTTGTAAACAAACAAGTAAATGATTCCTTTTATCTTTCTTAAGTTGTTATGCCTAACTTCCCATAAAGCTAGTATAACTCTTTAAGCTTTTGTTTAAAAACCAAATATTTCTCTTACATTAAAAATGATTCGAGATTCTTTTGAAATGCATCAATATTCTTATTATTCGTGCTTAAGTCAAAAGACATTGCGTAATTATTATTCGGGCTTAAGTCAAAAGACATTGCGTAATTATTATTCGATTAACACGTATGCGTCACCGCACTATATATATATCTTAAAATATCATGCTTAAGAGTATAGGAAGAATCACATACCTTCTCGGCGAAAACCACCGCCAAGTCGAATATGTCGCGCAGAGTATTGACTATATCATCAAATACGTCATCAACGTCTGAAGATCGTAAAAAGCTCTACGCAGAGGGTTCTCTATTCTATGGAAATTTGGACAGCACTTCCCTGCAGGTAGCTATACAATCTCATCGTAAAAACAGTCTATGTGAGTACAGTTCAATTATTCTTCTTTATACCCTTCTGCGTGATAAGATTCAATTCTATTCGTAATATCCTTCTAAGTATTTATACTTATTCTTATACTTCTACAAGATCTATTCTCTAATTACAAAGAAGGATAAGTTTATTTACCTCGATAAGCCCAATATTATCCAAGTATAAACGTCGATCCCGAGCGAGGTTTAGCTCCTAATTGTATGCGCTCCGATAGCTCAGAACCCTTAGAAGTTTCCAACAACTTCTACTAAATACTATACGATTTGGGCTAGGGTATTTTGGTATAGTAACTACACTTGGAAGACAACTTTTCTACCAAGGGAGGATGGGTAGGTTTCGGCTAGGCTAGAGGTTGCTTGGCTAAGATTCACTCGTGGGGAAGAAGGCTTGGACGAAAAGGCTCACAAGGAGAGGGAGGATTTTCAAGACTTGGAGAATGATTTGTGGATGAAGAACTCTTCAACTAAAGGGGCGCTATTTATAGGTCAAGCCATGGCCAACCAATGGCCAAGATGAAGCCAAGTGCAAGGCAAGTGTAGGGTGAGGATTTTCCCAAATGTCCTTATCCATCCACTACACAAATATCCTACCAACTCCATGCCCATCCATTCGCCCTATTGTCGCCCCATCGCCCATCAATGAGAGGGTGACAAGTGTCGCCCTCTCGTTGGTCCAAAATGTTTCGCCTCTCGGAAAAATCCAAAAATTAGAAATGACATAGCCGGAATTTACCCTACGCGAGTCTTGTAAAGCGTTTCGTCGAAACGACTCTTTGTGTGAGTTGTGCCCAAAAACGCCCTAGGCCTAAACTTTAAGGCTAAACTTTACGCACGCCTCACGTACATACTGGAAATACGGTATAACATTCTCCTCCTTAGAAACATTCGTCCCGAATGTTCCTTCCCAAGAACGATTAACGATAAGGTTCTTCATAACTTAAATAGTTTGCAAATGCCACACGGTCACAAAACAACACTTAGGCATAAACGATAATGAAAATTTACAAGTAGGAAAGTGAGTTACCGGAGGTGTGGGAATAGGTGAGATACTTCGCCTCATGTCCTCGCCGCCTTCCCACGTCATCTCCTCCCTGAGCTCGTTCCGCCATAAGACTTTGACGGAAGCCACGTCCTTGGTCCGCAGACGCCTAACCTGACGATCGATTATCGCTATGGGAATCTCCTCATACGATAACCCCTCGGTCACCTGGACATCGTCAATCGGGTGTACCCTAGATGGATCCCCGATACACCTCCTCAGCATAGAAACGTGAAACACCGGATGCACTGCCTCCAGATCGGACGGCAGATCCAACTCGTAGGCAACCTTGCCTAACCTGCGGACAATCTGATAGGGCCCAATGTACCTTGGGCTGAGTTTCCCTTTCCTCCCGAATCTCATCACACCTTTCATGGGTGACACCTTCAGGAAAACCCAATCATCAACCTCGAACTCCAGATGCCGACGACGATGATCTGCATATGACTTCTGTCGACTCTGAGCTGTCAGTAACCGCTCCTGGATAAGCTTCACCTTATCCACTGCCTGCTGCACCAAATCTGGTCCCACTAACTGTACCTCGCCTACATCAAACCATCCTATCGGTGATCTGCACTTCCTCCCATACAAGGCCTCATAAGGCGTCATCTGAATACTAGAGTGGTAGCTATTATTATACGCAAACTCAACTAGAGGCAAATGATCCTCCCAGCTACCCCTGAAGTCAATAACACAGGCTCGCAGCATATCCTCGAGTGCGGATAGTGCGCTCTGCTGTCGTCTGCGTGGATGGAATGCGACTCGAGCTCACTGCGTCCCTAAACTCCTCTGGAAAGACCTCCGAAGTTAGCGTAACCGGGCTCCTGCATGCGATATGATCGAAATAGGGACTCCATGCAGTCTGACGATCTCTCGGATGTACAGTCTGGCATAATCCTCAGCCGAAAAAGTCGTCCTGACGGGAAGAAAGTGGGTTGATTTCGTCAGCCTGTCGATGATAACCCATATAGAATCATGTCTCCTCTGAATGCGAGGTAATCCTGTGATAAAGTCCATGTTGATCACCTCCCACTTCCAGGTCGGGATCTCTATCGTCTGTAACAAACCACCGTGCCTCGGTGCTCTACCTTACTGCGACAACACGCACCGAGCTACGAACTCGCAACGTCCTCTTCAAGCCATCCGCAATACACGGATCTAAGGTCGTGGTACATCTTGGTCGACCACAGATGGATAGAGTAACACGCTGTGTGCTTCCTCAAGAACTCGCCAAGTCCTCAAACATCCGAACACACACGCCCTCAAACCTTAGCACCCCATCGGTGCTACCTCAGGACCCTTCCTCACGAAGAGCCGTATCACGATAACGTGTCGATCGATCCTCGGCTGTTGCCTCTTCACCTCGCCGATGATGGAAGACTCGGCAACCTCTCGAACTCGAACCCCATCGCTCGTAATCGATCAAGCGGACACCAAGGCTCGCTAATCGATGCAAATCGCGAACCATGCCCTCCTCTCGGCTGCACATCCGATAGGCTACCCATCGACTACGACTAAGGCATACGCCACAACATTGGCCTTTCGGGTGGTACAGATATCGACATCGTAATCCTTAAGTAACTCTAACCACCGCCTCGCCGTAAGTTCGGCTCCTGCCGAAGATATACTGGAGGCTCTTGTGGTCTGTATAAATATCCACATGAACCCCATACAAATAGTGCCTCGCATCTTCAAGGCGTGAATCACCGCCGACTCAAATCATGGGTGGGGTAGTTCTCGTGTTTCTTAAGTCGCCGGGATCGCGTGCTATAACTCTACCTGCTGCATCAACACACATCCCAGCCCGATGCCTGACGCATCACAATACACGACATAACCATCTAGACCCTCTGGAAGAGTAAGAATGGGCGGCCGTCGATCTCTCGCAAAGAATCGAAACCCCGCCACACGCATCACCCATCAAACTTAGTGCGCTTCGAGTCGGCTAGTCAATGGTGCAGATAGAAGCAAACTTCTCTACGAACGCCGATAATATCTGCAAGGCCCGTAAGCTGCGAACCTCCGTCGGTGTAGTAGGTCTAGGCCAAGTCTGATCGCCGATCTTGGCGTATCCACTGAATACCATCACCCGACAATATGCCCAAGAAAAGCCACGAAGTTAACCAAAACTCACATTTGGAAAACTTGGCGTATAGCTGGTCCGAGAATCACAAGCCAAGCCTCAAATGCTCGCATGCTCTGCTCGAGCGAGAATAAACCAAGATATCATGAACACTATCACAAACGTGTCCAAAATGGTTTGAACACTCGGTTCATCAAATCCATGAATCACGAGCATTGGTCAACCAAAGACATGACCACGAACTCATAATGCGTCTGGGTCCGAATGCGATCCTAGGGACATCCACCTCTCGACTCGCACTGATGATAGCCCGATCGCATCAATCTTGGAGAAACATCTCGCACCGCAACCGGGTCGAACAAATCATCAATCCGGGAAGGGTATCTGTTCTTGATGGTCACCTTGTTCAGCTGCCTGTAATCAACACACATGCGCAGCGTCCCGTCCTTCTTCTTCACGAACAATACCGGCGCTCCCCAGGGAGAAACACTAGGTCTGATAAAACCCTTCTCCAAAGAAATCTCTCGGTGGTCCTTGACTCTCTCAACTCGGCAGGTGCCATTCTGTATGGCGGAATGGAAATAGGCCGAGTGTCTGGCAACACATCTATACCAAACTCAATCTCCCTCTCAGGAGGGATACCCGGGAGGTCGTCTGGAAACACGTCTGGGAACTCTCTGACTCGAATCGATCAAAATCGCACTGCACCTCGAGATCAAACACCGACGAGATGGTAGATGTACCCGCCTTCGCATCTTCCTAGCCTTGAGGTAGGAAATAAACCTACCCACTACGATACAGTGTTCCCCTCCCACTCAACAACCGGCTCCTCAGGAAACTGGAACCGTACCACTCTCTCCCTGCAGTCTACATTGGCATAGCAAGAAGCTAGCCAATCCATACCTATGATCACATCGAAATCAGTCATGTCCAACTCTATCAAGTCGGCTAGGGTCTGACGACTGTATATGGTCACTGAACAAGCCCTATATACCCGCCGAGCTACCACCGAATCACCCACTGGCGTAGCTACCTCGAAAGGGTCTATGGACTCAGGCTCTATCCCTATCCTACTAGCAATAAGTGGAGATATATAGATGAGTAGAACCCGGATCTATCAAGGCATACACATCAAATCCGAACCGATAAGGTACCGTGGCGACATCGGTGAGGCCTCCCGATCTGCCGGTGGACAAGGCATAAATGCGGCTCGAGGACCGCTAGAATCTGGACCGCGCCACGACCTCTGCGCGACTGGGCCCATGAGTACCACGCCCTCGGGCGATAGCTAGGAGATGATGAACGGCAATAGACCATGGTGAGCCTACCACCGCGCCGCCCGGTCGGACAAACTCTCGCATAATGACCTGCGGCCTGAGTATAGCAAGCTCGGAGTAGTACTCTGACTCCCGAATGGAATATACCACAACGGACACAGGCGGACCTCGATCGGTTAGCACCCTTGCTACCGAAGTCCAAGTCCGGGGCCCCGACACGCCCCGAATGCTCTGGCGATCAAAACGATGTAGGAGTGCTCGAGCCGGGTGTGGTGCAAATCTAGACGTCACGATGCCGCCCACCACGAGGGCTACCAAAAGACCCGCGCTTCGCCTTTCCTGCTGATATCGCTACCGTCGGTCTGCCGCTCGCCGCATCCAAGTGCATGAGCCTGCATATGGGTAATGTCCATGCCTGGCTGAAGAGACACACCCGCACACGACTCGGCCATATAATAATCTAGCCCGGTGACGTAGCGGTGTACACGGTCCTCCATATCTGCTACTAGTGCAGGGACATATCGAGCCAAAGAATTGAACTCGACATTATACTCCCTAACTGTGCGCCCTCTCTGCCTCAGCAACAAAAATCTGTCGGCCCGTGCCCTCCTCATCTGCGGAGGCAAGAAGTGTGTGAGAAAAGCCTCTGAAAACTCGTCCCATACTGCTGGAGGCGCATGCTCTCCCCGGGAAAGCTCCCACGAATCAAACCAATCGACTGCGGTATCACGCAGCCGATGCGAACCGAAGGTCACGGACTCGGTCTCTGAGGCCTTGATCACACGCATGATCCTCTGTAACTAACGGATGAACTCTTGCGGGTCATCCTCAGGCCTCGACCCGTAGAACTCTGGCGGGCTACAACTCAAGAAATCTCGTAGCCTCAAACTATCTGCCATCGGGTGAACCCACGGTACGATCGGGTGGGCGAACTGAACCGCGTCCGGCTATCCTCGTATGCAGCCACAATCCTAGCCAATAGCTGGGCCATCTCCTTGTACCCTAACTCCTCCGCCCCAGGCTGTGGGACAGGAGGTGCGGGTACTGTGGTCTATGCTGAGGCCGATGGCGTCATGGAACTCGCCGTCTCGGGTATATACTGGGCCTGAGCCCTCGTGACTCTCGGCGTCCTACTAGCAGCTCCCTCGGCTGCCTTGCGCGCCTTCGGGCGGGTTGCCTTACGTGGAGGCATAATCATTCTGAAAGGAATACGTTAGAGGTCCAACTTATAACACGGCTAAGGCACGATCTCGAGTGAGAAGAATGGAAACCAATCCTAAATATCCTATAGCCTCACGATTATTGATGTGGTGCACAACACACCGATAATCAAGACTTACTAGATACGATGCGTAGACACTTTCCGAGGATTAATCGCTCGATACCACTTTTGTCACGACCCGTTCGGGGCGTGGATCGTGCCTTACCCGCACCCAGTAGTCATACATCGTAGTAATCGGTGGAACATAAGACAAGACAAGAAACATTATGAAAAAGCGCTTTATCGATGAAAAGCTTGCCTTTCGCATATATATATAACCCAAGTTTTGCGATTACATCCCAGTATGCAATAAGACTACAGACCTCTAAGGAAGTAAACAACTATGGCGGGACGGGGCCGCCATACCTGAATGTACAAAACTATCTACAATACAGGAGATCATACCCAAAGTAGAGCCTCGGAGAAGATGGAGCTCGACACCAAAGCAAAGATCCTAAGGATGTGGATCTAGCACTGCTTGCCCTTACTGCGGCATGAGCGCGCCCGAAGGAGGTCGACAACAGTACCAAGTATGTGAAGCGTAAAGTACTTAAATGAAATCAAGTATTTAAAACCATTTGCAAATCAGTTCAATTGCACATAGTGCCATATCACAAACAAGAACAATAATAGGTAAGCTGAATGTGTCTTTTCTAGGCGCGAATGATCGAGCAAGGCGGCGCCCATAGTATCATTATGCGTGCCTAATCACGGACTCCGCAATCCGCATAGGTCACATGTGATCCGCGTGAGGTATTCTCGCGTGGGTAGCTAACCGGTACCTCGGACTCCGCGATCCGCATAGTCTCAATAGACCACATAGTCACACGGCATCGCATAGGCATCCGCGTCGGGCTAAAACACCGGAATGATCAATCATGGAACTCCGCACTCGCATAGTCACATGCGCATAGGCCGTATAGACCGCATCAAGGGTGGCAAGCCCTCGGTATAACAAGTCAAAGGGTAGGTGATATAATAACGATACAACGGACTTACCGCTTAGTAATGTAAGCACAAAGAATGACCCCTTTCACAACATTACAAGACACTAACACAGTAGCATCATACTATGTCTACTTATACAACAATCTTACCACACTTCAAAGAAATCAATACAAGTATTTTGTAAACAAACAAGTAAACAGTTCCTTTTATATTTCTTAAGTTGTTATACCTTACTTCCCATAAAGCTAGTATAACTCTTTAAGCTTTTGTTTAAAAACCAAATATTTCTCTTACATTAAAAATGATTCGATATTCTTTTGAAATGCATCAATATTCTTATTATTCGTGCTTAAGTCAAAAGACATTGCGTAATTATTATTCGTGCTTAAGTCAAAAGACATTGCGTAATTATTATTCGATTAACACGTATGCGTCTACCGTACTATATATATATCTTAAAATATCATGCTTAAGAGTATAGGAAGAATCACATACCTTCCGTGAAAACCACCGCCAAGTCGAATATGTCGCGCAGAGTATCGACTATATCGATCAAATACGTCTATCAACGTCTAGGCATCGTAAAAGCTCTAGCGAGAGGTTCTCTATTCTATGGAAATTTGGGCAGCACTTCCCTACCGTAAGCTATACGATCTCTTGTAAAACAATCTATGTAGTGCAGTTCAATTATTCTTCTTTTATACCGCCTACTTTGTGATAACATTCAATTCTATTCTGTAATATCCTTCTAAGTATTTATACTTATTCCTATACTTCTACAAAGATGTATTCTCTAATTACAAAAGAAGGATAAGTTTATTTACCTCGATAAGCCCAATATTATCCAAGTATAAACGTCGATCCTGAGCGAGGTTTAGCTCTAATTTATGCGCTCCGATAGCTCCAAGAACCCTTAGAAGTTTCCAACAACTTCTACTAAATACTATACGGGATTTGGGCTAGGGTATTTTGGTATAGTAACTACACTTGGAAGACAACTTTTCTACCAAGGGAGGGGGGGTAGGTTTCGGCTAGGCTACAGGGTTGCTTCGGCTAAGATTCTGTTATACCCCGTATTTCCGGAGTATGTACGTGAGGGCGTACGTACGAAAGTTTAGCCTTAAAGTTAGGCCAAGTTCGAAAATTGTGCACAACTCGCTAAAAGAATCGTTTTCCGACGAAACGTTTCCACAGCTTTCGTAGGGTAAATTCCGGCTATGCCATTTCTAATTTTTGCGGATTTTTCCGAGAGACGAAACATTTTGGACCAACGGGAGGGCGACACTTGTCACCCTCCAATTGATGGACTTGAAATCGTCCATTGGACGAATTGGACAAAGAGTGGCACATTTTTTGTGCCTTTGCACAAGTCAAGGAGTTGGTAGTATATTTTGTGTATGGAAACTTGCCTAAATCTTCACCCTACACTTGCCTTGCACTTGGCATCATCTTGGCCCTTGGTTGGCCACTTCTTGACCTATAAATACCCCCTTAAGATGAAGAGTTCTTCATCCACAAATTCCATTCCAAGTCTTGAAAATCCTTCCCTCTCCCTTGTAGCCCTTTTCGTCCAACACACCCCCCCCCCCCCTTTGAGTGAGCTTGGCCGAGGCAACCCTCCCCCTAGCCTAGCCGAAATATACCCCCCTCCCTTGGTAGAAAAGTTGCCTTCTAGTATTGTTATAATGCCCAAAATACCCTAGCCCAAATCCCTTAGTATTTAGTAGAAGTTGTGAAGAACTTCTAAGGTTTCCTTGGAGCTACCGGAGCGTACAACTTAGGAGCTAAACCTTGCTCAGGCGCGACTTTTATCTAGGATATTATTGGGCTTACCGAGGTAAATAATCCTAACCCTCTTTTGTATTAGAGAATACATACTGTAGAAGTATAAGAATAAGTATTAAATACTTAGAAGAATATTACAGAATAGTATTGAACTGTTATCACAGTAGAAGGGTTTAAAAAGATGTATAATTGAACTATACTTATATAGGACTGTTTTCACAGTAGACTTATATGGCTCACCGGGTAGGGAAGTGCTGCCCGACTTTCCGTAGAATTATGAACCCTCTGTTTAGAATGACCTTCAGAGTAGTCTAGACTTTGATAGATGTCTGTGACTATTATAGGCTGATTCTCTGCGCGCGACATATTCAACTTGGCAGGAGGTTTTCGCCGAGAAGGTATGTGATTCTTCCTAAAGCATGATATTTTAAATATATATAGTACGGTAGACGTACATGTGTTAACTGAATAATAACTACGACAATGTCTTTCGACTTAAGCCTGAATAATACTTACGGCAATGTCTTGCGACTTAAGCCTGAATAATAAAGATCTTAAAAAGTCTTTCAAAAGAATTATAACACAGTTTTGAAAGAAGAAGAATAGTTGTTTTTAAAACAAGAAGCTTAAGAGTTATACTAGCTTTATGGGAAGTTAAGTATAACGGCTTAAGTTTTATAAAAAGGAACAGTTTACTTATGTGTTTTATAAAAGACTTGTATTGATTTCTGAAAGGTATAATAAGATGGTTTTGGTGAGTAGACATATTGTGATGCTATGTGTTAGTATCTTGTAACGTTTGTGTAAAGAGGTCAGTCTTACTTATGCTTATGTTGTTTGAACTATAAGCTGTTATGTTAGTACTATATCACTCACCTCTTGAGATGATACCGGGGGTTAAGCTGCCCTCCGATGCGGGGTAGACTCAGGCGGTCTGGGACCATGATTCGAGAATACCTCATGCGGGTCCAGGGGGCCTATGCGGAGCTACGAGAGTTCCAGGTTAGTATGCGGGGTTATGCCTCATGCGGTCTATGTGGCCATGCGGACAACGAGTCCAGGACGTTGCCGAGGAGTAGCTACCCTCGATGCGGGGTTATACCTCATGCGGGCCTATGTGAGTGGCCTATGCGGACTCAGAGTCGAGTTAGGCTTGCGTAATGATAATATGGGCGAGTGGCCCTGCTTCGATCATTCGCAGCCTAGAAAAGACCTATTACAGTTACCTATTGTTGCTCTTGTTTATGATGTGGCACTATGTGCGGTTACATTTGTTGTTTCGTGCATATATGTAAAACTGGTTTTTTTTAAAGTGATGATTTCATTTAAGTACTTTCTGATTTCACATACTTAGTACTTGTTGTCTTGACCTCCTTGCCGGCTGCGTTCATGCCGCAGTAAGAGCGGCAGTGCTAGATCCGCATCCTTAGGATCTTTGCGTTGGTGTCGAGAGCTCCATCTTCTAGGAGGCTCTACTTTTGGTATGATCTCCTGTTGTAGATAGTTTTGTCTGATCGGTATGGCGGGCCCCGTCCCGCCATAGTTGTTTATTTCCTTAGAGTGCATGTCATGTTATGCGATTGGGATGTAATCGCAAACCTTGGTTTATGTATATATGCGAAAGGCAACCCTTTTTTCGTAAACTGTATCATTTACAATTATTTCATGTCTTGTTTTATATTCGCTGATTTTCTCGATGTATGACTACTTGGGTGCGGGTAAGGCACGATCCACGCCGGAGCAGTCGTGACAAAAGTGGTATCGAGCGATTAATCCTCGGAAGGTGTCTACGATCGTATCTAGTAAGTCTTGATTATCGGTGTGTTGTGCACCACACCAATAATCCGGCGGCTAGTGGATCTTTAGGATTGGGTTCCATTCGTCTCATTCTGAGATCGTGCCTTAGAGGTGTGGTATAAGTCGGACCCTTCTACCGAATCCCTTTTACATGCGATTATGCCTCACGTAAGCAACCGGGCCCGAGAAGGGCAAAGCTGCCAGGAGGCTGCTAGTGGGACACCTAGAGTCACGAGGCTCGGGCCCGATCTATACGAGCGGCGAGTTCCACGACGCCGCCGATCCCAGCGAGACTACCGTACCGCGCCTCCCGTCCCACGGCTGAGGCGGAGAGATAGGTACAAGAGATGGCCCGATTCGGCGAGATCGTGGCGAACATGAGGGCGGCTGGATCGCGATTCAGTCCAGCCCGATCGTACCGTGGTTCACCCGAGGCGAGAGTTTGAGGCTACGAGACTTCGAGTTGTAGCCGCGAGTTTTCTGGTCGAGGCGGAGGATGATCGCAGGAGTTCATCCGTCGGCTCTGAAGGATTTTGAGAGTGATCGGGCGTCGGAGACCGAGTCCGTGATCTTTGGTTCACATAGGCTGCGTGATACCGCAGTCGAGTGGTTTGATTCGTGGGAGTTATCCCGGGGAGAGCACGCGTCCCCAACTACTTGGGATGAGTTCTCAGAGGCTTTCCTCACTCACTTCTTGCCTCCGCGGATGAGAGGCGCGGTGATAGATTTTTTTGCTGGCAGAGAGGACGCACTGTCAGGGAGTACAATGTCGAGTTTGATTCATTGGCTCGATATGTCCCAGCATTGGTAGCAGATATGGAGGATAGGGTGCACCGCTACGTCACCGGGCTAGATGATTACATGGCCGAGTCATGTGCGGGTGTTTCTCTTCAGCCGGGTATGGACATTACCCGCATGCAGGCTCACGCCCTTGGATGCGAGGAACGCAGAGGTCGACGAGTGGACAGACAGCAGCAGAAGAAGGCGGGGCGGGAGGGTCTTATGGTGGCTATCGTGGTGGGCGGCCTCAGCAGCTATCTAGATTTGCACCGGCCGGCTCGAGCACTCTGCGCGTCCTCGGCCCGCGGCGAGTATTCGAGCGGACCGAGGCCGGGGCGGGCGTCGAGTAGCGAGAGTGCTTGGCGATCGGGACCACCCACGGTGTGGCCGTCGGTAGATCCCATTACGAAGTGTGGTACTACTTTTGGAGCTTATTCTGATTGTGGCAGCGAGTCACTGCGGCTTGTCGGCCAGAAGCGTGGCGGTGGTAGGGCTCGACGCCGAGGTTCTTGCCGCTTCATCATCTCCTGATTACTCGCCCGAGGCGTGGTACTCATGGGTCGGCGGTCGCGGCAGGTCGTGGCTCGGGTCCCGATTCTAGCGGTCCTCGAACCGCATTTATGCTTTGTCGGCCAGCGGGATCAGGAGGCCTCACCTGATGTCGTCACAGGTACCTTATCAGTTTCTGGGTTTGATGTGTATGCTTTGATAGATCCAGGTTCTACTCTGTCTTATATATCGCCCCTTGTTGCTAGTAGGATAGGGATAGAGCCTGAGTCCATAGACCGCTTCGAGGTAGCTACGCTGTGGGTGATTCGGTGGTAGCTCGGCGGGTATATAGAGCTTGTCTGTGACCATTCTGATCGTCGGACCACTGGCGACTTGATAGAGTTGGAGATGATTGACCGGCGTGATCATGGGGATGGATTGGCTAGCTTCTTGCTACGCCAATGTAGGCTGCGAGAGAGTAGTAATGCAGTTCCGATTTCTGAGGCCGGTTGTTGAGTGGGAGGAACGCGGTATCGCCGAGCGGCGTTTATTTCCTACCTCAAGGCTAGGAAGATGGTGCGAGAAGGGTATATCTACCATCTCGTTCGGGTGTTTGATCTGAAGGCTGCGGTACCAGATTTTCCGTCGATTCGGTGGTCGAGAGTTCCCAGGCGTGTTTCAGGCGACCTCGGGTATCCTCCCGAGAGGAGATTGAGTTTTGTATAGACATATTGCGGACACTCGGCCTATTTCCATTCCGCCATCTGAATGACACTGCCCGAGTTGAGAGAGTGAAGGACCGGTGAGAGATTTCTTTGGAGAAGGTTTTATCGGACCTAGTGTTTCTCCACGAAGCGCCGTATTGTTCGTGAAGAAGAAGGGCGGGGCCAGCTGCGCATGTGTGTTGTCTGACGGTGAACAAGGTGACCATTAAACAGATACCCCTTCCGGGATTGATGATTTGTTCAACGATTGCGAGCGCGAGATGTTTCTCAAGATTGATCTGCGATCGGGCTATCATCGAGTTCGAGTCATAGAGGTGGATGTCCCTAGGGCGGCATTCGGACGTGCGCATTATGAGTTCGAGTCATGTCTTTTGGGTTGACGATGCTCGCGGTATTCATGGATTTGATGAACAGTGTTCAAACCATTTTTGAACACGTTTGTGATAGTGTTCATTGATGATATCTTGGTTTATTCTCGCCAGAGCGGGAGCATGCGAGCATTTGAGGCTGTCTTGTGATTCTCGGGACCAGCGGTATCGCCAAGTTTTCCAAATATGAGTTTTGGTTAACTCGGTGGCTTTTCTTGGGCATATTGTCGTAGATGGTATTCGGTAGATCTGGCGAGATCGAAGCGATCGGAGTTGGCCTGAACCTCTTACTCGACGCAGGTTCGCGATTTTACGGGCCTTGCGAGTTATTATCGGCGGTTCGTAGAAGTTTGCTTCTATCTGCACCATTGACTAGGTGACTCGTAAGCGGCCAAGTTTGATGGTGATGCTTGTGGCGGGGTTTCGATTCTTGAAAAGAGGCGGCAGCGCCCCGTTCTTACTCTTCCAGAAGGTCCAGACGGTTATGTTGTGTATTGCGATGCGTCAGGCATCGAGTTGGGATGTGTGTTGATGCAGCATGGCAAGGTTATAAGCGTATGCATCGACGGTGAAGAAACACGAGGAACTACCCCCACGATTTGGAGTTAGCGGCGGTGATTCACGCCAAGATGGAGGCACTATTTGTATGGGGTTCATGTGGATATTTATCTGCACCACAAGAGCCTCGGTATATCTTCGGCCGGAGGAGCCGAACATACGGCGAGGCGGTGGTTAGAGTTGCTTAAGGATTACGATGTTGATATCTGTACCACCGGGAAAGCCAATGTTGTGGCGGATGCTCTTAGTCGTAGGTCGATGGGAGCCTATCGGATGTGCGGCTAGAGAGGAGGACATGGTTCGTGATTTGCACGATTAGCGAGCCTTGGTGTCCGCTTGATTGATTACGATAGCGATGGGGTTCGAGTTCGTGAGGTTGCCGAGTCTTCCATCGTCGAGAGGTGAAGAGGCAACGATTCGAGGATCGATTTTGACACGTTATCGTGATACTGACTCTTCGTGAGGGCAAGGGTCCTTTTGGTAGCTTTGATGGGGTGCTAAGGTTTGAGGGCGAGTTGTGTGTTCGGATGTTCGGGACTTGGCGTGAGTTCTTGGGGAAGCACGGTAGCGCGTTACTCTATCCGTCGGTGCGACCAAGATGTACCCACGACCTTAGATCGTGTATTGGTGGGATGGCTTGAAGAGGGCGTTGCGAGTTCGTAGCTCGGTGCCCGTGTTGTCGGCGGTGAAGGTAGAGCACCGGAGGCACGGTGGTTTGTTGCGGCGATAGAGATCGACACGGAAGTGGGAGGTAATCAACATGGACTTCATCACGGGATTACCTCGCACTCGGAGGAGACATGATTCTATATGGGTTATCGTCGGACGGTGCGAAATCAGCCACTTTCTTCCGTGGGGCGACTTTTTGGTGAGGATTATGCGGACTTTACATCAGAGATCGTCGGTGCATGAGTCCCTATTTCGATCATATCAGACGGAGCCCGATTTACGGCTAACTGGAGGTCTTTCCAGAGAGGTTTAGGGGCGCGGTGAGCACGTCTGCATTCCATCCGCAGCAGACGGACAGGCGAGCGCACTATCCGAACTCGAGGATATGCTGCGAGCTGTGTTATCGACTTCGAGGTAGTGGGAGGATCATTTGCCTCTAGTTGAGTTTGCATATAATAATATCTACCACTCCAGTATTCAGATGGCGCCTTATGAGGCCTTGTATGGGAGGAAGTGCAGATCGGCTATAGGCTGGTTCGATGTGGCGAGTACGATTAGTGGGACCAGATTTGGTGCAGCGGCGATGGATAAGGTGAAGCTTATCCGGAGAGGTTCTTGGCGACTTCGAGTCGACAAAAGTCATATCACAGATCATCGTCGTCGGCATCTTGAGTTCGAGGTTCATGATTGGGTTTTCTAAAGGTGTCACCCATGAAGGGTGTGATGAGATTCGGAAGAAAGGAAACTTCGGCCAGTACATTGGGCCTATCGGATCGTCGCGAGGTAGGCAAGGTTGCCTACGAGTTGAATCTCTGCCGTCCGATCTGGAGGCGATGCATCCGGTGTTCACGTTTCTATCTTGAGAGATGTATCGAGGATCCATCTAGGGTACATCCGATTGACGTCGTGTGACCGGGTTATCGTGTGAGGAGATTCCATAGCGATAATCGATCGTCCGTTAAGCGTCTGCGGACGAAGGGCGTGACTTCGTCAAAGTCTTGTGGCGAACGAGCTCGAGGAGAGATGACGTGGGAAGGCGAGGAGGACATGAGGCGAAGTATCCTCACCTATTCCCCACCTCGGGTAATTCACTTTCCTACTTGTAAATTTTCATTATCGTTTATGCCTAAGTGTTGTTTTGTGGTCGTGTGTGGCATTTGCAAACTGTTTAAGTTATGAAGAACCTTACCGTTATCTGTCTTGGGAAGGAACATTCGGGACGAATGTTTCTAAGGAGGGGAGAATGTTATACCCCGTATTTCCGGAGTATGTACGTGAGGGCGTACGTACGAAAGTTTAGCCTTAAAGTTAGGCCAAGTTCGAAAATTGTGCACAACTCGCTAAAAGAATCGTTTCGACTAAACGTTTCCACGACTTTCGTAGGGTAAATTCCGCTATGCCATTTCTAATTTTGCGGATTTTTCCAGAGGCGAAACATTTTGGACCAGCGGAGGCGACACTTGTCACCCTCCAATTGATGGACTTGAAATCGTCCATTGGACGAATTGGACAAAGAGTGGCACGTTTTTTGTGCCTTTGCACAAGTCAAGGAGTTGGTAGGATATTTTGTGTATGGACATTTGCCTAAATCTTCACCCTACACTTGCCTTGCACTTGGCATCATCTTGGCCCTTGGTTGGCCACTTCTTGACCTATAAATACCCCTTAAGATGAAGAGTTCTTCATCCACAAATTCCATTCAAGTCTTGAAAATCCCCCTCTCCTTGTAGCCCTTTTCGTCAACACACCCCCTTTGAGTGAGCTTGGCGAGGCAACCCTCCTAGCCTAGCCGAAATATACCCCCTTGGTAGAAAAGTTGCCTTCTAGTATTGTTATAATGCCCAAAATACCCTAGCCCAAATCCCTTAGTATTTAGTAGAAGTTGTGAAGAACTTCTAAGGTTTCCTTGGAGCTACCGGAGCGTACAACTTAGGAGCTAAACCTTGCTCAGGCGCGACTTTTATCTAGGATATTATTGGGCTTACCGAGGTAAATAATCCTAACCCTCTTTTGTATTAGAGAATACATACTGTAGAAGAATAAGAATAAGTATTAAATACTTAGAAGAATATTCTGAGAATAGTATTGACTGTTATCACGATGAAGGGTTTAAAAGATGTATAATTGAACTATACTTATATAGAATTTGTTTTCTGATGAGACTTATATGGCTCATGGGTAGGGAAGTCTTGCCCGACTTTCCGTAGAATTGTGAACCCTCTGTTTAGAATGACCTTGAGTAGTCTAGACTTTGATAGATGTCTGTGACTATTATAAATTTGATTCTGCTTGCGCGACATATTCAACTTGGCGGAGGTTTTCGTAGAAGGTATGTGATTCTTCCTAAAGCATGATATTTTAAATATATATAGTACGGTGAAGCGTACATGTGTTAAGCGAATAATAACTACGGCAATGTCTTTCGACTTAAGCTGAATAATACTTACGGCAATGTCTTGCGACTTAAGCTGAATAATAAAGATCTTAAAAAGTCTTTCAAAAGAATTATAACACGCTTTGAAAGAAGAAGAATAGTTGTTTTAAAACAAGAAGCTTAAGAGTTATACTAGCTTTATGGGAAGTTAAGTATAACGGCTTAAGTTTTATAAAAGAACAGTTTACTTATGTGTTTTATAAAAGACTTGTATTGATTTACGAAAGGTATAATAAGATGGTTTTGGTGAGTAGACATATTGTGATGCTATGTGTTAGTATCTTGTAACGTTTGTGTAAAGAGTCGGTCTTACTTATGCTTATGTTGTTTGAACTATAATGTTATGTTAGTCTTATATCACTCACCTCTTGAGATGATACAGGGGTTAAGCGCCTCCGACGCGGGGTAGACTCGGTGATGCAGGACCATGATTCGAGAATACCTCATGCGGGTCGGGGGCCTATGCGAGCTACGAGTTCGAGTTAGTATGCGGGGTTATGCCTCATGCGATGCTATGTGGCCGTGCGACAGCGAGTCGGGGCGTTGCAGGATTAGCTACCCTCGATGCGGGTTTATACCTCATGCGGGCCTATGTGAGTGGCTTATGCGGACTCCGGGAGTCCAGGATTAGGCTTGCAGAATGATAATATGGGCGAGTGGCCTGCGATCATTCGCGACCTAGAAAAGACCTATTACGATTTTTATTGTTGCTCTTGTTTATGATGTGGCACTATGTGCGGTTACATTTGTTGTTTAGTGCATATATGTAAAAGCGGTTTTTAAAGTGATGATTTCATTTAAGTACTTCTGATTTCACATACTTAGTACTGTTATCTTGACCTCCTTGGCTGCGTTCATGCCGCCAGGTAAGAGCGAGTGCTAGATCCGCATCCTTAGGATCTTTTGCGTTGGTGTCAGGAGCTCCATCTTCTCCGGAGGCTCTACTTTTGGTATGATCTCCCTGTTGTAGATAGTTTTGTGCTGATCGGGGTATGGCGGGGCCCTGTCCGCCATAGTTGTTTATTTCCTTAGAGTGCATGAGTCATGTTATGCAGTTGGGATGTAAGCAAACCTTGGTTTATGTATATATCGAAAAAACCACTTTTCGAAAGCGTGTATCATTTACAATTATTTCATGTCTTGTTTTATATTCCTGATTTTCTACGATGTATGACTACTTGGGTGCCGGGTAAGGCACGATCCACGGGCCGGGCAGTCGTGACATTCACTCAAGGGGAGAAGGCTTGGGCGAAAAGGCTCGCGAGGAGAGGGAGGATTTTCAAGACTTGGAGAATGATTTGTGGATGAAGAACTCTTCATCTTAAGGGTATTTATAGGTCAAGCCATGGCCAACCAATGGCCAAGATGAAGCCAAGTGCAAGGCAAGTGTAGGGTGAGGATTTTCCCAAGTGTCCTTATCCATCCACTACACAAATATCCTACCAACTCCATGCCCATCCATTCGGCCCTATTGCGCCCATCGTCCATCAATGAGAGGGTGACAAGTGTCGCCTCTCGTTGGTCCAAAATGTTTCGTCTCTCGGAAAAATCCGCAAAATTAGAAATGACATGGCGAAATTTACCTACGCGAGTCTTGTAAAGCGTTTCGTCGAACGATTCTTTGTGTGAGTTGTGCCCAAAAAAAACGTCCTAGGCCTAAACTTTAAGGCTAAACTTTCGTACGTACGCCCTCACGTACATACTCTGGAAATACGGGGTATAACATGGGATGCGGGAATCAGGTGTGACATGAACTAGCACTGTTGGGTCTGAAACTGACGGAATCAGATTTTCTTCAACAATGATTGGACTTCTGCCATTTTTTTTCTTTTTCTTAGTTCTGGCCTTCGTCGAACTTCCTGAGCCTCCTGAATCATTGTTGGAGCGTGTGTAACGTTTAGACTTTTTCATGCTGTGTACATTAAACTTCAAATCGTGGTGAAACAATGGTAGAATATAGGGGGGAAAGATGGGAAAAACCGAAGGAGCAACTAAGGGAAAACGTTGAGAGCGTTTTCCTTAGTGAGAGAAACTTCTCTCTAACTCCTTTACTGTTTATTCTCGTATAACTTAAAGTATTTTGAAAGTATATGATACTTGTTTTGTTTGGAAAGTTTAAGTCTCTTGGATATAAAGAAGAATGTAAGTATCTAAGGTATAAAGCTAGTATAACGGCTTTATAGTAAGTTGGTTATAATAGCTTTATGGAAAGTTAAAAAGAGTGGTTTACTCTAAGTAATGTAAGTATGATAAATGACTTGGAATAATGAAAGACAAATTGATTTTAAGGCATCAATTGCTTAAGGTTTTAAAAGAAATAAGTCACTTGATTTAGAAACCTATAAATGTATTTCTAAAAGGTATTGTGACTTGTCTTGAAAAATAGATGTGACTTGATACTACGGTTATTAGTATCTTGGAAGTTTTATATGAAAAAGAGTCATTTTAAAGGAATAGAAGTATGTAGTACTTTGGGTTAAATTCCCGGATTTTTATATTGACATGTTAGTGCCTTAAGTAAACTAAAATGAGAATGTATATGTATAAGACTAATAAGAAGTTATGGGGATTTCTTAACTTGCTTATGTTATGTACGATAAGCCGGTAGTGCTTATGTTATGTATGATAAGCCGGTAGTGCTTATGTTATGTATGATAGCCGGTTGTGCTAGTGATATATTGTTCATTATGGGGTCATTCCCCGGGTTTGTGGAATTTGCATATTCCGTGGATTTTCTACACATGATGCGAGGAATACCTCATGCGAGTCCGTAAGGGCTTTTGCGGGTGAAATAGTCCTATGCGGGGCGGACCAGTCCGATGCGAGGAATACCTCATGCGGGTCTATACTGTTACACCCCGTAGTCCAGAGTATGTATGTGAGGACATACGTACGAGAATACGACATTAAAATTGGAATATAAGAAAGATGTGATTTTTTTCGACGGAAAAGTTTCCGAACTTCGTGAAGGAAAAAGGTTTATTATTGAGAATTGGATTCTAAACTTTGGTATTTAAGACTTTAAGAACTTATAAGAATTACGGAATTTATATTTTACGGATTTGGTCATGTGGGGCCCACCCGAGGAATTTTACGTTTTGTGGGACCCACGAGGGTTACGGAATTTTATGAACGAATGAGAGGGAGACACGTGGCACCCCCTAATATGGTCATGGACGATTTAATGCAAGGTTAGGATGGTCATTTGACCATTGTGGATGAAAGTCTTCAAGCTTGAGTGTATTGACCAAGTCAACTTGTCGGCAGCTATTATCCGTGATCTTCATCCAGCCACACACTTGTTATAATTTTTGTCACGACCGATCCGGGCGTGGTGGTGCCTACGGGCACCCAAGTAGACATACATCAGAGTAACCAGCGGAATATAAAAACAAGACAAGAAACAATATGAAATGAGAAACAGTTTAACCAAGAAAAGATTGCCTTTCGGCATGTATATATATATCAAGAGTGAACAGTTACATCCCAACTATACAACAGTACTACAGACCTCTAAGAATGTAACAACAACTATGACGGGACAGGGCCCCGCCATACCCCTGAATGTACAAGTACCTCTGATGTGAGGACTATACAAAAGATAAGCCTCGGAGAAAGCGGAGCTTCCCAACGTTGAGCTGCGATCCTATGGCGAGGATCAAAAAGCGGTGTACCTCTGCATGGCATGAACGCGGCCCGAAGGAGGTCGATAACAGTACCAAGTATGTGGCGAAAATACTATAATGAAATCACATTTAATTATTTTATAAAATCATTTCGCAATAAATGCTTGATTATGTCAAGTAAGAGGGCGATATCCTCAAAATAATTGTCACGACCGAACGGGCGTGTGGTCGTGCCTACCGGGCACCCAGTAGACATACATCGAGTAATCAGCGGAATATAAAACAAGACATGAAATATGAAACGATTATCGAGAAAAGTTGCCTTTCGCGTATATATATAAAAACTTAAATCCGACGATTCATCCCTTTGACATCTCTCGCCACAGCGGTACTACTGCACCTCTAAGAATGATATGACAACAATGACGGACAGGGGCCCGCCATACCACGAATGTAAATACCTACAACGACAGGACTATACCACTGATAAGCCTCGGAGAAAGCGGAGCTTCCCAAAACGCGAATGTGATCCTAAGAGCGAGGATCGGCGGCGGTGTACCTCTACTGCGGCATGAGCGGCCCAAGGAGGTCGATAACAGTACCAAGTATGTGAAAGCGTAAATCGAAATGAAATTAAGTATCTAAAACCATTTGTAAATACAATCGCTTAAAGCTGCGTAGTGCCAACATAAACAAGAGCAAAGCAGATATCAGAATCGGTCTTTTCTAAGCGCTAATGATCGAAGCAAGGCCAATCTCCCATAGTATCATTATGCGTGCCTAATCCTGGACTTCCGCGGCCGCATAGGTCACACATAGACCGCATGGGTCGTATAGACCGCGTCGGGGTAGCTAACCGGTACCCTCCCGGACTCCGCGATCCGCATAGTCACATAAACGCGTAGTCGCGCGGACCGCGTAAGGCACTCGCCGCATCGGGATAATACACCGAATGATCAATCACTGGAGCATACCGTTGCTCGCGATAGTCACCAGAACCGCATAGGCCGTATAGACCGCGTCAAGGGTGGCAAGCCACCGGTATAACAAGTCGAGGGTATGTGATATAATAACATGATCTGGGCTTAACGTTTAACAACGTAAGCCTGACAAGAATAACCCCTTACACAACATCACAAGATACTAACACACGTAGCATCCTAACATGTTTACTTATCAAATCAACAAGAAAGTATTACAAGGCTATCACAAACCAACACAATCAAGTTATTCACACAAGGTACTTTCTACTTTATGCTAACAAGTTCGGGTTTTTATCTTCATACATTAACTCTTTAAATGATCTGTTTCTTTCACAAAAGTCACACAATACCCGTAGTATAAAAATAGAGTGACTACCTTTTTAAGTAAACAAAAACACTTCTCTTTGTAAAATCAAGTAGCAACATTATTTTCCAAACGTTCAAGTTTGCCTAATTTCAAATACTCAAGTTTCTCATTTTCGAAAGGTTTCGTAGTTCATAGTCTTAATCACTTAATAATATAATTCTCTTTTAAAACAATTTGAGAAACACATGCCTTATGTGTGAGTAGGTTATTCTTGTTCATAACAATCTTATTAAAGCAGCCATGATCTAGGAAATGTAATATCATTTTGTCTCATCTTAACTTCTATGCAGATGGAGGTTTCTACTGGTTTTAATAATACTTAATTAGTCAATACATTTCCCTCTATTAACGCTGCAGTGGTTTGTTCGATACTCATTCTGATTTCCGAAATCAGTAAAATATTATTCCTTTTAAAAACCAAGTACTCATTACTCACGAATGAGGTTTCACACTTTTTAACAAAATTCATATTAATTCAATTAAGTCAAGTCTCTTATCTTTCAAGATCAAGTCTCTTAACTTCTAAAATCAGTAAACCATTCTTTTTACCTCTCTTAAGTCGTTATACCTAACTTCCCATAAAGCTAGTATAACTCTTAAGCTTTTAAAACCAAGTATTACTCTTCTTTCAAAAACGATTCTTAATTCTTTTGAAATGCTTTAAGATTCTTATTATTCAGGCTTAAGTCAAAAGACATTGCCGTAAAACTACGTTCAGTTAACACACGTACGTCTACCGTACTAAATATATTCCTTTTAAAATATCATGCTCAAGAGGATAGGAAGAATCACATACCTCGCGACGATTTATCGACTATTAGCAAATAGCTCCAAAGTACTGTAATCCTGCTAGCCTTTTCCACCCTTCGAGTAGAATACGCTACTCGCAGTACTTCAACCTATAACGATTATACAAGTCTATCAATGTCTAGACTACTCGGTAGAATAAATCTAGATACAAGATTCTACGGAAAATTGGGCAGCACTTCCCTACCCATCAAACTTCACAAGTCTACTGTAAATACAGTCCTATGTAAGTACAGTTCAATTCCCTTCTTATATACTTTCCTTGTATATACCTTATACTCAATTCTTATACTTCAACAGTATGTAACTCTAATTACAATAGGGTGACAAGATATTTACCTCGATAAGCCCATAATTATCCAAGTTTAAATGTCGATCCTGCGCAAGGTTTAGCTCCTACTCCGTGCACTCCAACCCGCTCCAAACAAACCTTAGAAGTTCTACGCAACTTCTTCTTACTACTTCAACCAAGAATGAAGATTTTCCTTAGGGTTTCGTTTTGTGACTGAAGGGAAGTATAATAGTATTTCTGGGCTTTTAGTATAGGTGTAACCTTGGAATACTACAAGGTATTTGGGCCAAGGTATTTTGGAATAGTAACAATACTTGGAGAATACTTTTCTACCAAGGGGGTGTATATCACGAAAACATCTCGAGGAAAGGGGTACTTTCGGCTAGCACCATTTAGGAAGGGAGGGTATTCCTCGGCAAGGCCTCACAGGGGAGGGTTTCGGCTAGCACAACTAGGAAGGGAAGGGATTTCAAGACTTAGAAATGATTTAAGGGATGAAGAAAACCTTGAGTTAGGGGTATTTATAGGAAATCAATGGCCAAGATCAAGCCAAGTGGTAGGCAAGTGTAGGGTCAAGATTTGCACAAGTGCACCCTAGCCATCTACTCCTCAAATCACTCCAAACATTGACCCATGGTTTAGGCCTCAAAACATGGCCAAGAACGTGCACCATTCGGGCAACTTGACCGCCCACTAGAGCGTGACAAGTGTCGCCCTCTCGTTGGTCCAAAATAATTCATCTCTCGGAAAAATCCGCAAAAATTATAAATGACATAGCCGTAATTTTCCCTTCGCAAAGTCCGGAAAACGTTTCGTCGGAAAACGATTATTTTCACTAGTTGTGCCCAAAATTTTCGGTCCTTGCCTAACTTAAGGCTTAAACTTATATACGTACGCCCTCACGTACATACTCTGGAAATACGGGGTATAACATTCTCCTCGCCGAAACATTCGTCGAATGTTCCTTCTAAGTCTCAAAACATACATGCGCGAGATAGTCTTCACTACTATGCTTAGAAAAACAATCATGCCACACTGGCCATAAAATAACACTGCGCAAATACTTAATTCAAGTCCACGAGGAATTACCTCTAACATCACAAAAGTCCCACCCAAGGGCTAAAAGATACTCCTTCGCGCCTTCACTTTACAAAGAAATGATCACATCTATGTTCTTAACACATGCTCGCTTCTTCCCTTACTGTCGTGCCATTCTCGTACCTCGAACTCTTTCTCATAACTTATCACATTTCATTCTTTCGTTTCCAAAATCTGCGGGTTACTACCTCGACTTGATCATCATTAACTGGGAACACTCTGGATGGATCTCCGATACTTTTCCGAACATAACAACATGAAAGACCGGACGTACTGCCTCCCAAGTCGGACGGCAATGCTAACTTATAGGCAACTTGGCCTATTTTCCAAATGATCTGAAAAGGCCCAAAGTAACTCGGGCTAAGTTTCCTTTGTTTTCCAAAACTCGTCACACCCTTTCCGGGGTGGTACCTTCAAGAATATCGACCGTCAACCTGAACTTCAAGCATCGTCGCCGATTACCCGCACGACTTCTGTTGACTCTGAGCTATCAATAACCTCTTTTGGATAAGCTTCACCCTATCCACATCCTGCTGAAACAAGTATGAACCAACTATTTAAACCTTGCCAACATCGAACCAATCGACCGGCAACTTACACTTCTGCCCCTACAAGGCGTCATAAGGCGATATCCGAATACTGAAATGGTAGCTATAAAACATTCCCTCAACAGGAGGCAACAATCCTCTCAGCTACCCCTGAAATCTAAACACTGGCCCGAGGGTGAATGCGATACTGAGACTCACCTGAGTTCCTAACCCTGCCTGGTAAAACCTCCAGAAAAGAAATGGCCGTAAACTGGGCTCCACTTCCTGTCATAAGGTGAAAGTAGGCAGCTCGTGCAGCCTTACAACCTTCCTGATATAACCTCTCGCATAACCCTCTGCCGAGTAAACGGTCCTGACTGAAAGACAAGATGGGCTGACCTCATCGACCCGACTACTGGTCGAACGCATCCACGAACTCGTACGCTGGTTAACTAAACTTGGGCCTAACACCCTCGTGACCCTACCACCTGGCGGGACCACCCCGAACTGACCCCACCACAAAACAGGCCGCGGGTTGACCCGCGATCGGTCCCCAACCCGACCCGCTATCGCGCAAACTCTTGTTCCCCGATCCGGAACAATCTCACCATCGAGTCACGAAAACATAGTGATCTTCTTAGCTCAACTACGCTCTTTCATTTCCACTACTCAGGGACTTATTACACAAATATATCCCACGTATACTATGCATTCCGATAAGGGTCAAACATAAATATAAATCCTTTACTCAAGATGACCTTGCATCTTAGGTCTCTATAATATTCTAAGGCTCACAATTTCCCTGACCCCAAACTTACCCTTTTAACTAACCATGATTTTGTTACACCCCGTAGTTCCAGGGTATGTATGTGAGGACGTACGTACGAGAATACGACAGAAATTTTGGAAAGAAAGAAATATGTGATTTTTCGACGGAAAAGTTTCCGGTTTTTGTGAAGAAAAAGGTTCGTTAATGGGAATTGGATTCCCAGATTTGGTATTTGGACTTCTTGGATTATTTTAGAATTTTGGGATTTTATTTTCAGAAATGGTCACGTGGGACCCACGGGAGAAATTTACGGTTTTGTGGGGCCCACTTTGTTTTTGAGGTTTCCGGTATTTTGGATATTTTCGGAAGACGAAATATTTTGGACGAATCGGGGGGTGACACGTGTCACCCCATGGCTGCAACAGTAGAAATTGGTGGACAAGTGGCTGGCAGAAATGGCACTACACTTGGCATAGTTTTCGTTTGGCCATGTGGTGTGGTGGGACCCACACACATGGCCCAATCTTGACCCTACACTTACCTTGATCATGGCCTTGGTTCTTATAAATACCCCTTAGCTTGAAGAGTAAAATCATCCACACTTGAAAGTCTTCCAAGGCAAAATATCCCTTTCCCTTTAGAGGTGTTTTCGTCCCTCCCCCCACTTGTGTAGAAAAATACTTGGAGTATTATTGTATAATCCCAAATACCTTGGCTTAGTATCCCTAGTAGTATTCCAAAGTTGTTTTAATACTAGGAGCCCGGAAATACTACTTTATTCCAATAGCGTAAGAGAAACCCTGAAAAATCTTCTAGCTTGGTTGAAGTTTTTAGAGATGTTGTTGGAAACTTCTAAGGGTCGCTTGGAGCGGGTTGGAGCGTAAGGAGTTGGAGCTAAACGTTGCCCATGATCGACTTATAAACTTGGATAATTTTTGGGCTTATCGAGGTAATAATCTATGTCCCCATATTGTAATTGGAAATTACATATTGTAGTAATATATAGTTGAGTATACTATATATAGAATGAGTATTATAAAGAATTGAACTGTATTTACATGAGGTGTATTCTGATGGTATCGTTGTTTTATGGTGGAGTAGAATTGTACACGTGTGGTTAGACGTGTAATCCCTGAGTTGTTGGCACAGTAGCGGGCTGGATAGGAGGTGTTTTATGAGATAGCGGGGAGGTCTTTGCGAATTTTACGTAGAATAAGGAATCTTGTATTTAGAATATTCTCGAAGAGAACTAGAGATTGATAGATATATTGTGGCCTTTATAGGTGGATCTTCTACGCGACATACTTGACTTGGCTTGTGGTTTAAGCTAAAAGGTATGTGATTCTTCCTATACTCTTGAGCATGATTGTTGTGAACTATATAGTACGGTAGACGTACGTGTGTGAAATGAGTTTTGTTTGTTTTAAACATAAGGTGTTATAATGGCTTTATGGGAAGTTAGTTATAACGACCTTATGAAAATAAAAGAAAGATTTGATTTTGAAAGTTAAGAGACTTAATCTTGAAAGATAAGAGACTTGACTTATAATGACTTGTTTTGGAAAGGAGAAGTAACTTGATTTAAGTATAGGTTACTTGTTTTTGAAAAGAGTAAGTTAATTGGGTTTTAAAAGAGTATACTTGATGTTGTTCTAAAAGAAAAGAACTTGGTTTAAAAAGTATAGAGTACTTGATTTTAAAAGCCTTGTAAAGATTTTCTGAAGGTGAAGTAATTTGGTGTTAAAAGTAAAGCGTGTTTTCTTTATATACTACAGTATTAGTATCATGTGGCTTTACGTAAAAGAGGTCTTTTGAAAGAATAAATGTATGTTGAACTTGCCTATGCTTGTTGTGATAGTCTTTGATGTGCAAGTGTTTTGTTGATATCTTCTTAGTGACTCTGCAGGAGGCGGCTATCGATTGATTGATTGGACATACCGACGTTGGGTGGTCCACGGTATCGTCCACTTTGAGTATTGGTGGTTGTTTTACATGCTGGTGACTCTGCAGGAGGGCGGCTATCTGATTTATTTCCTTTGGACATCTTGTGCGATGGATGTTCCACGGGCACGCGTCGATGGGATGGTTTCATGGCCATGACTTCCGAGGTGAGATGCGGGGCATGCGGTCATTATGAGGTTCAGATTGTTAGTCCATGGACCGCTAATCCATGAAGCTGCGGTGGTAATGGCGATCACGGGCTTGATTTATGCGTGTGGTTCAGAACACTTTAGATACTTGTTACGGTCATTTTCGTGTCTGCGGTAGCCTCGGTAGATAGCTTAAGATACTTGCCTCGGCCATATCTTGTGAGACGGTAGGCTATTGTGCGTTAGCTTAAGATACTTGCCTCGGCGATTTGCGTGGCTAGCTTTTGGGTAGTAGTTGGCTTCCGTACCTTGCGTGATGGGATATGACTAGCTTTTGGGTGGTAGTTGGCTATTCTACTTGGCGTCGGTTTTGATGACACAGCGGGATCTAGTGTTCGAGTTCACATATGGGTGTTGTTTTACATCGTATGCTGCCGGTGAGGAATGAGTTCCACGGGCATGAGTGATATTATGGCGTGAGACCCATAGTTATGTGTGAGTGATTATTCGGGATATCGTCCCCTTACTTGACATAATTGTTTATTTATTTGAAATGGTTTTATAAAATGATGAAATGTGATTTCATTCTGATATTTTGATTTCACATACTTAGTACTGTTATGATCGACCTCCTTGAGGCTGCGTTCATCTGCAGTAGAGTTACATCGGTTGTGGATCCTCGCTCATAGGATCACAGTTCAGCATATTGGGAAGCTCCGTTTCTCTGGAGGCTTATCTTTTGGTATGTTTCCCTGAGTTGTAGGTTCTTGTACATTCAGGGGTATGACGGGGCCTGTCCGTCATAGTTGTTATTACACTCTTAAGTGCATAGTCTTGTTGTGGGCAGGGTTTTTAAAGGATTGTAACTGTTCGATTATATGTATATACATGAAGGTGACCGTTTTGGTTGGCCTGTTTTCTTATAATGTATCTTGTTTCCTGTTTAAGTTTTTATTTCCGCTGATTTTCTCTGATGTTGTATCACTAGGGTGCCAGGTAAGGCACGATCCACGCCCGAGGTCGGTCGTGACAAAAGTGGTATCGAGCGATTAATCCTCGGAAAGTGTCTACAGACCGTATCTAGTAGAGTCTTGATTATCGGCGTGTTGTGCACCACACCTATAATCAGGAGGCAATGGGATATCTAGGATTGGTTTCTATTTCTTCTCACTCTGAGATCGTGCCTTAGAGCTGTGTTGTAAGTTGGACTCCTTCTGACGTATTCTTTTACGCGGCTATGCCTCGCGCAAAGCGGCCGGGCCCGAGAAGGCAAAGCGGCCGTAGGAGCTGCTAGTAGGATCTGAGATAGTCTGGCGCAGTCCGGTCGATACGAGATAGTGCTTGGGGCGAGTTTTGTAGCGCCGCCGGCCCAAGAGTTTAGAGCGCAGCGGTGGCTACAGAGACCACGATACGAGCCTCGGTCCCGGCACAGGTAGAGGAGATTGTCACGACCCGACCGGGCATGGCGTGCCCTACACAGGCACCTGTTGGTATACGTCGAGAGAATAGCGTGAACATACATGAAACTTATAAAATAAAATAACAAGAAATTAAACCACGAAGTTAGCCGATAAGGCTACCTTCCCGACACATATACATATACATAACAACACGATTACATCCCTTTCTTTCTTACAAACCGACCCACAACATGTGACTACAGACCTCTAAGAATTACAACTGCGGCGGGACAGGGCCTCGCCATACCCCTGAATGTACATAAGTCTACCACATCAGGGAAACCGTACCAAAAGACAAGCCTCCGGAGTGAAAGGGGCTTCTTTCCAAAAACTGAACAGAGATCCTAAGAGCAAGGATCACCAACCTGGTACTAAAACTGCGGGCATGAACACACGGCCCAGGAAATCGCATAACAAAAATTAGTATGGAACATAAATAAAATGCAATAACCAAATCATATCTGTATAAAAGAATGTCATTTTAACTCCTGAAATCAATCATATATTAACCGTTCCTTTCCTTCTTTCGATAAGATTTAACAACATATTCTTACATACTTACTTAAGAGTTTAATCCAGCCTTTTTCACATAACTTACATATCTTACATAACATAATCCGCCCATTTATGGACACGGTGTCTTGATGAATCATGTGACATAATCCGCCCGCTGTGGGGCTCGGTGCATCGTGGAATCATATAACATAATCCGCCCGCCGGGGCTCGGTGTCTCGTGGAATCATATAACATAATCCGCCCGCTGTGGGGCTCGGTGTCTTGTGGAATCATATAACATAATCCGCCCGCCCGGCCTTGCATCGTGGAATCATATAACATAAACCGCCCGCTGTGGGGCTCGGTGTAAGATGACGAACCCACGGCCTATGTGAAGGCTCTGGTAATATGGCGTAATCCGCCTATGTGTAGGCTCGGTGTATCTCATAACGTAATCCGCCTATTTGTAGGCTCGGTGTATTTCATAACGTAATCCGCCTATTTGTAGGCTCCTGTATTTCATAACGTAATCCGGCCTATTCGTAGGCTCGGTGTGATTTTCCTTACATAACATTTTCAAACCATCTTTTCACTTCTTCTTAAGTCGTCATAACAACTTCCCATAAAGCTATTATAACAACCTTTCATTTTAGAGAACTTAAGACACTTTTATTCTTACGACATTAGGAAAACTAGATCCAAAAATACTACATACATACATACTTAAAAAGAATCATAGAACTCCTTTCTTTTTTTAAAGCTCAAGTCACATACTCTTTTGGAAGCCATCTTCTTAACTTTTGAAATAAATTAAGAAGCCATACTTTGTAAAATTAAGTCATTTCCACTTATAAAATCAAGGCTTATAGCCTTAATACCTCGTAGCATACACTCTTTCAAATCATGTCGCTTATACTTTAGAAATCAAGTCCCATAACTTGAAAAATAAAGTTTCATAATCCTTTAAAGAAAATCAAAGTTCATAGTCTTAAAACTTCATAACATACATTCTTTAAAGTCCATTTACTTATACTTGTAAAATCATGTCATCTACACTTTTAAAACCAATCCCCTTTTCACATATAAATTCAAGTCATTTTCAAACATAAAAATCAACTTACATACTTACTTTAAATAAATCAAGATACATAGCTTGAAATCAAATCTCATAATTTCCTAACCATCCTTACCAACGTCTCCCATAAGACCTAGTAAGGACTTAGGACAATTTAAACATACTCTTAACTTAGATTCAACAATGTAAATACTTCTTAACTTCTAAGAGTAGAAGGAATCTTAAAACGTTATCACATGGATATTTCATACGTAGGATCATGCCAACGAAAGAAGAGGTTCACATACCTCGTGACGATTGTCGACAAGTAGCAAAAATGCTCCAAAGTACTTCAACCTTGAGCTATTCCATTCTTCAAGTAGGATACGCTAAACTTAGTACTTCAACCTATCATGGCCACAATACGTCCATTAACCTCTTATTCAAACGTAGAATATCCTAGGTGCTAAGTCACTAAATTCTACGGAAAATCGGACATCACCTCCTTTGTTTCTACTCACTTTGCCACCTTTTTCAAGGTCGAATACAATAACCAAACAGCCCCAATTGGCTCACAACAATATAGAAGGTAGTCCAATACAAATGAATAACAAACTAAAAGTCCAAATTCGGCCACCTTAAGTTCAACAATACCAATTCTTAACCAATTTCCATTTCAATCCAAATTGGTAGCATAACATGATATCAAGTCGCATTTGATTACAACTACTACAATCCTCAAGTAGGTCAACATGCGACGATTCTACATAACGACTAAAATTGTAATCTAACTTTCAAGTGGCTTGCACAACATTCCGGATTAAGCTACAAGCAATCCATAATACTTATAAACTTCAACATACCAACTTCATGCTATCAACATGTAAAGCTAACAACAACAACAAAATAAATAAAAAGTCTTGTAACACCTTAAAAGACAAGATTATACCTTAACGATCCTTAATCCAATTCCAAATCCGAAGTCGCTCCTTAGTAGTTTAGAACCTCTCCAAGACACTTCAATCCGTTTGTTGAGACCCTTAGAACCATACCAACAACTTTCCTTCAAACTTCCTGTTATACCCCGTATTTCCAGAGTATGTACGCAGGGACGTACGTAGGAAATTTCGAACTTGAGAATAGGCTTGGCCGAATTATTTTTTGTACACAACACCCGATTAGAGTCGTTTTTCGGCGAAACGTTTTCACAGCTTTCGTAGGGGAATTTCCGGCTATGTCATTTTTAATTTTTGCGAATTTTTCCGAGAGACGAAACATTTTTGGACCAACGGGAGGGTGACACTTGTCACCCTCATTGGACGGTAAAGAGGAGGCTTGGCCTTGGCCGATTGGTTCATGGTTTTGTGCCTTGTTTTGGCCTTGTTTTGTGGCTTGTTTTGTGCCATGTTTTGTGGAGTAGGGGTTAGGGTGCACTTGGCTTGATCTTGGCCTTACACTTGCCTTGCACTTGGCTAGATCTTGGCCATTGGTTGGCCTTTGGTTTTGCTATAAATACCCCCCTTATGTTGATGAACTCTTCATCCACAAATGAAACCTTCCAAGCCTAAAATCCCTCCCTCCTCTTGTGTTGTGTTCGTCCAACACCCCCTCCCCCTTTGAGTGGCCTTGTGGCCGAGAGCCTCCTCCCCTTTCATGGTGCCTTGGCGCGGTACCCCTCGCCTAGTTGTTTTCGTATAATACCCCTTGTGGTATAGAAATACTCTCCTAGTATTGTTATAATGTCCAAATACCTTGTAGTATTCCCAAGGTTACACTTATACAAAAGCCCAGAAAATACGATTATACTTCCTTTAGCCACAAAAACCGAAACCCTAAGGAAAACCTCCATAGTTAGTTGGAGTACTATGTAGAAGTTGGTTAGAACTTCTAAGGGTTGTTTGGAGCGGGTTGGAGCACCCGGAGTAGGAGCGAAACTTTGCTAGGATCGACATTAAACTCGGATAATTATGGGCTTATCGAGGTAAATATCTTGTCCTCTATTGTAATTGGAAATTACATGTTGTTAGAATATATAGTTGAAGTATACTATATATAGAATCAACGTGGTTAGTTGGCAATGTCTTTTGACTTAAGCTCAAGAATCAATCGAATCAGACATGAGACTTGTGTAGTAATCGCGAGTAGAATTGTACCCGTCGGGTTAGATGTATAACCCCCGTTGGCTTCGTAGCCGCCCCGTTAGAGGAGGAGATTTACGCCATGCGGGGAGGTCGCGAATTTTCTCAGAGAATGTTCTACGATAAGATCTTGATGTTAATAAGCGCCTTGTGGCCTTATAGGTTGAAGTACTACGTGTGGCGCGTTTCTACTTGGCTTAGTAGCCGGCGTTGGAAGTACTTGGAGCGTTTTGCTATTAGTCGATACTCGTCGCGAGGTATGTGAACCTCTTCCTATCTCTTCTAGCATGATGTGTGTGAACTATGTAGTACGTTAGACGTACATGTGCTAAACGTATTTGATTGATTTAAAACATAAAGTGTTATAACGACTTTATGGGAAGTTGGTTATAACATCTTTATGTTGGTAAGAAAATACTTGTGGTCTTTAAAAGGTAACTGATTTGAACTATAACTGGCTTGTTATGTGTTATAAAGAACTTGAAGTATTTCAAAAGATTTTTGAATCATTTTGAAAAAAGAAGTAATACTTGGTTTTCGAAAAACTTAAGAGTTATACTAGCTTTATGAGAAGTTAGGTATAACGGCTTGAGAATGTTTTACTGATTTCGGAAATCAGAATGTGTATCGACAAACCACTGCAGCGTTAATGAAAGGAAATGTTTTGACTAATTAAGTATTATTAAAACCAAGAGAAACTTCCATCCGCATAGAAGCTAAGATGAGACAAAATGATATTTCCTAGATCACTACATTGTAATAAGATTGTTATAAACAAGAATATCCTACTCACATATAAGACTTATGTTTCTCGATTGTTTAAAGGAGAATTATATTCTTAATGAATAAGACTATGAACTACGAAACCTTTCTAAAATAAGAAACGTGAACATTTGAAATTAGGCAAACTTGGACGTTTGGAAAATAATGTTGTTACTTGATTTTACAAAGGTAAGTGTTTTGGTTTATTTAAAAAGACAGTCACTCTATTTTATACTACGGGTATTGGGTGACTTATGTGAAAGCAACGGATCTTTTAAAAGATTTAATGTATGAAGTACTTTAGGGAAGATACGAACTTGTTAGCTTAAAGTACCTTGTGTGAATAACTTGATTGTGCTGGTTTGAGATAGCCTTGTAAATACTTTCTTGTTGATGTGATAAGTGAAAATGTTAGGATGCTACGTGTGTTAGTATCTTGTGTGATCGTGATGTAAGGGGTCATTCTTGTTGTGCTTACGTTGTTAAACGTTAAGCCCGTTGTACTATTATTGTATCACATACCCTTTGACTTATTATACCGAGGGCTTGCCACCCTTGATGCGGGTCTTTACGCCTATGCGGTCCTCGTGACTATGCGGAGCGGTAGCTCCAGGATTGATCATTCCGGTGTTTAGCCCGACGCGGGGATTCCTATGCGTCCTGCTGAGACTATGCGGTCTTTTGAGACTACGCGGTTGCGGGAGCCTAGCGGATACCGAGGGTTAGCCGCCGACGCGGGTATACCTCAGCGATGCAGGACCATGATTCGAGGAATACCTCATGCGGTCCGTGTGTGACCTATGCGCGAGTCGCGAGAGTTCGAGGATAGACACGCACATTGATATTGCGCGAGTGGCCGCCCGATCATGCGTGGCGCGCAGAAAGACCTCGGATACAACTTGTGGTATTTTGGCATCGGGTCTTAGTAGTCGGCTATGCCTTCGCACTTGCCCCGCACGGTTTTATTGTGATAACTTTGAGGCGTGAGTCACGACTTGACGATCGCTTATTTGTTGTGAACTGTAGTTTGTTTATCATACATGTCTCCTGCTTTATAGACTGTTATGATTTCATTTACAGTATTTTTTAGTTTCACATACTCGGTACCTGTTGTACTGACCTCCTTCGGGGGGCTGCGTTCATGCCGCAGGTTGAGGTACACCAGTCGTTGATCCTAGCTCTCAGGGTCACAAGCCATTTGGGAAGCTCCGTTTCTCCGGAGGCTTATCAGTGGTATAGTCCCCTGTCGTAGTAAGTGTTTGCATTCAGGGGTTTGGCGGGGCCCTGTCCCGCCATTGTTGTCATATCATTCTTAGAGGTCTGTAGTACTGTTGTGGGCAGGGTTTGTAAAAAGGATTAAACTGTTCATGTTGAAAAAGTTGTCATTTATATATATGCCGAAGGGCAAGTTTTTCTCAGATTATTGTTTCATATTTCATAATATGTCTTGTATCGTTTTATGTTCCGCTGATTACTCTGATGTTGTATCACTAGGGTGCCCGGGGTAAGGCACGATCCACGCCCGAATCGGTCGTGACAAAAGTGGTATCGAGCGATTAATCCTCGGAAAGTGTCTACGCATCAGTATCCGAGAAGTCTTGATTATCGGTGTGTTGTGCACCACATCAATAATCAGGAGGCTATAGGATATTTAGGATTGGTTTCTATTCTTCTCACTCTGAGATCGTGCCTTAGAGCTGTGTTGTAAGTTAGACCCTCTGACGTATTTCTTTCCCTTATCGTTATGCCTCCGTAGGCAAACCCGCCCGGGAGGCGCAACGGCGGAGCTGCGAGTAGAGTTCGAGAGGGTTACGTGGCACAGCCCAATCATTACCTAGGTAATGCTTCATTCGGGATTTCTGCGGCGTCACTAGCCCCAGTAAAGTTTAGCACGGCGGCGGCAGTTCCTACTGCGGCCATGATATTTGAACCTTCAGTTCCACGACCAGGAACAGAGAATATGGATTGCAAAGAGGCGACCCTATTACTAGCTATGGATTTGGCTACCAGAGAGTATACCGATGTATCGCGAGTCTTGATGAATATCAACGGAAGGTTGTGCAAAGAGTAAGTTCTTGATTAGGCTTGAGCATGGCCCGTATGCGGGCTTATGCACATCGGCCGGAAACATAGAGATCGACGGGTTAACAAAGGACGCGAAGAGGCCGCAGCGAGGTCCTTTGGTAACTTTCGAGGCGAGTCGCCACCGCCAGATTAGATTATGCACCTCCGCCAGTGCAGAGTGGTCTTCCACGGAGTTCAGGACGTTCGGGGTATGCAGGAGTTGGTCAGAACTCCAGGACTTCCGGTTCACAGTGTGACAGACGTCGTCCCGGGGAATGTCGTTTTTTTGTCGGGTACTTGTTGTACTATGGCGACCGCTGTGGTCCGTGTCGAAAAGTGTCCTCAGAGGAGGACTTAGCCTTCGTGATCGGTGGGTAGTGTGTCATCTCCTCGGCTATACGCCTACGGGCAGTTTGATTAGAACGACTAAGGAGTGAAGCATTATACCCCGTAGTTCCGGGGTATGTATGCGAGGGCGACGTTTGAGAATCTGTGAAGATTGGAAAGGAAGAAAGAGGCGATTTTTCCACGGAAAAGTTTCCGGTTTTGTGAAGGAAAAAGGTTCGTTAATGGGAATTGGATTCCCGTTTGGTATTCGGACTTCTGGAATATTAGAGAATTATGGAATTTTATTTTGAAATGGTCACGTGGGCCCACGGAGAAATTTACTGATTTTGTGGGGCCCGCTTGATTTTGAGATTTTGGCGTTTTGGATATTTTCTAAGACGAAATATTTTGGGCGAATCGGGGCGACACGTGTCACCCCATGTGGCACCTTTGGGCCGAAATATGTTTGTGCACAACACCCTGTTAGAGTCGTTTTTTAAACGTTTTCCAAACTTTCGTAGGGAATTTCCGCTATGTCATTTAGTATTTTTGCGGATTTTTCCGAGAGACGGAACATTTTGGACCAACGAGAGGCGGCACTGCACCCTCTCATTGGTGGGCAAAGTGGGCGCGTGGACGATTTGGGAAGGCAAGTGGGAGATATTTTTGGTAGATATTTTGTGTGCAAGTTGGCTAGGACACATGGGTGAATCTTTGCCCTACACTTGCTAGGCACTTGGCTAGATCTTGGCCATTGGTTGGCCTTGGCTTGTGCTATAAATACCCTCTAAGGTTGATGAACTTCTTCATCCATTCCAAATATTTCCTAAGTGTTAAAGTCCTCCTCTCCCTCTTGTTTGACTCTCGTCCAAGAGCCCTCCCTAGATAGGCCTTTGTGGCGAGAGCCTCCCTCTCCCCTCAGGTGTGGCCGTGGTAACCCCTAGCCTAGTGTTTTCGTATAAATACCCCCCCTCTTGGTAGAAATACTCTCAAAAGTATTGTTGTTATGCCCAAATTACCTTAGCCTTATACCTTGTAGTATTCTAAGGTTATACCTATACGAAAAGCCCAGAAATACTATTATACTTCCCGTCTGTCACAAAACCGAAACCCTAGGAAAATCTCCATAGTCCGTTGGAGTATTGTGTAGAAGTTGGTTAGAACTTCTAAGGGTGGTTTAAAGCGGGTTGAGCGCCTGAGTGGAGCTAAACGATTGCCCAGGATCGACTTTATACTTGGATAATTATGGGCTTATCGAGGTAATTATCTTGTCCCCCTATTGTAATTGGAAATTACATGTTGTTAGATTATATAGTAGAAGTATACTATATATAGTACTGAACTGTAATTACATAGGACTGTATTACAAAGAGACTTGTGTAAGAGTAGTGGAGTAGAATTGTACAGATTAGGGTTAGGCGTATAACCCCTGGTTGGCTTGATAATGCCCCGATAGAGGAGATTTACGCTGCGGGGAGGTCTTTGTCGAATTTTCTAGAATGTTCTACGATAAGATCTAGATGTTAATAAGCGCTTGTGGCCTTATAGGTTGAAGTACTACGTGTGGCGCGTTCTACTTGGCAAGAGTAGCCGACGGCGAGGTACTGAGCATTTTGCTATTAGTCGATAATCGTCGCGAGGTATGTGAACCTCTTCCTATCTCTTCTAGCATGATATGTGTGAACTATGTAGTGCGGTGACGCATACGTGCTAAATGTATTCGATTGGTTTAAAACATAAAGTGTTATAACGGCTTTATGGGAAGTTGGTTATAACTTTATGTAGATAAGAAAACACTTTGTGGTTTTTAAAAAGGTAAATGATTTGTTTATAACTGGCTTGATGTGTGATCATAAAGAACTTGAAGTATTTCAAAAGATTTCTGAAATCGTTTTGAAAGAGAAGTAATACTTGGTTTTTGAGAACTTAAGAGTTATACTAGCTTTATGGGAAGTTAGGTATAACGGCAGAACGTTTTCGCGATTTTGGAAATCGGGATGTGTATCGACAAACCATCTGCGGCGTTAATAAAAGGAAATGTTTGAATAATTAAGTATTATTAAAACGAGAAACTTCCATCTGCATAGAAGCTAAGATGAGACAAAATGATATTTCTAGATCATGGTCATTGTAATAAGATTGTTATAAACAAGAATATCCTACTCACATATAAGGCTTATGTTTCTCCGATTGTTTAAAAGAGAATTATATTCTTAATTGAATAAGACTATGAACTACGAAACCTTTCTAAAATGAGAAACTTGAACATTGGAAATTAGGCAAACTTGATCATTGGAAAAGAATGTTGCTACTTGATTTTACAAAGAGAAGTAATTGATTTACTTTAAAGGATAGTCACTCTATTTTATACTACGTATTGGGTGACATTGTGAAAGTAACGATCTTTTAAAGAGTTGATGTATGAAGTACTTTGGGGATAAAACCCGATTTTGTTAATCATATAGTAAGGTACCTTGTGTGAACAACTTGATTGTATTGGTTTGTGATAGCCTTGTAATACTTTCTTGATTGCGTTGATAAGTAAGCGTGTTGGGATGCTACGTGTGTTAGTATCTTGTGATGTTTGTGTGAAGGGTTTCCTTGATTGTGCTTATTAACTATCACGTTATGATAGTATTGTGGCATTCATCTCTTGAGATGATTCCGGTTAAGCCGCCTCCGACGCGGGTAGACTCAGCGGGTCGATGGACCTATGATTCGAGAATACCTCATGCAGTCCCGGCCTGCGGAACTACGAGAGTTCGAGTTAGTGTCGTCCTTTATGGGCATGCGGTCCGTGCGGATCGCGAAGTCGGGGCGATGCCGGAGTAGCTACCCTCGATGCGGGGATGCCTCATGCGGGCGATGAGATTGGCCTATGCGGAGTGCGGAAGTTCGGGACTAGACGCGCATTAGATCTGCGGGCAAGTGGCGGCTTTGATCATGTGACGGATGCAGACAGATCTTATGATACGATTCATGACCTTGTTGGTCTGTAGGTGTTAGTAGTCGGCTATGCCTTCGCACTTACTCCCGTACGGTGTTATTATGGCACAGGTGGGACCTGGTGTTCATGTGTGTTCCTTGGAACTTTTATATCATAAACTGCCGGCAGTGAGGAATGTGTCCCACGGGCACGATTGATGTTGGGGGCGTGAGACCCACTGTTATGTTCTTTGGTGATAACTTGAGGGCGTGAGTCCACGACTTGATATATTTGCTAGTTATTGTAAAAGCGTAGTTTGGTTATCATACATGTCTCTGCTTTATAGACTATTATGATTTCATTTGCAGTTTTTTGTTTTCACATACTTACATTGACTTGACCTCCTTCGTGGCGTATAAAGAGGCGAGCCTCTACCACGAGAACCGTCGTATGGCACATCCCGGATGCCGTAGTCGCCTCGCATTTGTTGGGTCGAGAGCCGGCTCCAAAGTGACAAAAGTGGTATCGAGCGATTAATCCTCGGAAAGTGTCTACGCACCGTATCCGATGAAGTCTTGATTATCGGTGTGTGCACCACATCAATAATCAGGAGGCTATAGGATATTTAGGATTGGTTTCTATTCTTCTCACTCTGAGATCGTGCCTTAGAGCTGTGTTGTAAGTTGAACCCTCTGACGAAATCTTTTCCCTTATCGTTATGCCTCCGCGTAGGGCAACCCGAGCCCAGGAGGGCAAGGCAGCCGAGGGAGCTGCGAGTAGAGTTCAGAGGGTGGCGAGGGCACAGGCCCAATCATTACCTAGGGTAGTGCTTCATTCGGGGATTTCTGCGACGTCACTAGCCCCAGCAGAGTTTAAGCACGGCGACGGCAGTTCCTACTGCGGCCATGATATTTGAACCTTCAGTTCCACGACCGGGAACAGAGAATATAGATTGCCAAGGGACAACCCTGTTACTAGCTATAGATTTGGCTACCAGAGAGTATACCGATGTACCGCGAGTCTGGAGGACTATCTAAAAGAGGGTTGTGCAAGAGTAATTCTTCGCTAGGCTTGAGCATGGCACGTATGCGGGCTTATGCGCAGCAGGCCGAGAAACGTAGAGATCGACGGGTTAACCAAGGGCAGCAGAAGAGGGCCAGAGCAGCAAGGTCCTTCGGTAACTTTCAAGGTGAGTATACCTTAAGTGCTACGTTCTGATAGCAGTGTGTGAGTTGTGATTAGGAATCATGGTGGGTTAACCGAGTAAGATTTTGGGGGATAGAGAAGGTGTGAGCCTTAGAGTGTTATACGTAAAGACCTTAGAGGTAAGGCCATCTCGAGAAAGGTGTAGTGTTATGTTTGACCCTTATAGGAGTGCATAGTGCACGTGAGCTATGTTTGTGGGATAAGTCCCTGAGTAGCGTGATTTGAAAGAAGGTAGTCGAGCTAAGACCGCGGTTTTCGTAACGTGTTTAGTAAGATTGTTCCTTCGGAGATGGTATTTTGCGCCTTGGGTCGGGGTTGAGGCTACGCGCGGTCAACCCGCGTAGGTTTGGTGGGGTCGGTTGTGGTGGTCCTCTTTGTGTTAGGGTCAGGGTGTTAGGCCCATGTTTAGTTAGCCGCAAGTTCGTGGATGCGTTCGACCGATGGTCGGGCGATGGGGCAGCCTATCGTGTTCTTCGGTCGTTCGCTCGGCGGTGTTGATGTTATCCGAAAGGTTGTGAGGTTGCAGGTGCCTACCTTCACCTTATGACGACGTGGAGCCAGTGCTGTTTCTCTTCTCGAGTTTGTACGAGCGGGGCTAGAACTCGGTGAGTCTCAGACGCATTCGCCTCGGGCGATGTTTTGATTTCGTGGTAGCCGTGAGGATCGTTGTCTCCTTGGGAGTGTTTAAGCTACCATTTCGGTGTTGGATGTCGCCTTGTGACGCCTTAGAAGCAGAAATGCAAGTTGCGGTCGAGTGGTTCGATGTTGGCGGTGGTTCGGATAGTTGGTTCGAGCTTGTTCCACAGATGGCGGATAACCCTTGTCTAGAAGTTACAGCGGCGGAGAAATCGTGCGGATAATCGCGACGACGCCAGAGTTCGACGGCCGGTCTTCTTGAAAGTACCACCCGGTTGGTGTGACGAGTTTTGGAAACAAAGGAACTTAGCCCGAGTTACTGGGGCCCTTTGAGTTCATGTGAAGAATAGGCCGTTGCCTATATGTTAGCTTTTGCCGTCCGACTTAGGAGGCGGGGCGTCCGGTCTTCGTATTGTTATGTTAGGAAAGTATCGAAGATCCATCCGAATGTTCCCGATTAATGATGACCACGTTAGAGATAGTAACCCGAGTTTTGGATACTAAAGCGATGTAAATGTGATAAGAATCCGAGTGTACAACTTGATGATCGCATGCGGCCGGTACCATTTGTTGGGTCGCCGAGCAAGGCTCGCGACAAAGTGACAAAGTAGTATTATTTGTGGTGATGTAGGTGTTTCTCGTGGACTTAGATGTAAGTTTTGCGCAGTGTTTCCATGGCCACCGTGGCGGGATTGTTTCGTAAGTATAGTAGTGAAGACTATCTTGCACGTGTTCGTTTGAGACTTAGAAGGAACATTCGACGAATGTTTCTAAGGGAGAATGTTATACCCCGTAGTTCCGTGGTATGTATGCGAGGGCGTGCGTGCGAGAATACGGCGAAAAGATTGGAAAGGAAGAAAGAAGCGATTTTTCCACGGAAAAGTTTCCGGTTTTGTGAAGGAAAAAGGTTCGTTAATGGGAATTGGATTCCCGTTGGTATTCGGACTTCCTGGAATATTAGAGAATTATGGAATTTTATTTTCGAAATGGTCACGGGGCCACGAGAAATTTACGTTTTGTAGGGCCCGCTGATTTTGAGATTTTGGCGTTTTGGATATTTTCTAAGGCGAAATATTTTGACGAATCGGGGCGACACGTGTCACCCCATGGCACCTTTGGCCGAAATATGTTTGTGCACAACACGGTTAGAGTCGTTTTTCGGCGAAACGTTTTCCACAACTTTCGTAGGGAATTTCCGCTATGTCATTTAGTATTTTGCGGATTTTTCCGAGAGGCGAACATTTTGGACCAACGAGAGGCGCACTTGGCACCCTCTCATTGGTGGGCCAAGTGGGCGGCATGGACGATTTGGGGAAGGCCAGTGGGAGATATTTTTGGTAGCTATTTTGTGTGCAAGTTGGCGAGGACACATGGGTGAATCTTGGCCCTACACTTGCTAGGCACTTGGCTAGATCTTGGCCATTGGTTGGCCTTGGCTTCAGCTATAAATACCTCTAAGGTTGATGAACTTCTTCATCCATTCCAAATATTTCCTAAGTGTTAAAGTCCCTCCCTCTCCCCTCTTGTTTGACTCTCGTCCAAGAGCCCTCCCTAGATAGGCCTTTGTGGCAGAGCCTCCCCTCTCCCCTTGGTGTGGTGGGGTAACCCCTAGCCTAGTGTTTTCGTATAAATGCCCCCCCTCTTGGTAGAAATACTCTCAAAAGTATTGTTGTTATGCCCAAATTACCTTAGCCTTATACCTTGTAGTATTCTAAGGTTATACCTATACGAAAAGCCCAGAAATACTATTATACTTCCCGTCAGTCACAAAACCGAAACCCTAGGAAAATCTCCATAGTCCGTTGGAGTATTGTGTAGAAGTTGGTTAGAACTTCTAAGGGTGGTTTAAAGCGGGTTGAGCGCCGAGTGGAGCTAAACGATTGCCCGGGATCGACTTTATACTTGGATAATTATGGGCTTATCGAGGTAATTATCTTGTCCCCTATTGTAATTGGAAATTACATGTTGTTAGATTATATAGTAAGTATACTATATATAGTAATTGAATCAGAATTACATGAGACTTGTGTAGTAATGGAGTAGAATTGTGCACTGTGGTTAGGCGTATAACCCCAGGTTGGCTTGATGGCGGCCGATAGAGAGAGATTTACGCTGTTGGGGGAGGTCTTTGTCGAATTTTCGGTAGAATGTTCTACGATAAGATCTAGATGTTAATAAGCGCCTGTGGCCTTATAGGTTGAAGTACTACGTGTGGCGTTCTACTTGGCTTAGGAGTAGCCGAGAGGTACTCGGAGCATTTTGCTATTAGTCGATAATCGTCGCGAGGTATGTGAACCTCTTCCTATCTCTTCTAGCATGATATGTGTGAACTATGTAGTGCGGTGACGATACGTGCTAAATGTATTCGATTGGTTTAAAACATAAAGTGTTATAACGGCTTTATGGGAAGTTGGTTATAACTTTATGTAGATAAGAAAACACTTTGTGGTTTTTAAAAGGTAAATGATTTGTTTATAAGCGGCTTGATGTGTGATCATAAAGAACAAGTATTTCAAAAGATTTAAATCGTTTTGAAAGAGAAGTAATACTTGGTTTTGAGAACTTAAGAGTTATACTAGCTTTATGGGAAGTTAGGTATAACGGCTTAAGAACGTTTTGATTTTGGAAATCGGGATGTATCGACAAACCACTGCGGCGTTAATAAAAAGGAAATGTTTGAATAATTAAGTATTATTAAAACCGAGAAACTTCCATCCGCATGAAAGCTAAGATGAGACAAAATGATATTTCCTAGATCATGGTCAGTAATAAGATTGTCATAAACAAGAATATCCTACTCACATATAAGGCTTATGTTTCTCCGATTGTTTAAAAGAGAATTATATTCTTAATTGAATAAGACTATGAACTACGAAACCTTTCTAAAATGAGAAACTTGAACATTGGAAATTAGGCAAACTTGATCATTGGAAAAGAATGTTGCTACTTGATTTTACAAAGAGAAGTAATTGATTTACTTTAAAGGATAGTCACTCTATTTTATACTACGTATTGGGTGACATTGTGAAAGTAACGTATCTTTTAAAGAGTTGATGTATGAAGTACTTTGGGGATAAAAACCGATTTTGTTAATCATATAGTAGAAGGTACCTTGTGTGAACAACTTGATTGTATTGGTTTGTGATAGCCTTGTAATACTTTCTTGATTGCGTTGATAAGTAAGCGTGTTGGGATGCTACGTGTTAGTATCTTGTGATGTTTGTGTGAAGGGTTTCTTGATTGTGCTTATTAACTATCGATCGTTATGATAGTATTGTGGCATTCATCTCTTGAGATGATTCCGGGTTAAGCCCTCCGTCGCGGGTAGACTCGGCGTCGATGGACCTATGATTCGAGAATACCATGCAGTCCCGGCCTATGCGAACTACGAGTTCCGTGTTAGTGACGCCTTTATGGGCACGCGTCCTTGTGGCCATGCGGTGCGGGTCGGGGCGATGCCGGGGAGTAGCTACCGATGCGGGGATGCCTCATGCGGGCGATGAGATTGGCCTATCGCGGAGTCGCGGAAGTTCAGGACTAGACGCGACATTAGATCTGCGGGCAAGTGGCGGCTTGATCATGTGACGGCCAGACAGATCTTATGATCTGATTCGCGACCTTGTTGGTACCGGTGTTAGTAGTCGGCTATGCCTTACGTACTTACCGTGACGGTGTTATTATGGCACGTGGGACTCGGTGTTCATGTGTGTTCCTTGGAACTTTTATATCATAAACCGCCTGAGGAATGTGTCCCACGCACGATTGATGTCGGGCGTGAGACCCATTGTTATGTTCTTTGGTGATGACTGAGCGTGAGTCCACGACTTGATATGATCGCTAGTTATTGTAAAAGCGTAGTTTGGTTATCATACATGTCTCGCTTTATAGACTATTATGATTTCATTTGCGGTTTTTTGTTTCACATACTTGTACTGTTGTGCGACCTCCCGGGCTGCGTTCATGCCGCAGTTGAGGTACACCGCCGTTGATCCTAGCTCGTGGTCACAGCTCGTTTGGGAAGCTCCGTCTCTCCGAGGCTTATCAGGTGTAGTCCCTCGTAGTAAGTGTTTACATTCAGGTCAAGGGCCCTGTCCCGCCATTGTTGTCATTTATATATATGCCGAAAGGCAAGTTTTCACAGATTATCGTTTTATACTTCTGTTATCTCATATTGTTGTGTTTGTTCCGCTGATTACTCTGATGTATGTCTACTTGGGTGCGGGGTAAGGCACGATCACGGCCCTGGTTGGTCGTGACAGCGATGAGATATAGATATATCTCTAACCCTCTAGAGTTCAGTATGTGTGATAAGAAGGGTATATCATAAGTGCTATGTTTTGATAGCAGTATGTTAATATTGTGATTAGAAATCTTGGTTAGTTAACCAAGTAAGATTTGGGGATAGAGGTGTGAGCCTTAGAGTTTTATACGTAGAGACCTTAGAGGTAAGGCCATCTCGAGTAAAGGTGTAGTGTTATGTTGATCCTTATCGGAGTGCATAGTGCACGTGAGCTATGTTTGGGATAGGTCCCTGGTAGTGTGAAATGAAAGGGGTAGTTGAGCTAAGAAGACCGCTAGGTTTTCAAACGTGATTAGTGAGATTGTTCGGATCGGGAGCTAGTATTGTGCGCGTTGGGTCGGGTTGAGGCCACGATCGCGGGTCAACCAGCGCATGTATGGCGGTGGGGTCAGGTTTTGGTGGTCCCGCCTTGTGTTAGGGTTGTGAGGGTGTTAGGCCCAAGTTTAGTTAACCAACAGACGAGTTCGTGGATGCGTTCGACCGTGGTCGGGCGATGGGGGCAGCCCATCGTGTTCTTCGGTCAGGACCGTTTACTCGGCTGTGTTGAGTTATCTGAAAGGTTGTAAGGCTGCACGGGGTGCCTACCTTCACCTTATGACAGACAGTGGAGCCCAGGTTACAGCTATTTTGCTCCTGGAAGTTTTACCAAGCATGTGTTAAGAACTCAGGTGAGTCTCGACCGCATTCGCCCTGCCGATGTTTGGATTTGAGGATAGTTGTGTGGATTGTTGTATCCTGTGTAGGTAGTGTTTAAGCTACCATTTCAGTGTTCGGATGTCACCTTTTGAAGCCTTGTAGGGGCGTAAGTGTAAAGTTGCCGGTCGATTAGTTCGATGTTGGCAAGGTTGACGCATTGGTTCAGCTTGTTCCAGCGGACTATGGATAGTGAAGCTTGTCTAGAAGAAGTTCTGGCAGCTCAGAGGAATCGTGCGGATAATCGGCAACGACGCTTAGAGTTCAGGTTGACGGTCGGTCTTCTTGAAAGTACCACCCCGGTTAGGGTGTGACGAGTTTTGGAAAACAGAGGAAACTTAGCCCGAGTTACTTTGGGCTTTTTGAGTTCATGTGAAGGATAGGCCAGGTTGCCTATATGTTAGCATTTGCCGTCCGACTTAGGAGGCAGTACGTCCGGTCTTTCGTATTGTTGTGTTCAGGAAAGTATCGAAGATCCATCCAGAGTGTTCCCAGTTATGATAACCACGTTAGAGATAGTAACCCCGAGTTTTGGAAGCGATGTGATCGAATATGGTAAGAGTTCGAGTGTACGACATCCTCAGGGATCGCAAGCAGCCCGGTACCATTTGTTGGGTCGTCGGAGCAAGGCTCGCGACAAAGTGACAAAAGTGGTACCATTTGTTGGGTCGCCTGAGAAGGTTAATGCCTCAGGCAAAGTGACAAAGCGGTATCTACGAGTAAAGAGAAGCGAGCATGTATGGCGAGCATAGATGTGATCATTTCTTTTGTAAAGAGAAGGTGCGAAGGAAGTATATTTTAGACCCCGGTGAGAAGTGTTTTGTGGTGATGATTAGAGGTGTTTCCTCGTGGACTTGGATGTAAGCATTTTTGCGCAAGTTGTTTCGTACGTGTGGCAGGATTGATTCTCGTAAGTATAGTAGTGAAGACTATACTGGCGCACGTTTGTTTTGAGACTTAGAAGGAACATTCGGGACGAATGTTTCTAAGGAGGGGAGAATGTTATACCCCGTATTTCCAGAGTATGTACGCAGGGACGTACGTAAGAAATTTCGAACTTGAGAATAGGCTTGGCCGAATTTTTTTTTGTACACAACACCCGATTAGAGTCGTTTTTTTTTAAACGTTTTCACGACTTTCGTAGGGAATTTCCGCTATGTCATTTTTAATTTTTGGATTTTTCCGAGAGACGAAACATTTTTGGACCAGCGGAGGTGACACTTGTCACCCTCATTGACTGATAAGAGGAGGCTTGGCCTTGGCCGATTGGTTCGTGGTTTTGTGCCTTGTTTTGGCCTTGTTTTGTGGCTTGTTTTGTGCCATGTTTTGTGGAGTAGGGTTAGGGTGCACTTGGCTTGATCTTGGCCTTACACTTGCCTTGCACTTGGCTAGATCTTGGCCATTGGTTGGCCTTTGGTTTTGCTATAAATACCCCTTATGTTGATGAACTCTTCATCCACAAATGAAACCTTCCAAGCCTAAAATCCTCCCTCCTCTTGTGTTGTGTTCGCCCAACACCCCTCCCCTTTGAGTGGCCTTGTGGCCGAGAGCCTCCCCTCCCTTTGTGGTGCCTTGGCGTGGGTACCCCACTAGCCTAGTTGTTTTCGTATAATACCCCTTGTTGTGGTATAGAAATACTCTCCTAGTATTGTTATAATGTCCAAATACCTTGGCCCAAATACCTTGTAGTATTCCCAAGGTTACACTTATACAAAAGCCCGTAAAATACGATTATACTTCCTTTAGCCACAAAACCAAAACCCTAAGGAAAACCTCCATAGTTAGTTGGAGTACTATGTAGAAGTTGGTTAGAACTTCTAAGGTTGTTTGGAGCGTGGAGCACCGGAGTAGAGCGAAACTTTGCTAAGGATCGACATTAAACTCGGATAATTATGGGCTTATCGAGGTAAATATCTTGTCCCTCTATTGTAATTGGAAATTACATGTTGTTAGAATATATAGTTGAAGTATACTATATATAGAACTGAACGTGGTTAGTTGGCAATGTCTTTTGACTTAAGCCTGAAGAACTGAACTGAACTGTATTACAATAGACTTGTGTAGTAGTACTGTGGAGTAGAATTGTACCCGTTCGGGTTAGATGTATAACCCCCCCGGTTGGCTTGGTAGCCGACCCCGTTAGAGGAGGAGATTTACGCCGTTATGCGGGGAGTCTTTGCCGAATTTTCTGTAGAATGTTCTACGATAAGATCTAAATGTTAATAAGCGCCTTGTGGCCTTATAGGTTGAAGTACTACGTTTGGCGCGATCTACTGGCTAAGGAGTAGCCGGTTGGAAGTACTTGGGCGTTTGCTATTAGTCGATACTCGTCGCGAGGTATGTGAACCTCTTCCTATCTCTTCTAGCATGATGTGTGTGAACTATGTAGTACGTTAGACGTACATGTGCTAAACGTATTTGATTGATTTAAAACATAAAGTGTTATAACGACTTTATGGGAAGTTGGTTATAACAGCTTTATGTTGGTAAGAAAATACTTGTGGTCTTTAAAAGGTAACTGATTTGAACTATAACTGGCTTGTTATGTGTTATAAAGAACTTGAAGTATTTCAAAAGATTTTTGAATCATTTTGAAAAAAGAAGTAATACTTGGTTTTTGAAAAACTTAAGAGTTATACTAGCTTTATGAGAAGTTAGGTATAACGGCTTGAGAATGTTTTACTGATTTCGGAAATCAGAATGTGTATCGACAAACCACTGCAGCGTTAATGAAAGGAAATGTTTTGACTAATTAAGTATTATTAAAACCAGTAGAAACTTCCATCTGCATAGAAGCTAAGATGAGACAAAATGATATTTCCTAGATCACTACGTAATAAGATTGTTATAAACAAGAATATCCTACTCACATATAAGACTTATGTTTCTCAGATTGTTTAAAGGAGAATTATATTCTTAACTGAATAAGACTATGAACTACGAAACCTTTCTAAAATAAGAAACGTGAACATTTGAAATTAGGCAAACTTGGACGTTTGGAAAATAATGTTGTTACTTGATTTTACAAAGGTAAGTGTTTTGGTTTATTTAAAAGATACCACTCTATTTTATACTACGTATTGGGTGACTTATGTGAAAGCAACGGATCTTTTAAAAGATTTAATGTATGAAGTACTTTAGGGAAGATACAGAACTTGTTAGCTTAAAGTACCTTGTGTGAATAACGTGAGTGAGTTGGTTTGAGATAGCCTTGTAAATACTTTCGTGTTGATGTGATAATTGAAAATGTTAGGATGCTACGGGTGTGAGTATCTTGTGTGATCTTGATGTAAGGGGTCATTCTTGTTGTGCTTACGTTGTTAAGCGTTAAGCCCGTTGTACTATTATTGTATCACATACCCTTTGACTTATTATACCGAGGGCTTGCCACCCTTGATGCGGTCTTTACGGCCTGCGGTCCTCGTGACTATGCGAGTCGCGGTAGCTCCGGATTGATCATTCCGGTGTTTAGCCCGATCGGGGATTCTATGCGGTCTGTTGAGACTATGCGGTCTTTTGAGACTATGCGGTCGCGGAGCCTGGCGGATACCGAGGGTTAGCCGCCGATCGCGGGTATACCTCGGCGATGCAGGACCATGATTCGAGGAATACCTCATGCGGGTCCGTGTGTGACCTATGCGGAGCTGCGAGAGTTCCAGGGATAGACACGCACATTGATATTGCGGGCGAGTGGCCAGCTTCGATCATGTGGTGCGGTCTAGAAAGACCTCGGGATACAGCTTGTGGTATTTTGGTACTGTGGGTCTTAGTAGTCGGCTATGCCTTCGTACTTGCCCCGTACGGTTTTATTGTGATAACTTTGAGGGCGTGAGTCCCTGACTTGACATGACTGCTTATTTGTTGTGAACTGTAGTTTGCTTATCATACATGTCTCCTGCTTTATAGACTGTTATGATTTCATTTACAGTATTTTTTAGTTTCACATACTGCATTTTTGTTATCGACCTCCTTCGGCTGCGTTCATGCCGCAGTTGAGGTACACCGCCGTTGATCCTAGCTCTCGTGGTCACGCCATGACGTTGGGAAGCTCCGTTTCTCCGGAGGCTTATCAGTGGTATAGTCCCCTGTCGTAGTAAGTGTTTGCATTCAGGGGTTTGGCGGGGCCCTGTCCCGCCATTGTTGTCATATCATTCTTAGAGGTCTGTAGTACTGTTGTGGGCAGGGTTTGTAAAAAGGATTAAACTGTTCATGTTGAAAAAGTTGTCATTTATATATATGCCGAAAGGCAAGTTTTTCTCAGATTATTGTTTCATATTTCATAATATGTCTTGTATCGTTTTATGTTCCGCTGATTACTCTGATGTTGTATCACTAGGGTGCCCGGGGTAAGGCACCAGTCACGGGCCCGGAATCGGGTCGTGACACTTCCAATCCAAAACCTAGAAAGCCACTAGGTTTTCACTTTGCGACTAATACGAAAACTCTCTTTTTCCGGGATTTTTCTATTGAGATACACTTACATAACACTCATGAACCTTGGTTTAAAACGTGGAGCTTAAAGAACAAGCAACGAAAATTTTTGCTCTTCAAGATACCTAGAACCCGAGAGCTTCACTAGGTGTCCCTCACAATTCTTGAAAATTTTCTAAGTGTGGGAACTAGTCTTGCTACTAGTATACATATAAAGGGACATGGAGGGTCAAGATACAAACAATTGGGTGGTTTGGATGATCTCTTATTAAATATCAAGACTTGTGGGTCCATTGACCAAGTCAATTATGTCAAGCTCTTCAAGTGCAAGACTTGTCTTCCTAACAAGGGTCAAATGACCCTTATGGCCATGATCAATTCTTCCAAGCTCACTTAAGGGGGGTGACACGTGTCGCCCTCCCATTAGTCACAATATTACGTTTTCCGACAATTTCATAATTCCGATAAAATTTTACAAGTCTCAAATCTTAACACTTGTGAGTTTCTTACTTACTACCTTATAAACATATCCTGAAATTCCGGGGTGTAACAGAGATGGGTTACAAGGAGATGGCGATTCTTGCCGTGATCGTGGCGGACACGAGGATAGGCCGGATGCGCAGCCTTCAGCCCAGAGCCCTCGTAGTTCACCCCAGATCGGATAGTTTGAGGCTACGGGATTTTCTGAGTTGTATCCCGCCAGAGTTTTACGGGTCGAGGCCTGAGGATGATCCGCAGGAGTTCATCCGTCAGTTACAGAGGATCATGCGAGTGATCAAGGCTTCGGAGACCGAGTCCGTGATTTTTGGTTCGCATCGGCTGCGCGCGATACCGCGATCGGTTTGATTCGCGAGCTGTCCCGGGGAGCATGCGCCTCCGTGTTTGGGACGAGTTCTCGGAGGCATTTCACCATTTCTTGCCTCCGCAGATGAGGAGGCACGGCCGACATGTTTCGATCTTTGAGGCGGGAGGACGCACAGTTCGGGAGTACAACGTAGAGTTCGACTCGTTGGCTCGATATGTCCCTGCGTTAGTAGCTAATATGGAGGACCGAGTGCACCGCTACGTCACAGGGCTTGATGACTACTTGGCAGAGTCTTGTTCGGGTGTATCGCTTCAGCCGGTCATGGACATTGCCCGCATGCAGGCTCATGCACTAGGGTGTGAGGCATGGAGAGACCGACGGATTAACCAATACCAGCAGAAGAAGGCCAGGGCAGGGGTCGTGGTGGTAGTTCCCAGTTCTAGCGGTCCTTGAAACCGCCTATTCTTTTGATATCAGGTATATCCTTGACCCTCTAGAGACTAGTATGCATTTGTGTTAAGATGAGTATATTTTAATTGTTATGTTCTGATAGCATTATGTTGTTGTGATTAGAAAACATGGGCAGTTGAGAAAGGGTAAGTCTGGGGACGTGAAAGTTTTGAACCTTAGAATATTATACGTTGAGACCTTAGATGTAAGGTCGTCGTGAGTAAAAGATTTTTCGGTTGATATTGGTCAAAGTGCGTTATATGCGTGGTGTATTGGTGTGATAATTCCATGGGTAGTGTAAGATGGAAGTGGTAGCTTTCATGACGTGAATTAGTAAGATTGTTCCGGATCGGGGAACGAGAGAGTTTGGGCGCGATAGCGGGTCGGGTTGAGGCCAAGTCGCGGGTCAACCCGCAGCCCGGAATGAGGTGGGGTCAGTTCGAGGTGGTCCCGCGGGGTGATAGGGTCACGAGGGTGCTAGGCCCAAGTTTAGGTAACCATCGTATGAGTTCGTGGATGTGTTCGACCAGAATCGGATCGTGAAGGCCGGAGATAGACCTTAGAGTAAATTGAAGCTAGTGGGAGCTGTTGTGAGATTAGAAATGATTTCCTCGTTAGCTTGGATTTGTATGATATACTATGGCCATTGGATGCGTGATTGGTTTCGTAAGTATAGTAGTGAAGACTATACCGGCACACGTTTGTTTGGAGACTTAGAAGGAACATTCGGGACGAATGTTTCTAAGGGGGGAAGAATGTTACACCCCGTAGTTCCAGAGTATGTATGTGAGGACGTACGTACGAGAATACGACAGAAATTTTGGAAAGAAAGAAAGATGTGATTTTTCGACGGAAAAGTTTCCGGTTTTTGTGAAGAAAAAGGTTCGTTAATGGGAATTGGATTCCCAGATTTGGTATTTGGACTTCTTGGATTATTTTAGAATTTTGGGATTTTATTTTCAGAAATGGTCACGTGGGACCCACGGGAGAAATTTACGGTTTTGTGGGGCCCACTTTGTTTTTGAGGTTTCCGGTATTTTGGATATTTTCGGAAGACGAAATATTTTGGACGAATCGGGGGGCGACACGTGTCACCCCATGTGGCACACTTGGCCGAAATTGGTGGACAAGTGGCTAGGCCACTTGTCCCTTGGCCGAAATGGCCACTACACTTGGCATAGTTTTCGTTTGGCCATGTGGTGTGGTGGGACCCACACACACATGGCCCAATCTTGACCCTACACTTACCTTGATCATGGCCCTTGGTTCTTCTATAAATACCCCTTAGCTTGAAGAGTAAAATCATCCACACTTGAAAGTCTTCCAAGGCAAAATATCCCTTTCCCTTTAGAGGTGTTTTCGTCCCTCCCCCCACTTGTGTAGAAAAATACTTGGAGTATTATTGTATAATCCCAAATACCTTGGCCTAGTATCCCTAGTAGTATTCCAAAGTTGTTTTAATACTAGGAGCCCGGAAATACTACTTTATTCCAATAGCCGTAAAGAGAAACCCTAGAAAAATCTTCCTAGCTTGGTTGAAGTTTTTAGAGAAGTTGTTGGAAACTTCTAAGGGTCTCTTGGAGCGGGTTGGAGCGTAAGGAGTTGGAGCTAAACGTTGCCCAGGATCGACTTATAAACTTGGATAATTTTTGGGCTTATCGAGGTAATAATCTATGTCCCCCTATTGTAATTGGAAATTACATATTGTAGTAATATATAGTTGAGTATACTATATATAGAATGAGTATTAAAAAGAATTGAACCAGATTTACATGAAATTGTATTTACTGATGATCGTTGTTTTATTGTGGAGTAGAATTGTACACGTCCGGTTAGACGTGTAATCCCCTGGGAGTTGTTGGCCTGGTAGCGGGCCTGGATAGGGGAGGAGTTTTATGAGATAGCGGGGGGGGAGGTGCTGCCGAATTTTCTGTAGAATAAGGAATCTTGTATTTAGAATATTCTACGAAGAGAACTAGAGATTGATAGATATATTGTGGCCTTTATAGGTGGATCTTCTACGCGCGACATACTTGACTTGGCTTGTGGTTTAAGCTAAAAAGGTATGTGATTCTTCCTATACTCTTGAGCATGATTGTTGTGAACTATATAGTACGGTAGACGTACGTGTGTGAAATGAGTTTTGTTTGTTTTAAACATAAGGTGTTATAATGGCTTTATGGGAAGTTAGTTATAACGACCTTATGAAAATAAAAGAAAGATTTGATTTTGAAAGTTAAGAGACTTAATCTTGAAAGATAAGAGACTTGACTTATAATGACTTGTTTTCGGAAAAGGAGAAGTAACTTGATTTAAGTATAGGTTACTTGTTTTTGAAAAGAGTAAGTTAATTGGGTTTTAAAAGAGTATACTTGATGTTGTTCTAAAAGAAAAGCACTTGGTTTAAAAAGTATAGAGTACTTGATTTTAAAAGCCTTGTAAAGATTTTTACGAAGGTGAAGTAATTTGGTGTTAAAAGTAAAACGTGTTTTCTTTATATACTACGAGTATTAGTATCATGTGGCTTTTACGTAAAAAGAGGTCTTTTTGAAAGAATAAATGTATGTTGAACTTGCCTATGCTTGTTGTGATAGTCTTTGATGTGCAAGTGTTTTGTTGATATGCTGCCGTGACTCTCTGGGAGGGCCGGCTATCTGATTGATTGATTGGACATACTGACGTTGGGTGGTCCACGGTATCGTCCACTTTGAGTATTGACTAGTTGTTTCGCATCGCCGTGACTCTGCAGGAGGGCGGCTATCCGATTATTTCCTTTGGACATGCTGACGCGATGGATGTTCCACGGGCATGCGTCCAGTAGGATGGTTTCATGGCCATGACTTCCGAGGTGAGATGCCGGGGCATGCGGTCATTATGAGGTTCAGATTGTTAGTCCATGGACCGCTAATCCATGAAGCTTGCCGCGGTGACGAGCGATCACGGGCTTGATTTGTACGTGTGGTTCAGGCACACTTTAGATACTTGTTCTGGTCATTTTCTCGTGTACCGGTAGCCTCTGGTAGATAGTTTAAGATACTTGCCTCGGTCATATCTTGTGAGACGGTAGGCTATTGTACGTTAGCTTAAGATACTTGCCTCGGCCAGTTGCGTGGCTAGCTTTTGGACTGGTAGTTGGCTTCCGTACCTTGCCCGTGATGGGATATGACTAGCTTTTGGACTGGTAGGTGGCTATTCTACTTGTCCCGATCGGTTTTGATGACACAGGCAGGATCTAGTGTTCAGGTTCACATATGGGTGTTGTTTTACATCATGTACTGCCGGCAGTGAGGAATGAGTTCCACGGGCATGAGTGATATTATGGGCGTGAGACCCATAGTTATGTGTGAGTGATTATTCTGGGGATATGCATCCCCTTACTAGACATAACTGTTTATTTATTTCGAAATGGTTTTATAAAATGATGAAATGTGATTTCATTATAGTATTTTCAGTTTCACATACTTGGTACCTGTTGTACTGACCTCCTTCGGGGGGCTGCGTTCATGCCGCAGGTAGAGGTACATCGGTTGTGGATCCTCGCTCATAGGATCACAGTTCAGCGTATTAGGAAGCTCCGTTTCTCCGGAGGCTTATCTTTTGGTATGTTTCCCTGAGTTGTAGGTTCTTGTACATTCAGGGGTATGGCGGGGCCCTGTCCCGTCATAGTTGTTGTTACACTCTTAGAGGTCAGTAATCTTTGTGGCGGGGTTTGTAAAGGATTATAATCGTCGATTATATGTATATACATGAAGGCGACCGTTTTGGTTGGCCTGTTTTCTTATAATGTATCTTGTTTCCTGTTTAAGTTTTTATTTCCGCTGATTTTCTCTGATGTTGTATCACTAGGGTGCCCAGGGTAAGGCACCAGTCACGGGCCCGAGGTCGGGTCGTGACAGATTTCTAATCACAATTAACACAATGCTATCTGAACATAACACTTAAGATATACTCATCTTATCACACATACAAATCTCTAGAGGGTTAAGGATATACATGTATCTACTGATTCACTCCCCTTTGTCGTTCTAATCAATCCTGCCCTGTTGGGCGCATAGCTAGGGAAGGTGATGAACTGGTCACTGATCCTGAAGGCTGAGTCTCTATATCCGCGCCACCTCTGGTCGGACAATTTCTCGCAAAATGGCCCTGCTGGCCGCAAGCATAACAAGTTGTCGAAGAAGCACGACACTCCCCACAATGACATCTACCACAACGGCCACATCGAGGTGGGGGTGGCCTCCTCTGGCTAGCACCCCTTCCTCTCCGAACCACTGAATTCGGCTGGCTGGAACCGACGTGTATCTGTGAATCAGAAGCCCTGGAGCTCTGACCAACTCCTGCATACCGAGCGTCACGAACCCCGCGGAGGACCATTATGCACCGCGAGGCGCATATCCGATCTATTCCGAGGCGATTCGCCTCGAAGGTTACCAAAGGACACTGTTGTTCTGGCCCTCTTCTGCTGATCTTGGTTAATCCGTCGATCTCTACGTTCTCGCGTGCGTCGCGCATAAGCTCAGACGCGGCAATATACATGCTCGATCAAGAGCTACTCTTGCAAAACCTTTCTTTAGATAGTCATCAAGACCCGTGATATATCGGTGCACTCTATATTCCCTGGCTGCTAAAATCCTAGCTAGTAACAGGTCCATTCCTTTGTAATCCATGTTCTCTGTTCCCGGCCGTGGAACTGAAGGCTCATATATCATGGCTGCAGTAGGAACCATTGCCAGTGCTAAACTTTGCCGGGCCGTGACGTGCGTAACTCCCGAATGAAGCACCACCCGGTGATGATTGGGCTGTGCCCTAGTAACCCTCTCGTTTCTACTCAGCGACTCCTACTGTCTTGCCCTTCTGGGCCCGGGTTGCCTTACGCGGAGGCATAACTGGTAAGGGAAAGAAATTTACGTTAGAGGGGTCCAACTTATAACACAGCTCTAAGGCACGATCTCAGAGTGAGAAGAATGGAAACCAATCCTAAATATCTATAGCCACCTGATTATTGGTGTGGTGCACAACACACCGATAATCAAGACTCTACTAGATACGGTCTGTAGACACTTTCTGAAGATTAACTGCTCTGATACCACTTTTGTCACGACCAACCGGGCGTGATCGTGCCTTACCCCGGGCACCCAAGTAGACATACATCAGAGTAATCAGCGGAATATAAAACAAGACATGAAATATGAAACAGTTATCTGAGAAAAGTTGCCTTTCGGCATATATATATAAAAACTTAAATCCGAACAGTTACATCCCTTTGACAACTCTGCCCACAACAGTACTACAGACCTCTAAGAATGATATGACAACAATGACGGGACAGGGCCCCGCCATACCCCTGAATGTAAATACCTACAACGACAGGGGACTATACCACTGATAAGCCTCCGGAGAAACGGAGCTTCCCAAAACGCTGAACTGTGATCCTAAGAGCGAGGATCGACGACTGGTGTACCTCTACCTGCGGCATGAACGCAGCCCCCCGAAGGAGGTCAGTACAACAGGTACCAAGTATGTGAAACTGTAAAGTACTGAAATGAAATCAAGTATCTAAAACCATTTGTAAATACAATCAGTTAAACTGCACATAGTGCCACAACATAAACAAGAGCAAAACAGATATACTGTAACTGGTCTTTTCTAGGCCGCTAATGATCGAAGCAAGGCCAATCGCCCATAGTATCATTATGCGTGCCTAATCCTGGACTTCCCGCAGCCCGCATAGGTCACACATAGACCCGCATAGGTCGTATAGACCCGCATCGGGGGTAGCTAACCCCGGTACCCTCCTGGACTCCCGCAGTCCGCATAGTCACATAGACCGCATAGTCACACAGACCGCATAAGGCACTCCTCGCATCGGGATAATACACCCGGAATGATCAATCCTGGAGCATACCGCTGCTCCGCATAGTCACACAGACCGCATAGGCCGTATAGACCCGCATCAAGGGTGGCAAGCCCTCGGTATAACAAGTCAAGGGGGTATGTGATATAATAACAGTACAACGGGCTTAACGTTTAACAACGTAAGCACAACAAGAATAACCCCCTTACACAACATCACAAGATACTAACACACGTAGCATCCTAACATGTTTACTTATCAAATCAACAAGAAAGTATTACAAGGCTATCACAAACCAACACAATCAAGTTATTCACACAAGGTACTTTCTACTTTATGCTAACAAGTTCGGGTTTTTATCTTCATACATTAACTCTTTAAATGATCTGTTTCTTTCACAAAAGTCACACAATACCCGTAGTATAAAAATAGAGTGACTACCTTTTTAAGTAAACAAAAACACTTCTCTTTGTAAAATCAAGTAGCAACATTATTTTCCAAACGTTCAAGTTTGCCTAATTTCAAATACTCAAGTTTCTCATTTTCGAAAGGTTTCGTAGTTCATAGTCTTAATCACTTAATAATATAATTCTCTTTTAAAACAATTTGAGAAACACATGCCTTATGTGTGAGTAGGTTATTCTTGTTCATAACAATCTTATTAAAGCAGTCATGATCTAGGAAATGTAATATCATTTTATCTCATCTTAACTTCTATGCAGATGGAGGTTTCTACTGGTTTTAATAATACTTAATTAGTCAATACATTTCCCTCTATTAACGCTGCAGTGGTTTGTTCGATACTCATTCTGATTTCCGAAATCAGTAAAACATTATTCCTTTTAAAAACCAAGTACTCATTACTCACGAATGAGGTTTCACACTTTTTAACAAAATTCATATTAATTCAATTAAGTCAAGTCTCTTATCTTTCAAGATCAAGTCTCTTAACTTCTAAAATCAGTAAACCATTCTTTTTACCTCTCTTAAGTCGTTATACCTAACTTCCCATAAAGCTAGTATAACTCTTAAGCTTTTAAAACCAAGTATTACTCTTCTTTCAAAAACGATTCTTAATTCTTTTGAAATACTTCAAGATTCTTATTATTCAGGCTTAAGTCAAAAGACATTGCCGTAAAACTACGTTCAGTTAACACACGTACGTCTACCGTACTAAATATATTCCTTTTAAAATATCATGCTCAAGAGGATAGGAAGAATCACATACCTCGCGACGATTTATCGACTATTAGCAAATAGCTCCAAAGTACTGTAATCCTGCTAGCCTTTTCCACCCTTCGAGTAGAATACGCTACTCGCAGTACTTCAACCTATAACGGTTATACAAGTCTATCAATGTCTAGACTACTCGGTAGAATAAATCTAGATACAAGATTCTACGGAAAATTGGGCAGCACTTCCCTACCCGTCAAACTTCACAAGTCTACTGTAAATACAGTCCTATGTAAGTACAGTTCAATTCCCTTCTTATATACTTTCCTTGTATATACCTTATACTTAATTCTTATACTTCAACAGTATGTAACTCTAATTACAATAGGGTGACAAGATATTTACCTCGATAAGCCCATAATTATCCAAGTTTAAATGTCGATCCTGAGCAAGGTTTAGCTCCTACTCCGTGCACTCCAACCCGCTCCAAACAACCCTTAGAAGTTCTACGCAACTTCTTCTTACTACTTCAACCAAGTATGAAGATTTTCCTTAGGGTTTCGTTTTGTGACTGAAGGGAAGTATAATAGTATTTCTGGGCTTTTAGTATAGGTGTAACCTTGGAATACTACAAGGTATTTGGGCCAAGGTATTTTGGAATAGTAACAATACTTGGAGAATACTTTTCTACCAAAGGGGGGGGTGTATTTACGAAAACATCTCAAAAGTGGGGTACTTTCGGCTAGCACCATTTAGGAAGGGGAGGGTATTTCTCGGCCAAGGCCTCACAAAGGGGAGGGTTTGGATAGCACAACTAGGAAGGGAAGGGATTTAAAGAATTATAAATGATTTAAGGGATGAAGAAAACCTTCAAGTTAGGGGGGGTATTTATAGGGAAATCAATGGCCAAGATCAAGCCAAGTGGTAGGCAAGTGTAGGGTCAAGATTTGCACAAGTGCACCCTAGCCATCTACTCCTCAAATCACTCCAAACATTGAACCATGGTTTAGGCCTCAAAACATGGCCAAGAACGTGCACCATTCGGCCAACTTGACCGCCCACTAGAGGGTGACAAGTTTCGCCCTCTCGTTGGTCCAAAATATTTCATCTCTCAGAAAAATCCGCAAAAATTATAAATGACATAGCCGTAATTTTCCCTTCGCAAAGTCCGGAAAACGTTTCGTCGGAAAACGATTCTTTTCGCTAGTTGTGCCCAAAATTTTTGGTCCTTGCCTAACTTAAGGCTTAAACTTATATACGTACGCCCTCACGTACATACTCTGGAAATATGGGATATAACAATAATCACTCACACATAACTATGGGTCTCATGCCCATAATATCAATCATGCCCGTGGAACCCATTCCTCACTGCCGGCAGTACATGATTGTTATACCCCGTATATTCCAGAGTATGTACGTGGGGGACGTACGTAGAAATTTTCGAACTTCATTAGGCTTGGCCGAATTCTTTTTGTGCACAACACCCGGTTAGAGTCGTTTTTCGACGAAACGTTTTCACAGCTTTCGTAGGGGAATTTCCGGCTATGTCATTTATATTTTTTGCGGATTTTTCCTAGAGACGAAACATTTTGGACCAACGGGAGGGTGACATGTGTCACCCTCACATTGGAAGGCTTGGACGACATCATGGACGAAATGGTGGCATTGTAGTTGGTAGGATATTTTGTGCAAGTTGGTGTGGTAGATGGATAAGGTGCACATGGCTTAATCCTAGCCCTACACTTGCCTAACACTTGGATGAATCTTGGCCATTGGTTGGCCTTTGCTTGACCTATAAATACCCCTCTAAGTTGATGAACTTCTTCATCCAAAATTTCTCTAAGTGTTAAAAATCCCTCCTCTCCTCAACCTTGTTCTCGCCCAAACACCACCCCTCTCCTCTTGAAGGCCCTCACCGAGTAAACCCCTTGCCTAGTGGTTCTGGCCGAGAACCCCCTCCCCCTAGCCTAGTTGTGCTAGTCGAAATACTACCCCCCCTTGGTAGAAATGTATTCTACAAGTATTGTTATAATGCCCAAAATACTTTAGCCAAATACCTTGTAGTACTTTCCAAAGTACCCTTTATACGAAAAGCCCAGAAAATACGATTATACTTCCTTTTGCCACAAAAACGAAACCCTAAGGAAATCTTCACCCGTTGTTGAAGTTGTAAGTAGAAGTTGGTTAGAACTTAAGGGTTGTTGAGCGCTGAGTAGAGCTAAGCGTTGCTCGGGATCGACTTTATACTTGGATAATTTTGGGCTTATCGAGGTAAACACTCATCGCCCTTCTATTGTAATTGGACATTACATGTGAGAATATCTATAGTTGAAGTATACTATATATAGAACTGAACTTAGTATTGTGGCAATGTCTTTTGACTTAAGCCTGAAGAATAAAGAATCGAATCGAATCAGAATTACATAGGAATCAGACAAAGAGACTTGTGTAGTATTAATGAGTAGAATTGAACACTTTCTGGTTAGATGTATAAACCCCCATGGTTGGCTTGGTAGCCACCGATAGAGAGGAGATTTACTGTTGTGGCGGGGAGTCTTCTTGAATTTTCTGTAGAAAGATGGGAACTTGTGTTTAAGATTTAATAGACGTTTGTGGCCTTTATAGGTGAAAGTACTAAGAGTAGCGTATTCTACTCGAGGAGTGGAAAGGGCTAGCAAGGTTGTAGTACTTGGAGCTTTTTGCTTATTGTCGATAATCGTCGCGAGGTATGTGAACCTCTTCCTATCTCTTCTAGCATGATATGTGTGAACTATGTAGTACGGTAGACGCATACGTGTTAACCGTGTTTGATTGTTTTAAAACATAAAGTGTTATAACGGCTTTATGGGAAGTTGGTTATAATGACTTTATGTAGGTAAGAAAATACTTTGTGGTTTTAAAAGGTAATCACGATGTGAATTATAACTGGCTTGTTATAATAAAGAACTTGCTGTATTTCAAAAGATTTATAAATCGTTTTGAAGGGAGAGTAACACTTGGTTTTAAAGGTTTTAAAAAGAGTTATACTAGCTTTATGGGGAGTTAGGTATAATGTCTTAAGAGAGGTAAAGAAAATGGTTTACTGATGTTAGAAGTTAAGAGACTTGATCTTATAAGATAAGAGACTTAACTTATTTGTTTTAATGTGAATGTTTGTGTGAAACCTCATTCGTGAGTAATGAGTACTTGGTTTTTTTAAAGGGATAATGTTTTACTGATTTCGGAAATCAGAATGTGTATCGACAGACCACTGCAGCGTTAATAAAGGAAAATGTACTGACTAATGAATTGTATTATTAAAACCAGTAGAAACCTCCATCTGCATAGAAACTAAGATAAGACAAAATGATATTACATTTTCTAGATCATGGCTGCTGTAATAAGAATGTTGTAAACAAGAATAACCTACTCTCACGTGAGACATATATTACTCAATTGTTCTAAAAAGGAATCAAGTGATTAAAGTTTGGGAACTATGAAACCATTTGAAAATGAGAAGCTTGAGTAATTGAAACTAGGCAAACTGGAACTTAGGAAAAGAATGTTGTTACTTGATTTTGAAAAGGAATGTGGGTTGGTCATTCTAATACTACGGGTATCGGGTGACTTTGATAAAAGTAATGGATCTCTTTTAAAGAATTTAACGTACGTAGTACTTTAGGGTTAAAACCCGGACTTTGGCATAAAATGAAAGTACTTTGAGTTGTGTGAAACTTTCCTATGCTTGTTGTTGTGAAACTTGCCTATGCTTGTTGTTGTGAAACTTGCCTATGCTTGTTGTTGTGAAACTTGCCTATGCTTGTGATGATAGCCTTTGTTGTGCAAGTGTGGTATTTCTGTGTTACCGCGTCTCTCGATAGATGGCCGGTCGACTTGGTGAGAACTTACTTGGACGTGGCCGGTGATGGAGAATTCCACGTATGTTTCCATTTTGATTCTTGTCTTGTTGTTGATGTCACATGGACATGTCTACACCGTCGCAGATTCGGGGCATCGCGCCACGCGCGGGTTGATTACCCGATATATGGTTATTATCGCAACATGGACGTGTCTACACCGACGCAGATTCGGGGCATGTGGCCACGCGCAGGTTGACCACCCAAAGATATTGTTATTGAGGTTACATGGGCATGTCTACACCGTCGCAGATTCCGGGGCATGTGGCCATGCGGCCTTGTTATTGTTGCATCATGGACATGTCTACACCGATGCACGATTCGGGCACGCGCCATGATGCGAACATGATGGATGTTGTGGGCGTGAGACCCATAGTTATATTTGAGTGGTGACTTTGAGGCGTGAGTCCACGACTGATCGCTTTTATGTTGCGTCTTGTATTTTGGTTATCATACATGTCTCGCTTTAAGGCTATTATGATTTCATTTACAGTATTTGACAGTTTCACATACTTGGTACCTGTTGTACTGACCTCCTTCGGGGGGCTGCGTTCATGCCGCAGGTAGAGGTACATCGGTCGTGGATCCCCGCTCGTAGGATCTCATTTTAGCGTGTTGGAAAGCTCCGTTCCTTCGGAGGCTTATCTTTGGTATGTTTCCCTGAGTTATAGGTTCTTGTACATTCAGGGGTATGGCGGGGCCCTGTCCCGTCATAGTTGTTGTAAATCTTAGAGGTGCAGAGCAATTGTGGCGTGGTTTGTAAAAGGATAACTGTTGGGTTTTTATGTATATACCAAGGCAATCGCTTTTGGTTGGCCTGTTTATTTACTATATCTCTTGTTTCATGACTCGTGTTTTATTTTCCGCTGGTTTTCTCTGATGTTGTATCACTAGGGTGCCCGGGGTAAGGCACCAGTAACGGGTCCGGGTTCGGGGCGTTACAATGATGTAAAACAACACCCATATGTGGACCTGAACACTAGATCCTGCCTGCGTCATTAAACCGATCGGGCCAAGTAGAGTAGCCAACTACCAGATCCGAAGGATAGTCATAAAACTTCACGGGCAAGGTACGGAAGCCAACTACCAGATCCAAACCAGTCACGCAACTGGCCGAGGCAAGTATCTAAAGCTAGCGTACAATATCCTACCGTCTCACGAGATATGACCGTGGCAAGTATCTTAAGCTATCTACCAGAGCCTGCCGATACACGAGAAATGACCAGGACAAGTATCTAAAGTGTGCCTGTAACCACATGTACAAATCAAGCCCGTGATCGTGTCACGACCCGAACCCGGGCCCGTGACTGGAGCCTTACCCGGGCACCCAAGTAGACATACATCAGAGTAACCAGCGGAATATAAAACAAGACATGAAACAATATGAAGTGAGAAATAGTTTATCTGAGAAAAGTTGCATTTCGGTATATATATATAAAAGCTTGAACAGTTACATCCATTTTACAAACCCTGCCCACAATAGTACTACAGACCTCTAAGAATGTTATAACAACAATGGCGGGACAGGGCCCCGCCATACCCCTGAATGTAAGTGTCACGACCCGACCGGGCTCGCGATCGTGCCCTACACAGGCACCCCCGCTGTATACATCGAGAATAGCAATGAACATACACAACATACAAAAACTTAGACAAGAATGTCACGACCCGACCAAGCTCACATCGGTGCCCTACCTGGGCACCCTTACAGGTATACATCAGAGATATACAGCGGAACATACATAAACTTAAACAATGAAATAAAATATAGGTCAGCCGATAAGGCTACCTCCCTGGATATAAACAAATCCAACAGCAGTTACCTCTAAATTTTTTTTATAAAGTGACCCACAAGATATGACTACAGACCTCTAAGAGTTTACATAACAACTGTGACGGGACAGGGCCCCGCCATACCCCTGAATGTACAAAAGTCAACGACTTCAGGGAACTATACCAAAAACAAAGCCTCCGGAGAAATGGAGCTTTCGAATCGAAGATGATCCAACGAGTGCGGATCAGCAAGCTATGTACCTCAACCTGCGGCATGAACGCAGCCCCCCGAAGGAGGTCAGTACAAAATATGTACCAAATATGCAAAACTGTAAGTACTGTAATTTAAATCATAATAGTCAAAAATACAGGTGGAGACATATATGATAACCAAATTAACAGTAAACTGTGCCTTACTGAAGTGGAAGTAATGAAAGTCAGTTTTACCTTATACAGCCTGTCTCAACATATGAACCATAGTCACACCAGGGCTATGAACCCCAGCCCTCAAATATCCAAGCGCCCTGGGATTCCCATCATCGCCGACCGCCAGTGTGTAATCTAACTCGTGACGCGCCCGTGGCATCCTTCCTCACTGTCGGCGTACACACAAATCTAACCATGTATATAACTATATCCTCTGCCCGTGGGATCCCCCGTCACTGCCGACAGCCATAAAAGTAAATACAACCACGTGACGCGCCCGTGGCATCCTACCTCACTGTCGGCGTACACATACACAATACATACATATATACATATATCATGCCCGTGGAATCCCTCATCTCGGGTACATGACTTCATGAGGTGTTCCTCGCATCGTGGGTAGCAAATCCACTAAACCAGTGGTATAACGATCTTGGGGTTTACCCTCATTTATACTCTTACCCTCAAACTACATGCCCTAATCCTCATCGTAAGCATGTCCCCGACGACACCCGTGGAATCCCACATCACTGTCGGTATGTCCCAGAACTCATACTAAGACCATGGAAACATACCCGTGGAATCCCACATCACTGCCGGTACGTCCAAGTAAACTCATACTATGACCAGGGGAGCATACCCGTGGAATCCCACATCACTGTCGGTACGTCCCGGTAGACTCATAAGGAGGCAATGGAGGCATACCCGTGGAATCCTCCATCACTGACGGTACGTCCAAGTAAGCTCCTAACTTCTTTAGACTTTCATTAACATACAAAATGGATCTCATTTTACGACCTTAGGCACTTTCCATATCCCTTAACAAGTCCTGGGAAAATCCAACCCAAAGTACTATGTGTTTCTATTCCTTCCAAGATCCCTTTTCCACATAAGACCCCAAGATACTAACACCCGTAGTATCAAGGCTTGCCTACATTTCAAACAAGTCACTATACTATTAGAAATATGCTTCGGCTTCTAACTCAAGTGACCCTCATTTTAAACTTTAAGCAATTGATGCCTTTAAATCGAATTGCCTTTCTTAGTATCCATTCTTTTATCTAGGCTTACCTTATTCGAGAAAAAACCATTTCTTTAAGCTTCCATAAAGTTATTATAACCAACTTCCCATAAAGCCGTTATACTAACTTTATGCTTTAGAACCAAGACATCCTTATCCTCCCATAAAGCCGTCATAACTAACTTCCCATAAAGCCGTTATAACTCTTTATGTCTTAGACCACTTTGCTCTCTATAACCAAGAGGCTTGTACTTCAATTCAAGTTACACTACCTTCAAAATACTTCAAAAATCTTAACTTAGAAAACAAGTTTCTTAACTTAGGAATCAGGTCTCTTATCTTTAGAATAGTTCAAGAATCAATACTTCCCGAGTCTAGTATTCTATACTTGATCATGTCAAGAAATCCTTGTCTACCTTATTAGGATAAACCATTCGTATAACCATTCTTATAACCATTCTTAAGGACACGTGAGTTAAATCTCTAACGCAACCAATTAGACATCCTTAAAACAAGTCAAATATATCAAATGACTTCACTTCATTTAAATCACGACGCTCACCGCACATACAGCTTATAACTACTCATGCTCAAGAGATAGGAAGAGTTCTACATACCTCTTTGCTTAATCCACTTGCCAAGTCCAATATGCCGTCCGTAGATGTCAACCTATAATGACCATAATACGCCTATTAGCTTCTAGCTTCAACGTAGTATATTCTAATGAAAAGTCCCTTGTTCTACGGAAAATTTGGACAGACTTCCTTTGTTTCTACTTACTATGCCACCTTTTCAAGGCCGAAATTCAATAACCAACGCCACATTTAAGGCTCAATTCATTCAAGAATTACAAGCGGGATTACACGCCTACTAATACGTAAAATTCCGCCCCACAACAACACAAAAACAAACCAATAATTTCCATGCCAATCTTGGCCAACAATATAACCACTACTAACCCCTTTCAACTCTTTTCCAATCCAACTTCTAAAGTCTAACATGATATCTAGCCCTAGACCTCTTCAACAATTACAATCTCCTTACAACACGCGACGACCCAAATCTATTCAAATAAAATGCTTTAGCTCATAACCAAGAGAAAGGGAAACTTTACCTTAAGGAATAGCCCACAAAAGCCCCTTTTTCTTCCACCTCTTCCACAAAAATCGCCCACCGCTTCCCACAAGTTTACCCACACTTTTCCTTCTTGCCGCTCCAACAATTTCCTCTTAGGCTAGGTTTTCTTCAAAAAAATCAAGAGAGAAGGGAGAGGGTTTTCATGTGAGGGTTTGGGAAGAAAATGGCCAAGTCTTCCAAGACTTGGCCCTAAAATAGGACCACTTCCTGGTCAACATGATGGGAGGGACACTTGTCACCCTCCCATAGGCTTTTAAACAAATAACCCCCGATTTTCGTCTTTTCCCGCAGAAAATCCCGCCTCGGCGCTTCCATTTCAGAAAATAATTTCGCATTCCGCCGCCCTCGCATTCGGCCATGCGCTGAAACCCCAAGGATCCTCAAGATAACCGCGCCGCTGCTCAGATTCCGGCCGCGCTGTACTTCGAATCAAAATCGCCTTGCCTAGCTGCGCACCAAACTTGAAACTTCCATAACTTTTGAATCCGATGTCCTATCGACGAACGGTTTGTCGCGTTGGAAACTAGATTTAACGAACCACGCATTAGGCTCTTTAAACACCTCGAAATTCTTAACAACTAGGGTACAACACTCCAAGGTAAACTCAAAATCCGTCCAACACATGTTTGTCAACTTATCTTAACTCCTTGAATTTACGGGGTGTAACATTCTTCCCCCCTTAGAAACATTCGTCCCCGAATGTTCTTTTGGAGTCAATCTAATACCCCTCGTACTATACAATTAATGAAATTTTATTTGTCGCTCATGATCCTGAGATATCGCACTCGCATATCCATCCATCATTATCAACCAAGAAAACAGATCCCAAGGGTGCACCAACGCTATTTACTCCCACTCAAGGCCTAAAATGCTTCTCTCATCTCACCTCCCACCTACTTCTAGCATACATACATAGTCTCAATGTAATCCATTCATGACACTTAAACATACAACAACTTTATCATGCATACAAGCTCTAAAGGATCAAAATATACCTGAAATCGCATAAAGTGTAAAAGGACCGCTAAAATCGAATCGCTACCACGACCTTCTCGCCGCGCTCGGTGCATGAACATCCCGCCTAGCCGCTGAAGGCGAAGAACCGCAATGCACCCAATAGATCGTGATACTCCACCAGCCACTCGTTGGATGGTTCGCCAAATGGCCTCGCTGCCGCAAGCATAACAAGTCGCCGACCTAGTCCGACATTCCCAAAATGAGCTCTACCACAGAACACACCGAGGCAAAGGTGGCTCTCCTGCTATCGCCCCGCACATCTGTGAACCCGCACTCAAGCCACGACTCGCCTCAATATCTCGGCGGTCAAACCACCCGCCGGCGCCGAGAAGGAGCACTCGCGTTGGTTGCAATGTAGTCCTAGCATTCTTTGAGGCCGCCCGCAAATTATCTCGAACTCGCTGCCCCGCCTCTTGGCCGGATCAACTGGCCGCTCTTTCTCCCTATCTCAATCCTCGGCATAAGCTCGCATCCCGCAATATCCATCCTCGCCAAGAGCCACTCCTGCATACGCGTAACCATATATCGGTCTAGTCCCATCACATACGGTGAACTCGTCGCCATATCCGCCACAATAGTGGTGCATACCGCCAATGAGTCAAATTCCTGTGTTGTACTCGATGGTTCTCCCATTCGTCTTAACGCTAAGAACCTATCCAAGCGGCTCTCCTCGTCTCAGGAGGCAAGAAGTGATCGAGGAAGGATCCCGTGAACTCACCCCAAACAGCTGGAGGAGCACCCCTACCTCTAGACAACACCAACGACTCAAACCAGTTCAACGCAATGTCGCAGAACCTGTAGAAGCTAACACAACGGACTCGCCTCCGAGGCCTTAAGCACCGTGATAGTCCACCGCCGAATGAATTCTCGAGGTCCTCCTCCGACCTCGAACCATAGAACTCGTGGATTACAATTCGTAAAGTCCCGATCCTCAAACTATCGGCCAGTGGTTAGCTACGGCCTCGCTTGCCGCCGCCACAATGCTAGTCAATAATCGGACCGCCTGCATCTCGATATTCACCGGCCGTGGAGCCGAGGCTCGTGTACCGGAACTTCGTGTTATCGCCGCCTCGGCCTTCTAATATCGCCGCGTGGCTGATCTCGCCGATCCCCCCATAACCTCAGGCATGGTCTGGGCCTGATTCCTAGAAATCCTTTGCGTACCACTAACAACTCTTGTTGCTGCCTTGCCCTTCGGGCCCCGTCGCCGCTCCGCGAGGCATAATCGATACATAAGAATAGGTCGAGAGGATTCAACCTAGTAGACGCTTCATCGCACGATTTGAGAGAGAAGAATGGAAACAAATCCTAAATGTCTCAGCCTCTCGATTATAGATGTGGTGCACAACACATCGATAATCAAGACTCTACTGACACGGGCTCAGACACTTTCCGAGGACTAATCGCTCGATACCACTTTTGTCACGACCCGACCAAGCTCACATCGTGCCCTACCCGGGCACCCTTACTGTATACATCGAGATATACAATGAACATACATAAACTTAAACAATGAAATAAAATATAGGTCACCGATAAGGCTACCTCCCGATATAAACAAATCCAACAAAGAATTACTCTAAAAATTTATAAAGTGACCCACAAGATATGACTACATGCACTTAAGAGTTTACATAACAACTGTGACGGGACAGGGCCCCGCCATACCCCTGAATGTACAAAAGTCAACGACTTCAGGGAACTATACCAAAAACAAAGCCTCCGGAGAAATGGAGCTTTCGAGAATCAACAAGGATCCAACGAGCGGATCGCCAGTTATGTACCTCAACTCGCGCAGACGAACGCACTTCAAGGAGGTCGATAAAATATGTACCAAATATGCAAAACTGTAAGTACTGTAATTTAAATCATAATAGTCAAAAATACAGGTGGAGACATATATGATAACCAAATTAACGAAATCGGCTTCATCAAGTGGAAGTAATGAAAGTCGCTTTACCTTATACACTGCCTCAACATATGAACCAGAGTCACACCACGGCTAGGAACCCCACTCAAATATCCAAGCGCTCGGGATTCCCATCATCGCCGACCGCCAGGTGTAATCTAACTCGTGACGCGCTCGTGGCATCCTTCCTCACCGCTTCAGATACACAAATCTAACCATGTATATAACTATATCCTCCGCCTGATCCCAGTCACACGCCGACCATAAAAGTAAATACAACCACGTGACGCGCCTGGCATCCTACCTCACCGCTGCGCACACATACACAATACATACATATATACATATATCATGCCCGTGGAATCCTCATCTCTGTACATGACTTCACGAGGTGTTCCTCGCGATCGTGGGTAGCAAATCCACTAAACCAGTGGTATAACGATCTGGGGTTTACCCTCATTTATACTCTTACCCTCAAACTACATGCCTCTAATCCTCATCGTAAGCACGTCCCTCGACGATACCCGTGGAATCCCACATCACCGACGGATGTCCCAGAACTCATACTAAGACCATGGAAACATACCCGTGGAATCCCACATCACCGCGCAGACGCCCAAGTAAACTCATACTATGACCAGGGAGCATACCCGTGGAATCCCACATCACCGCTGCAGACGTCCCAGACTCATAGGAGGCAATGGAGGCATACCCGTGGAATCCTCCATCACCGACAGACGCCCAAGTAAGCTCCTAACTTCTTTAGACTTTCATTAACATACAAATGGATCTCATTTTACGACCTTAGGCACTTTCCATATCCCTTAACAAGTCCTGGGAAAATCCAACCCAAAGTACTATGTGTTTCTATTCCTTCCAAGATCCCTTTTCCACATAAGACCCCAAGATACTAACACCCGTAGTATCAAGGCTTGCCTACATTTCAAACAAGTCACTATACTATTAGAAATATGCTTCGGCTTCTAACTCAAGTGACCCTCATTTTAAACTTTAAGCAATTGATGCCTTTAAATCGAATTGCCTTTCTTAGTATCCATTCTTTTATCTAGCTTACCTTATTCGAGAAAAACCATTTCTTTAAGCTTCCATAAAGTTATTATAACCAACTTCCCATAAAGCCGTTATACTAACTTTATGCTTTAGAACCAAGACATCCTTATCCTCTCATAAAGCCGTCATAACTAACTTCCCATAAAGCCGTTATAACTCTTTATGTCTTAGACCACTTTGCTCTCTCTATAACCAAGAGGCTTGTACTTCAATTCAAGTTACACTACCTTCAAAATACTTCAAAAATCTTAACTTAGAAAACAAGTTTCTTAACTTAGAATCAGTCTCTTATCTTTAGAATAGTTCAAGAATCAATACTTCCCGAGTCTAGTATTCTATACTTGATCATGTCAAGAAATCCTTGTCTACCTTATTAGGATAAACCATTCGTATAACCATTCTTATAACCATTCTTAAGGACACGTGAGTTAAATCTCTAACGCAACCAATTAGACATCCTTAAAACAAGTCAAATATATCAAATGACTTCACTTCATTTAAATCACGACGCTCACCGTACATACGCTTATAACTACTCATGCCAAGAGATAGGAAGAGTTCTACATACCTCTTTTGCTTAATCCACTTGCCAAGTCCAATATGCCGTCCGTAGATGTCAACCTATAATGACCATAATACGTCTATTAGCTTCTAGCTTCAACGTAGTATATTCTAATGAAAAGTCCTTGTTCTACGGAAAATTGGACAAGACTTCCTTTGTTTCTACTTACTATGCCACCTTTTTCAAGGCCGAAATTCAATAACCAACGCCACATTTAAGGCTCAATTCATTCAGCAATTACAAGGGGATTACACGCCTACTAATACGTGTAAAATTCCGCCCCACAACAACACAAAAACAAACCAATAATTTCCATGCCAATCTTGGCCAACAATATAACCAATACTAACCCCTTTCAACTCTTTTCCAATCCAACTTCTAAAGTCTAACATGATATCTAGCCCTAGACCTCTTCAACAATTACAATCTCCCTTTACAACATGCGACGACCCAAATCTATTCAAATAAAACAGCCTTAGGCTCATAACCAAGAGAAAGGGGAAACTTTTACCTTAAGGAATAGCCCACAAAAGCCCCTTTTTCTTCCACCTCTTTCCGTCAAAAATCGCCCACCAGCGCTTCCCACAAGTTTACCCACACTTTTCCTTCTTGCCGCCGCTCCAACAATTTCCTCTTAGGCTAGGTTTTCTTCAAAAAAATCAAGAGAGAAGGGAGAGGGTTTTTCATGTGAGGGTTTGGGAAGAAAATGGCCAAGTCTTGGAAGACTTGGCCCTAAAATAGGACCACTTCCTGGTCAACATGATGGGAGGGACACTTGTCACCCTCCCATAGGCTTTTAAACAAATAACCCCCGATTTTCGTCTTTTCCCGCAGAAAATCCCGCCTCGGCGCTTCCATTTCAGAAAATAATTTCGCATTCCGCGCGCCTCAGATTCGGCGCGCTGAAACCTCGCGATCCTCAAGATAACCGGCCATGCCTCAGATTCCGGCCATTGCACTTCGAACCGAAATCGCTCGCCTAAATGCGCGCACCAAACTTGAAACTTCCATAACTTTTGAACTGGCGTCCTATCGATTTAACGGTTTGTCGCGTTGAAACTAGATTTAACGAACCACGCATTAGGCTCTTTAAACACCTCGAAATTCTTAACAACTGGGGTACAACACTCCAAGGTAAACTCAAAATCCGTCCAACACATGTTTGTCAACTTATCTTAACTCCTTGAATTTACGGGGTGTAACAAGTAACCAACAACAGGCTAGCCGATAAGGCCACCTTCCGTAAAATATACTCAATCCAGAAATAGAACAGTACATTTTTCTTTTCTTTACAGCACAATCCACAATGTGACTACAGACCTCTAAGAATAACAACTCAAGGGATGGCCCCGCCATACCCCGAATGTACAACAACCGACAATACCAGTGGATAAGCCTCCGAAATGAAGGAGCTTCAACAGCAATAACAGTGATCCTAAGAGCGAGGATCAGAATCTGCACTTTACTCATGCAGATGAACGCAGCCTCGGAGGTCGCATACAACATGTACCAAATATGTGAAATCGAAAGTCAGAATGAAATCATAAGTCTAAAATAAACCGAGACATGTATGATTACTCAATTAACGATAATCAGGCCTTACTAACAATGAGAGTAAATAAGTGAATACTTACAATATCTACAGTAAGAGGCTCACGATCAAAGCAGGACCACCCGCCCGCAGTATCATTAAGCAATCATATTCCTGGGACTATTTCACCCGCATAGATCGCGTGGACCCGCATTTAGGTATTCCTCGTGATAGTCAGACTACCGCACGGGACTATTTCACCCGCATAAGCCCATAAGGACTCGCATGAGGTATTCCTCGCATCACGGGTAGCAAATCCACTAAACAGGTGGTATAACGCCTGGGGTTTACCCTCATTTATACTCTTACCACAAGCGGTGGTATAACGTCTTGGGGGTTTACCCCTCATTTATACTCTTACCCTAGCTCAACCGGCCATCATACATAACATAAGCCCTACCGGCTTATCATACAATAAATAAGCAAGTTAAGAAATCCCCCTAACTTCTTATTAGTCTTATTCATATACATTCTCATTTTAGTTTACTTAAGGCACTAACATGTCATTATAAAATCCGGGAATTTAACCCAAAGTACTACGTACTTCTATTCTTTTAAAAATGACTTTTTTTCATATATAACTTCCAAGATACTAATAATCGTAGTATCAAGTCATAACTACTTTTCAAGACAAGTCACGATACCTTTTAGAAATATATTTAGGCTTCTAAATCAAGTGACTTCTTTCTTTTAAAACCTTAGGCAATTGATGCCTTAAATCAAATTGCCTTTCAATAAATCAAGCCATTTATCTTTCATACAGCCAATATAATCAACTACACATAAAGTAGTTATATTCACTTTATGCATTAGTCAAGTACAATTTCCTATCCAAGGGACTTATACGTTTAAAACGAAACAAGTATCGCATGCTTTAAAACTCTTCAAGTCCCTTAACATACTTAAATTACTTAGAGTAAACCACTCTTTAAACTTTCCATAAAAACAAGTATCAAAATACTTTCAACATACTTAAAGTCTCTTAACTTTGAAAACCAAGATATCCTTAACATTTAAACAAGTGAGTTAATTCCCTAACTCAATCAACTTGGACATTCCTAAAATAAGCCAAGGATGTCAAATTGACTAGATTGTCAAAATCTTGTACGTCTACCGTACTATATACGTGAAACTAGTCATGCTCAAAAGATAGGAAAAGTTCCACATACCTCTTCGGGTCAAACCACTTGTCAAGTACAAATTCCCGCCCGTAGTATGTCAACCTATAATATTCACAATACGTCCATTAAGGCCTTACTTCAAACGTAGAATATTATAAGTGTTAAGTCTCTAAATTCTACGGAAAATCTGGACAAAGACCTCCTTTGTTTTTACTAACTTTGCCACCTTTTCCAAGGTCGAAATACAATAACCAAACAGCCCCAATTGGCTTATAACAATATAGAAGGTAATCCAATGCAAATGAATAACCAAACAGCCCCAATTGGCTCACAATAAAATAGAAGGTAATCCAATGCAAATGAATAACCAAACAGCCCCAATTGGCTCACAATAAAATAGAAGGTAATCCAATGCAAATGAATAACCAAACAAAATTTCAATTGGCTCACAATAATATAACAATACCAATTCTTATTCAATTTCCATTTCAATCCAAATTGGTAGCATAATAAGATATCAAGCCGCAATTGATTCTAGCTACTACATTCTCCAAGTAGGTAACATGCGACAAATCAATTTATCGATCAAATTGGATTTCAATTTCAAATGGCTAAATATGACATTTTCGGATTTTTAGCTTCCAATTCCATAACACTTAACAAACTTCATAACACATATCACATGACCACTTATAACTTATCATAACATGAAATCTTCAATTACAAAAGTAAAACGAAGATTATACCTCAATTAGCCCAAATATGCTCCAAGAGTACAAGTCGATCCCTAGCACCTTTAGCTCCTCCTTCCGACATTCCAATCCACCCCAAGCCACCCTTAAAAGCTTATGAAAAACTCATCTTCAAGTTTCAACTTCAAAGTTGAATAACCCTTTAGGTTTTTGCCATGACTAACACTAAAACACCATTTTTCCGGATCTTTCTATTGAGAAACACTTATAATACCCTTAGGTACCTTGGTTTAAAGTGGGGGAATTATTGGACAAAATTGGAAATTTTTCCTTCTTGAAAAACCTCTTAGCCGTGAGCTCCCCTAAAGAGCAAGAACAAGTTCTTGAAAAATAATTCTAAGTGTGGAGAATGACAAGGTCTGCACCTACTAAAGGTACATATATAACACAAGGAAGGGTATAGATTAGAACACTTGGGTGGTTTGGATGAGATTTACTAAATATCAAGCTTATGTGGGGTCATTGACTTGGTCAAAGTTGTCAAGCTCTAAGCTTTGCAAGACTTCATCATAAATTATGGTCAATTGACCATTCCACCCTTGCACATTTCGTCCATGTCCATAAAGGGGGGTGACATGTGTCGCCCTCCCGTTCGTCGCAATATTTCGTTTTCCGACAATTCCGATAAATTTTTACTCGTCTCAAACCTTAACATTTGAGTTCTTACGTACGTTCTTAGAAACATATCCTGAAATATTTCCGGTGTAACATTCTTCCCCTTAGAAACATTCGCCCCGAATGTTCTCTCTGAGTCCAACTTAAAGATAGCGACATAGTCTTCTTTTACAACCCCTACATACCAATAATACCACACGAGGCCACACAACAAGACTCATACTAAAATGTCAGTCGAACCCCATGTGTCAACGCTTGTTATCTCATGAAGCTTCACTGACTCTAAGCTTACTAATAATCTTTCCCGTATAAGCTTCGCTTTATCTACACTTCGAATCAAGTCCGACCAAATCTTGAACCTCGCCTATGTCAAGCATCCAACCGCGATCTACACTTCTTACATACAAGGCCTCATACAGGGCCATCTGAATACTGGAAAGGTATCTGTTATTGTACGCAACACATAAAGAGACAATTAACCCTCCCGCTATATTCGAATCAAGAACATAGGCCCGCATCCTATCCTCAAGTGCTCGGATAGTACACTCGCTGTCCGTCTGGCCCGAGGTGTAATGCAACACCGAGACTCACCGTGTCCCTAATCCCTCCCAAAACCTCCGTGAAGTTATCCGTGAATCGAGCTCATCCGCTTGGCCATCATAAACGTAGGAACCCCGTGCGCCTCACAATCTCTCGCTATACAAGCAAGCATAATCCTCGGTACCAGTAAATGGCCCTAACTCAAGAACACGACTGGTTTCGCCAAATTTACTTACCATGACTTCTGTGGAGTCGCACTTCCTCCGAGTACGATGCCACCCAGTAAAAGATCTATATTAATTACCTTTCATATCTAGGTTGGGATTTCAATCGCTCGCAATAGCCCACTGGCTTCGTGCTCAACCATGACTGCTACTATCTCGGACACTAAGCAAGAACTCCGCTATGTCCCTTTTCCGGCCATCTTACCCATACATACTTCGAGGTCACGACACGACTTAGTCGGCCCCAAACAATTAGGGCAATAAGCACGTGCCTCCCCTAAAACTCACGACTAGTCCTCGCAAAGACCGGTACACGCAATCTATCCTCATCTCACAAAGACCCATTCGACGCTACTCAAACAGATATTCTCTTCCTGAGAGCCGTATCTCGATACCAGATCATAATCGGATCCTCATATCGCCGCCTCTTACCTCCTCAACGATGGAAGACTCGCAACCTCTCTGATCCGAACTTCATTAACTTGAAACAAATAATCGAACCCCTAGGCTCGTAATCAAGGATCTCACGGACCACATCCTCGCTTATCCGCTGCCTAACCGCACACTACCCCTTAGGTCCACGACAAAGAGTATCTCAGAATCGTCTTGGCTTTCCCGATGGTATAGGATATCAATATCACGATCCTCGAGTAACTCTAACCACCATCGTTGTCGCAAATTCCACCGCCTCGACCTGCAGATATACCGAGGCTTTTTTGGTCCGCATAATTATCCACACGAAGTCTATATATACGCCATGCCCCAAATCTTCAAGGCATGATTTAATCGCCACAAGACTAAATCGAGTAGCGCAATTTCTTCCCGCTTCCCTAACTACCGGAAAACATAGGCTCTATCTCTTATCGGGTTGCGTCGGACACAACCTAGCCCAACACCCAACGTGTTATCAATATAACCTAACCTCTAGTCTCACAGGGAGGTTAGAATCAGAAGTCGTGGTCAACTTATCTCCCAATAACTAAAAGCCTTTCTCATTCCTGCGAAATATTCGGGTATCCTTAATCTCACTTATGGTTCATGTTTCCCTTTTTTTTTTTTTTGTTGCAACCAAACTTGGTCACTAAACTTAGACTTAATTCCTTTGCTCGCCTCATGGCTAAGAATTACTGTCAATCACATTTTTTTTTGGGGGAAGGTTTTCTTGATCTCGTCAAGTAATAACCTGCTTTCTTTCCCACTTGTAAAGCCTATAACTAGGTGTTACCACATTTTCTCGAAATGTTCTTACTTCCCATTAATTACTAATGGTCTTTACACTAGTCCTGGGTAAACATACCTCGCAACCTACATTTATATCTTTACGCTACTTCCTCGACCAATTAGACGCTGCTCTTAATTACCCTAACACAACACTTTTCCCACTGTTATCTACAATCAGAACCTATGGCATGACGATACCGAAGACCTACCAGTCTTATATCCTTCGTCTAACAACATGGGTACACGCAACCCCAATAATACGCAAAACTGTCCCTTTTTCGTGGGGAAGAGGACTTATCTCCTTTTCTTAAACTTTCCTTGGAGTCACAACCCTAATCACAGGGTCCTCTTGCGGTCCAGTAATTAGCTAATCATCACGCACCGCCTTTAAGTTCGTGTAGATTTTCCAACCTACCAAAGATGCCCTAAGCTTTCCGCCGGCAGCATTCATACTTATTTTTTATTCTTGCCTTGCACGTTTTCCTGAAATTATCCGTAAGGTCGTGGCCCTGACCGCCACACCAAACCAACTCCAAGTACCTCCAAGGGCACTCAAAATAACTTCCTCCAAATTCAATTATTACATACTTCCTCGGCCAATTTACCCAAGTGAACAAGTCACATGCATTTAAAAAGAAAACAATGTCAAAGAAGGAAGGATAATTCATCGTTACTACCACTTCTCTTCCTTTCCACTGATAACCTGCCACGAAACTGTACCGAATCAATCTCTCTTATGTAGTCCACGTTGGCATAACAAGAGGCCAACTAGCCCGAACTCATAATGACCTCAATATTCGCCATAATACTGGGTCCAACGACTTTATCGTTACCCAATTATTATCTAACCGCCACCACCACCCAACACTCACGTGTAGTCACCTTGAAAGGTCCTCATGGATTCAGTTCTATTTCCTTACTCTTGGTTGCTCTTTTCTTCGGTCGCATTCTTCCGCACTCCCAAACTTATTCTATCTTACATACATAAATTCCATACTAACTCGCCTCCACTCGGAGTTACTAAATTAAACAACATAAGGCCGCCCGGCTCACAACTGGAAGGTGGAACACGCCCACGAACCCATAAAATGATTAACTAAATTTGGTCTTGCACCTCGTGACTGTCACGAGCGGGACTACTACCAACTGATCCCATTTCCTTTCAAGTTATGGGCGACCCTAAATAGATCCCAACCGACTCGGCCGCATTTAACTCTTTCCTAGGTCTGGTTTTAACTTTTTACTACCCGAGAAGGCCTTATATACCTAAGGTCTCGGTGGTTATCAACATTTTTAGGCTCGCAATTTCCATGCTCCAAGCCTATCTTATCAGCCCCTCGTAACCGGGTACAAGAACTTCTCGTAATATCATAATCGTGTTGTCTTGACCACAACAACCATACTTTCTTCTGCTCGGATCTCGCCAGACAATTCCCTTAAGCATACCACGTAGCTTAAGTTACTATCATAGTCTTCCACTTAGTCTCTTAATAATAACTTCTTAAGGGTCCATTACCTTTTCCGATAACTCATCATTTCCTAATTATCTCAAATTAGCACGTAAGAGAATTCATTAAACTGTTTCATACCTTCCCGGTATTTATTTAGTCCCTTCCAAATCCTGGTAATCTAAATCATTCTAGGCAACACGCGTCTGACCCTCATACAAAAATTCGCATAGTTGTATGTCACAATACCAACTACAACCATTACCAACCCGATACGCAATCCACGTAATCCTTCTCGTCATCACGCTTTCTCGTGGCGCAAACAATCATAACTTGTTAGGAGAGACGACCCTAACCATACAAATTTATCGCACGATCTTAGAGTGAGAAGAATGAAACCAATCCTAAATGTCCTGCACCTCCCGATTATAGATGTGGTGCACAACACACCGATAATCAAGACTCTACTTAGACACGGTCAGAGACACTTTCCGAGGACTAATCGCTCGATACCACTTTTGTCACGACCCGACCGGCTCGCGATCGTGCCCTACCCGCACCCCGCTGTATACATCGGAGAATAGCAATGAACATACACAACATACAAAAACTTAGACAAGAATAACAACAAAGCTAGCCGATAAGGCCACCTTCCGTAAAATATTCTCAATCCAGAAATCGAAAAGTACATTGTTCTTTTCTTTACAGCCCAATCCACAATGTGACTACAGACCTTTAAGAATAACAACTCATGACGGGCCCCGCCATACCCTGAATGTACAACAACCGACAATACCGTGGATAAGCCTCCGAAATGAAGGAGCTTCAACACCAACAAAGTGATCCTAAGAGCGAGGATCAAGAATTTGCAGACTTTACTCGCGGATGAACGCACTCAAGGAGGTCATGACAACATGTACCAAATATGTGGCGAAATCAGCATCAGAATGAAATCATAAGTCTAAAATAAAACTGGAGACATGTATGATTACTCAATTAACAGTACAATGTGCCTTACTAACAATGAGAGTAAATAGGTGAATACTTACAATATCTAAAGTAGGAGGCTCACGATCAAAGCAGGATCACCCGCCCGCGGTATCATTAAGCAATCCTATTCCTGGGACTATTTCACCCGCATAGATCGCGTGGACCCGCATGAGGTATTCCTCGCGATAAGTCAGACTACCGCACGGGACTATTTCACCCGCATAAGCCCATAAGGACTCGCATGAGGTATTCCTCGCATCATGGGTAGCAAATCAACTAAACAGTGGTATAACGTCCTGGGGTTTACCCTCATTTATACTCTTACCTCAAGCAAGTGGTATAACGTCTTGGGGGTTTACCCCTCATTTATACTCTTACCCTAGCTCAACCGGCCATCATACATAACATAAGCCCTACCGGCTTATCATACAATAAATAAGCAAGTTAAGAAATCCCCCTAACTTCTTATTAGTCTTATTCATATACATTCTCATTTTAGTTTACTTAAGGCACTAACATGTCATTATAAAATCCGAATTTAACCCAAAGTACTACGACTTCTATTCTTTTAAAAATGACTTTTTCATATATAACTTCCAAGATACTAATAACCGTAGTATCAAGTCATAACTACTTTTCAAGACAAGTCACGATACCTTTTAGAAATACATTTAGGCTTCTAAATCAAGTGACTTCTTTCTTTTAAAACCTTAGGCAATTGATGCCTTAAATCAAATTGCCTTTCAATAAATCAAGCCATTTATCTTTCCATAAAGCCAATATAACCAACTCCCATAAAGTCGTTATATTCACTTTATGCATTAGTCAAGCACAATTTCCTATCCAAGGGACTTATACGCTTAAAACGAAACAAGTATCGCATACTTTAAAACTCTTCAAGTCCCTTAACATACTTAAATTACTTAGAGTAAACCACTCTTTAAACTTTCCATAAAAACAAGTATCAAAATACTTTCAACATACTTAAAGTCTCTTAACTTTGAAAACCAAGATATCGTTAACATTTAAACAAGTGAGTTAATTCCCTAACTCAATCAACTTGGACATTCCTAAAATAAGCCAAGGATGTCAAATTGACTAGATTGTCAAAATTCAGACGCTCACCGTACTATATACGTGAAACTAGTCATGCTCAAAAGATAGGAAAAGTTCCACATACCTCTTCGGGTCAAACCACTTGTCAAGTACAAATTCCCGCCCGTAGTATGTCAACCTATAATATTCACAATACGTCCATTAAGGCCTTACTTCAAACGTAGAATATTATAAGTGTTAAGTCTCTAAATTCTACTAAAATCTGGACAAGACCTCCTTTGTTTTTACTAACTTTGCCACCTTTTCCAAGGTAAATACAATAACCAAACAGCCCCAATTGACTTATAACAATATAGAAGGTAATCCAACGCAAATGAATAACCAAACAGCCCCAATTGGCTCACAATAAAATAGAAGGTAATCCAATGCAAATGAATAACCAAACAGCCCCAATTGGCTCACAATAAAATAGAAGGTAATCCAATGCAAATGAATAACCAAACAAATTTCAATTGGCTCACAATAATATAACAATACCAATTCTTATTCAATTTCCATTTCAATCCAAATTGGTAGCATAATAAGATATCGCGCAATTGATTCTAGCTACTACATTCTCCAAGTAGGTAACACGACAAATCAATTTATCGATCAAATTGATTTCAATTTCAAATGGCTAAATATGACATTTTCGGATTTTTAGCTTCCAATTCCATAACACTTAACAAACTTCATAACACATATCACATGACCACTTATAACTTATCATAACATGAAATCTTCAATTACAAAAGTAAAACGAAGATTATACCTCAATTAGCCCAAATATGCTCCAAGAGTACAAGTCGATCCCTAGCACCTTTAGATCCTCCTTCCGACATTCCAATCCACCCCAAGCCACCCTTAAAAGCTTATGAAAAACTCATCTTCAAGTTTCAACTTCAAAGTTGAATAACCCTTTAGGTTTTTGCCTTGCGACTAACACGAAAACACCATTTTTCCGGGATCTTTCTATTGAGAAACACTTATAATACCCTTAGGTACCTTGGTTTAAAGTGGGGGAATTATTGGACAAATATTGGAAATTTTTCCTTCTTGAAAAACCTCTTAGCCGTGAGCTCCCCTAAAGAGCAAGAACAAGTTCTTGAAAAATAATTCTAAGTGTGGAGAATGACAAGGTCTTGCACCTACTAGTGTACATATATAACACAAGGAAGGGTATAGATTAGAACACTTGGGTGGTTTGGATGAGATTCACTAAATATCAAGCTTATGTGGGGTCATTGACTTGGTCAAAGTTGTCAAGCTCTAAGCTTTGCAAGACTTCATCATAAATTATGGTCAATTGACCATTCCACCCTTGCACATTTCGTCCATGTCCATAAAGGGGGGTGACATGTGTCGCCCTCCCGTTCGTCGCAATATTTCGTTTTCCGACAATTCCATAATTTCGATAAATTTTTACTCGTCTCAAACCTTAACATTTGAGTTCTTACGTACGTTCTTAGAAACATATCCCGAAATATTTCCGGGGTGTAACAGTAAGTACCTACAATGACAGGGGACTATACCAAAGATAAGCCTCCGGAGACACAGAGCTTCCAAACGAATCATCGACCCTAAGCGAGGATCAACAATCGTGTACCATGCAGATGAACGCAACGGGAGGTCAAGCAACAGTACCAAGTATGTGAAATCAAAATACTTTAAACGAAATCATAATAGTCTATATAAAATGTAAGACATATATGATAACCAATTTACGATACACACATGTAAGTCATGTCAAGTCGGACTCACGCCTTAAAGTCATCACTCAAATATAACCATGGGTCTCATGCCCACAATATCAATCACGCGTGGAATTCCTTCCTCATCACGGCGATCCATGATATAAAAGCACCAAGGAATACATGAACACCAGTCCCACTGTGTCATAATAAAATCAGACGGGTAAGTACGAAGGCATAGACTACTAAAACCTACAGCATCAACAATGCTATAAAAGCGTATCACGAGGTCTTTCTAGACCGCGCCACATGATCGAAGTTGTCCACTCGCCCTCGTGATCAATGCGCGTCAAATCCGAACTCACCACACTCCGCATAGCCACCAGCCCGCATTTAGGTATTCCCGCATCGAGGTAGCTACTCGACATCGCCCCGACTTTCGTAGTCCGGATGGCCACATATACCGCATGAGGCATTCCCAGACACTACCTCGAACTCGTAGCTCGCATAGGTCCTCCGACCCGCATGAGGCATCCTCGTGACGGCAGCTTAACCCCAGATAACATGTCAAGAGGTGAGTGGTACAATACTAACATCACGGCTTATCGTTAAACAACATAAGCACAACAAGGGAAACCCCTTTACACAAACATCAAAAGACACTAACACACGTAGCATCCTAACATGTTTACTTATCAAACCAACAAGAAAGTATTACAAGGTTATCACAAACCAACATAGTCAAGTTATTCACACAAGGTACTTTCTATTTTATGTCAACAAGTTCGGGTTTTTATCCCCAAAGTACTTCATACATTAACTCTTTAAAAAGATCCGTTTCTTTCACAAGAGTCACATGATACCCGTAGTATCAAAAATAGAGTGACTATCTTTTTAAGTAAACCAAAACAATTTCCCTACCTTCTTTTTGAACCAACTTAAGACAAAAGCATGCCTTCCTTTTTAAACGAAAACACTTCAAATTTTCAAGTCTTTGTCTTTTATAAATCAAGTCCTTACTTTGAAATTTTAAGAAAATCAAGACTTGTTTATTAATGATCTTATTAAGCGACAAGATCTAGGAAATGTAATACAATTTTGTCTTATCTTAGCTTCTACGGATGGAGATTTCTCTTGCTTTAATAATACTTAATTAGTCAATACATTTTCCTTTATTAGCTAGCAGTTGGTTTGTTCGATATTTATTCTCATTTCAAATCGAGACAAGGCTTTCATAAACAATTAAGTAAACTTCCTTTTATCTCTCTTAAGTCGTTATACCTAACTTCCCATAAAGCTAGTATAACTCTTAAGCTTTAAAACCAAGTATTACTCTTCTTTCAAAACGATTCTTAATTCTTTTGAAATACTTCAAGATTCTTATTATTTAAAACTCAAGTCAAAAGACATCAAGTAAAACCACGTTCATTAACACACGCCTACCGTACTATATATATTCTTTTAAAATATCATGCTCAAGAGGATAGGAAGAATCACATACCTCTGGGCAAATCCACCGCCAAGTCGAATATGTCGCGCAGAGTATCAACCTATAATAGTCAAACACGCCTATCAACGCCTAGACTATTCGTAGAATATTCTACAGAAGGTTCTTATTTCTACGGAAATTGGGCAAGACTTCCCACCCGTAGCTACACAAGTCTATCAGAACATGCAATGTACAAGTTCAATTCTCTTCTTTTATACCATCCTTCTATATCTTATACTCAATTATAAACTACTATATGTAATTTCCAATTACAATAGAAGGACAAAGATATTTACCTCGATAAGCCCAAAATTATCCAAGATTAAAGTCGATCTGAGCAAGGTTTAACTCCTATTCTCTGTCACACGCCCGGCCTCGGATCGTGCCTTAGGGCACCAAGTAGTCATACATCGTAGTAACCACGGAATATAAAACAAGACAGAAAAGCTTATAAAATAGACACTTTATGTGAAAACGTCGCTTTCGGCATATATAAATAAACATGGTTCAAATTTACATCCCAAACTGCATACATGACTACAGACTTAAGGAAAATATACAACTATGGCGGGACAGACGCCATACCTCGATACAAAACTATCTACAATAGAGATCATACCAAAAGTAGAGCCTCCTAGAAGATGGAGCTCCCGACACCAACACAAAAGATCCTAAGGATGCGGATCTAGCACTGCCTTTACTCACTGCAGATGAACGCACTCGCCCCAGTCGCATAACAGTGCCAAGTATGTGAAACTATAAAGTACTTAAATGAAATCAAAGTATTTAAAACCTTTTCACAAATACACCGGTTCAATTGCATAGTGCCACATCACAAACAATGAAGAATAGGAAATCGTAGAATGTCTATTCTAGGCCGCGAATGATCAAGCAAGGCAATCGCCCATAGTATCATTCGTGCCTAGTCCTAGACTTCCGCCCGCATAGGTCACACACGACCCGCATGAGGTATTCCTCGCACGGGGCAGCAACCCCGACATCCGCCTAGGCTCCCGCACCCGCATAGCCTCAAAAGACCGCATAGTCTCAACGGACCGCAGGGAATCCCGCGTCGCTAAACACCCGAATGATCAATCCCGAGCATACCGCTGCTCATAGTCTCACGGACCGACAGCCGTATAGACCGCATCGGGGCAAGCCCTCGGTATAACGATCGGGTAGGTGATACAATAACACAACGGACTTAGGTTAGCAACGTAAGCACAAAGCAAGAATGACCCTTACACAACATTTCAAGACACTAACACAGGTATCATAATATGTCTACTTATCAAACAAATCTTACTACTTAATGAATCAATACAAGGCTTTTATAAACAAACAAGTAAATGCCTTTTTATCTTTCTTAAGTTGTTATACCTAACTTCCCATAAAGCTAGTATAACTCTTAAGCTTTTGTTTTTTAAAAACCAAATATTTATCTTCTGTTAAAAATGATTCAGTAGTTCTTTTAAAATGCATCAGGATTCTTATTATTCAAAGCTTAAGTCCAAAAGACATCAGTAGTTTTTATTCGTGCTTAAGTCAAACGACATTGCCGTAGTTATTATTCGATTAACACGTACGCTCAGGTACTATATATATATTTAAAATATCATGCTTAGGAAGAATCACATACCTTCTCGGCGAAAACCTCCTGCCAAGTTGAATATGTCGCGCGCAGAGAATCAGCCTATAATAGTCACAGACATCTATCAAAGTCTAGACTACTCTGAAGGTCATTCTAAACAGAGGGTTCACAATTCTACGGATTGTCGGGCAGCACAACCCTACCCGGTGAGCTATATAAGTCTACTGTAAAAACAGTCCTATGTGAGTACAGTTCAATATTCTTCTTTTAAACCCTTCTACTGTGATGACAGTTCAATTTTATGTCAACAAGTTCGGGTTTTTATCCCCAAAGTACTTCATACATTAACTCTTTAAAAAGATCCGTTTCTTTCACAAGAGTCACACGATACCCGTAGTATCAAAAATAGAGTGACTATCTTTTTAAGTAAACCAAAACAATTTCCCTACCTTCTTTTTGAACCAACTTAAGACAAAAGCATGCCTTCCTTTTTAAACGAAAACACTTCAAATTTTCAAGTCTTTGTCTTTTATAAATCAAGTCCTTACTTTGAAATTTTAAGAAAATCAAGACTTGTTTATTAATGATCTTATTAAAGCAGCCATGATCTAGGAAATGTAATACAATTTTGTCTTATCTTAGCTTCTATGCAGATGGAGATTTCTACTGTTTTAATAATACTTAATTAGTCAATACATTTTCCTTTATTAGCGCTGCAGTGGTTTGTTCGATATTTATTCTCATTTCCAAATCGCATAAGGCTTTCATAAACAATTAAGTAAACCGTTCCTTTTATCTCTCTTAAGTCGTTATACCTAACTTTCCATAAAGCTGGTATAACTCTTAAGCTTTTAAAACCAAGTATTACTCTTCTAAAAACGATTCTTAATTCTTTTGAAATACTTCAAGATTCTTATTATTTAAAACTAAAGTCAAAAGACATCGAAGTAAAACCACGTTCAGTTAACACACGTACGTCTACCGTACTATATATATTCTTTCAAAGTATCATGCTCAAGAGGATAGGAAGAATCACATACCTCCTCGTGAAATCCACCGCCAAGTCGAATATGTCGCGCGAGTATCAACCTATAATAGTCAAATACGTCTATCAACGCCTAGACTATTCTCGTAGAATATTCTAAGAAGGTTCTTATTTCTACGGAAATTGGGCACTTCCCGTAAAGCTACAAGTCTACCAGTAAATGTCAATGTAAGTACAGTTCAATTCTCTTCTTTTATACTATCCTTCTATATCTTATACTCAAATATAAACTACTATATGTAATTTCCAATTACAATAGAAGGACAAAGATATTTACCTCGATAAGCCCAAAATTATCCAAGATTAAAGTCGATCCGAGCAAGGTTTAACTCCTATTCTCAGATCACGCATCTGCTCCGGCCCGTTGATCGTGCCTTACCGGCACCCAAGTAGTCATACATCGAGTAACTGGAATATAAAACAAGACAGAAACGATTTATAAAATAGGACACGCTTTATGTGAGAAAACGTCGCTTTCGGCATATATAAATAAACATGGTTCAAAGATTTACATCCCAAATGTATAACATGACTCATGCACTCTAAGGAAAATATATAACTATGGACAGTGGCCCGCCATACCCTCGATCGTACAAAACTATCTACAACAGGAGATCATACCTAAAAGTAGAGCCTCCAGAAGATGGAGCTCCTGACACCAACACAAAAGATCCTAAGGATGCGGATCTAGCACACGTGCCTTTACTCACGGCATTTAACGCGGCCCAAGGAGGTCGAGACAACAGTGCCAAGTATGTGAAACTATAAAGTACTTAAATGAAATCAAAGTATTTAAAACCTTTTCACAAATACAATCAGTTCAATTGCACATAGTGCCACATCACAAACAACTAAGAATAGTGGAAATCAGAATGTGTCTATTCTAGGCCGCGAATGATCGGCAAGGCCAATCGCCCATAGTATCATTCTGCGTGCCTAGTCCTAGACTTCCGCAGCCCGCATAGGTCACACACAGACCCGCATGAGGTATTCCTCGCATCGGGGGCAGCCAACCCCCGACATCCGCCTAGGCTCCCGCACCGCATAGCCTCAAAAGACCGCGTAGTCTCAGCGGACCGCATGGAATCCCCGCGTCGGGCTAAACACCCGAATGATCAATCACGGAGCATACCGCTGCTCGCATAGTCTCACAGACCGCATAGCCGTATAGACCGCGTCATGGCAAGCCCACCGATAACGATCGAGGGTAGGTGATACAATAAAGACAACGGACTTCAAGGTTAGCAACGTAAGCACAGCAAGAATGACCCCCTTACACAACATTTCAAGACACTAACACAGGTAGCATCATAATATGTCTACTTATCAAACAAATCTTACTACACTTAACAGAAATCAATACAAGGCTTTTATAAACAAACAAGTAAACAGTTCCTTTTTATCTTTCTTAAGTTGTTATACCTAACTTCCCATAAAGCTAGTATAACTCTTAAGCTTTTGTTTTTTAAAAACCAAATATTTATCTTCTGTTAAAAATGATTCAGTAGTTCTTTTAAAATGCATCAGGATTCTTATTATTCAGGCTTAAGTCCAAAAGACATTGCCGTAGTTTTTATTCAGGCTTAAGTCAAACGACATTGCCGTAGTTATTATTCAGTTAACACATGTACGTCTACCGTACTATATATATATTTAAAATATCATGCTTAGGAAGAATCACATACCTTCTCGGCGAAAACCTCCTGCCAAGTTGAATATGTCGCGCGCAGAGAATCAGCCTATAATAGTCACAGACATCTATCAAAGTCTAGACTACTCTGAAGGTCATTCTAAACAGAGGGTTCACAATTCTACGGATTGTCGGGCAGCACAACCCTACCCGGTGAGCTATATAAGTCTACTGTAAAAACAGTCCTATGTGAGTACAGTTCAATATTCTTCTTTTAAACCCTTCTACTGTGATGACAGTTCAATTTTATTCTGTAATATTCTTCTAAGTATTTAATACTTATTCTTATACTTCTACAGTATGCATTCTCTAATACAAAAGAGGGTTAGGATTATTTACCTCGGTAAGCCCAATAATATCCTAGATAAAAGTCGATCCGGAGCAAGGCTTAGCTCCTAAGTTGTACGCTCCGATAGCTCCAAGGAAACCTTAGAAGTTCTTCACAACTTCTACTAAGTACTAACGTATTTGTGCTAGTGTATTGTGGGCATTATAACAATACTTAGAAGGCAACTTTTCTACCAAGGAGGGGGTAGATTTTGGCTAGGCTGGGGGTAGCCTGCCAAACTCACTCAAAGGGGTGGTGTTGGACGAGGCTTAAGGAGAGGAGAGGATTTTTCAAGACTTGGAAGTAATTTGTGGATGAAGAACTCTTCATCTTTAAGGGGGTATTTATAGCTCAAGCCATGGCCAACCAATGGCCAAGATGAAGACAAGTGCAAGGCAAGTGTAGGGTGAAGATTTACTACACACAAATATCCTACCAACTCCTTGACTTTGTGCAAGGCACAAAAAACGTGCCAAGATTAGCCCAATTCGTCCAAATGGACGTTTTAAGTCCACCAATTGGAGGGTGACAAGTGTTGCCCTCCCGTTGGTCCAAAATGTTTCGTCTCTCGGAAAAATCCGCAAAAATACTAAATGACATAGCCGGAATTTTCCCTGCGAAAGCTGTGGAAACGTTTCGTCGGAAAACGATTCTTTTAGCGAGTTGTGTACAATTTTCGAACTTGGCCTAACTTTAAGGCTAAACTTTTATGTCGTCCTCACGTACATACTCGGAAATACGGGGTATAACATTCTCCCCTCCTTAGAAACATTCGTCCCGAATGTTCCTTCCCAAGACAGTTATCGATAAAGCTTAAACAGTTGCAAATGCCACACACGGCCATAGAACAACACTTAGGCATATACGATAATGGAAATTTACAAGTAGGAAAGTGAATTACTTGGAGGTGTGGGGAATAGGTGAGGATACTTCTGCCTCATGTCCTCCTCAGCTTCCCACGTCATCTCCTCCTCGAGCCTGCTCCGCCACGAACTTTGACGGAAGCCACGCCCCGTCCAGACGCTTAACACGACGATTGATTATCGCTACGGAATCTCCTCACGATAACCCTCCACTGGACATTGTCAATCGTTTCACTCTAGATGGATCCCCGATACATGTCATCAACATAGTAACCTGAAACACGGATGCATCGCCTCGGACGGACGGCAGATCCAACTCATAGGCAACCTTGCCTACCTGCGACAATCTGATACGCCCAATGTACCTTGGTGAGTTTCTTCTTCCCGAATCTCATCACACCCTTCATGGGTGACACCTTTAGGAAAACCCAATCATGAACCTCGAACTCCGGATGCCGACGACGATGATCTGCGTATGATTTTGCCGACTACTGTCGTCAAGAACCTCTCTGGATAAGCTTTACCTTATCCATCGTCACGCACCAACCGGTCCCACTAATCGCACCTCGCCCACATCGAACCAGCCTATAGGCGATCTGCACTTCCTCCCATACAAGGCCTCATGGCGCCATCCGAATCTTGGAGTGGTAGCTATTATTATACGCAAACTCAACTAGAGGCAAATGATCCTCCCAACTACCATCGGTCAATAACACAGCTCGCAGATATCCTCGAGTGCGGATAGTGCGCTCTGTCCCGTCTGTACGTGGATGAAATGCAGACTGTGCTCACTCGCCCCTAAACCCCTGGAAGGACCTCCGAAGTTAGCCGTAATCGGGCCTCTGCGATATGATCGAAATAGGGACTCATGCGATCGACGATCTCTCGGATGTAAAGTCCGCATAATCCTCACCGGAAAAGTCGCCCTAACGGAAGAAAGTGGGCTGATTTCGACCGTCGGCGATAACCCATATAGAATCATGTCTCCTCTGAGTGCGAGGCAATCCTGTGATGAAGTCCATGTTGATCACCTCTCACTTCCAAGTCGGGATCTCTATCGCCTGCAACAGACCACCAGGCCTCTGGTGCTCTACCTTCACCTGCTGACAACACGGGCACTGAGCTACGAACTCTGCAACGCCCCTCTTCAAGCCATCCCACCAATACACAGATCTAAGGTCGTGGTACATCTTGGTCGACCCCGGATGGATAGAGTAACACGCGCTGTGTGCTTCCCCAGAACACGCCAAGTCCTGAAACATCCGAACACACAACCGCCTCAAACCTTAGCACCCCATCGTGCTACTCAGGACCCTTGCCTCACGAGAGTCGTATCACGATATCGAATCAAAGCCGATCTCGAATCGCTGCCTCTTCACCTCCTCGATGATGGAAGACTCGGCAACCTCACGAACTCGAACCCCACTGCTATCAGAATCAATCAAACGGACACCAAGGCTCGCTAACTGATGCAAATCACGAACCATGCCCCTCTTCTCTAGCTGCACATCTGATAGGCTCCCCATTGACCTACGACTAAGAGCATCTGCCACAACATTGGCCTTCCCCGGGTGGTACAGGATATCAATATCGTAATCCTTAAGCAACTCTAACCACCGCTCGTGAAGTTCACTCCTCCGTGAAGATATACCGAGGCTCTTGTGGTCAGTAAAAATATCCACGTGAACCCCATACAAATAGTGCCTCCAGATCTTCAAAGCGTGAATCACAGCTGCCAGCTCCAAATCATGGGTGGGGTAGTTCCTATCGTGTTTCTTCAGCTGTCGGGATGCATATGCTATAACTCTGCCATGCTGCATCAACACACATCCCAACCCGATGCCTGACGCATCACAATACACGACATAACCATCCGACCTCCGGAAGAGTAAGAACGGGCGATGCCGCCTCTCTTTCAAAGAATCGAAACCACGCCACAAGCATCACCATCAAAACTGCCGCTTACGAGTCACCTAGTCAATGGTGCGAGACGAAGCAAACTTCTACGAACCGCGATAATATCCTGCAAGGCCCGAAATCGCGAACCTCAGCCGAGTAAGAGTTCAGGCCAAGTTACATCGCTTTCGATCTTGTCGATCCACTCGAATGCCATCACCCGACAATATGCCCTAAAAGCCACCAAGTCAACCAAAACTCACATTTGGAAAACTTGGCGACAATCACTGTCCCGAGAATCGCCAAGATCGCCTCAAATGCTCGCATGCTCCTCGCTCTGGCGAGAATAAACCAAGATATCATCAATGAACACTATCATAAACGTGTCCAAAAATGGTTTGAACACTCGGTTCATCAAATCCATGAATACCACGAGCATTGGTCAACCCAAAAGACATGACCAACTCATAATGCCCGCACGTCCGAATGCGATCTAGGGACATCCACCTCTCGACTCGCACTTTGATGATAGCGAACGCATCAATCTTGAGAAACATCTCGCGCTCGCACCGGTCGAACAAATCATCAATCCCGGGAAGGGGTATTCGTTTAATGGTCACCTTGTTCACCGTCAGATCAACACACATGCGCAGCTGCCCCGCCCTTCTTCTTCACGAACAATACCGCGCTCCCGGGAGAAACACTAGGCTTGATGGCCCTTTTCCAAAGAAATCTCACTCGTCCTTCAACTCTCTCAACTGCAGTGCCATTCGTATAGCGGAATGGAAATAGCCGAGTGTCCGCAAAGACGTCTATACAAAACTCGATCTCCTCTCGGAGGGATACCCGGAGGTCGTCTGAAACACGTCTGGAACTCTCGACCACCGAATCGACGGAAAATCTGTACCGCAGCCTTCGTGATCAAAACCCGAACGAGATGGTAGATATACCCCTTCGCACCATCTTCCTAGCCTTGAGGTAGGAAATAAACCTACCTCTGGCGATACTGCGCTCTCCCACTCAACAACCTACCCTCAGAAACTGGAACCGCATTACTCTCTCTCTCAGTCTACATTGGCGTAGCAAGAAGCTAGCCAATCCATCCCCATGATCACGTCGGTCAATCATCTCCAACTCTATCAAGTCGCTAGGTCCGACGATCAGAATGGTCACAGACAAGCTCTATATACACGAGCTACCACCGAATCACCCATCGCGTAGCTACCTCGAAAGGGTCTATGGACTCGTGCTCTATCCCTATCCTACTAGCAACAAGGGAGATATATAGACAGAGTAGAACCCGGATCTATCAAAGCATACACATCAAACCCGAACCGATAAGGTACCGTGACGACATCGGTGAGGCCTCACGATCCCGCTTACCGACAAAGCATAAATGCGGTTACGAGGACCGCTAGAATCGACCCGCGCCACGACTCTGCCGCACCCGGGTCCATGAGTACCTTGCTCCGGGCGAGTAATCGCTTCGGGGATGAAGAAGCGCAATGCACTCAGATCGGGCCCTACCACCGCCGCCGCCGGACAAACTCGCGAAATGACCTGCCGCCACACGTATAGCAAGCTCCCGAGTACAACTCCTGCATGGTATCTACCACAACGCACATCGAGCGGACCTCGAACGGTTAGCACCGCTACCTCGAAATCAAGTCCCGCCCCGACCGCCCCGATCGCTCTGGATGCACCGATGATGTAGAGCGCTCTACGCATTGGTGCAAATCCGACTTCGCTGATGCCGCCACCACGAGAACCACTAAAAGAACCGGCCGCTCGCCTTCTTCTCGCTGATATCGCTTACCCGGCGGTCTCTACGCCTCGCATCCTAGTGCATGAGCTCGCATACGGGTAATGTCCATGCTCGTGAAGGGACACACCCGCACAAGACTCGGCCATGTAATCATCTAGTCCATGACATAGCGATGCATCCGGTCCTCCATATTCGCTACAGCAGTGGACATATCGAACCAAAGAATCAAACTCGACATTGTACTCCTCATCGCAAGCGTCCTCCCCGTCTCAAAGAACAAGAATCTATCACCGTGCCCTCCTCATCTGCGGAGGCAAGAAGTGTGTGAGAAAAGCCTCAAAACTCATCCCATACTGCTGGAGTGCATGCTCTCCCGAAAGCTCCCATGAATCAAACCAATCGATCGGTATCACGCAATCGATGCGAACCGAATGTCACGCACTCACGAAGCCTTGATCACCCGCGTGATCCTTCGCGGAATCGACGGATGAACTCCTGCGGATCATCCTCCGCCTCGACCAGTAAAACTCGCGGGCTACAACTAAGGAAATCCCGTAGCCTCAAACTCGCTCTCGTGCACTACAGTCTTCTGAATCGAATCGCCGGCCCACCGCCCTCATGTTCGCCATAATCCGAGCAAATAATCGCCATCTCTCGCACTTATCTCTCTCGCCTGTGCCGCGGACCGAGGTACGGTATCGCGGTCTCGCTGGGGCCGGCGTCATGGAACTCGCTGTCTCGGGTATAGACTGGGCCCGAGCCCTCGTGACTCGGGTGTCTGCTAGCGCCTCCTCGGCCGCCTTCTCTGCCCGGGTTGCCTTACGCGAGGCATAATCAGCATAGAAAGGAATACGTTAGAGGGTCCAACCTATAACATTTCTAAAGCACGATCTCGTAATGAGAAGAATGGAAACCAATCCTAAATATCCTATAGCCTCCTGATTATGGTGGTGCACAACACACCGATAATCAAGACTCTACTAGATACGGCCTGTAGACACTTTCCGAGGATTAACTGCTCTGATACCACTTCTGTCACGACCGTTCCGGGGCCCGTGACTGGTGCCTTACCCGGGCACCCAAGTAGTCATACATCGAGTAACCAGAATATAAAACAAGACAGAAACAGCTTATAAAATAGGACACGATTTATGAGAAAACGTCGCTTTCTAAGATATATAAATAAACATGGTTCGAAGCTACATCCCAAACTGCATACATGACTACGCACTTAAGGAAAATATACAACTATGGCGGACGGGGCCCCGCCATACCTCGATCAGATAAAACTATCTACAACAGGAGATCATACCCAAAAGTAGAGCCTCCTAGAAGATGGAGCTCACGATACCAACGCAAAGATCCTAAGGATGCGGATCTAGCACTGCTGCCTTTACTCACAGATGAACGCAGCCCTCGGGCGAGGTCAAGATAACAGTACCAAGTATGTGAAACTATAAAGTACTTAAATGAAATCAAAGTATTTAAAACCTTTTCACAAATACAATCCGTTCAATTGCACATAGTGCCACATCACAAACAACAAAGTAATAGAATAGGAAATCAGAAGTCTATTCTAGGCCGCGAATGATCGAAGCAAGGCCAATCGCCCATAGTATCATTCTGCGTGCCTAGTCCTGGACTTCCGAAGCCCGCATAGGTCACACAGCACCGCACGAGGTATTCCTCGCACGGGGCAGCCAACCCCGGATCCGCCTAGGCTCCCGCAACCCGCATAGCCTCAAAAGATCGTGATAGTCTCAACGGACCGCATAGGAATCCCCGCATCGGGCTAAACACCCGAATGATCAATCTCGAGCATACCGCCGCTCCGCATAGTCTCACAGACCGTGACAGCCGTATAGACCAAGATCAGGGCAAGCCCTGTATAACGATCGAGGGTAGGTGATGCAATAACAAGACAACGGACTTACCGGTTAGCAACGTAAGCACAAAGAAGAATGACCCCTTACACAACATTTCAAGACACTAACACGTAGCATCATAATATGTCTACTTATCAAACAAATCTTACTACACTTAATGAAATCAATACAAGGCTTTTATAAACAAACAAGTAAACAGCCTTTTTATCTTTCTTAAGTGTTATACCTAACTTCCCATAAAGCTAGTATAACTCTTAAGCTTTTGTTTTTAAAACCAAATATTTATCTTCTTAAAAATGATTCAGTAGTTCTTTTAAAATGCATCAGGATTCTTATTATTCAGGCTTAAGTCCAAAAGACATTGCCGTAGTTTTTATTCAGGCTTAAGTCAAACGACATTGCCGTAGTTATTATTCAGTTAACACATGTACGCTCACCGTACTATATATATGTTAAAATATCATGCTTAGGAAGAATCACATACCTTCTCGAAAACCTCCCGCCAAGTTGAATATGTCGCGCAGAGAATCACCTATAATAGTCACAGACATCTATCAAAGTCTAGACTACTCAAGGTCATTCTAAGCAGAGGGTTCACAATTCAACGGATTGTCAGGCAGACAACCCTACCGGTGAGCTATATAAGTCTCATCAGAAACAAATTCTATGTGAGTACAGTTCAATATTCTTCTTTAAACCCTTCATTGTGATTTAGTTCAATTTTATTCTGTAATATTCTTCTAAGTATTTAATACTTATTCTTATACTTCTACAGATGCATTCTCTAATACAAAGAGGTTAGGATTATTTACCCTGTAAGCCCAATAATATCCTAGATAAAAGTCGATCCGAGCAGGCTTAGCTCCTAAGTTAGACGCTCAGATAGCTCCAAGGAAACCTTAGAAGTTCTTCACAACTTCTACTAAGTACTAAGGGATTTGGGCTAGAGTATTTTGGGCATTATAACAATACTTAGAAGGCAACTTTTCTACCAAGGAGGGGGTAGATTTTGGCTAGGCTAGTGGGTAGGCCTCGCCAAACTCACTCAAAGGGGTGGTGTTGGACGAAAAGGCTTGGGGAGAGGAGAGGATTTTTCAAGACTTGAAGTAATTTGTGGATGAAGAACTCTTCATCTTTAAGGTATTTATAGCTCAAGCCATGGCCAACCAATGGCCAAGATGAAGACAAGTGCAAGGCAAGTGTAGGGTGAAGATTTACTACACACAAATATCCTACCAACTCCTTGACTTTGTGCGAGGCACAAAAAACGTGCCAAGCTTAGCCCAATTCGTCCAAATGGACGTTTTAAGTCCACCAATTGGAGGGTGACAAGTGTTGCCCTCCCGTTGGTCCAAAATGTTTCGTCTCTCGGAAAAATCCGCAAAAATACTAAATGACATAGCCGGAATTTTCCCTACGAAAGTCGTGGAAAACGCTTCATTTGAAAACGATTCTTTTAGCGAGTTGTGTACAAATTTCGAACTTGGCCTAACTTTAAGGCTAAACTTTTGTACGTACGTCCTCACGTACATACTCCGGAAATACGGGGTATAACATGTACGCTCCAATTCGCTCCAAGAAACCCTTAGAAGTTCTAAACAACTTCTACTTAATACTTCAACCAACTATGAAGATTTTCCTAGGGCTTCGTTTTGTGACTAAGGGATATAAAGTAGCATTTCCGGGCTTCTTGTATAGAGATAACTTTGGAATACTACAAGGTATTTGGGCTAAGGTATTTTGGAACAACAACAATACTTGGAGAATATTTTTCTACCAAGGGGGGGGGGGGGGTTTGTCTCGGCGAGAACACAAGGAGGGGGGGGGGGAGAGTGTTGGACGAGAGCCTTACTAAGGGGGAGGGAGTTTTGAGACTTGGAAAAATGTTAAGTGGATGAAGAATAAGTCTTGAACTTAAGGGGTATTTATAGGCGTATCAATGGCCAAGATCAAAGCAAGTGGAGGGTGTAGATTTGGACATGTGCAACCTTATCTATCTACCCCGCAAATATCTACAAAACATTGACCAAATGTTTAAGCCCTTTAAAACACCAAAAACATGCCAAACATTTACCACCAAACCGTCCACTTGAGGGTGACACATGTCGCCCTCTCGTTGGTCCAAAATATTCCATCTCTCAGAAAAATCCAAAATAAATAAATTCTTGAAAACGTAAAATTCCCTTACAAGGTTCGGAAAATTTTCCGTCGGAAAAACAATTCTTTTTCGTGGATGTGCACAATTTCGTCCTTAATAATAATTCGGGCTTACAAATTTGTACGTACGTCCTCACATACATACTCTGGAAATACAAGGTATAACATTCTTCCCCCCTTAGAAACATTCGTCCCGAATGTTCCTTCTAAGTCTCAAAACACGCTAGCGCCGGTATAGTCTTCACTAATATACTTACGAAACCAATCATGCCGTACCTGTCCATAACATAACACACGCGCAAATACTTAACTCCAGTCCACGAGGAATCACCTCTATCATCACAAAAGCTCCCACCCAAGGGCTAAAAGATACTTCATTCGCACCTTTACTTCACAAAAGAAATGATCACTTCTATTCTCTTAACACATGTTCACTTCTTCCCTTACTCGTCGCATTCTCCTCGCACACTGAACACTTCCTAAATAAACTTACCACCTTCTGTTATCGCCTTTCCAAAATCTCTGGGTTACTATCTCCAACTTGGTCATCACTAACCGGGAACACTCTGGATGGATCTCCGATACTTTTCCGAACATAGCAACATGAAAGACCTGACGTACTACCTCCTAAGTCGGATGGCAATGCTAACTTATAGGCAACCTGGCCTATTCTATAACCGATCTGCAAAGGCTCAAAGTACCTCGGGCTAAGTTTTCCCCTGCTTTCCAAATCTCGTCACACCCTTCCGGGGTGGTACCTTCAAGAAGACCGACCGTCAATCTGAACTCCAAGTATCGACGCAGATTATCCGCCCGACTCATGTTGACTCTGAGCTGTCAATAACCTCTCCTGGATAAGCTTCACCCTATCCACATCCTGCTGAAACAATTATGAACCAATAATCTGAACCTTGCCAACATCGAACCAATCGACCGGCAACCTACACTACCTGTTACACCCCGTAAGTCCAGGACAAGTAAAAGAGAATGTATGTAAGGAATCAAGACTTGGAAATTGGTCCGAAAGGAAGAATTGTTTTTCCGACGGAAAATCTTCCGGACGTCGGAAAGGAAAAATGTTCGTTGTTGAGAATTGGATTCTCAAAATGCATTATTTGAAGAGTATGGAACTTATTAACATTATGGAAATTTATTTTTACGGATTTGGTCACGTGGGGCCCACCCGAGGAATTTTACATTTTTGTGGGGCCCACGAGGGTTACGGAATTTTATGGACGAATGAGAAGGCGACACGTGGCACCCCCACACTTGGTCTTGGTCGAAATTTTGTAAGGGTAAAATGGTCATTTACCATGGTAGAAGATAAGTCTTCAAAGCTTGATATTATTGACCAAAGTCAACTTGCCACTTGGGCTTGATCCTAGTGAAACTCATCCTAGCCACTCATGTATTGCAATCTAAGCCTTCCATTGTGTTATATATACTAAGCTAGTGCAAGACAAGCTCTTCTAACACTTAGAATTTATCACAACATTTTCTTGTCCACTATATTGCTCTCGGGTTTGGAGGGGTTCCCACACAAAATTTTTGTAGTTTTGATCTATTATTCACAAGAATTTAACCCAATGTCCCTAAGGGTATTATAAGGTTATCTCAATAGAAAGATTTCGGAAAAATGACGTTTTCGTATTAGTCGCAAGGCGGAAACTTGAGAAGTTCTTCAACTTTGAAGTTGGAACTTGAAGATGGGTTCTTCATAGGCTCTAAGGAGTGCTTGGAGCGGATTTGGAACATAAGGAAAGGAGCTAAGAATTTGCTAAGGAGTGACTTTGAATCTTGGAATTTTTAAGGGCTTATAAAGGTATAAATTTTGTCGTTTTAGTAGTTAAGACTTACTTATTGTTGTAGCTATGGATATTAGCAAGCATGAGGTATTTAGTATAAGGTTTGATAAGTTTATTGGCTATTGGAACCCTAATCCGAAGACTTGCATGTTTAGCCTTAAGATTACAATTCAAGTCGATTATTAGTTTAAGTCGTCGCATGTTGTATAAAGAAGGAAATTGTAGTTGTTGAAGTTGTTTATGACTATATAACATGTTAGACCTTAGAACTTGGAATTTGAAAAGGGTTGGAAAAGACTTTAAATTGTTGGTTATGTTGTTGGCCGAGAATGGCTTGAATATGGAACTACTTCGTATTATTGTGGGGCGGAATTTTACACGTATTGTAAGGCGTGTAATCCCCTTTGTTTGGTTGTTGTTTTGAGCCTTAAATGTGGCGTGTTGGTTATTGTATTCAGCCTTGAAAAAAAGTGGCAAAGTGAGTAGAAACAAAGGAAGTGTTGCCCGATTTTCCATAGAATTAGAGACCGTATACTTAGTATTATTCTACGTTAGAGACTAGAAGTTGATAGTCTTGTTGTGACCATTATAGGTTGACACTTCTACGTACAGCGTATTCGGCTTAGCTTGTGGATTTAGCCGAAAAGGTGTGTGAACTATCTCCTCTTCTAGCATGATTCCTTAAGATAAAGAAAGTATGTCCTACTCCTTAAATGATCCATTCCTTGGTTGTATTTGGATTGCCTAAAATAGAATTTGTTCTATGTACTTCCTTGATTGTACTTTGATGTTTAAATTATAAGTTGTATAATCCATTGCCTTAGTGAAGTTGGATTCTTAAAAGTGAAAGTATTTTACTTAAAGTACATGGAGTTTTGAAAAGGAAGTGGTTTCCAAACCTTTTGGCTAGTGTCTTAGTTCCAAAACCTAAAGGTCATTATAATGACTTTAGGGGAGTCAAATGAGTGATTTACTTAATTGTTTTAAGAGAGGAGAAATGACATGATTTAAGAGAAGTAACTTGTTTTAAAGGTGTGAGTTACTTGAGGTTTAAAAGTAGAAGAAACTTGTTTTCTAAATATTAAGAGACTTGAAGTATTTTGAAAGTTAAGAAACTTGATTTGTAAGTATGTGGTACTTGGTTTTAAGTATAAGTCTCTTGGTTATAAAAAGGAATGAATATGTCTAAAACCATAAAGGGTTATAACGGCTTTATGGGAAGTTGGTGATAACGGCTTTATGGGAGGTTAAGAAAGTTGTCTATTTTGATTATTAGGCATAAGTTGCCTAGATTGTGAAAATTTGAAGTTACTTGATTTTAAGCTTGAAAAGAGTTTTTAAAAGTGTAGTAACCTACCTTGAAAAATAGACACACCTTGATACTACGGGTGTTAGTATCGTGGGGTTTTACGTAAAAAGGAGTCTTTTGAAAAGAGTGTACGTACGTAGTACTTTGGCTTGATTAATTGAGAATTATGCTATGTGTGCCTTGATAAGTACTTTGGCTTGTTTAATTGAGAATTATTCTATGTGTGCCTTGATAAGTACTTTGGCTTGTTTAATTGAGAATTGCCAATGTGTGCTGGTGATAGCATTTGAGTACTAGTATTATGTTTTATTACGTTGCCGCGACTCTCGGTTGGAGGGTCGGCTGTCTTATTGTAAGTTTACTTGACGCATCGTGCAGTGATGTGGGATTCCACGCATGCTTCCATTATTTGTGTTACTCTTTGGACATGCTTCGATGTGGGATTCCGGCATGTGACCGGGAGGCGTTAGATTCGAATTTATAATGTCATGTTAGTGCCTTAAGTAAACCTCAATGAGATTTTACATGAATAAAACTAATAAGAAGTTAGGGTATTTCTTAATTTGCTTATGTTAGAATATGGTAAGCGGTAGCGCTTATGTTATGTATGGTGTTTCAGAGTGCTTATGTTACGGTGATAGCGGTTTGTTCTAGTGATATATTATTAATTACTGGGTCATTCCCCTGATTTGTGGCATTTGCATATTCCGTTGATTTGCTACCCATGATGTGAGGAATACCTCATGCTGGTCCGTAAGGACTTATGCTGGTGAAATAGTCCTACGGCGGATACAACCTACGCGAGGAATACCTCATGCGGTCCACGCGACCTACGCGGAAATACCACACGACCTGCCCGGCCCGTGATCGTGCCTTACCGGCACCCAGTAGTCATACATCGAGTAATCGCGAAACATAAAGCAAGACATGAAACGGTTTATAAAACAAGACACGACATGTGAGAAAACATCGCCTTCTAAGATATATATAATCATGTTTTAGCAAGCATCCGACATCGCATAAATACGACTACAAACTCTAAGGAAATATACAACTATGGCGACAGGGCCCGCCATACCCTCGATCGCATAAAAACTATCTACAACAGGAGATCATACCAAAAGTAGAGCCTCCCAAGAGATGGAGCTCCCGACACCAACGTAGAGATCCTAAGGATGCGGATCTAGCACTGCCGCCTTACCGCGGCATAACGCAGCCCAAGGCGAGGTCGCATACAGTACTAAGTATGCGAATCAGAAAGTACTTAAATGAAAACATATCATTTTTAAAACCGGTTTACAAATATGTGTGAAACAACCAAGGCAACCGCGCATAGTGCCACATCACAAACAAGAGCAACAATAGTAATCAGAATACGTCTTGTCTAGCCGCGAATGATCGAAACAGGCCACTCGCCACATCCTCATTCTGCAAGCCTAATCTCGACTCCTGAGTCCGTGATAGCCACTCGCGTGGGCCCGCATGAGGTATAACCCCGCATCGAGGGTAGCTACTCCTCGGCATCGCCCCGACTCGCTGTCCGCATGGCCACATAGACCGCGTGAGGCATAACCCCGCATACTAACTCGAACTCTCGTAGCTCCGCATAGGCCCCCGACCCGCATGAGGTATTCTCGAATCATGGTCCTGCATCACCGAGTCTACCCCAGACGGAGGCGACTTTAACCTCCCAGATCATCTCAAGAGGTGAGTGATAGTACACTAACATAACGACTTATCTTTAAACAACATAAGTACAACAAGGATACTCACTTATACAAACGTTACAAGGTACTAACACACATAGCAACATGTCATGTCTACTTTATCAAACCATCTTATTATTCTTTTCACAATTTCATATAAGTCTGTTAGAAATACATAGGCAACTTGTTTCTTTTATCAATCTTAAGTGGTTATACTTAACTTCCCATAAAGCTAGTATAACTCTTAAGCTTCGCTTAAGAAACCAATTAGTTCTCTCAGTAAAAATGATTCAAGAGTCCTTTTGAAATGTTTTCGCTTTATTATTCAGGCTTATTATTCAAAGCTTAAGCGAGGCATTGCGTAAGTATTATTCGCTTAACACACGTACGCTCACCGTACTATATACATATTGTAAAATATCATGCTTTAGGAAGAATCACATACCTTCTGAAATCCACCGCCAAGTCGAGTATGTCGCGCAGAGAATCAGCCTATAATAGTCACATATATCTATCAAAGTCTAGACTATTCAGAGGTCATTCTAAACAGAGGGTCCTCAATTCTACGGAAAGTCGGGCAGACAACCCTACCCGTGAGCTATATAAGTCTCATCAGTGAAAACAAATTCTATGTAAGTACAACAGATATTCTTCTTTAAACCCTTCTACTGTAATATTCTTCTAAGTATTTATACTTATTCTTATTCTACAACAGAAGTATTCCCTAATTCAAAAGAGGTTAGGATTAGTTACCTCGGTAGCCCAATAATATCCTAGAAAAGTCGCGCTGAGCAAGGTTTTGCCCCTAAGTTGTATGCTCGAAGGAAACCTTAGTTCTTCACAACTTCTACTAAGTACTAAGGTATTTGGGCTAGGGTATTTTGGGCATTATAACAATACAAGAAGGCAACTTTTCTACCAGAGGGGGTAGTTTCGGCTAGGGGTGGGTAGCCCCGCCAAGCTTCTCAAGGAGGGGTGTGTTGGACGAATTGCTTACAAAGGGAGAGGAAGGATTTTTAGACTTGAAAGCTTTTGTGGATGAAGAACTCTTCATCTCAAGAGGGTATTTATAGGTCAAGACATGGCCAACCAATGGCCAAGATTTAGCCAAGTGCTAGGCAAGTGTAAGGTCAAGATTAGGGCAAGTGTACCTAGCCAACTTGCACACAAAATATCTAACCAACTTTATGACAAGGATGGTCATCCATTCGCCCTATTGCCGTGACAAGTCCACCAATGAGAGGGTGGCAAATGTCGCCTCTCGTTGGTCCAAAGTGTTACGCCTCTCGGAAAAATCCGCAAAAATTAGAAATGACATAGTCGAATTTATCCTACGAAGTCGTGGAAACGTTTCGCGGAAAACTGCTCGCTGTGAGTTGTGCCTAAAAATCGCCCAAGGCCTAACTTTAAGACCAAACTTTTTAGACGTATTCCTTTACGCATACATACTGAAATACGGTATAACATTCTCCTCCTTAGAAACATTCGTCCCGAATGTTCCTCCCAAGACAGATAACGATAAGGTTCTTCAAAACTTAAACAGCTTGCAAAAGCCACACACGCCATAAACAACACTTAGGCATAAACGATAATGAAGATTTACAAGTAGGAAAGTGAATTACCGGAGGGGTGGGAACAGTGAGGATACTTCGCCTCATGTCCTCTCGCTTCCCACGTCATCTCCTCCCCGAGCTCGTTCCGCCACAAGACTTTGACGAAGCCACGCCCCGTCCGCAGACGCCTAACTCCGACGATCGATTATCGCTATGGGAATCTCCTCATACGATAACCCCTGGCCACCGGACATCGTCAATCGGATGTACCCAGATGGATCCCCGATACATCTCTCAAAGATAGAAACGTGAAACACGGATGCATCGCTTCCAGTTGGACTACAGATTCAACTCATAGCAACCTTGCCTACCTCGCGACACCAAACGGCCCAATGTACCTTGGCCGAAGTTTCCTTCTTCCCGAATCTCATCACACCCTTCATGGGTGACACCTTCAGAAAACCCAATCATCAATCGCAAACTCGGATGTCGACGACGATGATCTGTGATACGACTTATGTCGACTCGGTAGCCAATAGCCGCCTGATAAGCTTCACCTTATTCATCGTCACGCACCAACCGTCCCACTAGCCGCACTCGCCCACCTCGAACCAACCTATAGGCGACCGCACTTCCTCCCATACAAGGCCTCATAAGGCGCCATCCGAATACCGGAGTGGTAGCTATTATTATACGCGAACTCAACCAGAGGCAAATGATCCTCCCAACTACCATCGGTCAATAACACGTGCTCGCAGATATCCTCAAGAGTCGGATAGTGCGCTCGCTCGTCATGCATCGTGGATGAAATGCGACTGTGCTCACCTGCGTCCTAAACCCTCTGGAAGGACCTCCAGTTGGCCGTAAATCGGGCTCCTTCGCTCGATATGATCGGTAGGGACTCCACGCATCGACGATCTCTGATGTAAAGTCCGCATAATCCTCACCGAAAAAGTCGCCCCGACGGAAGAAAGTGGGCTGATTTCGCCACCGCCGACGATAACCCATATAGAATCATGTCTCCTCCGAGTGCGAGGTAATCCTGTGATGAAGTCCATGTTGATTACCTCCCACTTCCGTGTCGGGATCTCTATCGCTGTAACAAACCACCGTGTCTCTCGTGCTCTACCTTCACCGCCGACAACACGCACCGAGCTACGAACTCGCAACGCCCTCTTCAAGCCATCCCACCAATACACGATCTAAGGTCGTGGTACATCTTGGTCGACCGGATGGATAGAGTAACGCCGCTACCGTGTGCTTCCCCAAGAACTCCGCCAAGTCTCAAACATCCGGAACACACAACTCGCCTCAAACCTTAGCACCCCATCGTGCTACCTCGTGCGACCCTTGCCTCACGAAGAGTCAGATCACGATATCGAATCAAAGCCGATCCTCGAATCGCCTCTTCACCTCCTCAACGATGGAAGACTTCGGCAACCTCACGAACTCTAACCCCATTGCTATCGTAATCAATCAAACGGACACCAAGGCTCGCTAATCGTGCAAATTACGAACCATGTCCCTTCTCTCTAGCCGCACATCCGATAGGCTCCCCATCGACTCATTACTAAGGCATACGCCACAACATCGCCTTGCCCGTGGTACAGATGTCCACATCGTAATCCTTAAGCAACTCTAACCACCGCCTCGCCGTAAGTTCGGCTCCTCCGTCAAGATATACCGAGGCTCTTGTGGTCTGTAAAAATATCCACGTGAACCCCATACAAATAGTGCCTCCGCATCTTCAAAGCGTGAATCACACCGCCAACTCCAAATCATGGGTGGTAGTTCTCTCGTGTTTCTTCACCGTCGATGCATATGCTATAACTCGCCATGCCGCATCAACACACATCCCAACCCGATGCCCGACGATCACAATACACGACATAACCATCCGACCTCCGGAAGAGTAAGAACGGGCGCCGTCCGCCTCCTTCAAAGAATCGAAACCCCGCCACAAGCATCACCATCAAACTTGGCCGCCTTCCGAGTCACCTAGTCAATGGTGCAGATAGAAGCAAACTTCTCCACGAACCGCCGATAATACCTGCAAGGCCCGAAAATCGCGAACCTCTCGCCGAGTAGTAGTTCAGGCCAAGTCTCGATCGCCGATCTTGCCAGACAACTCGAATGCCATCACCCGCAATATGCCCAAGAAACGCCATCAAGTCAACCAAAACTCACATTTGGAAAACTTGGCGACAACCACTGGTCTCGAGAATCACAAGATAGCCTCTCAAATGCTCGCGTGCTCCTCGCTCGAGCGAATAAACCAAGATATCATCAATGAACACTATCACAAACGTGTCCAAAATGGTTTGAACACTGTTCATCAAATCCATGAATACCACGAGCATCGTCAACCCAAAAGACACGACTCAACTCATAATGCCCGCATCGTCCGAATGCAAATCTAGGGACATCCACCTCTCTCGACTCGCACTGATGATAGCCCGATCGCAGATCAATCTTGAGAAACATCTCGCACTCGCAATCGGTCGAACAAATCATCAATCCTAGGAAGGGGGTATTCGTTTAATGGTCACCTTGTTCACCGCTGTAATCAACACACGCGCAGCGCCCCGCCCTTCTTCTTCAAGTACAATACCGGCGCTTCCCAGGAGAAACACTAGGCCTAATGAAGCCCTTCTCTAGCAAATCCCTAAGCCGATCCTTCAACTCTCTCAACTCGGCAGTGCCATTCTCAGATGGCGAATGGAAATAGCCGAGTATCCGCAACACATCTATACAAAACTCGATCTCCTCTCGTGAGGGATACCCGAGGTCATCTGAAACACGCCTGGAACTCACGACTATCGAATCGACGGAAAATCTGGTACCGCAGCCTTCAGATCAAACACCCGAACGAGATGGTAGATATACCCTTCTCGCACCATCTTCCTAGCCTTGAGGTAGGAAATAAACCTACCCTCGATACCGTGCTCCTCCCACTCAACAACCGGCCCTCAGAAACTGGAACTGCACTATTCTCTCTCTCAGCCTACATTGGCGTAGCGAAGCTAGCCAATCCATCCCCATGATCACATCGGTCAATCATCTCCAACTCTATCAAGTCGGCCGGTCCGACGATCAGAATGATCACAGACAAGCTCTATATACCCGCCGAGCTACCACCGAATCACCCATCGCGTAGCTACCTCGAAGCGGTCTATGGACTCGTGCTCATCCCTATCCTACTAGCAACAAGGGAGATATATAGATGAGTAGAACCCGATCTATCAAAGCATACATATCGCACCGAGAACCGATAAGGTACCGTGATTTACATCGTGAGGCCTCCGATCCCGCTTACCGGACAAAGCATAAATGCGCTCGAGGACCGCTAGAATCGACGAGCCACGCCTCGCCGCACCTGGCTGACCCACGAGCACCCCGCCCGGCGAGTAATCAGTAGGAGATGACGGCGGCAAGAACTCGAAGGTGAGCCCTACCACCGGCCACGCCGGCCGACAGCCTCGCAGTGACCTGCCGCCACAATCGTAACAAGATCCAAAAGTAGTACCACACTTCCCGTAATGGGATCTACCGCGACGGCCACACCGGGTGGTCCCGATCGCCGCACTCTCGCTACCCTCGACGCCCAAGCCCCGCCCCGTCCGCCTCAGCGTGGCCGCGGCTGAGGACGGTGCAGAGTGCTCAGGCTGGCCGTGGTGCGAATCTGAAGTCGCCGAGGCCGCCACCACGATAACCACCGTAAGACCCTCCCGCCCCGCCTTCTTCGTCGCCGCCTGGCCCACTCGCCGACCAAGGCCTCGCATCCAAGGGCGTGAGCTGCGCACGGGTAATGTCCATACCCGGCCGAGAGAAACCCCGCACATGACTCGCCATATAGTCGTTTCAGCCGGTGACATAGCGGTGCACCCTATCCTCCATATTCGCTACCAACGCCGGGACATATCGAGCCAATGAATCAAACTCGACATTGTACTCCCGACGGCGCCCTCTCTCGCCTCGATGGTAAAAATCTATCACCGCGCCTCCTCATCTGCGAGGCAAGAAGTGAGGAAAGCCTCGAGAACTCATCCCAGTAAATGGGACGCGTGCTCTCCCGATAACTCCCGTGAATCAAACCAATCGATCGCGTATCACGCAAATGTGAACCAAAGATCACGGACTCGGTCTCCGACGCCCGATCACTCTCAAAATCCTCTCAAGGCGACGGATGAACTCCTGCGGATCATCCTCCCGCCGATCCATAAAACTCCGCGGCTACTCTCAAGAAGTCTCGTAGCCTCAAACTCTCTCGCCTCGGGTGAAAACGGGCGCGGCAGACCGAGCTGAATCGAACCGCCAGATCCGGCCTTCTCTCGTATCGGGCCACAACTTTAGCCAAAAGTCGGGCCATCTCCTTGTACTCTAACTCTCCGCCTGCATCGGGACGAGGTGGGTACTGTGGTCTCGCTGGGCCGGGCGGCGTCATAGAACTCGCCGCCTCGTATAGACGGGCACGAGCCTCGTGACTGGGTGTCTCGCTAGCGCCTCTCACGCTTTGCCCTTCGGGCCGGGCCTTTACGCGAGGCATAATCACATAGAAAGGAATACGTTAGAGGTCCAACCTATAACACTTCTAAAGCACGATCTCGGAATGAGAAGAACGGAAACCAATCCTAAATATCCTATAGCCTCTCGATTATTGGTGTAGTGCACAACACACCGATAATCAAGACTCTACTAGATACGGTTTAGACACTTTCCGAGGATTAATCGCTTCGATACCACTTTTGTCACGACTGTTCGGCCCGTGGATCGTGCCTTACCGGCACCCAAGTAGTCATACATCGTAGTAATCACGGAAACATAAAGCAAGACATGAAACGCTTTATAAAACAAGACACGACATGTGAGAAAACATCGCTTTCTAAGATATATATATAATCATGTTTTAGCGCTACATCCGACATCGCATAACATGACTACGCACTTAAGGAAATATACAACTATGGTGACAGGCCCCGCCATACCCCGATCAGATAAAAACTATCTACAACAGGAGATCATACCAAAAGTAGAGCCTCAAGAGATGAAGCTCCCGACACCAACGTAGAGATCCTAAGGATGCGGATCTAGCACTGCTGCCCTTACCGCGGCATGAACGCAGCCCCAAGGAGGTCGATAACAGTACTAAGTATGCGAATCAGAAGTACTTAAATGAAAACATATCATTTTTAAAACCAGTTTACAAATATGTGTGAAACAACTAAGGCAACCGCACATAGTGCCACATCACAAACAAGAGCAACAATAGGTAATCAGAATACGCCTTGTCTAGGCTGCGAATGATCGAAACAGGCCACTCGCCACATCCTCATTCTCGCAAGCCTAATCTCGACTCTGAGTCCGCATAGGCCACTCGCACGGGCCCGCATGAGGTATAACCCCGCATCGAGGTAGCTACCCTCGATCGCCCCGACTCGCCGTCCGCATGGCCACATGTAACGCATGAGGCATAACCCCGCATACTAACTCGAACTCTCAGAGCCCGCATAGGCCCCCGACCCGCATGAGGTATTCTCGAATCACGGTCCTGCATCACCGAGTCTACCCCGCATCGGAGGCGACTTAACCTCCCAGATCATCTCAAGAGGTGAGTGATAGTACACTAACATAACGACTTATCTTTAAACAACATAAGTACAACAAGGATACTCACTTATACAAACGTTATGCGTACTAACACACATAGCAACATGTCATGTCTACTTTATCAAACCATCTTATTATTCTTTCACAATTTCATATAAGTCCATAGAAATACATAGGCAACTTGTTTCTTTTATCAATCTTAAGTGGTTATACTTAACTTCCCATAAAGCTAGTATAACTCTTAAGCTTCGCTTAAGAAACCAATTAGTTCTCTCAGAAATGATTCAAGAGTCCTTTGAAATGTTTTCGCTTTATTAATCCGCTTAAGTCGTGAGGCATTGTCAGACGTATTATTCAGCTTAAGCCGAGGCATTGCCTTAAGTATTATTCGCTTAACACATGTACGCCTACCGCACTATATACATATTGTAAAATATCATGCTTTAGGAAGAATCACATACCTTCTCGCGAAATCCACCGCCAAGTCGAGTATGTCGCTACAGAGAATCACCTATAATAGTCACAGATATCTATCAAAGTCTAGACTATTCGTAGGTCATTCTAAACAGAGGGTCCTCAATTCTACGGAAAGTCGGGCGACAACCCTACCCATGAGCTATATAAGTTCATCAGAAAACAATTCCTATGTAAGTACAACAGATATTCTTCTTTTTAAACCCTTCATCGTAATATTCTTCTAAGTATTTATACTTATTCTTATTCTACAACATGAAGTATTCCCTAATTCAAAAGAGGGTTAGGATTAGTTACCTCGGTAAGCCCAATAATATCCTAGAAAAGTCGCTACTGAGCAAGGTTTTGCCCTAAGTTGTATGCTCCATGAAACCTTAGAAGTTCTTCACAACTTCTACTAAGTACTAAGGTATTTGGGCTAGGTATTTTGGGCATTATAACAATACAAGAAGGCAACTTTTCTACCAAGGAGGGGGTAGGTTTCTGCTAGGCTGGGGGTAGCCTCGCCAAGCTTCTCGGGAGGGGGTGTGTTGGACGAATTGCTTACAAAGGGAGAGGAAGGATTTTTAGACTTGAAAGCTTTTGTGGATGAAGAACTCTTCATCTCAAGAGGGTATTTATAGGTCAAGACATGGCCAACCAATGGTCAAGATTTAGCCAAGTGCTAGGCAAGTGTAAGGTCAAGATTAGGCAAGTGTACTGCTAGCCAACTTGCACACAAAATATCTAACCAACTTTATGACAAGGATGGTCATCCATTCGCCCTATTGCCGTGACAAGTCCACCAATGAGAGGTGGCAAATGTCGCCTCTCGTTGGTCCAAAGTGTTACGCCTCTGAAAAATCCGCAAAAATTAGAAATGACATAGCCGAATTTATCCTACGAAAGCCGTGGAAACGTTTCGTCGGAAAATCGTTTCGCTTTGTGAGTCAGGCCTAAAAATCGCCCAAGGCCTAACTTTAAGACCAAACTTTTGTACGTATTCCTTTACGCATACTGAAATACGGTATAACACGCCCCGTGAGTAGGATTGCTTAATGATCTCGCGCGGGTGGTCCCGCTGATCGCGAGCTTCCTAGTTTATATTGTAAGTATACTACTATTTACTCTCATTGTTAGTATGGCACTCGTATCGTTATTTGAGTAGTGACTTTGAGGCATGCGTCCACGACTTGATATGACCGCTATGTATTGTGTAATCGTAGGTTGGCTATCATACATGTCTCCCGCTTTTGTTTATACCGTTATGATTTCATTACGATTTCATCGCTTCACATACTTGGTACATTCTTCGTACTGACCTCCTTCGGGGGGATGCGTTCATGCCGCAGGTTTAGGTACGCTTTTTGGTGATCGGCAGGTGTAGGACCCTGCCGAGTTTTGGATAGCTCCTTCCTGCTCGTGAGTTTATCTTTTGGTATAAGTTCTTTCAAGACATGCTTTGTACGATTATGGGCACGGGGGCCTTGTCCCGCCATAGTTCAAGAAACTCTTAGGTCCGTATTCATACGTGGGATTTGACTCATGTACGCAGTGTCTTTTGATTATGTACATTATATGGCAGCCTTGTCGGCTTTGCCCTAGCACTTAAGTTCGATTTTAAAAAAAAATGAGGTGTATTTAATTTCCGCAGTTTACTTGTGTTGTTAAGTTATGGTGCCTGTGTAGGCACCACCACGCCCGGTTCGGGCGTGACAGTGGTATCGAGCGCGATCCCTGAATGTCTACAGACCGTGTCTAGTAGAGTCTTGATTATCGGTGTGTTGCGCGCCACACCCATAAACAGGAGGCTACAGGACATTTAGGAGTCGGTTTCTATTCTTCTCACTCTAAGATCGTGCCATAGAGCTGTGTTAGTAAGATAATTCCTCTATGACGTATTTTTGTGTACAGTTATGCCTCCAAGGAGGGCAACAGCCGCCCAGAAGGGCAAAGAAGTAGCAGGAGCTACTAGTCAGACTCAGAGAGTTGATAGGGCTCGTGCCCAGGGTATACCGGATGTTGTGCCGCAGTCGGCGTGTTCTTCTCCGCCAGGTTTTGAGGCCCCATCACCAGAGCCTCCAGTTTCTCAGTTAGGAGAAGACTATAGGGTCATGAGGGAAGCAGTTATGTTATTGACCAAGATAGCGGTGCTACAGTTTCATCAGCAAGAGGTTATTCGCCAAGATGCAGTGTGTACAGAGGTAGAGGGCCAACGCGAGATCAGAAGAGGCCTAGACCGGTTGGTTATCCCTGAGTTTTTGGACGAGCAAGAATGAGTGAGGTATTCATCCCACTACCCAAAGACATACCGCAGCTCACAGTGGGAGATTGGACCCCACAAGGTATTTAGGAGCCGGTCCAAGCTCCGTGGCCTGGTTCTCAAAGCGAGCAGGATTTTCGATCGAGACCACTTATTCCTCGGTGTTTCCATCAGTAAGCGCCATTCGGGAAATGTCGTTATGGCACAGGTGTTTGTTTTCGTTGTGGCCGTCCGGGCCATATACGGAGGGTATGTCCTTTTAGAAAGAGCACCGGTGAGGTGGCTCAGCCTTTGAGGCCGATAGTTGGTTCCCTTTCCTCCACAACCGCGTCCCCTGCAAGGTGTTGGATGTCAGCCAGCCGTGGTAGAGGTCAAGGTGGAGTTTATAGTTCTGGCGGTCCTTCGGACCGCAGAGATGACGTTACTGGGCAGGATCAGGAGGCGACATCGCACGGGGTTATAGGTATATTTCGATTCTTTTGAATCATACGTGCATTGACAGATTCAGATTTTACCCTAGCGTATATGTTTTCCCTTTATTGCTAGAGTTGTAAGTGATAGTACCCCAGAGGTAGGAATACTTTGATTAGTAAGGTGAAAAGTTAAGAATGTTGACAAGAATGGTAAGTGAACTGAGACTATAGTTGTGTAGAGTTCACAAGTAGTAATTGCCCCATAACAGTGTAAGACCAATAGGGAAGGATGTACGGTAGAAATACTTCGACTTATGTGACGACCCTCTAGTGAATAGGGGGATAGGGTGAGAAGTACCTTGAGATAAGAGAGAAATTTATTTCAGACTAAAAATGAAAAGTTAAGTGTGACGATGAGTCAGGTTATGTACTCATTTCGGGTCAACCGCTAGTATGGAATCGTGTGATGTCAGTTGGATATGGTCCCGCTATGTGATAGGGTCACGAGGGTGCAAGGACCAAGTTTAGTAAATCGTTGTACGAGTTCGTGGATGCGTTCCACCGGAACTAGGTCGTAAGGACCGAGAAGAGCCTTAGCGGAAATTCAAGTAACATAATGGACAAGTTTGGATAGTAATCCAAGGATTTGGGGAACAGAATCAATATTTGAAATTTTGTACGTATGCTCAAATAAGTTTAGAAGTACGAGAAAGTATGGCAAGTAAGGAAAGAAAGTAACCTCTAAAGATCCTGTTTGTGATAAGACTGTAACCTTCGAGTTTTGTGAGAAGGGACCACAGACGGAGAGCCCATTGTTATGTTTACGTATGTTATGTGGTGGCCATGTGTGGCATCGTTGGTCTTGTGTAGTTTTGATTGATAGGCATAGTATAGAGATTGTGCCGGAGTGGGTATGGCTTGAAAACCGACTAAGAACATTCGGGGACGAATGTTTCTAAGGGGGGAAGAATGTTACACCCCGTAAGTCCAGGACATGTAAAAGAGAATGTATGTAAGGAATCAAGACTTGGAAATTGGTCTGAAAGGAAGAATTATTTTTCCGACGAAAAATCTTCCGGACGTCGGAAAGGAAAAATGTTCGTTGTTGAGAATTGGATTCTCAAAATGCATTATTTGAAGAGTATGGAACTTATTAACATTATGGAAATTTATTTTTACGGATTTGGTCACGTGGGGCCCACCCGAGGAATTTTACATTTTTGTGGGGCCCACGAGGTTTACGGAATTTTATGGACGAATGAGAAGGCGACACGTGGCACCCCCACACTTGGTCTTGGTCAAAATTTTGTAAGGGTAAAATGGTCATTGACCATGGTAGAAGATAAGTCTTCAAAGCTTGATATTATTGACCAAAGTCAACTTGCCACTGGGCTCGATCTAGTGAAACTCATCCTAGCCACTCATGTGTTGCAATCTAAGCCTTCCATTGTGTTATATATACTAAGCTAGTGCAAGACAAGCTCTTCTAACACTTAGAATTTATCACAACATTTTCTTGTCCACTATATTGCTTCCTGCTTGGAGGGTTCCCACACAAAAAAATTGTAGTTTTGATCTATTATTCACAAGACTTTAACCCAATGTCCCTAAGGGTATTATAAGGTTATCTCAATAGAAAGATTTCGGAAAAACGACGTTTTCGTATTAGTCGCAAGGCGGAAACTTGAGAAGTTCTTCAACTTTGAAGTTGGAACTTGAAGATGGGTTCTTCATAGGCTCTAAGGAGTGCTTGGAGCGGATTTGGAACATAAGGAAATGAGCTAAGAATTTGCTAAGGAGCGACTTTGAATCTTGGAATTTTTAAGGGCTTATAAAAGTATAAATTTTGTCGTTTTAGTAGTTAAGACTTACTTATTGTTGTAGCTATGGATATTAGCAAGCATGAGGTATTTAGTATAAGGTTTGATAAGTTTATTGGCTATTGGAACCCTAATCCGAAGACTTGCATGTTTAGCCTTAAGATTACAATTCAAGTCGATTATTAGTTTAAGTCGTCGCATGTTGTATAAAGAAGGAAATTGTAGTTGTTGAAGTTGTTTATGACTATATAACATGTTAGACCTTAGAACTTGGAATTTGAAAAGGGTTGGAAAAGACTTTAAATTGTTGGTTATGTTGTTGGCCGAGAATGTCTTGAATATGGAACTACTTCGTATTATTGTGGGGCGGAATTTTACACGTATTGTAAGTCGTGTAATCCCCTTTGTTTGGTTGTTGTTTTGAGCCTTAAATGTGGCGTGTTGGTTATTGTATTCGGACTTGAAAAAGGTGGCAAAGTGAGTAGAAACAAAGGAAGTGCTGCCCGATTTTCCGTAGAATTAGAGACCGTATACTTAGTATTATTCTACGTTAGAGACTAGAAGTTGATAGTCTTGTTGTGACCATTATAGGTTGACACTTCTACGTACGGCGTATTCGGCTCAGCTTATGGATTTAGCCGAAAAGGTATGTGAACTATCTCCTCTTCTAGCATGATTCCTTAAGATAAAGAAAGTATGTCCTACTCCTTAAATGATCCAATCCTTGGTTGTATTTGGATTGCCTAAAATAGAATTTGTTCTATGTACTTCCTTGATTGTACTTTGATGTTTAAATTATAAGTTGTATAATCCATTGCCTTAGTGAAGTTGGATTCTTAAAAGTGAAAGTATTTTACTTAAAGTACACGGAGTTTTGAAAAGGAAGTGGTTTCCAAACCTTTTGGCTAGTGCCTTAGTTCCAAAACCTAAAGGTCATTATAATGACTTTAGGGGAGTCAAATGAGTGATTTACTTAATTGTTTTAAGAGAGGAGAAATGACATGATTTAAGAGAAGTAACTTGTTTTAAAGGTGTGAGTTACTTGAGGTTTAAAAGTAGAAGAAACTTGTTTTCTAAATATTAAGAGACTTGAAGTATTTTGAAAGTTAAGAAACTTGATTTGTAAGTATGTGGTACTTGGTTTTAAGTATAAGTCTCTTGGTTATAAAAAGGAATGAATATGTCTAAAACCATAAAGGGTTATAACGACTTTATGGGAAGTTGGTTATAACAGCTTTATGGGAGGTTAAGAAAGTTGTCTATTTTGATTATTAGGCATAAGTTGCCTAGATTGTGAAAATTTGAAGTTACTTGATTTCAAGCTTGAAAAGAGTTTTCTAAAAGTGTAGTAACCTACCTTGAAAAATAGACACACCTTGATACTACGGGTGTTAGTATCTTAGGGTTTTACGTAAAAAGGAGTCTTTTGAAAAGAGTGTACGTACGTAGTACTTTGGCTTGATTAATTGTGAATTATGCTATGTGTGCCTTGATAAGTACTTTGGCTTGTTTAATTGAGAATTAATCTATGTGTGCCTTGATAAGTACTTTGGCTTGTTTAATTGAGAATTTCCAATGTGTGCTTGTGATAGCATTTGAGTACTAGTATTATGTTTTATTACGTTGCCGCGACTCTCGGCCGAGGTCACCGTCTTATTGTGAGTTTACTTGGACGCATCGACGGTGATGGGATTCCACGTATGCTTCCATTATTTGTGTTACTCATGGACATGCTTTCGATGGGATTCCGGCATGTGACTGCGAGGCGTTAGATTCCGAATTTATAATGTCATGTTAGTGCCTTAAGTAAACCTAAATGAGTGTACATGTATAAGACTAATAAGAAGTTGTGGATTTCTTAACTTGCTTATGTTAGAATATGGTGTTTGTAGCGCTTATGTTATGTATGGTGTTTCCGGTAGTGCTTATGTTACGTGTGATAGTCGGTTTGTGCTAGTGATATATTATTCATTACGGTCATTCCCTGACGGTGGCATTTACATATTCGTGGATTTGCTACCCATGATGCGAGGAATACCTCGCGGTCCGTAAGGACTTATGCGGGTGAAATAGTCCCACGCGCGATCGACCTATGCGAGGAATACCTCACGCGAGTCCGTAAGGGCTTACGCGGTGAAATAGTCCCATGCGAGGAATACCTCACGCGGGTCCACGCGACCTATGCGGGTGAAATTCCCGTGAGTAGGATTGCTTAATGATCATCGCGCGGTGGTCCCGATTTGATCGTGAGCTTCCTAGTTTATATTGTAAGTATACTACTATTTACTCTCATTGTTAGTAAGGCATCGTGTAATCGTTATTTGAGTAGTGACTTTGGTGGCACGCGTCCCCGACTTGATATGATCGCTATGTATTGTGTAATCGTAGGTTGGCTATCCTACATGTCTCCTATTTTGTTTAGACTGTTATGATTTCATTACAGTACTTACTGTTTCACATACTTGGTACATTCTTCGTACTGACCTCCTTCGGGCGGCTGCGTTCATGCCGCAGGTTTAGGTACGCTGTTTGGTGATCGGCAGGTGTAGGACCCTGCTCAGAGTTTTTGGATAGCTCCTTCTGTTCGGGAGTTTATCTTTTTGGTATAAGTTCTTTCAGTACATGCTTTTGTACAGTTATGGGTACGGCGGGGCCTTGTCCCGTCATAGTTCAGTAAAACTCTTAGAGGTCTGTATTCATATGTGGGATTGGACTCATGTACAGCATTGTGTCTTTTGATTATGTACATTATATGGCAGCCTTGTCGGCTTTGCCCTTGCACGTACGTTGGTTTTTAAAAAAAAATGAGGTGTATTTAATTTCCGCAGTTTACTTGTGTTGTTAAGGTAGAAGGGTGCCCAGGTAGGGCACCAGTCACGGGCCCGGGGTTCGGGGCGTGACACTACCGCCCATACAAGGCTTCATAAGGTGACATCCGAATACTGAAATGGTAGATATTATAATACTCACTCAACAAGAGGCGAATAATCCTTACATCTATCTCTGAAATCAAAAACACCTACCGAGGTGAATGCACATCGAGACTCACCGAGTTCCTAACCTTGCTCTGTAATCTCCGTAAAAGAAATAGCCAGAACCGGGCTCCACCGCCGTCATAAAGTAAAAGTAGGAACCCGCGGCGCCTTACAACCTTCCCGATATATAACATCTCGCATAACCTCTCGCCGAGTAAACCGCCCCGATCGAAAGACAAGATGGGTGACCATCGGCCGACCATCGGTCGAACGCACCTACCGGACTCGTACGATGGTTAACTAAACTTGGGCCTAACACCCTCGTGACCCTATCACAAAGCGGGACCACCACAATTTTTCCTTACTTCAAACCGGGCTACGGGTTGACCCGCAATCTGGCCTCAACCCGACCCATTCATCGCGCCAAGCTCTTGTTTCTCGATCTGGAACAATCTCACCATCAAGTCACGAAAACCTAGTGGTCTTCTTAGCTCAACTACCCTCTTTCATTTCACACTACTCAGGGACTTATCACATAAATATATCTCACGTATACTATGCACTCCGATAAGGGTCAAACATAAAAATAAATCTTTTACTCAAGATGGCCTCGCCTCTAAGGTCTCCACGTATAAAACTTTAAGGCTCACACTTTCCGTATCCCCAATCTTACCCTTTTAACTAACCATGATTTCTAATCACAATTAACACAATGCTATCTGTACATAACACTTAAGATATACTCATCTTATCACACATACTAATCTCTGAGGTTAAGGATATACCAGATTCATCGCTTCATTCCCTTTGTCGTTCTAATCAATCCTCGCTCGTTGGGCGATAGCTAGGAAGGTGATGAACTAGCCACCGATCCTGAAGGTGAGTCTCTACATCCGCGCCACCTGCCTGGACAATTTCTCGCAAATGGCCTGCTGGCCGCAAGCATAACAAGCCGTCGAAGTACGACACTCCCACAATGACACCTACCACAACGCCACACCGGTGGGGTGGCCTCCTCTGGCTAACACCCCTTCCTCTCTGAACCACTGAATCCGCAACTAATCTGGTAGGCTGAGTCCTCCTACTTGCATCCCTCCTACTTGAACATTCTTTCGTCACATGGCCCTGAAGGCCGCAGGTAAAACAAGCACTAACAAAAATACGACATTCCCCGGGATGACGCCTGCCATACTGTGAACACTGAGGGAAAACTAAATCCGGCTGGCTGGAACCTACGTGTATCTGTGAATCAGAAGCCCTGGAGCTCTGACCAACTCCGACATACCCCGAACGTCCTGAACCCTGTGGAGGACCACTCTGCACTGGCGGAGGTGCGATCTCACTGCCGAGGCGATTCACCTCGAAAGTTACCAAAGGACCGCTTATCCGCCTTCTTCTCACGATCTTGGTTAACCCGCTGATCCCACGCTTTCTACCGCTGCTGCACATAAGCCCGTACGCAGGCCATGCTCATGCCTGACTTAAGAGCTACTCTTGCACAACCCTTTATTAGATAATCATCAAGACCCGTGATAAATCGGTACATAATATACTCTCTGGTTGCTAAATCCCTAGCTAGTAACAGGGTCGTCTTTGCAATCCATACTTTCGCCATCGTCGTGGAATCAAGGTTCAAATATCATGGCCGCAGAGGAATTGCCGCCGTGATAGACTTCATTGGCGACGTCGCAGAACTCCCGAATGAAGCACCACCTCGGTGATGATTGGGCTTGTGCCTCGTAACCCTCTCGTGTTTACTCGCAGCCTTCTCTGCGCTTTGCCCTTCTGCCCGGGTTGCTCATGCGAGGCATAATCGTAAGGGAAAGAAATACGTTAGAGGTCCAACTTATAACACGCCTCTAAGGCACGATCTCGAGTGAGAAGAATGGAAACCAATCCTAAATATCCTATAGCCTCTCGATTATTGGTGTGGTGCACAACACACCGATAATCAAGACTCTACTAGATACGGTCAGACACTTTCCGAGGATTAACTGCTTTGATACCACTTTTGTCACGACCCGAACCCGGGCCCGTGACTGGTGCCTTACCCGGTCACCCAAGTAGACATACATCAGAGTAACCAGCGGAATATAAAACAAGACATGAAACAATATGAAGTGAGAAATAGTTTATTCGAGAAAAGTTGCTTTTCGGATATATATATAAAAGCTTGAGCAGTTACATCCCTTTACAAACCCCGCCCACAACAAGATTTATAGACCTCTAAGAATGTTATAACAACAATGGCGGACAGGGCCCGCCATACCTCGAATGTAAGTACCTACAACGACGGGGACTATACCAAAGATAAGCCTCCCGAGACATGGAGCTTCCCAAAAGGCTGAATTGTGACCCATGGCGAGGATCAACAAGCGGTGTACTTACTGCAGATGAACGCACTTCGGGCGAGGTCAAGACAACAGTACCAAGTATGTGAAATCAAAATATTGTAAACGAAATCATAATAGTCTATATAAAAATGTAAGACATATATGATAACCAATTTACGATACACACATGTAAGCAATATGTCAAGTCGTGACTCACGCCTTAAAGTCATCACTCAAATATAACCATGGGTCTCATGCCCACAATATCAATCATGCCCGTGGAATTCTTCCTCACCGCTATCCATGATATAAAAGCACCAAGGAATACACATGAACACCGAGTCCCACTGTCATAATAAAACTGCACGGTAAGTACGAAGGCATAACCGACTACTAAAACCCACGTACCAACAATGCTATAAAATCAGATCACGAGGTCTTTCTAGACCGCGCCATGATCGGCCGACACTCGCCTCGCATCAATGCGCGTCAAATCCGAACTCACCAGACTCCTCATAGCCACCCAGGCCCGCATGAGGTATTCCCCGCATCGAGGGTAGCTACTCCTCAAGATCGCCCCGACTCGTAGTCCGCATGGCCACATAGACCGCATGAGGCATTCCCGCACACTAACACGAACTCGTAGCTCCGCATAGGTCCCCTGGACCCGCATGAGGCATCCCTCGCATCGGGGGGCAGCTTAACCCCCGGTATAACATGTCAAGAGGTGAGTGGTACAATACTAACATCACGGCTTATCGTTAAACAACTTAAGCACAACAAAGGAAACCCCTTTACACAAACATCACAAGACACTAACACACGTAGCATCCTAACATGTTTACTTATCAAACCAACAAGAAAGTATTACAAGGTTATCACAAACCAACATAGTCAAGTTATTCACACAAGGTACTTTCTATTTTATGTCAACAAGTTCGGGTTTTTATCCCCAAAGTACTTCATACATTAACTCTTTAAAAAGATCCGTTTCTTTCACAAGAGTCACACGATACCCGTAGTATCAAAAATAGAGTGACTATCTTTTTAAGTAAACCAAAACAATTTCCCTACCTTCTTTTTGAACCAACTTAAGACAAAAGCATGCCTTCCTTTTTAAACGAAAACACTTCAAATTTTCAAGTCTTTGTCTTTTATAAATCAAGTCCTTACTTTGAAATTTTAAGAAAATCAAAACTTGTTTATTAATGATCTTATTAAAGCAGCCATGATCTAGGAAATGTAATACAATTTTGTCTTATCTTAGCTTCTATGCAGATGGAGATTTCTACTGGTTTTAATAATACTTAATTAGTCAATACATTTTCCTTTATTAGCGCTGCAGTGGTTTGTTCGATATTTATTCTTATTTCTGAAATCAGTACAAGACTTTCATAAACAATTAAGTAAATCGTTCCTTTTATCTCTCTTAAGTCGTTATACCTAACTTCCCATAAAGCTAGTATAACTCTTAAGCTTTTAAAACCAAGTATTACTCTTCTTTCAAAAACGATTCTTAATTCTTTTGAAATACTTCAAGATTCTTATTATTTAAAACTCAAGTCAAAAGACATCGAAGTAAAACCACGTTCAGTTAACAAACGTACGTCTACCGTACTATATATATTCTTTTAAAATATCATGCTCAAGAGGATAGGAAGAATCACATACCTCCTCGGCGAAATCCACCTGCCAAGTCGAATATGTCGCGCGCAGAGTATCAACCTATAATAGTCAAATACATCTATCAACGTCTAGACTATTCTGTAGAATATTCTAAGCAGAAGGTTCTTATTTCTACGGAAATTTGGGCAGCACTTCCCTACCCGTAAAGCTACACAAGTCTCATCAGAATACACCCAATGTAAGTACAGTTCAATTCTCTTCTTTTATACCATCCTTCTATATCTTATACTCAATTATAAACTACTATATGTAATTTCCAATTACAATAGAAGGACAAAGATATTTACCTCGATAAGCCCAAAATTATCCAAGATTAAAGTCGATCCTGAGCAAGGTTTAGCTCCTATTCTGTACGCTCCAATTCGCTCCAAGAAACCCTTAGAAGTTCTAAACAACTTCTACTTAATACTTCAACCAACTATGAAGATTTTCCTGTGGCTTGCTTTGTGACTAAGGGATATAAAGTAGCATTTCCGGGCTTCAGATAGAGATAACTTTGGAATACTACAAGGTATTTGGGCTAAGGTATTTTGGAACAACAACAATACTTGGAGAATATTTTTCTACCAAGGGGGGGGGGTGTGTCTCGGCGAGAACACAAGGAGGGGGGGGGGGAGAGTGTTGGACGAGAGCCTTACTAAGGGGGAGGGAGTTTTGAGACTTGGAAAAATGTTAAGTGGATGAAGAATAAGTCTTGAACTTAAGGGGTATTTATAGGCCAATCAATGGCCAAGATCAAAGCAAGTGGAGGGTGTATATTTGGACATGTGCAACCTTATCTATCTACCCCACAAATATCTTCAAAACATTGACCAAATGTTTAAGCCCTTTAAAACACCAAAAACGTGCCAAACATTGACCACCAAACCGTCCACTTGAGGGTGACACATGTCGCCCTCTCGTTGGTCCAAAATATTCCATCTCTCGGAAAAATCCAAAATAAATAAATTCTTGAAAACGTAAAATTCTCTTACAAGGTTCGGAAAAATTTCCGTCGGAAAAACAATTCTTTTTCGTGGATGTGCACAATTTCGTCCTTAACAATAATCCGGGCTTACAAAATTGTACGTACGTCCTCACATACATACTTTGGAAATACGGGGTATAACAGATCGCTCGTCACCGCGACAAGCTTCATGGATTAGCCGTCCATGGATAAATAACATAATCCTCACAATGACCGCATGCCCCGGCATCTTACCTCGGTATAAGCATGGCCATGAAACCATCCTATCGACGATACCGCGGCCACCCATCGTGTCAGTAAGTCCAAAGGAAATAACAAGATAATACTCAAAGTGGACGCATACTCATGGGCCACCCAACGTGTCAGTATGTCCAAAAGAAATAACCAGATACTACTCAAAGTGGACGCATACTCGTGGACCATCCAACGTGTCAGTATGTCCAAACAATCAATCGATAGCATTTCTCCCGAGACACGGAGTACGTAATCAAAACACTTGCACAACAAAGGCTATCACAACAAGCATAGGCAAGTTCAATGTAACGACCCGAACCCGGGCCCGTGACTGGTTCCTTACCCCGGGCACCCAAGTAGACATACATCAGAGTAATCAGCGGAAAATAAAACAAGACATGAAATAATAAGAAGTGCGAAACAGTTTATCTGAGGAAAATTGCCCTTCGGCATATATATATAACAACAAGAACACATATCCCTTTTTATTTTTACAACTCGCCCACAACAAGATTACATGCACTTAAGAATGATATAACAACAACGACGACGGGGCCCGCCATACCCCGAATGTAAGCACCTACAACAACAGGATCAGATTAAAGATAAGCCTCCGAGAAACGGAGCTTCCCAAACGCTGAATCAGGACCTATGTGTCACGACCCATTCCGGTTCGCGATCGTGCCTTACCGGGGCACCCAAGTAGTCATACATCAGAGTAATCAGCGGAATATAAAACAAGACATGAAACAGTTTGTAAAATAAGACACAGTTATGTGAGAAAACGTCGCTTTCTAAGATATATATATATAAACATGGTTTAGCGCTACATCCAAATCTGCATAAATACGTACTGCACTTAAGGAAATATACAACTATGGCGGGACAGGCCCCGCCATACCCCGACTATACAAAACTATCTACAACAGGAGATCATACCCAAAAGTAGAGCCTCCGAGAAGATGGAGCTCACGACACCAACGCAAAGATCCTAAGGATGCGGATCTAGCACTGCTGCCTTACCTGCGGCATGAACGCAGCCTCGGGCGAGGTCAAGACAACAGTACTAAGTATGTGAAATCAGAAATACGAAATGAAATCATATCATTTTAAAACCGTTTACAAATATGCACGAAACAACCAATGAATCGCACATAGTGCCACATCATAAACAAGAGCAACAATAGGTAATCAGAATAGGTTTTTCTAGGCCGCGAATGATCGGCAGGCCACTCGCCAGATATCATTCTCGCAAGCCTAATCTCGACTCCCGGTCCGCATAGGCCACTCACCGGGCCCGCATGAGGTATAACCCCGCATCGAGGGTCGCTACTCCTCGCATCGCCCCGACTCGTTGTCCGCACGCCACATAGACCGCGTGAGGCATAACCCCGCATACTAACTCGAACTCGTAGCTCGCATAGCCCCCGACCCGCATGAGGTATTCTCGAATCATGGTCCCAGACCGCCTGAGTCTACCCCGCATCGGAGGGCAGCTTAACCCCCGGTATCATCTCAAGAGGTAAGTGATATAGTACTAACACAACAGCTTATAGTTCAAACAACATAAGCATAAGTAAGACTGACCTCTTTACACAAACGTTACAAGATACTAACACATAGCATCATAATATGTCTACTCACCAAAACCATCTTATTATACCTTTCAGAAATCAATACAAGTCTTTTATAAAACACATAAGTAAACTGTTCCTTTATATAAAACTTAAGCCGTTATACGTAACTTCCCATAAAGCTAGTATAACCCTTAAGCTTCGTGTTTTAAAAACAACTATTCTTCTTCTTTCAAAACTGTGTTATAATTCTTTTGAAAGACTTTTTAAGATCTTTATTATTCAGGCTTAAGTCGCAAGACATTGCCGTAAGTATTATTCAGGCTTAAGTCGAAAGACATTGCCGTAGTTATTATTCAGTTAACACATGTACGCTCACCGCATCTATATATATATTTAAAATATCATGCTTTAGGAAGAATCACATACCTTCTCGGCGAAAACCTCCTGCCAAGTTGAATATGTCGCGCGCAAAATCAACCTATAATAGTCACAGACATCTATCAAAGTCTAGACTACTCTGAAGGTCATTCAAAACAGAGGGTTCACAATTCTACGGAAAGTCGGGCAGCACAACCCTACCCGGTGAGCTATATGAGTCTACTGTGAAAACAGTCCTATGTGAGTACAGTTCAATTCTATTCTGTAATATTCTTCTAAGTATTTAATACTTATTCTTATACTTCTACAGTATGCATTCTCTAATACAAAAGAGGGTTAGGATTATTTACCTCGGTAAGCCCAATAATATCCTAGATAAAAGTCGCGCCTGAGAAAGGTTTAGCTCCTAAGTTGTACGCTCCAGAGTCTAAGAAAACCTAAGTTCTTCACAACTTCTACTAAGGACTAAGGGATTTGGGCTAGGTATTTTGGGCATTATAACAATACTAGAAGGCAACTTTTCTACCAAGGGGGGTAGGTTGTTTCGGCTAGGCTTCTTTTAGAGAGGGGTATTCGGCCAAGACTTCACAAGGGAGAAGTGAGCCTTAGGACGATGGCTCACAAGGGGGAAGGATGATTTAGGCTTGGAAATTTGTGATGAATAAGTCTTCAAAGAGAGGGTATTTATAGGAAACCAAGGGCCAAGATCAAGCCAAGTGGGGCAAGTGGAGGCCAAGATTTGCCCAAGTGCCCCCTAACCTACTCCTCAAATCACTCCACAAACAAAGGTCCATGTTCTAAGCCCCAAAGCCTCCCAATCGTCCAAGGCAAAAGGCCACTTGTCCCACTGAGGTGACAAGTGTCACCCTCTCGTTGGTCCAAAAGGTTCCGTCGCTCTAAAAATTCGCAAAAATTAGAAATGACATAGCCGAATTTACCCTACGCGAGTCGTGTAAAACGTTTCGGAAAAGCGATTCTTTCGTGGGTTGTGCCCAAAAACGCCCTAGGCCTAAACTTTAAGGCTACACTTTTAGACGCACGCCCTCACGCATATACTCGTAAATACGGTATAACATTCTCCTCTCTAGAAACATTCGTCCCGAATGTTCCTTACTAATACAGTTATAGTTAAGATTCTTAATAACTTAAACAGTTTCAAATGCCACACACGGCCACAGAACAACTCTCAGGCATAAACGATAATGAAGATTTACAAGTAGGAAAGTGAATTACGGAGGTGTGGGAATAGGTGAGATACTTCGCCTCATGTCCTCCTCGCCTTCCCACGCCATCTCCTCCCGAGCTCGTTCCGCCACAAGACTTTGACGGCCACGCCCTTCGTCCGCAGACGCCTAACTCGACGATCGATTATCGCTATGGGAATCTCTCATACGATAACCCCTGGTCACCGACATCGTCAATCGGGTGTACCTAGATGGATCCCCGATACATCTCTCAAAGATAGATACGTGAAACACCGGATGCACCGCCTCCAGATCGGACGGCAGATCCAACTCATAGCAACCTTGCCTACCTCGCGACAATCCAAACGCCCAATGTACTGGGCCGAAGTTTCCTTCTTCCCGAATCTCATCACACCCTTCATGGGTGACACCTTCAGAAAACCCAATCATCAATCGCGAACTCGGATGTCGACGGCGATGATCTGCATACGACTTCGCCGACTCGAGTTGTCGATAGCCGCCTCGGATAAGCTTCACCTTATCCATCGCCGCCGCACCAAATCTGGTCCCACTAGCCGCACTCGCCACATCGAACCAACCTATAGCGACCGCACTTCCTCCCGTAAGGCCTCATAAGGCGCCATCCAATACCGGAGTGGTAGCTATTATTATACGCGAACTCAACTAGAGGCAAATGATCCTCCCAACTACCATCGAAGTCAATAACACAAAGCTCGCGGATATCCTCAAGAGTGCGGATAGTGCGCTCTGCTGTCCGTCGCTCGTGGATGAAATGCGATTACTGCTCACCGCGTCCCCTAAACCCTCGGAAGGACCTCCGCTTAGCCGTAACCGGGCTCTGCATGCGATATGATCGAAATAGGGACTCCATGCGCACCGACGATCTCTGATGTAAAGTCCGCATAATCCTCAGAAAAAGTCGCCCCGACGGAAGAAAGTGGGCTGATTTCGCCACCGTCGACGATAACCCATATAGAATCATGTCTCCTCCGAGTGCGAGGTAATCATGTGATGAAGTCCATGTTGATCACCTCCCACTTCCGTGTCGATCTCTATCGTCAGAACAAACCACCGGGCCTCTCGTGCTCTACCTTCACTGCCGACAACACGCACCGAGCTACGAACTCAAACGCCCTCTTCAAGCCATCCCACCAATACACAGATCTGAGGTCATGGTACATCTTTGTCGACCCCGGATGGATAGAGTAACGCGCTATGTGCTTCCCCCAGAACTCCGCCAAGTCCTCAAACATCCGAACACACAACACGCCAAACCTTAGCACCCCATCAGTGCTACCTCAAAGCGACTTGCCTCACGAAGAGAGTTGTATCACGATAACGTGTCAAAATCGATCTCGAATCGCCTCTTCACCTCTCGACGATGGAAGACTGCAACCTCACGAACTCGAACCCCATCGCTATCGTAATCAATCAAACGGACACCAAGGCTCGCTAATCGATGCAAATCACGAACCATGTCCTCCTCTCTGCCGCACATCCGATAGGCCCCCATCGACCTACGACTAAGAGCATATGCCACAACATTGGCCTTCCCGTGGTACAGATATCAACATCGTAATCCTTAAGCAACTCTAACCACCGCCTCGCCGTAGTTCACTCCTCTGTGAAGATATACCGAGGCTCTTGTCTCAGTATAAATATCCACGTGAACCCCATACAAAGAGTGCCTCCAGATCTTCAAAGCGTGAATCATCGCCGCCAATTCCAAATCATGGGCGGGTAGTTCCTCTCGTGTTTCTTAAGCCGTCGGGATGCGACGCTATAACTCTACCATGCCGCATCAACACACATCTCAGCCCGATGCACGACGATCACAATACACAACATAACCGCTCGACCTCGGAAGAGTAAGAACGGGCGGTCGTCGATGTCTCTTTCAAGAATCGAAACCCCGCCACAAGCATCACCATCAAACTCGCTTTCCGAGTCACCCTAGTCAAAGGTGCAGAGATAAAGCAAACTTCTACGAACCGCCGATAATAACTCGCAAGGCCCGTAAATCGCGAACCTCTGCCGAGTAGTAGGTCAGGCCAACTCCGATCGCTCGATCTTGGCCGATCTACTGAATACCATCGGCCCACAATGTGCCCAAGAAAAGCCATCGAAGTTAACCAAAACTCACATTTGGAAAACTTGGCGTGCAGCCAGTCCCGAGAATCACAAGACAGTCCTCAAATGCTCGCATGCTCCTCGCTCGGCGAGAATAATCCAAGATATCATCAATGAACACTATCACAAACGATCCAAAAATGGTTTGAACACTCGGTTCATCAAATCCATGAATACCGCCGAGCATTGGTCAACCCAAAAGACATGACCCTGAACTCATAATGCCCGCACGTCCGAATGCATCCTGTGGACATCCACCTCTCGACTGCACTTTGATGATAGCCCGAACACGATCAATCTTGGAGAAACATCTCGCGCCGCAATCGGTCGAACAAATCATCAATCACAGGAAGGGTATTCGTTTAATGGTCACCTTGTTCACCGCTCAGTAGTCAACACATACGCGCGGCGCCCCGCCCTTCTTCTTCACGAACAATACCGCGCTTCTGCGAGAAACACTAGGTCTGATAAAACCTTCTCCAGAAATCCTAAGCCGGTCCTTCAACTCTCTCAACTCGGCGGTGCCATTCTCGTATGGCGGAATGGAAATAGCCGAGTGTCCGCAATATGTCTATACAAAAATCAATCTCCTCTCGTGAGGATACCCGAGGTCGTCTGAAACACGCCTGGGAACTCTCTCGACCATCGAATCGACGGAAAATCTGGTACCGCAGCTTCAGTATCAAACACCCGAACGAGATGGTAGATATACCCTTCTGCACCATCTTCCTAGCCTTGAGGTAGGAAATAAACCTACCCTGCGATACCGCGTGCTCTCCCACTCCACAACCGGCCTCAGAAACCGGAACCGCATTACTTTCTCTCTGCGGTCTACATTGGCGTAGCAGAAGCCAGCCAATCCATCCCCATGATCACGCCGAAGTCAATCATCTCCAACTCTATCAAGTCGGCTGGGTCCGACGATCAGAATGGTCACAGACAAGCTCATATACCCGCCGAGCTACCACCGAATCACCCACAGGCGTAGCTACCTCGAAAGGGTCTATGGACTCAGGCTCTATCCCTATCCTACTAGCAACAAGGGGAGATATATAGGACAGAGTAGAACCCGGATCTATCAAAGCATACACATCAAACCCGATAATCGATAGTACCGTGGCGACATCGGTGAGGCCTCACGATCCTGCTTCGGACAAAGCATAAATGCGGTTCGAGGACCGCTAGAACCGGGACCCGAGCCACGACCTCCGCGACCTGACCCATGAGTACCCCTCCGGCGAGTAATCAGAGGAGATGATGAGCGGCAATGAAGAACTCGGGCGTGAGCCCTACCACCGCCACGCTTCGGACGACCCTCGCAAAGTGACTGGCCGCCACAATCAGTAACAAGCTCCAAAAGTAGTATCTTCAAGACTTTGGCCTGTGTGTGTGGGTCCCACTTATCTATCTACTACACAAAATATCTTCAAGACTTTGACCAAATGTTTATGGCCTTTAAAATGAAAAAAACGTGCCACACCTTGTCCACCAATTCGTCCAACCTTGCCACCTAGGGGTGACACATGTCGCCCTCCTATTGGTCCAAAATATTTCATCTTCCGAAAATATCCGTAATGCCAAAAATCCGAAAATAAAGTGGGCCCCACAAACCGTAAATTCCTCCTGTGGGCCCCACGTGACCAATTCCGGAAATATAAATCCAAAATTCTAAAATAATCCCAGAAGCCCGAATACCAAATCCGGGAATCCAATTCCCATTAACGAACCTTTTTCCTTCACAAAAGCCGGAAACTTTTCCGTCGAAAAATCACATTTTTCTTCCTTTCCAATTTTTGTGTAGTATTTCGTACGTACGTCCTCACATACATACCCTGGAACTACGGGGTGTAACATTCTTCCCCTCTTAGAAACATTCGTCCCGAATGTTCCTTCTAAGTCTCCAAACACGCATGCGCCGGTATAGTCTCCACTACTACACTTACAAAACTGATCATGCCACCAATGGCCAGAATATAACATGCGCACAAAACTCAAATCCAAGCCAACGAGGAATCACCTCTAACATCACAAAAAAAAACTCCCACCCATGGTCTAAAGGATACTCCCTTCGCATCTTCACCTCACAAGAGAAATGATCACTTCTGTCCTCTTAACACATGTTCGCTTCCTTTCTTACTCGTTGTACCCTTCTCGTACACCCGAACTCTCTATAGTACACGCCCACACTTCCGCCATTACCTCTTCAATTTCCACAATCTTGGAGTTACTACCTCCAACTTGGTCATCATTCACTGGGAACACTCTGGATGGATCTCCGATACCCTTCCGAAACATAACAATATGGAAGACCGGACGTACTGCCTCCTAAGTCGGACGACAGTGCTACCTTATAGGCAACCTGGCCTATTCTACAACAATCTGAAAATGCCCTAAGTACCTCGGGGTAAGTTTTCCCTGCTTTCCAAATATCGTCACACCCTTCCGGGGTGGTACCTTCAAGAAGACCCACCGTCAACCTGAACTCCAAGTGTCGACGCAGATTATCCGCACGACTTCTGTTGACTCTGAGCTGCTAAAAACCTCTTCTGGACAAGATTCACCTTATCCACATCCTGCTGAATCAAGTATGGACCAACTATCTGAACCTTGCCAACCTCGAACCAATCGACTGGCAACCTACTCTTCTGCCCATACGAGGCTTCATAAGGCGACATCCGAATACTGAAATGGTAGCTATTATAATAATCTCTCAACAAGAGGCAAATAATCCTTATAGCTACCCCTGAAATCAAAACACCGGCCCATAACCTATCCTCAAACTCCTTCAAGGCCATTCCTGGCCTTCACGATCTGGTTCTGGTCGAACACATCCACGAACTCATATGATGGTTACCTAAACTTGGGCCTAGCACCCTCGTGACCCTACCACCTGGCGGGAACACCTCGAACTGACCCCACCTCACTCCGGGCTGCGGGTTGACCCGCAATATGGCCTCAACCCGACCCACCGTCGCGCCAAACTCTCTCGTTCCCCGATCCGGAACAATCTTACTAATTCACGCCATGAAAGTTAACACTTCCATCTCACACTACCCATGGAATCATCCCACAATATATTTCACGCATACCAAGTACTTCGACAAAGACTAACTGTAAAATCTTTTACTCAAGACGGCCTTACATCTAAGGTCTCAACTATTATCATATTCTAAGGCTCACAATTTTCCCTGTCCTCAATCTTCCCTTTTCAACTAACCATGTTTTCTAATCACAATTAACACAATGCTATCTAAACATAACACTTAAAATGTACACATCTTATCACATATACTAATCTCTAGAGGGTTAAGGATATACCTGAAATCAAATAGGCGGTTTCCAAGGACCGCTAGAACTGGGAACTTCCACCACGACCCCTGCCATGGCCTGCCGGTGTATGAACATCCTGCCTAGCTATCGAAGGCGAAGAACCCGCAGCTGATCCCGAAGGACGGGTCTCTACATCCGAGCTACCCCCGATCGGACAATTTCTCGCAAAATAGCCCTGTTGGCCGCATGTAAAACAAGCCCTCTGAATACTGTGACACTCCCCCGCATGGGGTTTACCACACTGGCCACACCGAGGTCGGGGTGGCTTCATCTGGCCAGCAACCCAACTCCCCCGAAAACCTGAACCCTTGGAGCCCCGACCGCCTCAATACCTCGAAGCCCAAGACCGCAGAGGACCACTCTGTCGGGCGGAGGCGTATAACTAGTTCGCTTCGAGGCGGTCCGCCTCGAAAGTCACCAAAGGACCTCGCTGCCCCGCCTTCTTCTCGCCGTATTGGTCAATCCGTCGGCCTCTCCGTTCCTCACACCCGAGTGCATACGCCTGTATGTGGGCAATGTCCATGCCCGGCTGAAGAGCTACACCTGAGCAAGACTCTGTCAAGTAGTCATCAAGCCCTGTGACGTAGCGATGCACTCTGTCCTCCATATCTGCTACTAACGCGGGGACATACCGAGCCAACGAGTCGAACTCCACGTTGTACTCCCGAATCGTACGCCCTCTCTGTCTCAGCATCATAAATATGTCGGCCCGTGCTCTCCTCATCTGTGGAGGCAAGAAATAACCAGATACTACTCAAAGTGGACGCATACTCGTGGACCATCCAACGTGTCAGTATGTCCAAACAATCAATCAGATAGTCGGCCCTTCCCGAGAGACACGGTAGCACAGAATCAAAACACTTGCACAACAAAGGCTATCACAACAAGCATAGGCAAGTTCAACTTACTTTCATTTTATGTCAACAATCCGGGTTTCAACCCCAAAATACTACATACTTTCATTCTTTCAAAAAGACCTCTTTTACGTAAAAGCCACACAATACCAATACTCGTAGTATCAAAAACACGTTTTCTTTTCAAACCAAATTACTTCACTTTCGTAAAAATCTTTACAAGACTTTTAAAATCAAGTACTCTATACTTTTTAAACTAAGTGCTTTATAGATTTTTAGACAATATCAAGAATACTTTTAAAACCCCGTAAATTACTCTTTTTTAAAACAAGTAACCCATACTTAAATCAAGTTACTTCTCCTTTTCCAAAATCAAGTCGTTTATAAGTAAAGTCTCTTATTTTAACTTCATAAAGTCGTTATAACTGTCACGCCCCGAACCCCGGGCCCGTGACTGGTGCCCTACCTGGGCACCCTTCTACCTTAACAACACAAGTAAACTGCGGAAATTAAATAACACCCTTTTTTTTTAAAACCAACATACGTGCAAGGGCAAATCCGACAAGGCTGCCATAATATACATACTCAAAAGACACTACACTGTACATAATTCCAATCCCACATATGAATACAGCACTTAAGAGTTTTATCGAATCGTGATTGACAAGGCCCGCCGTACCCATAATCAGATAAAAGCTCAGATCGAAGGAACTTATACCAAAAAGATAAACTCCTGAACAGGGGGAGCTATCCAAAAACTCTGAGCAGGGTCCTACACCTGCCGATCACCAAACAGCGTACCTAAACTTGCGGATGAACGCAGCCCCCCGAAGGAGGTCAAGACAAGAATGTACCAAGTATGTGAAGCGATGAAATCGTAATGAAATCAAACAGTCTAAACAAAACAGGAGACATGTATGATAGCCAACCTACAGTACACAATACATAAGCAGTCATAACAAGTCAGGGACGCATGCCCTCAAGTCATTTCTAAAATATAACCATGGGTCTCACGCCCATAATATCAATCATGCCCGTGGAATCCTTCCTCACTGCCGGCAGTCCATGATATAATATAACACCAATAGGCATACATGAACACCAAGTCTCACCTGTGTCCTAAAAGCAGACGCCAAGTAGAAAACGAAAGGTGTGGTATAACGTCTTGGGGTTTACCCTCATTTATACTCTACCCCGGAGGTGGTAAAGCGGTCAGATAATGTCTTGGGGGTGTACCCCTCATTTATACTCTTACCCTGAAGAAGGTGGTAAAGTAGGGGATATAATGTCTTGGGGGTTTACCCCTCATTTATACTCTTACCCTGGAGAAGGTGGTAAAGCAGGGGGTATAATGTCTTGGGGGTTTACCCCTCATTTATACTCTTACCCTGGAGAAGGTGGTATAGCGTCTTGGGGGTTTACCTCACTTATACTCTTACCCTATCTCAACCGGCCACAAACAACACATAAGCACTACCATGTCTTTTATAAAAATCCGAATTTAACCTAAGTACTACAAATAACGGAAGCATACCCGTGGAATCCCACATCACCGCTTGACGCCCAAGTAACTTACTACAAGACAAACTTCTCCAACCGAGAGTCGCGGCAACGTAATAAAACATAATACTTGCACTCAAAGGCTATCACCAGCACACATAGGCAAGTTCATAAAATCTATAGACTTTCATTTTATAAACTCAAGGCACATATAGAATAATTCTCAATTAAACAAGCCAAAGTACTTATCAAGGCACACTTAGACTAATTCTCAATTAATCAAGCCAAAGTACTTATCAAGGCACACTTAGACTAATTCTTAATTAATCAAGCCAAAGTACTTATCAAGGCACACTTAGAATAATTCTCAATTAATCAAGCCAAAGTACTACGTACGTACGTTCTTTTCAAAATACTCCTTTGTATGTAAAACCTCAAGATACTAACACCCGTAGTATCAAGGTGTGTTTATTTTTTCAAAGTAAGTTACTACACTTTTAGAAAACTCATTTCAAAGCTTGAAATCAAGTAACTTCAAATTTTCACAATCTAGGCAACTTATGCCCATTAATCAAAATAGACAACTTTCTTAACCTTCCATAAAGCAGTTATAACCAACTTCCCATAAAGCCGTTATAACCCTTTATGGTTTTAGACATATTAATTCCTTTTATAACCAAGAGACTTATACTAATTAAAACTGTCACGACCCGACCTCGGGCCCGTGACTGGTGCCTTACCCCGGGCATCCTAGTGATACAACATCAGAGAAAATCAGCGGAAATAAAAACTTAAACATGAAACAAGATAAAATAAGAAACAGGCTAACCAAAATGGTTACCTTTATGCATATATATATATACCAAGCTTATATCCTTTTACAAACCCCGCCACAACAAGATTACTGCACTCTAAGAATGTAACCACAACTACGACGACAGGGCCTTCCATACCTCGAATGTAAGTACTACAACAACAGGACTATACTAAAGATAAGCCTCCGAGAAACGGAGCTTCGAACGCCGAATCGTGATCCTATGAGCGAGGATCAACAATCGTGTACCTCTACCGCAGCATGAACGCACTTCAAGGAGGTCGACAACAGTACTAAGTATGTGAAATCAAAATATCAGTAAATGAAATCATAACAGCTATAAAAAGCAGAGACATGTATGATAACCAAACTACACCATAATATATAAACAAATATGTCAAGTCAGGGACTCACGCCCTCAAAGTCATCACTCAAATATAACTATGGGTCTCACGCCCACAACATCAATCATGCCCGTGGAATACCTTCCTCACTGCCGGCAGTCTATGATGTAATAACACCAAGGAGTACACATGAACACCAGGTCCCACCTGTGTCATAAGAACCGTACGGGGCAAGTACGAAGGCTTAGCTACCAGATCCACCCTGCATCATCAACTGACCGGGGCAAGTACGAAAGCCAACTACCAGAACCTACCGTACCAACAATACTAAATAAATGTATCACGAAGCTGACCGGGGCAAGTACGATAGCCTCTACCAGATCCACCCTGCATCACGTCGCTGACCGGGGCAAGTACGTAAGCTAACTACCAGATCCACCATGCATCACGAAACTTCGTCCAAACACTGACTCGCGAAGCTGACACAGGGCAAGTACGAAGGCCTCTACCAGATCCACCCTGCATCACGTCGCTGACCGGGGTAAGTACGTTGACCAACTACCAGATACCAAAGCCGTAATGACGAGACTTCGCCACAAAACACTCCTAATGGAAGCATACCCGTGGGCCACCCATCGTGTCAGTATGTCCAAAGGAAATAACAAGATAATAATCATAATGGAAGCATACTCGTGGGCCACCCAACGTGTCAGTATGTCCAAAGCAAATAATGTAATAACACTCCTAATGGAAGCATACCCGGCCACCCATCGTGTCGGTATGTCCAAAAGGAAATAACAAGATAATATCATAGTGAAGCATACTCGTGGCCACCCATCGTCGGTATGTCCAAAGCAAATAACAAGATAACACTTAATGGAAGCATACCCGGCCACCCATCGTGTCAAGATGTCCAAAAGGATCGATATAGTGGAAGCATACCCGGGCCACCCATCGTGTCGATGTCCATCAATCAACGGATAGCCGCCTCCAACGAGACGCGCAGAGTACGTAAATACAACACATGCACAACAAAGGCTATCACCACAAGCATAGACAAGTTCAACATACTTTTAGACATTCTTTTTATGAACACAAATCCGGGTTTTAACCCCAAGGTACTACTTATTTTAACTCTTTAAAAGATCCATTTCTTTCACAAAAAGTCACACGATACCCGTAGTATCAAAATAGAGTAACTGTCTTATTAAGTAAACCAAAACAATTTTCATACTTTCTTTTTTAAACCAAATTGTCACGACCCGAACCCGGGCCCGTGACTGGTGCCTTACCCCGGGAACCCAAGTAGACATACATCAGAGTAATCAGTGGAATATAAAACAAGACATGAAATATGAAACAGTTATCTGAGAAAAGTTGTCTTTCGGCATATATATATAAAAACTTAAATACGAACAGTTACATCCCTTTTACAACTCGCCACAACAAAGATTACATGCACTCTAAGAATGATATGACAACAATGGCGGGACAGGGCTCCGCCATACCCCTGAATGTAAGTACCTACAACGACAGGGGACTATACCACTGATAAGCCTCCGGAGAAACGGAGCTTCCCAAACGCTGAACTATGACCCTATGAGCGAGGATCAACACGGGTGTACCTCTACCTGCGGCATGAACGCATCCCCCCGAAGGAGGTCAGTACAACAGGTACCAAGTATGTGAAACTGAAAATACTGTAAATGAAATCATAGTAGTCTATATAAAGCAGGAGACATGTATGATAACCAAACTATAGTTCACAATAAATAAGCAGTCATGTCAAGTCAGGGACTCACGCCCTCAAAGTCATCACTCAAATATAACTATGGGTCTCACGCCCACAACATCAATCATGCCCGTGGAATACCTTCCTCACCGCTGCCATGATATAAAAGCACCAAGGAATACATGAACACCAGTCCCACCTGTGTCATAATAAAACCGTCACGGTAAGTACGAAGGCATAGCCGACTACTAAAACCCACGCACCAACAAGGTCATAAATCAGATCATGAGATCTGTCTGCACCGCCACATGATCGGCCGCCACTCGCCGCAGATATCTAATGTGCGCGTCTAGTCCCGAACTTCCCGCAGCTCGCATAGGCCACTCACATAGGCCCGCATGAGGTATTCCCGCATCGAGGGTAGCTACTCCCGGCAACGCCCCGACTCGCACCGCATGGCCACATAGACCGCATGACCACAAAGGCCGCACACTAACTCGAACTCTCAGCCCGCATAGGTCCCCGACCCGCATGAGGTATTCTCGAATCATGGTCCTGCATCACTCGAGCTATACCCCGTCGGAGGCGCTTAACCCCCGGGATCAAGTCAAGGTGAGTGATATAATACTAACATAACGACTTATCGTTAAACAACATAAGCACAATCAAGGGAAACCCCTTTACACAGACATCACAAGATACTAACACACGTAGCATCCTAACATGTTTATTTATCAAATCAACAAGAAAGTATTACAAGGCTATCACAAACCAACACAATCAAGTTATTCACACAAGGTACTTTCTACTTTATGTTAACAAGTTCGGGTTTTCATCCCCAAAGTACTTCATATATTAACTCTTTAAAAGATCCGTTTCTTTCACAAAAGTCACACAATACCCGTACTATAAAAATAGAGTGACTATCTTTTTAAGTAAACCAAAACACTTCCCTTTGTAAAATCAAGTAACAACATTATTTTCCAAACGTTCAAGTTTGCCTAATTTCAAATGCTCAAGTTTCTCTTTTTCGAAAGGTTTCGTAGTTTATAGTCTTAATCATTTAACAATATAATTCTCTTTTAAAACAATCTGAGAAACATATACCTTATGTGTGAGTAGGTTATTCTTGTTTATAACAATCTTATTAAAGCAGCCATGATCTAGGAAATATCATTTTGTCTCATCTTAGCTCCTATGCAAATGGAGGTTTCTACTGGTTTTAATAATACTTTATTAGTCAAAACATTTCCCTTTATTAGCGCTGCTGTAGTTTGTTCGATACTTATTCTCATTTCCGAAATCAATATAAGGCTTTCATAAACAATTAAGTAAACCGTTCCTTTTATCTCTCTTAAGTCGTTATACCTAACTTCCCATAAAGCTAGTATAACTTCTTAAGCTTTCAAAACCAAGTATTATCCTTCTTTCAAAAAGGTTTCTTAATTCTCTTGAAATACTTCAAGATTCTTATTATTCAGGCTTAAGTCAAAAGACATTGCCGTAAAACTACGCTCAGCTTAACACACGCACGTCACCGTACTAAATATATTCCTTTAAAATATCATGCTCAAGAGGATAGGAAGAATCACATACCTCGCGACGATTTATCGACTATTAGCAAATAGCTCCAAAGCATCAGAATATCGCTAGCCTTTTCCACCCTTCGAGTAGAATACGCTACTCGCAGTACTTCAACCTATAACGGTTATACAAGTCTATCAATGTCTAGACTACTCGGTAGAATAAATCTAGATAAAAGATTCTACGGAAAATCGGGCAGCACTTCCCTACCCGTTAAGCCACACCAGTCTACTGTAAATTCAGTCCTATGTAAGTAAAGTTTAATTCCCTTCTTATATACCTTCCTTGTATATAACTTATACTTAATGCTTATACTTCAACAGTATGCAAACTCTAATTACAAAAGGGGGACAAGATATTTACCTCGATAAGCCCAAAATTATCCAAGATTAAATGTCGATCCTGAGCAAGGTTTAGCTCCTACTCCGTGCACTCCAACCCGCTCCAAACAACCCTTAGAAGTTCTACGCAACTTCTTCTTACTACTTCAACCAAGTATGAAGATTTTCCTTAGGGTTTCGTTTGTATCAAGGGAATTATAATAGTATTTCTGCGATTTTAGTATATGTGTAACCTTGGAATACTACAAGGTATTTGGGCCAAGGTATTTTGGAATAGTAACAATACTTGGAGAATACTTTTCTACCAAGGGGGTGGGGGTGTATTTACGAAAACAACTCAAAGAAAGGGGGGCGTACTTTCGGCTAGCACCATTTAGGAAGGGGGAGGGTATTTCTCGGCCAAGGCCTCACAAAGGGGAAGGGGTTTTCGCTAGCACAACTAGGAAGTGGGAAGGGAGTCCAAGACTCAGAAATGATTGAAGGGATGAAGAAAACCTTCAAGTTAGGGGGGTATTTATAGGGAAATCAATGGCCAAGATCAAGCCAAGTGGTAGGCAAGTGTAGGGTCAAGATTTGCACAAGTGCACCCTAGCCATATACTCCTCAAATCACTCCAAACATTGACCCATGGTTTAGGCCTCAAAACATGGCCAAAAACGTGCACCATTCGGCCAACTTGACCGCCCACTAGAGGGTGACAAGTGTCGCCCTCTCGTTGGTCCAAAATATTTCATCTCTCGGAAAAATCCACAAAAATTATAAATGACATAGCCGTAATTTTCCCTTCGCAAAGTCCGGAAAACGTTTCGTCGGAAAACGATTCTTTTCGCTAGTTGTGCCCAAAATTTTCGGTCCTTGCCTAACTTAAGGCTTAAACTTTTATACGTACGCCCTCACGTACATACTCTGGAAATACGGGGTATAACATTCTCCCCTCCTTAGAAACATTCGTCCCGAATGTTCCTTCTAAGTCTCAAAACATACATGCGCCAGTATAGTCTTCACTACTATGCTTCCGAAAAACAATCATGCCACACCTGGCCACAATACAACACGCGCAAATACTTACATCCAAGTCCACGAGGAATCACCTCCATCACTACAAAATCTCCCACTCGAGGTCTAAAATATACTCCTTTCGCACCTTCACTTTACAAAAGAAATGATCACATCTATGCTCGTAACACATGCTCGCTTCTTCCCTTACTCGTCGTACCCCTCTCGTACACTCGAACTCTTTCTCATAACTTACCACATTTCATCGCTTCGCTTTCAAAATCTGCGGGTTACCACCTCCAACTTGGTCATCATTAATCGGAACACTGCGGATGGATCTCCGATACTTTTCCAACATAACAACATGAAAGATCGGACGTCGCTTCCTACGTCGGACGGCAATGCCAACTTATAGGCAACCTGGCCTATTCTACAAACAATCTGAAAATGCCCAAAAGCACTTTGGGTTAAGTTTCCTCTGTTTTCCAAAACTCGTCACACCCTTTCCGGGGTGGTACCTTCAAGAAGACCCACCGTCAACCTGAACTCCAAGCGTCGTCGCCGATTATCCGCACGACTTCTGTTGACTCTAAGCTGCCAATAACCTCTTCTGGATAAGCTTCACCCTACCCACATCCTGCTGAAACAAGTATGAACCAACTATCTGAACCTTGCTAACATCGAACCAATCGACCGGCAACTTACACTTCCGCCCCTACAAGGCGTCATAAGGAGATATCCGAATACTGAAATGGTAGCTATAAAACACTCCCCCAACAGGAGGCAACAATCCTCACAATACCCTCAAATCCAAACACCGCCCGAGGCGAATGCGACATCGAGACTCACCAGTTCCTAACCCCGCTCGTAAAACTTCCAAAAAGAAATAGCCGTAACTGGCTCCACCGCTCGACATAAGGTGAAAGTAGGCACCTCGCAGCCTTACAACCTTCCCCGATATAATCATCTCGCATAGCCCTCGCCGAGTAAACGATCTTGACTAAAAGACAAGATGGTGACCTCATCGCCCGACCATCGGTCGAACGCATCCACGAACTCGCACGATGGTTAACTAAACTCGCCTAACACCCTCGTGACTCACCACCGCGACCACTCGACTGACCTCACCAAACCGGCCGTGGTTGACCCGCGATCGGTCCTCAACCCGACCCGCTATCGCGCAAAACTCTTGTTCCCCGATCCGGAACAATCTCACTAATCAAGTTACGAAAACCTAGTGGTCTTCTTAGCTCAACTACCCTCTTCCATTTCATGCCACTCCGGGACTTATCACACAGACATATCTCACGATAATCGTGCACTCGATATGGTTAAACATAAATATAATCTTTTACTCAAAATGGCCTTGCCTCTAAGGTCTCCACGTATAAAACTCTAAGGCTCACACTTTCCTTATCCCCAATCTTACCCTTTAACTAACCATGATTTCTAATCACACAATGTTATCTGAATATAACACTTAAGATATACTTATCTTATCACACGTACTAATCTCTAGAGGGTTAAGGATAAACTCAGATTCATCGCTTCACTCCCTTTGTCGCTCCAATCAATCCTCGCCTTACTGGGCGCATAGGGGCGTGATGAACTAGCCACCGATCCTCGGCGTCGAGTCTCTACATCCGCGCCATCTCTGGTCGGACAATTTCTCGCATAATGGCCCTGCTGGCCGCAAGCATAACAAGCTGTCGAAGAAGTACGACACTCCCCACAATGACATCTACCACAACGCCACACCGGTGGGTGGCCTCTTCGCTAACACCCTTCCTCTCCGAGCCATCGACCGCGAATCGATCCGTAGGCCGAGTCCTCCTACTTGCATCCTCCTACTAGGACATCTTTTCGACACACGGCTCGACGGTCGCAGTAAAACAAGCATCATCAACAAGACGACATTCCCGATGGCGCCGCCACACTGAACACCGAGGAAAATCGAACTCTACCGACTAGAACCTACGTGTATTCCGGAACTAAGCCCCGAGCTCACCAACTCCGACATACTCGAACGCCCCGAACCTCGCGAGGACCACTGCACCGTGGAGGTGCATATCTAATTCGGCCGAGGCGGTTCGCCTTGAAAGTTACCAAAGGACCTGCTGCTCGCCTCTTCACGATCTTGGTTAACCCGCCGATCCTACGTTTCTCGGCTGCGCATAAGCCCGCATACGTGCCATGCTCAAGCTCGATCAAGAGCTACTCTTGCACAACCTCTCTTAGATAGTCATCAAGACCCGTGATAAATCGGTACATAAAATACTCTGGTTGCTAAATTCCTAGCTAGTAAGTGGTCGCTCTTTGCAATCTATTCTTTCGCATCGTCGTGGAATCAAGGTATAAATGTCATGGCCGCAGAGGAATCGCCGCCGTGCTAAACTCTTTGGGCCGGCGATGTCGCAGAACTCCCGAATGAAGCACCACCTCGGGTGATGATTGGGCACGCCCTCGTAACCCTCTCAGATTGCCGCAGCCTCTACGCTTGCCCTTCGTCGGGTGTGCTTTACGCGAGGCATAACGGTAATGGAAAGAAATACGTTAGAGGTCCAACTTATAACACACTTCAAGGCACGATCTCGGAATGAGAAGAATGGAAACCAATCCTAAATATCCTATAGCCTCTTGATTATTGGTGGTGCACAACACACCGATAATCAAGACTTACTAGATACGGTCTCAGACACTTTCCGAGGATTAATCGCTTCGATACCACTTTTGTCACGACCAACCTGCCCGTGGATCGTGTCTTACCCCGCACCCAAGTAGACATACATCGAGTAATCAGAATATAAAACAAGACATGAAATATGAAACAGCTTATTCGAGAAAAGTTGCCTTTCGCATATATATATAAAAACTTAAATCCAACGAGTTACATCCTTTACAACTCGCCACAACAAGATTACTGCACCTCTAAGAATGATATGACAACAATGGCGGGACAGGCCCGCCATACCCTGAATGTAAGTACCTACAACGACAGGACTATACCATCGATAAGCCTCCGAGAAACGGAGCTTCCCAAACGCTGAATCGTGACTCCATGAGCGAGGATCAACACGGGTGTACTCTACTGCACAGATGAACGCACTCAAGGAGGTCGATAACAGTACCAAGTATGTGAAATCAAAATATCAGAAATGAAATCATAGTAGTCTATATAAAGCAGGAGACATGTATGATAACCAAACTACAATTCACAATAAATAAGCAGTCATGTCAAGTCAGGGACTCACGCCCTCAAAGTCATCACTCAAATATAACTATGGGTTACACGCCCACAACATCAATCATGCCCGTGGAATACCTTCCTCACTGCCGGCAGTCTATGATATAAAAGCACCAAGGAATACACATGAACACCAGGTCCCACCTGTGTCATAATAAAACCGTCACGGGTAAGTACGGCGCATAGCCGACTACTAAAACCCACGCATCAACAAGGTCATAAATCGTATCATGAGATCTGTCTAGACCGCCACATGATCGGCCGCCACTCGCTCGCAGATCTAATGCGCGCTTCAGTCTCCGAACTTCCCGCAGCTCCGCATAGGCCACTCACATAGGCCCGCATGAGGTATTCCCCGCATCGAGGGTAGCTACTCCCCAACAACGTCCTGGACTCGCAGTCCGCATGGCCACATAGACCGCATGACCACAAAGGTCGCACACTAACCTGGAACTCTCGTAGCTCGCGATAGGTCCCCGACCCGCGTGAGGTATTCTCGAATCACGGTCCTGCATCACCGAGCTATACCCCGTCGGAGGCAGCTTAACCCGGGATCAAGTCAAGTGAGTGATATAATACTAACATAACGGCTTATCGTTAAACAACATAAGCACAATCAAGGAAACCCTTTACACGCATATCACAAGATACTAACACACGTAGCATCCTAACATGTTTATTTATCAAATCAACAAGAAAGTATTACAAGGCTATCACAAACCAACACAATCAAGTTATTCACACAAGGTACTTTCTACTTTATGTTAACAAGTTCGGGTTTTCATCCCCAAAGTACTTCATATATTAACTCTTTAAAAGATCCGTTTCTTTTACAAAAGTCACACAATAATACGCACTATAAAAATAGAGTGACTATCTTTTTAAGTAAACCAAAACACTTCCCTTTGTAAAATCAAGTAACAACATTATTTTCCAAACGTTCAAGTTTGCCTAATTTAAAATGCTCAAGTTTCTCTTTTTCGAAAGGTTTCGTAGTTTATAGTCTTAATCATTTAACAATATAATTCTCTTTTAAAACAATCTGAGAAACATATACCTTATGTGTGAGTAGGTTATTCTTGTTTATAACAATCTTATTAAAGCAACATGATCTAGGAAATATCATTTTGTCTCATCTTAGCTCCTATGCAAATGGAGGTTTCTACTGGTTTTAATAATACTTTATTAGTCAAAACATTTCCCTTTATTAGCGCTGCTGTGGTTTGTTCGATACTTATTCTCATTTCCGAAATCAATATAAGGCTTTCATAAACAATTAAGTAAACCGTTCATTTTATCTCTCTTAAGTCGTTATACCTAACTTCCCATAAAGCTAGTATAACTTCTTAAGCTTTCAAAACCAAGTATTATCCTTCTTTCAAAAAGGTTTCTTAATTCTCTTGAAATACTTCAAGATTCTTATTATTCGTGCTTAAGTCAAAAGACATTGCCGTAAAACTACGCTCGATTAACACACGACGCTCACCGTACTAAATATATTCCTTTTAAAATATCATGCTCAAGAGGATAGGAAGAATCACATACCGCGACGATTTATCGACTATTAGCAAATAGCTCCAAAGTATCAGACATCGCTAGCCTTTTCCACCCTTCGAGTAGAATACGCTACTCGCAATACTTCAACCTATAACGGTTATACAAGTCTATCAATGTCTAGACTACTCGGTAGAATAAATCTAGATACAAGATTCTACGGAAAATCGCAAGACTTCCTCACCCAAGCCACACCGCCATCAGAATTCATTCTATGTAAGTAAAGTTTAATTCCCTTCTTATATACCTTCCTTGTATATAACTTATACTTAATGCTTATACTTCAACAGTATGCAAACTCTAATTACAAAAGGGGGACAAGATATTTACCTCGATAAGCCCAAAATTATCCATGATTAAATGTCGATCCTGAGCAAGGTTTAGCTCCTACTCCGTGCACTCCAACCCGCTCCAAACAACCCTTAGAAGTTCTACGCAACTTCTTCTTACTACTTCAACCAAGTATGAAGATTTTCCTTAGGTTTCGTTTGTAGTGAAGGGAAGTATAATAGTATTTCTGGGCTTTTAGTATAGGTGTAACCTTGGAATACTACAAGGTATTTGGGCCAAGGTATTTTGGAATAGTAACAATACTTGGAGAATACTTTTCTACCAAGGGGGGGGGTGTATTTACGAAAACAACTCAAGGAAATGGGGTACTTTCGCTAGCACCATTTAGAAGGGGAGGGTATTTCTCGCCAAGGCCTCACAAAGGGAGGGTTTCGCTAGCACAACTAGGAAGGGAAGGGATTTCAAGACTTATAAATGATTTAAGTGATGAAGAAAACCTTCAAGTTGTGGGTATTTATAGGGAAATCAATGGCCAAGATCAAGCCAAGTGGTAGGCAAGTAGGGTCAAGATTTGCACAAGTGCACCCTAGCCATCTACTCTCAAATCACTCCAAACATTGACCCATGGTTTAGGCCTCAAAACATGGCCAAAAACGTGCACCATTCTACCAACTTGATCGCTTCACTGAGGTGACAAGTGTCGCCTCTCTCGTTGGTCCAAAATATTTCATCTCTCGAAAAATCCGCAAAAATTATAAATGACATAGCCGTAATTTTCCTTCGCAAAGTCCAAAAACGCTTCATTTGAAAACGATTCTTTTCGCTAGTTGTGCCCAAAATTTTCGGTCCTTGCCTAACTTAAGGCTTAAACTTTTATACGTACGCCCTCACGTACATACTCTGGAAATACGGGGTATAACACAAATCATTTCTCCCTTTAAAGTCAAGCTACCATTTTAAATCCAATAATAAAACCATCCTTTTGTTTTCATAAAGTCGTTATAACTAACTTCCCATAAAGCTATTATAACACTTTATGTTTTAAACCAATTTAAGACAAAACCATGCCTTTCTTTTAAACCAAAACACTTCAAATTCTCAAGTCTCTTTTCTTTTAGAAATCAAGTTCCTTACTGTGGAATTTAAGAAAAATCAATACTTGTTATTAATGATTTTATTAAAGCAGCCATGATCTAGGAAATGTAATACAATTTTGTCTTATCTTAGCTTCTATGCAGATGGAGGTTTCTACTGGTTTTAATATAATTAATTATTTGTCAATACATTTTCCTTTATTAACGCTGCAGTGGTTTGTTCGATACTTATTCTCATTTCCGAAATCAACATAACTTATTCCTTTTAAAACCCAATTACCCATTTATCATAAATGCGGTTTCACAACTTTTTAACACAATTCAAGTCCTTAATATTTCACATCAAGTCATTTATCTTTTAAAAACCACAAACCATTTCTTTACCTACATAAAGTTGTTATAACAAACTTCCCATAAAGCCGTTATAACACTTTATGTTTTAAACCAACCAAATTCGTTTAGCACACGTACGTCTACCGTACTACATACTTCACACAATCATGCTAGAAAAGATAGGAAGAGGTTCACATACCTCGCGACGATTATCGACAATTAGCAAAAAGCTCCATAGTACTATAGCCCTGCTAGCCTTTTCCACCCTTCCAGTAGAATACGCTACTCGTAGAACTTCAACCTATAAAGGTCACAAAACGTCTATCAACCTCTAGATCTCTTCGTAGAACAATTCTAAGTACAAGGTTCCTTATCCTACGTAAAATTCAGAAGATTCTCCCGCAACCACATAAATCTCTCCTCTATCAAGGCCCGCTACCAAGCCAACAACTCCAGGGGGTTACACGTCTAACCGGACGTGTACAATTCTACTCCACAATAATACTACAAGTCTACTATAAATACAGTACAATGTAAATACAGTTCAATTCTTTATAATCATCCTTCCAATATATCTTATACTCAAATCTAAACTACTACAATATGTAATATACAATTACAATAGGGGGACAAAGGTCATTACCTCGATAAGCCCAAAATTATCCAATATAATAAGTCGTTCCTGAGCAACGTTTAGCTCCAATTCCTTACGCTCCAGCCCGCTACAAGCGACCCTTAGAAGTTTCTAACCAACTCTTCTTCTCCAACTCCAAAAAGTGAAGAACACTTAGGCTACAATTTGGCAACTTTCGGCCAAGGCAACATTTCTAGGCTAGGGGTGTGAAATCTTTTCCAACTCTTGGTACACAATCTTCCTAACACCCTAAGGAAGAACACTTAAAACTTTAAGAATTTTTGGACAACTTAAGCTCCACAAATCAGCCCAAGGCCGAGAGCACCTAGAAGGGAGGGAGTAATTTTTCAAGCTTTGGAAATAACTAAGTGTGGAATGAATAAGTCTTGCACTCAAGGGGGGGGGGGGTATTTATAGAGAAATCAAGGGCTAGGATGTGAGCAAGTGTATGGTGAAGATTGGGTCCAAGTGTGTGTGGATTTTACCAACCAAATGTCCACCACAAAAATGGGACAAGTGGCTTGCCACTTTTCCACCAAAGAAACGTCCAAGTGTCCCCCTACTTTCGGCCATAGGGCCACATGGGGTGCCATGTGTTGCCCTCCTACTCGTCCAAAATATTTCATCTTTCAAAAATATCCGTAATGCCAAAAATCCAAAAATAAAGTGGGCCCCACAAACCGTAAATTTCTCCCGTGGGCCCCACGTGACCAATTCCGGAAATAAAATTCCATAATTCTAATATAATCCAGGAAGTCCAAATACCAAATCTGGGAATCTAATTCCCATTAACGAACCTTTTTCCTTCACAAAAACTGGAAACTTTTCCGTCGAAAAATCACATCTTTCTTCCTTTCCAATATTACTGTCGTATTCTCGTACGTACGTCCTCACATACATACCCTGGAACTACGGGGTGTAACAAAAACCAAGTATCACATACTGACAAACCAAGTTCTTAACTTTCAAAATACTTCAAGTCTCTTAATATTTAGAAAACAAGTTTCTTCTACTTTTAAACCTCAAGTAAATCACTCCTTTAAAACAAGTTACTTCTCTCAAATCATGTCATTTCTCCTCTTTTAAACCAATTAAGTAAATCACTCCTTTAACTCCCCTAAATTCATTACAACAACCCTTAGGTTTTGGAACTAAGGCACTAGCCAAAAGGTTTGGAAACCACTTCCTTTTCAAGACTCTATGTACTTTAAGTAAAATACTTTCACTTTTAAGAATCCAAACTTCACTAAGGAAATGGATTATACAACTTACAATTTAAACATCAAAGTACAATCAAGGAAGTACATAGAACAATTTCTATTTTAGGCAATCCAAATACAACCAAGGAATGGATCATTTAAGGAGTAGGACATACTTTCTTTATCTTAAGGAATCATGCTAGAAGAGGAGATAGTTCACATACCTTTCGCTAAATCAACAAGCAAAGCCGAATACGCCAGACGTAGAAGTGTCAACCTATAATGGTCACAACAAGACTATCAACTTCTAGTCTCTAACGAGAATAATACTAAGTATACGGCCTCTAATTCTACGGAAAATCGGGCAAAGACTTCCTTTGTTTCTACTCACTTTGCCACCTTTTCAAGGCCGAATACAATAACCAACACGCCACATTTAAGGCTCAAAACAACAACCAAACAAAGGGATTACACGCCATACAATACGTAAAATTCCGCCCACAATTCATAATGAAGTTTAATGCTCACTAGCCATTCTCGGCCAACTTACATAACCAACAATTCAAAGTCTTTTCCAATCCTTTTCCAATTCCAAGTTCTAAGGTCTAATATGTTATATAGTCACAAACAACTTCAACAACTACAATTTCCTTCTTTCTACAACATGCAACGACTTAAACTAATAATCAACTTGAATTGTAATCTTAAGGCTAACATGCTAGTTTTCGGATTAGGGTTCCAATAGCCAATATACTTATCAAACTTCATACTATATAACTCATGCTTGATAATATCCATAGCTACAACAATAAGTAAGTCTTAACTACTAAAACGACAAAATTTATACCTTTATAAGCCCTTAAAGTTTCCAAGATTCAAAGTCGCGCCTTAGCAATTCTTAGCTCCTTTCCTTAAGTTTCAATCCGCTCCAAGCACTCCTTAGAAGCCTATGAAAAACCCATCTTCAAGTTCCAACTTCAAAGTTGAAGAACTCCTCAAGTTTCCGCCTTGTGACTAATACGAAAACCCCGTTTTTCCGAAATCTTTCTATTGAGATATCCTTACAATACCCTTAGGGACATTGGGTTTAAGTCTTGTGAATAAAGGATCACAAACTAAAATTTTTGTGTGGGCAAAGCTAGTGAACTCGAGAGCTTTCTTGGCTAAGCTCAATGTTCTCTCAAATTTTCTAAGTGTAAAATGCCAAGTCTTGCTACTAGTTGGGTATATAAAACACAATGGAGGGTTTAGATTTCAACACTTGAGTGGCTAGGATGAGTTTCACTAGGATTAAGCACAAGTGGCAAGTTGACTTGGTCAACAATATCAAGCTTAGCAAGACTTATCTTCCACCATGGTAAATGACCATTCTACCCTTACTAAATTTCGTCCAAGACCATATGTGGGGGTGCCACATGTCGCCCTCTCATTCGTCCATAAAATTCCGTAACCCTCGTGGGCCCCACAAAACTTAAAATTCCTCGGGTGGGCCCCACATGACCAAATCCGTAAAAATAAATTTCCATAATCCTCAAATAATACATTTTGAGAATCCAATTCTCATCAACGAACATTTTTCCTTCCCGACGTTCGGAAGAACAATTCTCCCTTTCGTACTAATTTCCAAGTCTTGATTCCTTACATACATTCTCTTATACATGTCCTGGACTTACGGGATGTAACATTCTTACCCCTTAGAAACATTCGTCCCCGAATGTTCTTAGTCGGTTGTCAAGCTATACAAACTCTGGCATAAACTCTATACTATGCCTCTCAATCAAAACTGCACAAGACCAACGATGTCACACATGGCCACCACAACATACGTAAACATAACAATGGACCTTCCGTCTGCGGCCCCTTCTCACAAAAATCGAAGGTTACTGTCTTATCACAAACAGGATCTTTAGAGGTTCCTTTCTTTCCTTACTTGTCATACTTTCTCGTACTTTCAAACTTATCTAGTACACGTACAAAATCTCAAATATTGTTTCTGTTCTCCAATCCTTGGAGTTACTATCCAAACTTGGCCATATTGTTACTTACTTTCCCGTTAAGGCTCTTCTCGGTCCTTACGACCTGATTCCGATGGAACGCGTCCACAAACTCGTACAGCGATCAACTAGACTTGGGCCTTGAACCCTCATGACCATATCACATAGCGGGACCATTTCTAACTGACATCACCCCATTCCATACTACCGGCTGACCCGAAATGAGTCCATAACCCGACTCATCGTCACACTTAACTTCTTATTCATAGTCTGAAATAAATCTTTCTCTTATCTCAAGGTACTTCTCACCCTATCCCCCTATTCACTAGAGTTTCATCACATAGTGTCACGACCCATTCCGGGGCCCGTGACTGGTGCCTTACCGGGGCACCCAAGTAGACATACATCAGAGTAATCAGCGGAATATAAAAACAAGACATGAAACAAATGTAAATTGAGACACAGTTTATCTGAGGAAAATCGCCTTTCGGCATATATATATAAAGAGTGAACAGTTACATCCCAACTTTACAACATGACTACAGACCTCTAGGAATGTAAACAACTATGGCGGGACAGGGCCCCGCCATACCCTGAATGTACATATATCTACAACATCAGGGAGAACCATACCAAAAGTCGAGCCTCCGGAGAAGATGGAGCTCCTGACACCAAGCAAAGATCCTAAGGATGCGGATCTAGCACCTGCTTGCCCTTACCTGCGGCATGAACGCAGCCCCCCGAAGGAGGTCAGTACAACAGGTACCAAGTATGCGAAACTGTAAAGTACTGAAGTAAAATCAAAGTATTTAAAACCATTTGCAAATACAACCAGTTCAACTGCACATAGTGCCACAACATAAACAAGAGCAAAATAGATATAATGTAACTGGTCTTTTCTAGGCCGCGAATGATCGAAGCAAGGCCAATCGCCCATAGTATCATTATGCGTGCCTAATCCTGGACTTCCCGCAGCCCGCATAGGTCACACACAGACCCGCATGAGGTATTCCTCGCATCGGGGGTAGCTAACCCCGGTACCACTCCGACTCCGCACCGCATAGTCTCATAGACCGCATAGTCCGTTATACCGTATTTCCGGTATATGCGTGAGCGCACGTGCGTATTAAATTTTTGCCTTAAGAATTGACAAGTTTCGAAATTTGGGCACAAGTGCCGAAAGGAGTCGTTTTTCGACGAAACGTTTCCACAGCTTTCATAGGGAAAATTCCGACTATGTCATTTATAATTTTTGCGGATTTTTCCGAGAGACGAAACATTTTGGACCAACGGGAGGGTGACAAGTGTCCCCCTCACATTGGAAGGCTTGGACGGCAATTTGGACGAGAAAGGTGGCATGTAGTTGGTAGGATATTTTGTGCAAGTTGGTGTGGTAGATGGATAAGGTGCACATGGCTTAATCCTAGCCCTACACTTGCCTAACACTTGGATGAATCTTGGCCATTGGTTGGCCATTTCTTGACCTATAAATACCCCTCTATGTTGATGAACTTCTTCATCCAAAATATGTTCTAAGTGTAAAATCCTCCCCCCTCTTAGCATGAGCTTTTCGTCCCTCTCCCCCCCCCTCCTAGTGGTGCTTGGCCGAGAGCCACCACACCCTCCCCCTTGTGAAGCCTTGGCCGAGGGGTACCCCCCCCCTAGCCTAGTTGTCTCGTATAAATACCCCCTTTTGTGGTATAGAAATACTCTCCAAGTATTGTTATAATGCCCAAATACCTTGGCCCAAATACCTTGTAGTATTCCCAAGGTTACCCCTATACAAAGCCCAGAAAATACTATTATACTTCCCCTAGTCACAAAAACGAAACCCTAAGGAAAACCTTCATAGTCAGTTGAAGTGTTAAGTAGAAGTTGCGTAGAACTTCTAAGGGTTGTTTGGAGCGGATTGGAGCACTCGGAGTAGGAGCTAAACGTTGCTCAGGAGCGACATTAAACTCGGATAAATTTGGGCTTATCGAGGTAAATACTACTGTCCTTCTAGTGTAATTGGAAATTACATACTGTAGTAGTATATAAATGAATATAAGATTCATAAGAAGAGAAGTGAACTGTAATAGAAGGATATTACAGAAAAAGACTTGAACTGAAATCACTTCAGAAGTATATATGTAGAAGTTAAACTGTACTTACATAGGACTGTATTACAGTAGACTGATAACCTTTATTGGTTGAATATTTTGCAAGTAGCATGTGCTACTTAGAAGGTGGACAAGGCTAGCCGGGTTATAGCCATGGAGCGTTTTGCTTATAGTCGATAATCGTCGCGAGGTATGTGATTCTTCCTATACTTTGAGCATGATATTTTAAAGGAAGATATATATAGTACGGCAATGTCTTTTGACTTAAGCCTGAATAATATATAGTACGGTAGACGTACGTGTGCTAAGTGAACGTAGTTGTACGGCAATGTCTTTTGACTTAAGCTTGAATAATAAGAATCTCGAAGTATTTCAAAAGAGTTAAGAAACCATTTTTGAAAGAAGAGTAACACTTGGTTTTAAAAGGGTTTTAAAAAGAGTTATACTAGCTTTATGGGGAGTTAGGTATAACGTCTTAAGAGAGGTAAAGAAAATGGTTTACTGATTTTAGAAGTTAAGAGACTTGATCTTATGAGATAAGAGACTTAACTTAAATGAATTAATATGAGTTTTGTGTGAAACCTCATTCGTGAGTAATGAGTACGTGGTTTTTAAAAGGAATAATGTTTCTTGATTTGAATCGAATGTGTATCGACAAACCATCTGCGGCGTTAATAAAGGAAAATGTATTGAATAATGAAGTATTATTAAAACCAAGAGAAACCTCCATCTGCATGAAGCTAAGATGAGACAAATGATATTACATTTCCTAGATCATGGCCGCTTAATAAGATTTATGAACAAGAATAACCTACTAGTATATGGCATATGTTACGCAATTGTTTTAAAAAGAGATTAAGGCATTGAACTATGAAACTTTTCTAAAAAGAGACTTGAGTAATCGAAATTAGGCAAACTGGAACTTTAGGGAAAAGAAAGGCATTGTGTTGTCTTAAAATGGTTTAAAACGTAAAATGTTATAACAACTTTATGGGAAGTTGGTTATAACGACTTTATGAAAACAAAAGAAGGGTTTTTATCATTGGTTTTAATGTGGAAACTTGACTTTAAAAAGAGAAGTTGTTTTGGTTTGCTTAAAAGATGTAAGTCACTCTATTTTATACTATGGGTATCGGGTGATTTTCATAAAAGGAATAGATCTCTTAAAAGGAATTTAACGTACGTAGTACTTTAGGGTTCAAACCCGGACTTTGATATAAAATGAAAGTACTTTGAGTGGTGTATAACTTGCCTATGCTTGTTGTTGTATAACTTGCCTATGCTTGTTGTTGAGTAACTTGCCTATGCTTGTTGTTGAGTAACTTGCCTATACTTGTTGTCGTGTAACTTGCCTATGCTTGTTATTGTGTAACTTGCCTATGCTTGTTGTGATAGCCTTTGTTGTGCAAGAATTGTGTTTCTATATTACCGCGTCCCTCGATGGGGGGCCGGTTGACTTGTTGAGGACTTACTTGGACGTACTGGCAGTGACGGAAGATTCCACGGGTATGCTTCCATTATTATTGTTGCATGGGCATGTCTACACCGATGATGTGGACATGTGGCCATCTGGTTATTTACTGCAAGTATCGTGACTTACGGTTGTGATCGGTGCGTGCTGCTTACTTGCCCCGTCGCCACGTGACGCAGTGGATCTGGTATAGGTTATCGCCGCCACGGTCGCCGACAGCGAGTGTTTGGATGGAGCTTCGTGACTTACGGACGTGATCCGTGCGTATCGATTCACTTGCCCCCGTCAGCTACGTGGCGCAGGTGGAGCTGGTGGAGGCTATTGCACTTGCCACGTGTCGGCTTCATGATATGGTTGTACAATATTATTGGTACGGTCGGATCTGGTAGTTATACTTGCCCCGTACGGTTTTATGTACGCAGTAGGACTCGTGTTCATGATACCCCGTGTTGTTATATCATAGCCGGCAGTGAGGAAGGAATTCCACGGGCACGAGTGATGATTTGGAGGGCGTGAGTCCCTGACTTGATATAACTGCTGATATGTTGTGTACTGTAGTTTGGTTATCATACATGTCTCCCGCTTTATATATCGTTATGATTTCATTTACGATATTCTGATTTCACATACTTGGTACTGTTGCATCGACCTCCTTCGGGCCGCGTTTCATCGGCCGCAGCGTCTAGGATCACATTTCCGCCAGATCCGTCGCTTAGTAGTATCACCACCTGCGAGGGTTCTTATCATTCGAGGTATGGCGAAACCCCGTCCCGCCATAGTTGTTGTAAATCTTAAAGGTCTCAGCCTTTGTTGTAGGGCGAGTTGTAAGGATTATGCGCTCAAATGTCTATGTATGTATATATACAAGTTGAAAGGCAACCGTTTTGGTTGGCCTATTTTATTTCATCTTAATCCATGTCTGTTTATATGTTTAAAAGTTTTTATTTCCGCTGGTTTTCTCTGATGTATATCACTATTGCATCGTAAGCGCATCACACGCCCGGTTCGGGTTGTGACAAAGTGGTATCGAGCGATTAGTCATCGGAAGTCTACACGACCGTGTCTAGTCTGAGATCGATGTGTTGTGCACCACGCCTATAATCGTGAGGCTATAGGACATTTAGGATTGGTTCCATTCTTCTCATTCCGAGATCGTGCCTTAGAGCTGTGTGATAAGATCGACCTCCGACATACTCGTTTTACCGATTATGCCTCGCGTGGGCAACCCGCCCGGCAAGAAGGCAAGGCGGCGAGGAGTAGCTGCGAGTAGGCAGCCTCGCGACCACAAGATACGAGCCTCCATCCGCAATGATGCAGGCGAGAGGAGATGAGTTACGCGAGTGGGCCCAGATTAATGGCGGGGTTGTGGCTGCGACTTGATAGCCGACGGCACCCAGGCCGTGCCAGATCACCCTCGATAGTTCGAGGCTACGGATTTTCTCGAGTTGTAAACCGCCGTAGTTTTATGGGTCGAGGCCGAGGATGATCCGCAGGAGTTCATCCGGCGATTCTGGATCATGAGTGATCAAGGCATCGGAGACCGAGTCGGTGGTCCTAGGTTCGCATCGGTGCGGGATACCGCAATGATCGTTTGATTCGTGCGAGCCGTCCCGGGAGAGCATGCACTTCCGGTGTGTGGGACGAGTTCTCGAGGCCTTTCTTGCACATTTCTTGCCTCCCGGATGAGGAGGGCTCGGGCGACAGATTTTTGGTGTTGCGGCGAGCGGGCGACGGTTCGGAGTACAATGTGGAGTTCGACTCATCGGCGACGCGTCCCGCGTTAGTAGCTAGTATGGAGGATCGAGTGCACCGATATGTTACAGGCTCGATGATTGCCTAGCGAGAGTTGTTCGTGTAGCTCTTCACCAGTATGGACATTGCCGCGTGCAGCGTATGCACTGATGTGAGGCGGATAAATCGACGGAATGACCAAGGTCGCAGAAGAGGCGAACAGCAGGTCCTTTGTAACTTTCGAGGCGGACCGCCTCGATGCAGACTAGTTATGTACCTCCGCCCGATCAGAGTGGTCCTCCACAGCCGGGACCTTTGGGATATTCGGGAGCGTGCCGGCTCCTGTGTTTCAGATTTTGCGAGTAGAGTACTCGCCGAATGAGGCCACCCGCATCTCAGTGTGACCATTGTGGTAAAACCCATAGAGGGGAATGTCGTACTGGTTTGGGAGATTGCTATACTTGCGGCCAGCGAGGGCCATTTGATGAGATCGTCCACCGTGAGTAGCACTGGTGGGATAGCACAGACTACTAGATCAGTTGCGGGTTCTTCACCTTCCATAGCTAGGCAGGATGTTCATACACCGGCAGGCCACGGTAGAGGTCGCGGTGGAAGTTCCCAGTTTTAGCGGTCCTGTGAACCGCCTATTTTCAGGTATATCCTTAACCCTCTAGAGTTTGTATATATTGATGTACTGATGATGTGTTTAGTGTTATGATCGGATAGCTTTGTGCTAAAATGTGATTTAGAAACCTGGTTAGTGAAAAAGGATAAGTTTCGGGGGGCTGAGCGTATAAAGAGGCCAGAGCCTCTACCACGGGAACAGACCCGAACCGTGGCTCTCCGTATGGCACGTCCTGAGAGTGTACAACATCCTCAGGGATCGCATGCAGCCCGGTACCATTTGTTGGGTCGCCGGAGTGACACGTGAACCTCGCGGCAAAGTGACAAAAGATTTATTTTATGTTTGACCCTTATCAGAGTAAGTAGTATATGTGGGATTTATTTGTGTGATGAGTCCATGGGTAGTGTGAGATGGAAGTGGTAGCTTTCATGATGTGATTTAGTAAGATTGTTCCGTATCGAGGAGCAAGTGTTGGCGCGATTGTGGGTCGGGTTGATGGCCGCTCGCGGGTCGACCCGCAGCTCGGTTTTGGGTGGGGTCAGCTCTGGGTGGTCCCGCCAGGTGGTAGGGTCACGAGGGTGTTAGGCCCAGGTTTAGATGACCATCGTATGAGTTCGTGGATATGTTCGACCAGAAGCGGACCGTGAAGGCCGGGAATGGCCTTAAGGAAGATTGAGGCTAGTAAGATGACCAAGTTTGGAGGTGGTGACTCGAGTTTTGAAACCAAGCGATGGTCAAGTATGGTACGTATACTAGAAGAGTTCAAGTGTTCGAGAAGGGCACGACGAGTAAGGAAGGAAGAGAACGTGTGTTAGTTCGTGGCCAGGCGTGGCGTTGGCAACTTGTTAGAAGATCTTCTTCGTAATCCGTCTTGAGAAGGAACATTCGGGACGAATGTTTCTAAGGAGGGGAGAATGTTATACCCGTATTTCGCAGTATGTACGTGAGGGCGTACGTATTAAATTTTTGCCTTAAGAATTGACAAGTTTCGAAATTTGGGCACAAGTGCCGAAAGGAGTCGTTTTTCGACGAAACGTTTCCACAGCTTACGTAGGGAAAATTCCGGCTATGTCATTTATAATTTTTGCGGATTTTTCCGAGAGACGAAACATTTTGGACCAACGGGAGGGTGACAAGTGTCGCCCTCACATTGGAAGGCTTGGACGGCAATTTGGACGAGAAAGGTGGCATGTAGTTGGTAGGATATTTTGTGCAAGTTGGTGTGGTAGATGGATAAGGTGCACATGGCTTAATCCTAGCCCTACACTTGCCTAACACTTGGATGAATCTTGGCCATTGGTTGGCCATTTCTTGACCTATAAATACCCCTCTATGTTGATGAACTTCTTCATCCAAAATATGTTCTAAGTGTAAAATCCTCCCCCCTCTTAGCATGAGCTTTTCGTCCCTCTCCCCCCCTCCTAGTGGTGCTTGGCCGAGAGCCACCACACCCTCCACCTTGTGAAGCCTTGGCCGAGGGGTACCCCCCCCCTAGCCTAGTTGTCTCGTATAAATACCCCCTTTTGTGGTATAGAAATACTCTCCAAGTATTGTTATAATGCCCAAATACCTTGGCCCAAATACCTTGTAGTATTCCCAAGGTTACCCCTATACAAAGCCCAGAAAATACTATTATACTTCCCCTCAGTCACAAAACGAAACCCTAAGGAAAACCTTCATAGTCAGTTGAAGTGTTAAGTAGAAGTTGCGTAGAACTTCTAAGGGTTGTTTGGAGCGGATTGGAGCACTCGGAGTAGGAGCTAAACGTTGCTCAGGAGCGACATTAAACTCGGATAAATTTGGGCTTATCGAGGTAAATACTACTGTCCTTCTAGTGTAATTGGAAATTACATACTGTAGTAGTATATAAATGAATATAAGATTCATAAGAAGAGAAGTGAACTGTAATAGAAGGATATTACAGAAAAAGACTTGAATCAAATCACTTTAAGTATATATGTAGGTTAAACCGTACTTACATAGACCGTATTACAGATGGTCGATAACCTTTATTGGTTGAATATTTTGCAAGTAGCATGTGCTACTTAGAAGGTGGACAAGGCTAGCCGGATTATAGCCATGGAGCGTTTTGCTTATAGTCGATAATCGTCGCGAGGTATGTGATTCTTCCTATACTTTGAGCATGATATTTTAAAGGAAGATATATATAGTACGGCAATGTCTTTTGACTTAAGCCTGAATAATATATAGTACGGTAGACGTACGTGTGCTAAGTGAACGTAGTTGTACGGCAATGTCTTTTGACTTAAGCCTGAATAATAAGAATCTCGAAGTATTTCAAAAGAGTTAAGAAACCATTTTTGAAAGAAGAGTAACACTTGGTTTTAAAAGGGTTGTAAAAAGAGTTATACTAGCTTTATGGGGAGTTAGGTATAACGTCTTAAGAGAGGTAAAGAAAATGGTTTACTGATTTTAGAAGTTAAGAGACTTGATCTTATGAGATAAGAGACTTAACTTAAATGAATTAATATGAGTTTTGTGTGAAACCTCATTCGTGAGTAATGAGTACGTGGTTTTAAAAGGAATAATGTTTTCTTGATTTAAATCGAATGTGTATCGACAAACCACTGCGGCGTTAATAAAGGAAAATGTATTGAATAATGAAGTATTATTAAAACCCAGAGAAACCTCCATCCGCATAGAAGCTAAGATGAGACAAAATGATATTACATTTCCTAGATCATGGTCGCTTAATAAGATTTATGAACAAGAATAACCTACTACTTTATGGCATATGTTACGCAATTGTTTTAAAAAGAGATTAAGGCATTGAACTATGAAACTTTTCTAAAAAGAGACTTGAGTAATCGAAATTAGGCAAACTGGAACTTTAGGGAAAAGAAAGGCATTGTGTTGTCTTAAAATGGTTTAAAACGTAAAATGTTATAACAACTTTATGGGAAGTTGGTTATAACGACTTTATGAAAACAAAAGAAGGGTTTTTATCATTGGTTTTAATGTGGAAACTTGACTTTAAAAAGAGAAGTTGTTTTGGTTTGCTTAAAAGATGTAAGTCACTCAATTTTATACTACTGTATCGTGATTTTCATAAAGGAATAGATCTCTTAAAAGGAATTTAACGTACGTAGTACTTTAGGGTTCAAACCCGGACTTTGATATAAAATGAAAGTACTTTGAGTGGTGTATAACTTGCCTATGCTTGTTGTTGTATAACTTGCCTATGCTTGTTGTTGAGTAACTTGCCTATGCTTGTTGTTGAGTAACTTGCCTATACTTGTTGTCGTGTAACTTGCCTATGCTTGTTATTGTGTAACTTGCCTATGCTTGTTGTGATAGCCTTTGTTGTGCAAGAATTGTGTTTCTATATTACCGCGTCCCTCGATGGGGGGCCGGTTGACTTGTTGAGGACTTACTTGGACGTACTGGCAGTGACGGAAGATTCCACGGGTATGCTTCCATTATTATTGTTGCATGGGCATGTCTACACCGATGATGTGGACATGTGGCCATCCTGGTTATTTACGGCGAAGTATCGTGACTTACGGTTGTGATCGGGTGCGTAGCCTGTTTACTTGCCCCCGTCAGCTACGTGACGCAGGTGGATCTGGTATAGGTTATTGCACCTGCCACGTGTCGCCAGCGAGTTAGTGTTTGGATGGAGCCGTGACTTACGGATGTGATGCAGTGCGTAATCGATTCACTTGCCCCGCCGCCACGTGGCGCGGGAGGAGTCTGGTGGAGGCTATTGCACTTGCCACGTGTCGGCTTCATGATATGGTTGTACAATATTATTGGTACGGTCGGATCTGGTAGTTATACTTGCCCCGTACGGTTTTTATGGCACAGGTAGGACCTGGTGTTCATGTATACCCCTTGGTGTTGTTATATCATAGACTGCCGGCAGTGAGGAAGGAATTCCACGGGCACGAGTGATGATTTGGAGGGCGTGAGTCCCTGACTTGATATAACTGCTTATATGTTGTGTACTGTAGTTTGGTTATCATACATGTCTCCCGCTTTATATAGACTGTTATGATTTCATTCTGATATTCTGATTTCACATACTTGGTACTGTTATCGACCTCCTTCGGGCGCTCATGCCGCAGTAAGTACATCTACCGCCGATCCCCGCGTCTAGGATCACATTTCAGCGTGTCGGGAAGCTCCGTTCCTTCGGAGGCTTATCTTTTGGTATGTTACCCTGAGTCTGTAGGTTCTTGTACATTCAGGGGTATGGCGGGGCCCTGTCCCGTCATAGTTGTTGTAAATCTTAGAGGTCTGTAGCACTGTTGTGGGCAGGGTTGTAAGGATTGTAACTGTTCAAATGTCTATGTATGTATATATACAAGTTGAAAGGCAACCGTTTTGGTTGGCCTATTTTATTTCATCTTAATCCATGTCTGTTTATATGTTTAAAAGTTTTTATTTCCGCTGGTTTTCTCTGATGTTGTATCACTAGGGTGCCCGGGGTAAGGCACTACCACGGCCCGGTTCGGTTGTGACATAGTCACACGCACCGCATAGGCATCCCCGTGACGGCATAAAACACCCGAATGACCAATCCTCGAACTCCGCAGCCCGCATAGTCACACAGACCGCATAGCCGATAGACCGCATCGCGGTGGCAAGCCCTCGGATAACAAGTCGCGGGTATGTAATATAATAACAAGATAACGGTCTTAACGCTTAACAACGTAAGCACAACAAGAATGACCCCTTTCACAACATCACAAGACACTAACACACGTAGCATCATAATATGTCTACTTATCAAACAATCTTACTACACTTTACGTAAATCAATACAAGGCTTTTATAAACAAATAAGTAAATGCCTTTTTATCTTTCTTAAGTTGTTATACCTAACTTCCCATAAAGCTAGTATAACTCTTAAGCTTTTTGTTTAAAACCAAATAATACTCTTCTGTTAAAAATGATTCAATATTCTTTTGAAATACTTCAAGATTCTTATTATTCAGGCTTAAGTCAAAAGACATTGCCGTAAAAGTACGTCCAGTTAACACACGCACGCTTCACCGCATCTATATATATTTTAAAATATCATGCTCAAGAGTATAGGAAGAATCACATACCTTCTCGGCGAAAACCACCTGCCAAGTCGAATATGTCGCGCGCAGAGAATCAACCTATAATAGTCAGATACGTCTATCAATGTCTAGACTATTCTAAGCAGAGGGTTCTTTATTCTACGGAAAATTGGGCAGCACTTCCCTACCCGTCAAGCTACACAAGTTCATCAGAATACAATTCATGTAAGTACAGCTCAATACTTCTTTATTATTCTTCCGATGTGATTTCACCAATTCTATTCTTTAATATCCTTCTATATCTTATACTCAAATCTTAACTACTCTTATATGTAATATCCAATTACAATAGAAGGACAAGAGTATTTACCTCGATAAGCCCAAAATTATCCAAGTTAAATGTCGACCCTGAGCAAGGTTTAGCTCCTAATTTGCACGCTCTGATAGCTCCAAGAAACCCTTAGAAGTTTCTAACAACTTCTACTTAAATACTATAAGGGATTTGGGGCTAGGGTATTTAGGAATAGTAACTATATTTGGAAGACAACTTTTCTACCAAGGGATGGGGGGTAGGTTTCTAGACCAAGCCAAGGGGGGGGAGCTTCGAGCAAGCTATAAGAGGGGAGGGATTTTCCAAGACTTGGAGAATTGATTTGTGGATGAAGAAAACCTTCAAGTTAGGGGGGTATTTATAGGCCAACCAATGGCCAAGATGAAGCCAAGTGGTAGGCAAGTGTAAGGTGGAGATTTAGGCAAGTGTCCTTATCCATCTACTACACAAATATCCTACCAACTCCTTGACCAAAAACTAAGCCACAAAATCGTCCTACCCTTGCCCAAGTTGTTGCTCATACGAGGTGACAAGTGTCACCCTCCCGTTGGTCCAAAATATTTCATCTCTCGGAAAAATCCGCAAAAATAATAAATGACATAGCCGTAAATTTCCCTACGCAAGTTTTGTAAAACGTTTCGTCGGAAAACGATTCTTTTTGATAGGTGTGCATAATTTTTTTCGTCCATAGTGCCTAACTAAGGCTAAACTTTCAGACGCACGCCTCACGCATATACTGGAAATACGGGGTATAACATTCTCCCCTCCTTAGAAACATTCGTCCCGAATGTTCCTTCCCAAGACAGATAACAATAAGGTTCTTCATAACTAAAACAGTTTGCAAATGCCACATACGGCCACAAAACAACACATAGGCAAATATGACAATGAAAAATTTACAAGTAGGAAAGTGAGTTACCTGGAGGTGTGGGGAATAGGTGAGGATACTTCTGCCTCATGTCCTCCTCAGCTTCCCACGTCATCTCCTCCTCGAGCTCGCTCCGCCACAAGACTTTGACTGGCCACGCCCCGTCCGCAGACGCTTAACTCGACGATCGATTATCGCTATGGGAATCTCCTCATACGATAACCCCTCGGTCACCTGGACATCGTCAATCGGGTGCACTCTAGATGGATCCCCGATACATCTCCTCAGCATAGAAACATGAAACACCGGATGTAATGCCTCCAGATCGGACGGCAGATCCAACTCATAGGCAACCTTGCCTACCTCGCGACAACTGACACGCCCAATGTACCTGGCCGAAGTTTCCTTTTTCCCGAATCTCATCACACCCTTCATGGGTGATACCTTCAGGAAAACCCAATCATCAACCTCGAACTCCAGATGCCGACGACGATGATCTGCATACGACTTGCCGACTTCGAGCCGCCAAGAACCGCCTTCCCGATAAGCTTCACCTTATCCATCACGGCCGCACCAAATCGTCCCACTAATCGCACTCGCCACATCAAACCAGCCTATCGCGATCTGCACTTCTCCCATACAAGGCCTCATAAGGCGCCATCTGAATACCGAGTGGTAGCTATTATTATACACAAACTTAACTAGAGGCAAATGATCCTCCTACCCTCGGTCAATAACACAAAGCTCGCAAAGATATCCTCGAGTCCGATAGTGCGCTCACCGTCCGTCTGCTCGTGGATGGAATGCGACTGTGCTCACCGCATCCTTAAACCCTTCTCGAAGGACCTCCGTAAGTTAGCCAGAATCGGGCTTCGTCGATATGATCGAAATAGGGACTCCATGCATCGACGATCTCTGATGTAAAGTCCGCATAATCCTCACCAAAAGTCGCCCCGACGGAAGAAAGTGGCTGATGTCGCCACCGCCGACGATAACCCAAATAGAATCATGTTTCCTCGGAGTGCGAGGTAACCCTGTGATAAAGTCCATGTTGATCACCTCCAACTTCCAGGTCGGGATCTCTATCGTCTGCAATAATCGACCAGGCCTCTGGTGCTCTATCTTCACCTGCTGACAACACGAGCACTGAGCTACAAACTCTGCAACGTCCCTCTTCAAGCCATCCCACCAATACATAGATCTAAGGTCGTGGTACATCTTGGTCGACCCCGGATGGATAGAGTAACGCGCGTTGGCTTCCTAACTCCGCCAAGTCCTCAAATATCCGGAACACACAACTCGCTCAAACCTTAGCACCTCATCGTGCTACTCAAAAGGACCCTTCCCCACGAAGAGCCAGATCACGATACCGAATCAAACCGGATCCTCAAATCAAGCTTCTTCACCTTCTCGACGATGGAAGACTCGCAACCTCTCGAACTCAACCCCATCGCTACCGTAATCAATCAAACGGACACCAAGGCTCGCTAATCGATGCAAATCGCGAACCATGCCCTCCTCTCCGGCCGCACATCCGATAGGCTACCCATCGACCTACGACTAAGCGGCATCCGCCACAACATCGCCTTCCCGGTGGTACAGATATCGACATCATAATCCTTAAGCAACTCTAACCACCGCCTCGCCGTAAGTTCGCCTCCTCTCGGCCGAAGATATACCGAGGCTCTGTGGTGCAGTATAAATATCCACACGAACCCCATACAAATAGTGCCTCCAGATCTTCGGCGTGAATCACCGCCGCTAACTCCAAATCATGGGTGGGGTAGTTCCTCTCATGCTTCTTAAGTCGCCGGGACGCTGCACGCTATAACCTTGCCCTCGCTGCATCAACACACATGTTATACCCCGTATTTGCAGTATGCGTAAGGAATACGCATAAAAAGTTTGGCCTTAAAGTTAGCCTCGACGCTTTTATTTGTGCACAACTCACTAAAAGAATCGCTTCCGACGAACGTTTTCACGCTTTCGTAGGAAAATTCCGCCATGCCATTTCTAATTTTTGCGGATTTTTCCAGAGACGAAACATTTTGGACCAACCGGGAGGGCTTACACTTGGCACCTCCAATTGGTGGACTTGAATCGTCCATTTGGACGAATTGGACTAACATGGCACGTTTTTTGTGCCTTGTGCACAAGTCAAGGAGTTGGTAGGATATTTGTGTGGAGTAAATCTTCACCCTACACTTGCCTTGCACTTGTCTTAATCTTGGCCATTGGTTGGCCACTTCTTGACCTATAAATACCCCCCTTAAGATGAAGAGTTCTTCATCCACAAAGTTATCTTCCAAGTCTTGAAAAATCCTCTCCTCTCCCTTAAGCCTTTCGTCCAACACTCCCCCCCCCCCCCCTTTGAGTGAGTTTGGCCGAGGGCCTACCCCCCCTAGCCTAGCCGAAATCTACCCCCCTCCCTTGGTAGAAAAGTTGCCTTCTAAGTATTGTTATAATGCCCAAAATACCCTAGCCCAAATCCCTTAGTCCTTTGTAGAAGTTGTGAAGAACTTCTAAGGTTTCTTGGAGCTACCGGAGCGTACAACTTAGGAGCTAAACCTTGCTCAGGCGCGACTTTATCTAGGATATTATTGGGCTTACCGAGGTAAATAATCCTAACCCTCTTTTGTATTAGAGAATGCATACTGTAGAAGTATAAGAATAAGTATTAAATACTTAGAAGAATATTACGTATCGAATTGAATGTCATCACAGTAGAAGGGTTTAAAAGAAGAATAATTGAATTGTACTCACATAGACTGCTTTACAGAGACTTATATAGCTCACCGTAGGGTCATTGCCCGACTTTCCGTAGAATTGTAAACCCTCTGCTTAGAATGACCTTCAGAGTAGTCTAGACTTTGATAGATGTCTGGACTATTATAGTCGATTCTCTCACGACATATTCAACTTGGCAGGAGGTTTTCGCCGAGAAGGTATGTGATTCTTCCTAAAGCATGATATTTTAAACATATATATAGTACGGTAGACGTACATGTGTTAACTGAATAATAACTACGGCAATGTCGTTTGACTTAAGCTTGAATAATAACTACGACAATGTCTTTTGACTTAAGCCTGAATAATAAGAATCCTGATGCATTTCAAAAGAACTATCGATCATTTTTAATGAAGATAAATATTTGGTTTTAAAACAAAAGCTTAAGAGTTATACTAGCTTTATGGGAAGTTAGGTATAACAACTTAAGAAAGATAAAAAGGAACTGTTTACTTGTTTGATTATAAAAGCCTTGTATTGATTTCTGTTAAGTGTAGTAAGATTTGTTTGATAAGTAGACATATTATGATGCTACCTGTGTTAGTATCTTGAAATGCTATGTAAGGGGGTCATTCTTGTGCTTACGTTGCTAACCTAAGTCCGTTGTAGATCGTTATTGTATCACCTACCCTCGATCGTTATACCGCGGCTTGCCTCGACGCGGTCTATACGCCTATGCGGTCTGTGAGACTATGCGAGCAATGGTATGCTCCGTGATTGATCATTCCGGTGTTTAGCCTGACGCGGGGATTCTACGCGTCCGCTGAGACTACGCGGTCTTTCGAGGCTATGCGGCCGTGGGAGCCTAGGCGGACGCCGGGTTGGCTGCCCCGATGCGAGGAATACCTCACGCGGTCGCGTGGGACCTATGCGGCCGCGGAAGTCGAGACTAGGCACGCAGAATGATACTATGGGCGATTCGCCTTGCTTTCGATCATTCGCGGCCTAGAATAGACCTGTTACAGTTTTCCTAGTACTGTTGTTGTTTGTGATGTGGCACTATGTGCAATTGAACTGATTGTATTTGTGAAAAGGTTTTAAATACTTTGACTTCATTTAAGTACTTTATAGTTTCACATACTTGGTACTGTTGTCGACCTCTTCTGGGCCGCTCATGCCGCAGTAAGGCAAGCAGTGCTAGATCCACATCCTTAGGATCTTTCCGTTGGTGTCAGGAGCTCCATCTTCTCCGGAGGCTCTACTTTTGGGTATGATCTCCCTATTGTAGATAGTTTTGTACAGTCAGGTATGGCGGCCCCGTCCCGCCATAGTTGTTTACTTCCTTAGAGGTCTCAGTAGTACTATTATGCAGTTGGGATGTAACTGCAAAACTTGAGTTATTTATATTATGCCGAAAGGCAAGCTTTTCATCAGATAAACTGTTTCTGTTTTACTATGTTTCCTGTCTTGTTTTATATTTCCGCTGGTTACTCTGATGTATGGCTACTTAGGTGCCCCTGCAGGCACGATCCACGCCCCGAACGGTCGTGACAAAAGTGGTATCGAGCGATTAATCCTCTGAAAGTGTCTACAGCATCGTATCTAGTAGAGTCTTGATTATCGCGTGTTGTGCACCACACCAATAATCGTGAGGCTATAGGATATTTAGGATTGGTTTCGCTTCTTCTCATTCCGAGATCGTGCTTTAGCCGTGTGTTATAGGTTGGACCCTCTAACGTATTCCTTTCCTCGTAATGCTTATGCCTCCACGTAAGGCAACCCGCCCGTAAGGGCAAGGCAGCGAGGAGCCGCTAGCAGACACCCAGAGTCACGAGGGCTCGTGCCCGCCTATACTAGAGACGGCGAGTTCTATGACGCCGCCCCAGCGAGACCACAGCACCCACACCTCCCGCCCCACACCGGGCGGAGGAGTTAGGGTACAAGGAGATGGCCCGCCTATTGGCTAGAGTTGTGGCTGACACGAGGAAAGGCCGACGCGCTCCCAGCCTCCAGCCCACTCGCACCGCGCACCCGAGGCGTATAGTTTGAGACTACGGATTTCTTAGTTGTAGCCCGCCAGAGTTTTACTGTCGAGGCCGAGGATGATCCGCAGAGTTCATCCGTCACCGCAGAGGATCATGCGGTGATCAAGGCTTCAGAGACCGAGTCCGTGACATTCGGTTCGCGACGGCCGCGTGATACCGCAATGATTGGTTTGATTCACGAGCTTTCCGGAGAGCATGCACTCCAGCAAGATGGGATGAGTTTTGAGGCTTTTTCACACACTTCTTGCCTCCGCAGATGCGAGGGCACGAGCCGATAGATTCTTGTTGCCGAGACAGGAGGACGCACAGTGAGGAGTACAATTTCGAGTTTGATTCTTTGGCTCGATATGTCCCTCGCATCGTAGCGTAGATGGAGGACCGGTGCATCGCTATGTCATCGACTAGATGATTACATGGCCGAAGTCTTGCGGTGTGTCCTTCACCCGAGCATGGACATTACCCGATGCGTGCTCATGCACTAGATGCGAGGAGCGAGACCGCCGCAGAGCGATATCAGCAAGAAGGTAAGGCGCCAAGACGGCTTCTTTTGGTGGTTCTCGTGGTGGCGGCATCGCCAGAAGTCCAGATTTGCACCACACCGCGCAGAGCGCCCTACATCATCTTCGCATACCAGAGCGCCAAGGGGCGTGTGGCCCCGTGACTTCAGATTTCGGTAGCGGGGTGCTAACTGCTCGAGGTCCGCTGTGCGCTGTGGTAGATACCATTCTCGAGTCAGACCGAGCTTGCTATACGTGTGGCCGCAGGTCATTTCGCGAGTTTGTCCGACAGCGGGCGGCCGTGGTAGGCCCGCCTACGGGTCTGCTGCCGCTTCATCCTCGACAGCATTTCGCCCCGAGGCAAGGTACTCATGGACCAGCAGGTCGCGCAGAGGTCGTGGCTCGGGTCCCAGCCTAGCGGTCCTCGAACCGCATTTATGCTTTGTCCACCGACAGATCGTGAGGCCTCACCGATGTCGCCACGTACCTTATCGGGCCTGGTTTGATGTATATGCTTTGATAGATCCGGTTCTACTCTGTCCATATATCTCCCTTGTTGCTAGTAGGATAGGGATAGAGCCCGAGTCCATAGACCCTTTCGAGGTAGCTACGCCATGGGTGATTCGGTGGTAGCTCTAGGTATATAGAGCTTGTCCTGTGACCATTTACGATCCGCACTTCAGCCGACTGATAGAGTTGGAGATGATTGACTTCGACGTGATTATGGGGATGGATTGGCTAGCTTCTTGCTACGCCGAATGTAGACTGCAGAGAGAGTTGTACGGTTCCAGCTTCTCGGAGAGCCGGTTGTTGAGTGAGGAGCACGGTATCGCCGGCGGTAGGTTTATTTCCTACCTCAAGGCTAGGAAGATGCAGGCGAAGGGTATATCTACCATCTCGTTCGTGTTTGATATCGAGGTCGCAGCAGATTTTCACCACCCAGAGTCGAGAGTTCCCGCACGTGTTTCCGCACGACCTCCGGTATCCTCCCGAGAGGAGATTGAGTTTTGTATAGACATATTGCGGACACTCGCCTATTTCCATTCCGCCATACGTAATGGCACTCGCCGAAGTTGAGAGTGAAGGATCGGCTTAGGGATTTGCCGAGAAGGGCTTCATCAGCCTAGTGTTTCTCCCGGGAGCGCCGATTGTTCGTGAAGAAGAAGGGACGGGACGCCGCGCATGTGTGTTGATTACAAACTGAACAAGGTGACCATTAAGAACGTATACCCTTCCCGTGATTGATGATTTGTTCGACCGGCAGTGGCGAGATGTTTCTCCAAGATTGATCTGCGATCGGGCTATCATCAGGTTCGTGTCAGAGAGGTGGATGTCCCTAGGACTGCATTCCGGGCTATCATAATGCCCGGTGCGGGGCCGACAATGTGCCCAAGAAAAGCCACCGAAGTCAACCAGAACTCACACTTCGAAAACTTGGCGTACAACCGCTGGTCCTGGAGAACTCTCAACACAGTCCTCAAATGCTCCGCATGCTCCTGCTCTGAGCGAGAATAAACCAAGATGTCATCAATGAACACTATCACAAACGTGTCCAAAAATGGCTTGAACACTCGGTTCATCAAATCCATGAATACCGCCGGAGCATTGGTCAACCCGAAAGACATGACCCTGAACTCATAATGCCCGCACGTCCGAATGCACCCTGTGGACATCCGCCTCTCTGACTCGCACCTGATGATAGCCCGATCGCAGATCAATCTTGGAGAAACATCTCGCACCCTGCAGCTGGTCGAACAGATCATCAATCCTGGGAAGGGGGTATCTGTTCTTAATAGTCACCTTGTTCAGCTGTCTGTAATCAACACACATACACAACGTCCCATTCTTCTTCTTCACGAACAATACCGGCGCTCCCCAGGGAGAAACACTAGGCCTGATGAAGCCCTTCTCCAGCAAATCTCTCAGCTGGTCCTTCAACTCTCTCAACTCGGCAGGTGCCATTCTGTATGGCGGAATGGAAATAGGCCGAGTGTCCGCAGACATCGATACAAAACTCTATCTCCTCTCGTGAGGATACCCGGAGGTCATCCGAAACACGCCCGGGAACTCTTCGACTACCGAATCGATCAAAATCTGCACCGCACTCGGATCAAACACCGAACGAGATGGTAGATGTGCCCTTCTCGCACCATCTTCCTAGCCTTGAGGTAAGAAATAAACCTACCCTACGATACATGTTCTCCCACTCAATAACCGGTCCTCAGAAACCGAACCGCACCACTCTCTCCTCGCAGCTTCACATTGGCGTAGCAAGAAGCTAACCAATCCATGCCCATGATCACATCGAAATCAGTCATGTCCAACTCTATCAAGTCGGCCAGGGTTTGACGACTGCATAAAGTCACTGGGCAAGCCCTATATACCCGCCGAGCTACCACCGAATCGCCCACTGGCGTAGCTACCTCAAAAGGGTCTATGGACTCAGGCTTTATCCCTATCCTACTAGCAATAAGGGGAGATATATAGGATAGAGTAGAACCGGGATCTATCAAGGCATACACATCACAACCAGAAATTGATAAGGTACTGCGTGACGACGCCAGCGACGCCCCGTCCCGCCGACAAGGCATAAACGCGATTCGAGGACCGCTAGAATCGACCCGCGCCACGACCTGCCGCACCGCTGGTCCACGAGTACCCTCGCCCGGGCGTGTAATCGTAGGGATGAAGACCAAGAATGCACTGGCGTCGACTCTACCTTCCTGCGCTCGGCCTGACAGCTCGCGTATCGACTCACGCCACAAGTATAGCAAGCTCCCGGTAGTACCGCAGCTCTCGAATGGAATCTACCACAACGACACACCGAAAGCACTCGATCGTTAGCACCCTTGCTACCCCGAAGTCCGGTCCCGCCCCGACCGCCTCGAATGCTCGCCGCAGCCGAAACGATGTAGGAGTTCTCGAGCTGGCCGTGGTGCAAATCTAGACGATCCGAGGCCGCCCACCCCGAGAACTACCAAAAGAATCGGCCGCTCGCCTTCTTCTCGTTGTCGATATCCGCCGACCCGTCGGCCTCTACGATCCTCGCATCCAAGCGCATGAGCTCGCATACGGTAATGTCCATGCTCGTCAAGAGCCACACCCGCACAAGACTCGGCCATATAATCATCTAGCCCTGACGATCGGTGCACGCGTCCTCCATATCTTCTACTAGCGCAGGACATATCGAGCCGCGAATCAAACTCAACGTTGTACTCCCTAACGGCGCCTCTCGCCTCAAAGAACAAGAATCTATCGCCCGTGCCCTCCTCATCCGTGAGGCAAGAAGTGAGTAAGAAAGGCCTCCAAAACTCATCCCATACCACTGGAGGTGCATGCTCTCCCGAAAGCTCCCACGAATCAAACCAATCGATCGCGGTATCACGCACCGACGCGAACCGGCGTCACAGACTGCCTCGAGGCCTTGATCACCCGTGACGATCCTCAGAGCCGACGGATGAACTCCTCGCGATCATCCTCGTGCCTCGACCAGAACTCGCGGCTACAACTCGTAAAATCCCATAGCCTCAAATCACCGATCTCGTGAACCATGCACCGCTGAACTGAATCACGTGATCCACCGATCCTCATGTTCGCCACAATCTCGCCAATAGCCGGGCCATCTCCTTGTACTTAACCTCCGCCCCAGCCGTGGGGACGAGGCGCGGCATCGTGGTCTCTGCTGGGGCCGGCGGCGTCATGGAACTCGCCGTCTCGGGTATAGACTGGGCCTGAGCCCTCGTGACTCTCGGTGTCCTACTAGCAGCTCCCTCGGCTGCCTTGCCCTTCTGGGCCCGGGTTGCCTTGCGCGGAGGCATAACTGATACAGAAAAGGAATACGTTAGAAGGGTCCAACTTATAACACAGCTCTAAGGCACGATCTCAGAGTGAGAAGAATGGAAACCAATCCTAAATATCCTATAGCCTCCCGACATGGTGTGGTGCACAACACACCGATAATCAAGACTTCATCGATACGGTCAGACACTTTCCGAGGATTAATCGCTCGATACCACTTTTGTCACGACTGCCCGGGTTCGTGCTCGTGCCTTACCGGCACCCAAGTAGACATACATCGAGTAATCGAATATAAAAACAAGACATGAAACAAATGTAAATCGAGACACGCTTTATCAGGAAAATCGCTTCGCATATATATATAAAGAGTGAACAGCTACATCCCAACTTTACAACATGACTACAGCACTTAGGAATGTAAACAACTATGGCGGGACAGGGCCCCGCCATACCCTGAATGTACATATATCTACAACATCAGGGAAAACCATACCAAAAGTCGAGCCTCCGGAGAAGATGGAGCTCCTGACACCAAGCAAAGATCCTAAGGATGCGGATCTATCACCTGCTTGCCCTTACTCGCGTGAACGCACTTCGGCGAGGTCGACAACAGTACCAAGTATGCGAAATCAGAAGCATCAAGTAAAATCAAAGTATTTAAAACCATTTGCAAATACAACTAGCCTAATCGCACATAGTGCCACAACATAAACAAGAGCAAAATAGATATAATGTAACTGGTCTTTTCTAGGCCGCTAATGATTGAAGCAAGGCCAATCGCCCATAGTATCATTATGCGAGCCTAATCCTGGACTTCCCGCAGCCCACATAGGTCACACTGCACCGCATGAGGTATTCCTCGCGACGGGGTAGCTAACCCCGGACCTCCGACTCCCGCACCGCATAGTCTCATATACCTCATAGTCACACAGAACGCATATGGCATCCACAGCATCGTGATAAAACACCCGAATGACCAATCTCGAACTCCCGCACTCGCGTAGTCACACGCATCGCGATAGCCGATAGACCAAGACGCGGTGGCAAGCCCTGATAACAAGTCAAGGGGTATGTGATATAATAACAAAGATAACGGTCTTAACGCTTAACAACGTAAGCACAACAAGAATGACCCTTTTCACAACATCACAAGACACTAACACACGTAGCATCATAATATGTCTACTTATCAAACAATCTTACTACACTTTACGTAAATCAATACAAGGCTTTTATAAACAAATAAGTAAACATAGCCTTTTATCTTTCTTAAGTTGTTATACCTAACTTCCCATAAAGCTAGTATAACTCTTAAGCTTTTTGTTTAAAACCAAATATTACTCTTCATTAAAAATGATTCAATATTCTTTTGAAATACTTCAAGATTCTTATTATTCGTGCTTAAGTCAAAAGACATTGCCGTAAAAGTACGCCCAGCTAACACACGACGCTCACCGTACTATATATATTTTAAAATATCATGCTCAAGAGTATAGGAAGAATCACATACCTTCTCGAAAACCACCGCCAAGTCGAATATGTCGCTACAGAGAATCAACCTATAATAGTCGATACGCCTATCAATGTCTAGACTACTCGTAGACTATTCTAAGCAGAGGGTTCTTTATTATACGGAAAATTGGGCAAGACTTCCCTACCCGCAAGCTACACAAGTTCATCAGAATACATTCCATGTAAGTACAGTTCAATACTTCTTTATTATTCTTCTGATGTGATTTCAGTTCAATTCTATTCTTTAATATCCTTCTATATCTTATACTCAAATCTTAACTATTCTTATATGTAATATCCAATTACAATAGACAGTTCAATACGGTCTGTAGACACTTTCCGAGGACTAACTGCTCTGATACCACTTTTGTCACGACCAACTGCCCGTGGATCGTGCCTTACCCTGCACCCTAGTGATACAACATCGAGAGAAAACCAGGAAATAAAAACTTAAACAAACAATTAGATATGGATCAAGATAAAGAAAATAGGCCAACCAAAACGGTTGCCTTTTCAAAGATATATATATATCGACCTTCGAGCAAGCATAATCCTTACGACCGCCACAACAAGCATGCACTTAAGATTTTTACAACAACTATGACGGACAGTGGCCCCGCCATACCCCGAATGTACAAGAACCTGCTGCACTGTGGTAACATACCAAAAGATAAGCCTCCAAGGAACAGAGCTTCCCAATACGCTGAAATGTGATCCTATGCGGATCGACAGCCGATTTACCTCTACCTGCGGCATGAACGCAGCCCCCCGAAGGAGGTCAGTACAACAGGTACCAAGTATGTGAAACTGAAATACTGAAAATGAAATCATAATAGTCTATATAAAGCAAGAGACATGTATGATAACCAAACTACAAGACACAACATATAAACAAATATATCAAGTCGTGACTCACGCTCCAAATCATCACTCGTGCGTGGAATTCTTCCTCACCGCCAGCCTATGATATAACAACACCAAGGAGTATACATGAACACCGTGTCCCACCTGTGTCATAAAACCGTGACGGCAAGTATAACTACCAGATCCGACCGTACTCAATAATATCAGATAACCATATCACGGCCGACACGCGCAAGTACAATAGCCTCCACCAGGCTCCTCCTCGCGCCACATAGCCGACGGCAAGTAAATCGCTACGCACCAGATCACAACCGTAAGTCACGGCTCCATCCAAACACCGACTCGCGGCCGACACGCGGCAAGCACTAGCCTCCACCGCCTCCTCCCCGCGCCACGTAGGCCGACGGGGCAAGTGAATCGCTTAAGCACCGCATCACAATCGTAAGTCACGATACTTCACCGCGGTCGACACGTGGCAAGTGCAATAACCTCTACCAGATCCACCTGCGTCACGTAGCTGACGGGGGCAAGTAAACAGGCTACGCACCCGATCACAACCGTAAGTCACGATACTTCGCCATAAATAACCATAATGGTCACATGTCCACAGAATCCATCATCGGTGTAGACATGCCCATGTAACAATGATAATGGAAGCATACCCGTGGAATCTTCCGTCACTGCCGGTACGTCCAAGTAAGTTCTCAACAAGTCAACCGACCTTCATCGAGACGCCAGAGTATAGAAACACAATTTTTGCACAACAAAGGCTATCACAACAAGCATAGGTAAGTTACACAACAACAAGCATAGGAAAGTTATACACAACTCAAGGTACTTTCATTTTATGTCAAAGTCCGGGTTTTAACCCTAAAGTACTACGTACGTTAAATTCCTTTTAAAGAGATCCATTCCTTTTATAAAAGTCACCCGATACCCGTAGTATAAAATTAGAGTGACTCACATTTTTAAGTAAACCAGAACACTTCCTTTTTTCTAAAATCAAGTAACAACATTCTTTTCCGAAAGTTCCAGTTTGCCTAATTTCAATTACTCAAGTCTCTTTATTTTAGAAAAGTTTCATAGTTCAATGTCTTAATCTCTTTTAAAACAATTGAGTAACATATGTCATATGTGTGGCGCTTATTCTTGTTTATAACCATCTTATTAAAGCAGCCATGATCTAGAAAATGTAATATCATTTTGTCTTATCTTAGCTTTATGCAGATGGAGGTTTCATCGGTTTTTATAATAATTAATTAATCAATACATTTTCCTTTATTAACGCTGCAGTGGTTTGTTCGATACTTGTTCTCATTCGAAATCAAGAAACATTATCCCTTTTATCTTCCTTAAGACGTTATACCTAACTTCCCATAAAGCTAGTATAACTCTTAAGCTTTCAAAAAACCAAATATTACTCTTCTTTCAAAATGATTCTTTGAAATACTTCAAGTTCTTTATTATCACACATCAAGTCAGTTATAAGTCAAATCGCTTATCTTTAAAACCACAAAGCATTTTCTTACCTACATAAAGTTGTTATAACCAACTTCCCATAAAGCCGTTATAACACTTTATGTTTTAAACCAATCAAATACATTTAACACATGACGTCTACCGCATTACATAGTTATACACATATCATGCTAGAAAAGATAGGAAGAGGTTCACATACCTCGCGACGATTATCGACTAATAGCAAAACACTCCAAGTACCTCAAACCGTCGGCTACACCTTAAGCCAAGTAGATCACGCCACACGTAGTACTTCAACCTATTAAGGCCACAAGGTGCCTATTAACATCTAGATCTCAACGTAGAATATTCTACAGAAAATTCGGCAGACTTCCCGCAAATCACAGAAATCTCCTCCTCTATCGAGGCCTGCTAACAAGCCAACGACTCCCGAGAGGGGGGGGGGGGGGGTTGTACGTCTAATCCGGACGTGTACAAATCTACTTCACAGTAATGCTACACAAGTGTTATACCCCGTATTTCCAGAGTATGTACGTAAGGACGTACGTAGAAAAGTTTGGGCTTTAAAGTGGCTTGGCCGAAAATTATTTGTTCACAACACCCGATTAGAGTCGTTTTTCGACGAAACGTTTTACATAACTTGCGAAGGGAAAATTCCGGCTATATCATTTTTATTTTTTGCGGATTTTTCCGAGTGGCGTAACGTGTTGGACCAACGAGAGGGCGCCACTTGGCACCCTCCCATTGGCGGACGTGAGGGACGGATTGGACGAAATGGAGAGGTGTAGTTGGTAGGATATTTTGTGTGTTGATTGATAAAGTGGGACCCACACACACTTGTCCCAATCTTGGCCCTACACTTGCCTTGCACTTGGCAAGATCTTGGCCATTGGTTGGCCTTGGCTTGTCCTATAAATACCCCCCTTTGGAAGACTTCTTCATCCATTCCTAAATTTTTCTAAGTGTTGAATCCTCCTCCCTCCCCTTTGTGTTGAGCTCGGCCGAGAGCCCCTCTCTCCCCCCCCCTTGGCCGAGAATACCCCCCACTAGTGGGGTAGGCCGAGGGGTATACACCCCCCCTCCTTGTGGTGCTAGCCGTGGGGTACCCCCCCCCTAGCCTAGTTGTTTTCATATATACCCCCCCTCTTGGTAGAAATACTCTCAAAAGTATTGTTACTATGCCCAAATTACCTTAGCCGTATACCTTGTAGTATTCTAAGGTTATACCTATACGAAAAGCCCAGAAATACTATTATACTTCCCGTCAGTCACAAAACCGAAACCCTAAGGAAAATCTCCATAGTTAGTTGGAGTATGGTGTAGAAGTTGGTTAGAACTTCTAAGGGTGGTTTGGAGCGGGTTGGAGCGCACGGAGTTGGAGCTAAACGTTGCCCAGGATCGACATCTCTACTTGGATAATTATGGGCTTATCGAGGTAATTATCTTGTCCCCCTATGGTAATTGGAAATTACATGTTGTAGGAATATATAGTTGAAGTATACTATATATAGAACTGAACTTAGAATTGTGGCAATGTCTTTGGACTTAAGCCTGAATTTAAAGATGAGAACTGAACTGTAATTACGTAGGACTGTATTACAGTAGACTTGTGTAGTTTGACGGGTAGGGAAGGGCTGCCCAATTTCCCGTAGGATCTTGTATCTAGATTTATTCTACCGAGTAGTCTAGACTTTGATAGACTTGTATAACCTGTATAGGTTGAATGTTCTGCGAGTAGCATGTGCTACTTAAGAAGGTGGACCAGGCTAGCCGGGTTATAGCCGTGGAGCGATTTGCTAATAGTCGATAATCGTCGCGAGGTATGTGAACCTCTTCCTATCTCTTCTAGCATGATATGTGTATAACTATGTAGTACGGTAGACGTACGTGTATTAATTGAACGTAGTTGTACGGCAATGTCTTTTGACTTAAGCCCGAATAATAATAATCTTGAAGTAGTTCAAGAGAATTAAGAACTGTTTTTAAAAGAAGAGGAATACTTGGTTTTAAAAGCTTAAGAGTTATACTAGCTTTATGGGAAGTTAGGTATAACGGCTTAAGAAAGATAAAACGAATGATTTAATTATTTTAGAAGTTAAGAGACTGGATCTTGTAAGATAAGAGACTTAACTTAATTGAATTATGTGAATTTTGTGTGAAACCTCATTCGTGAGTAATGAGTACTTGGTTTTTAAAAAGGGTTAATGTTTTACTGATTTCGGAAATCAGAATGTGTATCAACAAACCACCGCAGCGTTAATAAAAGGAAATGTTTTGACTAATTAAGTATTATTAAAACCAGTAGAAGCCTCCATCTGCATAGGAGCTAAGATGAGACAAAATGATATTACATTTCCTAGATCACGACTGCTTTAATCAGATTGATTATGAACAAGAATAACCTACTCACATATAAGGCATATGTTTCTCAGGTTGTTTTAAAAGAGGTTTATATTATTACGTGGTTAATAATACGAACGACGAAACCTTTCTAAAATAAGAAACGTGAACATTTGAAATTAGGCAAACTTGAACGTTTGGAAAATAATGTTGTTACTTGATTTTACAAAGGAAAGTGTTTTACTTAAAAAGACAGTCACTCTTTTCGTACTACGGGTATTGTGTGACTTATGTGAAAGAAATGATTCTTTTAAAAGATTTGATGAATGAAGTACTTTGGGAATAGATACCCGAACTTGTTAGTAGAAAGTACCTTGTGTGAATAACTTGATTGTATTGGTTTGTGATAGCCTTGTAATACTTACTTGTTGACTTGATAAGTAAACATGTTAGGATGCTACGTGTGTTAGTATCTTGTGGTTGTTATGTAAGGGGGGTCATTCTTGCTGTGCTTACGTTACTAAACGGTAAGTCCATTGTACTGTTATTATATCACCTACCCCCTTGACTTATTATACCGAGGGCTTGCCACCCTTGATGCGGGTCTATACGGCCTATGCAGTCCTTGTGACTATGCGGAGCAGCGGTATGCTCCAGGATTGATCATTCCGGGTGTTTAGCCTGATGCGGGGGATTCCCTATGCGGTCTGTTGAGACTATGCGGTCTTTTGAGACTATGCAGCCGCGAGCCTAGCGGATACCGGGGTTAAGCCGCCCCGACGCGGGTATACCTCGTGCGCTATGTGACTATGATTCGAGGAATACCTCATGCGGTCTGTGTGACCTATGCGAGTCGCGTTAAGTTCCGTGGATAGACGCCGCAAAGATACCGCGGGCGAGTGGCCGCCTTCGATTACGCGGTCTAGAAAGACCTCGTGATACGCTTTATGGTATTTCGCATCGCTGGTCTTAGTAGTCGGCTATGCCTTCGTACTTACCCCGTACGGTTCTGTTGTGATGACTTTGAGGGCGTGAGTCCCTGACTTGACATGATTGCTTATTTATTGTGAACTGTAGTTTGGTTATCATACATGTCTCCTGCTTTATATAGACTACTATGATTTCATTTACAGTATTTATTTTCAGTTTCACATACTTGGTACCAGTTGTACTGACCTCCTTCGGGGGGCTGCGTTCATGCCGCAGGTAAAGGTACACCAGTCGTTGATCCTCGCTCTTAGGGTCACAGTTCAGCGTTTGGGAAAGCTCCGTTTCTCCGGAGGCTTATCTTGGTATAGTCCCCTGTCGTTGTAGATGCTTACATTCAGGGGTATGACGGGGCCCTGTCCCGTCGTTGTTGTCATATCATTCGTAGAGGTCTGTAGTACTGTTGTGGGCGGGGTTTGTAAAAAGGATTAAACTGTTCATGTTGAAAGAGTTGTTGTTTATATATATATGCCGAAAGGCAAGTTTTCCTCGACATCGCTTTGTACTTCATTTGTTTCATGTATGTGTTTTATGTTCACTGATTACTGATGTTGTATCACTAGGGTGCCCGGTAGGCACGATCACGCCCAGTTCGGTCGTGACAACAAGTCTCTTATACTGATCCTATGTAATTACAGTTCTCTTCTTTAAATTCAGGCTTAAGTCAAAAGGCATTGCCGCAAAACTATGTTCAGTTCTATATATAGTATACTTCAACTATATATTCCTACAACATATAATTCCAATAACAATAGGGGGACAAGATTATTTACCTCGATAAGCCCAAAATTATCCAAGTTTAAAGTCGATCCTGAGCAAGGTTTAGCTCCTACTCCGTGCGCTCCAATTCGCTCCAAGAAACCCTTAGAAGTTCTACACAACTTCTACTTAGTACTCCAACCAATTATGGAGATTTTCCTTAGGGTTTCGTTTAGTGGCTAAAGGAAAGTATAGTAGTATTTTCCGGGCTTTTCGTATAGAGGGTACTTGGAAATACTACAAAGGTTTTGGGCTAGAGTATTTTGGTATTATAACAATACTTGGAGAAGTATTTCTATACCACAAAGGGGGGGTGTATTTCTCGAAACCAACTAGGCAAGGGGGAGGGGTTCTCGGCCGAGGGCCTCTCTAAGGGGGAGGGGGAGAGGGCTTGGACGAGAGCTCTTTCTAAGAGGGGGGGAGGATTTTAACACTTAGAAAACATTTTGTGGATGAAGAAGTTCATCAACTAAGGGGGGTATTTATAGGTCAAGCAATGGCCAACCAATGGCCAAGATGAAGCCAAGTGCAAGGCAAGTGTAGGGGGAGGATTCATCCATGTGTCCTTATCCATCTACCACACAAAATATCCTACCTAACCCTTGACCAAGAAAGAGCACAAAAAACGTGCCAAAGAATGCCCTTGCCGTCCACTTTTGAGGGTGACACACGCCACCCTCCCGTTGGTCCAAAATATTTCGTCTCTCGGAAAATCCGCAAAAATAATAAATGACATAGCCGGAATTTTCCCTTCGCAAAGTTTGTAAAACGTTTCGTCGGAAAACGACTCTTTTCGGGGGTTGTGCACAAATTTCGAACCTTGCCTACCTTAAGGCTTAAACTTTCGTACGTACGTCTTCACATACATACTCTGAAAATACGGGGTATAACAAACTCCTTGACCAAAAACTAAGCCACAAAATCGTCCAACCCTTGCCCAAGTTGCCGTCCATATGAGGGTGACAAGTGTCACCCTCCCGTTGGTCCAAAATATTTCATCTCTCGGAAAAATCTGCAAAAATAATAAATGACATAGCCGTAATTTTCCCTACGCAAGTTTTGTTAAACGTTTCGTCGGAAAACGATTCTTTTTGATAGGTGTGCACAATTTTTTTCGTCCATAGTGCCTAACTAAGGCTAAACTTTTGTACGTACGCCCTCACGTACATACTCTGGAAATACGGGGTATAATACATAGGTCCAAGTATTTGTACTGTACAATCTTCCCTATTGGTCTTACACTGTTATGGGGCAATTACAACTTGTGAACTCTACACAACTATAGTCTCAGTTCACTTACCATTCTTGTCAACATTCTTACTTTTCACTTACTAATCAAAGTATTCCTACCTCTGGGGTTACTATCACTTACAACTGCTAGCAATAAAGGGAAAACATATACGCTAGGGCAAAATCTGAATCTAACCATGCACATATGATTCCAAAGAATCGACATATACCTGTAACCCCGTGCGATGTCGCCTCCTGATCCTGTCCAGTAGTCACGTCATCTCTGCGGTTCGAAGGACCGCCAGAACTATAAACTCCACCGACTCTACCACTACCGCTAACATCCAACACCGCTGGGGAACGCACAGCTGTGAAGGAAAGGGAACCAACCATCGGCCTCATAGGCTGAGCCACCTCACCGGTGCTCTTTCTAAAAGGACATACCCTCCGAATATGGCCCGGACGGCCACAATAAAAACAAACGCCTGTTCCATAACGGCATTTCCCCGAATGACACTTACCACATCTGATACACTGAGGAATAGGTGGCCTTGACCGAGAAAGTCATCTGCTCCTCTGAGAACCTCGACCCCTGGAGCTTGGACCGGCTCCTAAATACCTCGTGGGGTCTAATCTCCCACCTGTGAGCTGCTGGGTTATGTACTGGGTAGGCTGGGACGAATATCTCACTCGCTGCTGAGGCTGCTCGTCCAAAAATTCACCGGGATAACCAACCGGTCTAGCCCTCTTACGCTGATCTCCGCGTTGGCCCTCTACCCTCTGACACTGCTCAGATAGCCGAATAACCTCCTGCTGATGAAACTGTAGCACCGCTATCTTGGTCAATAACATAACTGCTTCCCTCATGACCTTATAGTCTTCTCCTAACTGAGAAACTGGAGGCTCTGGTGCTGGGGCCTCAAAACCTGGCGCATAAGAACTCGCCGATCATGCGACAACATCCAGATACCACAGGTATAAGCCCTATCAACTCTCTCGAGTCCGACTAGTAGCTCCGCTACTCCTTTGCCCTTCTCAAGGGCCGTGGCCCTCTCGAGGCATAATCAGAACACAAAATCACGTCGAGAGGAATTATCTTACTAACACGCCTCTATGGCACGATCTTAGAGTGAGAAGAATAGAAACCAACTCATAAATGTCCCCGTAGCCTCCTATTTATGGGTGTGGCGCAACACACCGATAATCAAGACTCTACTAGACACGGTGCGTAGATATTCCGAGGACCGATCGCTCGATACCACTGTCACGCCCAAACCCAAGCTCGTGATCGTGCCCTACCCGGGCACCCTTTACCTTAACAACACAAGTAAATCGGAAATTTAATAACACCCTTTTTTTTTTAAAACCAACATACGTGCGAGGTCAAAGACGACAAGGCTGCCATAATCTACATACTCAAAAGACACTACACTGCATACGAGTCCAATCCTACATATGAATACGCACTTAAGAGTTTTATCAATCGTGACGGACAAGGCCCCGCTGCATCCATAATCAGATAAAAGCACATCTCGAAAGAACTTATACCAAAAGATAAACTCACGAATGATGGAGCTATCCAAAACTCGAGCAGTCCTACACTGCCGATCACCAAACAACAGACCTAAACTCAAGCAGATGAACGCAGCCCCCCGAAGGAGGTCAGTACGAAGAATGTACCAAGTATGTGAAATAGTAAGTACTGTAATGAAATCAAACAGTCTAAACAAAACAGGAGACATATATGATAGCCAACCTACAGTACACAATACATAAGCAGTCATAACAAGTCAGGGACGCATGCCCTCAAGTCATTTCTAAAATATAACCATGGGTCTCACACCCATAATATCAATCATGCCCGTGGAATCCTTCCTCACTGCCGGCAGTCCATGATATAATATAACACCAATAGGCATACATGAACACCAAGTCCCACCTGTGTCCTAAAACTGTACGGGCCAAGTAGGAAAACGAGCAGGTGGTATAACGTCTTGGGGTTTACCCCTCATTTATACTCTTACCCTGGAGAAGGTGGTAAAGCAGGGGGTATAATGTCTTGGGGGTTTACCCCTCATTTATACTCTTACCCTGGAGAATATGGTAAAGCAGGGGGTATAATGTCTTGGGGGTTTACCCCTCATTTATACTCTTACTCCCGGAGAGGTGGTAAGCGGTATAATGTCTTGGGGGTTTACCCCTCATTTATACTCTTACCCTGGTGAAGGTGGTATAGCGTCTTGGGGGTTTACCCCTCACTTATACTCTTACCCTATCTCAACCGGCCGTCAAACAACACATAAGCACTACCACGTCTTTTATAAAAATCCGGGAATTTAACCCAAGTACTACAAATAACGGAAGCATACCCGTGGAATCCCACATCACTGTCGGTACTGTTACACCCCGTAGTTCCAGAGTATGTATATGAGGACGTACGTACGAGAATACGACATTAAAGTTGGAAAGGAAGAAAGATGTGATTTTTCGACGGAAAAATTTTCGGATTTTGTGAAGGAAAAAGGTTCGTTAATGGGAATTGGATTCCCAGATTTGGTATTCGGACTTTTTGGAATATTTAAGAATTATGAAATTTTATTTCCGGAATTGGTCACGTGGTGCCCACAGGAGGAAATTTACGGTTTTGTGGGGCCCACTTTATTTTTGGAATTTTGGCATTACGGATATTTTTCGGAAGACGGAATATTTTGGACGAGTAGGGGGGCGACACGTGTCACCCCCCCCCCCTTGAGGCCATGTGGGCCCATTGTTTTGGAGTGTTGGACGTTTTTCTTGGTGGACAAGTGGCCCATTTTTGTGGTGGCCACTTGTCCCATTGTTATGGTGGACAAATGGTTGGCCAACTACCCACACACATGTACCCCATCCTCACCACACACTTGCCTAGATCTTGGCCATTGATTTTCCTATAAATACCCCATTGATTTCAAGACTTCTTCATCCACTTAAATGTTTCTAAGTCACAAAAATCCCCCTCCCTCCTTGTGTAGCTCGTCCGAAATCCCCCCTCCCACTTTGTGTAGAAAATACTTCAAGTATTGTTGTATTATCCTGTTATACCCCGTATTTCCAGAGTATGTACGGGAGGGCGTACGTATAAAAGTTTAAGCCTTAAGTTAGGCAAGGACCGAAAATTTTGTGCACAACACACGAAAAGAATCGTTTTCCGACGAAACGTTTTCCAAACTTTGCGAAGGGAAAAATACGGCTATGTCATTAATAATTTTTGCGGATTTTTCCGAGAGATGAAATATTTTGGACCAACGAGAGGGCGACACTTGTCACCCTCAAGTGGGTGGACGAAATGGTCTTCCATTGGCACGTTTTGCCTTTATTTTTTTGTCGGCGAGTTGGTAGGATATTTTGTGTGGTAGATGACCAAGTGGGACCCACACACATGTCCTAATCTACACCTCCACTTGCCCCCACTTGTCTTGATCTTGGCCATTGGTTGGCCTATAAATACCCCTTAGTTGATGAACTTCTTCATCCACACTTAGACATTTCTAAGTCTTAAAATCCCTTCCCCTCTCGAGAGCTCTGGCGAGCACCTCTCCCCCTTCCTAGTTATGCTAGCCAAACCCTCCCCTTTGTGAGCCTTGGCCGAAACTACCCCCTTCCTAAAGTTGTTTTTCATGAAGTACCCCTTGGTAGAAAAGTATTCTCCAAGTATCATATTATTCCAAAATACTCGCCCAATACCTTGTAGTATTCCAAGGTTACACCTATACTAAAAGCCCGGAAATACTATTATACTTCCTTCACTACAAAACGAAACCCTAAGGAAAATCTTCATAGGTTGAAGTTTTAAGAAGAAGTTGCGTAGAACTTCTAAGGGTTGTTTGAGCGGGTCGAGCACCTGCAGAGTGAGCTAAACGTTGCTTAGGATCGACATTTAAACTAGGATAATTTTGGGCTTATCGAGGTAAATACTCTTGTCCTTCTATTGTAATTGGAAATAACATCGTAGTAGTATAGAAATGAATATAAGATACATGTAAGGATATTACAGTAAGAGAATTGAACTGTAATAGAAAGATATTACGTAAGAAGATTAAACTGCATTTACATAGACTGTATTTGCGAGACTTGTGTAGTTTAACTGTAGGGAAGTGCTGCCCAATTTTTCCGTAGAATATTCTAGAGTAGTCTAGACGCTGATAGACGATATGGCCTTTATAGGTTGAATGTTCGCGAGTAGCATGTTTTACTTGGAAGGTGGACAAGGCTAGTCGGGTTATAGCCGTGGAGCGTTTTGCTAATAGTCGATAATCGTCGCGAGGTATGTGATTCTTCCTATCCTCTTGAGCATGATATTTTAAAAAGAATATATATAGTACGGTAGACGCGTACGTGTTAATCGAACGTAGTTTTACGGCAATGTCTTTTGACTTAAGCCTGAATAATAAGAATCTTGAAGTATTTCAAGAGAATTAAGAAACCTTTTTGGAAGAAGGATAATACTTGGTTTTGAAAGCATAAGAAGTTATACTAGCTTTATGGGAAGTTAGGTATAACGACTTAAGAGAGATAAAATGAACGGTTTACTTAATTATTTATTAAAGCCTTATTGATTTCTGAAATGAGAATAAGTATCGAACAAACCACAAAAGCTAATAAAGGGAAATGTATTGACTAATAAAGTATTATTAAAACCAGTAGAAACCTCCATCCGCATAGAAGCTAAGATGAGACAAAATGATATTACATTTCCTAGATCATGGTCGCTTCTAATAAGATTGTTATGAACAAGAATAACCTACTCACACATAAGGCATATGTTTCTCAAATTGTTTTAAAGGAGAATTATATTAGTAAGTGATTAAAACTATGAACTACGAAACCTTTCGAAAATAAAAGACTCGAGTAATTGAACTTAGGCAAACTTGGACGTTTGGAAAAAAATGTTGTTACTTGATATTAAAAAGGAAACTGTTTCAGGTTACTTAAAAAAAAGATAGTCACTCTATTTTTGATACTACGGGTATCGTGTGACTTTTGTGAAAGAAACGGATCTTTTTAAAAGAATTAATGTATGAAGTATTTTGGGGTTAAAACCCGAACTTGTTGTCATAAAATAGAAAGTACCTTGGGTGAATAACTTGACTATGTTGGTTTGTGATAGCCTTGTAATACTTTCTTGATTGGTTTGATAAGTAATCATGTTATGATGCTACGTGTGTTAGTGTCTTATGATGTTTGTGTAAAGCCGGTTTCCTTGCGTGCTTATATTGATTAACGATAAGCCGTTGTATCGTTATATTATCACATACCCTCGACTTGATATACCGAGGGCTTGCACACCTTGACGCGGGTCTATACGGCCTACGCGTCGCGTGACTATGCGAGCAGCGGTATGCTCCGTGATTGATCATTCCGGTGTTTTATCCCGACGCGGATGCCCTACGCGGCTGTGTGACTACGCGTCTATGAGACTATGCGGATCGCGAGTCCGTGAGGGTACCGGGTTAGCTGCCCCGACGCGAGGAATACCTCACGCGGGCCTATGTTTGGCCTATGCGAGCGGGCAGATGCTCCAGACTAGACACGCATATCGATACCGAGGCGAGTGGCCAGCTTCGATCATGTGGTGCGGTCTAGAAAGACCCCGTGATATAGTTTTATAACATTGTTGGTACTGTGGGTTTTAGTAGTCGGCTATGCCTTCGTACTTACCCCGTACGGTTTTATTATGACACAGGTGGGACCTGGTGTTCATGTGTACTCCTTGGTGTTATTACATCATAGACTGCCGACAGTGAGGAAGGTATTCCACGGGCATGATTGATGTGGTGGGCGTGAGACCCATTGTTGTATTTGAGTAATGACTTTGAGGGCGCGAGTCCCTGACTTGACGTGACTGCTTACATATTGTGTATCGTAAATTGGTTATCATATATGTCTTCTGTTTATATAGACTATTATGATTTCATTTACAGTATTTTCAGTTTCACATACTTGGTACCTGTTGTACTGACCTCCTTCGGGGGGCTGCGTTCATGCCGCAGGTAGAGGTACACCAGTCGTCGATCCTCGCTCTTAGGATCACAATTCAGCGTTTTGGGAAGCTCCGTTTCTCCGGAGGCTTATCTTTGGTATAGTCCCCTGTTGTTGTAGGTACTTACATTCAGGGGTATGGCGGGGCCCTGTCCCGTCGTTGGTGTTGTAAAACTCTTAGAGGTCTGTAGTCCTGTTGTAAAGTTGGGATGTAACTGTTCATTCTTGAGATATTTATATACTTGCCGAAGGGCACTCTTTTATTTGATAAATTGTGTCTCTTTACATCGTTTCATGTCTTGTTTTATATTCCATTGACACTCGATGTATGTCTACTTAGGTGCCCGGTAAGGCACGACCACGCCCGGTTCGGTCGTGACAAAAGTGGTATCGAGCGATTAATCTCTGAAAGTGTCTCACGCATCAGATCTAGTAAGTCTTGATTATCGGTGTGTTGTGCACCACACCAATAATCAGGAGGCTATAGGATATTTAGGATTGGTTTCCATTCTTCTCACTCCGAGATCGTGCCTTAGAGCTGTGTTATAAGTTGGATCCTCTAACGTATTTCTTCCTTACCGCTATGCCTCCGCTAAGGCAACCCGCCCGTATGGCGCAAGGCAGAGAGTCGCGAGTAGAGCACGAGAGGTTACTAGTGGCACAGCCCAATCATCACTGGGGTGGTGCTTCATTCGGGAGTTCTGACGCCACCAAATTTCAGCAGAGTCTAGCACACCGAAGTTCCTGCATGCGCATGAGATTTGAACCTTCGCCCACGACCAGCAGCAGACAAGATAGATTGCAAAGAGACGACCTGCATTAGCTAGGAGTTAGAAACCAGAGTATTTTAGGTATCGATTCATCACGGTCTTAATGATTATTTAAGAGAGGTTGTGCAAGAGTAGCTCTTCGAGCTTGAGCATGGCTCGTACGGCTTATGCGCAGCAGTCGAGAAACGTAAGGATCGACGGGTTAACCAAGATCGCGAGAAGAGGCCGAACAATGCAGGTCTTTTGGTAACTTTCGAGACGAATCGCCTCGCAGCAGACAGATATGCGCCGCCATCGCAGAGTGTCCTCCCGTGGTTCGTGACGCTCGAGTATGCAGGAGTTGGCCGTAACTCCGTGGCTTCGGTTCACGATATACATAGGTTCTAGCCACCGAGTTCGATTTTTCTCGTTGTTCACGATGACAGCGCCATCCCGGAATGTCGTCTTTTATCGGTACTTGTTATGCTTGGCGGCACAGGCCATTTTATGAGAAATTGTCCGACCAAAGGTGGCGCGACGTAGAGACTCACCTTCAGATCGTGGCTAGTTCATCACCTTCCTAGCTATGCGCCAACAAGGTGATTGATTAGAACGACAGCGAGTGAAGCGGTAGATACAGGTATATCCTTAAACCCTCTGGAGATTAGTATGTGTGATAAGATGAGTATATCTTAAGTGTTATGTTCAGATAACATTGTGTTAATCATGGTTAGTTATCAGGGTAAGATTGGGGATAGGGAAAGTGTGAACTTTAGATTTTTATACGTAGAGACCTTAGAGGCGAGACCATCTTGGGTAAAAGAGTTATTTTATGTTTGACCCTTATCGGAGTGCATTGTATGCGTGAGCTATGTTTTTGGGATAAGTCCCTGAGTAGTGTGAAATGAAAGAGGGTAGTTGATCTAAGAAGACCACTAGGTTTTTGTGACTTGATTGTGAGATTGTTCAGGATCGGGGAACAAGAGTTTTGCGCGATAGCGGGTCGGGTTGCGGGTCAACCTGCGACATGTATTGTGGTGGGGTCAGTTCGAGGTGGTCCCGCCAGATGGTGGGGTCACGAGGGTGCTAGGCCCAAGTTTAGTTAACCAGCGTACGAGTTCGTGGATGCTCGACCGATGAGTCGGCCGAGGGGTCGGGCCCTCTTGTCTTTCACCAATACCGCTACTCCTACAGAGGGTTATGCGGGATGTTATATCAGGAAGGTTGTAAGGCTGCACGAGGTGCCTACTTTCACCTTATGACAGGCAGTGGAGCCCAGATTACTGCTATTTCTTTTTTCTGGAAGTTTTACCAGGCAAGGTTAGGAACTCAAAGTGAGTCTCGATCGCATTCTCCTCGCCGGTGTGTGGATTTCGTGGGTAGCCGTGAGGATTGTTGTCTCTGTTGAGGAGTGTTTTATAGCTACCATTTCAGATTCGGTGTCGCCTACGAAGCCTTGTAGGGCGGAAGTGTAAGTCTTGGCCGATTGGTTCGATGTTGGCAAGGTTCAGATAGTTGGTTCATACTTGTTTCGACAGGATGTGGATAGGGTGAAGCTTATCCAGAAGATATTATTGGAAGCTCAGAGTCAACAGGAGTCGTGCGGATAATCGGCGACGACACTTAGAGCTCAAAGTCGACGGTGGGTCTTGAAGGTACCACCCGGAAAGGGTGTGACGAGTTTTGGAAAATAGAGGAAACTTAGCCCGAGTTACTTTGGGCCTTTGCAGATCATTTGGAAAATAGGCCAAGTTGCCTATAAGTTAGCATTGTCGTCCGACTTAGGAGGCAGTACGTCCGGTCTTTCATGTTGTTATGTTCGGAAAAGTATCGGAGATCCATCCAGAGTGTTCCCAGTTAATGATGATCAAGTTGGAGGTAGTAACCCAGCGATTTTGGAAAAAGAAGCAGAATCAGAAATGTGATAAGTTATGAGAAAGAGTACGAATGTACGAGAAGGGTACGACGAGTAAGGGAAGAAGCGAGCATGTGTTACGAGCATAGATGTGATCATTTCTTTTGTAAAGTGAAGGTGCGAAGGGAGTATATTTTAGACCTCGGGTGGGAGCTTTTGTAGTGATGGAAGTGATTCCTCGTGGACTGGACGTAAGTGTTCGCGCTGTTGTATTGTGGCGCGTGTGGCATGATTGTTTTCGTAAGTACAACAAAGGAAGACTATAATCGCGCATGGTTGTTTTTGAGACTTAGGAGGAACATTCGACAAATGTTTCTAAGAGGGAGAATGTTATACCCGTATTTCCAGAGTATGTACGGAGGGCGACGATAAAAGTTTAAGCCTTAAGTTAGGCAAGGACCGAAAATTTTGTGCACAACACACGAAAAGAATCGTTTTCCGACGAAACGTTTTCCAAACTTTGTGAAGGGAAAAATACGGCTATGTTATTAATAATTTTTGCGGATTTTTCTGAGAGATGAAATATTTTGGATCAACGAGAGGGCGACACTTTTCACCCTCAAGTGGGTGGACGAAATGGTCTTCCATTGGCACGTTTTGCCTTTATTTTTTTTGTCAAGGAGTTGGTAGGATATTTTGTGTGGTAGATGACCAAGTGGGACCCACACACACATGTCCTAATCTACACCCTCCACTTGCCCCCCCACTTGTCTTGATCTTGGCCATTGGTTGGCCTATAAATACCCCCATTAGTTGATGAACTTCTTCATCCACACTTAGACATTTCTAAGTCTTAAAATCCCTTCCCCCCCCTCTCTTGAGATCTCTAGCCGAGAGCACCTCTCCCCCCCTTCCTAGTTATGCTAGCCGAAACCCCTCCCCCTTTGTGAGCCTTGGCCGAAACTACCCCCCTTCCTAAAGTTGTTTTTCGTGAAGTACCCCCCCTTGGTAGAAAAGTATTCTCCAAGTATTGTTACTATTCCAAAATACCTTGGCCCAATACCTTGTAGTATTCCAAGGTTACACCTATACTAAAAGCCCATAAATACTATTATACTTCCTTCACTACAAAACGAAACCCTAAGGAAAATCTTCATAGGTTGAAGTTTTAAGAAGAAGTTATAGAACTTCTAAGGGTTGTTTGGAGCGGGTTGGAGCACCCAGAGTAGGAGCTAAACGTTGCTCAGGATCGACATTTAAACTTGGATAATTTTGGGCTTATCGAGGTAAATACTCTTGTCCTTCTATTGTAATTGGAAATTACATACTGTAGTATAGAAATGAATATAAGATACATAGAAGGATATTACAGAAGAGAATTGAACTGTAATAGAAGGATATTACAGAAGAAGATTAAACTGTACTTACATAGATCAGATTTGGCAGAGACTTGTGTAGTTTAATGGGTAGGAAGTGTCGCCCAATTTTTCCGTAGAATATTCTACAGAGTAGTCTAGACGTTGATAGACGTATATGGCCTTTATAGGTTGAATGTTCTGCGAGTAGCATGTTCTACTTGGAAGGTGGACAAGGCTAGCCGGGTTATAGCCGTGGAGCGTTTTGCTAATAGTCGATAATCGTCGCGAGGTATGTGATTCTTCCTATCCTCTTGAGCATGATATTTTAAAAGAATATATATAGTACGGTAGACGCGTACGTGTTAATCGAACGTAGTTTTACGGCAATGTCTTTTGACTTAAGCCTGAATAATAAGAATCTTGAAGTATTTCAAGAGAATTAAGAAACCTTTTTTGAAAGAAGGATAATACTTGGTTTTGAAAGCATAAGAAGTTATACTAGCTTTATGGGAAGTTAGGTATAACGACTTAAGAGAGATAAAAGGAACAGTTTACTTAATTATTTATGAAAGCCTTATTGATTTTGGAAATGAGAATAAGTATCGAACAAACCACGAATGGCTAATAAAGGGAAATGTATTGACTAATAAAGTATTATTAAAACCAAGAGAAACCTCCATCCGCATGTGCTAAGATGAGACAAAATGATATTACATTTCCTAGATCATGGCTGCTCTAATAAGATTGTTATGAACAAGAATAACCTACTCACACATAAGGCATATGTTTCTAAAATTGTTTTAAAGGAGAATTATATTAGTAAGTGATTAAAACTATGAACTACGAAACCTTTCGAAAATAAAAGACTCGAGTAATTGAACTTAGGCAAATTTGGACGTTTGGAAAAGAATGTTGTTACTTGATATTAAAAAAGGAAATTGTTTCGGGTTACTTAAAAAAAGATAGTCACTCTATTTTTGATACTACGGGTATCGTGTGACTTTTGTGAAAGAAACGGATTTTTAAAGAATTAATGTATGAAGTACTTTGGGGTTAAAACCCGAACTTGTTGTCATAAAATAGAAAGTACCTTGGGTGAATAACTTGACTATGTTGGTTTGTGATAGCCTTGTAATACTTTCTTGATTGGTTTGATAAGTAATCATGTTATGATGCTACGTGTGTTAGTGTCTTATGATGTTTGTGTAAAGGGGTTTCCTGTCGTTCTTATGTTGATTAACGATAAGCCGTTGATCGTTATATTATCACATACCCTCGACTTGATATACCGAGGGCTTGCCACCCTTGATGCGGTCTATACGGCTTACGCGGTCGTGTGTGACTATGCGGAGCAGCGGTATGCTCCGTGATTGATCATTCCGGTGTTTTATCCCGACGCGGATGCCTATGCGGCTCGCGTGACTACGCGTCTATGAGACTATGCGGATCGCGAGTCCGTGAGGTACCGGGTTAGCCGCCCCGACGCGAGGAATACCTCATGCGGGCCTATGTGTGGCCTATGCGAGCGGCGGTATGCTCGAACCAGACGCGCATTGATACCGAGGGCGAGTGGCCGCCGATCATGGTGCGCCAGAAAGACCCCGTGATATAGTTTTATAGCCTTGTTGGTACTGTGGGTTTTAGTAGTCGGCTATGCCTTCGTACTTACCCCGTACGGTTTTATTATGACACAGGTAGGACCTGGTGTTCATGTGTACTCCTTGGTGTTATTACATCATAGATTGCCGACAGTGAGAAAGGTATTCCACGCACGATTGATGTGGGCGTGAGACCCATTGTTGTATTTGAGTAATGACTTTGAGGCGCGAGTCCCCGACTTGACGTGACTACTTACATATCAGGTATCATAAATTGGTTATCATATATGTCTTCGCTTATATAGACTATTATGATTTCATTTACGATTTTCGCCACATACTTGGTACCGTCAGATCGACCTCCTTCGGCCGCGTCACGCCGCAGTAGGTACACGATCATCGATCCTCGCCTTAGGATCACAGTCAAGAGCTTGGGAAGCTCCGCTTCTCCGAGGCTTATCTTTGGTATATGTTATACCCCGTATTTCCAGTATGTATGCGAGGGCGACGCATGCGAGAATACGCAGAAAGATCGGAAAGGAAGAAAGAGGTGATTTTTCCACGGAAAAGTTTCCGGTTTTGAGAAGGAAAAAGGTTCGTTAACGGGAATTGGATTCCCAGTTTGGTATTCGGACTTCGGAATATTAGAGAATTATGGAATTTTATTTTCTGGAAATGGTCACGCTGGGCCCACGAGAAATTTACTGGCTTTGTGGGGCCCACTTTGTTTTGAGATTTTGGCCATTGTGGATATTTTTCGAAAGACGCTTTGAGGGCCAATAGGAGGGTGACACGTGTCACCCCGCCCAGTGGCTTGGCCGGTTACATTTGGGCACAGTGCCGACTGTAGTCGCTTTCCGACTAAACGCTTCCACACTTTCGGAGGGAAAATTACCGCTATGTCCTTTTTAAATTTTGCGGATTTTTACGAGAGAAGAATCATTTTGGACCAACCGGAGGGTGACATGTGTCACCTCACATCGAAGCGCGGGCGCCCGTGGGCGATTATCGTTCACGAATCGATTGTTATTGGGGCTCACGTTTTTGGCCCTATTGGTTCCTTGTTTTGTGCCTTGTTTTGGCCTTGTTTTGTGGCTTGTCTTGTGCCATGTTTTGTGGAGTAGGGGTTAGGGTGCACTTGGCTTGATCAAGGCCTTACACTTGCCTTGCACATGGCTCGATCTTGCCATTGGTTGGCATTTGGGTTTGCTATAAATACCCCCTTTGTGAAGACTTCATTCATCCACAAATGTTTCCAAGTCTTGAATCCTCCTCCTCTTGTTGACTCTCGTCCAAGAGCTCCTCTCCTTGAAAGTGGCCTTTGGTGAGGTCTCCTCCCCCTCATGAGGTCTCCAGGTGGGTACCCACTGCCTAGTTGTTTTCGTATAATACCCTTGTTGTGGTATAGAAATACTCCCTAGTATTGTTATAATGCCCAAAATACCTTAGCCTTGTACCTTGTAGTATTCCAAAGATACCTCTTTACGTGAGTCCGGAAATACTACCTTTTGTCCTTTTAGTCTCAAACCGAAACCACAAGGAAATCTTCATAGTTGGTCAAGTATGTGAGTAGAAGTTGGTTAGAACTTCTAAGGGTTGTTTGGAGTGGTTTGGAGCGCACGGAGTGAGCTAAACCTTGCTCAGATCGACATTATAACTTGGATAATTTTGGGCTTATCGAGGTAATTATCTTGTCCTCTATTGTAATTGGAAATTACATGTTTGTTAGAGTATAGTCAAGTATACTATATATGGAACTACTTAGTATTCGCAATGTCTTTTGACTTAAGCCCAAGAATAAAGAATCGAATCGAATCAGATTTACATGTGTATCAGACGGTAGACTTATGTAGTATTCGAGTAGAATTGTACACGCCCGTAGACGTGTAAACCCCGGTTGGCTTAGTAGCCTCGATAGAGAGGAGATTTACGCTGCGGGGAGGTGTTGCTAATTTTCTATAGAAAGATAGAAACTTGTGTTTTGGGGTTAATAGACGCTTTGACCTTTATAGGTGAAAGTACTAAGAGTAGCGTATTCTACCTCAGAGTGGAAAGGGCTAGCGCGTTGTAGTACTTGGAGCATTTTGCTTATTGTCGATAAATCGTCGCGAGGTATGTGAACCTCTTCCTATCTTTTTCTAGCATGATTGTTGTGAACTATGTAGTACGATGACGCATACGTGCTAAGTGATTTGGTTGGTTTAAAACATAGGGTGTTATAATAGCTTTATGGGAAGTTAGTTATAACGACCTTATGTAAGTGAAAATGGTTTCTTGATGTTAGAAGTTAAGAGACTTGATCTTATAAGATAAGAGACTTAACTTATTTGTTTTAATGTGGATGTTTGTGTGAAACCTCATTCGTGAGTAATGAGTACTTGGTTTTAAAGGGATAATGTTTCATCGATTTCGGAATCGAATGTGTATCGACGCACCACCGCTGCGTTAATAAAGGAAAATGTATTGAATAATGATGTGTTGTATTAAAACCAAGAAACCTCCATCCGCATGAAGCTAAGATGAGACAAAATGATATTACATTTTCTAGATCATGGTCACTGTAATAAGATCGTTATAAACAAGAATAAACTACTCACGATATGACATATGTTACTCAATTGTTCTAAAAGGAATCAGTGATTAAGTTTGGGAACTATGAAACCATTTGAAAATGAGAAGTTTGAGTAATGAAACTAGGCAAACCGAACTTAGGAAAAGAATGTTGTTACTTGATTTTGAAAAGGAAGGTGGGTTGGTCATTCTAATACTACGGTATCGGTGACTTTTATAAAAGTAATGGATCTCTTTAAAAGAACTTAACGTATGTAGTACTTTGGGGTTAAAACCCGACTTTGGCATAAAATGAAAGTACTTTGAGTTGTGTGAAACTTGCTTATGCTTGTTGTCAGAAACTTGCCTATGCTTGTGATGATAGCCTTTATTGTACAATCGTTGTGTTTCGTGTTACCGCGTCTCGATAGAGGTCGGTTGGATCGTTGAGAACTTACTCGACGCGCTACGGTGACGAGAAATTCCACGCACGTTCGCTGATAGTATTATTGTTGTTAATCGCTTTGGACATACCGACACGACGCGTAGCGCACGCATGCTTCCATTTTGGTTAAGGTCTTGTGGTTAATCGCTTTGGATATATCGACACGATCGTAGCGCACGGGTATGTTTCCATTTTGATTATCGCCTGTGATTTCTTCGACATACCGACACACGCGTAGCGCACGTATGCGTCCATTTGGAATGTTGTCTTATTTTTCCTTTCGACATACCGACACGATGCGTAGCGCACGTATCGTCCATTTGGAATGTTGTCTTATTTTTCCCTTCGACATACCGACACGATCGCAGCGCACGGGTATGCTTCCATTTGGATTCTTTGTCTTGTTGTTGAGGTCACATGGACATGTCTACACCGATGCACTCCGGCATGCGCCATGGGACATTGGTATTATTGTTGCATCATGGACATGTCTACACCGGCGCAAGATTCCGGCACGCGCCATAATGCGAACTGATTGATGTTGTGGGCGTGAGACCCATAGTTATATCGGAGTGATGATCGTTTTATGTTGTGAATCGTAGTTTGGTTATCATACATGTCTCCGCTTTATATAGACTAGTATGATTTCATTTACTGATTGCATGTTTCACATACTTGGTACTGTTGTTATCGACTTCCTTCGGGCCATGCGTCACGCCGCAGTAGAGGTACATCGGCCGTGGATCCCGCCTTGGATCACAGCTCAGACGGGAAGTTCCGCTTTCTTGGAGGCTTATCTTTTGTATGTGTTCCTCGAGTTGTAGGTTCTTGTACATTCAGGGGTATGGCGGGGCCCTGTCCCGTCATAGTCGTTGTAAATCTTAGAGGTCTGTAGTCCTGTTGTGGGCAGGGTTGTAAAGGATTAAACTGTTCAGGTTTTATGTATATACTGAAGGCAACTGTTTTGGTTGGCCTGTTTATTTATGATATCTCTTGTTAAATGACTCATGTTTTATGTTCCGCTGATTTTCTCTGATGTATGTATCACTAGGGTGCCCAGGGTAAGGCACCAGTAACGGGCCCCGGAACGGGTCGTTACAAAAGTGGTATCAGAGCAGTTAATCCTCGGAAAGTGTCTACAGACCGTGTCTAGTAGAGTCTTGATTATCGATGTGTTGTGCACAACACATCGATAATCGTGAGGTCAGCAGGACATTTAGGATTGGTTTCCATTCTTCTCATCCTGAGATCGTGCCTTAGAGCTGTGTTGTAAGTTGGACCCCTCTGACGTATCTCGTTTTTACCAGTTATGCCTCCGCGCAAGGCAACCAGAGCCCAGAAGGGCAAGGCAGCCGAGGGAGCTGCTAGTGAGATACAGAGGAGTTCGAGGGCGCAGCCGCCAAGACTGAGGTCAGGCTTGACGGCGGTTTTGTGGACGCCACCAAAGAGAGGTTAGAGCCGCAAAGAACGGCTGCCGAGACCGCAAGCACTGAGCCTCCACCCCCACACCGGCGAGGAGATGGGTTACGCGAGAGATGGCCTTGCTGCCGTGGTCGTGGCCGATATGAGATAGGCCGATGCAGCAGCCCAGCCCGATGCACCGCCGTTCACTCCGAGCGAATAGTTTGAGGCTACGGACTTTCTCGAGTCAGCCCGCCAGAGTTTTACTGGTCGAGGCACGAGGATGATCCGCAGGAGTTCATCCCAGCGATAGCGGATCACGCGGTGATCAAGGCTTGTAAACCGAGTCCGTGACCTTTGTTCGCGTCGGCCGCGTGATACCGCAATGATCGGTTTGATTCATGAGCTTTCCGGGAGAGCATGCACCTCCAGCAGTATGGGATGAGTTTTCGGGCTTTCTCACGCACTTCTTGCCTCCGCAGATGAGGAGGGCACGGCCGACGATTTTTGTTATCGAGACAGCAGAGGCGACCGTCGGGAGTACAATGTCGAGTTCGATTCTTTGGCTCGATATGTCCCTACGCTTAGTTGCATATGGAGGATAGGTGCATCGCCACGCCACCGCTTGATGATTATATGGCCGAATCTTGTGCGGGTGTTTCTTCACCGCATGGACATTGCCCGCACGCAGCTCACGCACCAGGATGAGGCGCGGAGGGTCGACTAATGACTGGATCGCCAGCGAAGAGGCCGGGACGGCAGGTCCTTTGGTGGCTTTCGAGGCGGACCGCCGGAAGCGAGAAGTTATATACCCCCACCAAGATGCAGTGGTCCTCCACCGCCTTCGACGCAGTCGTGGCTCCAGGTTCAGATTTTCGGAGAGGCGGTGTTAACCACCAAGCCACCCCTACCTCGTTGTGACCATCGTGGTAGACTCCATTTTGGAGAGTGTCGTGCTAGATTGGGAGTTTGTTTTGCATGCGACAGCAGGCCATTTTGCGAGGAACCGCCCTACCAAGGGAAGCGGATGTTACGACTCACCTTCAGGATCCGTGGGCTGGTTCATCACCTTCTACAACATGCACTGCAGGCGTGCCTATGATTAGAGTGGAGCGGTAGCTTCAGTATATCCTTAACCTCTAGAGTTTTGGTATGCTTGTTATGATGATCTCATTATTGTGTGCTATGCGGATAGCATTGTGATATGTGAGTTAAAATGCATGGTTAGTTGGAAGGATACGTATGAGGCATGGTAAGTGTGAACCTTAGACTATTTCACGATCGAGACCTTAGAGGTAAGGTCGTCTTGAGTAAAAGGATTCGTTTTATGTTTTATCTTTATAAGGGTGAGTAGTATACGTTGGATTTATTTGTGTGATAAGTCCATGGGTAGTGTGAGATGGAAGTGGTAGCTTTCGTGATGTGAATTAGTAAGATTGTTCCGGATCGGAACAAGAGTTTGGCACGGTTGGGGTCGGGTTTAGGACCATTTGCGGGTCAAACCGTAACCCGATTTGGGGTGGGGCCAGTTCTGGGTGGTCCCGCGGTGGTAGGGTCACGAGGATGCTAGGCCCAAGTTTGTATGATCATCGTATGAGTTCGTGGACGCGTTCGACCGAAGCCGTTCGTAAAGGCCGGAATGGCCTTAAGGAAGTTCGAGGTTAGTAAGATGACCAAGTTTGGAGGTAGTGACTCCGGAGATTTTCGAACGGAAGTAATGACCAAGTATGGTACGTCTTCGAGAGTTCAAGTGTTCGAGAAGGGCACGACGAGTAAGGAAGGAAGATAACGTGTGTTATTTCGCGCGCGCCGCGGCGTTGGCAATTTGTTAGAAGAGCTTCATCGATATCCGCTCATAAGGAACATTCGGACGAATGTTTCTAGCGAGGGAGAATGTTATACCCAGATTTCCAGAGTATGTATGCGAGGACGACGCGTGCGAGAATACGGCAGAAAGATTGAAAGGAAGAAAGAGGTGATTTTTCCACTAAAAGTTTCCGTTTTGAGAAGGAAAAAGGTTCGTTAATGGGAATTGATTCCCTGATTTGGTATTCGGACTTCCCGGAATATTAGAGAATTATGGAATTTTATTTTCTGAATGGTCACGCTGGGCCCACGGAGAAATTTACTGGCTTTGTAGGCCCACTTTGTTTTCTAGATTTTGGCCATTGTGGATATTTTTCAAAGACGTTTTGAGGGCCATAGAGGGTGACACGTGTCACCCCGCCTAGGTGGCTCGGGCCGGTTACATTTGGGCACGTGCCGACTCAGAGTCGCTTTCCGACGAAACGTTTCCACGACTTCGTAGGAAAATTCGCTATGTCCTTTTTAATTTTTGCGGATTTTTCCGAGAGACGAAACATTTTGGACCAACGGGAGGGTGACATGTGTCACCCTCACATCGAAGTTCGTGGCGCCAGTGGACGATTCGTTCACGAATGGATTGATATTGTGGCTCACGCTTGGCCCTATTGGTTCCTTGTTTTGTGCCTTGTTTTGGCCTTGTTTTGTGGCTTGTCTTGTGCCATGTTTTGTGGAGTAGGGTTAGGTGCACTTGGCTTGATCAAGGCCTTACACTTGCCTCGCACATGGCTTGATTGGCCATCGTTGGCATTGGGTTTGCTATAAATACCCCCTTTGTGAAGACTTCATTCATCCACAAATGTTTCCAAGTCTTGAATCCTCCTCCTCTTGTTGACTCTCGTCCAAGAGCTCCTCTCCTTGAAAGTGGCCTTTGGCCGGTGGTCTCCCCTCCTCGCGAGGTCTGAGTGGGTACCCCCAGCCTAGTTGTTTTCAGATAATACCCTTGTTGTGGTATAGAAATACTCCCTAGTATTGTTATAATGCCCAAAATACCTTAGCCTTGTACCTTGTAGTATTCCAAAGATACCTCTTTACGTAGTCCTAAATACTACTTTTGTCCTTTAGTCTCAAACCAAACCCTAGGAAATCTTCATAGTTGGTCAAGTATGTGAGTAAGTTGGTTAGAACTTCTAGGGTTGTTTGGAGTGGTTTGGAGCGCACTGGAGCTAAACCTTGCTCAGATCGACATTATAACTTGGATAATTTTGGGCTTATCGAGGTAATTATCTTGTCTCTATTGTAATTGGAAATTACATGTTTGTTAGAGTATAGTCAAGTATACTATATATGGAACTACTTAGTATTCGCAATGTCTTTTGACTTAAGCTGAAGAATAAAGAATCAATCGAATCAGATTTACATAGGATCAGACAAGGTAGACTTGTGTAAGATATCGAGTAGAATTGTACACGCCCGTAGACGTAAACCCCGGTTGGCTTGGTAGCCTACTGATAGAGAGGAGATTTACGCTGCCATGGGGAGAATGTCACGAATTTTCTATGTAAAGATAGAAACTTGTGTTTGGGGTTAATAGACGCTTTGACCTTTATAGTGAAAGTACTAAGAGTAGCGTATTCTACTCGAGTGGAAAGGGCTAGTGCGTTGTAGTACTGGAGCATTTTGCTTATTGTCGATAAATCGTCGCGAGGTATGTGAACCTCTTCCTATCTTTTTCTAGCATGATTGTTGTGAACTATGTAAAGCGGTGACGCATACGCTAAGTGATTTGGTTGGTTTAAAACATAGGGTGTTATAATAGCTTTATGGGAAGTTAGTTATAACGACCTTATGTAAGTGAAAATGGTTTCTTGATGTTAGAAGTTAAGAGACTTGATCTTATAAGATAAGAGACTTAACTTATTTGTTTTAATGTGGATGTTGTGAAACCTCATTCGTGAGTAATGAGTACTTGGTTTTAAAGGGATAATGTTTTACCGATTTCGGAATCGTAATGTGTATCGACGCACCACCGCAGCGTTAATAAAGGAAAATGTATTGAATAATGATGTGTTGTATTAAAACCAGAGAAACCTCCATCCGCATGTAGCTAAGATGAGACAAAATGATATTACATTTTCTAGATCATGGTCTTGTAATAAGATCGTTATAAACAAGAATAAACTACTCACGATATGACATATGTTACTCAATTGTTCTAAAAAGGAATCAAGTGATTAAGTTTGGGAACTATGAAACCATTTGAAAATGAAGCTTGAGTAATTGAAACTAGGCAAACCGAACTTAGGAAAAGAATGTTGTTACTTGATTTTGAAAAGGAAGGTGGGTTGGTCATTCTAATACTACGGTATCGGGTGACTTTTATAAAAGTAATGGATCTCTTTAAAAAGAACTTAACGTATGTAGTACTTTGGGGTTAAAACCCGACTTTGGCATAAAATGAAAGTACTTTGAGTCAGGTGAAACTTGCCTATGCTTGTTGTTGTGAAACTTGCCTATGCTTGTGATGATAGCCTTTATTGTACAATCGTTGTGTTTCGTGTTACCGCGTCTCGATAGAGGTGGTTGGCCGTTGAGAACTTACTGACGCGCGGCAGCGACGAGAAATTCCACAGATGCGTTCGCTGATAGTATTATTGTTGTTAATCGCTTTGGACATCGACACGCGATGCGTGGCGCGGGTATGCTTCCATTTTGGTTAAGGTCTTGTAGTTAATCGCTTTGGATATCTCGACACGATCGTAGCGCACGTATGTTTCATTTTGATTATCGCCTTGTGATTTCCTTTGGACATACCGACACGACGCGTAGCGCACGGGTATCGTCCATTTGGAATGTTGTCTTATTTTTCCTTTGGACATCACGACACGATGCGTGGCGCACGTATCGTCCATTTGGAATGTTGTCTTATTTTTCCTTGGACATACCGACACGACGCGTAGCGCACGTATGCTTCCATTTGGATTCTTTGTCTTGTTGTTGAGGTCACATGGACATGTCTACACCGAATTCCGGCATGTGGCGCCGGACATTGGTATTATTGTTGCATCATGGACATGTCTACACCGATGCAAGATTCGCACGCGCCATAATGCGAACTCGATTGATGTTGGGCGTGAGACCCATAGTTATATTGGAGTGATGATCGTTTTATGTGAATCAGAGTTTGGTTATCATACATGTCTCCCGCTTTATATAGACTAGTATGATTTCATTTATGTGATTGCATGCCACATACTTGGTACTGTTATCGACCTCGGGGCCGCGTCACGCCGCAGTAGAGGTACATCGGTCGTGGATCCCCGCTCTTAGGATCACGCTCAACGTATTGGGAAGTTCCGCTTTCTTGAGGCTTATCTTTGTATGTGTTCCACGAGTTGTAGGTTCTTGTACATTCGGGGTATGGCGGGCCCTGTCGTCATAGTCGTTGTAAATCTTAAGGTCTGTAGTCTGTTGTAAGCGAGGTTGTAAAGGATTAAACTGCTCGTGTTTTATGTATATACCAAGGCAACTGTTTGGTGCCTGCTTATTTATGATATCTCTTGTTAAATGACTCATGTTTTATGTTCCGCTGATTTTCTCGATGTATGTATCACCAGGGTGCCTGTGTAAGGCACGATGAACGCCCCGAATCAGTCGTTCTGATATAGTCCCCTGTTGTTGTAGGTACTTACATTCAGGGGTATGGCGGGGCCCTATCCCGTCGTTGGTGTTGTAAAACTCTTAGAGGTCTGTAGTCCTGTTGTAAAGTTGGAATGTAACTGTTCATTCTTGAGATATTTATATACTTGCCGAAGGGCACTCTTTTATTTGATAAACTGTGTCTCTTTTACATTGGTTTCATGTCTTGTTTTATATTCCGCTGATTACTCTGATGTATGTCTACTTGGGTGCCCGGGGTAAGGCACCAGTCACGGGCCCGGGTTCGGGGCGTGACATATCCCAAAATACCTTAGCCTAGTATTTCTAGTAGTATTCCAAGTTATTTCAATAACTAAGAGCCCGGAAAAATACTACTTTATTCCAATAGTCGCAAAAATGAAGCCCTAGAAAAATCTTCATAGCTTAGATGAAGTGTTAAGAGAAGTTGTTTGGAAACTTCGGTTGCTTGAGCGGGTTGGGCGTCAGAATGGAGCTAAACGTTGCTCAGGATCGACTTATATCTTGGATAATTTTGGGCTTATCGAGGTAATGATCTTTATCCCCCTATTGTAATTGGAAATTACATGTAGTAGTAGTTAATAATTGAGTATAAGATATATTGGAAGAATCAGTATAAAGAATTGAATCAGTATTTACATCGACCGTATTTACAGTAGACTGGTAGTATTATTGTGGCGTCGAAGTGTACACGTCCGTTAGACGTGTAACCCCGGATTGTTGGTTTAGCAGCCTCGTTAGAGAGGAGTTTTATGTGGTCGGAGGGGTGGAGAGTCTTCGAATTTTCCGTGGAATAAGGAATCTTGTATCTAGAATTATTCTACGAAGAAATCTAGAGGTTGATAGACGTTTTGTGGCCTTTATAGGTTGAAGTACTACGAGTAGCGTATTCTACTTGAAGGATGGAAAAGGCGAGCAAGGTTAGAGTACTTTGGAGCATTTTGCTAATTGTCGATAATCGTCGCGAGGTATGTGAACCTCTTCCTATCCTTTCTAGCATGATATTTGTGAAATATTGCAGTAGACGCACGTGTGTTTAAAGGAAATTGATTTTCCTTTTGTGTCCTTGACTTGATTTCAAAGTTAGGTGACTTGTTATGAAATATTAAGGACTTGAATTATGTTAAAAAGTTATCTTAATTTCGAAAATAAGAATGGTTTTATCATTGGATTTAAAATGATAACTTTTTTTTTTTTTTTTTTTAGGTAAATGCAAATATTATTACTAATAACGAAAAGGAAGTGGCTACAATCAGTCGTTGAGGTATCTCAAGCCTCAACGTAATGCAAACAAGAAGAGATAGAGGAGGGTGGTCACTCAAAAGGTGCCACTACAAGAGGATAAAATCATGAGAACTCTATAAGATGTTGTTTTGATTCTGCAATGACCTCTTCTCAAGCAAGCTTGTGCCTTCAAAGAGCATTGTGTTTCTTGCCCTCCAAATCTCATAAACCATTATGCAAAAAGTAAGCAAAATAGCTTTGGCTCGGATGTCATTCCGCTGTTCTTTCTTAATCCATTTAAGGAGCTTTCAACAGATTGTCATCTCTCTTCTAATACCCAACCAATCTTTTATGCTCTTCCAAATCATGTGTATAAGGGCCAAAGAAGAGGTGTTCCCTTGTTTCATTAGCTTGCTTGCGAATCCGCAAGATTTATCCTCCAAGTTGAGAAATGATAGAGTATCCTTTGTAGCTAACCGCTCGCAATTTAGCCACATAGTAAAAGAGAATTTGGGAGGAATGAATCCTTTCCAAATTTGTGACATCCAAGCTTTTAGCTTGGAGTGCGCAAGATATCATATACGAGGCTTGAATCAAATATACCGTTGGCACAACATTTTGTAAAGCCACAATAGCATCACCATGGCTACCAAAGATAGAAACAAATTTGTCGCGAATCCCACAAATCTTTTTGAATAAAGGAGTCCCTAGACGCACTTCATAGTCCCAAATTGTAATATCTCTCAAATAGTGGCTATTGATCCATGGACCCATAGAGAATCGCTTCCGTGAGTTTGCCAAATCGTCCCGATAGCGGGCATGATTCCATTCCTTGATGTTCATAAGACCCAAGCCACCTTCAGTTGAGGCAGCAAATCATATCCCAAGCAACTCTTAGTGGTTTCCATAAGAATTGAATACAAGGCACCTTACCTTGTTGATAATAGTGGCGGGATAGAAGTGCCGGAACCAAAAGCTCTCAACCCTCGACGATCGACTGATTAGTTCCAATTACCAAAGATAAGAAAGTGTGGTGCCCCATTTCTGAATGTAATTCGAAATAGCACTAGTGAATGGGCAAATTGATCCACCGAGACGAAATTGGGGACAAAGGGATCCCCAAGTATCGCATCGAAAGCTACCAATGGCGAAACCCACTCGGGTCAATATCAAGTCCCGAATCAGAATGCATTCCCGCTAAGTAGACAGAGGATTTAGCGGGTTAAGAGTTAATCCCGAGGCGACCTCCAACTCTTCCGGACAATCCATAAGAATCCCAATCAAGATATATCTCCTTTGGCAAAAGCATGAGGTCATCCGCGAATGCAAGATGAGTAATGCCCAATTTCTTACACTTTGGAAAATATGAGAAAGCTCTTGCCTCACCTTCATTTTAAGCGACCTTGAGAGGTATTCCATGCACAAGATAAAGAGAGTAGGGACATAGGATCACCTTGTCTTAGGCCGCGCTTTCCTTTGAAGTATCCATGTAGCTCACCATTGATAGAAAGGAGAAGGAGGTTGAGCTAACACATTCCATGATCCATCTTGTAAATCATGCGGAAATTTTAGACTTTAGTACCAATTCGAGGAAGCTCCAAGAGATCAGATTTAATGCTTTACGGCGTCCACCATAAGCATACATCTTGGTGAGACTGCGGCTCTATTAAATCCTCTCACAAGCTCTTGTGCCACATATACGTTGTCCATCATGTTTCTTCCCTTCACAAAAGCCCCTTGGGATTTGTCAATGAGAGAAGGAAGTATCAATGCCATTCTGTTAGCTAGAATCTTTGTGATGATCTTATAGATCACATTAGTCAATCCGATGGGCTGAAATCATTTACCTTGGGATCATGGTCGCTTTTGGTAGCAGGTAATGATGGTATGATTAACTCGCTTCAAAAGAACTCCGAGAGAAGAACTCTTGGACACATCTTACAACATCGTGGCCCACATCTTTCCATCTATTCTTGAAGAAGGCGGTAGATAACCATCCGGTCCAGTGCCTTGTCATTGCCTATATCGCATGCTTCCCAAATCTCCTTTGGGGTGATGAAATGCAAAAGTCAGAATCTCTCTTCATCACTCACTGGGCCAGTTGAACACATCCGATCAAAGTTGGTAGTGGGACGGAAGTACCTAATAGATCCTGTAAAATTCAACAAGCAACTTCGACTTCTTCCGTGATGTAGTGATAGTACCATTAGCTTTAACAAGAAAGTTAATGGAGTTCCCGACATTACTCCTTTGATCAAACTATGAAAGTATTTGGAACATCTATCACTTCCAATCAAGTGCTTCGTCTTGACTTACGCCTTATGAAGTGTCTTTCACTTCCAGAAGGTGTTTGCTTCAGCTCTTGAGGACTTAACCTTGGCTTTAAGCTCCTCATCAAAGGGATTTTCCATGTGTGCATTGATAGCCTCCTTGAACTCTATGTTTGCCCTTTTGCTCTTTGTTCGATACCTCCAAAGTCACTTATGTTCAAAGCCCTTAAAGGTTGCTTCAAGGCTTTCAATTTGGAGGCAAGGACGAATTGAGCAAGACTTCATATGTCTTGTCTCCAACATGAAGTCATAATGTTCTCAAAGGTCAAAGAGAGAGCCACATATTCATGAACTTGAAAGGCGTTTCCCAACATTATAGGATGCAATAATCGTGGCTATCACAGACAAAGGTCCGAGACAGCTCCATAGGCATGAAATTGGCCTTGCATTCTAAGGTCAAATCACTCCAATTTTGATTCATCAACACTCTATCAAGCTTAGACCAAATCGAACCATTCGTCCCAAGTGTAGAAGGAACCTGATGAAGGGCGTCTTCTAGTCCATGAGAATTCTGAAATCTCCAAGATCCCTAAGTGCATAAGGCGTGAGAGGAGGACCCCCACCTTATCATTAGGGTTGCGTAAGTGTTGAAATCTCCCATAATCATCCAAGGCTTATTGATGCCAACGCCCAAGAGAAAGGTGATGCCAAAGCATCCTTCTATCCGAGATGCTATAAACCGGTACACAAATGTGGCAAGGAAGGACACTTGTGTTATATTGCAACTTGCTGGACATGGATATGCCGAGAGTCCATACCAAGCACTTCGCAACAAACCCCGGATGGATCCCAAAGTAATAGCATTCTACCGCCTCCAATGAATTCCAAATTTGAGCAAAACTTCCATGCTTTGAATCTTTGAGTAGAAAGACTGGTCTTGGTTGAGATAGCTTAGTTTCCAATAGACAAATCATAGCCGCATCATGTCGCTTTTGTGATACTACACACTAGAGCTTGCGTGGCAGCCCTATCCCTTTGTCCGCAAAGACCACGGACATTCCAACAAAGTATTTTCATAAGGAAACAAAGGAGGTTTTATTAGCACCTCCGCGCTTAGTCGCCGCTTTCCCACCGCTTACGCCCATTCTTTTTGACAAAACCTCTTGCCATCCATCATCTTTGTTGGAAGCCATAACTTGTGTACCACAAGCTATGTTCCCCGTTCAAAGTTAACGTTACTTGACACAAGCCGGGCCTTTCCGTAGCACCGTTGAATGTAACTTCATCCAACGGCGTGGCGGGTTCATAGGCATCTCGTAATCAGAATGTTTTGACTCACCCTCATCCTAACATGTTGTGTAACGCCATTGTGAGAATTAGGCGGTGAGGACTTTGCTAGAGAATACCGCAAACATGGTGGGCCGTAATGACCCAAACCAGGAGGACCCGGCATGTGATACTTCTCCCAAGCTTCCGTACTGCGAGGTGTTGTGTGCATAGTTTCTTCAATGTCCATCAAGTTATCGGCATCTACGGGATGTTGAGAAGTTGGTGGATGAGGGGAGGTTGGTTCCACCTGCCTTTGTTGGCCTTCAAATGAATAGAATCATCCTTGTTGTTAGGGGACCTCGATTGCATGTTTTGGAGCTTCTTCAATGTTGACATCATCCTCGCCTTCCTACACTTCAAGTGGTTGTGTCCAAAAGCCGCACAATGATAGCAAAAGTCCGGTAATTCTCATAGTTTACCCTTTGAGTATACTTTCTGTTATCGGGAGATTGACGACAAAGTCCATTATCGGCCTCGCTAACATCCACTTCCACTGTAACTCTTGCATAGTTCATTTTAGACCTTTCCTTAGTATATTGGTCTGTAAAGAGGTTTTCCTACACGTGAAGCAATCTTACTAAGGCCGTTACACTCCAAATAGAAAGGGGAATGTCCGGAAAGTGACCCAAATAGGAATGTCCATAAACAAATCATCCGTTATAAGAACTCCTTTATTGATAGCCTTGAGCATCATGGTTTTCCGTAGACCATATAAGGGCCTCCGTGAAGTACATTAGTGCGCTCTTCCTCCGTCATGAATTTGAACACCGCCCACCTTTGCCATATGGTATAATACGGCATTTTACTCCCATCCTTTCACAATCGTATTCAATGCTTCTCTTCCCGGAAAGGACCAGTGAAGCAACCTATTAGGCAATAGCCCAAGTTTCTATGAAAGGAACTTCATCCTCAAGATCTATATTTACTTCCTCCTTGTTGTTCAATAAATTGTAACTTCATACCTTTTGCCTCAATCCTAGTTCCCGCAAAGACTCCAAAGATAAGTCTTTTAGGAGGAAGGACCTTTGCCATGGTTTGGGGAAGATTGTTGTGAGTTGTGGCCGTGGTAGGAAATGATGTGGTTTAGAAGGTGCATTAGTGTGTAAATCATTGGGAGGTATATCTGGAGGTATAGGCAGGGGAAGGGTAGAAGGGAGTGAGCTTGGGCCCGCAATAGAAGAGATGATTTGCGTGCCATTAGGGAGGGTAGGGAATTTGTGTTGGTTTTCAGAAGGAATAGAAGGAAGAGGAGATAGAAGGGGTGTGGTGTTGTGAATTTCAGGAAGTAATGAAGTGGTATTAGATGAGAGAGGGGGGAAGTTTAGGACTCTACTCGAATCCGAGGAAGTGTTAAAGACGAAAGGAGTGTTGTGATTCTTGAGATTGGCTCCACTTAGCAAACTAGCTAAAGTAGGGAAGGCTTCATTGGTGACACTTAAAGAAATCTGGGGTTGTTGACTTGAATCACGAGAAGGCACTTTGAATGCCGTCTCATTCAATGTTGACCCCTCGGCTCTTGCATGATAACTTAGGTTTCTTCATTGGATTTAAAATGATAACTTGACTAAGAAAACGCTCTCAACGTTTCCCTTATCTTTATGGGAAAGGAAGATAGAAGGAACGGTTTACGTATTTGTTTATGAAAGTCTTGTATTGATTTCTGGAAAGTGTAGTAAGATGGTTTGATAAGTAAAAATGTTAGGATGCTACGTGTGTTAGTGCCTTGTGATGTTTGTGTAAAGGGGTTTCCCTTGTTGTGCTTATGTTGTTTAACAATAAGTCGTTATGCTAGTATTGTACCACTCACCTCTTGACATGATATACCGGGGGTTAAGCTGCCCCCCGATGCGAGGGATGTCTCATGCGGGTCCAGGGGACCTATGCGGAGCTACGAGAGTTCCAAGTTAGTGTGCGGGGAATACCTCATGCGGTCTATGTGGCCATGCGGACTACGAGAGTCCAGGACGATGCCGAGGAGTAGTTACCCTCGATACGGGGAATACCTCATGCGGGCCTAGGTGGCCTATGCGGAGCTGCGGTGAGTTCCAGGATTTGACGTGCTCATTGATACTGAGGGCGAGTGGCCAGCTTCGATCATGTGGCGCGGTCTAGAAAGACCTCGTGATACAGTTTTATAGCATTGTTGGTACTGTGGGTTTTAGTAGTCGGCTATGCCTTCGTGATTTACTACCCGCACGGTTTTATTATGACACAGTGGGACCCGTGTTCATGTATTCCTTGGGTGTTTTTATATCATGGATCGCGGTGAGGAAGGAATTCCACGGGCATGATTGATATTGTGGGCATGAGACCCATAGTTATATTTGAGTGATGACTTTAAGGCGCGAGTCCACGACTTGACATATTTGCACATATTGTGTATCGTAAATTGGTTATCATATATGTCTTCGCTTTATATAGACTATTATGATTTCATTTACTGATTTTCGATTTCACATACTTGGTACTGTTATCGACCTCCTTGGGGCTGCATTCATGCCGCAGTAGAGGTACACCGCTTGTTGATCCTCGCCATGGAGTCACAGTCAGCTTCGGAAGCTCCGTGTCTCGAGGCTTATCTTTGGTATAGTCCTGCCGTAGGTACTTACATTCAGGGTATGGCGGCCCCGTCCCGCCATTGTTGTTATAACATTCTTAGAGGTCCGTAGTAATCGCTGTGGCGTGGTTTGTAAAAGGGATGTAATCGCTCAAGTTTTTACATATGTATGCCGAAAGGCAACTTTTCTCGATAAACTGCTTTCACTTCATATTGTTTCATGTCTTGTTTTATATTCCACGTTACTCGATGTATGTCTACTGGGTGCCCGGTAAGGCACTACCACGGCCCGTTCGGTCGTGACAAAAGTTGTATCGAGCGATTAATCCTCGAAAGTGTCTACAAACCGTATCTAGTAGAGTCTTGATTATCGGTGTGTTGTGCACCACACCTATAATCGTGAGGTCGCAGGATATTTAGGATTGGTTTCATTCTTCTCACTCGAGATCGTGCCTTAGAGCGTGTTATAAGTTGGACTCCTCGACGTATTCTTTTCACCGTTATGCCTTCTACGCAGTGTCACGACCGACCAGCGCGATCGTGCCCTACCCGGGCACCTGCTCGTATACATCGAGAATAGCAATGAACATACACAACATAAACACATGTGTAAACAATATAACAACACAGGCTAACCGATAAGGTCGTCTTCCATGATATAAACAAAGTCAAAAGTACAACTTTACAACTTAGTTCTTACAGCCCAACCACAAAGGTGAATACGCACTTAGGAATAACAATCGTATGGACAGGTTCCCGCCATACCCTCGAATGTACAAAATCTACAACATCGTGACAAGATCGTACAAAGAAAGACAAGCCTCCGAGAATGGAGCTCCGACGCCCGATAAGTGATCCTAAGAATGTGGATCTCGCCACCGCTTTCCTCGCGATGAACGCAGCCCCCGAGGAAGGGGGTCAGTACACAATATGTACTAAGTATGTAAAACTGGAAAGTACTGTAATTACAACATAAGTTTATAAGAAAGCCGTAGACATGTATGATAACAAAATTACAGTACACAGTGCCTTGCTAACAATGAGAGTACATCAAGAGAATACGTATAACATCACAATAGCAGTCTCCCGATCCTACTATGGGTAGTGAACCCATAAAAACAGGTGGTATAACGTCTTGGGGTGCCTACCCCTCATTTATACTCTTACCCTGAAGCAGGTGGTATAACGTCTTGGGGGTTTGCCCCTCATTTATACTCTTATCCTGTAGAAGACAGTAACGCAGGTGGTATAATGTCTTGGGGGCTTCCCCCTCATTTATACTCTTATCCTGAAGAAGGTGGTATAGCGTCTTGGGGGTTTGCCCCTCACTGATACTCTTACCCTATCTCAAAACCGGCCGTCATACAATAATTAAGCAAGTTAGCAATCCCCCTAACTTCTTATTAGTCTTATTCATCTACCCTCTCATTTTAGTTCACTTAAGGCACTTTCATGTTTTTTATAAAAATCCGGGAATTTAACCCAAAGTACTACGTACTTCTATGCTTTTAAAATGACTCATTTCATTATAAAACTTCCAAGATACTAATAGCCGTAGTATCAAGTGACAATTTCTTTTCAAGACAAGTCACAATACTTTCAGAAATAAAATATGGCTTCTAAATCAAGTGACTCGTGTCTTATAAAACCTTAGGCAATTAATGCCTTAAAATAGAATTGCCTTCCATTAAATCAAGTCATTTATCTCCCCATAAAGTCAATATAACCAACTCCCCATAAAGTCGTTATATTCACTTTATACCTTAGTCATGTACAATTTCCTATCCAAGGGACTTATACGTTTTTTTAAAACGACACAAGTATTACATACTTTAGAATTCCTCAAGTCCCTTATCTTTAACAAGACTTAAGACATCTTTAATATTCTCAAAGAAGTGAGTTAATCTCCTAACTCACCCGACTTGGTATTTCGTAAAACAAGTAAGGAATGTCAAAGTCTTGTACGTCTACCGTACTATATACGTGAAACTAGTCATGCTCAAAGGATAGGAAAAGTTCTACATACCTTGTCGGGTCAAACCACTTGCCAAGTACAAAGTCCCGCCCGTAGTATAACAACCTATAATATTCACAATACGTCTATTAAGGCCTTACTTCAACCGTAGAATATCATAAGTGTAAAGTGTCCATTTTCTACGGAAAATCGGACAACACCTCCTTTGTTTTTACTTACTTTGCCACCTTTTCCAAGGCCGAAATACAACAACCAAACAGCCCCAATTGGCTCACAATTATATAGAAGGTAATCCAATTCAAATGACTAACTAAACAACCCCAATTGGCTCACAATTATATAGAAGGTAATCCAATTCAAATGACTAACTAAACAGCCCCAATTGGCTCACAATTTATAGAAGGTAGTCCAATTTCCATTTCAAATCCAAATTTGTAGCATAACATGATATCAAGTCGCATTTGATTATAATAACCATAATCCTTAAATCAATGACATGCGACGGTTCTAACAACGATTAAATGGTAATTCAACTTAGTCATGGCTTACATTACATTTCGGATTTCCAAGGCTATAATCAATCCATAATTCTTATAACCTTAATAAAACAACTTCATGCTCGCAACATACAAAGCTATGAACAACAATTAAATATGTAATCTTGTAGCACCTTTAAAAGACAAGATTATACCTTCACGAATATGAAATCAACTCCAATCCGAAGTCGCTCCTTAGTAGCTTAGAACCTCTCCAAGACGCTTCAATCCGCTGGTTGAGACCCTTAGAACAACACCAACAATTATTCTTCAAATCTCCAAACCAAAACCTAGAAAGACCATTAGGTTTCCGCTTGCGACTAACCCGAAAACTATCGTTTTCCAAGATGTTTCTATTGAGACTTTCTTACAATACACATAAGAACCTTGGTTTAAAGTGTGGAATCAAATGGACAAGAAACAAAAATTTCTCCCTTTCTTTCAATGAAGAACCCGAGAGCTTTGCCTATGGTTCTTCCAATTTTTGTGTGAAATTTTCTAAGTGTTGGCTCTCTCTAGCACTACTAGTATTATATAGAGTAAAGGATGGTCAAGATAATTACAAATGTGAGGCTTAGATGTGGTCTTCCAAAATATCAAGACTTATGACCTTTGACTTTAGTCAATAAACTCATGCTACAAGTTGCAAGACTTAGTCTTAGAAGACTTAGGGTAAATGACCATATTGGCCATGCCATTTCGTCCAAGGCATTGCTAAGGGGGGGTGACACGTGTCGCCCTCCCATACGACACAACACAATGTTTTCCGACAATTTCATAATTTCCGCTAAATTTTTACGAGTCTCAAATCCTTAACATATGTGAGTTCTTACTTACGTTCTTAAGGCATGTCCTGTAGTTACGGGGTGTAACATTCTTCCCCCCTTAGAAACATTCGTCCCCGAATGTTCTTTCGGAGTCAAACTTAATAAGCGACATAGTTTCCTTTCACAACCCCGACATACCAAAAATGCTACACAGGGCCACATAAAAGCATTTAAGCAAAAGAGATACTTCAATTTAAAACTTGACAAGTAAGGGAAGCTGAATTACCTGAAGGTATAGGAAATAAGTGAGGATACTTCCTCAACATGTCCTCCTCCGCCTCCCACGTCATCTCCTCTCGGTTATCATTTCTCCACAGGACTTTGACGGAAGCTACATCCTTGGTCCGCATGCCGACTGGCGATCGAGTATCGCTATGGGACTCTCCGCATCGATAACCCTCTCACACTGGACCTCACTAGTAGGAAAACTCTCGGATCTCAGATACACTTCCGCAACATAGAAACATGGAAGACCGGATGTACCGCCTCTAACTCGATGGCAGATCCAACTCATAAGCAACCCGTCCCACTCTACGGACGATCCGTAGGGCCCAATGTACCTTGGGCCGAGTTTCCTTCTTACCGAATCTCATCACACCCTTCATGGGTGACACCTTCAAGAAGACCCAATCGCTCACCAAACTCCAAATGCCGACGCCGATTATCCGCGTATGACTTCGCCGACTCGAGCCGCTATCGCCTCTCTGGATAAGCTTCACCTTATCCACACCGCTGTACCAAGTCCAGGCCAACTAATCGCATTCGCCCACGCCGAACCAACCGATCGGCGACTGCATTTCCGCCATATAAAGCCTCGTATGGCGCCATCTCAGATATCTTGGAATGGTAGTTGCATTATAAGCAAACTCCACGAGAGGCAAATGATCCTCCCAATACCATCGAAATCAATCACGCAGCTCGCGGATATCCTCGCGTGTCGATAGTGCGCTCGCCCGCCACACCGAGGATGAAATGTCAGATTGAGACTCACCTATGTTCCCAAACCCTTCGAAAGACCTCGAGTTAGCCAGAACTGGCTCCCTATCCGATATAATCGACATTGGGACACCATGCGCCTCACAATCTCACGATGTACAACTGGCATAGTCTCACCAAAACGCCGTCCGATCGAAGGAAATGGGCTGATTTCGTCACCACAACAATAACCCAAATGGAGTCGTGATTCCTCCGAGTACGAGGTAACCTGTAACAAAGTCCTCGCTGATCATCTCCCACTTCCAAGTCGGAATCTCGATAGATCGCAATAAACCACTGGCCTCACGGTGCTCGACCTTGACTCCGGGCAATTAGGACATCAGGTAACAAAACCTGCCACGTCCCTCTTCAGGCCATCCCACCAATACAAACATCTGAGGTCATGGTACATCTTGGTCGAACCCGGTGAATAGAATAACGAGCACTGTGTGCCTCCCCCAGAATCTGTTGTCGGAGTCCTGCCACATCGGGAACACACAACCGGCCCTCAAATCTCAACACCCCATCAGGCGCTACCTCGAATAGACTCTTCTCCTCCCGAAGAGCTGCATCTCGATACCGTACCAACACTGGGTCCTCAAACTGTCGCATCTTCACCTCATCAATGATGGAAGACTCGGCAACCTCACGAACCCGTACCCCCCTATCGTCGGTATCGATCAAACGAACCCCAAGGCTCGCTAACTGGTGTATCTGACGGACCATGTCCTGTCTCTCTGGCTGTACCTCTGATAGGCTCCCCATCGATCTACGACTCAAGGCATCAGCAACTACGTTGCCTTTCCCCGGATGGTAGAGAATATCAACATCATAATCTTTCAACAACTCTAACCATCGTCTCTGTCTCAAGTTCAGCTCCCTCTGCCTGAAGATATACTGGAGGCTCTTGTGGTCTGTATAAATATCCACATGAACCCCGTACAAATAATGTCTCCAAATCTTCAAGGCATGAATAACCGCGGCCAACTATAAGTCATGGGTAGGGTAATTCCTCTCATGCTTAGAATCGCCGAAGCATAGGCTATAACCTTGCCGTCCGCATCAAAACACACCCTAGCCCGATACCCGAGGCATCACAATAGATCACGTACCCATCTAACCTCCTAAGAGTAAGAACTGAGTGTAGTCAACCTTTCCTTCAAAGAATCGGAAACCCCGCCGCAAGCCTCTCGCCCATCGGAACTTGGCCGCTCGAGTCACCCTGATCAACGGTCTTAAATCGAAGCAACCGCTCTACAAACCTACGATAATACCTCGCCAAAATCTAAGAAATCGCGCACTCGGTGGAGTAGTAGGTCTCGCCAAGACTTGATCGCCTCGATCTTTGTCGTATCTACCCAACACCATCGCCCCAATAATATGCCTGGGAATGCCATCGAGGCCAACCAAAACTCACACGGAGAACTTGGCGAATCGCGGCCCGAGAATCCCAATACCGTCCTCAAGTGATTTGCATGCTCCTGCTCTGTCCGCGAATAAACCAGGATGTCATCAATGAATACAATCACAAATGTATCCAAGAATGACTTGAACACTCGGTTCATCAAATCCATAAATACCGCTGGAGCGTTGGTCAAACCGAAAGACATAACCCTGAACTCATAGTGCCCATACCGGGTCCTGAATGCAGTCTTTGGGATATCTCGCCTCGAACTCGAACTCGATGATAACCGCATCGCAGTCTATCTTTGAGAAACACTCGCACTCGCAATCGTCAAACAAATCATCAATCACGGGAGAGGGTACCTATTCTTAATGGTTACCTTGTTCACCGCTCAGAGTCAACACACATACGCAGCGTCCCATCCTTCTTCTTTACAAACAATACCGGCGCTCCCCAGGGAGATACACTAGGCCTGATAAAGCCTTTTTCCAGCAAATCTTTCAGCTGATCCTTCAGCTCCCTCAACTCAGCAGGTGCCATCCTGTATGGCGGAATGGAAATAGGTCGAGTGTCTGGCAACGTGTCAACACAAAACTCAATCTCCCTCTCAGGAGGGATACCCGGAAGATCATCTGGGAACACATCTGGAAACTCCCTAACCACTGCATCGATCAAGGATCGCACCTCAGCCTCTGTATCAAATACCCGAACCAGATGATAGATGTAACCCTTCTGCACCATCTTCCTAGCCTTGAGGTAAGAAATAAACCTACCCCTCGGCGACGCTGTGTTGCCTCTCCACTCGATAACTGGCTCGCCAGGAAACTGGAACCGAACCAACCTGTCCCTACAGTCAACGTTGGCATAACAAGAAGCCAACCAGTCCATACCCATAATGACATCAAAATCTGTCATCTCCATCTCTATCAAGTCTGCAAGGGTCTGACGATCAGAATAAATACGGACAACCTCTCAGATACCCGCCGCTAACACCGAATCACCCATCGCGTAGCTACCTCAAATGGCTCTATCGACACTGGCTCTATCCCGATTCTACCCGCAATAAGAGGGGACACATAGGACAAGGTAGAACCTGGATCTATCAAAGCATAAACATCACAGCCTGAAATCAGTAATGTACCTGTGACGACGTCAGGGGAAGCCTCCTGATCCTGGCGGCTGGCTAGAGAATATATGTGGTTCTGGGGACCGCTAGAACTAGAACCACCACCACGACCTCTACCGCGGCCTGCCTGTCCGTGAGTACCCTGCCCTCCGGGGCGCCCAACCACAGAAGGAGAAGAAGACCCAAGAATCGATCCCGGGTCTTGGCTGTACCACCCATGCTGCCTCTAGACGGACAATCTCTCTTCAAGTGGCCCAGCTGGCCACAAGAGTAACAAGCTCCCGAAGCTCTGCGACACTCGCCCTGGTGGAACCTACCGCATCGAGCACACTGAGGTGTGGGTGGTCCCGATCGGTGACGCCTCGCCTCCCCGAATCTCAGAGTCCCGAGCTCGACTGCTTCCCGATCGACTGGCCGGGTCAGACCTCTTGCTAGAAAACCGTGACGGAGTACTCTGTGCTGGCTGGAACGTGGACCTACTCTGCTGCTGAGGCTGTCCGCCTCGAAAACTACCCTGAGATCCCGATGTCCTAGCCCTCTTGGGCCGGCTCGCGCTAACTGGTCCTCCCTCTCTCTATCCTCTATCCCCTGTGCATAGGCCTGCATCCGGGCGATGTCCATACCGGGCTGAAGAGCCACCCCCAAGCATGCTGTAATCATATGACGGTCTAGCCCCATCACATAACGATGAACTCTATCCGCCATGCTAGCTACAATAGTATGCGCATGCCTGGCCAAGGAGTCAAACTCCAAGCTATACTCCCTAACAGTCCTCCCGTTCTGCCGCAAGGTCAAAAATCTGTCTACCCGGGCTCTCCTCATCTCGGGAGGTAAAAAGTGATCCATAAAGGCCTCTGTAAACTCCTCCCAAACAGCTGGAAGAGCATCATCACCTCTCGAAAGCAACCACGACTCAAACCAGTTCAACGCAATATCGCGTAACCGGTAAGAGGCTAGTGTAATGCATCTGCCTCAAGCCCTAAGAACTGCATGGTCATTGTAGTCGTCGAATGAACTCCTGCGGATCCTCATCGGACCTTGAACCATAAAACTCGGTGGATGACATCCCGAAAATCCCTAATCCGCAAACCGCCGGCTCAGGGTGGGCTGCCGCTTCAGCTTGCGCCGCCGCTACTATCTTGGTCAATAACCAACTGCTCCCCATAGTCTCTATACTCGCGGTGGTGTGGAATCGAGGCTCTGGCACGAACCTCTGGAGCTTCGCCGCCTCGGCCTCTAAAATCGCAGCGTGGCTGAACTCGCCGACCCGCCTACTACCTCGTGCATAGTGCGTGCTCGAGCCCGTAACCTCTCGAGTACCGCTAGCGCCTCCCGCCGCCGCTTTGCCCTTCGGGCTCTGGTCGCCGTGGAGGCATACTGTTTCATAAGAAGAGGTCGAAAGGATTCAACCTAATAAGACACTCTAATGCACGATCTCGAGAGAGAAGAATGAAACCAATCCTAAATGTCCTGTAGCCTCCTCGATTATAGATGTGGTGCACAACACACCGATAATCAAGACTTACTAGACACGGTCGTAGACACTTTCCGAGGACTAAGCGCTCGATACCACTTTTGTCACGACCGACCTCGGCCGCGATCGGTGCCCTACCCGGGCACCTGCTCGTATACATCGTAGAATAGCAATGAACATACACAACATAAACACACGTGTAAACAATATAACAACACAAAGCAACCGATAAGGTCGCTTCCATGATATAAACAAAGTCAAAAGTACAACTTTACAACTTAGTTCTTACGAATTTCAACCACAAAGGTGAATACTGCACTTAGAATAATAACAAGTGGACAGGGCCCCGCCATACCCTGAATGTACAAAATCTACAACATCAGGGACAAGACTGTACCAAAAGAAAGACAAGCCTCCGGAGAATGGAGCTTCCGACGTCTGATAAGTGATCCTAAGAATGTGGATCTGCCACCTGCTTACCCTTTCCTGCGGCATGAACGCAGCCCCCGAGGAAGGGGGTCAGTACACAATATGTACTAAGTATGTAAAACTGGAAAGTACTGTAATTACAACATAAGTTTATAAGAAAGCCGTAGACATGTATGATAACAAAATTACAGTACACAGTGCCTTGCTAACAATGAGAGTACATCAAGAGAATACGTATAACATCACAATAGCAGTCTCCCGATCCTACTATGGGTAGTGAACCCATAAAAACAGGTGGTATAACGTCTTGGGGTGCCTACCCCTCATTTATACTCTTACCCTGAAGCAGGTGGTATAACGTCTTGGGGGTTTGCCCCTCATTTATACTCTTATCCTGTAGAAGACAGTAACGCAGGTGGTATAATGTCTTGGGGGCTTCCCCCTCATTTATACTCTTATCCTGAAGAAGGTGGTATAGCGTCTTGGGGTTTGCCTCACCGATACTCTTACCCTATCTCAAAACCTACACATATTAATAATTAAGCAAGTTAGCAATCCCCCTAACTTCTTATTAGTCTTATTCATCTACCCTCTCATTTTAGTTCACTTAAGGCACTTTCATGTTTTTTATAAAAATCCGGGAATTTAACCCAAAGTACTACGTACTTCTATGCTTTTAAAATGACTCATTTCATTATAAAACTTCCAAGATACTAATAGCCGTAGTATCAAGTGACAATTTCTTTTCAAGACAAGTCACAATACTTTCAGAAATAAAATATGGCTTCTAAATCAAGTGACTCGTGTCTTATAAAACCTTAGGCAATTAATGCCTTAAAATAGAATTGCCTTCCATTAAATCAAGTCATTTATCTTTCCATAAAGTCAATATAACCAACTCCCCATAAAGTCGTTATATTCACTTTATACCTTAGTCATGTACAATTTCCTATCCAAGGGACTTATACGTTTTTTTAAAACGACACAAGTATTACATACTTTAGAATTCCTCAAGTCCCTTATCTTTAACAAGACTTAAGACATCTTTAATATTCTCAAAGAAGTGAGTTAATCTCCTAACTCACCCGACTTGGTATTTCGTAAAACAAGTAAGGAATGTCAAAGTCTTGTACGTCTACCGTACTATATACGTGAAACTAGTCATGCTCAAAGGATAGGAAAAGTTCTACATACCTTGTCGGGTCAAACCACTTGCCAAGTACAAAGTCCCGCCCTGAGTATAACAACCTATAATATTCACAATACGTCTATTAAGGCCTTACTTCAACCGTAGAATATCATAAGTGTAAAGTGTCCATTTTCTACGGAAAATCGGACAGCACCTCCTTTGTTTTTACTTACTTTGCCACCTTTTCCAAGGCCGAAATACAACAACCAAACAGCCCCAATTGGCTCACAATTATATAGAAGGTAATCCAATTCAAATGACTAACTAAACAGCCCCAATTGGCTCACAATTATATAGAAGGTAATCCAATTCAAATGACTAACTAAACAGCCCCAATTGGCTCACAATTTATAGAAGGTAGTCCAATTTCCATTTCAAATCCAAATTTGTAGCATAACATGATATCAAGTCGCATTTGATTATAATAACCATAATCCTTAAGTCAATGACATGCGACGGTTCTAACAACGATTAAATGGTAATTCAACTTAGTCATGGCTTACATTACATTTCGGATTTCCAAGGCTATAATCAATCCATAATTCTTATAACCTTAATAAAACAACTTCATGCTCGCAACATACAAAGCTATGAACAACAATTAAATATGTAATCTTGTAGCACCTTTAAAAGACAAGATTATACCTTCACGAATATGAAATCAACTCCAATCCGAAGTCGCTCCTTAGTAGCTTAGAACCTCTCCAAGACGCTTCAATCCGCTGGTTGAGACCCTTAGAACAACACCAACAATTATTCTTCAAATCTCCAAACCAAAACCTAGAAAGACCATTAGGTTTCCGCTTGCGACTAACCCGAAAACTATCGTTTTCCAAGATGTTTCTATTGAGACTTGCTTACAATACACATAAGAACCTTGGTTTAAAGTGTGGAATCAAATGGACAAGAAACGAAAATTTCTCCCTTTCTTTCAATGAAGAACCCGAGAGCTTTGCCTATGGTTCTTCCAATTTTTGTGTGAAATTTTCTAAGTGTTGGCTCTCTCTAGCACTACTAGTATTATATAGAGTAAAGGATGGTCAAGATAATTACAAATGTGAGGCTTAGATGTGGTCTTCCAAAATATCAAGACTTATGACCTTTGACTTTAGTCAATAAACTCATGCTACAAGTTGCAAGACTTAGTCATAGAAGACTTAGGGTAAATGACCATATTGGCCATGCCATTTCTTCCAAGGCATTTCTAAGGGGGGGTGACACGTGTCGCCCTCCCATACGACACAACACAATGTTTTCCGACAATTTCATAATTTCCGCTAAATTTTTACGAGTCTCAAATCCTTAACATATGTGAGTTCTTACTTACGTTCTTAAGGCATGTCCTGTAGTTACGGGGTGTAACAGCAAGGCAACCAGAGCCCAGAAGGGCAAGGCAGCAGAGGGAGCTGCGAGTAGAGCACAGAGGGTTACCAGGGCACGGGCCCAGTCATTATCTGAGACAGCGCTTCATTCGGGGAGTTCTGCGACGCCGCTAGCCCCAGGAGAGTTTAGAGCAGTAGCAGTAGCTACTGAGACCACGATACCTGAGCCTCTAGTCCCACGGCCAGGAACAGAGGATATGAGTTACAAGGAGATGGCCCAGTTACTAGCTAGTCTGGTGGCTGGGAATGAGGACGGACGGGAGCCGGTGGTTCCGGCAGTACCAATAGTTCACCCTAGATCCGATAGTTGAGACTTCAGGACTTCTTGAGTTGCAGTCCACCCGAGTCCTATGAATTGAGGACTGAGGAAGATCATCAGGAGTTTATTCGACAGTTGCAGCGGATCATGGAAGTGATCAAAACCTTAGAGGCAGAACGGGCGGACGGTTCGGGAATACAGTATAGAGTTTGACTTATTGACTCGTTATGTCCCCGTGTTAGTGGCAGACGTGGAGGATAGAGTGCACCGATATGTCAGAGGACATGACGATTACCTAGCAGAGAGTTGTACAAGAGTAGCTCTTCAGTCAGACATGGACATTGCCCGCGTACAGGCTTACGCGCAGCAGACCGAGGAACGTAGAGATCGGCGGTAACGAAGATCGCGAAGAGGCCAAAACAACAGGTCCTTTGGTAACTTTTGAGGCGGACCTTCTCAAAGAGATCGTTATGCGCCTCCGCCGATGAGTGGTCCTCCGCGCACTTGGGGCGTTCGGGTATTTAGGAGTTGGTCGAACTCCGTGGTCTCTGGTTCACGATTTGCATAGGTTCTAGCCACGATTCGATTTTCCTCGGTGTTCACTTCAGGAGCGTCATCCCGGAATGTCGTCTTTTTACTAATGCTTGTGTTACCAGCCGTCGAGCCATGTGAGGAGAGAGAATGTCCTAGTAGGAGGGATACGGTGGGATGACTTAGCCTACTGCCGTCATGATTCAGTGGTTCGGAGAGGAAGGGGTGTTAGCCAGAGGAGGCCACCCCCACCTCGGTAAGGCCGTTGTAGTAAGTGTTCTTATGGGGAGTGTCGTGCTACTTAGATAGCTTGTTAGGCTTGCGGCTAGCAGGGCCATTTTTTTGCAAGAAATTGTCTGACCAGAGGTGGCGCGGCTGTTACGACTCAGCCTTCGAGATCAGTGGCTGGTTCATCACCATCTGTAGTTATGCGCCCAACAGAGCAGGATTTGATTAGAGCGGCAAAGGGAAAGTGAGATGGTAGTTACAGAGATATCTTCAGCCCTTGAGAGACTTGTTTAGGTCGTTATGGTAGATACATGTGGAGTGCTATGTTCGGTTAGCATTGTGTAAGTTGTGATTAGAAAAGATGGGTAGTTGAAAAGGGTAAGTCTGGGGACGAGAAATGGGGAGCCTTAAAATTTATAACAGTTGGGACCTTGGATGCAAGGCCGTCCTGGGTGGATGATTTTACGGTTGGTCTTTGTCGAAGTACTCGGTAGACGTGGTGTATTTGTGTGAAAATTCCATGGATAGTGTGAGATGGAAGTGGTAGCTTTCATAACGTGAACTGGTAAGATTGTTCCGGATCAGGGAACGAGAGTTTAGTACGAAGTGGGTCGGGTTGAGGCCATGTTGCGGGTCAACCCGCAGCCCGGAAATGTGGTGGGGTCAGTTTAAGGTGGTCCCGCTAGATGATGGGGTCACGAAGATGTTATGCCCAAGTTTAGGTAACCATCGTACGAGTTTGTGGATGCGTTCGACCAGTAGTAGGGCCGATGGGGTCAGCCCATCTTGTCTTTTAGTCAGGATTGTTTACTCGGCGGAGGGTTATGCGAGATGTTGTATATCAGGAAGGTTGTAAGGCTGCACGGGGTTCCTACTTTTAATTTATGGCAGGCAGTGGAGCCCAGTTTATGGCTATTTCTTTTTCGGGAGGTTTTACCAGGTGGGTTAGGAACTCAGGTGAGTCTCAGTATGGCATTCACCCTCGGGCCGACGGGCGAACAACGCGTTTTATCCAGACATTTGAGGATAGGTTACGGGCCGGTGTTTTGATTTCAGGGGTAGCTGTGAGGATTATTTTGCCTCTTGTTGAGTGAGTATTATATAGCTACCATTTTAGTATTCGGATGGTGCCTTATGAAGCCTTGTATGGACGGAAGTGTAGGTTGCCGGTCGATTGGTTCGATGTTGGCAAGGTTCAGATAGTTGGTCCCTACTTGTTTCAGCAGGATGTGGGTAAGGTGAAGCTTATCCAGAAGAAGTTATTAGCACTGAGTCAAGTCGTATGGATAAACGGCGTCGACACTTGGAGTTCAGGTTGACGGTGGGTCTTCTTGAAGGTACCACCCCGGAAGGGTGTGACGAGATTTGGAAAGCAAGGGAAACTTAGCCCGAGGTGCTTTGGGCATTTTCAGATCGTTTGTAAAATAGGCCAGGTTGCCTATAAGTTAGCACCGCCGTCCGACTTAGGAGACAGTACGTCCGGTCTTCCATGTTGCTATGATTCGGAAGAGTATCGGAGATCCATCTAGAATGTTCCCAGTTAATGATGACCAAGTTGGAGGTAGTAACCCCGAGATTTTGGAAACTGAAGCAATGACAGAAATGTGGTACGTATAGTAGGAAGAGTTCGAGTGTACGAGGAAAGTACGACGAGTAAGAAAAAGGCGAAGATGTGTTAAGAAGATGGAAGTGTCCTTGTTATAAAGTAAAGCTGTGAAGGAAGTATCCTTTGGACCATGGGTGGAGCTATTAGTATTGTTATACGCTTTAGAGATGATTCTTCGCTGGCTTGGATGTGAGTTTTTGCGCGTACGTGGTATTATGGCCAGGTGTGGCATAATTGGTTTCGTAAGTATAGTAGTGAAGACTATACCGGCACAGGTGTGCTTGGAGACTTAGAAGGAACATTCAGGACGAATGTTTCTAAGGGGGGAAGAATGTTACACCCCGTTGTTCCAGAGTATGTATATGAGGGCGACGCATTTGCGAGAATACGACATTAAAGTTGGAAAGGAAGAAAGATGTGATTTTTCGACGGAAAAGTTTCCGACTGAAGGAAAAAGGTTCGTTAATGGAATTGGATTCCCGATTTGGTATTCGGACTTTTGGAATATTTAAGAATTATGAAATTTTATTTCCGGAATTGGTCACGTGGGGCCCACGGGAGGAAATTTACGGTTTTGTGGGGCCCACTTTATTTTCGGATTTTTGGCATTACGGATATTTTTTGGAAGACGGAATATTTTGGACGAGTAGGGGGGCGACACGTGTCACCCACCCTTGAGGCCATGTGGGCCGATTGTTGTGGAGTGTTGGACATTTTTCTTGGTGGACAAGTGGCCCATTTTTGTGGTGGCCACTTGTCCCATTGTTATGGTGGACAAATGGTTGGCCAACTACCCACACACATGTACCCCATCCTCACCACACACTTGCCTAGATCTTGGCCATTGATTTTCCTATAAATACCCCATTGATTTCAAGACTTCTTCATCCACTTAAATGTTTCTAAGTCACAAAAATCACCCTCCCTCCTTGTGTAGCTCGTCCGAAACCCCCCCCCCCCACTTTGTGTATAAAATACTTCAAGTATTGTTGTATTATCCCAAAATACCTTTGTCACGACCCGAACCCGGGCCCGTGACTGGTGCCTTACCCCGGGCACCCTAGTGATACAACATCAGAGTAATCAGCGGAATATAAAACAATACATGAAACCAATGTAATAAGACAGTGAAATAAGAAGACAGGCTAACCAAAAACGGTTACCTTCAGTATATATAAATAGCAATTTGAACAGTTACATCCCTTTCTACAACTCTGCCCACAACAGTACTACAGACCTCTACGAATGATATGACAACAACGACGGGACAGGGCCCCGTCATACCCCTGAATGTAAGCACCTACAACAACAGGGGACTATACCAAGACAAGCCTCCGGAGAAACGGAGCTTTCCCAAACGCTGAACTGTGACCCTAAGAGCGAGGATCAACGACTGGTGTACCTTTACCTGCGGCATGAACGCAGCCCCCCGAAGGAGGTCAGTACAACAGGTACCGAGTATGTGAAACTGAAAATACTGTAAATGAAATCATAGTAGTCTATATAAAGCAGGAGACATGTATGATAACCAAACTACAGTTCACAATAAATAAGCAGTCATATCAAGCCAGGGACTCACGCCCTCGAAGTCATCACTCAAATATATAAATATGGGTCTCACGCCCACAACATCAATCATGCCCGTGGAATACCTTCCTCACTGCCGGCAGTCTATGATATATAAAAGCACCAAGAGATACACATGAACACCAGGTCCCACCTGTGTCATAATAAAATCGTACGGGGTAAGTATGAAGGCATAGCCGACTACTAAAACCCACCGTACCAACAAGGTCATAAACTGTATCATGAAATCTGTCTAGACCGTCACATGATCAAAGCTGGCCACTCGCCCGCAGTATCTAATGTGCGCGTCTAGCCCTGGAACTTCCCGCAGCTCCGCATAGGCCACCCCAATGGCCCGCATGAGGTATTCCCCGCATCGAGGGTAGCTACTCCCCGGCATCCGCCTGGACTTCGCAGTCCGCATGGCCACATAGACCGCATGCCCATAAAGGACGCAAACTAACCTGGAACTCTCGTAGCTCCGCATAGGCCCCTGGGACCCGCATGAGGTATCCTCGAATCATAGGTCACTAGACCCGCCTGAGTCTACCCCGCATCGGAGGGCAGCTTAACCTCCGGAAAAGTCAAGGTGAGTGGTACAATACCACCATAACGGCTGATAGTGAAACTATTTAAGCGCAATCGAGGGGAAACCCCTTTTCACAAACATCACAAGATACTAACACACGTAGCATCCTAGCATGTTTACTTATCAAATAAACAAGAAAGTATTACAAGGCTATCACAACCCAACACAATCAAGTTATATACACAAGGTACTTTCTACTATATGATTAACAAGATCGGGTTTTCATCCCCAAAGTACTTCATACATTAACTCTTTAAAAGATACGTTACTTTCACAAAAACCACACAATACCCGTAGTATATGAAAATAGAGTGATTATCTTTTGAAGTAAATCAAAACACTTACCTTTGTAAAATCAAGTAACAACATTATTTTCCAAACGTCCAAGTTTGCCTAATTTCAAATGTTCACGTTTCTTATTTTAGAAAGGTTTCGTAGTTCATAGTCTTATTCATTTAAGAATATAATTCTCTTTTAAACCATCTGAGAAACATAAGCCTTATATGTGAGTAGGATATTCTTGTTTATAACAATCTTATTACAGCAGCCATGATCTAGGAAATATCATTTTGTCTCATCTTAGCTTCTATGCAGATGGAAGTTTCTACTGGTTTTAATAATACTTCATTAATCAAAACATTTCCCTTTATTAACGCTGCAGTGGTTTGTCGATACACATTTCTGATTTCCGAAATCAGTAAAACATTATTCCTTTTAAAACCAAGTACTCATTACTCACGAATGAGGTTTCACACGAAATTCATATCAATTCATTTAAGTTAAGTCTCTTATCTTACAAGATCAAGTCTCTTAACTTCTAAAGTAAATAAAGCGTTCGTTTTATCTCTCTTAAGCCGTTATACCTAACTTCCCATAAAGCTAGTATAACTCTTAAGCTTTTAAAACCAAGTGTTACTCTTCTTTTAAAAACAGTTCTTAATTATCTTGAAAATACTTCAAGATCTTTATTATTCGGGCTTAAGTCAAAAGACATTGCCGTACAACTACGTTCAATTAACACACGTACGTCTACCGTACTACATAGTTATACACATATCATGCTAGAAGAGATAGGAAGAGGTTCACATACCTCGCGACGATTATCGACTAATAGCAAAACGCTCCAAGTACCTCAAACCGCCGGCTACTCCTTAAGCCAAGTAGATCGCGCCACGCATAGTACTTCCACCTATAAGGCTACAAGGTGCTTATTAACATTTAGGTCTCTTCGTAGAACATTCTACGTAAAATTCGGCGACTCTCCCAATGGCGTAAATCTCCTCCTCTATCGGGCCGGCTACCAAGCCAACCGGGGTTATACGTCTAATCCGGACGTGCACAATTCTACCTCACGTAAAAGCTACACAAGTCTCATCTGATACCCTATGTAATTCTGATTCAAGACTTTCTTCTAAAAGGTTTCTTATTATTCAGGCTTAAGTCCAAGGACATTGCCACAAAACTATGTTTAGTTCTATATATAGTATACTTCAACTATATATTCCTACAACATGTAATTTCCAATTACAATAGGGGGACAAGATATTTACCTCGATAAGCCCATAATTATCCAAGTATAATGTCGATTCCTCGGCAACGTTTAGCTCGACTCATGCGCTCCAACCCGCTCCAAACCACCCTTAGAAGTTCTAACCAACTTACATAATACTCCAACTAACTATGGAGATTTTCCTTGTGGTTTCGGTTTTGTGGATCGACGGAAGTATAATAGTATTTCTGGCTTTTCAGATAAGTATAACCTTGGAATACTACAAGGTATTAGGGCCAAGGTATTTTGGGTATAGTAACAATACTTTTGAGAGTATTTCTACCAAGGTGGGGTGTATTTATACGAGACAACACCACAAGTGTATACCTCGCCAACCCCACTGGAGTGGGGTACTCGCCAAGGGCCTCACCAAGGAGGAGGGGGTGGACGAACACCACCAGAGAGGAAGGGATTTTAGACTTAGCACAATTTTTGGATGAAGAAGTTCATCAAAGGGAGGGTATTTATAGGTCAAGCCATGGCTAACCAATGGCCAAGATCAAGCCAAGTGTGGTGCAAGTGTAGGCCAAGATCATGCCAAGTGCACCTTATCCATCTACCACAAAATATCCTACCTACTACTTGACAAAAATGTCAAGGAATTCGTCCCCTTTACCGCCCCACACTCCACCAATGAGAGGGTGCCAAGTGGCGCCTCTTGTTGGTCCAACACGTTCGCCTCTCGGAAAAATCCGCAAAAATTAAAAATGACATAGCCGGAATTTACCCTACGCGAGTGTGTAAAACGCGTTTAAAAACGACTCTAACCGGGTGTTGTGCACAAAAAATAATTTCGGCCAAGCACTTTAAGGCACAAACTTTTCTACGTACGTTCTTACGTACATACTCTGGAAATACGGGGTATAACATTCTCCCCTCCTTAGAAACATTCGTCCCGAATGTTCCTTCTAAGTCTCAAACCAAACGTGCGCCAGTAGTCTTCACTACTATACTTACGAGAACAATCCTGCCACACCTGGCCACAGAAACACCTGCGCAGATACTTACATCCAAGTCCACGAGGAAACACCTCTAACATTACCATAAAACACCTCTCACCGGGGTCTAAAATATACTTCCTTCGCACCTTCTTTTACAAAAGAAAATGATCACATCTATGCTCGCCATACATGCTCGCTTCTTCCCGATACCACTTTTGTCACTTTGCCGCGAGGTTCTAGTGTCACTCCGGCGACCCAACAAATGGTACCGGGCTGCAAGCGATCCCTGAGGCTGCCATACACTTCTTGTACACTCGAACTCTTTCTCATAACCTACCACATTTCTTGTAACGCCCCGAACCCGGGCCCGTTACTGGTGCCTTACCCCGGGCACCCTAGTGATACAACATCAGAGAGAACCAGCGGAAAATAAAACATGAATCATGAAACAAGAGATATAATAAATAAACAGGCCAACCAAAACAGTTGCCTTCAGTATATACATAAAACCCGACGCTTTAATCCTTTTACAACCCTCGCCACAACAGATTCTCTGCACTTAAGATTTACAACAACTATGACGGGACAGGGCCCCGCCATACCCCTGAATGTACAAGAACCTACAACTCAGGGAACACATACCAAAAGATGAGCCTCCGGAAAAACGGAGCTTTCCAACACGCTGAATGTGATCCTATAAGCGGGGATCGACAGTCGATGAACCTTTACTGCAGATGAACGCGGCCCCGGGCGAGGTCAAGATAACAGTACAGTATGTGAAATCAGAAACATCGTAAATGAAATCATAATAGTCTATATAAAGCAGGAGACATGTATGATAACCAAACTACGATTCACAACATAAAGCGATCATGTCAAGTCGTGACTCACGCCTCAAAGTCATCCTCATGCCCGTGGAACTCCTTCCTCACCGCAGCCTAGGTATAAATCATGTGATACGATATCGAGTCTCGCCCATCTTATGGACCCAATATAGAAACGTGTGGAATACATTCTGGATGAACCGGTAGTCAAGTGAAATACATTCCGGATGAACCAAAGAGTCAAGTGAGATACATTCGGATGAGCCGTAATCAAGTGAAATACATTTCCGGATGAACCGGTACTCAAGTGAGATACATTCCCGGATGAACCGGTAATCAAGTGAAATACATTTCCGGATGAACCGGTAGTCGAGTGAACACAGTACTTGCACAACAAGGCTATCACACGTAACATGGTCAAGTTTCATAACAACAAGCATAAGCAAGTTACACACAACTCAAGGTACTTCCATTTTATGTCAAAGTCCGGGTTTTAACCCTAAAGTACTACATACGTTAAGTCCTTTTAAAAGAGATACATTCCTTTTATAAAAGTCACCCGATACCCGTAGTATAAAACTAGAGTGATTCACATTATTAAGTAAACCAGAACACTTTCTTTTTAAACTCAAGTACCAACATTCTTTTCCTAAAGTTCCGGTTTGCCTAATTACAAATGCTCAAGTTTCTCATTTTTAGAAAAGGTTTCGTAGTTCGTAGTTTTAATCCTTTAAAACATAATTCTCCTTTAAACGTTTTGAGAAACATATGTCTTATATGTGAGTAGGTTATTCTTGTTTATAATCAATCTTATTAAGCAGCCATGATCTAGGAAATGTAATATCATTTTGTCTCATCTTAGCTTCTATGCAGATGGAGGTTTCTACTGGTTTTAATACTTCTTTAGTCAATACATTTTCCTGTTATTAACGCTGCAGTGGTTTGTCGATACGCATTCTGATTTCCGAAATCAGTAAAACATTCTTAAGCCGTTATACCTAACTTCCCATAAAGCTAGTATAACTCTTAAGCTTTCAAAACCCAAGTAATACTCATTCTTTCAAAACGATTCATAAATCTTTTGAAATACTTCAAGTTCTTTATTAACACATATCAAGCCAGTTATTATTCAAATCAGTTACCTTTTAAAAACCACAAAGTATTTGCTTATCCACATAAAGCTATTATAACCGACTTCCCATAAAGCCGTTATAACACTTTATGTTTTAAACCAATCAAATACATTTAGCACATGGACGTCTACCGTACTACATAGTTCACACATATCATGCTAGAAGAGATAGGAAGAGGTTCACATACCTCGCGACGATTATCGACAATAAGCAAAAGCTCCAAGTACTACAACCTTGCTAGCCCTTTCCACTCCTCGAGTAGAATACGCTACTCTTAGTACTTTCACCTATAAAGGCCACAAACGTCTATTTAAATCTTAAACACAAGTTCCCATCTTTCTACATAAAATTCGCAGATTCTCCCGCAACAAACAGAAATCTCCTCCTCTATCGAGGCCGCTACCAAGCCAACCAGGGGGTTTTATACGCCTAACCAAGGCGTGTACAATTTCTACTACACAACAAGCTACACAAGTCTATCAGAACACGATCCATGTAATTCTGATTCGATTCTTTCTTAAAATTCGTGCTTAAGTCTAAAGAAATTGCCGCAGTAAAACTTAATTCTATATATAGTATACTTCAACTATATATTACAACAACATGTAATTTCCAATTACAAAAGGGGACAAGATTATTTACCTCGATAAGCCCAAAATTATCCGAGATAAAAGTCGATCTGAGCAAGGTTTAGCTCCTACTCCGTGCGCTCCAAACAACCCTTAGAAGTTCTAACCAACTTCTACTTAAATACTTGAACCAACTGAAGATTTCCTTAGGGTTTTGGTTTGAGACTTAAAGGACAAAAGGTAGTATTTCCGGGCTCTACGTATAGAGGTAACTTTGGAATACTACAAGATATGAGGCCAAGGTATTTTGGGCATTATAACAATACTTGGAGAGTATTTCAATACCACAAGGGGGGGTACCTCACGAAAACACTCCAAGATGGGGGGGTTCTCGGCCAAAGGGCCTTGACAAGGGAGGGGGAACTCTCGGCCACTAGGCCACTCAAAGGGGGAGGGGGGGAGGCTTAGGACGAGAGCAACAAGAGGAGAGGGGAAGGATTGCAAGACTTAGAACACATTTGGATGATGAAGTCTTCAACAAAGGGAGGGGTATTTATAGGGAAGCCAAGGGCCAACCAATGGACAAGATCAAGCCATGTGCAAGGCAAGTGTAAGGCCTTGATCAAGCCAAGTGCACCCTAACCCCTACTCCACAAAACATGGCACAAAACAATGCACAAAACAAGGCCAAAACAAGGCACAAAACAAGGCACCAATAAGGCACAAAACGTGAGCCAATCGGCGCCATCAACTGCTCCACCACGTAGGGTGACAAGTGTCACCCTCCCGTTGGTCCAAAATGTTTCGTCTCTAAAAATCCGCAAAATAGTAAATGACATAGCCGGAATTTTCCCAACGTAGTCGGGAAACGTTTCGTTTAAAAACGACTCAAATCGCACTTGTGCCCAAAATTCGATCCTAGCCAATTTAAGGCAAAATTTAATACGACGCCTCACGCATATACTGGAAATACGGGGTATAACATTCTCCCCTCCTTAGAAACATTCGTCCCGAATGTTCCTTCTCAAGGCGGATAAAGATGAAGTTCTTTTAACAAGTTTCCACTGCCACACATGGCCACAAACATAACACACGTTCTCTTCCTTCCTTACTCGTCGTGCCCTCCTCGATCACTTGAACTCTTCTAGTATACTCACCATACTCCAGTCATCGCTTTAGTTTCCAAAACTTTGGAGTCACCACCTCCAAACTTGGTCATCTACTAGCCTCAATCTTCCTTAAGGCCATTCCCGGCCTTCACGATCTGCTTCTGGTCGAACATATCTACGAACTCATACGATGGTTACCAAAACTTGGGCCTAGCTCCCTCGTGACCCTACCACCTGGCGGGACCACCCAGAGCTGACCCCACCTCGAAACAGGCTGCGGGTTGGCCCGCAACATGGCCCCAACCCGACCCACTGTCGCGCCAACTCTTGCTCCTCGACACGGAACAATCTTGCTAAATCACATCATGGAAGATACCACTTTCATTTACCCAACCCAGGGACTTATCACACAATACTTTCTAGGCATAAAATGCACTCTGTCAAGGATCACTCGCAAAAATCTTGTACCCAAGACGGCCTTACATCTAAGGTCTCAACTGTAATATTCTAAGGTTCATCATTCCTCACCCTGTGCTTACCCTTTTTCCCAAACCAGTTCCTAAATCACATTTTAGCACAAAGCTATCCGAACATAACACCTAACACATTAACATAACATCAAAACATACAAGCCTCTAGAGGTTTAAGGATATACCCGCTACCGCTCACTCTAATCGTAAGTCCACTGCAGGCGCATAACTGCATGCGCGGCTGAACTCGCCATCGATCCGCAGAGTCGCGCTGCCGCCGCACTCTCCTATAAGCACGCTCGCCACATGGCTCGACGGCCGCAGCAAGCAAGCACCAATAAAAGACGACACTCCGGGATGATGTTTGCCACATCGTACACCGAGGGGACGTGAATCTGCTCGCTAGAACCCATGTATATTCGCAACGGAAGCCCCGAGCTCACCAGCCCCGAATACCCCGAACGCCCCGGCGATCGCGGGGACTACCTGCATCTTGGCGGAGGTACATAACTAGCTCGCCGAGGCGTCCGCCTTGAAAGTTACCAGGACTCGCCCCGCCCTTCTTCTCTGATCTCGGTCATTCCGCCGATCTCCGTGCCTCACATCCTAGTGCATGAGCTCGCACGCGGCAATGTCCATGCCCTACCAAGCGGCTACACCAACAAGCCTCGCTAAGTACTCATCCAGCCCTGACGTAGCGGTACTGGCCCTCCATATCGGCTACTACAATGGGACATACCGAGCTAATGAGTCGAACTCCACATTGTACTCTCTAACCGTCCGCCCGCCCCGCCTCAACGTCAAAAATCTGTTACCGAGCCCTCTCATCTCGGGGGCAAGAAATGTGCAAGAAAAGCCTTGAGAACTCGTCCCATACGGCTGGAAGTGCATGCTCTTCCCGACAACTCCCACGAATCAAACTACCAATCGCAGATTACGCGGTGATGCGAACCCAATACCACCGACTCGCCTCGAGACTGGATCACTCATGATCCTTGCTGTAGCCGGATAAACTCCCGAGGGTCGTCCTCGCCTCGATCCATGTAACATCGGCGGCTACAACTCGTAAAGTCACGTAGCCTCAAACCGCTCGCCGGGGTGAACTACGGCGGGTGCTACCGGGCCGGAATCTGCCAGATTCGACCTATCTCATATCTCGCCACGACCGCCATGAATCGCCATCTCCTTGTACCCATCTCATCGGCTCCAGCCGTGGACCGAGGCTCGTATCAGAGTCTCAGCAGCCCACCGCCGCGCTCTAACTCGCTGGTGCTGGCGGCGCGCGAAACTCCGCCGGAAGCACTGTCTCGTGCATCGACCGCTCGCGCTTCTCGCACTCTCTCAGATCTCGCCATGACTCCTCGATCGCCTTGCCCATCTGGCTCAGGTTGCCTTACGCGAGGCATAATCGTAAAGGAAAGGAATACGTCGAGGGGTCCAATTTATCACACGGCTAAGGCACGATCTCGTAATGAGAAGAATGGAAACCAATCTAAATGTCCTATAGCCTCGATTATAGATGTGGTGCACAACACACCGATAATCAAGACTCTACTAGACACGGTGCAGACACTTTCCGAGGACTAATCGCTCGATACCACTTTGTAACGCCCAACCGGCCCGCATCGTGCCTTACCCGGCACCCTAGTGATACAACATCGAGAGAACCAAATGGAAAATAAAACATGAATCATGAAACAAGAGATATAATAAATAAGCAGCAACCAAAACAGCTTGCCTTCGGTATACATAAAACCCGAACAGTTTAATCCTTTTACAACCTTGCCACAACAGTTCTGCACTTAAGATTTACAACAACTATGACGGACAGGCCCCGCCATACCCCGAATGTACAAGAACCTACAACTCAGTGGAACACATACCAAAAGATGAGCCTCGGAGAAACGGAGCTTTCCAACACGCCAATGTGATCCTATAAGCGGGATCGATCGATGTACCTTTACTGCAGATGAACACACCCCAAGGAGGTCGATAACTTAGTACCAAGTATGTGAAATCAGAAACATCAGAATGAAATCATAATAGTCTATATAAAGCGGAGACATGTATGATAACCAAACTACGATTCACAACATAAAAGATCATGTCAAGTCGCTCTCACGCCTCAAAGTCATCCTCACGTACGTGGAACTCCTTCCTCACCGCCAGCCTAGGTATAAATCATGTGATCGTATAACGTGTCTCGCCCATCTTATGGACCCAATATAGAAGCGTGGAATACATTCCGGATGAACCGTAGTCAAGTGAAATACATTCCGGATGAGCCCAGAGTCAGTGAGATACATTCCGGATGAGCCGTAATCAGTGAAATACATTCCGGATGAACCGGGACTCAGTGAGATACATTCCGGATGAACCGTAATCAAGTGAAATACATTTCGGATGAACCGTAGTCGAGTGAACACGATTTGCACAACAAGGCTATCACACGTAAGATGGTCACGTTTCATAACAACAAGCATAAGAAAGTTACACACAAATCAAGCTACTTAAATTTTATCTCAAAGTACGGGTTTTAACCAAAAAGTACTACATACGATAAGTCCTTTTAAAATAGATAAATTAATTTTATAAAAGAAACCCGATAACCGTAGTATAAAACTAGAGTGATTCACATTATTAAGTAAACGAACACTTTCTTTTTAAACTCAAGTACCAACATTCTTTTCCTAAAGTTCCGTTTGCCTAATTACAAATGCTCAAGTTTCTCATTTTTAGAAAAGGTTTCGTAGTTCGTAGTTTTAATCCTTTAAAACATAATTCTCCTTTAAACGTTTTGAGAAACATATGTCTTATATGTGAGTAGGTTATTCTTGTTTATAATCAATCTTATTAAGCAGCCATGATCTAGGAAATGTAATATCATTTTGTCTCATCTTAGCTTCATGCGGATGGAGGTTTCTCGGTTTTAATACTTCTTAGTCAATACATTTTCCTGTTATTAACGCCGCATGGTTTGTCGATACGCATTCTGATTTCCGAAATCAGTAAAACATTCTTAAGCCGTTATACCTAACTTCCCATAAAGCTAGTATAACTCTTAAGCTTTCAAAACCCAAGTAATACTCATTCTTTCAAAACGATTCATAAATCTTTTGAAATACTTCAAGTTCTTTATTAACACATGTCAAGCCAGTTATTATTCAAATCAGTTACCTTTTAAAAACCACAAAGTATTTGCTTATCCACATAAAGCTATTATAACCGAATTCCCATAAAGCCGTTATAACACTTTATGTTTTAAACCAATCAAATACATTTAGCACACGTACGCTCACCGCACTACATAGTTCACACATATCATGCTAGAAGAGATAGGAAGAGGTTCACATACCTCGCGACGATTATCGATAATAAGCAAAAAGCTCCAAGTACTACAACCTTGCTAGCCCTTTCCACTCCTCGAGTAGAATACGCTACTCTTAGTACTTTCACCTATAAAGGCCACAAACGTCTATTTAAATCTTAAACACAAGTTCCCATCTTTCTACGTAAAATTCGCAAAGACTCTCCCGCAACACAGAAATCTCTCCTCTATTGAGGCCGCTACCAAGCCAACCAGGGGGTTTTATACGTCTAACGGCGTACAATTTCTACTACACAACAAGCTACACAAGTCTCATCAGAATACGGTCTATGTAATTCTGATTCGATTCTTTCTTAAAATTCAGCTTAAGTCAAAAGACATTGCACAAAGATTAAACTTAATTCTATATATAGTATACTTCAACTATATAATACAACAACATGTAATTTCCAATTACAAAAGGGACAAGATTATTTACCTCGATAAGCCCAAAATTATCCGAGATAAAAGTCGATCCTGAGCAAGGTTTAGCTCCTACTCCGTGCGCTCCAAACAACCCTTAGAAGTTCTAACCAACTTCTACTTAAATACTTCAACCAACTATGAAGATTTCCTTAGGGTTTTGGTTTGAGACTTTAAAGGACAAAAGGTAGTATTTCCGGGCTCTACGTATAGAGGTAACTTTGGAATACTACAAGATATGAGGCCAAGGTATTTTGGGCATTATAACAATACTTGGAGAGTATTTCAATACCACAAGGGGGGGGGTACCTCACGAAAACACTCCAAGATGGGGTTCTCGGCAAAGGGCCTTGACAAGGGAGGGGGAACTCTCGGCCACTAGGCCACTCAAAGGGGGAGAGGGGGAGGCTTAGGACGAGAGCAACAAGAGGAGAGGGGAAGGATTGCAAGACTTAGAACACATTTGGATGATGAAGTCTTCAACAAAGGGAGGGGTATTTATAGGGAAGCCAAGGGCCAACCAATGGACAAGATCAAGCCATGTGCAAGGCAAGTGTAAGGCCTTGATCAAGCCAAGTGCACCCTAACCCCTACTCCACAAAACATGGCACAAAACAATGCACAAAACAAGGCCAAAACAAGGCACAAAACAAGGCACCAATAAGGCACAAAACGTGAGCCAATCGCCACCAACTGTCCACACGCTGAGGGTGACAAGTGTCACCCTCCGTTGGTCCAAAATGTTTCGTCTCTCGGAAAAATCCGCAAAATAGTAAATGACATAGCCGGAATTTTCCCAACGTAGTCGTGGAAACGTTTCGTCGAAAACGACTAAATCGCACTTGTGCCCAAAATTCGATCTAGCCAATTCTTAAGGCAAAATTTAATACGCACGCCTCACGCATACTGGAAATACGGGTATAACATTTCGAAATCGCTTGATTCCCAAAACTCGGGGTTACTATCTCTAACGTGGTCATCACTGACTGGGAACACTCTGGATGGATCTCCGATACTTTCCCGAACATAACAATACGAAAGACCGGACGTACTGCTTCCTAAGTCGGACAGCAAATGCTAACATATAGCAACCCGCCTACTCTTCACAAGAACTCAAAAAGGCCCAAAGTAACTCGGGCTAAGTTCCCTCTGTTTTCCAAAACTCGCCACACCCTAACCGGGGTTGTACCTTCAAGAAGACCGATCGTCAACCTGAACTCTAAGCGTCGTCGCCGATAATCCGCACGATTTCTTTGAGCTGCCAAAAACATCCTCTAGATAAGCTTCACCCTATCCACAGTCTGTTGGAACAAGCCTGAACCAACTATCTGAACCTTGCCAACATCAAACCAATGACCAGCAACTTACACTTCCGCCCCTACAAGGCTTCATAAGGCGACATCCGAACACTGAAATGGTAGCTAAAAACACTCCTTCAACAGGAGACAACAATCCTTGCAACTACCCCTGAAAATCAAACACTGGCCCGAGGGCGAATGTGATTCTGAGACTCACCTGAGTTCTTAACCCTGCTTGGTAAAACTTCCAGAAACAAAAACAGCCGTACCACTGGCTCCATCATGCGTCATAAGGTGAAGGTAGGCACCCCGTGTAGCCTTACAACCTTTCTGATAAATCAACACTGCCGAGTAAACGGTCTTTGCTAGAAGACAAGACGGCTGACCTCCTCGGCCCGACTACTGGTCGAATGCATCCACGAACTCGTACGCTGGTTAACTAAACTTGGGCCTAACACCCTCATAACCCTAACCTAAAGCGGGACCACCACAAACTGACCCCACCACCATACAGGCCGCGGGTTGACCCGCAACGTGGCCTCAACCCGACCCGGCAACGCGCAAGACACTAGCTCCCCGAACCGGAAAACCCTCACTAATCACGTTACGAAAACCTAGCGGTATTCTTAGCTCAACTACCCTCCTTCATTCCACACTACTCAGGGACTTATCCCACAAACATAGCTCACGTGCACTATGCACTCCTATAAGGGTCAAACATAAACATACGTCTTTTACTCGAGATGGCCTTACCTCTAAGGTCTTCACGTATAATGCTCTAAGGCTTACATTTTCTCTAGAGGGTTAAGGATATATCTATATCTACTGCTTCACTCCCCTTAGTCGTTCTAATCAAACGCCTGCAGTGGCGTAGCTGGGAAGATGACAAACTACCCACCGATCCTGAAGGCTAAGTCCTCCTACAAGGACACTCTTCCGACATCAGACCCTGACGGTCGTAGGTACAACAAATACCAACTAAAAGACGACATTCCCCTGGATGACGTCTGCCACACTGTGAACCGGAAGATCTGGAGCTCTGACCAACTCCTGCATACCCCGAACGTCCTGAAATTCGTGGAGGACCTCTCTGCACTGGTGGATGTGCATAATATAATCCGCTGGTGAGGTGACTCGCCTCGAAAGTTACCAAAGGACCTTGCTGCTCGCCTCTTCTCGCCTTGGTTAACCCGTCGATCTCTACGTTTTCGGCTGCTGCATAAGCCCGCACTGTGCCATGCTCAAGCCTAACTGAAGAATTACTCTTACACAACCCTCTCTTAGGTAGTCATCAAGACTCGCGGTACCTCGGTATACTCTCTGGTAGCCAAATCCATAGCTAGTAACAGGGTCGACTTCTTGCAATCTAAATTCACTGCTCCCGGTCGTGGAACTGAAGGTTCAAATATCATGGCCGTAGTAGGAACTGCCGCCGCCGTGCTAAACTCTGCTGGGGCTAGTGACGTCGCAGAACTCCCCGAATGAAGCACTACCCTAGGTAATGATTGGGCCTGTGCCCTCGTAACCCTCTGAACTCTACTCGCAGCTCCCTCGGCTGCCTTGCCCTCACGGGCGGGTTGCCTACGCGAGGCATAGCGGTGAAAGAAATACGTGAGAGGTCCAACTTACAACACAACTCTAAGGCACGATCTCGAGTGAGAAGAATAGAAACCAATCCTAAATATCCTATAGCCTCTCGATTATTGGTGGTGCACAACACACCGATAATCAAGACTCTATCGATACGATCTCAGACACTTTCCGAGGATTAAGCGCTCGATACCACTTTTGTCACGACCGACCCGGCCCGTGATCGTGCCTTACCCCGGGCACCCTAGTGATACAACATCAGAGTAATCAGCGGAATATAAAACGATACATGAAACCAATGTAATAAGACAGTGAAATAAGAAGACAGGCTAACCAAAAACGGTTACCTTCAGTATATATAAATAGCAATTTGAACAGTTACATCCCTTTTTACAACTCGCCACAACGATTTCTGCACTCTACGAATGATATGACAACAACGACGGACAGGTTCGTCATACCTCGAATGTAAGCACCTACAACAACAGGACTATACGAAGACACCTCCGAGAAACGGAGCTTTCCCAAACGCCGAATCGGACCCTAAGAGCGAGGATCAATGACTGGTGTACCTTTTACCTGCGGCATGAACGCGGCCGAGGAGGTCGACAACAGTGCGAGTATGTGAAATCGAAAATATCAGAATGAAATCATAGTAGTCTATATAAAGCGAGACATGTATGATAACCAAACTACAGATCACAATAAATAAGCAGTCATATCAAGCCAGGGACTCACGCCCTCGAAGTCATCACTCAAATATATAAATATGGGTCTCACGCCCACAACATCAATCATGCCCGTGGAATACCTTCCTCACTGCCGGCAGTCTATGATATATAAAAGCACCAAGAGATACACATGAACACCAGGTCCCACCTGTCTCATAATAAAATCGTACGGGGTAAGTATGAAGGCATAGCCGACTACTAAAACCCACCGTACCAACAAGGTCATAAACTGTATCATGAAATCTGTCTAGACCGTCACATGATCAAAGCTGGCCACTCGCCCGCAGTATCTAATGTGCGCGTCTAGCCCTGGAACTTCCCGCAGCTCCGCATAGGCCACCCCAATGGCCCGCATGAGGTATTCCCCGCATCGAGGGTAGCTACTCCCCGGCATCCGCCTGGACTTCGCAGTCCGCATGGCCACATAGACCGCATGCCCATAAAGGACGCAAACTAACCTGGAACTCTCGTAGCTCCGCATGTGCCCTCAGGACCCGCATGAGGTATTCTCGAATCATAGGTCACTAGACCCGCCTGAGTCTACCCCGCATCGGAGGGCAGCTTAACCTCCGGAACAGTCAGGGTGAGTGGTACAATACCAACATAACGGCTGATAGTGAAACTATTTAAGCGCAATCGAGGGGAAACCCCTTTACACAAACATCACAAGATACTAACACACGTAGCATCCTAGCATGTTTACTTATCAAATAAACAAGAAAGTATCACAAGGCTATCACAACCCAACACAATCAAGTTATATACAAGGTACTTTCTACTATATGATTAACAAGATCGGGTTTTCATCCCCAAAGTACTTCATACATTAACTCTTTAAAAGATACGTTACTTTCACAAAACCACACAATACGTAGTATATGAAAACAGAGTGATTATCTTTTAAAGTAAATCAAAACACTTACCTTTGTAAAATCAAGTAACAACATTATTTTCCAAACGTCCAAGTTTGCCTAATTTCAAATGTTCACGTTTCTTATTTTAGAAAGGTTTCGTAGTTCATAGTCTTATTCATTTAAGAATATAATTCTCTTTTAAACCATCTGAGAAACATAAGCCTTATATGTGAGTAGGATATTCTTGTTTATAACAATCTTATTACAGCAGCCATGATCTAGGAAATATCATTTTGTCTCATCTTAGCTTCTATGCGGATGGAAGTTTCTACCGTTTTAATAATACTTCATTAATCAAAACATTTCCTTTATTAACGCTGCAGTGGTTTGTCGATACACATTTCTGATTTCCGAAATCAGTAAAACATTATTCCTTTTAAAACCAAGTACTCATTACTCACGAATGAGGTTTCACACGAAATTCATATCAATTCATTTAAGTTAAGTCTCTTATCTTACAAGATCAAGTCTCTTAACTTCTAAAGTAAATAAAGCGTTCGTTTTATCTCTCTTAAGCCGTTATACCTAACTTCCCATAAAGCTAGTATAACTCTTAAGCTTTTAAAACCAAGTGTTACTCTTCTTTTAAAACAGTTCTTAATTATCTTGAAAATACTTCAAGATCTTTATTATTCGGGCTTAAGTCAAAAGACATTGCCGTACAACTACGTTCAATTAACACACGTACGTCTACCGTACTACATAGTTATACACATATCATGCTAGAAGAGATAGGAAGAGGTTCACATACCTCGCGACGATTATCGACTAATAGCAAAACGCTCCAAGTACCTCAAACCGCCGGCTACTCCTTAAGCCAAGTAGATCGTACACGCATAGTACTTCCACCTATAAGGCTACAAGTGCGCTTATTAACATTTAGGTCTCTTCGTAGAACATTCTACGAGAAAATTCAAAGACTCTCCCCACAACAGCGTAAATCTCCTCCTCTATCGGCCGCTACCAAGCCAACCAGGGGGGGTTATACGTCTAATCCGGACGTGCACAATTCTACCTCACAGAAAAGCTACACAAGTCTACTGTAATACAGTCCTATGTAATTACAGTTCAGTACTCTTCTTTCGAAAAGGTTTCTTATTATTCAGGCTTAAGTCCAAGGACATTGCCACAAAACTATGTTTAGTTCTATATATAGTATACTTCAACTATATATTCCTACAACATGTAATTTCCAATTACAATAGGGGGACAAGATATTTACCTCGATAAGCCCATAATTATCCAAGTATAATGTCGATTCCTGGGCAACGTTTAGCTCCAACTCTGTGCGCTCCAACCCGCTCCAAACCACCCTTAGAAGTTCTAACCAACTTCTACATAATACTCCAACTAACTATGGAGATTTTCCTTAGGGTTTCGGTTTTGTGACTGACGGGAAGTATAATAGTATTTCTGGGCTTTTCGTATAAGTATAACCTTGGAATACTACAAGGTATTAGGGCCAAGGTATTTTGGGTATAGTAACAATACTTTTGAGAGTATTTCTACCAAGGTGGGGGTGTATTTATACGAGACAACACCACAAGGGGGGGTGTATACCCCTCGGCCAACCCCACTAGGAGGGGGGGTACTCTCGGCCAAGGGGCCTCACCAAGGGGAGGGGAGGGGGGTGTTGGACGAACACCACAAGAGAGGGGGAAGGGATTTTAGACTTAGCACAATTTTTGGATGAAGAAGTTCATCAAAGGGGAGGGGTATTTATAGGTCAAGCCATGGCTAACCAATGGCCAAGATCAAGCCAAGTGTGGTGCAAGTGTAGGGCCAAGATCATGCCAAGTGCACCTTATCCATCTACCACAAAATATCCTACCTACTACTTGACAAAAATGTCAAGGAATTCGTCCCCCTTTACCGCCCCACACTCCACCAATGAGAGGGTGCCAAGTGGCGCCCTCTTGTTGGTCCAACACGTTTCGTCTCTCGTAAAAATCCGAAAAAATTAAAAATGACATAGCCGTATTTTACCCTACGCGTTTTTTTTAAAACTTTTCGTCGAAAAACGACTCTAACCGGGTGTTGTGCACAAAAATAATTTCGGCCAAGCACTTTAAGGCACAAACTTTTCTACGTACGTCCTTACGTACATACTCTAGAAATACGGGGTATAACAACCTTAGCCTAGTATTCCTAGTAGTATTCCAAGTTATTTCAATAACTAAGAGCCCAGAAAAATACTACTTTATTCCAATAGTCGCAAAAATGAAGCCCTAGAAAAATCCTCATAGCTTAGATGATGTGTTAAGAGAAGTTGTTTGGAAACTTCTAAGGGTTGCTTGGAGCGGGTTGGAGCGTCAGGAATTGGAGCTAAACGTTGCTCAGGATCGACTTATATCTTGGATAATTTTGGGCTTATCGAGGTAATGATCTTTATCCCCCTATTGTAATTGGTAATTACATGTAGTAGTAGTTAATAATTGAGTATAAGATATATTGGAAGAATCAGTATAAAGAATTGAACTGTATTTACATTGGACTGTATTCTGATGAGACTTGTAGTATTATTGTGGAGTAAAATTGTACACGTCCGGTTAGACGTGTAACCCCCCGGGATTGTTGGTTTGGTAGCAGGCCTCGTTAGAGGAGGAGTTTTATGTGGTTGCGGGGGGGGGAGGTGCTGCCGAATTTTCCGTAGAATAAGGAATCTTGTATCTAGAATTATTCTACGAAGAAATCTAGAGGTTGATAGACGTTTTGTGGCCTTTATAGGTTGAAGTACTACGAGTAGCGTATTCTACTTGAAGGATGGAAAAGGCGAGCAAGGTTAGAGTACTTTGGAGCGTTTTGCTAATTGTCGATAATCGTCGCGAGGTATGTGAACCTCTTCCTATCCTTTCTAGCATGATATTTGTGAAATATATTTAGTGCGGTAGACGCACGTGTGTTTAAAGGAAATTGATTTTCCTTTTGTGTCCTTGACTTGATTTCAAAGTTAGGTGACTTGTTATGAAATATTAAGGACTTGAATTATGTTAAAAAGTTATCTTAATTTCGAAAATAAGAATGGTTTTATCATTGGATTTAAAATGATAACTTGACTTATAAACAACTTGATTTTGGGAAAGGAGAAGTAACTTGATAGGTTACTTGTTTTTAAAAGAGTAAGACCCTTGGTTTAAAAAAGTATATTGCTACTTGACTTTTAAAGGAAGAGTGCCTTTGTTTTAAAAGAAGGTATGGAAATTGTTTTGGTTTTACTTTGATGTCGTTTGACTTGAATTTTAAATAATAAGAATCTTGAAGTATTTCAAAAGAGTTATTAACCATTTTTGAAAGAAAGGAAATACTTGGTTTCAAAAGCTTAAGTGTTATACTAGCTTTATGGGAAGTTAGGTATAACGACTTAAGGAAGATAGAAGGAACGGTTTACATATTTGTTTATGAAAGTCTTGTATTGATTTCTGGAAAGTGTAGTAAGATGGTTTGATAAGTAAACATGTTAGGATGCTACGTGTGTTAGTGCCTTGTGATGTTTGTGTAAAGGGGTTTCCCTTGTTGTGCTTATGTTGTTTAACGATAAGCCGTTATGTTAGTATTGTACCACTCACCTCTTGACATGATATACCGGGGGTTAAGCTGCCCCCCGATGCGAGGGATGCCTCATGCGGTCCAGGGACCTATGCGAGCTACGAGAGTTCCGAGTTAGTGTGCGGGAATACCTCATGCGTCTATGTGGCCATGCGGACTCACGAGTCGGGGCGATGCTGAGAGTAGTTACCCTCGATGCGGGAATACCTCATGCGGCGTAGGTGGCCTATGCGAGTCGGTGAGTTCGAGATTTGACGCGCACATTGATACTGAGGTCGAGTGGCCAGCTTCGATCATGTGGCGCGGTCTAGAAAGACCTCGTGTTACAGTTTCATAGCATTGTGGTACTGTGGTTTTTAGTAGTCGGCTATGCCTTCGATTTACCCCAGACGGTTTTATTATGACACGGTGGGACCGGTGTTCATGTGTATTCGGGTGTTTTTATATCATGGATCACGGCGGTGAGGAAGGACTTCAACGGGCATGATTGATATTGTGGGCATGAGACCCATATTTATATTTGAGTGATGACCTTAAGGGCGTGAGTCCCTGACTTGACATGACTGCTTACATATTGTGTATCGTAAATTGGTTATCATATATGTTCTGTTTTATATATACTATTATGATTTCATTTACAGTATTTCGCCACATACTTGGTACCTGTTGTACTGACCTCCTTCGGGGGGCTGCGTTCATGCCGCAGGTAGAGGTACACCAGTTGTTGATCCTCGCTCATAGGGTCACAGTTCAGCGTTTTGGGAAGCTCCGTGTCTCCGGAGGCTTATCTTTGGTATAGTTCCCTATCGTTGTAGGTACTTACATTCTGGGGTATGGCGGGGCCCTGTCCCGCCATTGTTGTTATAACATTCTTAGAGGTCTTGTAGTAATGCAAGCGGGGTTTGTAAAAGGGATGTAACTGTTCAAGTTTTTACATATGTATGCCGAAAGGCAACTTTTCTCAGATAAACTGTTTCTCACTTCATATTGTTTCATGTCTTGTTTTATATTCCGCTGGTTACTCTGATGTATGTCTACTTGCCGGCCCTCCAACCGAGAGTCGCGGCAACGTAATAAAACATAATACTTGCACTCAAAGGCTATCACCAGCACACATAGGCAAGTTCATAAAATCTATAGACTTTCATTTTATAAACTCAAGGCACATATAGAATAATTCTCAATTAAACAAGCCAAAGTACTTATCAAGGCACACTTAGACTAATTCTCAATATATCAAGCCAAAGTACTTATCAAGGCACACTTAGACTAATTCTTAATTAATCAAGTCAAAGTACTTATCAAGGCACACTTAGAATAATTCTCAATTAATCAAGCCAAAGTACTACGTACGTACGTTCTTTTCAAAATACTCTTTTCTATGTAAAACCCCAAGATACTAACACCCGTAGTATCAAGGTGTGTCTATTTTTTCAAAGTAAGTTACTACACTTTTAGAAAACTCATTTCAAAGCTTGAAATCAAGTAACTTCAAATTTTCACAATCTAGGCAACTTATGCCCATTAATCAAAATAGACAACTTTCTTAACCTTCCATAAAGCCGTTATAACCAACTTCCCATAAAGCCGTTATAACCCTTTATGGTTTTAGACATATTCATTCCTTTTATAACCAAGAGACTTATACTAATTAAAACCAAGTATCACATACTTACAAACCAAGTTCTTAACTTTCAAAATACTTCAAGTCTCTTAATATTTAGAAAACAAGTTTCTTCTACTTTTAAACCTCAAGTAAATCACTCCTTTAAAACAAGTTACTTCTCTCAAATCATGTCATTTCTCCTCTTTTAAACCAATTAAGTAAATCACTCCTTTAACTCCCCTAAAGTCATTACAACAACCCTTAGGTTTTGGAACTAAGGCACTAGCCAAAAGGTTTGGAAACCACTTCCTTTTCAAGACTCTATGTACTTTAAGTAAAATACTTTCACTTTTAAGAATCCAAACTTCACTAAGGAAATGGATTATACAACTTACAATTTAAACATCAAAGTACAATCAAGGAAGTACATAGAACAATTTCTATTTTAGGCAATCCAAATACAACCAAGAAATGGATCATTTAAGGAGTAGGACATACATTCTTTATCTTAAGGAATCATGCTAGAAGAGGAGATAGTTCACATACCTTTTCGGCTAAATCCACAAGCTAAGCCGAATACGCCGTACGTAGAAGTGTCAACCTATAATGGTCACAAAAAGACTATAAACTTCTAGTCTATAACGTAGAATAATACTAAGTATACGGTCTCTAATTCTACGGAAAATCGGGCAGCACTTCCTTTGTTTCTACTCACTTTGCCACCTTTTTCAAGGCCGAATACAATAACCAACACGCCACATTTAAGGCTCAAAACAACAACCAAACAAAGGGGATTACACGCCATACAATACGTGTAAAATTCCGCCCCACAATTCATACGAAGTAGTTTAATGCTCACTAGCCATTCTCGGCCAACTTACATAACCAACAATTCAAAGTATTTTCCAATCCTTTTCCAATTCCAAGTTCTAAGGTCTAACATGTTATATAGTCACAAACAACTTCAACAACTACAATTTCCTTCTTTCTACAATATGTGACGACTTAAACTAATAATCGACTTGAATTATAATCTTAAGGCTAACATGCTAGTTTTCGGATTAGGGTTCCAATAGCCAATATACATATCAAACTTCATACTATATAACTCATGCTTGCTAATATCCATAGCTACAACAATAAGTAAGTCTTAACTACTAAAACGACAAAATTTATACCTTTATAAGCCCTTAAAGTTTCCAAGATTCAAAGTCGCGCCTTAGCAATTCTTAGCTCCTTTCCTTAAGTTCCAATCCGCTCCAAGCACTCCTTAGAATCCTATGAAGAACCCATCTTCAAGTTCCAACTTCAAAGTTGAAGAACTCCTCAAGTTTCCGCCTTGCGACTAATACGAAAACGTCGTTTTTCTGAAATATTTCTATTGAGATATCCTTACAATACCCTTAGGGACATTGAGTTTAAGTCTTGTGAATAAAGGATCACAAACTAAAATTTTTGTGTGGGCAAAGCTAGTGAACCCGAGAGCTTTCTTGGCTAAGCTCAATGTTCTCTCAAATTTTCTAAGTGTAAAATGCCAAGTCTTGCTACTAGTTGGGTATATAAAACACAATGGAGGGTTTAGATTTCAACACTTGAGTGGCTAGGATGAGTTTCACTAGGATTAAGCACAAGTGGCAAGTTGACTTTGTCAACAATATCAAGCTTAGCAAGACTTATCTTCCACCGTGGTAAATGACCATTCTACCCTTACTAAATTTCGTCCAAGACCATATGTGGGGGTGCCACGTGTCGCCCTCTCATTCGTCCATAAAATTCCGTAACCCTCGTGGGCCCACAAAACGTAAAATTCCTCGGATGGGCCCCACATGACCAAATCCGTAAAAATAAATTTCCATAATGTTAATAAGTTCCATAATCCTCAAATAATACATTTTGAGAATTCAATTCTCATCAACGAACATTTTTCCTTCCCGACGTTCGGAAGATTTTCCGTCGGAAAAACAATTCTCCCTTTCATACTAATTTCCAAGTCTTGATTTCTTACATACATTCTCTTATACATGTTCTGTAATTACAGGATGTAACAATAACTAACTTCCCATAAAGCTATTATAACACTTTATGTTTTAAATAAACCAAATTCATTTCACACTCGTACGTCTACCGTACTATATAGTTTACAACAAATCATGCTCAAGAGTATAGGAAGAATCACATACCTCTTCGGCTTAATCCACAAGCCAAGTCGAGTATGTCGTGCGTAGAAAATCCACCTATAATAACCACAATATATCTATCAACCTCTCGTTCTCTTCGTAGCATATTCTAAGTAAATAGTTCCTTATTCTACGGAAAATTGGGCAGCACTTCCCTACCCGTAAAACTACACAAGTCTACTATAAATACAGCCCAATGTAAGTACAGTTCAATTCTCTTCTTTTATACCATCCTTCTATAAATCTTATACTCATTTCTATACTACTACAGTATGTAATATCCAATTACAATAGGGGGACATATATCATTACCTCGACAAGCCCAAAATTATCCAAGTTATAAGTCGATCCTGAGCAACGTTTAGCTCCAATTCCTTACGCTCCAACCCGCTCCAAGCAACCCTTAGAAGTTTCTAAACAACTTCTCTTAACACTTCAACTCCAACTTGCGTCCATAGAGTGCCTCAAAAGGTGGCATGCCTATACTCGCCTGATAACTCTTGTTATAGGCGAGTGAAGAACACTTAGGCTTTAAATGTGGCTAGTTTCGGCCAAGGGGGTACTTTGTGGCTAGGGGTGTGAAATCTTTTCTAACTTTTGGCTAACAATCTTCCTAATACACTAAGGAAGAACACTTAAGAGTTTAAGAACTTTTGGACAAAGTTTGGTTAAGGGAGAGGGGTGTGGGACGAGAACTACTACAAGAGGGGGAAGGATTTTGTGACTTGGAAATTGTTTTGTGGATGAAGAAGTCTTGCTATCAAGGGGGGTATTTATAGGACAATCAATGGCCAAGATCAAAGCAAGTGTGTGGTCTAGATTTGGCCATGTGTGTGTGGGTCCCACTTATCTATCTACTACACAAAATATCTTCAAGACTTTGACCAAATGTTTATGGCCTTTAAAATGAAAAAAACGTGCCACACCATGTCCACGATCATTCAACCTTGCCACCTAGGGGTGACACATGTCGCCCTCCTATTGGTCCAAAATATTTCATCTTCCGAAAATATCCGTAATGCCAAAAATCCGAAAATAAAGTGGGCCCCACAAACCGTAAATTCCTCCTGTGGGCCCCACGTGACCAATTCCGGAAATATAAATCCAAAATTCTAAAATAATCCCAGAAGCCCGAATACCAAATCCGGGAATCCAATTCCCATTAACGAACCTTTTTCCTTCACAAAAGCCGGAAACTTTTCCGTCGAAAAATCACATCTTTCTTCCTTTCCAATTTTCGTGTCGTATTTCGTACGTACGTCCTCACATACATACCCTGGAACTACGGGGTGTAACAATCTTGACCCTCCATTGTCTTATATATACCCAACTAGTGCAAGACCAAGTCTTCAACACTTAGAAAATTTTCACAACATTTCTTGTCTTCTTGGAAGCTCACGGGTTCACCCATTCTCCCACACAAAAATTTTGTAATTTTGTTCCATTGTTCACAAGACTTAAACCCTAGGTTCCTAAGAGTGTTGTAGGTTATCTCAATAGAAAGATTCCGGAAAAGTGGCGTTTTCGTATTAGTCGCAAGGCGGAAACTTAAGGAGTTCTTCAACTTTGAAGTTGGAACTTGAAGATGGGTTCTTCATAGGCTTCTAAGGAGTGCTTGTAGCGGATTGGAACTTAAGGAAAGGAGCTAAGAATTGCTAAGGAGAGACTTTGAATCTTGTATATTTTAAGGGCTTGTAAAGGTATAATTCTTGTCGTTTTAGTAAGTAAGATTACTACTTGTTGTAGCTTTGGATATTAGCAAGCATGAGGTATATTATGAAGTTTGATAAGTGAATTGACTATTGGAACCCTAATCCGAAAACTAGCATGTTTAGCCTTAAGATTGGAATTCAAGTTGATTATTAGTATAAGTTGTCACATGTTATATAAAGAGGGAATTATAGTTGTTGAAGTTGTTTATGACTTTATGAAAACAAAAGAAGGGTTTATTTATTGGATTTAAAATGGTAACTTGACTTTAAAGGGATAGGTGATTTGGTTTAAAAAGAAAGTATGGAAATTGTTTTGGTTTACTTAAAAAGATAGTTACTCTATTTTGATACTACGGGTATCGTGTGACCTTTGTAAAAGAAATGGATCTTTTTGAAAAATTTAAAGTATGTAGTACTTTGGGGTTAAAACCCGGACTTTGACATAAAATAGAAGTACCTTGAGTTGTGTGTAACTTGCCTATGTTTGCGTGTGATAGCCTTGTTGTGCAAGTGTTATATCCTTGGACCTACTGACACGTTGGGTGGCCCACGGGTATGGTTCCATTAGGATTGTTGTTCCATGGACTAGCTCTCCATGAGGTTTACTGTTTTGGCCTTGGTATCTGGTAGCTAGCCCTCGTACTTGCCCCGGTCGTTGCTGATGCAGGTTGGTTCTGGTAGTTGGCTTTCGTACTTGCCCCGATCAGTTCTTGATAGTGTCATTCCATGGACCAGCCCTCCATGGGGTTTTACTGATTCGGCCTTGGTATCTGGTGGTTGGCTCTTGTACTTGCCCCGGTCGTGGCTGATTCGGCTTTGGTATCTGGTAGTTAGCCTTCGCACTTGCCCCGTTCAGTTTTGTGGTAAAGTCTCGTGATCACGGCCTTGGTATCTGGTAGTTAGCCCTCGTACTTGCCCCCGCCAGCTACGTGACGCGGCCTTGGTATCTGGTAGTTGGCTTTCGTACTTGCCCCGTGTCAGCTTCGTGGTATAGTTATATAGTATTGTTGGTACGACTTTGGTATCTGGTAGTTGGCTTTCGTACTTGCCGGTCGATTGATGACGGCTTTGGATCCGTAGCTATGCGCCGTACTTGCCGTCACGGTTTTATGACACAGGTGGGACCTGGTGTTCATGTGTACTCCTTGGTGTTGTTATATCATAGACTGCCGGCAGTGAGGAAGGAATTCCACGGGCACGATTGATGTTGTGGGCATGAGACCCATTGTTATATTTGAGTGATGACTTTGAGGGCGTGAGTCCCTGACTTGGCATGACTGTTTATATATTGTGGACTGTAGTTTGGTTATCATACATGTCTCCTGCTTTATATAGACTATTATGATTTCATTTACTGTTATACCCCGTATTTCCAGAGTATGTACGTGAGGGCGTACGTATATAAATTTAAGCCTTAAAGTTAGGCTAAGTTCGAAATTTGGGCACAAGTGCCGAAAGGAGTCGTTTTTCGACGAAACGTTTTACTAAACTTGCGAAGGGAAAATTCCGGCTATGTCATTTATAATTTTTGCGGATTTTTCCGAGAGACGAAACATTTTGGACCAACGGGAGGGTGACAAGTGTCACCCTCACATTGGAAGGAAGTGGGCGGCAATGGGACGAAATAGGTGGCTTGTAGTTGGTAGGATATTTTGTGCAAGTTGGTGTGGTAGATGGATAAGGTGCACATGGCTTAATCCTAGCCCTACACTTGCCTAACACTTGGATGAATCTTGGCCATTGGTTGGCCATTTCTTGACCTATAAATACCCCCCCTAAGTGATGAACTTCTTCATCCTAAAATCATTTCCAAGTCTCAAATACTCCCTCTCCCTCTTGCTTGTCTCGTCCAAACACCACCCCTCTCCCCCCCTCTTGTAGGCCCTCGGCCGAGACCCTCCCCCTTGCCTAGTGGTTCTAGCCGAGAACCCCCCTCCCCCTAGCCTAGTTGTGCTAGTCGAAATACTACCCCTTGTTGTGGTATAGAAATACTCTCCTAGTATTGTTATAATGCCCAAATACCTTGGCCCAAATACCTTGTAGTATTCCCAAGGTTACACTTATACAAAAGCCCAGAAAATACTATTATACTTCCTTTAGCCACTAAACGAAACCCTAAGGAAAACCTTCATAGTCGGTTGAAGTGTTAAATAGAAGTTGCGTAGAACTTCTAAGGGTTGTTTGGAGCGGATCGAGCACTCTGAGTGGGAGCTTAACGTTGCTCGGGAGCGACTTTATACTTGGATAATTTTGGGCTCATCGAGGTAAATACTATTGTCCTTCTAGTGTAATTGGAAATTACATACTGTAGTAGTATAGAAATGAATATAAGATTCATAGAAGAGAATTGAACTGTAATAGAAGGATATTACAGAATAGACTTGAACTGAAATCACATCAGAAGAATATTAAGATAGAAGATTAAAATGTACTTACTTAGGACTGTATTACAGTAGACTGATAACCTTTATTGGTTGAATGTTTTGCAAGTAGCATGTGCTACTTAGAAGGTGGACAAGGCTAGCCGGGTTATAGCCGTGGAGCGTTTTGCTTATAGTCGATAATCGTCGCGAGGTATGTGATCCTTCCTATACTCTTGAGCATGAATATATAGTACGGTAGACGTACGTGTGGCAATGTCTTTTGACTTAAGCCCGAATAATACATATATATAGTACGGTAGACGTACGTGTGGCAATGTCTTTTGACTTAAGCCCGAATAATACATATATATAGTACGGTAGACGTACGTGTGTTAACAGAACGTAGTTGTACGGCAATGTCTTTTGACTTAAGCCTGAATAAAAGAGAATCTTGAAGTATTTCAAAAAGATTAAGAACCGTTTTTGAAAGAAGAGTAATACTTGGTTTTGAAAACATAAGAGTTATACTAGCTTTATGGGAAGTTAGGTATAACGTCTTAAGAGAGATAAAGAGAATGGTTTTACTGATTTTATAAGTTAAGAGACTTAATCTTAAAAGATAAGAGACTTGACTTGAATGTATTAATATGAATTTTGTGTGAAACCTCATTCGTGAGTAATGAGTACTTGGTTTTTAAAAGGAATAATGTTTTACTGATTTCGGAAATCAGAACGAGCATCGAACAAACCACTGCAGCGCTAATAAAGGAAAATGTATTGAATAAGGAAGTATTATTAAAACCAGTAGAAACCTCCATCTGCATAGAAGCTAAGATGAGACAAAATGATATTACATTTCCTAGATCATGGCTGCTTAATAATATTGATTATGAACAAGAATAACCTACACTCATATAAGGCATATGTTTCTCAGATTGTTTAAAAGAGAATTATATTCTTAAATGATTAAGACTATGAACTATGAAACTTTTCTAAAATAAAGAGACCTGAGTAATTGAAATTAGGCAAACTGGAACTCTAGGGAAAAGAAGGCATTCTTTTGTCTTAAATTGGTTTAAAACATAAAGTGTTATAACAGCTTTATGGGGAGTTAGTTATAACGACTTTATGAAAACAAAAGAAGGGTTTCATCATTTGTTTTAATGTGGTAACTTGACTTTAAAAAAAGAGAGAAGTGTTTTGGTCCAAAAAGAAGGCATGGTATTGCCTTAATTTGGTTTTAAAAAGGAAAGTATGAAAGTGGTTTTACTTAAAAGATATAAGTCACTCTATTTTTATACCACGGGTATCGGGTGACTTTTATAAAAGGAATGGATCTCTTAAAAGGAATGGATCTCTTAAAAGGAATTTAACGTACGTAGTACTTTAGGGTTAAAATCCGGACTTTGACATAAAATGAAAGTACCTTGAGTTGGGTATAAACTTGCCTATGCTTGTTGTTGTGAAGCTTGCCTATGCTTGTTGTTGTGAAACTTGCCTATGTTTGCGTATGATAGACTTGTTGTGCAAGGAATGTATTTCACTCGACTACCGGGTCATGGGATGAACCGGGAATGTATTTCACTCGACTACCGGTTCATGGGATGAACCGGGAATGTATTTCACTCGACTACCGCGTTCATGGGATGAACCGGGAATGTATTTCACTCGACTACCGCGTTCATGGGATGAACCGGGAATGTATTTCACTCGACTACCGCGTTCATGGGATGAGCGGGAATGTATTTCACTCGACTACCGCGTTCATGGATGAACCGAATGTATTTCACTGACTACCGCGTTGCTCACGGATGAACCGGGAATGTATTTCACTCGACTACCGCGTTCATGGGATGAACCGGGAATGTATTCCATCCGACTACCGAGTTCATGAGATGAACCGGGAATGTATTCCACACGTTTCTATACTGGGTCCATGAGATGGGCCGAGACATGTTATACGTATCACATGATTTGTACCTAGACTGCCGGCAGTGAGGAAGGAGTTCCACGGGCATGAGGGATGACTTGAGGGCGTGAGACCCTGACTTGACACGACTGCTTTTATGTTATGAACTGTAGTTTGGTTATCATACACGTCTCCTGTTTTATATAGACTGTTATGATTTCATTTACAGTATTTTACAGTTTCACATACTTGGTACTGTTAGATCGACCTCTCGGGGCTGCGTTCATGCCGCAGGTAGAGGTACATCGACTGTCGATCCCCGCTTTTAGGATCACCTTTCAGCGTATTGGGAAGCTCCGTTCCTTCGGAGGCTTATCTTTGGTATGTTACCCTGAGTCTGTAAGTTCTTGTACATTCAGGGGTATGGCGGGGCCCTGTCCCGTCATAGTTGTTGTATAAATCTTAGAGTGCAGCTAGATTGTGGCGGTGGTTGTAAGGATTGTAACTGTTCAAATGTTTATATATATATATGTTGAAAGGCAACCGTTTTGGTTGGCCTGTTTTCTTTCATCTTGATCCATATTTATTTATATGTTTAAAGTTTTTATTTCCGCTGGTTTTTCTCTGATGTTGTATCACTAGGGTGCCCGGGGTAAGGCACCAGTCACGGGCCCGGGTTCGGGTCGTGACAAAAGTGGTATCAGAGCAGTTAATCCTCGGAAAGTGTCTACATACCGTGTCTAGTAGAGTCTTGATTATCGGTGTGTTGCACCACATCTATAATCGTGAGGCTATAGGACATTTAGGATTGGTTTCCATTCTTCTCATTCCGAGATCGTGCCTTAGAAATGTGTGATAAGTTGGACCCTCCGACGTATTCCTTTCCTTTACCGTTATGCCTCGCGTAAGGCAACCTGAGCCCATGGGCAAGGCGATGAGGAGTTGTTAGTGAGATACGAGGAGTACGAGGCGCAGTCGGCCAAGACTGAGACAGCTTCGACGGCGAGTTTCGCGCCAAAGACCAAAGAAGTTTAGAGCCGCGGCGATGGTCGCCGAGACCACGATGCGAGCCTCCACCCCACGATGGGGCGAGGAGATGGGTTACAAGGAGATGGCGCCATCGCCGTGGTCGTGGCCGATATGAGATAGGTTGACGCAGCAGCCTCCCCAATAGCACCCGTAGTTCACCCCCGAGCAGACAGTTTGAGACTACGGGATTTTCTGAGATGTAACCCGCCAGAGTTTTATGGGTCGAGGCCTGAGGATGATCCGCAGGAGTTCATCCGGCAGTTACAGCGGGTCATGAGAGTGATCAAGGCATCGGAGACCGAGTCAGTGGTCCTAGGTTCGCATCGGCTGCGTGATACCGCAGTCGACTGGTTTGATTCGTGGGAGCTGTCCCGGGGAGAGAATGCACTTCCAGCTATATGGGACGAGTTCTCAAAGGCATTTCTTGCACACTTCTTGCCTCCACAGATGAGGAGGGCTCGGGCCGACAGATTTTTGACGTTGAGGCAGGACGGGCGGACGGTTAGAGAGTACAATGTGGAGTTCGACTCATTAGCTCGGTATGTCCCCGCTGTAGTAGCTGATATGGAGGACAGAGTACACCGCTACGTCACCGGGCTAGATGATTACTTGGCAGAGGCTTGTACGGGTGTAGCTCTTCAGCCGGGCATGGACATTGCCCGCATGCAAGCTCATGCACTAGGATGTGAGGCACGGAGAGGTCGACGGAATGACCGAGATCAGCAGAAGAGGGCCAGGACAGCAGGGTCCTTTGGTAACTTTCAAGGCGGACCGCCTCAGCAGCAGGCTAGTTATGTACCTCCGCCAGTACAGAGTGGTCCTCCGCGCCTTCGTGACGCTCGGGTATTCGAGCTGGTCGAGCTCCGTGGCTTCGTTCACGGTATACGTGAGTTCTAGCCACAGGATTCATGTCCCTCAATGCACGCGATGGCGGCGCCATCCCGGGAATATCGTCTTTATCGGTGCTTGTTTCACTGCGGCCGTCGAGCCATGTGACGAGAGATCAGCTTATAGGAGGGTACGGCAGATGACGCAGCCTACCGGATCGCGGCGTGTTCATCGCCTTCATACTATGCCTGCAGGCGTGCCTATGATTAGAGTGGAGCGGTAGATTCAGGTATATCCTTAACCCTCTAGAGTTTTGCATGCTTGATATGATGATCTTTTGTTGTGCGCCATGTACGGATAACGTTGTGTTAGTTATGAGTTAGAAAACATGGTTAGTTGAAAGGATAAGTCCATGGGTAGTGTAAAATGGAAGTGGTAGCTTTCATGACCTGTATAGGTAAGATTGTTCCGGATCGGGAAACAAGAGCTTGATGCGTTAAGTGGGTCGGGTTGGGGCCATGTTGCGGGCCAACCCGCGGCCTGTTTCGAGGTGGGGTCAGCTCTGGGTGGTCCCGCCAGGTGGTAGGGTCACGAGGGTGCTAGGCCCAAGTTTAGATGACCATCGTATGAGTTCGTGGATATGTTCGACCAGAAGCAGATCGTGAAGGCCGGGAATGGCCTTAAGGGAGATTGAGGCTAGTAAGATGACCAAGTTGGAGGTAGTGACTCCAAAGTTTTGGAAACTAAAACGATGACTGAAGTGTGGTACGTATACTAGAAGAGTTCAAGTGTTCGAGAAGGGCACGACGAGTAAGGAAGGAAGAGAATGTGTGTTATTTCATGGCCAGGTGTGGCGTGGGCAACTTGTTAGAAGAACTTCATCGTTATCCGTCTTGAGAAGGAACATTCGGGACGAATGTTTCTAAGGAGGGGAGAATGTTATACCCCGTATTTCCAGAGTATGTACGTGAGGGCGTACGTATATAAATTTAAGCCTTAAAGTTAGGCTAAGTTCGAAATTTGGGCACAAGTGCCGAAAGGAGTCGTTTTTCGACGAAACGTTTTACTAAACTTGCGAAGGGAAAATTCCGGCTATGTCATTTATAATTTTTGCGGATTTTTCCGAGAGACGAAACATTTTGGACCAACGGGAGGGTGACAAGTGTCACCCTCACATTGGAAGGAAGTGGGCGGCAATGGGACGAAATAGGTGGCTTGTAGTTGGTAGGATAATTTGTGCAAGTTGGTGTGGTAGATGGATAAGGTGCACATGGCTTAATCCTAGCCCTACTGTTACACCCCGTAGTTCCAGGGTATGTATGTGAGGACGTACGTACGAGAATACGACACAAAAATTGGAAAGGAAGAAAGATGTGATTTTTCGACGGAAAAGATTCCGTATTTTGTAAAGGAAAAATGTTCGTTAAAGGGAATTGGATTCCCAGATTTGGTATTCGGACTTTTTGGAATTTTTGAGAATTATGGAATTTTATTTCCGGAATTGGTCACGTGGGGCCCACTTTATTTTTGGATTTTTGGCATTACGGATATTTTCGGAAGATGAAATATTTTGGACGAGTAGGGGGGCGACACATGGCACCCCCATGTGGCTCATTGGCCGAAAATTAGGGGGACCACATGGACACTTGGACGTTTTTTTTTGGGGACAAGTGGCAAGCCACTTGTCCCATTTTTGTGGTGGACATTTGGTTGGCAAATTACCCACACACTTGGACCCAATCTTCACCATACACTTGCCTTGATCTTGGCCATTGATTTATCTATAAATAAACCCTTAAGCTTGCAAGACTTATTCATTCCACACTTAGTTATTTCCAAAGCTTGAAAAATTACTCCCTCCCTTCTAGGTGCTCTCGGCCTTGGGCTGATTTGTGGAGCTAAAGTTGTCCAAAAATTCTTAAAGTTTTAAGAGTTCTTCCTTAGAGTGTTAGGAATATTGTGTACCAAGAGTTGGAAAATATTTCACACCCCTAGCCTAGAAACCTTACCTTGGCCGAAACTTGCCATAGTTTGAGCCTAAGTGTTCTTCACTTTTTGGAGTTGGATCTTGAAGAGAAGTTTTTTAGAAACTTCTAAGGGTTGCTCGGAGCGGGTTGGAGCATAAGGAATTGTAGCTAAGCGTTGCTCAGGATCGACTTATAATCTTGGATAATTTTGGGCTTATCGAGGTAATGATCTATGTCCCTCTATTGTAATTGGATATTACATGTTGTAGTAGCTTAGAATTGAGTATAATATATATTGGAAGGATGATTGAAAAGAATTGAATCAGATTTACATTGGACTGTATTTACTGAGACTTGTAGTATTATTGTGGGCGATGTTGTACACGTCCGGTTAGACGTGTACCCCTTCGAGTTGTTGGCTTAGTAGCGCCTTGTTAGAGGAGGAGATTTTTGTGGTCATGGGATGTCTGCGAATTTTCCGTAGAATATGGAACCTTGTATTTAGAAATGTTCTACGAAGAGAACTAGAAGTTAATAGGCGTTTTATGGCCATTATAGGTGGAAGTACTACGAGTAGCGTATTCTACCTGGAGGGTGGAAAGGGCTAGCAGGGTTACAGTACTTTGGAGCGTTTTGCTAATTGTCGATAATCGTCGCGAGGTATGTGAACCTCTTCCTATCTTTTCTAGCATGATATGTTGTGAACTATGTAGTACGGTAGACGTACATGTGTTAAATGAATTTGGTTGATTTAAAACATAAAGTGTTATAACGGCTTTATGGGAAGTTTGTTATAACAACTTTATGTGGGCAAAGAAATGGTTTGTGGTTTTTAAAAAGATAAAAGACTTGATGTGAAATAATAAGGACTTGGGTTGTGTTAAAAAGTTGTGAAACCGCTTTAATGAGAAATGGATAATTGGGTTTTAAAAGGAATAATGTTATATTGATTTCAGAAATGAGAACAAGTATCGAACAAACCACTGCAACGTTAATAAAGGAAAATGTATTGACTAAGTAATTATTATTCAAACCAGTAGAAACCTCTATCTGCATAGAAGCTAAGATAAGACAAAATTGTATTACATTTTCTAGATCATGGCTGCTTTAATAAGATTGATATAAACAAGAATAACCTACTCACACATAAGGCATATGTTACTCAAATTGTTTTAAAAGAGAATTATGTTATTAAGGGATTAAGACTATGAACTACGAAACCTTTCGAAAATAAGAGACTTGAGTATTTGAAATTAGGCAAACTTGAACTTTTGGAAAAGAAGGTTGTTACTTGTCTTTAAAAAAGAGAAATTATTTTGGTTTACTTAAAATAATAGTTACTGCTTTGGATACTACGAGTGTTGGTATCGGTGGCTTCGTGAAAGAATGGATATTTGTAAGAGAATCAAGTATGGTAATTTGCTTGTGCTTGCTTGTGATAGCCTTGTAGTGTAAAAGTTGTATTCCTATGCTACCGCGTATCTCGATGGAGGCGGTATATTGTTATTGTTGTTACATGGACATGCCGCACCGATGCGCAGACCGGCACGCGGCGGGTTAATCACCCGGTATATTGTTATTGTTGTTACATGGACATGTCTGCACCGATGCAGAATTCCGGGGGCATGCGGCCATGCGGTGGGTTAATCACCCAGTATATTGTTATTGTTGTTACATGGACATGTCTGCACCGATGCGGCATGCGGCTACGCGGCGGGTTAATCACCCGGTATATTGTTATTGTTGTTACATGGACATATCCGCACGATGCAGAATTCGGGGCGTGGCCACGCGGCGGTTGATTACCCGATATATTGTTATTGTTGTTACATGGACATGTACGCACCGTCGCAGTCGGGGCATGCGCTACGGCAGGTTGATTACCCAATATATTGTTATTGTTGTTACATGGACATGTCCGCACCGATGCACTCGGGGCATATGGCGTACGCGGCGGTTGATTACCCGATATATTGTTATTGTTGTTACATGGATATGTCCGCACCGACGCATTCGGCATGCGCCACGCGGCAGGTTGATTACCCGATATATTGTTATTGTTGTTACATGGACATATACGCACCGATGAAGAATTAGGGGCATGTGGCCACGGCGGGTTGATTACCCTGATATCGTTATCGCATCCTGGACATGTCTACACCGATGGAGAATTCCGGCATGTGGCCATGATGCGGGCATGATTGATATTGTGGCGTGAGACCCTTGGTTATATTTGAGTGATGACTTTGAGGGCGTGAGTCCCTGCTTTGACATGACTACTTTTATGTTATGTACTGTAGTTTGGTTATCATATATGTCTCCTGTTTTATATAGACTACTATGATTTTATTTACAGTATTTTCAGTTTCACATACTGCACTGTCCGATCGACCTCCTTCGGGCCGCGTTCATGCCGCAGTAAAGGTACATCGGTTGTTGATCCTCACTCTTAGGATCACCGTCAGACAGATTAGGAAGCTCCGTTTCTCCGGAGGCTTATCTTTTGGTAGGTTTCCCCGAGTTTGTAAGTTCTTGAACATTCAGGGGTATGGCGGGGCCCTGTCCCGTCATAGTTGTTGTAAAATCTTAGAGGTCCAGTAATCACAAGGCGGGGTTGTAAAGGATGTAACTGTTCAAATTTCTGTATATATGCAAAAAGGCAACCGTTTTGGTTAGCCTGTTTCCTGTTTTCTTTTACCTTGTTTCCTGTTTAAGTTTTAATTTCCGCTGATTATCTCTGATGTTGTATCACTAGGGTGCCCGGGGTAAGGCGCCAGTCGCGGGCCCGTGGTCGGGTCGTGACAAAAGTGGTATCAGAGCAGTTAATCCTCGGAAAGTGTCTACAGACCGTGTCTAGTAGAGTCTTGATTATCGGTGTGTTGTGCACCACATCTATAATCAGGAGGCTACAGAATATTTAGGATTGGTTTCCATTCTTCTCACTCTGAGATCGTGCCTTAGAGCTGTGTTATAAGTTGGACTCCCTCTGGCATATTCTTATGTACCCGTTACGCCTCTACGCAAGGCAACCAGAGCCCAGAAGGGCAAGGCAGCAGAGAGAGCTGCGAGTAGAGCACAAAGGGTTACCAGGGCACGGGCCCAGTCATTATCTGAGACAGCGCTTCATTCGGGGAGTTCTGCGACGCCGCTAGCCCCAGGAGAGTTTAGAGCAGTAGCAGTAGCTACTGAGGCCACGATACCAGAGCCTCCAGTTCCACGACCAGGAGCCGAGGATATGAGTTAGAAGGAGATGGCCCAGTTACTAGCTAGGGTCGTGGCGAGATATGAGGACGGACGGGAGCCGGTGGTTCCAGCAGTACCAGTGATTCACCCTAGATCCGATAGTCTGAGACTTCGGGATTTCTTGAGTTGCAGTTCGCCAGAGTTCTATGGATAGAGAGCTGAGGATGATCCTCAGGGTGTCGTGCTAGTTTGGGAGATTGTTATACTTGCGGCCGTCAGGGCCATGTGATGGGAGGATGTCCAAGTATGAGGGATACAAGAGGGATGACTCACCACCGGTCGATGGCGGGTTCAGTTGTTCGGGATAAGGGGGTGTTAGTCAGATGAGGTCACCCCTACCTCGTTGTGGCCATTGTAATAGACTCCATTATGGGGAGTGTCGTACTGCTTCGACAGCTTGTATGCTTGCGGTCAACAGGGCCATTTGGTGAGAGTTTGTCCGACCAGAGGTAGCACAGATGTAGAGACTCAGCCTTCGGGATCGGTGGCTGGTTCATCGCCTTGTATAGCTAGGCGACCTGCAGGGCAGGATTATGATTAGAGCGACAAAGGGAAAGTGAGGCAGTAGTTGCGGAGATATCTTTAGCCCTTAAGAGACTTGTTTATGTTGTTATGGTAGATACATGTGGAGTGCTATGTGCGGATAGCATTGTGTTAAGTGCGAATTAGAAAACGTGGGTAGTTGGAAAAGGGGTAAGTCTGGAGACGAGACAATTGTGAGCCTTAGAATTTATAACAGTTAGGACCTCGGATGCAAGGCCGCCTTGAGTGGATGATTTTACGGTTGGTCTTTGTCGAAGTACTTGGTATGCGTGAAATATATTGTGGGATAATTCCATGGGTAGTGTGAGATGGAAGTGGTAGCTTTCATGACGTGAATTAGTAAGATTGTTCCGGATCGGGGAACGAGAGAGTTTGGGCGATAGCGGGTCGGGTTGAGGCCAGATCGCGGGTCAACCCGCAGCCCGGAGTGAGGTGGGGTCAGTTCGAGGTGGTCCCGCCAGGTGGTAGGATCACGAGGGTGCTAGGCCCAGGTTTAGGTAACCATCGTATGAGTTCGTGGATATGTTCGACCAGAATCAGATCGTGAAGGCCGGGAATGGCCTTATAGGAATTTGAGGTTAGTAAGATGACCAAGTTTGGAGGTAGTGACTCCAAGGTTTTGGAAACTGAAGCGATGACTGGAGTATAGTACGTGTACTAGAGAGAGTTCGGGTGTACGAGAAGGGTACGGCGAGTAAGAAAAGAAGTGAACGTGGGTTAACAAAATAAAAGAGATCATTTTGTTGTGAAGTGAAGATGCGAATGGAGTATCCTTTAGACCTTGGGTAGGAGCTTATGGTGATTTTATACACGTTAGAGGTGATTCCTCGTTGGCTTGGATTGGAGTTTTTCGCGTATGTTATATTATGGCCATTGGTGGCATAATTGGTTTCGTAAGTATAGTAGTGAAGGTTATACCGGCGCATGTATGTTTTGAGACTTAGAAGGAACATTCGGGACGAATGTTTCTAAGGGGGGAAGAATGTTACACCCCGTAGTTCCAGGGTATGTATGTGAGGACGTACGTACGAGAATACGACACAAAAATTGGAAAGGAAGAAAGATGTGATTTTTCGACGGAAAAGATTCCGTATTTTGTGAAGGAAAAATGTTCGTTAAAGGGAATTGGATTCCCAGATTTGGTATTCGGACTTTTTGGAATTTTTGAGAATTATGGAATTTTATTTCCGGAATTGGTCACGTGGGGCCCACGGGAGGAATTTACGGTTTGTGGGGCCCACTTTATTTTTGGATTTTTGGCATTACAGATATTTTCGGAAGATGAAATATTTTGGACGAGTAGGGGGGCGACACATGGCACCCCCATGTGGCTCATTGGCCGAAAATTAGGGGGACCACATGGACACTTGGACCCAATCTTCACCATACACTTGCCTTGATCTTGGCCATTGATTTATCTATAAATAAACCCTTAAGCTTGCAAGACTTATTCATTCCACACTTAGTTATTTCCAAAGCTTGAAAAATTACTCCTTCCCTTCTAGGTGCTCTCTACTGGCTGATTTTTTTGGACCAACGAGGAGGCTGCGACGGCACCCTCATCATTGGTGGGCAAAGTGGGCGCATGGAAGATTTTAGGAAGGCAAGTGGGGAGATACGATGAGACCTAAATGTTAATAAGCGCCTTGTGGCCTTATAGGGACGCATACTCGTGTGGCGCGATCTACGCCAAGGGGGATGGCGACGTGGTGGAAGTACTTGGCTGTGTAGTGCGTAGTCGATACTCGCTCGAGGTTTGTGGAGCTAAAGTTGTCCAAAAATTCTTAAAGTTTTAAGAGTTCTTCCTTAGAGTGTTAGGAATATTGTGTACCAAGAGTTGGAAAATATTTCACACCCCTAGCCTAGAAACCTTACCTTGGCCGAAACTTGCCATAGTTTGAGCCTAAGTGTTCTTCACTTTTTGGAGTTGGATCTTGAAGAGAAGTTTTTTAGAAACTTCTAAGGGTTGCTCGGAGCGGGTTGGAGCATAAGGAATTGTAGCTAAGCGTTGCTTAGGATCGACTTATAATCTTGGATAATTTTGGGCTTATCGAGGTAATGATCTATGTCCCTCTATTGTAATTGGATATTACATGTTGTAGTAGCTTAGAATTGAGTATAATATATATTGGAAGGATGATTGAAAATAATTGAACTGTATTTACATTGGACTGTATTTACAGTAGACTTGTAGTATTATTGTGGGGCAGTGTTGTACACGTCCGGTTAGACGTGTAACCCCCCCTTTGGAGTTGTTGGCTTAGTAGCGGGCCTTGTTAGAGGAGGAGATTTTTGTGGTTGCGGGGGGGATGTGCTGCCGAATTTTCCGTAGAATATGGAACCTTGTATTTAGAAATGTTCTACGAAGAGAACTAGAAGTTAATAGGCGTTTTATGGCCATTATAGGTGGAAGTACTACGAGTAGCGTATTCTGCCTGGAGGGTGGAAAGGGCTAGCAGGGTTACAGTACTTTGGAGCGTTTTGCTAATTGTCGATAATCGTCGCGAGGTATGTGAACCTCTTCCTATCTTTTCTAGCATGATATGTTGTGAACTATGTAGTACGGTAGACGCATACGTGTTAAATGAATTTGGTTGATTTAAAACATAAAGTGTTATAACGGCTTTATGGGAAGTTTGTTATAACAACTTTATGTGGGCAAAGAAATGGTTTGTGGTTTTTAAAAGATAAAAGACTTGATGTGAAATAATAAGGACTTGGGTTGTGTTAAAAAGTTGTGAAACCGCTTTAATGAGAAATGGATAATTGGGTTTTAAAAGGAATAATGTTATATTGATTTCAGAAATGAGAACAAGTATCGAACAAACCACTGCAGCGTTAATAAAAGAAAATGTATTGACTAAGTAATTATTATTCAAACCAGTAGAAACCTCTATCTGCATAGAAGCTAAGATAAGACAAAATTGTATTACATTTTCTAGATCATGGCTGCTTTAATAAGATTGATATAAACAAGAATAACCTACTCACACATAAGGCATATGTTACTCAAATTGTTTTAAAAGAGAATTATGTTATTAAGGGATTAAGACTATGAACTACGAAACCTTTCGAAAATAAGAGACTTGAGTATTTGAAATTAGGCAAACTTGAACTTTTGGAAAAGAAGGTTGTTACTTGTCTTTAAATAGGGAAATTATTTTTGGTTTACTTAAAATAATAGTTACTCTGTTTTGGATACTACGAGTGTTGGTATCAGGTGACTTCTTGTGAAAGAATGGATATTTGTAAGAGAATTGAAGTATGGTAATTTGCTTGTGCTTGCTTGTGATAGCCTTGTAGTGTAAAAGTTGTATTCCTATGCTACCGCGTCTCGATGGAGGGCCGTATATTGTTATTGTTACATGGACATGTCGCACCGATGCAGACTCCGGCATGCGTTACGCGGCGTTAATCACCCAGATATTGTTATTGTTGTTAAATGGACATGTCCGCACCGATGCACTCCGGCATGCGCTACGCGGCGGGTTAATCACCCGATATATTGTTATTGTTGTTACATGGACATGCCCGCACCGATGCACTCCGGCATGCGGCCACGCGCGGGTTAATCACCCAGATATTGTTATTGTTGTTACATAGACATGTCCGCACCGATGCAGAGGGGCATGTGGCCATGCGGCAGGGTTGATTACCCGATATATTTTTATTGTTGTTACATGAACATGTCTGCACCGATGCAGAATTCCGGTGGCATGTGGCTATGCGGCAGGGTTGATTACCCAATATATTGTTATTGTTGTTACATGGACATGTCGCACCGGCGCGCACTGCGGGCATGGCCACGCAGCGAGTTGATTACCCGATATATTGTTATTGTTGTTACATGGACATGCTCGCACCGATGCACTCGGGGCATGGCTACGCGGCGAGGTTGATTACCCGATATATTGTTATTGTTGTTACATGGATACGCTCGCACCGATGAAGAATTTCGGGGCATGTGGCTACGCGCGGTGGTTGATTACCCGATATCGTTATTGCATCCGACATGTCTACACCGATGGAGAATTCCGGCATGTAGCCGCGATGCGCATGATTGATATTGTGGGCGTGAGACCTCGTTATATTTGAGTGATGACTTTGAGGCGTGAGTCCTCGCTTTGACATGATCGCTTTTATGTTATGCATCGTAGTTTGGTTATCATATATGTCTCTGCTTTATATAGACTACTATGATTTTATTTACGTGATTTTCGGGCCACATACTGTACTGTCAAATCGACCTCCTTCGGCCGCGTCATGCCGCAGGTAAAGGTACATCGGTTGTTGATCCTCACTCTTAGGATCACCGTTCAGCGTATTGGGAAGCTCCGTTTCTCCGGAGGCTTATCTTTTGGTAGGTTTCCCCGAGTTTGTAAGTTCTTGAACATTCAGGGGTATGGCGGGGCCCTGTCCCGTCATAGTTGTTGTAAAATCTTAGAGGTCTGTAGCACTGTTGTGGGCAGGGTTGTAAAGGATGTAACTGTTCAAATTTCTGTATATATGCGAAAAGGCAACCGTTTTGGTTAGCCTGTTTTCTTTTACCTTGTTTCCTGTTTAAGTTTTAATTTCCGCTGATTATCTCTGATGTTGTATCACTAGGGTGCCCGGGGTAAGGCGTCAGTCGCGGGCCCGTGGTCGGGTCGTGACACCTACACTTGCCTAACACTTGGATGAATCTTGGCCATTGGTTGGCCATTTCTTGACCTATAAATACCCCCCCTAAGTGATGAACTTCTTCATCCTAAAATCATTTCCAAGTCTCAAATACTCCCTCTCCCTCTTGCTTGTCTCGTCCGAACACCACCCTCTCCTCTTGTAGGCCCTCACGAACCCCTTGCCTAGTGGTTCTAGCCGAGAACCCCCCTCCCCCTAGCCTAGTTGTGCTAGTCGAAATACTACCCCTTGTTGTGGTATAGAAATACTCTCCTAGTATTGTTATAATGCCCAAATACCTTGTAGTATTCCCAAGGTTGCACTTATACAAAAGCCCAGAAAATACTATTATACTTCCTTTAGCCACTAAACGAAACCCTAAGGAAAACCTTCATAGTCGGTTGAAGTGTTAAATAGAAGTTGCGTAGAACTTCTAAGGTTTGTTTGGAGCGGATTGGAGCACTCGGAGTGGGAGCTTAACGTTGCTCAGGAGCGACTTTATACTTGGATAATTTTGGGCTCATCGAGGTAAATACTATTGTCCTTCTAGTGTAATTGGAAATTACATACTGTAGTAGTATAGAAATGAATATAAGATTCATAGAAGAGAATTGAACTGTAATAGAAGGATATTACAGAATAGACTTGAACTGAAATCACATCAGAAGAATATTAAGATAGAAGATTAAAATGTACTTACTTAGGACTGTATTACAGTAGACTGATAACCTTTATTGGTTGAATGTTTTGCAAGTAGCATGTGCTACTTAGAAGGTGGACAAGGCTAGCCGGGTTATAGCCGTGGAGCGTTTTGCTTATAGTCGATAATCGTCGCGAGGTATGTGATCCTTCCTATACTCTTGAGCATGAATATATAGTACGGTAGACGTACGTGTGGCAATGTCTTTTGACTTAAGCCCGAATAATACATATATATAGTACGGTAGACGTACGTGTGGCAATGTCTTTTGACTTAAGCCCGAATAATACATATATATAGTACGGTAGACGTACGTGTGTTAACAGAACGTAGTTATGCAGCAATGTCTTTTGACTTAAGCTGAATAAAAGAGAATCTTGAAGTATTTCAAAAAGATTAAGAACCGTTTTTGAAAGAAGAGTAATACTTGGTTTTGAAAACATAAGAGTTATACTAGCTTTATGGGAAGTTAGGTATAACGTCTTAAGAGAGATAAAGAGAATGGTTTCTTGATTTTATAAGTTAAGAGACTTAATCTTAAAAGATAAGAGACTTGACTTGAATGTATTAATATGAATTTTGTGTGAAACCTCATTCGTGAGTAATGAGTACTTGGTTTTTAAAAGGAATAATGTTTTACTGATTTCGGAAATCAGAACGAGCATCGAACAAACCACTGCAGCGCTAATAAAGGAAAATGTATTGAATAAGGAAGTATTATTAAAACCAGTAGAAACCTCCATCTGCATAGAAGCTAAGATGAGACAAAATGATATTACATTTCCTAGATCATGGCTGCTTAATAAGATTGATTATGAACAAGAATAACCTACACTCATATAAGGCATATGTTTCTCAGATTGTTTAAAAGAGAATTATATTCTTAAATGATTAAGACTATGAACTATGAAACTTTTCTAAAATAAAGAGACCTGAGTAATTGAAATTAGGCAAACTGGAACTCTAGGGAAAAGAAGGCATTCTTTTGTCTTAAATTGGTTTAAAACATAAAGTGTTATAACAGCTTTATGGGGAGTTAGTTATAACGACTTTATGAAAACAAAAGAAGGGTTTCATCATTTGTTTTAATGTGGTAACTTGACTTTAAAAAAAAGAGAAGTGTTTTGGTCCAAAAAGAAGGCATGGTATTGCCTTAATTTGGTTTTAAAAAGGAAAGTATGAAAGTGGTTTTACTTAAAAGATATAAGTCACTCTATTTTTATACCACGGGTATCGGGTGACTTTTATAAAAGGAATGGATCTCTTAAAAGGAATGGATCTCTTAAAAGGAATTTAACGACGTAGTACTTTAGGTTAAAATCCAGACTTTGACATAAAATGAAAGTACCTTGAGTTGGGTATAAACTTGCCTATGCTTGTTGTTGTGAAGCTTGCCTATGCTTGTTGTTGTGAAACTTGCCTATGTTTGCGTATGATAGACTTGTTGTGCAAGGAATGTATTTCACTCGACTACCGGTCGCTGGATGAACCGAATGTATTTCACTCGACACGGTTCATGGGATGAACCGAATGTATTTCACTGACTACCGTTCATGGATGAACCGAATGTATTTCACTGACTACCGCGTTCACGGGATGAACCGAATGTATTTCACTCGACTACCGCTCACGGATGAACCGAATGTATTTCACTGACTACCGCGTTCATAGGATGAACCGAATGTATTTCACTCGACTACCGCGTTCATGGATGAACCGAATGTATTTCACTCGACTACCGCGTTCACGGGATGAACCGAATGTATTCCATCCGACTACCGAAGTTCATGAGATGAACCGAATGTATTCCACACGCTTTATACCGGGTCCATGAGATGGGCCGAGACATGTTATACGATCACATGATTTGTACCTAGATCACGGCGGTGAGGAAGGAGTTCCACGTACGAGGGATGACTTGAGGCGTGAGACCGACTTGACACGCATCGCTTTATGTTATGAATCGTAGTTTGGTTATCATACACGCCTCGCTTTATATAGATCGTTATGATTTCATTTACGTGATTTTACGCTTCACATACTTGGTACCGCCAGATCGACTCCTTCGGGCCGCTCATGCCGCAGTAGAGGTACATCGATCGCCGATCCCCGCTTAGGATCACCTTTCAACAGATTGAAGCTCCGCCTTCCTGAGGCTTATCTTGGTATGTTACCCACGAGTCCGTAAGTTCTTGTACATCTGGTATGGCGGGCCCCGCCCCATCATAGTTGTTGTATAAATCTTAGAGGTCCAGAGTAATCGCCAGGTGGTTGTAAGGATTGTAATCGCTCAAATGTTTATATATATATATGTTGAAAGGCAACCGCTTTGATTGGCCTGCTTTTCTTTCATCTTGATCCATATTTATTTATATGTTTAAAGTTTTTATTTCCGCTGGTTTTTCTCTCGATGTTGTATCACTAGGTGCCCGGTAAGGCACTACCACGCCCGGTTCGGGTCGTGACATTTACTGATTTTACGCTTCACATACTTGGTACTGTTATCGACCTCCTTCGGGCCGCTCATGCCGCAGTAGAGGTACACCGTTGTTGATCCTCGCCATAGGATCACAGTCAGCGTTTTGGGAAGCTCCGCTTCTCGAGGCTTATCTTGGTATAGTCCCCGTCATTGTAGGTACTTATACATTCGTGGTATGGCGGCCCCGTCCCGCCATAGTTGTGGTTAAATTATTGTGAGGTCCAGTAGTACTGTTGTGTGGTTTGTAAATGATATAACTGCTCGTATATATATGCGTAAAGGTAACCGCTTTGGTTAGCCTGTTTCTTATTTTATCTTGTTTCATGTTTAACTTTTTATTTCCGCTGATTTTCTCTGATGTTGTATCACTAGGGTGCCCGGGGTAAGGCACCAGTCGCGGGCCCGAGGTTGGGTCGTGACAAAAGTGGTATCAGAGCCAGGTTAATCCTCGGAAAGTGTCTACAGACCGTGTCTAGTAGAGTCTTGATTATCGGTGTGTTGTGCACCACATCTATAATCAGGAGGCTACAGGATATTTAGGATTGGTTTCCATTCTTCTCACTCTGAGATCGTGCCTTAGAGCTGTGTTATAAGTTGGACTCCATCCGACGATTCTTTGTACCGCTTATGCCTCACGCAAGGCAACCACACCGTAAGGCGGCAAGGCACAGAGAGCCGCGAGTAAAACACAGAGGATTACCAGGGCACAGGCCCATTCTTTACCTAAGATGGTACTTCAGATGGGGAGTTCTGCGACGCCGCTAGCCCCAGGGGAGTTTAGAGCAGCAGCAGTAGCTACTGAGGGAGATGGCCCAGTTACTAGCTAGGATTGTGGCTAGACACGAGGACAGACGAGAGTCGGAGGTTCCAGTAGTACCCATGGTTCACCTGAGGTCGGATAGTTTGAGACTACGGGATTGTCACGACCCGAACCCGGGCCCGTGACTGGTGCCTTACCCCGGGCACCCAAGTAGACATACATCAGTGTAATCAGCGGAACATAAAACACAACATGAAACAATGTAAAAGAGACACAGTTTATCTGAAGAAAAGTTGCCTTTCGGCATATATATAAAAACTTAAATCCTAACAGTTACATCCTTTTTACAAACTCTGCCCACAACAGTACTACAGACCTCAAAGAATGATATAACAACAATGGCGGGACAGGGCCCCGCCATACCCCTGAATGTAAGTACCTACAATGACAGGGGACTATACCAAAGATAAGCCTCCGAAGAAACGGAGCTTCCCAAAACGCTGAACTGTGATCCTAAGTGCGGGGATCAACGATCGCGTACTCTACTGCAGCATGAACGCAGCCTCAAGGAGGTCAAGATAACAGTACCAAGTATGTGAAACTAAAAATATTGTAAATGAAATCATAGTAGTCTATATAAAGCAGGAGACATGTATGATAACCAAACTACAGTTCACAATAATATAAGCAGTCATGTCAAGTCAGGGACTCACGCCCTCAAAGTCATTACTCAAATATAACTATGGGTCTCACGCCCACAACATCAATCATGCCCGTGGAATACCTTCCTCACTGCCGGCAGCCTATGATATAAAAGCACCAAGGAATACACATGAACACCAGGTCCCACCTGTGTCATAATAAAGCCGTATGGGGTAAGTACGAAGGCATAGCCGACTACTAACACCCACGGTACAAACGAGGTCATAAACTGTATCACGAGATCTGTCTAGACCGCCACATGATCGAAGTTGGCCACTCGCCCGCAGTATCAAATGTGCGCGTCTAGTCCTGGAACTTCCCGCAGCTCCGCATAGGCCACTCACATAGGACCGCATGAGGTATTCCCCGCATCGAGGGTAGCTACTCCCCGACATCGTCCTGGACTCGCAGTCCGCATGGCCACATAGACCGCATGACCACAAAGGCCGCACACTAACCTGGAACTCTCGTAGCTCCGCATAGGTCCCCTGGACCAGCATGAGGTATTCTCGAATCATGGTCCTGCATCACCTGAGTCTACCCCAGACGGAGGCGCTTTAACCCCTAATCATGTCAAGAGGTGAGTGATATAATACTAACATAATAGCTTATCGTTAAACAACATAAGCACAACAAGGGAAACCCCTTTACATAAACATCACAAGATACTAACACACGTAGCATCCTAATATGTTTACTTATCAAATCAACAAGAAAGTATTACAAGGCTATCACAACCCAACACAATCAAGTTATTCACACAAGGTACTTTCTACTTTATGTTAACAAGTTCGGGTTTTTATCCCCAAAGTACTTCATACATTAACTTTTTAAAAGATCTGTTTCTTTCACAAAAGTCACACAATACCCGTAGTATAAAAATAGAGTGACTATCTTTTTAAGTAAACCAAAATACTTCCCTTTGTAAAATCAAGTAACAACATTCCTTTCCAAACGTTCAAGTTTGCCTAATTTCAAATACTCAAGTTTCTCATTTTCGAAAGGTTTCGTAGTTCATAGTCTTAATCACTTAAGAATATAATTCTCTTTTAAACAATTTGAGAAACATATGCCTTATATATGAGTAGGTTATTCTTGTTCATAATCAATCTTATTAATGCAGCCATGATCTAGGAAATGTAATATCATTTTGTCTCATCTTAGCTTCTATGCAGATGGAGGTTTCTACTGGTTTTAATAATACTTAATTAGTCAATACATTTCCCTTTATTAACGCTGCAGTGGTTCGTTCGATACTTATTCTGATTTCCGAAATCAGTAAAACATTATTCCTTTTAAAAACAAGTACTCATTACTCACGAATGAGGTTTCACACTTTTTAACAAAATTCATATTAATTTAATTAAGTCAAGTCTCTTATCTTTTAAGATCAAGTCTCTTAATTTCTAAAATCAATAAACCATTCTTTTTATCTCTCTTAAGTCGTTATACCCAACTTCCCATAAAGCTAGTATAACTTTTAAGCTTTTAAAACTTTTAAAACCAAGTGTTACTCTTCTTTCAAAAAGGTTTCTTAACTCTTTTGAAATACTTCAGATTCTTATTATTTAGACTCAAGTCAAAAGATATCGCAAAGAAACCACGCTCGGTTAACACACGTACGTCTACCGTACTATATATATTCTTTTAAAATATCATGCTCAAGAGGATAGGAAGAATCACATACCTCACGACGATTTATCGACTATTAGCAAATAGCTCCAAAGCATCAGTAATCCCGCTAGCCTTTTCCACCCTTCGAGTAGAATACGCTACTCGCGATTTCAACCTATAACGGTTATACAAGTCTATCAATGTCTAGACTACTCGGTAGAATAAATCTAGATACAAGATTCTACGGAAAATTGGGCGACTTCCTACCACAAACTTCACAAGTCATCAGAATACAGTCCTATGTAAGTACAGTTCAATTCTCTTCTTATATACCTTCCTTGTATATAACTTATACTTAATTCTTATACTTCAACAGTATGTAAACTCTAATTACAAAAGGGGGACAAGATATTTACCTCGATAAGCCCAAAATTATCCAAGATTAAATATCGATCATGAGCAACGTTTAGCTCCTACTCTGGGCGCTCCAACCCGCTCCAAACAACCCTTAGAAGTTCTACGCAATTTCTACTTAACACTTCAACCGACTATGAAGGTTTTCCTTAGGGTTTCGTTTTTGTGACTGAAGGGAATATAAGGTAGTATTTTCGGGCTCTACATATAGAGGTAACTTTGCAATACTACAAGGTATAAGGCTAAGGTATTTTGGAATAGTAACAATACTTGGAGAATACTTTTCTACCAGGGGGGGTGTTATACCCTGTATTTCCAGAGTATGTACGTGAGCGCGTACGTATTATAATTTGAGCCTTAAAGTTGGCTAGTTTCGAAATTTGTACACAACACCCGATTAGAGTCGTTTTTCGACGAAACGTTTCCACAGCTTTCGTAGGGAAAATTCCGGCTATGTCATTTATAATTTTTGCGGATTTGTCCGAGAGACGAAACATTTTGGACCAACGAGAGGGCGACACTTGTCACCCTCTAATTGGAAGGAGTGGACGGACGAAAGTGGGAAGGTTGGCACGTTTTTTGTGCATTATTTTTGGTCAAGGAGTTGGTAGGATATTTTGGGTAGATGGATAAGGTTGCACATGGATTAATCTTGACCTTACACTTGCCTAACACTTGGATGGATCTTGGCCATTGGTTGGCCTTCACTTGACCTATAAATACCCCTCTAGTTGAAGACTTTCTTCATCCAAAACTTGAGCAATCTAACTAAGTCTCAAAATACTCCTCTCCTTGAGCTTTAGCCCACCACACCCTCCCCTTTGAGAGCCCTTGGCCGAGAGCCACCTCCTCTCCTTTGAGGTGTTTTGCCGGGGTACCCCTAGCCTAGTTGTCTCGTATAAATACCCCTTTGTGGTATAGAAATACTCTCCAAGTATTGTTATAATGCCCAAATACTCGCCCAAATACCTTGTAGTATTCCCAAGGTTACACTTTTACAAAAGCCCGGAAAATACTATTATACTTTCCCTCAGTCACAAAAACGAAACCCTAAGTAAATCTTCACCCGTAGTTGAAGTCATAAGTAGAAGTTGGTTAGAACTTCTAAGGGTTGGTTGGAACGGATTGGAGCGCCCGGAGTAGGAGCTTAACGTTGTTCAGATCGGCATATAAACTCGGATAATTTTGGGCTTATCGAGGTAAACATTCTTGACCTTCATTGTAATTGGAAATTACATGTTGTAGGAGTATATAGTTAAGTATACTATATATAGAACTGAACATAGTTGTGCGGCAATGTCTTTTGACTTAAGCCCGAATAATACTTACGCAATGTCTTCGCGACTTAAGCCCAATTTAAAGAAGAGAATCGAATCAGAATTACATAGGATCAGACATACAGAGACTTGTGTAACATTACCGTAGTAGAATTGTACACGTCCGTTAGACGTGTTAACCCCGGTTGGCTTGGTAGCCTACCGATAGAGAGGAGATTTACGCCATGGGGAGGTGCCGAATTTTTCTCAGAATATTCTACGCCGATCTAAAGATATTAATAGGCGCTTTGGGCCTCTATAGGTTGTAGTACTACGTGTGGAGTGATCCGCTTGATCGAGAGTGTAGCCGACGGTTTGAGGTACTTGGAGCGCTTTTGCTATTAGTCGATAATCGCCGCGAGGTATGTGAACCTCTTCCTATTTGTTCTAGCATGATATGTGTATAACTATGTAGTACGGTAGACGCACATATGTTTAATGTATTTGATTGGTTTGAAACATAAAGTGTTATAACGGCTTTATGGGAAGTTGGTTATAATGACTTTATGTAGGTAAGAAAGTACTTGTGGTTTTTAAGAGGTAATCGATTTGAACTATAACCTATGGCTATGTGATAATAAAGAACTTGAAGTATTTCAAAAGATTTTTGAATCATTTTGAGAGAAGAAGTAATACTTGGTTTTTGAAACTTAAGAGTTATACTAGCTTTATGGGAAGTTAGGTATAACGGCTTAAAATGTTTTATCGATTTCTAAATCGAATGTGTATCGACAAACCACCGCAGCGTTAATAAAAGGAAATGTTTTGGACAGATTTAGTATTATTAAAACCAAGAGAAACTTCCATCCGCATGAAGCTAAGATGAGACAAAATGACATTTCCTAGATCATGGTCGCTTAATAAGATTGATTATAAACAAGAATAACCTACTCACTTATAAGACATAGGTTTCTCAAAACGTTTAAAGGAGAATTATGTTTTAAAGGATTTAAAACTATGAACTACGAAACCTTTTTCTAAAATGAGAAACTTGAGCATTCGAAATTAGGCAAACTTGAACGGTTGGAAAATAAGGTTGTTACTTGATTTTACAAAGGAAAGCATTTTGGTTTACTTAACAATGTTAGTCACTCAAATTTTATACTACGTATCGGGTGACCTTTGTAAAAGAAATGGATCTTAAAGGGAATTTAACGGACGTAGTACTTTAAGGTTAAAATCCTGACTTTGACATAAAATGAAAGTACCTTGAGTCGTGTAACTTGCTTATGCTTGTTGTTATGAAACTTGACCATGTTACGGTGATAGCCTTGTTGTGCAAGTATCGTGTTCTACTCGACTACCGGTCATCCGAATGTATTTCACTTGATTACCGTCATACGGAATGTATTTCACTTGATTACCGTCATCCGAATGTATTTCACTTGATTACCGTCATCCGAATGTATTTCACTTGATTACCGGTCATCCGGAATGTATTTCACTTGATTACCGGCTCATCCGAATGTATATCACTTGACTACCGGTTCATCCGGAATGTATTTCATCGACTACCGTTCATCCGGAATGTATTCCACACGCTTTCTATATTGGGTCCATAAGATGGGCCGAGACCGTTATACGTATCACATGATTTGTACCTAGATCGCCAGTGAGGAAGGAGTTCCACAGGCACGAGGGATGACTTGAGGGCGTGAGTCCCTGACTTGACATGACTGCTTTTATGTTGTGAACTGTAGTTTGGTTATCATACATGTCTCCTGCTTTATATAGACTATTATGATTTCATTTACAGTATTTTACAGTTTCACATACTTGGTACTGTCAGATCGACTCTCCTTCGGGCCGCGTTCATGCCGCAGTAAAAGGTACATCATTGTCGATCCCCGCTTAGGATCACCTTTCAACAGATTGGAAGCTCCGTTCCTTCGAGGCTTATCTTTTGGTATGTTACCTCGAGTCCGTAGATTCTTATACATTCTGGTATGGCGGGCCCCGTCCCGCCATACCGTTGTAAAAATCTTAGAGGTCTGTGAGTAATCGCAAGTGTGGTTTGTAAAAAGGATAACTGCTCGTATTTATGTATATATGATGAAGGCAAATCGCTTTGGGCCTGCTTATTTATCTTTTCTCTTAATTCATGTTCATGTTTTTATTTCCGCTGATTTTCTCTCGATGTTGTATCACCAGGGTGCCCGGTAGGCACCACCACGCCCGGTTCGGTCGTGACAAAAGTGGTATCGAGCGCTTAGTCTCTGAAAGTGTCTACGCACCGTGTCTAGTAGAGTCTTGATTATCGGTGTGTTGTGCACCACATCTATAATCGTGAGGTCGCAGGACATTTAGGATTGGTTTCTATTCTTCTCATTCTCGAGATCGTGCCTTAGAGTCATGTGATAAATCGACCCTCCGACGTATTCCTTTCATTTACCGCTTATGCCTCGCGTAAGGCAACCCAGCCCAGATGGGCAAGGCAATCGAGGAGTCAAGTGAGATACAGAGGAGTACGAGGGCGCAGCCCGCCAAGACTGAGACAAGATTCCGACGGGCGGGTTTCGCGACGCCACAAAGACCAAAGAGAGTTTAGAGCCGCAGCAGTGGCTGCCGAGACTACAAGACTGAGCCTCCACCCCACACCGAGCCGATGAGACGGGTACAAGGAGATGGTTCCGCCATCGCCGTGGTCGTGGCCGATATGAGGATAGGTCGGATGCAGCAGCCTCCATTTCACCGCACACCGTAGTTCACCCCGAGCGCATGGTTTGAGGCTACGGACTTCCCGAGTCAGTAGCCTCCGTGTTCTATGGATCGAGCCGAGGACGACCTCGTGAGTTTATCCGACAGCCACAAATGATCATGAGAGTGATCGAGCCTCGCAGGCGAGTCGGTGGTATTGGTTCGCATCACCGCGTGATACCGCAGCTTGACCGTTTGATTCGCGAGCTGTCCCGGAAGAGCATGCACTTCCAGCAGTTTGGGACGAGTTCTCGAGGGCATTTCTTGCACATTTCTTGCCTCCACAGATGAGCGAGGGCTCGGGCCGACAGATTTTTGACATCGAGGCGATCGCGGACGGTTAGAGAGTACAATGTGGAGTTCGACTCATTAGCTCGGTATGTTCCCGCAGAGTAGCGGATATGGAGGATGAGTACACCGCTACGCCACCGGCCGACGATTACTTGGCGAGGCTTGTACGGTGTAGCTCTTCACCGGCATGGACATTGCCCGCATACAAGCTCATGCACTAGGATGCGAGGCACGGAGAGGTCGACGGAATGACCGAGATCGCCAGGTAAGAGGGCCGTAACAGCAGGTCCTTTGGTAACTTTCGAGGCGACCGCCTCCAGCTAGCCTAGTTATGTACCTCCGCCAAGATGCAGTGGTCCTCCGCGCCTTCGTGTCGCTCGGGTATTCGAGCTGGTCGAGCTCCGTGGCTTCCGTTCACAGTTTACGTGAGTGCTAGCCAGGATTCACGCCCTCGCCAAGGCACGATGTGGCAAACATCATCCCGAAATGTCGCTTTTTATCGGTGCTTGCTTCACCGCGCCGTCGGCCATACGTGACGAGATCAGGCTTATAGAGAGGTACCGCAGCTTGGCGCAGCCTCACCGGATCGGGCGTGTTCATCGCTTTCTACAAGCATGCAGGGCAGACTTATGATTAGAGTGGAGCGGTAGCTTCAGGTATATCCTTAACCATCTAGAGGCTTGTATGTTTTGATGTTATGTTAATGTGTTAAGTGTTATATTCGGATAGCTTTGTGCTAAAATGTGATTTAGGAACCTGGTTGGGGAAAAAGGGTAAGCCTGGGGGGTGAGAAAATGATGAACCTTAGAATATTACAGTTGAGACCTTAGATGTAAGGCCGTCTTGAGTACAAGATTTTGCGAGTGATCCTTGTCAGAGTGCATTTTATGCCTAGAATATATTGTGTGATAAGTCTCTGGGTTGGGTAAATGAAAGTGGTATCTTTCATGATGTGATTAGCAAGGTTGTTCCGGATCGAGAAACGAGAGTCGGCGTGATGAGGCTCGGGTTGAGGACGTGTTGCGTGTCAACCCGTAGCCGGAATGAGGTGGGGTCACGGGTGGTCCCGCCAGCGGTAGGGTCACGAGGTGCTAGGCCCAAGTTTAGATGACCATCGATGAGTTCGTGGATATGTTCGACCGAGCGGATCGTGAAGGCCTGTGGCCTTAAGGAAGATTGAGGCTAGTAAGATAACCAAGTTGGAGGTGACTCCAAGGTTTGAGAATCAAGTGATGATCAAGTGTGGTACGATAATCGGAAGAGTTCAAGAGTTCGAGAAGAGTACGACGAGTAAGGGTAGAGGCGAGCATGTATTGCGAGCATAGATATGATCATTTCTTGTAAAGGAGAAGGTGCGAAGGATGTATATTTTAGACCTCGTGAATCGCATGCAGTCCGGCACCATTTGTTGGTCGCCGAGTGACACTAGAACCTCGCGCAAAGTGACAAAAGTTTGTGATGTTAGAGGAGTTTCCTCGTGGACTGGATATAAGTATTTGCGCGTACGTGTTGTTTCGTGGCCAGTGGCGTTGGCAACTTATTAGAAGAACTTTATCGTTATCCGTCTTGAAGGAACATTCGGACGAATGTTTCTGCGAGGGGAGAATGTTATACCTCGTATTTCCGCAGTATGTACGTGAGCGCACGTATTATAATTTGAGCCTTAAAGTTGGCTAGTTTCGAAATTTGTACACAACACCCGATTAGAGTCGTTTTTCGACGAAACGTTTCCACAGCTTTCGTAGGGAAAATTACGGCTATGTCATTTATAATTTTTGCGGATTTTTCCGAGAGAAGAACATTTTGGACCAACGAGGGCGACACTTGTCACCCTCTAATCGAAGGAGTGGACTGACGAAAGTGGGAAGGTTGGCACGCTTTTGTGCATTATTTTTGGTCAAGGAGTTGGTAGGATATTTTGGGTAGATGGATAAGGTTGCACATGGATTAATCTTGACCTTACACTTGCCTAACACTTGGATGGATCTTGGCCATTGGTTGGCCTTCACTTGACCTATAAATACCCCTCTAGTTGAAGACTTTCTTCATCCAAAAACTTGAGCAATCTAACTAAGTCTCAAAATACTCCTCTCCTTGAGCTTTCGCCCACCACACCCCCTCCCCTTTGAGAGCCCTTGGCCGAGAGCCACCTCCTCCCTTTGAGGTGTTTTGCCGTGGGTACCCCTAGCCTAGTTGTCTCGTATAAATACCCCTTTGTGGTATAGAAATACTCTCCAAGTATTGTTATAATGCCCAAATACCTGTGCCCAAATACCTTGTAGTATTCCCAAGGTTACACTTTTACAAAAGCCCAGAAAATACTATTATACTTCCCTCAGTCACAAAAACGAAACCCTAAGTAAATCTTCACCCGTAGTTGAAGTCATAAGTAGAAGTTGGTTAGAACTTCTAAGGGTTGGTTGGAACGGATTGAGCGCCGAGTAGGAGCTAAACGTTGTTCAGATCGACATATAAACTCGGATAATTTTGGGCTTATCGAGGTAAACATTCTTGACCTTCCATTGTAATTGGAAATTACATGTTGTAGGAGTATATAGTTAAGTATACTATATATAGAACTGAACATAGTTGTGCGGCAATGTCTTTTGACTTAAGCCCGAATAATACTTACGCAATGTCTTGCGACTTAAGCTGAATTTAAAGAAGAGAATCGAATCAGAATTACATAGGATCAGACATTAAGAGACTTGTGTAACATTACCGTAGTAGAATTGTACACGCCGGTTAGACGTGTTAACCCCCCCCCCCCCGGGTTGGCTTGGTAGCCGGCCGCGATAGAGAGAGGAGATTTACGCTGTCATGGGAGGTGTCGCCGAATTTTTCTCAGAATATTCTACGCCGATCTAAAGATATTAATAGGCGCCAGTGGCCTCTATAGGTTGTAGTACTACGTGGAGTGATCCGCTTGACTGAGAGTGTAGCCGACAGTTTGAGGTACTTGGAGCGTTTTGCTATTAGTCGATAATCGTCGCGAGGTATGTGAACCTCTTCCTATTTGTTCTAGCATGATATGTGTATAACTATGTAGTACGGTAGACATACATATGTTTAATGTATTTGATTGGTTTGAAACATAAAGTGTTATAACGGCTTTATGGGAAGTTGGTTATAACAGCTTTATGTAGGTAAGAAAGTACTTGTGGTTTTTAAGAGGTAACTGATTTGAACTATAACCGGTCAAGCTATGTGATAATAAAGAACTTGAAGTATTTCAAAAGATTTTTGAATCATTTTGAGAGAAGAAGTAATACTTGGTTTTTGGAAACTTAAGAGTTATACTAGCTTTATGGGAAGTTAGGTATAACGGCTTAAAAATGTTTTACTGATTTCGGAAATCAGAATGTGTATCGACAAACCACTGCAGCGTTAATAAAAGGAAATGTTTTGGACAGATTTAGTATTATTAAAACCAGAGAAACTTCCATCCGCATGAAGCTAAGATGAGACAAAATGACATTTCCTAGATCATGGTCTTAATAAGATTGATTATAAACAAGAATAACCTACTCACTTATAAGACATAGGTTTCTCAAAACGCTTAAAGGAGAATTATGTTTTAAAGGATTTAAAACTATGAACTACTAAACCTTTTTCTAAAATGAGAAACTTGAGCATTCAAATTAGGCAAACTTGAACGCTTGGAAAATAAGGTTGTTACTTGATTTTACAAAGGAAAGCATTTTGGTTTACTTAACAATGTTAGTCACTCAAATTTTATACTACTGTATCGGGTGACCTTTGTAAAAGAAATGGATCTTAAAGGGAATTTAACGGACGAGTACTTTTAAGGTTAAAATCCGACTTTGACATAAAATGAAAGTACCTTGAGTCGTGTGTAACTTGCTTATGCTTGTTGTTATGAAACTTGACCATGTTACGTGTGATAGCCTTGTTGTGCAAGTATCGTGTTCTACTCGACTACCGGTCATCCGAATGTATTTCACTTGATTACACGGTCATACGGAATGTATTTCACTTGATTACCGGTCATCCGAATGTATTTCACTTGATTACCGGTCATCCGAATGTATTTCACTTGATTACCGGTCATCCGAATGTATTTCACTTGATTACCGGTTCATCCGAATGTATATCACTTGACTACCGGTTCATCCGAATGTATTTCATCGACTACCGTTCATCCGGAATGTATTCCACACGCTTTATATTGGGTCCATAAGATGGGCCGAGACCGTTATACGTATCACATGATTTGTACCTAGATCGCCGCAGTGAGGAAGAAGTTCCACGGGCATGAGGATGACTTTGAGGCGTGAGTCCTCGACTTGACATGATCGCTTTATGTTGTGAATCGTAGTTTGGTTATCATACATGTCTCTCGCTTATATAGACTATTATGATTTCATTTACTGATTTTACGCTTTCACATACTTGGTACTTGCCAGATCGACTCCTTCGGGGCCGCGTTCATGCCGCAGTAAAAGGTACATCGCCGTCGATCCCCGCTTTTAGGATCACCTTTCAGCAGATTGGGAAGCTCCTCTTCTGAGGCTTATCTTTTGGTATGTTACTCGAGTCAGATTCTTATACATTCGTGGGTATGGCGGCCCCGTCCGCCATACCGTTGTAAAAAAATCTTAGAGGTCTCAGAGTAATCACAAGCGTGGTTTGTAAAAGGATAACTGTCGTATTTATGTATATATGATGAAGGCAACTGCTTGGTTGGCCTGTTTATTTATCTTTTCTTAATTCATGTTCATGTTTTTATTTCCGCTGATTTTCTCTCGATGTTGTATCACTAGGGTGCCCGGTAGGCACTACCACGCCCGGTTCGGTCGTGACAGTGGGTGTTTTACGAGAACAACTCTCAAGAGGGGTATCTCTCGGCCAACACCACTAGGAGGGGGGGTACCTCTCGGCCAAGGGCCTCTCAAAGGGGGAGGGGGGGAGCTCTTGGACGAGAGCAACAAGAAGGGAGAGAGTATTTCAAGACTTAGAAAACATTTGTGGATGAAGAAGTCTTCAACAAGGAGGGGTATTTATAGGGAGATCAATGGCCAAGATCAAGCCAAGTGGGGGGCAGAGGATATGGGTTACAAGGAGATGGCCCAGTTACTAGCTAGGATTGTGGCTAGACACGAGGACAGACGAGAGTCGGAGGTTCCAGTAGTACCCATGGTTCACCCGAGGTCGGATAGTTTGAGACTACGGGATTGTCACGACCCGAACCCGGGCCCGTGACTGGTGCCTTACCCCGGGCACCCAAGTAGACATACATTAGTGTAATCAGCGGAACATAAAACACAACATGAAACAATGTAAAAGAGACACAGTTTATCTGAAGAAAAGTTGTCTTTCGGCATATATATAAAAACTTAAATCCTAACAGTTACATCCTTTTTACAAACTCTGCCCACAACAGTACTACAGACCTCAAAGAATGATATAACAACAATGGCGGGACAGGTCCCCGCCATACCCCTGAATGTAAGTACCTACAATGACAGGGACTATACCAAAGATAAGCCTCCGAAGAAACGGAGCTTCCCAAAACGCTGAACTGTGATCCTAAGAGCGGGGATCAACGACTGGTGTACCTCTACCTGCGGCATGAACGCAGCCCCCCGAAGGAGGTCGACAACAGTACCAAGTATGTGAAACTAAAAATACTGTAAATCAAATCATAGTAGTCTATATAAAGCAGGAGACATGTATGATAACCAAACTACAGTTCACAATAATATAAGCAGTCATGTCAAGTCAGGGACTCACGCCCTCAAAGTCATTACTCAAATATAACTATGGTGTTATACCCCGTATTTCCAGAGTATGTACGTGAGGGCGTACGTATAATAATTTGAGCCTTAAAGTTGGCTAGTTTCGAAATTTGTACACAAGTGCCGAAAAGAGTCGTTTTCCGACGAAACGTTTCCACAGCTTACGTAGGGAAAATTCCGGCTATGTCATTTATAATTTTTGCGGATTTTTCCGAGAGACGAAACATTTTGGACCAACGGGAGGGTGACAAGTGTCGCCCTCACATTGGCCTTGAGTGGGCGGCTTAATGGACGATTTTGGGCTACTTTAGTTGGTAGGATATTTTGTGCAAGTTGTGTGGTAGATGGATAAGGTCCACATGGTTGAAATCTAGCCCTACACTTGCACCACACTTGTCTTCATCTTGGCCATTGGTTGGCCTTCACTTGACCTATAAATACCCCTCTAGTTGAAGACTTTCTTCATCCAAAATAAAACTTGAGCAATCTATCTAAGTCTCAAAATACTCCCTCTCCCTTGAGCTTTCGTCCACCACACCCCCCCTCCCCCTTTGAGAGCCCTTGGCCGAGAGCCACCCCCCTCCCCTTTGTGGTGTTTTGCCGTGGGGTACCCCCCCTAGCATAGTTGCCTCGTATAAATACCCCCTTTTGTGGTATAGAAATACTCTCCTAGTATTGTTATAATGCCCAAATACCTTGTAGTATTCCCAAGGTTACACTTTTACAAAAGCCCAGAAAATACAATTATACTTCCCTCAGTCACAAAAACGAAACCCTAAGTAAATCTTCACCCGTAGTTGAAGTTATAAGTAGAAGTTGGTTAGAACTTCTAAGGGTTGGTTGGAGCGGTCTGAGCGCACGAGTAAGAGCTAAACCTTGCTCAGATCGACATATAAACTCGGATAATTTTGGGCTTATCGAGGTAAACATTCTTGACCTTCTCATTGTAATTGGATATTACATGTTGTAGAGTATATAGTTAAGTATACTATATATAGAATCGAACATAGTTGTGCGGCAATGTCTTTTGACTTAAGCTCGAATAATACTTACGCAATGTCTTGCGACTTAAGCCCAATTTTAATAAGTGAATCAATCAGAATTACATAGGATCAGACATGAGACTTGCGTAGTATTATCGTGAGTAGAATTGTACACGCCCGTTAGACGCAAACCCCCGGTTGGCTTGGTAGCCAGCCTCGATAGAGAGGAGATTACGCTGCGGGGGGAGGCGCCGAATTTTCTCGTAATATTCTACATTGAGATCTAGGATGTTAATAGGCGCCTTGTGGCCTCTATAGGTTGAAGTACTACGTATGGCGTGATCTACTTGGCTTAAGGAGTAGCCGACGGTTTGAGGTACTTGGAGCATTTTGCTATTAGTCGATAATCGTCGCGAGGTATGTGAACCTCTTCCTATCCTTTCTAGCATGATATGTGTGAACTATGTAGTACGGTAGACGTACATGTGTTAACTGTATTTGGTTGTTTTAAAACATAAAGTGTTATAACGGCTTTATGGGAAGTTGGTTATAACAGCTTTATGTAGGTAAGAAAATGCTTTGTGGTTTTTTTAAAAGGTAACTGATTTGAATTATAACTGGCTTGTTATGTGTTAATGGAGAACTTGAAGTATTTCAAAAGATTTATGAATCGTTTTGAAAAGAAGAGTAATACTTGGTTTTTGAAAACTTAAGAGTTATACTAGCTTTATGGGAAGTTAGGTATAACGGCTTAAGAATGTGAAATGGATTTTGGAAATGAGAACAAGTATCGAACAAACCACTACAGCGTTAATAAAGGAAAATGTATTGACTAATGAATTATGGGTAAAACCAGTAGAAACCTCCATCTGCATAGAAGCTAAGATAAGACAAAATGATATTACATTTTCTAGATCATGGCTGCTGTAATAAGAATGTTATAAACAAGGATAACCTACTCGCACGTAAGACATATATTACTCGGTTGTTCTAAAAAGGAATTAAGTGATCAAGATTATGAAACTATGAAATCTTTCAAAAATGGGACTTGAGTAACTGAAACTAGGCAAACTGGAACTTTAGGAAAAAGGAATGTTGTTACTTGACTTTAAAGGAATGTGGGTTGGTTTACTTAAAAATGTGGGTCACTCTATTCTTATACTACGAGTATCGGGTGACTTTTATAAAAGGAATGAATCTCTTAAAAGGAATTTAACGTACGTAGTACTTTAGGGTTAAAACCCAGACTTTGGCATAAAATGAAAGTACTTCGAGTTGTGTATAACTTGCCTATGCTTGTTGTTGTGAAGCTTGCCCATGCTTGTTTGTTGTGAAGCTTGCCTATGCTTGTTGTTGTGAAACTGCCTATGCTTGTTGTGATAGCCTTTGTTGTATTTCTGTACCCCCGCGTCTCTCGATGGAGGGCCGGTTGATTTGTTATGAACGATATTACACCGAGTCCCACGAGATGGGCAGGGTCACGTATTTCATCTGATATTACACCGAGTCCCACGAGATGGGCAGGGTCACGTATTTCATCTGATATTACACCGAGTCCCACGAGATGGGCAGGGTCACGTATTTCATCTGATATTACACCGAGTCCCACGAGATGGGCAGGGTCACGTATTTCATCTGATATTACACCGAGTCCCACGAGATTGGCAGGCTCAGGTATTTCTTCTGATATTACAACGAGTCCCACGACGGGCGTGGTCACGTATTCCATCTGATTTTACACCGAGTCCCACGAGATGGGCAGGGTCACGTATTTCATCTGGTTATCATACATGTCTCCTGCTTTATATAGACTATTATGATTTCATTTACGCCTTTTACGCTTCACATACTTGGTACTTGTTGCATCGACCTCCTTCGGGCCGCTCACGCCGCAGCGGGAGTACATCGGCCGTGGATCCTCGCTCATAGGATCACGATTCAGGTCGGGAAGCCTCATTTCTTGAGGCTTATCTTTTGGTATGTTACCTCGAGTCAGAGATTCTTATACATTCGTGGTATGGCGGCCCCGTCCGTCATAAACGCTGTAAAAATCTTAGAGGTCTCAGAGCACCGCTGCGTGTGGTTTGTAAAAAAAGGATAACTGTCGTATTTATGTATATATGATGAAGGCAAATCGCTTTGGTTGGCTGTTTATTTATCTTGTCTCTTAATTCATGTTTATGTTTTTATTTCCGCTGATTTTCTCTGATGTTGTATCACTAGGGTGCCCGGGGTAAGGCACCAGTCACGGGCCCGGGTTCCGGTCGTGACAAAAGTGGTATCGAGCGATTAATCCTCGGAAAGTGTCTGCATCCGTGTCTAGTAGAGTCTTGATTATCGGTGTGTTGTGCACCACATCTATAATCGTGAGGCTATAGGACATTTAGGATTGGTTTCATTCTTCTCATTCTAAGATCGTGCCTAGAGCCGCAGGATAAGTTGGACCCTCCGACGTATTCCTTTGCTTTACCGCTATGCCTCCGCAGTGCAAACCTGAGCCCGGATGGGCAAGGCAATGATGGAGTCATAGTGAGATACAGAGGAGTACGAGGGCGCAGCTGGCCGCACGAGATGCTGCTGACGGCGAGTTTTGCGCCGCCAAAGACCAAAGCGAGTTTAGAGCCGCAGCATGGGTCGCCGAGACTACAAGACTGAGCCTCCACCCCACACCGGAGCGTATGAGATGGGGTACAAGGAGATGGCGCCATCGCCGTGGTCGTGGCTGATATGAGGATAGGTTGATGCAGTAGTTCCGTGCCCGTGAGCACCCGTAGTTCACCCCGAGCGCATGGTTTGAGGCTACGTGACTTTCTGAGTTGTAGCCCGACTTTGTTCTATGGATCTAGAGCTGAGGATGAGCCTCAAGAGTTTATCCGACAGCCTACAGGATCATGAGAGTGATCGAGTCTCGCAGGCGCAGTCGGTGGTATTGTTCGCATCACCGCGTGATACCGCAGCTTGATAGTTTGATTCGCGAGTTGTCCCGGAAGAGCATGCACTTCCAACCGTTTGGGACGAGTTCTCAAGGGCTTTTCTTGCACATTTCTTGCCCCACGTATGAGAGGGCTCGGGCCGACAGATTTTTGACGCTGAGGTGACGGGCGACGGTTAGAGAGTACAATGTGGAGTTCGACTCATTAGCTCGGTATGTTCCCGCCGTAGTAGCCGATATGGAGGACGAGTACACCGCCACGTCACCGGCTAGATGATTACTTGGCGAGGCTTGTACGGTGTAGCTCTTCACCGGCATGGACATTGCTCGCACGCAAGCTCATGCACTAGGATGTGAGGCACGGAGAGGTCGGCGAATGACCGAGATCGCGAAGAGGCCGAACAGCAGGTCCTTTGGTAACTTTCGAGGCGGACCGCCTCAACAGTTAGCCTAGTTATGTACCTCCACCCGTACAGAGTGGTCCCCACACGCCGTGACGCTCGTATTCGAGCTGGTCGAGCTCCGTGGCTTCCGTTCACGAATATACGGGTTCTAGCCACGTTCGTGTTTTCTCGGTGGCACGATGTGGCGACGCCATCCCGGGAATGTCGTCTTTTATCGGTGCTTGTTTTTCCGCGGTCGTCGTGGCCATGTGACGAAACCGCCCTAGTAGGAAGGATGCAAACATAATGACTCACCACTGGATCAAGGCGTGTTCATCGCTTCATACTGCATACGCAGGCGTGCTTATGATTAGAATGGAGCGGTAGATTCAGGTATATCCTTAACCCTCTAGAGATTTATTTGTATGATAATGATGACCTTATTATTGTGTGCTACGTTCGGATAGCGTTATGTTGGTTATGAGTTAGAAAGCTTGGCTAGTGAAAGGATATGTATGGGGGCATGGAAAGTGTGAACTTTAGAATATTTCATGTCGAGACCTTAGATGTAAGGTCATCTTGAATAAAAGATTTTACGGTTAGTCCTTGTTGAAATACTTGGTTTGCGTATAAATGTATTGTGTGATAAGTCCCTGGGTTGGGTAAATGAAAGTGGTATCTTTCCTGATGTGATTTAGCAAGATTGTTCCGTGTCAAGGAGCAAGAGTTGGCGCGACAATGGGTCGGGTTGGGGCCATGTTGCGGGCCAACCCGCGGCCTGTTTCGAGGTGGGGTCAGCTCTGGGTGGTCCCGCCAGGTGGTAGGGTCACGAGGGTGCTAGACCCAAGTTTAGATGACCATCGTATGAGTTCGAGGATATGCTCGACCAGAAGCGGATCGTGAAGGCCGGGAATGGCCTTAAGGAAGATCGAGGCTAGTAAGATGACCAAGTTTGGAGGTAGTGACTCCAAAGTTTCGGAAACTGAAGTGTGGTACGTATACTAGAAGAGTTCAAGTGTTCGAGAAGAGTACGACGAGTAAGGGTTGAGGCGAGCATGTATTGCGAGCATAGATATGATCATTTCTTGTGAAGGGAGAAGGTGCGAAGGATGTATATTTTAGACCTCAGGAATCGCATGCAGTCCGGTACCATTTGTTGGGTCGCCGGAGTGACACTAGAACCTCGCGGCAAAGTGACAAAAGTTTGTGATGTTAGAGGTGTTTCCTCGTGGACTTGGATGTAAGTATTTACGCGGGTGTTTCGTGGCCAGTTGTGGCGATGGCAACTTATTAGAAGAACTTTATCGTTATCCGTCTTGAGAAGGAACATTCGGGACGAATGTTTCTAAGGAGGGGAGAATGTTATACCCCGTATTTCCAGAGTATGTACGTGAGGGCGTACGTATAATAATTTGAGCCTTAAAGTTGGCTAGTTTCGAAATTTGTACACAAGTGCCGAAAAGAGTCGTTTTCCGACGAAACGTTTCCACAGCTTACGTAGGGAAAATTCCGGCTATGTCATTTATAATTTTTGCGGATTTTTCCGAGAGACGAAACATTTTGGACCAACGGGAGGGTGACAAGTGTCGCCCTCACATTGGCCTTGAGTGGGCGGCTTAATGGACGATTTTGGGCTACTTTAGTTGGTAGGATATTTTGTGCAAGTTGTGTGGTAGATGGATAAGGTCCACATGGTTGAAATCTAGCCCTACACTTGCACCACACTTGTCTTCATCTTGGCCATTGGTTGGCCTTCACTTGACCTATAAATACCCCTCTAGTTGAAGACTTTCTTCATCCAAAATAAAACTTGAGCAATCTATCTAAGTCTCAAAATACTCCCTCTCCCTTGAGCTTTCGTCCACCACACCCCCCTCCCCCTTTGAGAGCCCTTGGCCGAGAGCCACCCCCCCTCCCCTTTGTGGTGTTTTGCCGTGGGGTACCCCCCCTAGCATAGTTGCCTCGTATAAATTCCTCTTTTTGTGGTATAGAAATACTCTCCTAGTATTGTTATACTGCCCAAATACCTTGGCCCAAATACCTTGTAGTATTCCCAAGGTTACACTTTTACAAAAGCCCAGAAAATACAATTATACTTCCCTCAGTCACAAAAACGAAACCCTAAGTAAATCTTCACCCGTAGTTGAAGTTATAAGTAGAAGTTGGTTAGAACTTCTAAGGGTTGGTTGGAGCGGCCTGAGCGCACTGAGTAGAGCTAAACCTTGCTCAGATCGACATATAAACTCGGATAATTTTGGGCTTATCGAGGTAAACATTCTTGACCTTCATTGTAATTGGAAATTACATGTTGTAGGAGTATATAGTTAAGTATACTATATATAGAATCAACATAGTTGCGGCAATGTCTTTTGACTTAAGCTGAATAATACTTACAGCAATGTCTTGCGACTTAAGCCCGAATTTTAATAAGTGAACCGAATCAGAATTACATAGATCAGACATGAGACTTGCGTAGTATTATCGTGAGTAGAATTGTACACGCCCCGTTAGGCGTGCAAACCCCCGGTTGGCTTGGTAGCCTCGATAGAGGAGATTACGCTGCCATGTGCGGGGGAGGTGTCCGAATTTTCTCAGAATATTCTACATTGAGATCTAGGATGTTAATAGGCGCCTTGTGGCCTCTATAGGTGAAGTACTACGTATGGCGTGATCTACTTGGCTTAGGAGTAGCCGACGGTTTGAGGTACTTGAGCATTTTGCTATTAGTCGATAATCGTCGAGGTATGTGAACCTCTTCCTATCCTTTCTAGCATGATATGTGTGAACTATGTAGTACGCATATACGTGTTAATCAGATTTGGTTGTTTTAAAACATAAAGTGTTATAACGGCTTTATGGGAATTTTGTTATAACAGCTTTATGTAGGTAAGAAAATGCTTTGTGGTTTTTAAAAAGGTAAATGATTTGAATTATAACTGGCTTGTTATGTGTTAATGGAGAACTTGAAGTATTTCAAAGATTTATGAATCGTTTTGAAAAGAAGAGTAATACTTTGTTTTTGAAAACTTTAGAGTTATACTAGCTTTATGGGAAGTTAGGTATAACGGCTTAAGAGTGTGAAATGGATTTTGGAAATGAGAACAAGTATCGAACAAACCATTGCAGCGTTAATAAAGGAAAATGTATTGACTAATGAATTATGGGTAAAACCAAGAGAAACCTCCATCTCGCATAGAAGCTAAGATAAGACAAAATGATATTACATTTTCTAGATCATGGTCATTGTAATAAGAATGTTATAAACAAGGATAACCTACTCGCACGTAAGACATATATTACTCGGTTGTTCTAAAAAGGAATTAAGTGATCAAGATTATGAAACTATGAAATCTTTCAAAAATGGGACTTGAGTAACTGAAACTAGGCAAACTGGAACTTTAGGAAAAAGGAATGTTGTTACTTGACTTTAAAGGAATGTGGGTTGGTTTACTTAAAAATGTGGGTCACTCTATTCTTATACTACGAGTATCGGGTGACTTTTATAAAAGGAATGAATCTCTTAAAAGGAATTTAACGTACGTAGTACTTTAGGGTTAAAACCCAGACTTTGGCATAAAATGAAAGTACTTCGAGTTGTGTATAACTTGCCTATGCTTGTTGTTGTGAAGCTTGCACATCATTGTTTGTTGTGAAGCTTGCCTATGCTTGTTGTTGTGAAACTGCCTATGCTTGTTGTGATAGCCTTTGTTGTATTTCTGTACCCCCGCATCTCTCGATGGAGGGCCGGTTGATTTGTTATGAACGATATTACACCGAGTCCCACGAGATGGGCAGGGTCACGTATTTCATCTGATATTACACCGAGTCCCACGAGATGGGCAGGGTCACGTATTTCATCTGATATTACACCGAGTCCCACGAGATGGGCAGGGTCACGTATTTCATCTGATATTACACCGAGTCCCACGAGATGGGCAGGGTCACGTATTTCATCTGATATTACACCGAGTCCCACGAGATGGGCAGGGTCACGTATTTCATCTGATTTTACACCGAGTCCCACGAGATGGGCAGGGTCACGTATTTCATCTGGTTATCATACATGTCTCCTGCTTTATATAGACTATTATGATTTCATTTACAGTCTTTTACAGTTTCACATACTTGGTACCTGTTGTACTGACCTCCTTCGGGGGGCTGCGTTCATGCCGCAGGTGGGAGTACATCGGCCGTGGATCCTCGTTCATAGGATCACAGTTCAGCGTGTCGGGAAGCCCCATTTCTTCGGAGGCTTATCTTTTGGTATGTTACCCTGAGTCTGTAGATTCTTATACATTCAGGGGTATGGCGGGGCCCTGTCCCGTCATAGCTGTTGTAAAAATCTTAGAGGTCAGTGCACCGCCACAAGTGTGGTTTGTAAAAAAAAGGATAACTGTTCGGGTATTTATGTATATATGATGAAGGCAACTGTTTTGGTTGGCCTGTTTATTTATCTTGTCTCTTAATTCATGTTTATGTTTTTATTTCCGCTGATTTTCTCTGATGTTGTATCACTAGGGTGCCCGGGGTAAGGCACCAGTCACGGGCCCGGGATCGGGTCGTGACATATGGGTCTCACGCCCACAACATCAATCATGCCCGTGGAATACCTTCCTCACTGCCGGCAGTCTATGATATAAAAGCACCAAGGAATACACATGAACACCAGGTCCCACCTGTGTCATAATAAAGCCGTATGGGGTAAGTACGAAGGCATAGCCGACTACTAACACCTACGCATAAACGAGGTCATAAATCAGATCACGAGATCTGTCTAGACCGCCACATGATCGGCCGCCACTCGCCTGCAGATCAAATGTGCGCGTCTAGTCCTCGAACTTCCGCAGACTCCGCATAGGCCACTCACATAGGCCCGCATGAGGTATTCCCGCATCGAGGGTAGCTACTCCCGATCGCCCCGACTCGCACCGCATGGCCACATAGACCGCATGACCACAAAGGCCGCACGCTAACCTGGAACTCTCGTAGCTCCGCATAGGTCCCCTGGACCCGCATGAGGTATTCTCGAATCATGGTCCCAGACCTCCTGAGTCTACCCCGCATCGGAGGGCAGCTTAACCCCCGGAATCATGTCAAGAGGTGAGTGATATAATACTAACATAATAGCTTATCGTTAAACAACATAAGCACAACAAGGGAAACCCCTTTACACAAACATCACAAGATACTAACACACGTAGCATCCTAATATGTTTACTTATCAAATCAACAAGAAAGTATTACAAGGCTATCACAACCCAACACAATCAAGTTATTCACACAAGGTACTTTCTACTTTATGTTAACAAGTTCGGGTTTTTATCCCCAAAGTACTTCATACATTAACTTTTTAAAAAATCCGCTTTTCACAAAAGTCACACAATACCCGTAGTATAAAAATAGAGTGACTATCTTTTTAAGTAAACCAAAATACTTCCCTTTGTAAAATCAAGTAACAACATTCCTTTCCAAACGTTCAAGTTTGCCTAATTTCAAATACTCAAGTTTCTCATTTTCGAAAGGTTTCAGTAGTTCATAGTCTTAATCACTTAAGAATATAATTCTCTTTTAAACAATTTGAGAAACATATGCCTTATATATGAGTAGGTTATTCTTGTTCATAATCAATCTTATTAAAGCAGCCATGATCTAGGAAATGTAATATCATTTTGTCTCATCTTAGCTTCTATGCAGATGGAGGTTTCTACTGGTTTTAATAATACTTAATTAGTCAATACATTTCCCTTTATTAACGCCGCAGGGTTCGTTCGATACTTATTCGATTTCAAATCAAGAAACATTATTCCTTTTAAAAACCAAGTACTCATTACTCACGAATGAGGTTTCACACTTTTTAACAAAATTCATATTAATTTAATTAAGTCAAGTCTCTTATCTTTTAAGATCAAGTCTCTTAACTTCTAAAATCAATAAACCATTCTTTTTATCTCTCTTAAGTCGTTATACCTAACTTCCCATAAAGCTAGTATAACTCTTAAGCTTTTAAAACTTTTAAAACCAAGTGTTACTCTTCTTTCAAAAAGGTTTCTTAACTCTTTGAAATACTTGATTCTTATTATTTAGACTCAAGTCAAAAGACATCGCAGTAAAATCACGTTCAGTTAACACACGTACGTCTACCGTACTATATATATTCTTTTAAAATATCATGCTCAAGAGGATAGGAAGAATCACATACCCCGCGACGATTTATCGACTATTGGCAAATAGCTCCAAAGTACTGTAATCCTGCTAGCCTTTTCCACCCTTCGAGTAGAATACGCCACTGCAGATTTCAACCTATAACGGTTATACAAGTCTATCAATGTCTAGACTACTCGGTAGAATAAATCTAGATACAAGATTCTACGGAAAATTGGGCAAGACTTCCCACCACAAACTTCACAAGTCATCAGAATACAAATTCTATGTAAGTCTGATTCAATTCTCTTCTTATATACCTTCCTTGTATATAACTTATACTTAATTCTTATACTTCAACAGTATGTAAACTCTAATTACAAAAGGGGGACAAGATATTTACCTCGATAAGCCCAAAATTATCCAAGATTAAATGTCGATCCTGAGCAACGTTTAGCTCCTACTCTGGGCGCTCCAACCCGCTCCAAACAACCCTTAGAAGTTCTACGCAACTTCTACTTAACACTTCAACCGACTATGAAGGTTTTCCTTAGGGTTTCGTTTTTGTATGAAGGAATATAAGGTAGTATTTCCTGCTCTACATATAGAGGTAACTTTGGAATACTACAAGGTATAAGGCTAAGGTATTTTGGAATAGTAACAATACTTGGAGAATACTTTTCTACTAAGGGGGTGTTTACGAGAACAACTCTCAAGAGGGGTATCTCTACCAACACCACTGAGTGGGTACCTCTCGCCAAGGGCCTCTCAAAGGGGGGAGGGAGCTCTTGGACGAGAGCAACAAGAAGGGAGGGAGGATTTCAAGACTTAGAAAACATTTGTGGATGAAGAAGTCTTCAACAAGGGGGGGGTATTTATAGGGAGATCAATGGCCAAGATCAAGCCAAGTGGGGGGCAAGTGGAGGGTCAAGATTTGCCCAAGTGCACCCTAACCCTACTCCACAAATCCCTCACAAACATTGACCCAAGTTTTAGGCCACAAAAATGGGAGGAAAACGTGCAACCAATCGGCCCTCTTGACCGCCCACTTGAGGGTGACAAGTGTCGCCCTCTCGTTGGTCCAAAATATTTCATCTCTCGGAAAAATCCGCAAAAAATATAAATGACATAGCCGTAATTTTCCCTTCGCAAGTTTTGTAAAACGTTTCGTCGAAAAACGATTCTTTTCGGTAGTTGTGAACAAAATTTTCGTCCCAAATGCCAACTTAAGACTTAAACTTTGTACGTACGCCCTCACGTACATGCTCTGGAAATACGGGGTATAACATTCTCCCCTCCTTAGAAACATTCGTCCCGAATGTTCCTTCTAAGCCTCAAAACATACATGCGCCAGTATAGTCTTCACTGCTATACTTACGAAAACAATCACGCCACACCTGGCCATATAATAACACATGCGCAAATACTTAATCCAAGTCCACGAGGAATCACCTCCATTATTACACAAGCTCCCACCCGAGGTCTAAATATACTCCCTTCGCACCTTCACTTTATAAAAGAAATGATCACATCTATGTTCTTAATACATGCTCGCTTCTTCCCTAACTCGTCTGACCGCTCAGACACTAGAACTCTTTCTCATAACTTACCACATTTCGCTTCATCGTCGCCCAAAATCTGGGTTACTACCTCCAACTAGGTCATCATTATGGGAACACTGCGGATGGATCTCCGATACCTTCCGAACATAACAACATGAAAGACCGGACGTCATCGCTGCTCACGCCGGATGGCAATGCCAACTTATAGGCAACCCGCCTATCCTACAACCAATCAAAATGCCCAAAAGTACTTTCGTTAAGTTTTCCTCGCTTTCTAAGACTCACACCCTCTCCGGGTGGTACCTTCAAGAAAACCCACCACCGAACTCTAAGTGTCGACGTTGATTATCCGCACGACTTCGCTGACTCGTCGCCAATAACCTCTTCTGGATAAGCTTCACCCTATCCATATTCTGCTGAAACAAGTATGAACCAACTATCTGAACCTTGCCAACATCGAACCAATCGACCGGCAACTTACACTTCCACCCCTACAAGGCGTCATAAGGCGATATCCGAATACTTAAATGGTAGCTATACAACACTCCCTCAACAGGAGGCAACAATCCTCACAACTACCCCTGAAGTCCAAACACTGGCCCGAGGGCGAATGCGATACTGAGACTCACCTGAGTTCCTAACCCTGACTGGTAAAACTTCCAAAAAAAGAAATAGCCGTAACCTGGGCTCCACTGCCTGTCATAAGGTGAAAGTAAGCACCTCGTGCAGCCTTACAACCTTCCTGATATAACATCTCGCATAACCCTCTGCCGAGTACACGGTCCTGACTGAAAGACAAGAGGGCTGACCTCATCGGCCCGACTACTGGTCGAACGCATCCACGAACTCGTACGATGGTTAACTAAACTTGGGCCTAACACCCTCATGACCCTACCACCTGGCGGGACCACCTCAAACTGACCCCACCACATTACAGGCCGCGGGTTGACCCGCGATCGGTCCGCAACCCGACCCGCTATCACGCAAAAACTCTTGTTCCCCGATCCGGAACAATCTCACTAATCAAGTTACGAAAACCTAGTGGCCTTCTTAGCTCAACTACCCTCTTTCATACCACACTACTCAGGGACTTATCACAAAAACATATCTCACGTGTACTATGCACTCCGATAAAGGTCAATATAAAATAAATCTTTTACTCGAGATGGCCTTACCTCTAAGGTCTCCACGTATAAAACTCTAAGGCTCACACTTTTCCTTATCCCCAATCTTACCCTTTTAACTAACCATGATTTCTAATCACACTTTGCACAAATGCTATCAGAACATAACACTTAAGATATACTCATCTTACATACTAATCTCTAGAGGGTTAAAGATATACCTGTATCTACTGCTTCACTTCCCTTTTGTCGTTCTAATCAATCATGTCTCGTAGGGCGCATAGCTAGGGAAGGTGATTAACTAGCCATTGATCCCGAAGGCTGAGTCTCTACGTCCGCGCCACCTCTAGTCGGACAATTTCTCGCAAAATGGCCCTGCTGGCCGCAAACATAACAAGCAACAACAAAAAAAACGGCATCCCCCCGAGGTGACGTCTGCCACACTGTGAATACTGAGGAAAAATCAATCCGCCGGCCGAACCTACGTGGTTCTCGCGAACTAGCAGCCTCGAGCTCACCAACTCCTACATACCCCGAACGCCCCAAGTCTACGAGGACCACTCAGACCGCGAGGTGCGTATCCAGTCTGCTGCTGAGGCGATTTGCCTCGAAAGTTACCAAAGGACCACTTTGCTCGCCCTTTTGCGATCCTTGATTAACTGCCGTTTTCACGCTTTCACCGCCGCGCATAAGCCCGTACGCAGGCCATGCTCAAGCCTGACTGAAGATCTACTCTTGCACAACCCTCTCTCAGATAGTCATCGAGACCCGTGATAAATCGTTATATAATATACTCTCAGGTAGCTACATCATTAGCTAGTAACAGGGTCGTCTCTTTGCAATCTATACTTTCTGCTACTGGTCGTGGAACTGAAGGTTCAACTATCATGGCCGCAGAGGCTACGCCGCTGCTAAACTCTGTGGGTCGACGAGCGTAACTCCCCGAATGAAGCACCACCCCAGGTGATGATTGGGCCTGTGCCCTAGTAATCCTCTGTGCTCTACTCGTAGCTCCCTCGGCTACCTTGCCCTTCTGGGGCCGGTTTGCCTTACGCGGAGGCATAACGGTAAGGGAAAGGAATACGTTAGAGGGGTCCAACTTATAACACAACTCTAAGCACGATCTCTGAGTGAGAAGAATGGAAACCAATCCTAAATATCCTATAGCCTCCTGATTATTGGTGTGGTGCACAACACACCGATAATCAAGACTCTACTAGATACGGTCTGTAGACACTTTCCGAGGATTAACTGCTCTGATACCACTTTTGTCACGACCCGAACCCGGGCCCGTGACTGGTGCCTTACCCCGGGCACACAAGTAGACATACATCAGTGTAATCAGCGGAACATAAAACACAACATGAAACAATGTAAAAGAGACACAGTTTATCTGAAGAAAAGTTGCCTTTCGGCATATATATAAAATCTTAAATCCGAACAGTTACATCCTTTTTACAAACTCTACCCACAACAGTACTACAGACCTCTAAGAATGATATAACAACAATGGCGGGACAGGGCCCCGCCATACCCCTGAATGTAAGTACCTACAACGACAGGGGACTATACCAAAGATAAGCCTCCGAAGAAACGGAGCTTCCCAAAACGCTGAACTGTGATCCTAAGAGCGGGGATCAACGACTGGTGTACCTCTGCGCGGATGAACGCAGCTCCGAAGGAGGTCGAGATAACAGTACCAAGTATGTGAAACTAAAAATACTGTAAATGAAATCATAGTAGTCTATATAAATCAGGAGACATGTATGATAACCAAACTACAGTTCACAATAATATAAGCAGTCATGTCAAGTCAGGGACTCACGCCCTCAAAGTCATTACTCAAATATAACTATGGGTCTCACGTCCACAACATCAATCATGCCCGTGGAATACCTTCCTCACTGCCGGCAGTCTATGATATAAAAGCACCAAGGAATACACATGAACACCAGGTCCCACCTGTGTCATAATAAAGCCTACGGGTAAGTGCGAAGGCATAGCCGACTACTAACACCTACGGTACCAACGAGGTCATAAATCGTATCACGAGATCTGTCTAGACCGCCACATGATCGGCCGCCACTCGCCGCAGATCAAATGTGCGCGTCTAGTCCTGGAACTTCCCGCAGCTCCGCATAGGCCACTCACATAGGCCCGCATGAGGTATTCCCCGCATCGAGGGTAGCTACTCCCCGGCATCGTCCTGGACTCGCAGTCCGCATGGCCACATAGACCGCATGACCACAAAGGCCGCACACTAACCTGGAACTCTCGTAGCTCCGCATAGGTCCCCTGGACCCGCATGAGGTATTCTCGAATCATGGTCCCAGACCTCCTGAGTCTACCCCGCATCGGAGGGCAGCTTAACCCCCGAAATCATGTCAAGAGGTGAGTGATATAATACTAACATAATAGCTTATCGTTAAACAACATAAGCACAACAAGGGAAACCCCTTTACACAAACATCACAAGATACTAACACACATAGCATCCTAACATGTTTACTTATCAAATCAACAAGAAAGTATTACAAGGCTATCACAACCCAACACAATCAAGTTATTGACACAAGGTACTTTCTACTTTATGTTAACAAGTTCGGGTTTTTATCCCTAAAGTACTTCATACATTAACTTTTTAAAAGATCCGTTTCTTTCACAAAAGTCACACAATACCCGTAGTATAAAAATAAAGTGACTATCTTTTTAAGTAAACCAAAATACTTCCCTTTGTAAAATCAAGTAACAACATTCCTTTCCAAACGTTCAAGTTGGCCTAATTTCAAATACTCAAGTTTCTCATTTTCGAAAGGTTTCGTAGTTCATAGTCTTAATCACTTAAGAATATAATTCTCTTTTAAACAATTTGAGAAACATATGCCTTATATATGAGTAGGTTATTCTTGTTCATAATCAATCTTATTAAAGAAGCCATGATCTAGGAAATGTAATATCATTTTGTCTCATATTAGCTTCTATGCAGATGGAGGTTTCTACTGGTTTTAATAATACTTAATTAGTCAATACATTTCCCTTTATTAACGCTGCAGTGGTTCGTTCGATACTTATTCTGATTTCCGAAATCAGTAAAACATTATTCCTTTTAAAAACCAAGTACTCATTACTCACGAATGAGGTTTCACACTTTTTAACAAAATTCATATTAATTTAATTAAGTCAAGTCTCTTATCTTTTAAGATCAAGTCTCTTAACTTCTAAAATCAATAAACCATTCTTTTTATCTCTCTTAAGTCGTTATACCTAACTTCCCATAAAGCTAGTATAACTCTTAAGCTTTTAAAACTTTTAAAACCAAGTGTTACTCTTCTTTCAAAAAGGTTTCTTAACTCTTTTGAAATACTTCAGATTCTTATTATTTAGACTCAAGTCAAAAGACATCGCAGTAAAACCACGTTCAGTTAACACACATCGTACTATATATATTCTTTTAAAATATCATGCTCAAGAGGATAGGAAGAATCACATACCTCGCGACGATTTATCGACTATTAGCAAATAGCTCCAAAGTACTGTAATCCTGCTAGCCTTTTCCACCCTTCGAGTAGAATACGCTACTCGCAGTACTTCAACCTATAACGGTTATACAAGTCTATCAATGTCTAGACTACTCGGTAGAATAAATCTAGATACAAGATTCTACGGAAAATTGGGCAGCACTTCCCTACCGTCAAACTTTACAAGTCTCATCAGAATACACCTATGTAAGTACAGTTCAATTCTCTTCTTATATACCTTCCTTGTATATAACTTATACTTAATTCTTATACTTCAACAATATGTAAACTCTAATTACAAAAGGGGGACAAGATATTTACCTCGATAAGCCCAAAATTATCCAAGATTAAATGTCGATCCTGAGCAACGTTTAGCTCCTACTCTGGGCGCTCCAACCCGCTCCAAACAACCCTTAGAAGTTCTACGCAACTTCTACTTAACACTTCAACCGACTATGAAGGTTTTCCTTAGGGTTTCGTTTTGTGACTGAAGGGAATATAAGGTAGTATTTCCGGGCTCTACATATAGAGGTAACTTTGGAATACTACAAGGTATAAGGCTAAGGTATTTTGGAATAGTAACAATACTTGGAGAATACTTTTCTACCAAGGGGGGGGGGGTGTTTTACGAGAACAACTCTCAAGAGAGGGGTATCTCTACCAACACCACTGGGAGTGGTACCTCTCGCCAAGGGCCTCTCAAAGGGGGAGGAGGGGAGCTCTTAGACGAGAGCAACAAGAAGGGAGGGAGGATTTCAAGACTTAGAAAACATTTGTGGATGAAGAAGTCTTCAACAAGGGGGGGTATTTATAGGGAGATCAATGGCCAAGATCAAGCCAAGTGGGGGGCAAGTGGAGGGTCAAGATTTGCCCAAGTGCACCCTAACCCTACTCCACAAATCCCTCACAAACATTGACCCAAGTTTTAGGCCACAAAAATGGGAGGAAAACGTGCAACCAATCGGCCCTCTTGACCGCCCACTTGAGGGTGACAAGTGTCGCCCTCTCGTTGGTCCAAAATATTTCATCTCTCGGAAAAATCCGCAAAAAATATAAATGACATAGCCGTAATTTTCCCTCCGCAAGTTTTGTAAAACGTTTCGTCGAAAAACGATTTTTTTCGGTAGTTGTGAACAAAATTTTCGTCCCTAATGCCAACTTAAGACTTAAACTTTGTACGTACGCCCTCGCGTACATGCTCTAGAAATACGGGGTATAACAGGGATTTCCAGAGTTGCAGCCCGCCAGAGTTCTACGGGTCGAGGCCTGAGGATGATCCGCAGGAGTTCATCCGACAGTTACAGCGGATCATGAGAGTGATCAAGGCTTCGGAGACCGAGTCAGTGGTCTTAGGTTCGCATCGGCTGCGTGATACCGCAGTCGACTGGTTTGATTCGTGGGAGCTGTCCCGGGGAGAGCATGCGCCTCCAGCTGTATGGGACGAGTTCTCTGAGGCATTCCTTGGCCATTTCTTGCCGCCACAGATGAGGAGAGCACGGGCCGACAGATTTTTGATGCTGAGACAGAGAGGACGCACAGTTCGGGAGTACAACGTTGAGTTCGACTCGTTGGCTCGATATGTCCCTGCGTTAGTAGCAGATATGGAGGACAGGGTGCACCGCTACGTCACCGGGCTCGATGATTATTTGGCAGAGGCTTGCTCAGGTGTAGCTCTTCAGCCGGGCATGGACATTGCCCGTATACAGGCTTATGCACAGGGGATGGAGGAACGTAGAGACCGACGTGGGGACCAGGATCAGCATAAGAGGGCCAAGACAGCAGGGTCCTTTGGTAACTTTCGAGGCGGACCGCCTCAGCAGCAGGCTAGTTATACACCTCCGCCGATGAGTGGTCCTCCACGCGCCTTCTTGGCGTCGAGTATTCGGAGCAGTCGTGGCTCTAAGGTTTCAGATTTTCAGGGGAGTAGGAGTGCTCGTCGGATGAGGCCACCCTTATCTCAGTGCGGCCGTTGTGGAAAACTCCATAAGGGGGAGTGTCGTGCTAGTTTGGGAGATTGTTATACTTGCGGCCGACAGGGCCATTTTGCGAGGGATTGTCCGACCAGAGGTAGAGCAAATGTTAAGACTCATCCTTCAGGATCAGTGGCGGGTCATCGCCTTCTATAGTTATGCGCCAACAGGGCAGGATTATGATTAGAGCGACAAAGGGAAAGTGAAGCAGTAGTTACAGGTATATCCTTAACCCTCTAGAGATTAGTATGCGTGATATGATGATTTTTTTTTATGTTAAGTGTTATGTTCAGATAACATTGTGATAATTGTGATTAGAAAACATGGCCAGTAAAAAAAAAAGGTAAGTTTGGGGTCAGGTAATTTGTGAACCTTAGAAATTATGACAATTGAGACCTTAGATGTAAGGCCGTCCTGAGTAAAAGATTTTGCGGGTGATCTTTGTCAGAGTGCATAGTATACGTGGAGTATTTGTGTGATAATTCCATGGGTAGTTGTGATAGAAGTGGTAGCTTTCATGACGTGAGTTAGTAAGATCGTTCCGGATCAGGGAACGAGAGAGTTTGGCGCGATAACGGGTCGGGTTGAGGCCAGGTCGCGGGTCAACCCGCATCCCGGAATGAGGTGGGGTCAGTTTGAGGTGGTCCCGCCAGGTGGTAGGGTCACGAGGGTGCTAGACCCAAGTTTAGGTAACCACCGTATGAGTTCGTGGATGTGTTCGACCAGAATCGGAGCGTAAAGGCTGGGAATGGCCTTAAAGGAATTTGAGGCTAGTAAAATGACCGGGTTTGGGGGTAGTGACTCCAAGGTTTTGGAAACTGAAGCGATGACTGAAGTGTGGTACGTGTAATAAAAAGAGTTCGGGTGTTCGAGGAAGGTACGACGAGTAAGGGAAGAAGTGAACATGTGTTAAGAGAAGGGAAGTGATCTTTTTGTGAAGTAACGAGGTGAAGGAAGTCTCCTTTAGACCATGAGTGGAAGCTTTAGTGTTATTTTATATACACGTTAGAGATGGTTCCTCGTTGGCTTGGATTCGAGTTTTGCGCATGCGTTATATTATGGCCAGGTGTGGCAAAATTGGTTTTGTAAGTATAGTAGTGAAGACTATACCGGCGCGTGTATGTTTTGAGACTTAGAAGGAACATTCGGGACAAATGTTTCTAAGGGGGGAAGAATGTTACACCCCGTAGTCCAGGGTATGTATGTGAGGATATACGTACGAGAATACGACATTAAAATTGGAATAGAAGAAATATGTGATTTTTTTCGACGGAAAAGTTTCCGAACTTCGTGAAGGAAAGAGGTTTATTATTGAGAATTGGATTCTCAACTTTGGTATTTAAGACTTTAAGAACTTATAAGAATTATGGAATTTATATTTTACGGATTTGGTCATGTGGGGCCCACCCGAGGAATTTTACGTTTTGTGGGACCCACGAGGGTTACGGAATTTTATGAACGAATGAGAGGGCGACACGTGGCACCCCCTAATATGGTCTTGGACGATTTAATGCAAGGTTAGGATGGTCATTTGACCATTGTGGATGAAAGTCTTCAAGCTTGAGTGTATTGACCAAGTCAACTTGTCCACTTGGTTATTATCCATGTGATCTTCATCCTAGCCACACACTTGTTATAATCTTGACCTTCCATTGTCTTATATATACCCAACTAGTGCAAGACCAAGTCTTCAACACTTAGAAAAGTTTCACAACATTTCTTGTCTTCTTGGAAGCTCACGGGTTCACCCATTCTCCCACACAAAATTTTTGTAATTTTGTTCCATTGTTCACAAGACATAAACCCTAGGTTCCTAAGAGTGTTGTAAGGTTATCTCAATAGAAAGATTCCAGAAAAGTGGCATTTTCGTATTAGTCTCAAGGCGGAAACTTAAGGAGTTCTTCAACTTTGAAGTTGGAACTTGAAGATGGGTTCTTCATAGGCTTCTAAGGAGTGCTTGGAGCGGATTGGAACTTAAGGAAATGAGCTAAGAATTGCTAAGGAGCGACTTTGAATCTTGGATATTTTAAGGGCTTGTAAAGGTATAATTCTTGTCGTTTTTGTAATTAAGATTACTACTTGTTGTAGCTTTGGATATTAGCAAGCATGAGGTATATTATGAAGTTTGATAAGTGAATTGACTATTGGAACCCTAATCCGAAAACTAGCATGTTTAGCCTTAAGATTGGAATTCAAGTTGATTATTAGTATAAGTTGTCACATGTTATATAAAGAGGGAATTATAGTTGTTGAAGTTGTTTATGACTTTATGAAAACAAAAGAAGGGTTTATTTATTGGATTTAAAATGGTAACTTGACTTTAAAGGAAGAAGTGATTTGGTTTAAAAAGAAAGTATGGAAATTGTTTTGGTTTACTTAAAAAGATAGTTACTCTATTTTGATACTACGGGTATCGTGTGACCTTTGTAAAAGAAATGGATCTTTTTGAAAAAATTAATGTATGTAGTACTTTGGGGTTAAAACCCGGACTTTGACATAAAATAGAAGTACCTTGAGTTGTGTGTAACTTGCATATGTTTGCGTGTGATAGCCTTGTTGTGCAAGTGTTATATCCTTGGACCTACTGACAAGTTGGGTGGCCCACGGGTATGGTTCCATTAGGATTGTTGTTCCATGGACTAACTCTCCATGAGGTTTACTGTTTAGGCCTTGGTATCTGGTAGCTAGCCCTCGTACTTGCCCCGGTCGTTGCTGATGCAGGTTGGTTCTGGTAGTTGGCTTTCGTACTTGCCCCGATCAGTTCTTGATAGTGTCATTCCATGGACCAGCCCTCCATGGGTTTTACCGATTCGCCTTGGTATCCGTGGTTGGCTCGTACTTGCCGATCGTGGATGATTCGGCTTTGGTATCGGTAGTTAGCCTTCGTGACTTGCCCCGTTCGGTTTGTGGCGAAGTCTCGTGATCACGCCTTGGTATCCGTAGTTAGCCTCGACTTTCCCCCGTCAGCTACGTGACGCGGCCTTGGTATCTGGTAGTTGGCTTTCGTACTTGCCCCGTGTCAGCTTCGTGGTATAGTTATATAGTATTGTTGATACGACTTTGGTATCTGGTAGTTGGCTTTCGTACTTGCCCCGGTCAGTTGATGATGCGGCTTTGTATCTGGTAGTTATGCTTTCGTACTTGCCCCGTACGGTTTTCATGACACAGGTGGGACCTGGTGTTCATGTGTACTCCTTGGTGTTGTTATATCATAGACTTCCAGCAGTGAGGAAGGAATTCCACGGGCACGATTGATGTTGTGGGCGTGAGACCCATTGTTATATTTGAGTGATGACTTTGAGGGCGTGAGTCCCTGACTTGGCATGACTGTTTATATATTGTGGACTGTAGTTTGGTTATTTTACATGTCTCCTGCTTTATATAGACTATTATGATTTCATTTACAGTATTTTACAGTTTCACATACTTGGTACCTGTTGTACTGACCTCCTTCGGGGGGTTGCGTTCATGCCGCAGGTAGAGGTACACCGGTTGTTGATCCTCGCTCATAGGATCACAGTTCAGCGTTTTGGGAAGCTCCGTTTCTCCGGAGGCTTATCTTTGGTATAGTCCCCTGTCATTGTAGGTACTTATACATTCAGGGGTATGGCGGGGCCCTGTCCCGTCATAGTTTGGTTAAATTCTTAGAGGTCTGTAGTACTGTTGTGGGAAGGGTTTGTAAAGGATATAACTGTTCAGGTATATATATGCAGAAAGGTAACCGTTTTGGTTAGCATGTTTCTTATTTTATCTTGTTTCATGTTTAAGTTTTTATTTCCGCTGATTTTCTCTGATGTTGTATCACTAGGATGCCCGGGGTAAGGCACCAGTCGCGGGCCCGAGGTTGGGTCGTGACATATACGACCTGGCGCGCGATACTGATCTATGGCGAAGTTACCTCACGCGGTTCACGCGACTCTTGGTGAAATAGTCTCAGGAGTAGGATTGCTTAATGATACTACGGGCGGGTGGCCCTACTTTGATCATGAGCCTCCTATTTTTATGCATTAAAGTATACTCTTGTTTATTCTCATTGTTAGTAAGGCACAGTGTACTGTTATTTGAGTTATCATACATGTCTCCAGTTTTATATTAGACTTTATGATTTCATTACAAGATTTCGCCACATACTTGGTACATGTTGTACTGACCTCTTTCGGGGGGCTGCGTTCATGCCGCATGTAGAGTATACAGGTTGCTGATCCTCACTCTTAGGATCACTGTTCAGCTGTTGGGAAACTCCATTACTCCGGAGGCTTATCCCTGGTTCAGATCTCTGGTATGGTCGATTGTTGTATATTCAGGTGGTATGGCGGGGACCTGTCCCGTCACAGTTGTTATTCTTAGAGGTCTGTAGTCACATTGTGGACTGGGTTTTTAAGAACAGAAATGTACTGGTTTATTTTATTTTGATTCATGTATATTCTACGGAAGGTGGCCTTATCGGCTAACCTGTTGATATTTGCTGTTTAAGTATTTATGAGTTTTATATGTTCCCGCTATTCTCTCGATGTATACCTACGGGGTGCCGCTAGGGCACCGGGCCGGGCGGTCGGGTCGTGATACCAAATCGTCATCTCCAACTCTATCAAGTCGGCTAGGTCCGACGATCAGAATAAACACCGCAACCTTTGTATACCCGCCACTAACATCGAATCACCATGGCGTAGCTACCTCAAAAGGCTCTATCGACACCGGCTATATCCCGATTCTACCAGCAATAAGAGGGGACACATAGGTCAAGGTAGAACCTGGATCTATCAAAGCATAAATGTCACAGCATGAAATCAATAATGTACCTGTGACGACATCCGGGGAAGCCTCCTGATCCTGCCGGCTGGCTAAGGAATATATGTGGTTCTGTGGACCGCTAGAACTAGGACATCCACCACGACCTCTACCGCGGCCTGCCGGCCCGTGAACACCCTGCCCTCCGGGGTGCATAACCACAGAAGATGAAGACCCGACGGACCACCGGTGAACCATACCACCCGCCGCTCGGTGGACAATCCCTCTTCATAAGGCCCTGCTGGCCACAAGAGAAACAAGCTCCCGAAGCAATACGACACTCGCCCGGGTGAGATCTACCGCATCAAACACACCAAGATACAGGCGGTATCGATCGGCTACGGTCTCTGCTGTTATACCCCGTATTTCCAGAGTATGTACGTGAGCGCGTACGTATTATAATTTGAGCCTTAAAGTTGGCTAGTTTCGAAATTTGTACACAACACCCGATTAGAGTCGTTTTTCGACGAAACGTTTCCACAGCTTTCGTAGGGAAAATTCCGGCTATGTCATTTATAATTTTTGCGGATTTTTCCGAGAGACGAAACATTTTGGACCAACGAGAGGGCGACACTTGTCACCCTCTAATTGGAAGGAGTGGACGGACGAAAGTGGGAAGGTTGGCACATTTTTTGTGCATTATTTTTGGTCAAGGAGTTGGTAGGATATTTTGGGTAGATGGATAAGGTTGCACATGGCTTAATCTTGACCTTACACTTGCCTAACACTTGGATGGATCTTGGCCATTGGTTGGCCTTCACTTGACCTATAAATACCCCTCTAGTTGAAGACTTTCTTCATCCAAAAACTTGAGCAATCTAACTAAGTCTCAAAATACTCCCTCTCCCTTGAGCTTTCGTCCACCACACCCCCCTCCCCCTTTGAGAGCCCTTGGCCGAGAGCCACCTCCCTCCCCTTTGAGGTGTTTTGCCGTGGGGTACCCCCCCTAGCCTAGTTGTCTCGTATAAATACCCCCTTTTGTGGTATAGAAATACTCTCCAAGTATTGTTATAATGCCCAAATACCTTGGCCCAAATACCTTGTAGTATTCCCAAGGTTACACTTTTACAAAAGCCCAGAAAATACTATTATACTTCCCTCAGTCACAAAACGAAACCCTAAGTAAATCTTCACCCGTAGTTGAAGTCATAAGTAGAAGTTGGTTAGAACTTCTAAGGGTTGGTTGGAGCAGTTGGGCGCCGGAGTACGAGCGAAACGTAGTTCCTGATCGACATATACACTCGGATAATATGGGGCAGATCGAGGTAAACATACTGGACCTTACGTTGGAATTGGAAATTACATGTGGTAGGAGTATATAGTTAAGTATACTATATATAGAACTGAACATAGTTGTGCGGCAATGTCTTTTGACTTAAGCCTGAATAATACTTACGGCAATGTCTTGCGACTTAAGCCTGAATTTAAAGAAGAGAACTGAACTGTAATTACATAGGACTGTATTACAGTAGACTTGTGTAACATTACTGTGTAGTAGAATTGTACACGTCCGGTTAGACGTGTTAACCCCCCCTGGTTGGCTTGGTAGCCGGCCTCGATAGAGGAGGAGATTTACGCTGTTGCGGGGGGGGGGAGGTGCTGCCGAATTTTTCTGTAGAATATTCTACGTCGGGATCTAAAGATATTAATAGGCGCTTTGTGGCCTCTATAGGTTGTAGTACTACGTGTGGAGTGATCTGCTTGACTGAGAGTGTAGCCGACGGTTTGAGGTACTTGGAGCGTTTTGCTATTAGTCGATAATCGTCGCGAGGTATGTGAACCTCTTCCTATTTGTTCTAGCATGATATGTGTATAACTATGTAGTACGGTAGACGTACATATGTTTAATGTATTTGATTGGTTTGAAACATAAAGTGTTATAACGGCTTTATGGGAAGTTGGTTATAACAGCTTTATGTAGGTAAGAAAGTACTTGTGGTTTTTAAGAGGTAACTGATTTGAACTATAAATGGTGGCTATGTGATAATAAAGAACTTGAAGTATTTCAAAAGATTTTGAATCATTTTGAGAGAAGAAGTAATACTTGGTTTTGGAAACTTAAGAGTTATACTAGCTTTATGGGAAGTTAGGTATAACGGCTTAAAAATGTTTCTTGATTTGGAAATCGGAATGTGTATCGACAAACCAACTGCGGCGTTAATAAAGGAAATGTTTTGGACAGATTTAGTATTATTAAAACCGATAGAAACTTCCATCCGCATAGAAGCTAAGATGAGACAAAATGACATTTCCTAGATCATGGTCGCTTAATAAGATTGATTATAAACAAGAATAACCTACTCACTTATAAGACATAGGTTTCTCAAAGCGTTTAAAGGAGAATTATGTTTTAAAGGATTTAAAACTATGAACTACTGAAACCTTTTTCTAAAATGAGAAACTTGAGCATTGAAATTAGGCAAACTTGAGCGTTTGGAAAATAAGGTTGTTACTTGATTTTACAAAGGAAAGCATTTTGGTTTACTTAACAATGTTAGTCACTCAAATTTTATACTACGGGTATCGGGTGACCTTTGTAAAGAAATGGATCTTAAAGGAATTTAACGGACGTAGTACTTTAAGGTTAAAATCGGACTTTGACATAAAATGAAAGTACCTTGAGTCGTGTGTAACTTGCTTATGCTTGTTGTTATGAAACTTGACCATGTTACGTGTGATAGCCTTGTTGTGCAAATCTTGTGTTCTACTCGACTACCGGTCATCAGGAATGTATTTCACTTGATTACGTCATCCGAATGTATTTCACTTGATTCGGGTCATCCGAATGTATTTCACTTGATTACCGGTCATCAGGAATGTATTTCACTTGATTAGGTCATCCGAATGTATTTCACTTGATTACGGTTCATCCGAATGTATATCACTTGACTAGGTTCATCAGAATGTATTTCACGACTAGGTTCATCAGAATGTATTCCACACGTTTCTATATTGGGTCCATAAGATGGGCGAGACACATTATCGTATCACATGATTTGTACCTAGGCCGGCGGTGAGGAAGAAGTTCCACGGGCATGAGGATGACTTTGAGGCGTGAGTCACGACTTGACATGATCGCTTCTATGTTGTGATCAGTAGTTTGGTTATCATACATGTCTCCGCTTTATATAGACTATTATGATTTCATTTCTGATATTTCTGATTTCACATACTTGGTACTGTTATCTTGACCTCCTTGAAGTGCGTTCATCTGCATGAGTAAAAGGTACATCGGTGTCGATCCCGCTTTTAGGATCACCTTTCAGCGTATTGGAAGCTCCGTTCCTTGGAGGCTTATCTTTTGGTATGTTACCACAGTGCATGAGATTCTTATACATTCGGGGTATGGCGGGCCACTGTCCGTCATAAATTGTAAAAAAATCTTAGAAGTGCATGCTTTGTTGTGGCGGGGTTTGTAAAAAGGATAACCGTTGGGTATTTATGTATATATGATGAAGGCAAGCTGTTTTGGTTGCTTTGTTTATTTATCTTTTCTCTTAATTCATGTTCATGTTTTTATTTCGCTGATTTTCTCGATGTTGTATCACTAGGGTGCCCGGGGTAAGGCACCAGTCACGGGCCCGGGTTCGGGTCGTGACAAAAGTGGTATCAGAGCAGTTAGTCCTCGGAAAGTGTCTACAGACCGTGTCTAGTAGAGTCTTGATTATCGGTGTGTTGTGCACCACATCTATAATCAGGAGGCTGCAGGACATTTAGGATTGGTTTCTATTCTTCTCATTCTGAGATCGTGCCTTAGAGTTGTGTGATAAATTGGACCCCTCTGACGTATTCCTTTCATTTACCAGTTATGCCTCCGCGTAAAACCTGAGCCCGGATGGGCAAAGCGATCGAGAGCTATTAGTGAGATCTGAGAGAGTGCGAGCGCGAGCCGGTCGATGCACGAGCAGATGCCTTACGGCGGGTTTCGCGCCGCCCGGCCAGCGAGTTTAGAGCGCGGCGGTGGCTGCTGAGACTCTGATGCACGAGCCTCGGTCCACGGCTGGAGCCGATGAGATGGGTACAAGAGATGGCGATTCGGCGAGTCGTGGCAGATATGAGATAAGTTGGATCTGGTGATTCCGGCCCAGCGGCACCGTAGTTCACCCCGGCGAGCGGTTTGAGGCTACGGGACTTCTGAGTTGTAGCCTCCGGTGTTCTATGGATCGAGAGGCGAGGCGACCCTCGGGAGTTTATCCGGCAGCTCTGACGGATCATGAGTGATCGAGCCTCGAGCGGTCGGTGGTATTGGGTTCGCATCAGTGCGTGATACTGCGATTGGTAGTTTGATTCGTGGGAGCTGTCGGGAAGAGCATGCACTTCCAGCAGATTTGGGACGAGTTCTCGAGGCATTTCTTGCACATTTCTTGCCTCCACGGATGAGGAGGATCGGGCGACAGATTTTTGACATTGGCGGGGCGGGCGGGCGGTTAGAGAGTACAATGTGGAGTTCGACTCATTAGCTCGGTATGTTCCCGTAGTAATGCAGATATGGAGGACCAGTACACCGCTACGTCACCGGTGGGCGATTACTTGGCGAGGCTTATGCGGGTGTAGCTCTTGGCCGGCATGGACATTGCCGCATCTGGCTCATGCACTAGGATGTGAGGCACGGAGGTCGACGGAATGGCCAGAGATCGGCGAAGAGGGCGAGCAGCGGGGTCCTTTGGTAACTTTCGAGGCGGACCGCCTCGTGGCGATCTAGTTATGTACCTCCGCCCGATGCAGTGGTCCTCCACGATCTTGGTCGTTCGGGTATTCGGAGCTGGTCGAGCTCCGTGGCTTCGTTCACGAGTTTACGTGAGTGCTAGCGGCGAGATTCATGTCCCGCCGGTGTACGATGTGGCAAACATCATCCCGAAATGTCGTCTTTTTGCGGTGCTTGCTTCACTGCGGCCGTCGAGGAGCCATGTGACGAAGCGTATGCTTATAGGAGAAATGCGCGGCTTAGCGCGACTGCGGATCGATGGCGAGTTCATCGCCTTCTACGATTATGCGCCTGCAGTGGACTTATGATTAGAGTGGAGCGGTAGCAGGTATATCTTAACCATCTAGAGGCTTGTATGTTTTGATGTTATGTTAATGTGTTAAGTGTTATGTTCGGATAGCTTTGTGCTAAAATGTGATTTAGGAACCAGTTGGGGAAAAGGGTAAGCACAGGGTGAGAAAATGATGAACCTTAGAATATTACAGTTGAGACCTTAGATGTAAGGCCGTCTTGAGTACAAGATTTTGCGAGTGATCCTTGTCGAGTGCATTTTATGCCTAGAATATATTGTGTGATAAGTCTCAGGTTGGGTAAATGAAAGTGGTATCTTTCATGATGTGATTAGCAAGGTTGTTCCGGATCGAAACGAGAGTCGGCGTGTGAGGCTCGGGTTGAGGACGTGTTGCGTGTCAACCCGTGGCCGGAATGAGGTGGGGTCGGCTCTGGGTGGTCAGCGGTAGGTCACGAGGGTGCTAGGCCCAAGTTTAGATGACCATCGTATGAGTTCGTGGATATGTTCGACTGGCGGATCGTGAAGGCGGAAGTGGCCTTAAGGAAGATTGAGGCTAGTAAGATAACCAAGTTGGAGGTGGTGACTCCAAGGTTTGAGAAGCGAAGTGATGACGAAGTGTGGTGCATTATCTTGGAAGAGTTCAAGAGTTCGAGAAGAGTACGACGAGTAAGGGTAGAGGCGAGCATGTATTGCGAGCATAGATATGATCATTTCTTGTAAAGGGAGAAGGTCACGAAGGATGTATATTTTAGACCTCGTGAATCGCATGCGATCAGGCACCATTTGTTGGGTCGCCGAGTGACACTAGAACCTCGCGCAAAGTGACAAAAGTTTGTGATGTTAGAGGAGTTTCCTCGTGGACTTGGATATAAGTATTTGCGTGCATGTGTTGTTTCGTGGCGGTTGTGGCGTTGGCAACTTATTAGAAGAACTTTATCGTTATCCGTCTTGAGAAGGAACATTCGGGACGAATGTTTCTAAGGAGGAGAATGTTATACCCGTATTTCAGTATATGCGTGGTAGCGTCGTATTATAATTTGAGCCTTAAAGTTGGCTAGTTTCGAAATTTGTACACAACACCCGATTAGAGTCGTTTTTTAGAAAGCGTTTCCATGACTTTCGTAGGGAAAATTCGGCTATGTCATTTATAATTTTTGCGGATTTTTCCGAGAGACGAAACATTTTGGACCAACGAGAGGCGACACTTGTCACCCTAATTGGAAGGAGTGGACGGACGAAAGTGGGAAGGTTGGCACGTTTTTTGTGCATTATTTTTGGTCAAGGAGTTGGTAGGATATTTTGGGTAGATGGATAAGGTTGCACATGGCTTAATCTTGACCTTACACTTGCCTAACACTTGGATGGATCTTGGTCATTGGTTGGCCTTCACTTGACCTATAAATACCCCTCTAGTTGAAGACTTTCTTCATCCAAAAACTTGAGCAATCTAACTAAGTCTCAAAATACTCCCTCTCCCTTGAGCTTTCGTCCACCACACCCCCCTCCCCCTTTGAGAGCCCTTGGCCGAGAGCCACCTCCCTCCCCTTTGAGGTGTTTTGCCGTGGGGTACCCCCCCCTAGCCTAGTTGTCTCGTATAAATACCCCCTTTTGTGGTATAGAAATACTCTCCAAGTATTGTTATAATGCCCAAATACCTTGGCCCAAATACCTTGTAGTATTCCCAAGGTTACACTTTTACAAAAGCCCAGAAAATACTATTATACTTCCCTCAGTCACAAAAACGAAACCCTAAGTAAATCTTCACCCGTAGTTGAAGTCATAAGTAGAAGTTGGTTAGAACTTCTAAGGGTTGGAACGGATTGGAGCGCCCGGAGTAGGAGCTAAACGTTGTTCAGGATCGACATATAAACTCGGATAATTTTGGGCTTATCGAGGTAAACATTCTGGACCTTCTGTTGTAATTGGAAATTACATGTTGTAGGAGTATATAGTTAAGTATACTATATATAGAACTGAACATAGTTGTGCGGCAATGTCTTTTGACTTAAGCCTGAATAATACTTACGGCAATGTCTTGCGACTTAAGCCTGAATTTAAAGAAAGCAACTGTAATTACATAGGTGTATTCAGATGGACTTGTGTAACATTCTTGTGTAGTAGAATTGTACGTCCGTTAGGCGTGTTAACCCCTCGTTGGCTTGGTAGCCGCCTCGATAGAGAGGAGATTTACGCCTGCGGGGAGAGTCTTTGAATTTTTACGTAGAATATTCGTCGGGATCTAAAGATATTAATAGGCGCTTTGTGGCCTCTATAGGTTGTAGTACTACGTGTGGAGTGATCTGCTTGGAGAGTGTAGCCGAGCGGTTTGAGGTACTTGGGCGTTTTGCTATTAGTCGATAATCGTCGCGGTATGTGAACCTCTTCCTATTTGTTCTAGCATGATATGTGTATAACTATGTAGTACGGTAGACGTGCATATGTTTAATGTATTTGATTGGTTTGAAACATAAAGTGTTATAACGGCTTTATGGGAAGTTGGTTATAACGACTTTATGTAGGTAAGAAAGTACTTGTGGTTTTAAGAGGTAATCGATTTGAACTATAATCGGTGGCTATGTGATAATAAAGAACTTGAAGTATTTCAAAAGATTTTGAATCATTTTGAGAGAAGAAGTAATACTTGGTTTTGGAAACTTAAGAGTTATACTAGCTTTATGGGAAGTTAGGTATAACGGCTTAAAATGTTTCTTGATTTCGAAATCGAATGTGTATCGACAAACCAACTGCAGCGTTAATAAAAGGAAATGTTTTGGACAGATTTAGTATTATTAAAACGAGAAACTTCCATCCATAGAAGCTAAGATGAGACAAAATGACATTTCTAGATCATGGTCGCTTAATAAGATTGATTATAAACAAGAATAACCTACTCACTTATAAGACATAGGTTTCTCAAAGCGTTTAAAGGAGAATTATGTTTTAAAGGATTTAAAACTATGAACTACTGAAACCTTTTTCTAAAATGAGAAACTTGAGCATTCAAATTAGGCAAACTTGAGCGTTTGGAAAATAAGGTTGTTACTTGATTTTACAAAGGAAAGCATTTTGGTTTACTTAACAATGTTAGTCACTCAAATTTTATACTACGTATCGGGTGACCTTTGTAAAAGAAATGGATCTTAAAGGGAATTTAACGGACGTAGTACTTTAAGGTTAAAATCGGACTTTGACATAAAATGAAAGTACCTTGAGTCGTGTGTAACTTGCTTATGCTTGTTGTTATGAAACTTGACCATGTTACGTGTGATAGCCTTGTTGTGCAAATCTTGTGTTCTACTCGACTCACGGTCATCCGGAATGTATTTCACTTGATTCTGGGTCATCCGAATGTATTTCACTTGATTACCGGTCATCCGAATGTATTTCACTTGATTACGGGTCATCAGGAATGTATTTCACTTGATTACCGTCATCCGAATGTATTTCACTTGATTCTGGGTTCATCCGAATGTATATCACTTGACTCTGGGTTCATCCGGAATGTATTTCACCGACTCTGGTTCATCCGAATGTATTCCACACGTTTCTATATTGGGTCCATAAGATGGGCGAGACACGATATCGTATCACATGATTTGTACCTAGGCTGGCGGTGAGGAAGAAGTTCCACGGGCATGAGGATGACTTTGAGGCGTGAGTCCACGACTTGACATGACCGCTTCTATGTTGTGATCGTAGTTTGGTTATCATACATGTCTCTGCTTTATATAGACTATTATGATTTCATTTACGATTTCTGATTTCACATACTTGGTACTGTTATCTTGACCTCCTTGAAGTGCGTTCATCTGCAGTAAAAGGTACATTTGTCGATCCACTTTTAGGATCACCTTTCAACGTATTGGGAAGCTCCGTTCCTTGAGGCTTATCTTTTGGTATGTTACCACAGTCAGTAGATTCTTATACATTCGTGGTATGGCGGGCCACTGTCGTCATAAATTGTAAAAATCTTAGAGGTGCATGCTTTGTTGTAGGCGTGGTTTGTAAAAAGGATAACTGTTCGGTATTTATGTATATATGATGAAAAGCGCAACTTTTGGTTGCTTTGTTTATTTATCTTTTCTCTTAATTCATGTTCATGTTTTTTATTTCCGCTGATTTTCTCTGATGTTGTATCACTAGAGTGCCCGGGGTAAGGCACCAGTCACGGGCCCGGGTTCGGGTCGTGACATCTGCCTCCCTGAAACCCCGAAGTCCTGGAGCCCTGACCCACTCCTGAATAACCCGGCTGATCAAACCTCCTGCCAAAAAACCGAGAAAGGGCACTCTGTGCCGGCTGAAATGTGGACCTAATCTGCTGCTGAGGTTGTCCGCGTCGAAAATTTCCCTGGAACCCTGCTGTCCTGGCCCTCTTGGGCTGGCCTGGGGCTGGATGATCCTCTCTCTCCCTGTCCTCTATCCCCTGTGCATAAGCCAGCATCCTGGCAATATCCATACCTGGCTGAAGGGCCACTCCCAGGCATGCAGTAATCATATGACGATCTAGCCCCATCACATAACTATGAACTCTGTCTACCATGTCAGCAACAATGGTGAGCGCATATGTCACGACCCGACCCCGGGCCGCGACTGGTGCCCTACCTGGGCACCCTGTTCAGGTATACATCAGAGAATAGCAGCGGAACATACACAACATAAACACAGGTGTAAACAATATATCAACACAGGCTAGCCGATAAGGCCGTCTTCCATAATATAAACAAAGTCAAAAGTACAACTTTACAACTCAGTTCTTACAGCCCAACCACATATGTGAATACAGACCTCTAGGAATAACAACTGTGGTGGGAAAGGGCCCCGCCATACACCTGAATGTACATAATCTACAACATCGTGGAAAGATCGTACTAAAAGAAAGACAAGCCTCCGGAGAATGGAGCTTCCGACGTCTGATAAGTGATCCTAAGAGTGTGGATCCGCAACCTGCTTACCCTTTCCTGCGGCATGAACGCAGCCCCCGAGGAAGGGGGTCAGTACACAATATGTACTAAGTATGAAAAACTGAAAGGTACTGTAATTACAACAAGTTTAAAAGAAAGCCGGAGACATGTATGCTAACAGGATTACAGTACTCAGTGCCTTACTAACAATGAGAGTATAAATAGGTGTATACTTACAACGAAAAATAGGATTGGAATCCTACTCCTGGGACTATTTCACCCGCATAGGTCCAGTGGACCTGCGTGAGGTATTCCTCGCATGGGACTATTTCACCCGCATAAGCCCTTACGGACTCGCATGAGGTATTCCTCGCATAGGCTGGACCCGCCGCGTAGGACTATTTCACCGCATAAGCCTTACGGACTCGCGTGAGGTATTCCTCGCATCGTGGTTAGCAAATCCACGGAAATATACAATGCCACAATCGGGAATGACCCATGACGAATAATATATCATTAGCCCAAATCAGGCTATCACACATAACATAAGCTCTATCGACTTATCATGCAATATATAAGCAAGTTAAGAAATCCCTAACTTCTTACTATTCTTGTTCATATACACTCTTTTAGTTTACCTAAGGCACTATCATGTCTTTTATAAAAATCCGGGAAGTTAACCCAAAGTACTACGTACTTCTATGCTTTTAAAATGACTCATTTCATTATAAAACTTCCAAGATACTAATAGCCGTAGTATCAGTGACAATTTCTTTTCAAGACAAGTCACAATACTTTTAGAAATAAAATATGGCTTCTAAATCAAGTGACTCGTGTCTTATAAAACCTTAGGCAATTGATGCCTTAAAATCGAATTGCCTTCCATTAAATCAAGTCATTTATCTTTCCATAAAGTCAATATAACCAACTCCCCATAAAGTCGTTATATTCACTTTATACCTTAGTCATGTACAATTTCCTATCCAAGGGACTTATACGTTTAAAACGACACAAGTATTACATACTTTAAAATTCTTCAAGTCCCTTAACTTTAACAAGACTTAAGACATCTTTAATATTCTCAAAGAAGTGAGTTAACTCTCCTAACTCACCCGACTTGGCATTTCGTAAAACAAGTAAAGAATGTCAAAGTCTTGTACGTCACTGCACTATATACGTGAAACTAGTCATGCTCAAAGGATAGGAAAAGTTCTACATACCTCGTCGGGTCAAACCACTTGCCAAGTACAAAGTCCCGTGAGACGTCAACCTATAATATTCACGATACGTCTATTAAAGCCTTACTTCAATCGTAGAATATTATAAGTGTTAAGTCTCTAAATCCTACGGAAAATCGGACAGCACCTCCTTTGTATTTACTCACTTTGCCACCTCTTTCAAGGCCGAATACAATAACCAAACAGCCCCAATTGGCTCACAATTAAAAGAAGGTAATCAATGCAAATGACTAACTAAACAGCCCCAATTGGCTCACAAATATACAGAAGGTAGTCCAATGCAAATGACTAACTAAACAGCCCCAATTGGCTCACAAATACATAGAAGGTAGTCCAAAATCGGCCATCTTGAGTTTAACAATACCAATTCTATCAAATTTCCATTTCAATCCAAATTGGTAGCATAAAATGATATCAAGTCGCATTTGGTTATAACTACCATAATCTTCAAGTCAATAACATGCGACGGTTCTAACAACGATTAAATTGTAATTCAACTTAGTAATGGATTACATTACATTTGATTTCAAGACTATAATCAATCCATAATCTTTATAACTTCAATATAACAATTTCATGCTCGCAACATACAAAGCTAATAACAACAATATAAGTAATCTTGTAATACTTTCAAAGAACGAGATTATACCTCAACGATTCTTAATCCAACTCCAATCCGAAGTCGCTCCTTAGTAGTTTAGAGCCTCTCCAAGACACCTCAATCCGCTTGTTGAGACCCTTAGAACAATACCAACAATTATCCTTCAAAACTCCAAGCAAAACCTAGAAAGACCCTTTAGGTTTTCGTTTGCGACTAACCCGAAAACAATCTTTTTCCAAGATTTTTCTATTGAGATATGCTTACACTACCCTCAAGAACCTTGGTTTAAAGTGTGGAATCAAATGGACAAGAAACGAAATTTTTTCTTTCTTTTTCTTAGTGAACCCGTGAGCTTGCCCTATGTTCATCCAAATTTTGTGTAAAATTTTCTAAGTGTTAAGACATCTCTTGCTACTAGTATTAAATAGAGAATTGGATGGTCAAGATAATTACAAATGTGAGGCTTGGATGTGGTCTTACAAAAGATCAAGATTTATTGACCTTTTGACTAGTCAACTTTCTCATGCTACACATGTTGCAAGACTAAGGTCCAATGACCCTCTTGCCCTTGCATATTTCGACCAAGGCATCACATAAGGAGGGGGGGTGACACGTGTTGCCCTCCCACTTACCACGACACTACGTTTTCCAACAATTTCATAATTTCCAATAAATTTTTACGAGTCTCAAATCCTTAACATTTGTGAGTTCTTACTTACGTTCTTAAAACATGTCCTGCAATTACGGGGTGTAACATTCTTCCCCCCTTAGAAACATTCGTCCCCGAATGTTCCTTCGGAGTCACACTTACAATTTGCGACATAGTTTCCTTTCACAGCCCCGACATACCAAAAATGCCACTCATGGCCACATAAAAGCATTTAAGCAAAAGGAACACTTCAATTAACCTGACAAGTAAGGACAAAATGAAATACCTGAAGGTATAGGAAATAAGTGAGGATACCTCCTCAACATGTCCTCCTCCGCTTCCCAAGTCATCTCCTCCCGGTTATCATTTCTCCACAGACTTTGTGGAGCTACATCCTTGGTCATGATCGCGACACAGCGCGATCGAGTATCGCTATGGGACTCTCCTCATACGATAACCCCTCTGTCACCTGGACCTCATTAGTAGGAAAAACTCTCGCTGGATCTCCGATACACTTCCGCAACATAGAAACATGGAAGACCGGATGTACCGCCTCTAACTCTGATGGCAGATCCAACTCATAAGCAACCTGTCCCACTCTACGGACGATCTGGTAGGGCCCAATGTACCTTGGCCGAGTTTCCTTCTTACCGAATCTCATCACACCGCTTCATGGGTGACACCTTCAAGACCCAATCGCTCACGAAACTCCAAATCGACGCCGATTATCCGTATGACTTGCCGACTACGAGCCGCTAACGCTCTCTCTGGATAAGCTTCACCTTATCCACGGCCTGTACCAAGTGCAGGCCAACCAACCGCATACCTCGCCCACGTCGAACCAACCAATCGGCGATCATTTCCGCCCATATAAAGCCTCGTATGGCGCCATCGTATCTTTGGAATGGTAGGCGTTGTTGTAAGCAAACTCCACAAGAGGCAAATGATCCTCCCAGCTACCATTGAAATCAATCACGCAGCTCGCGACATATCCTCGTTGTCTGCGGATAGTGCGCTCTGCCGCCGTCGATCGAGGTGAAATGTTGTCTTGAGACTCACTGTGTCCCTAAACCCTTCGAAAGACCTCCGAAGTTAGCGTAAATCCGGCTCCTATCGGATATAATCGACACGGAACACGTGCGGCCTCACTATCTCTCGGATGTACAATCCGCATAGTCCTCGGTGAAACGCCGTCCGATGGAAGGAAATGGGCTGATTTCGTCGACTGTCAACAATAACCCAAATGGAGTCGTGATTCCTCTGAGTGCGAGGTAACCTGTAACAAAGTCCATGTTGATCATCTCCACTTCAAGTCGGAATCTCAATAGACCGCAATAAACCAATGGGCCTCGGTGCTCGACCTTGACTCTGGCAATTAGGACATCAGGCAACAAAACTCGCCACGTCCTCTTCGTGCCATCCACCAATACAAACATCGAGTTCATGGTACATTTTGGTCGACCCGGATGAATAGAATATCGGCGCCATGTGCCTCCCGAATCTGCCGTGAAGTCCTGATACATCGGAACACACAACCGGCCTCAAATCTCGGCACCCAGCGCTACTCGAATAGACTCTTCTCCTCCAAGAGGCTGCATCACTGCATCGTACCAACACCGTCCTCAAACGCCGCCTCTTCACCTCATCAATGATGGAAGACTCGGCAACCTCACGAACCGTACTCACTATCGTCGGTATCAATCAATCGAACCCAAGGCTCGCTAATCGGTGGATCTGACGGACCGTATCTGTTTCTCTGGCTGTACCTCTGATAGGCTCCCCATCGATCTACGACTCAAGGCATCAGCAACTACGTTGGCCTTCCCCGGATGGTATAGAATATCAACATCATAATCTTTCAACAACTCCAACCACCGTCTCTGTCTCAAATTCAGCTCCCTCTGCCTGAAGATATACTGGAGGCTCTTGTGGTCTGTATAAATATCCACATGAACCCCGTACAAATAGTGTCTCCAAATCTTCAAGGCATGAATAACCGCGGCCAACTCTAAGTCATGGGTAGGGTAATTCCTCTCATGCTTCCGTAACTGCCGGGAAGCATAGGTAATAACCTTGCCGTGCTGCATCAAAACACACCCTAGCCCGATACCCGAGGCATCACAATAGATCACGTACCCGTCTAACCCCTCAGGAAGAGTAAGAACTGGAGCTGTAGTCAACCTTTCCTTCAGCAACTGGAAACCCTTCTCGCAAGCCTCTGTCCACTGGAACTTGGCTGCCTTCTGAGTCAGCCTAGTCAACGGTGCTGAAATCGAAGCAAACTGCTCCACAAACCTACGATAATAACCTGCCAGTCCTAAGAAACTGCGCACCTCGGTCGGAGTAGTAGGTCTCGGCCAAGACTTGACTGCCTCAATCTTTGCCGTATCCACGCGAACACCATCAGCCCCAATAATATGCCCCAGGAATGCCACTGAGGCCAACCAAAACTCACACTTGGAGAACTTGGCGAATAACTGCCGGCTCCGGAGAATCCTCAATCTGACCCTCGTTGATCTGCATGCTCCCGTTCTGTCCGTGAATACACCAGGATGTCATCAATGAATACAATCACAAATGTATCCAAAAAAGGCTTGAACACCCGGTTCATCAAATCCATAAATACCGCTGGAGCGTTGGTCAAACCGAAAGACATAACCCTGAACTCATAGTGCCCATACGGTCTGAATGCATCTTTGGGATGTCGCCTCTCGAACTCGAACGATGATAACGCATCGCAGTCTATCTTTGAGAAACACCTCGCACCGCAATCGTCAAACAAATCATCAATCACGGGAGTGGGTACTTCTTAATGGTTACCTTATTCACCGCTCTGTAGTCAACACACATACGCTGGCCCCATCCTTCTTCTTCACAAACAACACCGCGCTCCCGGGAGATACACTAGGCCTGATAAAGCCTTTCTCCGGAAATCTTTCACTGGTCTTTCACTCCTCAACTCGGCGGTGCCGTCAGTATGGCGGAATGGAAATAGGTCGAGTGTCCGCAACGTGTCAATACAAAACTCGATCTCCTCGTGAGGATACCTAAGATCATCCGGGAACACATCCGAAACTCCTAACCATCACTCGATCAAGAACTGCACCTCACCTGCGTATCGAAAAGCCGAACGGATGATAGATGTACCCTTTCGCACCATCTTCCTAGCCTTGAGGTAAGAAATAAACCTACCCGCCGGCGATCCGTGTTGCCCTCCACTCGATAATCGGCTCGCCAGAAATCGAACCGAACCAACTGTCCCTACAATCAACGTTGGCATAACAAGAAGCCAACGTCCATACCCATAATAACATCAAAATCGTCATCTCCAAATCTATCAAGTGCGCGGTCGACGGCGTAAATAAATACCGGACAACCTCTATACACCGCCCTAACACCGAATCACCCACTGGCGTAGCTACCTCAAACGGCTCTATCGACACCGGCTCTATCCCGATTCTACCCGCAATAAGAGGGGACACATAGGACAAGGTAGAACTTGGATCTATCAAAGCATAAACATCACAACTGAAATCGATAATGTACCTGTGACGACGTCAGGGGAAGCCTCCTGATCCTGGCGGCTGGCTAGAGAATATATGCGGTTCTGAGGACCGCTAGAACTGGAACCACCACCACGACCTCTACCGCGCCTGTCCGCGAGTACCACGCGCCTCCGGCGCATAACCACGAAGGAGAAGAAGACCCGGCAAGAATCGATCCCGCTTCGGTGCTGTACCACCCATGCTGCCTCTAGACGGACAATCTCTCTTCAAATGGCCCAGCTGGCCACAAGAGTAACAACCTCCTGCAGGAACACGACACTCGCCTGGGTGAGATCTGCCGCATCGAGCACACCGAGCTGTGGGTGGTCTCGATCGGCGAGGATCTCTGCCTCCCTGAAACCCCGAAGACCTGGAGCCACGACTCGCCTCCCGACCCTGCTGATCGGACCTCCTGCCAGAAAACCGTGACGGAGCACTCTGTGCTGGCTGGAAAGTGGACCTAGTCTGCTGCTGAGGCTGTCCGCCTCGATAACTGCCCTGAGACCCTGATGTCCTGGCCCTCTTGGGCTGGCCTGCGTCAATCTGGTCCTCCCTTTCTCTATCCTCTATCCCCTGAGCATAGGCCTGCATCCTAGCAATGTCCATACCGGGCTGAAGAGCCACCCCCAAACATGCTGTAATCATATGACGGTCTAGCCCCATCACATAACGATGAACTCTATCCGCCATGCTAGCTACAATAGTGTGAGCATGCTCGGCCATGAGTCAAACTCAGTGTACTCCTGCAGCCTCCCGCTCGCGCAAGGTCAAAAATCTGTCTACCCGGGCTCTCCTCATCTCGGGAGGTAAAAAGTGATCCATAAAGGCCTCTGTAAACTCCTCCCAAACAGCTGGAAGAGCATCATCACCTCTCGAAAGCAACCACGACTCAAACCAGTTCAACGCAATATCGCGCAACCAGAAGAGGCTAGTGTAATGCACTCGTCTCTGAAGCCCTAAGGACTCGCAGGTCATTTGTAGTCGAACGAACTCCTGCGGATCCTCATCAGACCTCGAACCATAAAACTCAGGTGGGTGACATCCCAGAAAATCCCTAATCCTTAAACTGTCGGCTCTGGGTCGCTGCTCACTGTCGTGTTGCCCAGACTACTATCTTGGTCAACAATCGAACTGCTCTCGTAGTCTCTACACTCGGCACCGGTGTGGAATGGAGGCTCGTGCACGAACCTCGAGCTACTGCCGATCTCGGCTCCTCTAAAACTGCAGGCGTGGCTGAACTCGCCGACCCGCCTACTACCTCGTGCATAGTTTGTGCTCGAGCCCGTAACCTCGAGTACCGCTAGCGCCTCCTGCTCTTTGCCTTCTCGGGCCTGGTAGCTTTCGTGGAGGCATAGCTGTTTCATAAGAAGAGGTCGAGAGGATTCAACCTAATAAGACACTCTCTTGCACGATCTCGCAGAGAAGAATGGAAACCAATCCTAAATGTCCTGTAGCCTCCTGATTATAGATGTGGTGCAAAACACACCGATAATCAAGACTCTACTAGACACGGTCTGTAGACACTTTCCGAGGACTAACTGCTCTGATACCACTTTTGTCACGACCCGACCCCAATCCGAAGTCGCTCCTTAGTAGTTTAGAGCCTCTCCAAGACACTTCAATCCGCTTGTTGAGACCCTTAGAACAATACCAACAATTATCCTTCAAAACTCCAAGCAAAACCTAGAAAGACCCTTTAGGTTTTCGTTTGCGACTAACCCGAAAACAATCTTTTTCCAAGATTTTTCTATTGAGATATGCTTACACTACCCTCAAGAACCTTGGTTTAAAGTGTGGAATCAAATGGACAAGAAACAAAAAAATTTCTTTCTTTTTCTTAGTGAACCCGTGAGCTTGCCCTATGTTCATCCAAATTTTGTGTAAAATTTTCTAAGTGTTAAGACATCTCTTGCTACTAGTATTAAATAGAGAATTGGATGGTCAAGATAATTACAAATGTGAGGCTTGGATGTGGTCTTACAAAAGATCAAGACTTATTGACCTTTTGACTAGTCAACTTTCTCATGCTACACATGTTGCAAGACTAAGGTCCAATGACCCTCTTGCCCTTGCATATTTCGACCAAGGCATCACATAAGGGGGGGGGGGGGGTGACACGTGTTGCCCTCCCACTCGACACGACACTACGTTTTCCGACAATTTCATAATTTCCAATAAATTTTTACGAGTCTCAAATCCTTAACATTTGTGAGTTCTTACTTACGTTCTTAAAACATGTCCTGCAATTACGGGGTGTAACAGCATACCTGGCTAATGAGTCAAACTCCAGGTTGTACTCTCTGATAGTCCTCCCATTCTGTCTCAATGTCAAGAATCTATCCACGCGGGCTCTCCTCATCTCAGGAGGCAAAAAGTGATCCCGGAAGGCCTCTGTGAACTCATCCCAAACAGCTGGAAGAGCACCATCACCCCTAGACAGCTCCTATGACTCAAACTAGTTCTGTCACGACCCGTTCCGGGGCCCGTGACTGGTGCCTTACCCGGGCACCCAAGTAGTCATACATCAGAGTAATCAGCGGAATATAAAAACACAAGACATGAAACAATTGTAAATGAGACACATTTTATCTGAAAAAAGGGTGCCTTTCGGCATATATATATAAAATCTGGCAGTTTACATCCCAACTGTACAATAGGACTACAGACCTCTAAGGAAGTAAACAACTATGGCGGGACAGGGCCCCGCCATACCCTGAATGTACAAAACTATCTACACAACAGGGAGATCATACCCAAAAGTAGAGCCTCCGGAGAAGATGGAGCTCCTGAAACCAAAGCAAAAGGTCCTAAGGATGTGGATCTAGCACCTGCTTTCCCTTACCTGCGGCATGAACGCAGCCCCCTGAAGGAGGTCAATACAATAGGTACTAAGTACGTGAAACTGTAAAGTACTTAAATGAAATCATATCATTTTAACACCAATTTTACAAATATGCACGAAACAACCAATGTAACCGCACATAGTGCCACATCATAAACAAGAGCAACAATAGGTAAATCAGTATGTGTCTTTTCTAGGCTGCGAATGATCGAAGCAGGGTCAATCGCCCATAGTATCATTATGCAAGCCTAATCCTGGACTCCCGTAGTCCGCATAGGCCACCTAGGCCCGCATGAGGTATCCCTCGCATCGAGGGTAGCTACTCCTCGGCATCGTCCTGGACTCGTAGTCCGCATGGCCACATAAACCGCATGACCATAAAGGCCGCACACTAACCTGGAACTCCCGTAGCTCCGCATAGGTCCCCTGGACCCGCATGAGGTATTCTCGAATCATGGTCCCAGACCGCCTGAGTCTACCCCGCATCGGAGGGCAGCTTAACCCCCGGTATCATGTCAAGAGGTGAGTGATATAACACTAACATAACAGCTTATCGTTAAACAACATAAGCACAAATAATAATAACCTCTTTACACAAACGTTATAAGATACTAACACACATAGCATCACAATATGTCTACCCAACAAACCATTTTACTGTATTTTCCAGAAATCAATACAAGTCTTTTATAAACACATAAGTAAATTGTTCCTTTTATCTGTCTTAAGTCGTCATACTTAACTTCCCATAAAGCTAGTATAACTCTTAAGCTTCTTGTTTTAAAACAAATATTCTTCTTCTTTCAAAACTGATTTATAATTCTTTTGAAAGACTTTAAGATCTTTATTATTCAGGCTTAAGTCAAAAGACATTGCCGTAAAACTACGCTCGCTAACACACGACGCTCACCGTACTATATATATACTTTAAAATATCATGCTCAAGAGTATAAGAAGAATCACATACCTTCTCGGCGAAATCCACCTGCCAAGTCGAATATGTCGCGCGCATAGTATCAACCTATAATAGTCAAATACGTCTATCAACGTCTAGACTACTCTGTAGGATATTCTAAACAGAGGGTTCTTTATTCTACGGAAAATTGGGCAGCACTTCCCTACCCGGCAAGTTACCCAACTCTACTGTAAATACAGTCCTATGTAGTACAGTTTAATTCTTCTTCTGTTATACCCTTCTACTGTGATAACAGTTCAATTCTATTCTTTAATATCCTTCTATATCTTATACTCAAGTCTTAACTATTCTTGAATGTAATATCCAATTATAATAGAAGGACAAGAGTATTTACCTCGATAAGCCCAAAATTATCCAAGTTAAATGTCGATCCTGAGCAAGGTTTAGCTCCTAATTTGCACGCTCCGATAACTCCAAGAAACCCTTAGAAGTTTCTAACAACTTTTACTTTCTACTCCAACCAACAATGAAGTTTCTCTTAGGGTTTCGTTTAGTGACAAGGGAGATAAGGTAGTATTTCTAGGCTTTTTAGTATAGAGGTGACTTTGGAAATACAACAAGGTATAGGCTAAAGTATTTGGGAATAGTAACAATACTTGGAAGACAACTTTCTACCAAGGGGGGGGTACTTTGGCCGAGACTTCAAGGAAGGGGGAGGGAGAGGGGTGTTTCGGCTAGGCTCTTTTAGAGGGGGGGGAGAGCTTTGGACGAGAACTATAAGGAGAGGGGAGGGATTTTGGAGACTTGGAAATTGATTTGTGGATGAAGAACTCTTCATCTTAAGGGGGGTATTTATAGGCCAACCAATGGCCAAGATGAAGCCAAGTGGTAGGCAAGTGTATGGTGGAGATTTGCACAAGTGCACCCTAACCTACTCCCCAAATCCCTCACAAAACATTGACCCAAGTTTTAGGCCACAAAACAAGCCACAAAATCATGCCCATCGTCCAAGGGGGACGCCCACTTTACCGTCCACTTGAGGGTGACAAGTGTCACCCTCTCGTTGGTCCAAAATGTTTCATCTCTCGGAAAAATCCGCAAAAATTATAAATGACATAGCCGGAATTTTCCCCTCGCAAGTTTTGTAAAACGTTTCGTCGGAAAACCATTCGTTTTGTGAGTTGTGCCCAAAATCGTCCTATGCCTAATCTTAAGGCTAAACTTTTGTACGTACGCCCCTACGTACATACTCTGGAAATACGGGGTATAACATTCTCCCCTCCTTAGAAACATTCGTCCCGAATGTTCCTTCCCAAGACAGATAACGATAAGGTTTCTCATAACTTAAACAGTTGCAAATGCCACACATGGCCACAATACAGCACTTAAGCAAGTATGACAATGAAAATTTACAAGTAGGAAAGTGAGTTACCTGGAGGTATGGGGAATAGGTGAGGATACTTCTGCCTCATGTCCTCCTCAGCTTCCCACGTCATCTCCTCCCTGAGCTCGTTCCGCCACAAGACTTTGTGGAAGCCACGCCCCGTCCGTAGACGCCTAACTCGACGATCGATTATCGCTATGGGAATCTCCTCATACGATAACCCCTCACACCGACATCGCGTCAATCGGTGCACTCTAGATGGATCCCCGATACATCTCCTCAAAGATAGAAATATGAAACACGGATGATGCTTGCCTCGGTCGGACGGCAGATCCAACTCATAGGCAACCTTGCCTACCTCGCGACAATCAAACGCCCAATGTACCTTGGTGAGTTTCCCTTTCTTCCCGAATCTCATCACACCCTTCATGGGTGACACCTTCAGAAAACCCAATCATCAACCTCGAACTCGGATGCGACGACGATGATCTCGTATATGACTGGCCGACTACGGCGCCAAGAATCGCCTCGATAAGCTTCACCTTATCCATCGCTGCACCAAGTCCGTCCCACTAATCGCACCTCGCCTACATCAAACCGGTCTATCGATCTGCACTTCCTCCCATACAAGGCCTCATAAGGCGTCATCTCGAATCGAGTGGTAGCTATTATTATACGCAAACTCAACTAGAGGCAAATGATCCTCCCACTACCCTCGAAGTCAATAACACAGCTCGCAGATATCCTCGAGTCCGATAGTGCGCTCTCGCCGCCCATCTGCTCGTGGATGAAATGCAGATTTCGTGCTCACTGCGTCCTAAACCCTTCGAAAGACCTCCGAAGTTAGCCGTAAACCGGGCTCCTGCTGCGATATGATCGAAATAGGGACTCCATGCAGTCGGACGATCTCTCGGATGTAAAGTCTGGCATAATCCTCAGCCGAAAAAGTCATCCTGACGGGAAGAAAGTGGGCTGATTTCGTCAGGCGACGCCTCACCGTCTCGCCGGATAAGGCATAAATGCGGCTCGAGGACCGCTAGAATGGGACCGCGCCACGACCTGCCGCGACCTGCTGGTCCATGAGTACCACGCCCTCGGGCGTAATCAGGGGATGAGACCGCAATGACCACTGGCGACCCCACCTCTGCGCTGCCTCTGGTCGGACAGGCTCTCGCATAATGACCCTGCTGGCCACAAGTATAGCAAGCTCCCGAAGTAGTACTACAGCTCCCTGAATGGAATCTACCACAACGGACACACTGAGCAGACCTCGATCAGTTACCACCCTTGCTACCCTGGAAGTCCGAAGTCCTGGGGCCCTGACCTGCCCCCGAATGCTCTGGCTGTACCGAAAACGATGTAGGAGTGCTCTGAGCTGGCTGTGGTGCAAATCTAGACGTCTGCTGAGGCCGTCCACCCCGAGAACTACCAAAAGAACCGGCCGTCTTGGCCTTCTTCTGCTGCTGATATCCGCCGACCCGCCGGTCTCTAAGCTCTCGCATCCAAGTGCATGAGCTGCATACGTAATGTCCATGCCGTCAAGAGCCACACCCGCACAAGACTTCGCCATATAATCATCTAGCCCGGTGACGTGACGGTGCACTCGGCCCTCCATATCCGCTACTAAGCGCAGGACATATCGAGCCGTTGAATCGAACTCGACGTTGTACTCCTAATCGCGCGCCTCTGCGTCTCAAAGAATAAAAATTTGTCGGCTGCGTGCCCTCCCATCTGCGGAGGCAAGAAGTACGTGAGAAAAGCCTCCAAAACTCGTCCCATATCTTGAGGCGCATGCTCTCCCGAAAGCTCCCACGAGTCAAACCGTGATCATGCGGTATCACGCGGCCGATGCGAACCAAGATCACGGACTCGGTCTCAAGCCTTGATCACCCGCATGATCCTCAGAATCGACGGATGAACTCCTGCGGATCATCCTCGTGCCTCGACCAGAACTCGCGGGCTACAACTCGTAAAATCCGTAGCCTCAAATCGCGATCTCGGGTGAACCACGCACCTTCTGAATCGGAACTGCATCCGGCCTATCCTCATGTTCGCCACAATCGGCCAAGAGTCGGGCCATCTCCTTGTACCAACTCCTCGCCCCGCCGTGGGACGAGGCGCGGCATGTGGTCTCTGGGGTCGGCGGCGTCATGGAACTCGCCATCTCGGGTATAGACTGGGCCTGAGCCCTCGTGACTCTCGGTGTCCTACTAGCAGCTCCTCACGCCTTGCCCTTCGGGCGGGTTGCCTTACGTGGAGGCATAATCATGAGAAAGGAATACGTTAGAGGTCCAACTTATAACAAAGCTCTAAGGCACGATCTCGGAGTGAGAAGAATGGAAACCAATCCTAAATATCCTATAGCCTCACGATTATTGGTGTGGTGCACAACACACCGATAATCAAGACTTACTAGATACGGTCAGACACTTTCCGAGGATTAATCGCTCGATACCACTTTTGTCACGACCCATTCCGGCGGTGACTAGTGCCTTATGGCACCCAGTAGACATACATCGAGTAATCAGGAATATAAAAACAAGACATGAAACAAATGTAAATTGAGACACGCTTTATCGGATGAAAGTCGCCTTTCGCATATATATATATAAAGAGTGAATGCTACATCCCAACTTTACAACATGACTACGCACTTAGGAATGTAAACAACTATGGCGGGACAGGGCCCCGCCATACCCTGAATGTACATATATCTACAACATCAGGGAGAACCATACCAAAAGTCGAGCCTCCGAAGAAGATGGAGCTCCTGACACCAAAGTAGAGATCCTAAGGATGTGGATCTAGCACCTGCTTTCCCTTACCTGCGGCATGAACGCAGCCCCCCGAAGGAGGTCAGTACAACAGGTACCAAGTATGCGAAAATGTAAAGTACTGAAGTAAAATCAAAGCATTTAAAACCATTTGCAAATACAATCAGTTCAACTGCACATAGTGCCACAACATAAACAAGAGCAAAATAGATATAATGTAACTGGTCTTTTCTAGGCCGCGAATGATCGAAGCAAGGCCAATCGCCCATAGTATCATTATGCGTGCCTAATCCTGGACTTCCCGCAGCCCGCATAGGTCACACACAGACCCGCATGAGGTATTCCTCGACGGTAGCTAACCCTGCACTCTCGAACTCCGCACCGCATAGTCTCATAGACCGCATAGTCACACGCATCGCATAGGCATCCCCGTGACGGATAAAACACCCGGAATGATCAATCCTGGAACTCCCGCAGCTCCGCATAGTCACACAGACCGCATAGGCCGTATAGACCCGCATCAAGGGTGGCAAGCCCTCGGTATAACAAGTCAAGGGGGTATGTGATATAATAACAGTACAACGGTCTTAACGTTTAACAACGTAAGCACAACAAGAATGACCCCCTTTCACAACATCACAAGACACTAACACACGTAGCATCATAATATGTCTACTTATCAAACAATCTTACTACACTTTACAGAAATCAATACAAGGCTTTTATAAACAAATCAGTAAACAGTTCCTTTTATCTTTCTTAAGTTGTTATACCTAACTTCCCATAAAGCTAGTATAACTCTTAAGTTTTTGTTTAAAACCAAATATTACTCTTCCATTAAAAATGATTCAATATTCTTTTGAAATACTTCAAGATTCTTATTATTCGTGCTTAAGTCAAAAGACATTGCCGTAAGATGCGTCGATTAACACACGACGTCTACCGTACTATATATATATTTTAAAATATCATGCTCAAGAGTATAGGAAGAATCACATACCTTCTCTACGAAAACCACCGCCAAGTCGAATATGTCGCGCGCAGAGAATCAACCTATAATAGTCAGATACGTCTATCAATGTCTAGACTACTCTGTAGACTATTCTAAGCAGATGGTTCTTTATTCTACGGAAAATTGGGCAGCACTTCCCTACCCGTCAAGCTACATAAGTCTACTGTAAATACAGTCCTATGTAAGTACAGTTCAATACTTCTTTATTATTCTTCTGATGTGATTTCAGTTCAATTCTATTCTTTAATATCCTTCTATATCTTATACTCAAATCTTAACTATTCTTATATGTAATATCCAATTACAATAGAAGGACAAGAGTATTTACCTCGATAAGCCCAAAATTATCCAAGTTAAATGTCGATCCTGAGCAAGGTTTAGCTCCTAATTTGTACGCTCCGATAGCTCCAAGAAACCCTTAGAAGTTTCTAACAACTTCTACTTAAATACTATAAGGGATTTGGGGCTAGGGTATTTAGGAATTGTAACTATACTTGGAAGACAACTTTTCTACCAAGGGAGGGGGGTAGGTTTCGGCTAGGACTCAAGGAAGGGGGGGGGGAGAAGAGCTTGGACGAAAAGCTATAAGAGAGGGGAGGGATTTTTCAAGACTTGGAGAATTGATTTGTGGATGAAGAAAACCTTCAAGTTAGGGGGGTATTTATAGGCCAACCAATGGACAAGATGAAGCCAAGTGATAGGCAAGTGTAAGGTGGAGATTTAGGCAAGTGTCCTTATCCATCTACTACACAAATATCCTACCAACTCCTTGACCAAAAACTAAGCCACAAAATCGTCCAACCCTTGCCCAAGTTGCCGTCCATATGAGGGTGACAAGTGTCACCCTCCCGTTGGTCCAAAGTATTTCGTCTCTCGGAAAAATCCGCAAAACTTATAAATGACATAGCCGTAATTTACCCTACGCAAGTTTTGAAAAACGTTTCGTCGGAAAACCATTCGTTTCGTGGGTTGTGCACAAATTTCGCCCAAAGTGCCTATCTTAAGGCTAAACTTTTGTACGTACGCCCTTACGTACATACTCTGGAAAATACGGGGTATAACAATAAACTCCCGAACAGAAGGAGCTATCCAAAAACTCTGAGCAGGGTCCTACACCTGCAGATCACCAAACTGCGTACCTAAACCTGCGGCATGAACGCAGCCCCCCGAAGGAGGTCAGTACGAAGAATGTACCAAGTATGTGAATAGTAAGTACTGTAATGAAATCATAACAGTCTAAACAAAACAGGAGACGTGTATGATAGCCAACCTACAATACACAATACATAAGCAGTTATATCAAGTCAGGGACGCATGCCCTCAAAGTCACTACTTAAATATAACCATGGGTCTCACGCCCATAATATCAATCATGCCCGTGGAATCCTTTCTCATTGTCGGCAGTCCATGATATAATGTAACACCAATAAGCATATCCAAGGAGTATCCCTCGTGGTAGCATGCCCCGGAATCCCACATCGTATAAGCATGACCATGGGGTATACAAACAAATCCGGGAATCAAACTCGCTCCTGGTCACATGCCCCGGAATCCCACATCGTATAAGCATGTCCAAGGAGTATCCCTCGTGGTCGCATGCCCCGGCATCCCACATCGTATAATCATAACCATAGGGTATCCCTTGCGGTCGCATGCCCCGGCATCCCACATCGTATAAGCATGACCGTAGGGTAACACAAATAAATCCGGGAATCTAACCCGACTCCTGGTCACATGCCCCGGAATCCCACATCGTATAAGCATGTCCAAGGAGTATCCCTCGTGGTCGCTTGCCCCGGCATCCCACATCGTATAAGCATGACCATAGGGTATCCCTCGCGGTCGCATACCCCGGCATCCCACATCGTATAAGCATGACCGTAGGATAACACAAATAATTGAAGCATACCCGTGGAATCCCACCTCACTGTCGGTACGTCCAAGTAAACTTACAACAACGCAGCCGACCCTCCAACCGAGAGTCGCGGCAACGTAATAAAACATAATACTTGCACTCAAAGGCTATCACCAGCACATATAGGCAATTCTCAATTAATCAAGCCAAAGTACTTATCAAGGCACACATAGAATAATTCTCAATTAATCAAGCCAAAGTACTTATCAAGGCACACTTAGACTAATTCTCAATTAATCAAGCCAAAGTACTTATCAAGACACACTTAGACTAATTCTCAATTAATCAAGCCAAAGTACTTATCAAGGCACACTTAGACTAATTCTCAATTAATCAAGCCAAAGTACTTATCAAGGCACACTTAGACTAATTCTCAATTAATCAAGCCAAAGTACTACGTACGTACATTCTTTTCAAAAGATTCCTTTTTATGTAATACCCCAAGATACTAACACCCGTAGTATCAAGGTGTGTCTATTTTTCAAAGTAAGTTACTACACTTTAGAAAACTCATTTCAAAGCTTGAAATCAGGTAACTTCAAATTTTCATAATCAAGGCAACTCATGCCCATTAATCAAAATAGACAACTTTCTAAACCTTCCATAAAGCCGTTATAACCAACTTCCCATAAAGCCGTTATAACCCTTTATGGTTTTTAGACAATTTCATTCCTTTTATAACCAAGAGACTTATACTTTTAAAACCAAGTATCATATGCTTACAAATCAAGTTCTTAACTTTCAAAATACTTCAAGTCTCTTAATATTTAGCAAACAAGTTTCTTCTACTTTTAAACCTCAAGTAACTTACACCTTTAAAAACAAGTTACTTCTCTTAAATCATGTCATTTCTCCTCTTTTAAAACAATTAAGTAAATCACTCCTTTCACTTCCCTAAAGTCATTAAAACGACCATTAGGTTTTGGAACTAAGGCACTAGCCAAAAGGTTTGGAAACCACTTCCTTTTCAAGACTCCATGTACTTTAAGCAAAATACTTTCAATTTTAAGAATCCAAACTTCACTAAGGAAATGGATTATACAACTTACAATTTAAACATCAAAGTACAATCAAAGGAGTACATAGAACGAATTCTATTTTAGGCAATCCGAATACAACCAAGGAATGGATCATTTAAGGAGTATGACATACTTTCTTTATCTTAAGGAATCATGCTAGAAGAGGAGATAGTTCACATACCTTTTCGGCTAAATCCACAAGCTAAGCCGAATACGCCGTACGTAGAAGTGTCAACCTTTAATGGTCACAACAAGACTATCAACTTCTAGTCTCTAACGTAGAATAATACTAAGTATACGGTCTCTAATTCTACGGAAAATCGGGCAGCACCTCCTTTGTTTCTACTCACTTTGCCACCTTTTTCAAGGTCGAATACAATAACCAACATGCCACATTTAAGGCTCCAAACAACAACCAAACAAAGGGGATTATACGCCTTACAATACGTGTAAAATTCCGCCCCACACATCATACGAAGTAGTTTAATACTCACTAGCCATTCTCGGCCAACAATAACCAACAACACTAAGTCTTTTCCAATCCTTTTCCAATTCCAAGTTCTAAGGTCTAACATGTTATATAGCCATGAACAACTTCAACAACTACAATTTCCTTCTTTAAACAACATGCGACAACTTAAACTAATAATCGACTTGAATTGTAATCTTAAAGCTAAACATGCCAGTTTTCGGATTAGGGTTCCAATAGCCAATATACTTATCAAACTTCATAATATACACCTCATGCTTGCTAATATCCATAGCTACTACAACAAGTAAATCCTAACTACTAAAACGACAAAATTTATACCTTTATAAGCCCTTAAAATTTCCAAGATTCAAAGTCGCGCCTTAGCAATTCTTAGCTCATTTCCTTAGGTTCCAATCCGCTCCAAGCACTCCTTAGAAGCCTATGAAGAACTCATCTTCAAGTTCCAACTTCAAAGTGAAGAACTCCTTAAGTTTCCGCCATGACTAATATGAAAACGCTGCGTTTTCCAAAATCTTTCTATTGAGATATCCTTACAATACCCTTAGGGACATCAAGTTAAAGTCTTGTGAACAAAGGATCAAAACTACAAAAATTTTGTGTGGCTACCATGTCAAACCCGAGAGCTCAACTAAGCACAAGACATGTTGTGATATTTTCTAAGTGTTGAAAACTAGTCTTGCACTAGTAGCATGCTTATATAACACATCGATGGCTTAGACTTAAACAAATGGGTGGCTAAGATGAAGATCACAAGGATTAAGCACAGTGGCAAGTTGACTGTCAACAATATCGCTTAGCAAGACTTATCTTCCACCATGGTAAATGACCATTTTACCTTACACATTTCGACCAAGACCAGTGTGCACGTGTCGCTTCTTCATTCGTCCATAAAATTTTGTAATTTCGCTCAAGAAACGTAAATTCCTCGTGGCCCCACGTGACAAATCTGTAAATAAATTTCCATAAGGTTAAGAGTTCCATACTCTTCAAATAAAGCACTTTGAGAATCCAATTCTCAACAACGAACATTTTTCCTTTCCGACGTTCTAAGATTTTCCGCTCTAAAACAATTCTTCCTTTCGTACCAATTTCCAAGTCTTGATTCCTTACGTACATTCTCTTATACATGTCCTGGACTTACGGGATGTAACAGTACGTAAGGAACACAAGACTTGAAAAGGGTACGAAAGGAAGAATTGTTTTTCCGACGAAAAATCTTCCGAACGTCGGAAAGGAAAAATGTTCGTTGTTGAGAATTGGATTCTCAAAATACTTTATTTGAAGAGTATGGAACTTATTAACATTATGGAAATTTATTTTTACGATTTAATGGGCCCACCCGAGGAATTTTACGCTTTGTGGCCCACGAGTGTTATGGAATTTTATGGACGAACGGTAGGCGACACGCGGCACCCCACATGGTGTTGGACGAAATTTGCAAGGTTAAAATGGTCATTGACCATTGAAGATGATAAGTTTTGCTAGCTTGATAATATTGACCAAGTCAACTTGTCCACTTGGCTTTAATTAATGTTTTTCATCCTAGCCACACATTTGTTATTATCTTGACCCACCAGTGTGTTATATATACATAACTAGTGCAAGACTAAGTGTCACGACCGACTCCCGCGATCGTGCCCTACCCGGGAACCCTTCGTATACATCGAGAATAGCAATGAATATACGCAACTGATAAAATGCTTAACATAAATGACAACAGGCTAGCCGATAAGGCTACCTTCCGTAAACTATACAAATAAAACAGTACATTTTTTTTTCTTTACAACCCAATCAACAATGTGACTACAGACCTCTAAGAATAACAACTTTGGCGGACAGGCCCCACCATACCCTGAATGTACAACAACCGACAATACTGTGGATAAGCCTCCTAATAAAGGAGCTTCTCAACACCGAATAGTGATCCTAAGAGTGAGGATCAAGAATCAGCACTTCACTGCTGCAGATTTAACGCACTTCAAGGAGGTCGATAACATGTACCAAATATGTGAAACTGAAGGTACTGTAATGAAATCATAAGTCTATAATAAACTCGAGATGTATGATAACTCAATTAACAAAGACAAAGGCCTTACTAACAATGAGAGTAATCAAAAGTATACTTACAACATAAAAATAGGAAGCTCGCGATCAAAGCAGGACCACCCGCCCGCAGTATCATTAAGCAATCCTACCCCTGGGACTATTTCACCCGCATAGGTCGTGTGGACCCGCATGAGGTATTCCTCACATAGGCTGTATCCGCCCGCATGGGACTATTTCACCCGCATAAGCCCTTACGGACTCGCATAGGCTGTATCCGCCCGCATGGGACTATTTCACCCGCATAAGCCATTACGGACTCGCATGAGGTATTCCTCGCATCGTGGGTAGTAAATCCACGGAATATGAAAATGCCACAAACCCAGGGAATGACCCCGTAATGAATAACATACCACTAGCACAAACCGACTATCACACATAACATAAACACTACCGGCTTATCTTACATAACATAAGCACTACCGGCTTATCATACCATATATAAGCAAGTTAAGAAATCCCCTAACTTCTTATTAGTCTTATACATGTTGTTACACCCCGTAAGTCCAGGACATGTATACGAGAATGTACGTAAGGAAACAAGACTTGGACATTAGTACGAAAGGAAGAATTGTTCTTCCGACGGAAAATCTTCCGGACGTCGGAAAGGAAAAATGTTCGTTATTGAGAATTGGATTCTCAAAATGCATTATTTGAAGAGTATGGAACTTATTAATATTATGGAAATTTAGTTTTTACGGATTTGGTCATGTGGGGCCCACCCGAGGAATTTTACGTTTTGTGGGGCCCACGAGGGTTACAGAATTTTATGGACGAATGAGAGGGAGACACGTGGCACCCCCATAAGTGGTCTTGGTCGAATTAAAGGAGGGGTAATATGGTCATTGAACCTCTTGGAAGATAAGTCTTCAAAGCTTGACATAATTGACTAGTCAACTTGCCACTTAGGCTTGATCCATGTGATTTTAATCCTAGCCTCACATTTGTTTAAGTCTAAACCCTCCAATATGTGTATATACTAACTAGTAGCAAGACTTGGCATTTTCTACACTTAGAAAAAATTAGAACCCTTAGAGAGAAGAGATGAGCTCTCGGGTTCACTATAATACCCACACAAAAATTTTTAGTTTGTGATCCATTAGCCACAAGACTTAAACCCAATGTCCCTAAGGGTATTATAAGGTTATCTCAATAGAAAGATTTCGGAAAAACGCATTTTTACGTTAGTCGCAAGGCGGAAACTATGGGAGTTCTTCAACTTTGAAGTTGGAACTTGAAGATGGGTTCTTCATAGGCCTATAAGGAGTGCTTGGAGCGGATTGGAACCTAAGGAAAGGAGCTAAGAATTGCTAAGGCGCGACTTTGGAATCTTGGAAATTTTAAGGGCTTATAAAGGTATAATTTTTGTCGTTTTAGTAGTTAAGACTTACTTATTGTTGTAGCTATGGATTTTAGCAAGCATGTGTTATATAGTATGAAGTTTGATATGTTTATTGGCAATTGGAACCCTAATCCGAAAACTAGCATGTTTAGCCTTAAGATTTCAATTCAAGTCGACTATTGGTCTAAGCGTCGCATGTTGTATAAAGAAGGAAATTGTAGTTGTTGAAGTAGCTTATAACTATATAACATGTTAGACCTTGGAACTTGGAATTTGAAAAGGGTTGGAAAAGACTTAGTGTTGCTATGTAAGTTGGCCGAGAATTGGCTAGTGCATTAGACTACTTGTATTGAATTGTGGGGCAGAATTTTACACGTATTGTAAGGCGTGTAATCCCCTTTGTTTGGTTGTTGTTTGGAGCCTTAAAGGTGGCTTGTTGGTTATTGTATTCGGCCTTGAAAAAGGTGGCAAAGTGAGTAGAAACAAAGGAAGTGCTGCCCGATTTTCCGTAGAATTAGAGACCAAATACTTAGTATTATTCTACGTTAGAGACTAGAAGTTGATAGTCTTGTTGTGACCATTATAGGTTGACACTTCTACGTACGGCGTATTCGGCTTAGCTTGTGGATTTAGCCGAAAAGGTATGTGAACTATCTCCTCTTCTAGCATGATTCCTTAGAATAAAGAAAGTAAGTTTTACTCCTTAAATGATCCATCCCCTGGTTGTACTTGGATTGCCTAGAATAGAATATGTTTTATGTACTTCCTTGATTGTACTTTGATGTTTAGATTGTAAGTTGTATAATCCATTTTCTTGATGAAGTTTGGATTCTTAAAAGTGAAGGTATTTTACATAAAGTACATGGAGTCTTAAAAAGGAAGTGGTTTCCAAATCTTTTGGCTAGTGCCTTAGTTCTAAAACCTAAAGGTCATTATAATGACTTTAGGGGAGTCAAAGGAGTGATTTACTTATTTGATTTAAAAGAGGAGAAATGACATGTTTTAAGAGAAGTAACTTGTGTTAAGGGTGAAGTTACTTGAGGTTTAAAAGGTAGAAGAAAACATGTTTTCTAACTATTAAGAGACTTGGAGTATTTTGAAAGTTAAGAACTTGATTTGTAAGTATGTGATTCTTGGTTTTAATAGTATAAGTCCCTTGGTTATTGAAGGAATGGATATGTCTAAAACCATAAAGGGTTATAACGGCTTTATGGGAAGTTGGTTATAACGGCTTTATGGAAGGTTTAGAAAGTTGTCTATTTTGATTAATCGGCATAAGTTGCCTAGATTGTGAAAATTTGGAGTTACTTGATTTCAAGCTTTGAAATGAGTTTTCTAAAAGTGTAGTAACTTACTTTAAAAAAAAAATAGACACGCCTTGATACTACGGGTGTTAGTATCTTGGGGCTTTACATAGAAAAGAGTCTTTTATAAAAGAATGTACGTACGTAGTACTTTGGCTTGTTAAAAGAGAATTATTCTATGTATGCCTTGATAAGTACTTTGGCTTGTTAAAAGAGAATTATTCTATGTATGCCTTTATTAGTACTTTGGCTTGATAAATTGAGAATTTGTCTAAGTGTGCCTTGATAAGTACTTTGGCTTGTTAAAAGAGAATTATTCTATGTATGCCTTGATAAGTACTTTGGCTTGTTAAAAGAGAATTATTCTATGTATGCCTTGATTAGTACTTTGGCTTGATAAATTGAGAATTTGTCTAAGTGTGCCTTGATAAGTACTTTGGCTTGTTAAAAGAGAATTATTCTATGTATGCCTTGATAAGTACTTTGGCTTGTTAAAAGAGAATTATTCTATGTATGCCTTGATTAGTACTTTGGCTTGATAAATTGAGAATTTGTCTAAGTGTGCCTTGATAAGTATTTTGGCTTGTTAAAAGAGAATTATTCTACGTGTGCCTTGATTAGTACTTTGGCTTGATAAATTGAGAATTTGTCTAAGTGTGCCTTGATTAGTACTTTGACTTGATAAATTGAGGATTTGTCTAAGTGTGCCTTGATAAGTACTTTGGCTTGTTAATTGAGAATTGCTCAGGCCGGAAATAGCGGCCAGTGTGCTATTGGTCTACCCACTGCTTTTGGTCATTCCCGTTTGTGGCATTTGCATAATTCCGTGGATTTGCTACCCACGATGCGAGGAATACCTCACGCGAGTCCGTAGGCTTATCGCCGTGAAATAGTCCCACGCGCGGTCCACCTATGCGAGGAATACCTTACGCGAGTCCGTAGCGGCTTATGCGCGTGAAATAGTCCTATGCGAGGAATACCTTACGCGGCCCGAAAGGGCTTACGCGGTGAAATAGTCCCACGCGCGGGTCCAAATTATGCGAGGAATACCTCACGCGGTCCACGCGACCTACGCGTGAAATAGTCCCGTGAATAGGATTGCCGAATAATCCGCGCGGATGGTCCCGCTTTGATCATGAGCGCCCTATTTTATATTGTAAGGATACCATCGCTTACTCTCATTGTAGTAAGGCACAAGGTGTTGTATTTTGATTATCATATATGTCCCTGATTTGTTTGTGTTACCCTATGGTCATGATTTTACGAGGTAGGATTCCGGCATGAGACCACGAGGTATTTAGGACAATGTGGGACTTGGTGTTCATGTATCCTTATGGGTGTTATTACATCATGGAATGCCTGGTGAGGAAGGATTCCACGCATGATTGATATTATGGGCGAGACCCATGGTTATATTTGAGTAATGACTTGAGGCCGCGCCCCGACTTGATATGATCGCATGTGTTATGTATCAGAGTGGATATCATACATGTCTCCTATTTTATTTAGATCGTTATGATTTTATTACGCATTTCATCGCTCACATACTTGGTACATTCTTCGCATCGACCTCCTTCGGGGCCGCGTCATGCCGCAGGTTTAGGTACGCAGTTTGGTGATCGGCAGGTGTAGGACCCTGCTCAGAGTTTTTTTTGGATAGCTCCATTTGTTCAGGAGTTTATCATTTTGGTATAGTTCCTTCAATACAGGCTTTTGTACATTTATGGGTACGGCGGGGCCTTGTCCCGTCATAGTTCAGTTTAACTCCTAGAGGTCTGTATTCAGATGTGGGATTGGACTCGTGTACAGGGTAGTGTCTTTTGTTTATGTATATTATATGGCAGCCTAGTCGGCTTTGCCTCAGGCGCACGCTGGTTTTAAAAAAATGAGTCTATTAATTTTCGCAATGTACTTAGTTGTTAAGGTAGCGGTGCCTGTGTAGGGCACCACCACGCCCGGCTCGGGTGACAGAGTGGTATCGTGAGCGGTACCCTCTAATGTTTACAGACCGTGTCTAGTAGAGTCTTGATTATCGGTGTGTTGCGCGCCACACCCATAAACAGGAGGCTACAGGACATTTAGGAGTTGGTTTCTATTCTTCTCACTCTAAGATCGTGCCATAGAGCTGTGTTAGTAAGAAAGTTCATCTCTGACATATTGTTGTGTTACAGTTATGCCTCCAAGGAGGGCAACAGCCGCCCAGAGGGGCAAAGGAGTAGCAGGAGCTACTAGTCAGACTCAGAGAGTTGATAGGGCTTATGCCCAGGGTACCGGATGTTGTTCCGCAGTCGGCGAGTTCTTCTCACGCTGTTTTGAGGCCCAAAGACCAGAGCCTCCGCTTCTCGGTTAGGAGAAGACTATAGGGTCATGAGGAAAGCAGTTATGTTATTGACCAAGATAGCGGTGCTAGCAGTTGTAAGTGATAGTACCCCAGAGGTAGGGATACTTTGATTAGTAAAGTGAGAAGTAAGAATGTTGACAAGAATGATAGGTGAACTGAGACTATAGTTGTATAAAGTTCACAAGTTGTAATTACCCCGTATAAGTGTAAGACCGATAGGGAAGATTGTACAGTATAAATACTTTGGCTTATGTGACGAACCTCTAGTGAATAGGGGATAGGGTAAGAAGTACCTTGAGATAAGAGAGATTTATTTCAGACTAAGAACGAGAAGTTAAGGGTGACGATGAGTCGGGTTGTGGACTCATTTCGGGTCAGCCGATAGTATGGAATGGGGTGATGTCAGTTAGAAATGGTCCCGTTATGTGATAGGGTCCCGAGGATGCAAGGCCCAAGTTTAGTAAATTGTTGTACGAGTTTTTGGATCGTTGCTAATCAAACTAGGTCGTAAGGACCGGCGAGAGCCTTAGCAGAAATTCAAGTAGCATAATGGCCGTGTTCGATTAGTAACTCCAAGGATTGGAGAACGTAAACAATATTTGAGAATTTGTACGTACTAGATAAGTTTGAAAGCACGAGAAAGTATGACAAGTAAGGAAAGAAAGGAACCTCTAAGGATCCCGTGTTTGGGAAGATCAGAACCTTCGAAGTTTTGTGAGAAGGGGTCGCGAACGGAAGGTCCATTGATATGTTTACGTATGTTATGTGGTGGCCATGTGGCATCGTTGGTCTTGTGCATTTGATTGATAGGCATAGTATAGAGATTGTGCCGGAGTGTGTATAGCTTGGCAACCGACTAAGAACATTCGGGGACGAATGTTTCTAAGGGGGGAAGAATGTTACACCCCGTAAGTCCAGGACATGTATAAGAGAATGTACGTAAGGAAACAAGACTTGGACATTAGTACGAAAGGAAGAATTGTTCTTCCGACGGAAAATCTTCCGGACGTCGGAAAGGAAAAATGTTCGTTATTGAGAATTGGATTCTCAAAATGCATTATTTGAAGAGTATGGAACTTATTAATATTATGGAAATTTATTTTTACGGATTTGGTCACGTGGGGCCCACCCGAGGAATTTTACGTTTTGTGGGGCCCACGAGGGTTACGGAATTTTATGGACGAATGAGAGGGAGACACGTGGCACCCCCATAAGTGGTCTTGGTCGAATTAGAGGAGGGGTAATATGGTCATTGAACCTCTTGGAAGATAAGTCTTCAAAGCTTGACATAATTGACTAGTCAACTTGCCACTTAGGCTTGATCCATGTGATTTTAATCCTAGCCTCACATTTGTTTAAGTCTAAACCCTCCAATATGTGTATATACTAACTAGTAGCAAGACTTGGCATTTTCTACACTTAGAAAAAATTAGAACCCTTAGAGAGAGGAGATGAGCTCTCGGGTTCACTATAATACCCACACAAAAATTTTTAGTTTGTGATCCATTAGCCACAAGACTTAAACCCAATGTCCCTAAGGGTATTATAAGGTTATCTCAATAGAAAGATTTCGGAAAAAACGCATTTTTACGTTAGTCGCAAGGCGGAAACTATGGGAGTTCTTCAACTTTGAAGTTGGAACTTGAAGATGGGTTCTTCATAGGCCTATAAGGAGTGCTTGGAGCAGATTGGAACCTAAGAAAAGGAGCTAAGAATTGCTAAGGCGCGACTTTGGAATCTTGGAAATTTTAAGGGCTTATAAAGGTATAAATTTTGTCGTTTTAGTAGTTAAGACTTACTTATTGTTGTAGCTATGGATTTTAGCAAGCATGTGTTATATAGTATGAAGTTTGATATGTTTATTGGCAATTGGAACCCTAATCCGAAAACTAGCATGTTTAGCCTTAAGATTTCAATTCAAGTCGACTATTGGTCTAAGCGTCGCATGTTGTATAAAGAAGGAAATTGTAGTTGTTGAAGTAGCTTATAACTATATAACATGTTAGACCTTGGAACTTGGAATTTGAAAAGGGTTGGAAAAGACTTAGTGTTGCTATGTAAGTTGGCCGAGAATTGGCTAGTGTGCATTAGACTACTTCGTATGAATTGTGGGGCGGAATTTTACACGTATTGTAAGGCGTGTAATCCCCTTTGTTTGGTTGTTGTTTGTAGCCTTAAAGGTGGCTTGTTGGTTATTGTATTCGGCCTTGAAAAAGGTGGCAAAGTGAGTAGAAACAAAGGAAGTGCTGCCCGATTTTCCGTAGAATTAGAGACCAAATACTTAGTATTATTCTACGTTAGAGACTAGAAGTTGATAGTCTTGTTGTGACCATTATAGGTTGACACTTCACGCACGCGATTCGGCTTAGCTTGTGGATTTAGCCGAAAAGGTATGTGAACTATCTCCTCTTCTAGCATGATTCCTTAGAATAAAGAAAGTAAGTTTTACTCCTTAAATTATCCATCCCTTGGTTGTACTTGGATTGCCTAGAATAGAATATGTTCTATGTTCTTCCTTGATTGTACTTTGATGTTTAGATTGTAAGTTGTATAATCCATTTTCTTGATGAAGTTTGGATTCTTAAAAGTGAAGGTATTTTACTTAAAGTACATGGAGTCTTAAAAAGGAAGTGGTTTCCAAATCTTTTGGCTAGTGCCTTAGTTCTAAAACCTAAAGGTCATTATAATGACTTTAGGGGAGTCAAAGGAGTGATTTACTTATTTGATTTAAAAGAGGAGAAATGACATGTTTTAAGAGAAGTAACTTGTGTTAAGGGTGAAGTTACTTGAGGTTTAAAAGGTAGAAGAAAACTTGTTTTCTAACTATTAAGAGACTTGGAGTATTTTGAAAGTTAAGAACTTGATTTGTAAGTATGTGATTCTTGGTTTTAATAGTATAAGTCCCTTGGTTATTGAAGGAATGGATATGTCTAAAACCATAAAGGGTTATAACGGCTTTATGGGAAGTTGGTTATAACGGCTTTATGGAAGGTTTAGAAAGTTGTCTATTTTGATTAATCGGCATAAGTTGCCTAGATTGTGAAAATTTGGAGTTACTTGATTTCAAGCTTTGAAATGAGTTTTCTAAAAGTGTAGTAACTTACTTTAAAAAAAAAATAGACACGCCTTGATACTACGGGTGTTAGTATCTTGGGGCTTTACATAGAAAGGAGTCTTTTATAAAAGAATGTACGTACGTAGTACTTTGGCTTGTTAAAAGAGAATTATTCTATGTATGCCTTGATAAGTACTTTGGCTTGTAAAAAGAGAATTATTCTATGTATGCCTTGATTAGTACTTTGGCTTGATAAATTGAGAATTTGTCTAAGTGTGCCTTGATAAGTACTTTGGCTTGTTAAAAGAGAATTATTCTATGTATGCCTTGATAAGTACTTTGGCTTGTTAAAAGAGAATTATTCTATGTATGCCTTGATTAGTACTTTGGCTTGATAAATTGAGAATTTGTCTAAGTGTGCCTTGATAAGTACTTTGGCTTGTTAAAAGAGAATTATTCTATGTATGCCTTGATAAGTACTTTGGCTTGTTAAAAGAGAATTATTCTATGTATGCCTTGATTAGTACTTTGGCTTGATAATTTGAGAATTTGTCTAAGTGTGCCTTGATAAGTACTTTGGCTTGTTAAAAGAGAATTATTCTATGTGTGCCTTGATTAGTACTTTGGCTTGATAAATTGAGAATTTGTCTAAGTGTGCCTTGATTAGTACTTTGGCTTGATAAATTGAGGATTTGTCTAAGTGTGCCTTGATAAGTACTTTGGCTTGTTAATTGAGAATTGCCTATGTGCCGGAAATAGCCATGTGTGCTATTGGTCTACTATCTTTGGTCATTCCCTGGTTTGTGGCATTTGCATAATTCTGTGGATTTGCTACCCACGATGCGAGGAATACCTCACGCGAGTCCGTAGGCTTATGCCGGTGAAATAGTCCCACGCGGGCGTCCAAATTACGCGAGAATACCTCATGCGAGTCCGTAGCGGCTTGCGGGTGAAATAGTCCTATGCGAGGAATACCTTATGCGGGCCCGAAAGGGCTTATGCGGGTGAAATAGTCCCATGCGGCGTCCAAATTTACGAGGAATACCTCACGCGGTCCACGCGACCTACGCGTGAAATAGTCCCGTGAATAGGATTGCCGAATAATACCGCGCGGATGGTCCCGCTTTGATCATGAGTGTCCTATTTTATATTGTAAGGATACCATCGCTTACTCATCAGTAGTAAGGCACAAGGTGTTGTATTTTGATTATCATATATGTCCCCTGATTTGTTCAGGTTACCCTATGGTCATGCTTTTACGAGGTAGGATTCCGGGGCATGAGACCACGAGGTATTTAGGACACAGGTGGGACTTGGTGTTCATGTATCCTTATGGGTGTTATTACATCATGGACTGCCGGCAGTGAGGAAGGATTCCACGGGCATGATTGATATTATGGGCGTGAGACCCATGGTTATATTTGAGTAATGACTTTGGCGGCTGCGCCCCGACTTGATATGATCGCTTATGTGTTATGTAATCGAGGTTGGATATCATACATGTCTCCTGCTTTATTTAGATCGTTATGATTTTATTACGCATTTCATCGCTCACATACTTGGTACATTCTTCGTACTGACCTCCTTCGGGGGGCTGCGTTCATGCCGCAGGTTTAGGTACGCAGTTTGGTGATCGGCAGGTGTAGGACCCTGCTCAGAGTTTTTTTGGATAGCTCCCTTTGTTCAGGAGTTTATCATTTTGGTATAGTTCCTTCAGTACAGGCTTTTGTACATTTATGGGTACGGCGGGGCCTTGTCCCGTCATAGTTCAGTTTAACTCCTAGAGGTCTGTATTCAGATGTGGGATTGGACTCGTGTACAGTGTAGTGTCTTTTGTTTATGTATATTATATGGCAGCCTAGTCGGCTTTGCCTTGTGCGTACGTTGGTTTTAAAAAAAAATGAGCTGTTATTAATTTCCGCAATGTACTTAGTTGTTAAGGTAGAAGGGTGCCCAGGTAGGGCACCAGTCACGGGCCCGGGGCTCGGGGTGTGACACATGTACACTCTCATTTTTAGTTTACTTAAGGCACTAACATGTCATTATAAAAATCCAGGAATTTAACCCAAAGTACTACGTACTCCTATTCTTTTAAAATGACTCCTTTTCATATAAAACTTCCAAGATACTAATAACCATAGTATCAAGTCATAACTACTTTTCAAGACAAGTCACAATACCTTTTAGAAATACAATTATAGGCTTCTAAATCAAGTGACTTCTTTCTTTTAAAACTTTAAGCAATTGATGCCTTTAAATCAATTTGCCTTTCATTATTCCAAGTCATTTATCATACTTAAATTACTTAGAGTAAATCACTCTTTTTAACCCTCCATAAAACTATTATAACCAACTTCCTATAAAGCCGTTATACTAGCTTAATACCTTATAAACTTACATTCTTCTTTAAAACCAAGAGGCTTAAACTTTCCAACAAAACAAGTATCAAAAATACTTTCAACATACTTAAAGTCTCTTAACTTTTGAAAACCAAGATATCCTTAATATTTAAACAAGTGAGTTAATTCCCTAACTCAATCAACTTGGACATTCTTAAAAATAAGCCAAGGATATCAAATGGACCTAGATTGTCAAAATCTTGTACGTCTATCGTATTATACATTTACAACCTAGTCATGCTCAAGAGATAAGAAAGTTCCACATACCTCTTCGGTTTAATCCACTTGCTAAGTCCAATTCGCCGTACGTAGTATGTCAACCTATAATGACCATAGTACGTCTATTAACTTCTTACTTCAAACGTAGAATATTTCAAGTGCAAAGTCACTAAATTCAACGGAAAATCGGACATCACTTCCTTTGTTTCTACATACTTTTCCACCCTTTTCAAGGCCGAATTCAATAACCAAACACGCCACATTTAAGGCTCAACAAAGTAGTTAACAATAGGGGATTACACGCCTACAAGACGTGTAAAATTCCGCCCCACAAAAGATATCAAACTAATACAAACTACTAGTCCAATTCGGCCACATTGAGTACAATAACACCAATTCTTATCCAATTTCCATTTCAATCCAAGTTGTTAGCATAACATGTTATAAGGCCGCAATTGATTATAACAACTATAATCTTCAAGTAGCTAACATGCGACAATTCTAGTTATCGACCAAAATTGTATTTCAATTTCAAATGGCTAAACATGTCATTTTCGGATTTGAGCTTCCAAATTTCCATAACACTTATCAAACTTCATAACACATATCACATGATCATTTCTAACTTATAATAACATGGAATCTTCAATTACAAAAGTAAGACGAAGATTATACCTCATTTAGCCCAAATATGCTCCAAGATTACAAGTCGATCCTTAGCAACTTTAGCTCCTCTTTTTGAAATTCTTCTTCCCGCTAAAATCATCTCTACTAATCCCCTACAAGCTTGCCAACATATTTCCTTCTTGTTGCCTTTCCAAAAATCTCATTTAGGCCTAGGGTTTTAACCATTTGAGAGAGAAGAGAAGAGAAGATTTGGGTGAAGTCTTGCAAATGATTTAAATCTAGCAAGACATGTCTTATATAGCCTTTATCTTGTTCCACAAGTTGGGGGGACACTTGTCACCCACCCAGGGGTCCTTTACATCAAATAACTTCTATTTTTACCCTATTTCCAACAAATCCGCCCCGCGCCGCTGCCCTCGCAGCCAGCCGCAAGGCCGCACTTTCGCATAATTTTAGGCTTTCCGCCGCTGCACGGTGCCGCGCGCCGACTGCCTGCTGCATCACCGATCTTGTAACATTCCATAACTTTCTACTCCAATGTCCTATTGACGAGCGGGTTGTTGCGTTGGAAACTAGATTCAATGAACTTCATATTAGGATTTTGAAACACCTAAAAACCCCAATTATACTAGGAGATATACTGCTTCCAAGTTGACTGAAAAACTGTCCAAAAATATTCTGCCAACTTTTTTTCTTTTTCCAACTTCGAATCTTATTTCCTTTCGTACGTTCTCATCTCATCCTCTTGGAATTACGGGGTGTAACACTAAGTCTCCAACACTTAGAATATTTTCACAACATTTCTTACCCACAAGTGAGGCTCTCGGGTTTGTGACAAAGTCCCACACAAAATTTTGTAGTTTTGATCCATTATTCACAAGACTTAAACCCAAGGTCCCTAAGGATATTGCAAGGATATCTCAATAGAAAGATTTCGGAAAAACGGCATTTTCACGTTAGTCGCAAGGCAAAAACCTAAGTAGTTTCCCTAGTTTTGGATTGGAAATGGAAGAGAAGTTGGTTGTGAACTTCTAAGGGCTTCAAATAGCGGATTGGAGCGTAAAGGAAAGGATCTAAGAATTGCTAAGGAGCGACTTTGAATCTTGGAAATTTTAAGGGCTTGTAAAGGTATAATTCTTGTCGTTTTAGTAATTAAGATTACTTATTGTTGTAGCTATGGATATTAGCAAGCATGAGATGTTTATATTATGAAGTTTGATAAGTATATTGTCTATTGGAACCCTAATCCGAAAACTAGTATGTTTAGCCCTTGAGATTTCAATTCAATTGGATTATTAGTTTAAGTCATCACATGTTATATAAAGAAGGAATTATAATTGTTAAGTTGTTTATGACTATATAACATGTTAGACCTAAGAACTTGGATTGAAAAGGAATTGGAAAGGTTGATAAGTTATTGCACCTTTTGGCCGAAAATTGGCATTTGTATTGTGGACTACTTTGATATCAATTGTGGGGCGGAATTTTACACGTCTTGTAGGCGTGTAATCCCCTATTGTTAATTACATTGTTGAGCCTTAAATGTGGCGTGTTTGGTTATTGAATTCGGCCTTGAAAAAAGTGGCAAAGTATGTAGAAACAAAGGAAGTGTTGTCCGATTTTCCGTAGAATTTAGTGACTTTGCACTTAGAATATTCTACGTTCGAAGCTAGAGGATAATAGACGTATTATGGCCATTTTAGGTTGAAGTACCAAGTATAGCGTATTCTACTTGAAGGATGGAATAGCTATCAAGGTTGATGTACTTTGGAGCGTTTTGCTATTTGTCGATAATCGTCGCGAGGTATGTGAACCTCTTCCTTATTTTGACATGATTCTATGTATGTAATATACATGTGCTATTATTTCATGATTCTTTCTACTCTTAGAAGTTAAGAGGTATGTATGTTGATTTACTCTACGTAAGGGTTATGTCTAAGTTATCCTAAGTTCCTACCAAGTCTTATGGGGGATGTTGGTAAGAGTCGTTAGGAGGTATTTTGGAGCCAAGTTGACTTGGCTAATTTACGGCACGAATGAGAATAAGTATCGAACAAGCCATTGCAGCGTTAATAAAGGAAAATGTAATGACAATTAATTAAATTAAAATGAGTAGAATTCTCCATATGCATAGAAGCTAAGATAAGACAAAATTGTATTACATTTTCTAGATCATGACTACTTGAATAAGATCGTTATAAATAAGTATAACTTATTCACAACACACCAAAGTATATGTTACTTTATTTAAAAGAGTTTACGTATGAAGTTGTAAGACTATGAATCTCAAATTCTTAAAAGGTTAAGAGACTTTATTTTTCAAGTTATGGGACTTGATTCTTAAAGGAAGAAATGAATTGATTTACAAGTATAGAATACTTGATTTGGAAAGACTTGATTTCTAAAGTTAAGAAGCTTGATATTCTAAGTTAAGAAACTTGTTTTCTTAAAAGTTAAGAGACTTGAAGTATTTTGAAAGCTATGTAATTCGATTTGAAAGTATAAGTTTCTTGGTTATAAAAGGAATGAATTTGTCTAAGACATAAAGAGTTATAACGGCTTTATGGGAAGTTGGTTATAACAACTTTATGGAAGATTAAAAGAATGGTTTTCTTCAGTAATGTAAGCAAAGAAATGACTTGAAATAAAGAAGGGCAATTTGTTTTAAAGGTACCAAATTGCTTAAGGTTTTAAAGAAAGAAGTCACTTGATTTAGAAGCCTATAAATGTATTTCTAAAAAGTATCGTGACTTGTCTTGAAAAGTAGATATGACTTGATACTACGGTTATTAGTATCTTGGAAGTTTTATTTGAAAGAGAATCATTTAAAGGAGTAGAGGCACGTAGTACGTTGGGTTAAATCCCCGGATTTTTTATAAAGACATGTTAGTGCCTTAAGTAAACTAAAATGAGAGTGTAGGAGAATAAGACTAATAAGAAGTTAGGGGGATTTCTTAACTTGCTTATGTAATGTATGATAAGCCGGTGGTGCTTATGTTATGTATGGTAAGCCGGTGGTGCTTATGTTATGTATGATAAGTCGGTAGTACTTATGTTATGTATGATAAGTCGGTAGTACTTATGTTATGTATGATAAGTCGGTAGGGCTTATGTTATGTATGATGGCCGGTTGAGTTAGGGTAAGAGTATAAATGAGGGGTAAACCCCCAAGACGTTATACCACCTTCTCCAGGGTAAGAGTATAAATGAGGGGTAAACCCCCAAGATGTTATACCACCTGCTTCAGGGTAAGAGTATAAATGAGGGGTAAACCCCCAAGACGTTATACCACATGTTCAGTGGATTTACTACCCATGATGCGAGGAATACCTCATGCGAATCCTTATGGGCTTATGCGGGTGAAATAGTCCCATGCGGGCGGGTACAGCCTATGCGAGGAATACCTCATGCGGGTCCACAGGACCTATGCGGGTGAAATAGTCCCAGGAGTAGGATTGCTTATCGATACTACAGGCGAGGGACCCTGCTTTGATCATGAGCCTTCTATTTTTATGCAGTATACCTTTATGGGCAGACTTATGTGATTTTATCGCGTCCCAGATTGGGCCGGGCAGTATACCTTTATGGGCAGACTTATGTGACTCTATCGCGTCCCAGATTGGGCCGACAGTATAGGCGTTCCTCCATAAAGGGACGGATTAGGTTATGCAAGATACGTAAGTTATATGTTTATGAACTTGATGAGTTTTCTTAAGTATGTACGTAAGAATTTGACTATACTCTTATGGAAAATGGGAAAAGATAATAAGGTACGATTAAGTTCACGAGATGGAAATGACACGGTAGGATCTGGTATTTACCCTTTCTTTATACTTGCCCCTGTCATTCTTTTGTACGCTTATGATTTGTTATCGCATCTTATTTTCCGCTCCATATTCTGCATCGGTTGTATCGACCCTTCGGGGCCGTTCATGTCCGCAGTTTAGGTATTACGCCAGGATCCGCGAGCTTAGGATCCTGGTTCAGCATTTTGAGATGGCTCCAATGTTCCGGAGCTTGTCGTCATGGTTATGTATATTCAGGGGTACGGCGGGGTCTTGTCCCGTCATAGCATTGGTCCAAATCTTAGAGGTCTGTATTCATCTGTGGGCTGGACTGGCTAGACTTGTTTTTACATTGTTAAACAGTGTAGACCCTTTCGGGTAATTTTTATGTTATGACAGCCTTATCGGCTTGGCCTTAGTTTTAAAAAAAAAGAGTGTTATTTATCTTTCGCAGTTTGTTATGTTGTATGATTTGAAGGTGCCTGTGTAGGGCACCGCCCGGCCTGGTCGTGACAAAAGTGGTATCAGAGCAGTTAGTCCTCGGAAAGTGTCTACAGACCGTGTCTAGTAGAGTCTTGGTTATTGGTGTGTTGTGCACCACATCTATTGTTATACCCCGTATTTTCCAGAGTATATACGTGAGGGCGTACGTATAAAAGTTTAAGCCTTAAGTAGGCAAAGTGGCGAAATTTGTACACAACACACGAAAAGAATCGTTTTCCGACGAAACGTTTTCCAAACTTTGCGAAGGGAAAAGTACGGCTATGTCATTGATTATTTTTGCGGATTTTTCCGAGAGATGAAATATTTTGGACCAACGAGAGGGTGACACTTGTCCCTCAAGTGGACGACATTGGGAGGGCATTCCTTGCACGTTTTTTGTGCTTTCTTTTGGTCAAGGGTTAGGTAGGATATTTTGTGTAGTAGATGGATAAGGACACATGGTTAAATCCTCACCCTACACTTGCACCACACTTGGCTTAATCTTGGCCATTGATTGGCCTATAAATACCCCTCTAATGCAAGACATTTCTTCATCCACACTTGTGAAAATCCAAGGAAAAAATCCATCTCCCTCCCTCTCAAATCTCTCGTCCAAATCACCCCTCCCCCCCCCTTGAGAAGGCCTCGGCCGAACCCCCCCCCCCTTGCCTAAAGTTGTTCTCGAAAATACCCCCCCTTTGGTAGAAAATACTTCTCCAAGTATTGTTGTTTTTATTCCAAAATACTTTAGCCCAAATACTTTGTAGTACTTTCCAAAGTTACCTCTATACGTAGAGCCCGTAAATACTACTATATTCCTTAAGTCACAAAAACGAAACCCTAAGGAAAATCTTCATAGCCGGTTGAAGTATTAAGAAGAAGTTATGAGAACTTCTAAGGGTTGTTTGGAGCGGTTGAGCGCTGGAGTAGGAGCTAAAACGTTGCTCGGGATCGACTTATAACTTGGATAATTTTAGGCTTATCGAGGTAAATACTCTTCCTTATATTGTAATTGGAAATTACATCGTAGTATTATTAGAAATGAATATAAGATTCATAGAAGAGAATTGAACTGTAATAGAAGGATATTACGTAAAAGACTTGAATAGATCACGCCAAGAATATTAAAGAAGAAGACCGAATCAGATTTACATAGGATCGTATTTACTGATGAACTTATAACCTTTATTGGTTGAATGTTCTGCGAGTAGCATGTACTACTTGGAAGGTGGACAAGGCTAGCCGGGTTATAGCCGTGGAGCGTTTTGCTAATAGTCGATAATCGTCGCGAGGTATGTGATTCTTCCTATCCTCTTGAGCATGATATTTTAAAGGAATATATATATAGTACGGTAGACGTACGTGTGTTAACTGAATGTAGTTTTACGGCAATGTCTTTTGACTTAAGCCTGAATAATAAGAATCTGGAAGTATTTTAAAAGAATATATATATAGTACGGTAGACGTACGTGTGTTAACTGAATGTAGTTTTACGGCAATGTTTTTTGACTTAAGCCTGAATAATAAGAATCTGGAAGTATTTCAAAAGAATTAAGAATCCTTTTTGAAAGAAGAATAATACTTGGTTTGAAAGTGTCACGACCCATTCCGGGGCCCGTGACTGGTGCCTTACCGGGGCACCCAAGTAGTCATACATCAGAGTAATCAGCGGAAATATAAAGCAAGACATGAAACAGTTTATAAAATAAGACACAGTTTATGTGAGAAAACATCGCTTTCGGGCGTATATATATAAAATCATGGTTTAGCGCTACATCCGACATCGCATAAACATGACTACGCACTTAAGGAAAATATACAACTATGGCGACAGGCCCCGCCATACCTCGATCGTACAAAACTATCTACAACAGGAGATCATACCAAAAGTAGAGCCTCCAAGAGATGGAGCTCCCTACACCAACGTAGATCCTAAGAATGCGGATCTAGCACCGCTTGCCTCTACCTGCGGCATGAACGCACTCAAGGAGGTCGATAACAGTACTAAGTATCAGAAATACTTAAATGAAAACATATCATTTTAAAACCAGTTTACAAATATGTGTGAAACAACCAAGGAAACCGCACGTAGTGCCACATCACAAACAAGAGCAACAATAGGTAACTGTAATAGGTCTTGTCTAGGCTGCGAATGATCGAAACAGGGCCACTCGCCCATATCATCATTCTGCAAGCCTAATCCTGGACTCCCGGAGTCCGCATAGGCCACTCACATGGGCCCGCATGAGGTATAACCCCGCATCGAGGGTAGCTACTCCTCGGCATCGTCCTGGACTCGTTGTCCGCATGGCCACATAGACCGCATGAGGTATAACCCCGCATACTAACCTGGAACTCTCGTAGCTCCGCATAGGCCCCCTGGACCCGCATGAGGTATTCTCGAATCATGGTCCCAGACCGCCTGAGTCTACCCCGCATCGGAGGGCAGCTTAACCCCCGGTATCATCTCAAGAGGTGAGTGATAGTATACTAACATAACAACTTATCTTTAAACAACATAAGCACAACAAGGATACTCACCTATACAAACGTTACAAGATACTAACACACATAGCATCATATCATGTCTACTTATCAAACCATCTTTATTATTCTTTTCACAATATAAGTCTGTTATAAACACATAGGCAAACTTGTTTCTTTTATAAATCTTAAGTGGTTATACTTACTTCCCATAAAGCTAGTATAACTCTTAAGCTTCTGTTTTAAAAACCAATTAGTTCTCTTCTGTTAATATGATTCAGTATTCTTTTGAAATGTTTTCAGTTCTTTATTATTCAGGCTTAAGCCGTGAGGCATTGCCGTAAGTATTATTCAGGCTTAAGCCGTGAGGCATTGCCGTAAGTATTATTCAGGCTTAAGTCAAAGACATTGCCGTAGTTATATTGTAAAATATCATGCTTTAGGAAGAATCACATACCTTCTCAGCGAAAACCACCTGCCAAGTTGAATATGTCGCGCGCAGAGAGTCAGCCTATAATAGTCACATATATCTATTAAAGACTACTCTGAAGGTCATTCTAAACAGGGGGTTCATAATTCTACGGTAAGTCGGCAAGACTTCCTACCCGTGAGCTATATAAGTTCATCGTGAAAACAGTCCTATGTAAGTACAGTTTGATTATTCTTCTTTTAAACCCTTCTAAGTGATTAATACTTATTCTAATACTTCTACAGTATGCATTCTCTAATACAAAAGAGGGTTAGGATTATTACCTCGGTAAGCCCAATAATATCCTAGAAAAAGTCGCGCCTGAGCAAGGTTTTGCTCCTAAGTTGTATGCTCCAAGAACCTTAGAAGTTCTTCACAACTTCTACTAAGTACTAAGGTATTTGGGCTAGGGTATTTTGGGCATTATAACGATACAAGAAGGTAACTTTTCTACCAAGGGAGGGGGGGTAGATTTTTGGCTAGGCTAGGGGGGGTATTCGGCCAAGGCCACTTAGGCTAGAGGGGGAAGAGGGCTTGGACGAAATGGCTAACAAGGGAGAAGGGAGGATTTTCAAGACTTGGAAAGTAATTTGTGGATGAAGAACTCTTCATCTTGGGGGGTATTTATAGGTCGAAGTGCCAACCAATGGCCAAGATTTAGACAAGTGCAAGGCAAGTGTAGGGTGAGGATTAACTATACACAAATATCCTACCAACTCCTTGACTTGTGCACAAGGCACAAAAAACGTGCTCCTCCTAGTCCAAATCGTCCAAATGGACGATTTCAAGTCCATCAATTGGAGGGTGACAAGTGTCGCCCTCCCGTTGGTCCAAAATGTTTCGTCTCTCGGAAAAATCCGCAAAAATTAGAAATGACATAGCCGGAATTTACCCTACGAAAGCTGTGGAAACGTTTCGTCGGAAAACTATTCGTTTTGTGAGTTGTGCCTAAAAAAAACGTCCAAGGCTTATCTTTAAGGCTAGACTTTCGTACGTATTCCCTTACGTACATACTCTGGAAATACGGGGTATCACAGAAAGCTTAAGAGTTATACTAGCTTTATGGGAAGTTAGGTATAACGACTTAAGAGAGATAAAAAGAATGATTTATTGATTTTAAGAAGTTAAGAGACTTGATCTTAAAAGATAAGAGACTTGACTTAATTGAATTAATATGAATTTTGTTAAAAAGTGTGAAACCTCATTCGTGAGTAATGAGTACTTGGTTTTTTAAAAAGGAATAATGTTTTACTGATTTCGGAAATCAGAATAAGTATCGAACAAACCACTGCAGCGCTAATACAGGGAAATGTATTTAATAATTAAGTATTATTAAAACCAGTAGAAACCTCCATCTGCATAGAAGCTAAGATGAGACAAAATGATATTACATTTCCTAGATCATGGCTGCTTTTATAAGATTGTTATAAACAAAGAATAACCTACTCACACATAAGGCTTATTGTTTTAAAGGGGAGTACGTTATTTGATTAAGACTATAAACTATGAAATCTTTCCAAAATAAAAGACGTGAGTATCCGAAATTAGGCAAACTTGAACTTTTGGAAAAGAATGTTGTTCCTTGACGTTGTTCTAGAAAGTGTAAGCCACTTGGTTAAAACAGTGTAAAGTACTTTATTTTAAAACATGAACGTATTTGGCACTACGGATAATAGTATCGAGTTGTTTTTACGTAAAAAGAGGTCTTTTTGAAAAGATTAATGTATGTAGTACTTTGGGGTTAAAACCCGAATTTGTTGTAATAAAATAAGAGTCTATAAGTATGTTGAACTTGCCTATGTTTGTGGTAATAGCCTTTGTTGTGCAAGTGTTGTAATTCTGTGCTACCGCGTCTCTCGTTGGAGGGCCGACTATCTGACTGATTGATGGACATACTGACACGATGGGTGGCCCACGGGTATGCTTCCATTAGGAGTGTGATGTTGTTACATGGACATGTCTGCACCGATGCACTTCCGGCATGCGTTACGCGCGGGTTAATCACCCGATATATTGTTATTGTTGTTACATGGACATGTCTGCACCGATGCACTCCGGCATGCGTTACGCGCGGTTAATCACCCGATATATTGTTATTGCTGTTACATGGACATGTCTGCACCGATGCAGAATTCCGGGGGCATGTGGCAGGGTTGATCACCCGGTGTATTGGTATTATTGTTACATGGACATGTCTGCACCGATGCAGAATTCCGGGGGCATGTGGCCATGCGGCAGGGTTGATTACCCGGTACCTTATTATTATTGTTGCATCCTGGACATGTCTGCACCGATGGAGAATTCCGGGGGCATGTGGCCAAGATGCGAACATGATTGATGTTGTGGGCGTGAGACCCATAGTTATATTTGAGTGATGACTTTGAGGGCGTGAGTCCCTGACTTAACTGCGTTTATGATTGCGTACTGTATTTTGGTTATCATATATGTCTCCTGCTTTATATAGACTGTTATGATTTAACTACGATTTTCGGGCCACATACTTGGTACTGTTGCCAGATCGACCTCCTTCGGGGGGCTGCGTTCATGCCGCAGGTAGAGGTACATCGGTCGTTGATCCCCGCTTCTAGGATCACAAATCAGCGTATTGGGAAGCTCCGTTTCTCCGGAGGCTTATCTTTTGGTATGTTACCCTGAGTCTGTAGGTTCTTGTACATACAGGGGTATGGCGGGGCCCTGTCCCGCCATAGTTGTCGTTACATTCTTAGAGGTCTGTAGTACTGTTGTGGGCAGGGTTTGTAAAAAGGATTAAACTGTTCAAACTTTGTATTTATATATATATGCCGAAAGGCGACTTTCTCTCAGAAAATGTGTTTCATTTTACAGTTGTTTCATGTCTTGTTTTTATGTTCACGACACTCGATGTATGACTACTGGGTGCCCGTAAGGCACGACCACGCCCCGAACGGGTCGTGACAAAAGTGGTATCGAGCGATTAATCCTGAAAGTGTCTACAGACCGTGTCTAGTAGAGTCTTGATTATCGATGTGTTGTGCACCACATCTATAATCAGGAGGCTGCAGGACATTTAGGATTGGTTTCCATTCTTCTCATTCTGAGATGGACCCCTCTGACGTATCTCGTTTTTACCAGTTATGCCTCCGCGCAAGGCAACCCAGGCCCAGATGGGCAAGACAGCCGAGGGAGCTGCTAGTAGGATACAGAGGAGTACGAGGCGCAGCCCGCCAAGACTGAGATTGTGCTTCAGACGGCGAGTTTTGACGCCGCCCCAAAGAAGTTTAGAGCAGCAGCATGGCCGATGACAACAAGACTGAGCCTCCGCCCCACACCGCGCAGGAGATGGGTTACAAGGAGATGGCATAGTTGCTAGCCAGGATTGTGGCCAGACATGAGGATAGGCTGGACGCATCAGTTCCAGTAGTACCCATGGTTCACCCAAGATCGGATAGTTTGAGTCTCAGGACTTCCTCGAGTCAGCCCGCCAGAGTTCTACGGGTCGAGGCCTGAGGATGATCCGCAGGAGTTCATCCGACAGTTACAGCGGATACTGAGGGTAATCAAGGCTTCGGAGACCGAGTCAGTGGTCTTAGGTTCGCATCGGCTGCGTGATATCGCAGCGATCGGTTTGATTCGCGAGCCGTCCCGGGAGAGTATGCACTTCCGCCGTTTGGGACGAAGTTCTCGTGGGCATTTCTTGCACACTTCTGCCGCCACGATGAGGAGGGCTCGGCCGACAGATTTTTGATGTTGAGGCGAATCCGCGCATACCGGGAGTACAATGTGAGTTCGACTCATTAGCTCGGCACGCCCTCAGAGTAGCCGATATGGAGGACGAGTACACCGCTACGCCACCGCTAGATGACTACTTGGCGAGGCTTGTTCGGGTGTAGCTCTTCACCGCATGGACATTGCCCGCATGCAGGCTTATGCACTTGGGTGTGAGGAGCGGAGAGGTCGACTGAATGACCAAGATCAGCAGAAGAGGGCCAGAACAACAGGGTCTTTTGGCGACTTTCGAGGCGGACCGCCTCAGCAGCAGGCTAGTTATGCACCTTCGCCAGTACAGAGTGGTCCTCCACAACCTTTAGGGCGTTCAGGGTATTCAGGAGTAGGTCAGAGCTCCATGGGTTCAGTTTCTGCGAGTAGGGCGTTGGCGATCGTCACCCTACCTCGTGGTCGGTGTGGTAGACCGCATTTCGGGGAGTGTCGTGGTGCCAAGGGAGCTTGTTACTTTTGCGGCAGGCCATTTTGCAGGAACCGCCGACTGTGTGGTAGCACGGATGTTACGACTCACCTTCGTGATCGGGCCGGTTCATCACCTTCACTAGCTGCATGCGCAGGCGTGACTGTGATTAGAATAAAGCGGTAGATTCAGGTATATCCTTAACTCTCTAGATGTTAGTATGCTTGATATGATGAGTTTATGTTGAGTGTTATGTCTAGATAGCATTGTGTAAAAGTATGATCTAGAGAACATGGGTAGTTGAAAAGTTAAGTATGGGGGTATGGAAAGTGTGAACCTTAGATTATTTCACGATTGAGACCTTAGATGTAAGGTCGTCTTGAGTAAAGGATTTTGCAAATGATCATTGTCGGAGTGCATTATATGCCTAGAATGTATTAGTGTGATAAGTCCATGGGTAGTGTGAGATGGAAGTGGTAGCTTTCATGATGTGAATTAGTAAGATTGTTCCGGATCGAGAAACAAGAAAGTTCGGCACGATGGAGGGTCGGGTTGAGGGCGTATTGCGGGTCAACCCGTAGCCCTGTTTAAGGTGGGGTCAGTTCTGGGTGGTCCCGCCAGGTGGTAGGGTCACGAGGGTGCTAGGCCCAAGTTTAGATGACCATCGTATGAGTTCGTGGATATGTTCGACCAGAATCGGATCGTGGAGGCCGGGAATGGCCTTAAAGAGGATCGAGGCTAGTAAGATGACCAAGTTTGGAGGTAGTGACTCCAGAAATTTTTGGGAACTGAAGTAAGGACTGAAGTATGGTACGTATACTAGAAGAGTTCAAGTGTTCGAGAAGAGTACGATGAGTAAGGAAAGAAGTGAACATGTGCTGAGAGAATAGAAATGATCATTACTTTTGTGAAGTAAAGGTGCGAAGGGAATATCTTTTTACCGGGGGTGGAAGCTTTTGTAATGCTAGAGGTGGTTCCTCGTTGACTTAGGGTTAGATAATTGCGCGTGTGTTATTTTGTGGCCAGGTGTGGCATTGGCAACTTGTTAAGAGAAACTTTATCGTTATCCGTCGTGGAAGGAACATTCGGGACGAATGTTTCTAAGGAGGGGAGAATGTTATACCCCGTATTTTCCAGAGTATATACGTGAGGGCGTACGTATACAAGTTTAAGCCTTAAGTAGGCAAAGTGGCAAAATTTGTACACAACACACGAAAAGAATCGTTTTCCGACGAAACGTTTTCCAAACTTTGCGAAGGGAAAAATACGGCTATGTCATTGATTATTTTTGCGGATTTTTCCGAGAGATGAAATATTTTGGACCAACGAGAGGTGACACTTGTCCTCAAGTGGACGGCATTGGGAGGGCATTCCTTGCACGTTTTTTGTGCTTTCTTTTGGTCAAGGGTTAGGTAGGATATTTTGTGTAGTAGATGGATAAGGACACATGGTTAAATCCTCACCCTACACTTGCACCACACTTGGCTTAATCTTGGCCATTGATTGGCCTATAAATACCCCTCTAATGCAAGACCTTTCTTCATCCACACTTGTGAAAATCCAAGGCAAAAATCCCTCTCCCTCTCAAAGCTCTTCCAAATCACCCTCCCCTCGAGAAGGCCTCACGAACCCCCTTGCCTAAAGTTGTTCTCGAAAATACCCCCCCTTTGGTAGAAAATACTTCTCCAAGTATTGTTGTTTTTATTCCAAAATACTTTAGCCCAAATACTTTGTAGTACTTTCCAAAGTTACCTCTATACGTAGAGCCCGTAAATACTACTATATTCCCTTAAGTCACAAAAACGAAACCCTAAGGAAAATCTTCATAGCCGGTTGAAGTATTAAGAAGAAGTTGCGTAGAACTTCTAAGGGTTGTTTGGAGCGGGTTGGAGCGCCTGGAGTAGGAGCTAAAACGTTGCTCAGGATCGACTTATAACTTGGATAATTTTAGGCTTATCGAGGTAAATACTCTTGTCCTTATATTGTAATTGGAAATTACATACTGTAGTATTATTAGAAATGAATATAAGATTCATAGAAGAGAATTGAACTGTAATAGAAGGATATTACAGAAAAGACTTGAATAGATCACGTCAGAAGAATATTAAAGAAGAAGAATCAGATTTACATAGACCGTATTTACTGAGACTTATAACCTTTATTGGTTGAATGTTCTGCGAGTAGCATGTACTACTTGGAAGGTGGACAAGGCTAGCCGTTATAGCCGTGAGCGTTTTGCTAATAGTCGATAATCGTCGCGAGGTATGTGATTCTTCCTATCCTCTTGAGCATGATATTTTAAAGGAATATATATATAGTACTGCAGACGCACGTGTTAATCGAATGTAGTTTTACGCAATGTCTTGTGACTTAAGCCTGAATAATAAGAATCCGGAGGTATTTTAAAAGAATATATATATAGTACGGTAGACGTACGTGTGTTAACTGAATGTAGTTTTACGGCAATGTCTTTTGACTTAAGCCTGAATAATAAGAATTTGGAAGTATTTCAAAAGAATTAAGAATCCTTTTTGAAAGAAGAATAATACTTGGTTTGAAAGCTTAAGAGTTATACTAGCTTTATGGGAAGTTAGGTATAACGACTTAAGAGAGATAAAAAGAATGATTTATTGATTTTAAGAAGTTAAGAGACTTGATCTTAAAAGATAAGAGACTTGACTTAATTGAATTAATATGAATTTTGTTAAAAAAGGGTGAAACCTCATTCGTGAGTAATGAGTACTTGGTTTTTAAAAGGAATAATGTTTTACTGATTTCGGAAATCAGAATAAGTATCGAACAAACCATCGCAGCTTAATACAGGAAATGTATTGAATAATTAAGTATTATTAAAACCAGTAGAAACCTCCATCTGCATAGAAGCTAAGATGAGACAAAATGATATTACATTTCCTAGATCATGGCTGCTTTTATAAGATTGTTATAAACAAAGAATAACCTACTCACACATAAGGCTTATTGTTTTAAAGGGGAGTACGTTATTTGATTAAGACTATAAACTATGAAATCTTTCCAAACTAAAAGACGAGTATCCAAATTAGGCAAACTTGAACTTTTGGAAAAGAATGTGTTACTTGACGTTGTTCTAGAAAGTGTAAGCCACTTGGTTAAAACAAAGGTAAAGTACTTTATTTTAAAACATGAACGATTTGGCACTACGGATAATAGTATCGAGTTGTTTTTACGTAAAAGAGGTCTTTTGAAAGGATTAATGTATGTAGTACTTTGGGGTTAAAACCCGATTTGTTGTAATAAAATAAGAGTCTATAAGTATGTTGAACTTGCCTATGTTTGTGGTAATAGCCTTTGTTGTGCAAGTGTTGTATTTACGTACTACCGCGTCTCTTTGAGGCCTATCGATCGATTGATGGACATACCGACACGATGGGTGGCCCACGTATGCTTCCATTAGAGTGTGATGTTGTTACATGGACATGTCCGCACCGATGCACTCCGGCATGCGTTACGCGGCGTTAATCACCCGATATATTGTTATTGTTGTTACATGGACATGCTCGCACCGATGCATTCCGGCATGCGTTACGCGGGTTAATCACCCGATATATTGTTATTGTTGTTACATGGACATGCTCGCACCGATGCAGACTCCGGGGCATGTGGGCTACGCGCAGGTTGATCACCCTGTATTGGTATAATTGTCACATGGACATGCTCGCACCGGCGCACCGGCATGCCATGCGCAGGGTTGATTACCCGGTACCTTATTATTATTGTTGCATCCTGGACATGTCTGCACCGATGGAGAATTCCGGGGGCATGTGGCCAAGATGCGAACATGATTGATGTTGTGGGCGTGAGACCCATAGTTATATTTGAGTGATGACTTTGAGGGCGTGAGTCCCTGACTTAACTGCGTTTATGATTGCGTACTGTATTTTGGTTATCATATATGTCTCCTGCTTTATAATAACTGCTATGATTTAACTACGATTTTCGCCACATACTTGGTACATGTCAGATCGACTCCTTCGGGCCGCGTTCACGCCGCAGTGTAGGTACATCGGTCGTTGATCCCCGCTTCTAGGATCACAAATCAGCGTATTGGGAAGCTCCGTTTCTCCGGAGGCTTATCTTTTGGTATGTTACCCTGAGTCTGTAGGTTCTTGTACATACAGGGGTATGGCGGGGCCCTGTCCCGCCATAGTTGTCGTTACATTCTTAGAGGTCTGTAGTACTGTTGTGGGCAGGGTTTGTAAAAAGGATTAAACTGTTCAAACTTTGTATTTATATATATATGCCGAAAGGCGACTTTCTCTCAGAAAATGTGTTTCATTTTACAGTTGTTTCATGTCTTGTTTTTATGTTCCGCTGATTACTCTGATGTATGACTACTTGGGTGCCCGGGTAAGGCACCAGTCACGGGCCCCGGAACGGGTCGTGACATCTATAACCAGGAGGCTGCAGGACATTTAAGATTGGTTTCCATTCTTCTCACTCTGAGATCGTGCGATAAAGCTGTGTTGTTAGGGTCGTCTCCCCCTAACGAGTTATGTTGATTGCGATTATGGAAAGCGAAGAGTGACCGGGAAGGACTTTGTGGATTGCGTATCCAGGTTGGTAATGATTATAGTATAGTTGGTATTATGACATACAGCTATACGGAGTTATGTATGAGGGTCGGAAGCGTGTTGCTTAGAATGATTTTAGATTACCAAGAGTTGGTAAAGACTAACTAGATACCGGGAAGGTATGGAACAGTTAATGAATTCTCGCCAAGGTCTTATGTTTTATTTCGAGATAATTGGGAAAGGATGAGTTGTCTGAAAGGGCAGTGAACCCTTAAGAAGTCATGTTAAGAAACTTAATGGAATGTCGTGTTAATAGATTAAGCTACGTGGTATGATTAAGAGAATGGTACGGGTGAGACCCGTATGGAGTAAGTATGGTTGTTGTGATCAAGACAACACGATTATGGTATTATGAGAAGTTATTGTACCCATTTACGGGGGGACTGATAAGGTAGGCTTAGAGCATGGAAATTGCGAGCCTAAGAATGTTGATAACCGCCGAGACCTTAGGTATATAAAGCCTTCTCGGGTAGTAAAAAGTTAAGTCAGACCAAGGATAAGAGTTAAGTACGACGCTGAGTCGGGTTGAGGACCTATTACGGGTCGCCTTATAGTTTGAAATGAAGTGAGATCAGTTGGTAGTAGTTCTGCTACGTGACAGGGTCACGAGGGTGCAAGGCCCAAGTCTAGTTAATTGTTTTAGGGGTTCGTGGACGTGTTCCACCGAAACCAGGTCGTGAGAGCCGGAAATGGCCTTATATTGTTTTTTTGAGTGACTCCAAAGATTGGAGGCCAGAATCAGTATGGAAGTTATGTATGTATGCTAGTATGAGTTGGAAGTATGGAAAGAGTACGACCAATAAGAAAGATAGCAACCAAGTGTAACAGAATAGAGCCTGAATCCATAAGGACCTTTCGAGGTAGCTACACCAGTGAGTGTTTGGGGTGGTAGCTGAGCGGGTATATGAGATTTGCCCGGTGATGATACAGTCGTCAGACCCTAGTAGACCTAGTAGAGATGATTACGACAGACTTTGAGGTCATTATGTGTAGGGACTAGTTGGTATCGTGAGTGCCAAGGTTGACATCTTAGTATAAATATTGTTATGTGGCCATGAATGGCATATGTTGTATGAAGGGTGTAGTAAAAGGACTATGTCGCTATCTATTTAGATTGGACTCCGAAAGAACATTCGGGGACGAATATTTCTAAGGGGGGAAGAATGTTACACCCCGTAATTCAAGGACATGGTTAAGAGAATGTCACGACCCGTTCCGGGGCCCGTGACTGGTGCCTTACCCGGGCACCCAAGTAGTCATACATCAGAGTAATCAGCGGAATATAAAACAAGACATGAAACAGTTGTAAAAAGAGACACAGTTTATCTGATGAAAAGCTTGCCTTTCGGCATATATATATATATAACCCAAGTTTTGCAGTTACATCCCAAATGTACAATAGGACTACGCACTTAGAATGTAAACAACTATGGCGGACAGGCCCCGCCATACCCTCGATCAGACAAAACTAACGACACCAGGGAGAGCATACCCAACAGTAGAGCCTCCGGAGAAGATGGAGCTCCTGACACCAATGCAAAGAGATCCTAAGGATGTGGATCTAGCACCTGCTTGCCCTTACCTGCGGCATGAACGCAGCCCCCCGAAGGAGGTCAGTACAACAGGTACCAAGTATGTGAAACTGTAAGTACTTAAATGAAAACATATCATTTTAAAATCAGTTTACATATATGTATGAAACAACCAAGGTAACCGCACATAGTGCCACATCATAAACAAGAGCAACAATAGGTAAAGCGTGATGTGTCTTTTCTAGGTCGCGAATGATCGGGCAGGCCACTCGCCCATATTATCATTCTGCAAGACTAATCCTGGACTCCCGGAGTCCGCATAGGCCACTCACATAGGCCCGCATGAGGTATAACCCCGCATCGAGGGTAGCTACTCCTCGAACGCCCGGACTCGTTGTCGCGCATGGCCACATAGACCGCGTGAGGCATAACCCCGCATACTAACACGAACTCGTGGCTCGGCATAGGCCCCGACCCGCATGAGGTATTCTCGAATCATGGTCCTGCATCACTGAGTCAACCCGCATCGGAGGCGCTTAACCCCGGTATCATCCAAGAGGTGAGTGATATAGTACTAACACAACAGCTTATAGTTCAAACAACATAAGCATAAGTAAGACTGACCTCTTTACACAAACGTTACAAGATACTAACACATAGCACCACAATATGTCTACTCACCAAAACCATCTTATTATACCTTTCAGAGATCAATACAAGTCTTTTATAAAACACATAAGTAAACTGTTCCTTTTTATAAAACTTAAGCCGTTATACTTAACTTCCCATAAAGCTAGTATAACCCTTAAGCTTCTTGTTTTAAAAACAACTATTCTTCTTCTTTCAAAAACTGTGTTATAATTCTTTTGAAAGACTTTTTAAGATCTTTATTATTCAGGCTTAAGTCGCAAGACATTGCCGTAAGTATTATTCAGGCTTAAGTCGAAAGACATTGCCGTAGTTATTATTCAGTTAACACATGTACGTCTACCGTACTATATATATATTTAAAATATCATGCTTTAGGAAGAATCACATACCTTCCTACGAAAACCTCCTGCCAAGTTGAATATGTCGCGCGCAGAGAATCAGCCTATAATAGTCACAGACATCTATCAAAGTCTAGACTACTCTGAAGGTCATTCTAAACAGAGGGTTCACAATTCTACGGAAAGTCGGGCAGCACTTCCCTACCCGGTGAGCTTATATAAGTCTACTGTGAAAACAGTCCTATGTAATAACAGTTTGATTATTCTTCTTTTAAACCCTTCTACTGTGATAACAGTTCAATTCTATTCTGTAATAATCTTCTAAGTATTTAATACTTATTCTTATACTTCTACAGTATGCATTCTCTAATACAAAAGAGGGTTAGGATTATTTACCTCGGTAAGCCCAATAATATCCTAGATAAAAGTCGATCCGGAGCAAGGCTTAGCTCCTAAGTTGTACGCTCCGATAGCTCCAAGGAAACCTTAGAAGTTCTTCACAACTTCTACTAAATACTAAGGGATTTGGGCTAGGGTATTTTGGGCATTATAACAATACTAAAAGGCAACTTTTCTACCAAGGGAGGGGGGGTAGATTTCGGCTAGGCTAGTGGGAAGGCCCTCGCCAAACTTACTCAAGGGGATAGCTTTGGACGAACAAGCTCTGGGAGAGGGAGGGTTTTTCAAGACTTGAAGTAATTTGTGGATGAAGAACTCTTCATCTTTGAGGGTATTTATAGGTCGAAGTGGCCAACCAAGGGCCAAGATGATGCCAAGTGCAAGGCAAGTGTAGTGTGAAGATTTAGGCAAGTGTCCATACACAAAATATCCTACCAACTCCTTGACTTGTGCAAAGGCACAAAAAACGTGCCACTCTAGTCCAATTCGTCCAATGGACGATTTCAAGTCCACCAATTGGAGGGTGCCAAGTGTCGCCCTCCCGTTGGTCCAAAATGTTTCGTCTCTCGGAAAAATCTGCAAAAATTAGAAATGGCATAGCCGGAATTTACCCTACGAAAGCTGTGGAAACGTTTCGTCAGAAAACTACTCTTTTAGCGAGTTGTGCACAATTTTCGAACTTGGCCTAACTTTAAGGCTAAACTTTCGTACGTACGCCCTCACGTACATACTCCGGAAATACGGGGTATAACATTCTCCCCTCCTTAGAAACATTCGTCCCGAATGTTCCTTCCCAAGACAGATAACGATAAGGTTCTTCATAACTTAAATAGCTTTGCAAAAGCCACACACGCCACAAAACAACACTTAGGCAAAAATGATAACGAAAATTTACAAGTAGGAAAGTGAATTACCGGAGGTGTGGGAATAGGTGAGGATACTTCGCCTCATGTCCTCCCGGCTTCCCACGTCATCTCCTCCCCGAGCTCGTTCCGCCACAAGACTTTGACGAAGCCACGCCCCGTCCGCAGACGCCTAACCTGACGATCGACTATCGCTATGGGAATCTCCTCATACGATAACCCCTCGGTCACCTGGACATCGCCAATCGGGTGTACCCTAAGATGGATCCCCGATACATCTCCTCAGCATATATACGTGAAAAACCGGATACACTGCCTCCAGATCGGACGGCAGATCCAACTCATAGGCAACCTTGCCTACCCTGCGGACAATCTGAAACGGCCCAATATACCTTGGGTTGAGTTTCCTCTTCTTCCCGAATCTCATCACACCCTTCATGGGTGACACCTTTAGGAAAACCCAATCATGAACCTCGAACTCAAAATGCCGACGACGATGATCTGCATATGACTTTTGTCGACTCTGAGCTGTCAGCAACCTCTCCTGGATAAGCTTCACCTTATCCATCGCCGCCGCACCAATCGTCCCACTAACTGCACCTCGCCCACATCGAACCAGCCTATAGGCGATCTGTACTTCCTCCCATACAAGGCCTCATAAGGCGCCATCTGAATACTGGAGTGGTAGCTATTATTGTATGCAAACTCAACTAGAGGCAAATGATCCTCCCACTACCCTGGTCGATAACACGGGCTCGCAGATATCCTCGAGAGTGCGGATAGTGCGCCACCGTCCGTCTGCTCTGTGGATGGAATGCGATCGTGCTCACTGCGCCCCTAAACCCTTCGAAAGACCTCCGAGTTAGCCGTAAACGGGCTCTCATGCGATATGATCGAAATAGGGACTCCATGCCTAACGATCTCTGATGTAAAGTCCGCATAATCCATAGCCGAAAAGTCGCCCCGACGGAAGAAAGTGGGCTGATTTCGTCACCGTCGACGATAACCCTTATAGAATCATGTCTCCTCCGAGTGCGGTAATCCCGTGATGAAGTCCATGTTGATCACCTCCCACTTCCGTGTCGGATCTCTATCGTCAGAACAAACCACCGTGCCTCGTGCTCTACCTTACTCGCCGACAACACGCACCGAGCTACGAACTCGCAACGCCCTCTTCAAGCCATCCCACCAATACACGGATCTGGCGTCGTGGTACATCTTGGTCGACTCGATGGATGGAGTAACGCTACCGTGTGCTTCCCCAAGAACTCCGCCAAGTCCTCAAACATCCGGAACACACAACTCGCTCAAACCTTAGCACCCCATCGTGCTACTCAAAAGGACCCTTGCCTCACGAAGAGTCAGACACGATAACGTGTCAAAACGGATCCTCGAATTGCCTCTTCACCTCTCGACGATGGAAGACTCGGCAACCTCACGAACTCGAACCCCATCGCTATCGTAATCAATCAAACGGACACCAAGGCTCGCTAATCGATGCAAATCACGAACCATGTCCCTCCTCTCTAGCCGCACATCCGATAGGCTCCCATCGACCTACGACTAAGAGCATCTGCCACAACATGGCCTTCCCGTGGTACAGATATCAACATCGTAATCCTTAAGCAACTCTAACCACCGCCTCGCCGTAAGTTCACTCCTCTGGTGAAGATATACCGAGGCTCTTGTGGTCTCAGATAAATATCCACGTGAACCCCATACAAATAGTGCCTCAGATCTTCGGCGTGAATCACCGCCGCCAACTCCAAATCGCGGGTGGGGTAGTTCCTCGTGTTTCTTCACCGTCCGGATGCATACGCTATAACCTTGCCATGCCGCATCAACACACATCCCAACCCGATGCACGACGACGCAATACACAACATAACCGTCGACCTCCGGAAGAGTAAGAACGGGGCGGTGCCGGTCCTCTTTCAAGAATCGAAACCCCGCCACAAGCATCACCATCGAAACTTGGCTGCTTTCCGAAGTCACCCTAGTCAATGGTGCGTAGATAAGCAAACTTCTCCACGAACCGATAATAACTCGCAAGGCCCGTAAAATCGCGAACCTCTGCCGGAGTAGAGTTCTAGGCCAAGTCCCGATCGCCTCGATCTTGGCCAGATCTACTGAATACCATCGGCCCGGCAATATGCCCAAGAAAAGCCACCGAAGTTAACCAAAACTCACATTTGGAAAACTTGGCGTCAATTTCCGGGTCCCGAGAATCACAAGACAGCCTCAAATGCTCCGCGTGCTCTCGCTTCTGGCGAGAATAAACCAAGATATCATCAATGAACACTATCACAAACGTGTCCAAAATGGTTTGAACACTCGGTTCATCAAATCCATGAATACCGCCGAGCATCGTCAACCCAAAAGACATGACCAACTCATAATGCCCGTCTCGTCCGAATGCGATCTAGGGACATCCACCTCTCTCGACTAACTCGATGATAGCCCGATCGCAGATCAATCTTGAGAAACATCTCGCTCGCAACTGGTCGAACAAATCATCAATCCCGGGAAGGGGTATCTGTTTAATGGTCACCTTGTTCACCGCTCAGAAGTCAACACACATGCGCAGCTGGCCCCGCCCTTCTTCTTCACGAACAATACCGGCGCCCTGGAGAAACACTAGGCACGATGAAGCCGCTTCTCCAAGAAATCCCTGCCGATCCTTCAACTCTCTCAACTCGGCGTGCCATTCTCAGATGGCAGAATGGAAATAGCCGAGTGTCCGCAATATGTCTATACAAAACTCAATCTCCTCTCGTGAGGGATACCCGAGGTCGTCTGAAACACGCCCTGGGAACTCTTCACCACTAGAATCGACGGAAAATCTGGTACCGCAGCTTGAGATCAAACACCCGAACGAGATGGTAGATATACCCTTCGCACCATCTTCCTAGCCTCGAGGTAGAAATAAACTCGCCCTGCGATACCGTGCTCCTCCCACTCAACAACCGGCCTCTCAGAAACTGGAACCGCACTACTTATCTCGCAGCCTACATTGGCGTAGCGAAGCTAGCCAATCCATCCCCATGATCACGTCAAGTCAATCATCTCCAAATCTATCAAGTCGGCTGGTCCGACGATCGTAAATGGTCACAGACAAGCTCTATATACCCGCCGAGCTACCACCGAATCACCCATCGCGTAGCTACCTCGAGTGGTCTATGGATTCGTGCTCTATCCCTATCCTACTAGCAACAAGGGAGATATATAGACAGAGTAGAACCCGGATCTATCAAAGCATACACATCAAACCAGAACCGATAAGGTACCCGTGACGACATCGGTGAGGCCTCACGATCCCGCTTACCGGACAAAGCATAAATGCGGTTCGAGGACCGCTAGAATCGACCCGAGCCACGACCTGCCGCGACCGCTGACCCACGAGTACCGCCTTCGGGCGAGTAATCGTAGGAGATGATGAAGCGCAATGTAACTCGGCGTGAGCCCTACCACCTTGCCGCCGGTCCGACGGGCCCTCGCAGTGACCTGCTGGCTACAATCGTAACAAGCTCCAAAAGTAGTACCACACTTCCCGTAATGGGATCTACCGTGACGCCACACCTTGGGTGGTCCCGACGCCGCATTCTCTGCTACTCGACGCGTCAAGCCCTGGGGCCCCAGTGCGCCTCGAATACTCGGGCCGCGGCCGAGGTCGGCAGAGTGCTCGAGCCGGGCCGTGGTGCAACCCAGATCGCCGAGGCCGCCACCACGATAGCCACCGAAGACCCTCCCGCCCCGCCTTCTTCGCCGTCGCCCACTCGCCGACCTCTGCGCTCGCATCCAAGGGCATGAGCTGCGCACGGGTAATGTCCATACCGGTTGAAGAGAAACACCCGCATACGACTCGGCCATATAATCATCTAGCCCGTGGCGTAGCGGTGCACCCTATCCTCCATATTCGCTACCAACGCTGGGACATATCGAGCCAATGAATCAAACTCGACATTGTACTCGACAAGGCCTCTCTTCCTCGCGAGAAAAATCTATCACCCGCGCCTCCTCATCCGCGAGGCAAGAAGTGAGTGAGGAAAGCCTCTGAGAACTCATCCCAAGTAGTTGGGGACGCGTGCTCTCCCCGGGATAACTCCCACGAATCAAACCAATCGACTGCGGTATCACGCAACCTATGTGAACTAAAGATCACAGACTCGGTCTCCGACGCCCTGATCACCCTCAAAATCCTCTCAGAGTGACGGATGAACTCCTCGCGGATCATCCTCCCGCCGACCAGAAACTCGCGGCTACCACTCAGAAGTCTCGTAGCCTCAAACTCTCGCCTCGGGTGAACCACTGCACGACCGGCTGGATCGAATCACCGTGATCCACTGTCCTCATGTCTGCCACGATCTGGCCAATAGCCGGGCCATCTCTCAGTACCCTAACTCTCCGCCCAGCCGTGGGACGGGAGGCGCGGTACGATAGTCTCTTTGGGATCGGGCGGCGTCGTGGAACTCGCCGTCTCTGGTATAGACTGGGCCCGAGCCCTCGTGACTCTAGGTGTCCCACTAGCGACTCCTCCGCTGCCTTGCCATACAGGCCCTGCCTACGCGAGGCATAAGCATTAGAAAGGAATACGTTAGAAGGGTCCAACTTTAACACAACTCTAAAGCACGATCTCGAGTGAGAAGAATGAAACCAATCCTAAATATCTTATAGCCTCACGATTATTGGTGTGGTGCACAACACACCGATAATCAAGACTTACTAGATACGGTCTGTAGACACTTTCCGAGGATTAATCGCTCGATACCACTTTTGTCACGACTGCCCGGCAGTGGATCGTGCCTTACCCGCACCCAAGTTGTCATACATCGAGTAATCGGAATATAAAACAAGACATGAAACATTGTAAAAGAGACACGCTTATCGATGAAAAGCTTGCTTTCGGCATATATATATATATAACCCAAGTTTTGCGATACATCCCAAATGTACAATAGGACTACGCACTTAGGAATGTAAACAACTATGGCGGACAGTCCCCGCCATACCTGGATCAGACAAAACTAATTACAACAGGGAGAGCATACCCAACAGTAGAGCCTCCGGAGAAGATGGAGCTCCTGACACCAATGCAAAGAGATCCTAAGGATGTGGATCTAGCACCTGCTTGCCCTTACCTGCGGCATGAACGCAGCCCCCCGAAGGAGGTCAGTACAACAGGTACCAAGTATGTGAAACTGTAAGTACTTAAATGAAAACATATCATTTTAAAATCAGTTTACATATATGTATGAAACAACCAAGGTAACCGCACATAGTGCCACATCATAAACAAGAGCAACAATAGGTAAACTGTGACAGGTCTTTTCTAGGCTGCGAATGATCGAAGCAGGGCCACTCGCCCATATTATCATTCTGCAAGCCTAATCCTGGACTCCCGGAGTCCGCATAGGCCACTCACATAGGCCCGCATGAGGTATAACCCCGCATCGAGGGTAGCTACTCCTCGGCAACGTCCTGGACTCGTTGTCCGCATGGCCACATAGACCGCATGAGGCATAACCCCGCATACTAACCTGGAACTCTCGTAGCTCCGCATAGGCCCCCTGGACCCGCATGAGGTATTCTCGAATCATGGTCCCAGACCGCCTGAGTCTACCCCGCATCGGAGGGCAGCTTAACCCCCGGTATCATCTCAAGAGGTGAGTGATATAGTACTAACACAACAGCTTATAGTTCAAACAACATAAGCATAAGTAAGACTGACCTCTTTACACAAACGTTACAAGATACTAACACATAGCACCACAATATGTCTACTCACCAAAACCATCTTATTATACCTTTCAGAGATCAATACAAGTCTTTTATAAAACACATAAGTAAACTGTTCCTTTTTATAAAACTTAAGCCGTTATACTTAACTTCCCATAAAGCTAGTATAACCCTTAAGCTTCTTGTTTTAAAAACAACTATTCTTCTTCTTTCAAAAACTGTGTTATAATTCTTTTGAAAGACTTTTTAAGATCTTTATTATTCAGGCTTAAGTCGCAAGACATTGCCGTAAGTATTATTCAGGCTTAAGTCGAAAGACATTGCCGTAGTTATTATTCGATTAACACATGTACGCTCACCGTACTATATATATATTTAAAATATCATGCTTTAGGAAGAATCACATACCTTCTGAAAACCTCCCGCCAAGTGAATATGTCGCGCAGAGAATCACCTATAATAGTCACGCATCTATCAAAGTCTAGACTACTCTGAAGGTCATTCTAAACAGAGGGTTCACAATTCTACGGAAAGTCGGGCAGCACTTCCCTACCCGGTGAGCTTATATAAGTCTACTGTGAAAACAGTCCTATGTAATAACAGTTTGATTATTCTTCGTTTAAACCCTTCTACGTGATAATTCAATTCTATTCTGTAATAATCTTCTAAGTATTTAATACTTATTCTTATACTTCTACAGTATGCATTCTCTAATACAAAAGAGGGTTAGGATTATTTACCTCGGTAAGCCCAATAATATCCTAGATAAAAGTCGCGCCTGAGCAAGGTTTAGCTCCTAAGTTGTACGCTCCGGTAGCTCCAAGGAAACCTTAGAAGTTCTTCACAACTTCTACTAAATACTAAGGGATTTGGGCTAGGGTATTTTGGGCATTATAACAATACTAAAAGGAAACTTTTCTACCAAGGGAAGGGGGGTAGATTTCGGCTAGGCTAGGGGGGAAGGCCCTCGCCAAACTTACTCAAGGGGATAGCTTTGGACGAACAAGCTCGAGGAGAGGAGGGTTTTTCAAGACTTGGAAGTAATTTGTGGATGAAGAACTCTTCATCTTTAAGGGGGTATTTATAGGTCAAGAAGTGGCCAACCAAGGGCCAAGATGATGCCAAGTGCAAGGCAAGTGTAGGTTGAAGATTTAGGCAAGTGTCCATACACAAAATATCCTACCAACTCCTTTACTTGTGCAAAGGCACAAAAAATGTGCCACTCTAGTCCAATTCGTCCAATGGACGATTTCAAGTCCACCAATTGGAGGGTGCCAAGTGTCGCCCTCCCGTTGGTCCAAAATGTTTCGTCTCTCGGAAAAATCCGCAAAAATTAGAAATGGCATAGCCGGAATTTACCCTACGAAAGCTGTGGAAACGTTTCGTCGGAAAACTACTCTTTTAGCGAGTTGTGCACAATTTTCGAACTTGGCCTAACTTTAAGGCTAAACTTTCGTACGTACGCCCTCACGTACATACTCCGGAAATACGGGGTATAACAGAGAATGTACGTAAGGAACACAAGACTTGAAAAGGGTACGAAAGGAAGAATTGTTTTTCCGACGGAAAATCTTCCGAACGTCGGAAAGGAAAAATGTTCGTTGTTGAGAATTGGATTCTCAAAATACTTTATTTGAAGAGTATGGAACTTATTAACATTATGGAAATTTATTTTTACGGATTTGGTCAAGTGGGGCCCACCCGAGGAATTTTACGTTTTGTGGGGCCCACGAGTGTTATGGAATTTTATGGACGAATGAGAGGGCGACACGTGGCACCCCCACATGGTGTTGGACGAAATTTGCAAGGTTAAAATGGTCATTGACCATTGAAGATGATAAGTTTTGCTAGCTTGATAATATTGACCAAGTCAACTTGTCCACTTGGCTTTAATTAATGTTTTTCATCCTAGCCACACATTTGTTATTATCTTGACCCTCCATTGTGTTATATATACATAACTAGTGCAAGACTAAGTCTCCAACACTTAGAATATTTTCACAACATTTCTTACCCACAAGTGAGGCTCTCGGGTTTGTGACAAAGTCCCACACAAAATTTTGTAGTTTTGATCCATTATTCACAAGACTTAAACCCAAGGTCCCTAAGGGTATTGTAAGGATATCTCAATAGAAAGATTTCAGAAAAACGGCTTTTTCACGTTAGTCGCAAGGCGAAAACCTAAGTAGTTTCCCTAGTTTTGGATTGGAAATGAAAGAGAAGTTGGTTGTGAACTTCTAAGGGCTTCAAATAGCGGATTGGAGCGTAAAGGAAATGAGCTAAGAATTGCTAAGGAGCGACTTTGAATCTTGGAAATTTTAAGGGCTTGTAAAGGTATAATTCTTGTCGTTTTAGTAATTAAGATTACTTATTGTTGTAGCTATGGATATTAGCAAGCATGAGATGTTTATATTATGAAGTTTGATAAGTATATTGGCTATTGGAACCCTAATCCGAAAACTAGTATGTTTAGCCCTTGAGATTTCAATTCAATTGGATTATTAGTTTAAGTCGTCACATGTGTCACGACCCGAACCCGGGCCCGTGACTGGTGCCTTACCCCGGGCACCCCAGTAGTCATACATCAGAGAAAAATCAGCGGAACATAAATCAACAACATAAAATAAATGTATATAAACAATAATCAGGAAACTTGCCTTTCGGCATATATATAACAACAATTTTTTCAACATGAGCAGTTTAATCCTTTTTACAAACCACGCCACAACAAGATTACTACGCACTCTACGAATGATATGACAACAACGACGGGACAGGGCCCCGTCATACCCCTGAATGTAAGCACCTACAACAACAGGGGACTATACCAAGACAAGCCTCCGGAGAAACGGAGCTTTCCCAAACGCTGAACTGTGACCCTAAGAGCGAGGATCAACGACTGGTGTACCTTTACCTGCGGCATGAACGCACTTCCAGCGAGGTCGATAACAGCAAAAGTATGTGAAACTGAAAATACTGTAAATGAAATCATAGTAGTCTATATAAAGCAGGAGACATGTATGATAACAAAACTACAGTTCACAATAAACAAGCAGTCATATCAAGTCAGGGACTCACGCCCTCAAAGTCATCACTCAAATATAACGATGGGTCTCACGCCCACAACATCAATCATGCCCGTGGAATACCTTCCTCACTGCCGGCAGTTTATGATATAAAAGCACCAAGGAACACATGAACACCGTGTCCCACTGTGCATAATAAAACCGTGACGGTAAGTACGGGCATAGCCGACTACTAACACCCACGCACCAACAAGGTCATGAATCGTATCATAAGATCTGTCTGCATCGTCACATGATCAAAGCCGCCACTTGCCCGCAGTATCTAATGCGCGTCTAGCCCCGAACTTTCCGCAGCTCGCGTAGGCCAATCTCATCGCCCGCATGAGGTATTCCCGCGTCGAGGGTAGCTACTCCCGGCATCGCCCGGACTTCGCACCGCACGGCCACATGGACCGCATGCCCATAAAGGACGACACTAACACGGAACTCGTGAGCTCGCATAGCCCTCGACTGCATGAGGTATTCTCGAATCATAGGTCCATCGACCCGCCTGAGTCTACCCCGCATCGGAGGGCAGCTTAACCCCCGGAATCATCTCAAGAGATGAGTGATGTAAAATACTAACACAACCGCTTATCGTTAAACAACATAAGCACAACAAAGGAAAACCCCTTTACACAACATCACAAGATACTAACACACGTAGCATCCTAGCATGTTTACTTATCAATCAACAAGAAAGTATTACAAGGCTATCACAAACCAACACAATCAAGTTATACACACAAGGTACTTTCCACTATATGCCAACAAGTTCGGGGTTTTATCCCCAAAGTACTTCATACATTTACTCTTTAAAAGATACGTTACTATCACAATGTCACACAATACCCGTAGTATAAAAATAGAGTGACTATCTTTTTAAAGTAAATCAATTACTTCTCTTTGTAAAATCAAGTAGCAACATTCTTTCCAATGTTCAAGTTTGCCTAATTTCCAATGTTCAAGTTTGTCTAATTTTTCGAAAGGGTTTCGCAGTTCATAGTATTAATCACTTAAGAATATCATTCTCTTTTAAACCATCTGAGAAACATAAGCCTTATATGTGAGTAGGATATTCTTGTTTGTAAAAATCTTATTACAGCAGCCATGATCTAGGAAATATCATTTTGTCTCATCTTAGCTTCTATGCAGATGGAAGTTTCATCGGTTTTAGTAATACTTAATTATTAAAAACATTTCCTTTATTAACGCTGCAGATGGTTTGTCGGTACACATCCTGATTTCCGAAATCAGTAAAACATTCTTAAGCCGTTATACCTAACTTCCTATAAAGCTAGTATAACTCTTAAGTTTTCAAAACCAAGTATTACTTCTTCTTTCAAAATGATTCAAAAATCTTTTGAAATACTTCATGTTCTTTATTAACACATAACAAGCCAGTTATAGTTCAAATCAGTTACCTTTTAAGAACCACAAGTATTTTCTTATCAACATAAAGCTATTATAACCGACTTCCCATAAAGCCGTTATAACACTTTATGTTTTAAACCAATCAAATACATTTAGCACATGACGCTCACCGTACTACATAGTTCACACATATCATGCTAGAAGAGATAGGAAGAGGTTCACATACCTCGCGACGAGTATCGACTAATAGCAAAACGCTCAAGTACATCCAACCGTCGGCTACTCCTGCCAAGTAGATCGCGCCATACGTAGTACTTCAACCTATAAGGCCACAAGGCGCTTATTAACATTTAGATCCCTTCAGAGAACATTCTACGTAAAATTCGTAGCACATTTCCCCGCAACAGCGTAAATCTCCTCCTCATCTGGGCTGCTACCAAGCCAACCGAGGGGGTTATCGTCTAACGAGCGGGTACAATTCTACTCCACGACTACTACACAAGTCTCTTATCTGATACCCTATGTAAAATACGATTCAAGATTCTTCTTTCGAAAAGGTTTATTATTCAGGCTTAAGTCAAAAGACATTGCCGACAACAACGTTCAGTTCTATATATAGTATACTTCAACTATATAGTCTAACAATCATGTAATTTCCAATTACAATAGAGGGACAAGATAATTACCTCGATAAGCCCATAATTATCCAAGTTTAAATGTCGTTCCTGAGCAAGGTTTAGCTCCAACCCCGTGCGCTCCAACCCGCTCCAAACTACCCTTAGAAGTTCTAACCAACTTCTATACTACTACTCCAACTATCCATGGAGATTTTCCTTAGGGTTTCGGTTTTGTGACTGACGGGAAGTATAATAGCATAACTGAGCTTTTCGTATAAGTATAACCTTAGAATACTACAAGGTATACGGCTAAGGTAATTTGGGCATTATAACAATACTTTTGAGAGTATTTCTAACAAGAGGGGGGGTGTATTATACGAGACAACTAGGCTGGGGTACCCCACACCACACTACAAGGAGGGAAGAGGGCTCTCGCCAAGGGCCTTTCAAAGGGAGAGGGGCTCTTGGGCGAGAGTCAACAGGGGAGAGGAGGGATTTTAACACTTAGAAGATTTGTGGAAAGGATGAAGAATTCATCAAAGGGAGAGGGGTATTTATAGCACAAGCCAAGGCCAACCAATGGCCAAGATCTTGCCAAGTGCATAGCAAGTGTAGGGCCAAGATCTTGCCAAGTGCACACTAGCCAACTAACACAAAAATATCCTACCAACCCTTGACCAAACAAGGCCAACTTTCGGCCACCTTTACCGCCCCCACTCCACCAATGAGAGGGTGCCAAGTGGCGCCCTCTTGTTGGTCCAAAATGTTTCGTCTCTCGGAAAAATCCGCAAAAAATAAAAATGTCATAGCCGGAATTTTCCCTACGAAAGCTGTGAAAACGTTTCGTCGAAAAACGACTCTAAACGGGTGTTGTGAACAAAATAAATTTCGGCCAAGCCTTACTACAAGTTCAAATTTTCTACGTACGTCCTTACGTACATACTCTGGAAATACGGGGTATAACATTCTCCCCTCCTTAGAAACATTCGTCCCGAATGTTCCTTCTAAGTCTTAAAACAAACGCGCGCCGGTATAGTCCTCACTGCTATACTTACGAAAACAATCCTGCCACGCATGGCCACGGAACCAACTTGCGCAAAATACTTACCTCCAAGTCCACGAGGAAACACCTCTAACATCACCACAAACACCTCTCTCCGGGGTCTAAAATATACTTCCTTCGCACCTTCTCTTTACAAAAGAAATACTTTTGTCACTTTGCCGCGAGGTTCACTCCGGCGACCCAACAAATGGTACCGGGCTGCATGCGATCCCTGAGGCTGACGTACACTCGAACTCTTACCAAATTTCTGATACTGCTACAGTTTCCAAAACTCGGGGTTACTATCTCTAACGTGGTCATCATTAACTGGGAACACTCTGGATGGATCTCCGATACTTTCCCGATCATAACAATACGAAAGACCGGACGTACTGCCTCCTAAGTCGGACGGCAAAAGCTAACATATATGCAACCTGGCCTATTCTTCACATGAACTTAAAAGGCCCAAAACAACTCGCTAAGTTTCCTCTGTTTTCCAAAACTCGTCACACCCAAACCGGGTGGTACCTTCAAGAAGACCGATCACAACGAACTCTAAGCGTCGCCGATTTTCCACTACGATTTCTCCGAGCCGCGGAACCTCTTCTAGACAAGCTTCACCCTATCCACATCCTGCCAACACGTATCAACCAATTTTCTCAACCTTGCCAACATCGAACCAATCGGCCAAGAACTTACACTTCCGCCCCTACAAGGCTTCATAAGGCGACATCCGAACATTGAAATGGTAGCTTAAACACTACCTCCACAGAGACAACAATCCCACAACTATCCTCAAATCAAACACCGCCCGAGGCGAATGCGATTCGAGACTCACCCGAGTTCTTAACACATGCCAGTAAAACTTCCAAACAAAACAGCCATAACGGGCTCCACATGCGCCATAAGGTGAAGTTAGGCACCCCGTGCAGCCCTACAACCTTTCTGATACAACAACACTGCCGAGTGAACGGTCCCGACCGAAGAACACGATGGGCTGCCCCCATCGGCCCGACCACTGGTCGAACGCATCCACGAACTCATACGCTGGTTAACTAAACCTGGGCCTAACACCCTCGTGACCCTACCACAAGGCGGGACCACCACAACTGACCCCACCACCATACATGCCGCGGGTTGACCCGCAACATGGCCTCAACCCGACCCGGCATCGCGCAAAACACTAGCTCCCCGAAGGAATAATTCCACAAATCATGTTACGAAAACCTAGCGGTCTTCCTAGCTCGACTACCTTCTTTCAAATCACGCTACTCAGGGACTTATCCCACAACCATAGCCCACGTGCACCATGCACTCTGATAAGGATCAAACATAACACTACACCTATACTCGAGATGGCCTTACCTCTAAGGTCTCTACGTATAAAACTCTAAGGCTCACACTTTCTCTATCCCCCAATCTTCCCCGGTTACTAACCATGATTTCTAATCACCAATTACACACTGCTATCAGAACATAGCACTTAAGATATACTCATCTCATCATACGTACTAATCTCTAGAGGGTTAAGGATAAACTCAGATTCATCGCTTCACTCCCTTAAGTCGTTCTAATCAAACCTGCCCCGTAGGGCGCATAGCTAAGGGAGGTGACGAACTACCCATCGATCCTGAAGGCTAAGTCCTTCTACAAGGACATTCTTTCGACATCAGACCCTGACGGTCGTAGGTAAAACAAGTACCAACTAAAAGACGACATTCCCCGAGATGACGTCTGTCACACTGTGAACCGGAAGCCCTGTAGTTCTGACCAAATCCTGCACACCCCGAACGTCCTGAACCCCTTGGAGGAGCATTCTGCACAGGTGGAGGTGCATATCTAATCTGCTGGTGAGGCGACTCGCCTCGAAGGTTACCAAAGGACCTTGCTGCTCTGGCCCTCTTCTGCAGATTGCCGTTAACCCGTCGATCCTACGCTTTCGCCACTGCGCATAAGCCCGCATACGAGCCATGCTCAAGCCTAATCGAAGAATTACTTGCACAACCTCTCTAGATAGTCATCAAGACTCGCGATACATCGGTATACTCTCCGTAGCCAAATCCATAGCTAGTAATAGGGTTGCCTTCGTGCAATCTAAATTCACTGTTCCCGGTCGTGGAACTAAAGGTTCCAATATCATGGCCGCAGAGGAATCGCTGCCGCCGCAGCTAAACTCTCTGGGCTAGTGGCGTCGCAGAACCCCGAATGAAGCACCACCAGTGATGATTGGGCTGTGCCCACGTAACCCTCTCAGATTTACCGCAGCCTCCTCGATTGCTTGCCCTCCCGGCTCGGGTTGCTCACGCGGAGGCATAACGGTAAGGGAAAGAAATACGTTAGAGGGGTCCAACTTATCACACAACTCTAAGGCACGATCTCAGAGTGAGAAGAATAGAAACCAATCCTAAATATCCTATAGCCTCCTGATTATTGATGTGGTGCACAACACACCGATAATCAAGACTCTCTTATCGATACGCCTGTAGACACTTTCAGAGGATTAATCGCTCACGATACCACTTTTGTCACTTTGTCGCGAGCCTTGCTCCGACGACCCAACAAATGGTACCGGCTGCGATCCTCGAGGCATGCCTACGCCCTTCTCGTGATGTGCCATACGAGAGCCACGGTTGGCCCTGTTTCGTGGTAGAGCTCGCCTCTTATACGCCACTTCGGCCCAGAGGTCGATAACAGTAAAAGTATGTGAAATCAAAATATCAGAATGAAATCATAGTAGTCTATATAAAGCAGGAGACATGTATGATAACAAAACTACCGTTCACAATAAACAAGCAGTCATATCAAGTCAGGGACTCACGCCCTCAAAGTCATCACTCAAATATAACGATGGGTCTCACGCCCACAACATCAATCATGCCCGTGGAATACCTTCCTCACTGCCGGCAGTTTATGATATAAAAGCACCAAGGAACACACATGAACACCAGGTCCCACCTGTGCCATAATAAAACCGTACGGGGTAAGTACGAAGGCATAGCCGACTACTAACACCTACAGCATCAACAAGGTCGCGAATCAGATCATAAGATCTGCCTGCATCACATGATCAAAGCCGCCACTTGCCCGCAGATCTAATGCGCGCGTCTAGCCCTCGAACTTTCCGCACTCGCGTAGGCCAATCTCATCGCCCGCATGAGGTATTCCCGCATCGAGGTAGCTACCCCCGTCGTCCCGGACTTCGCACCGCATGGCCACGGGACCGCATGCCCATAAAGGACGACACTAACTCGAACTCTCGTAGCTCCGCGATAGCCCACAGGACTGCGTGAGGTATTCTCGAATCATAGGTCCATCGACCCGCCTGAGTCTACCCCGCATCGGAGGGCAGCTTAACCCCCGGAATCATCTCAAGAGATGAGTGATGTAAAATACTAACACAACCGCTTATCGTTAAACAACATAAGCACAACAAAGGAAAACCCCTTTACACAACATCACAAGATACTAACACACGTAGCATCCTAGCATGTTTACTTATCAATCAACAAGAAAGTATTACAAGGCTATCACAAACCAACACAATCAAGTTATACACACAAGGTACTTTCCACTATATGCCAACAAGTTCGGGGTTTTATCCCCAAAGTACTTCATACATTTACTCTTTAAAAGATACGTTACTATCACAATGTCACACAATACCCGTAGTATAAAAATAGAGTGACTATCTTTTTAAAGTAAATCAATTACTTCTCTTTGTAAAATCAAGCAGCAACATTCTTTTCCAATGTTCAAGTTTGCCTAATTTCCAATGTTCAAGTTTGTCTAATTTTTCGAAAGGGTTTCGCAGTTCATAGTATTAATCACTTAAGAATATCATTCTCTTTTAAACCATCTGAGAAACATAAGCCTTATATGTGAGTAGGATATTCTTGTTTGTAAAAATCTTATTACAGCAGCCATGATCTAGGAAATATCATTTTGTCTCATCTTAGCTTCTATGCAGATGGAAGTTTCTACTGGTTTTAATAATACTTAATTATTAAAAACATTTCCTTATTAACGCCGCGATGGTTTGTTTGACACATCCCGATTTCCAAATCAAGAAACATTCTTAAGCCATTATACCTAACTTCCTATAAAGCTAGTATAACTCTTAAGTTTTCAAAACCAAGTATTACTTCTTCTTTCAAAATGATTCAAAAATCTTTTGAAATACTTCATGTTCTTTATTAACACATAACAAGCCAGTTATAGTTCAAATCAGTTACCTTTTAAGAACCACAAGTATTTTCTTATCAACATAAAGTTATTATAACCGACTTCCCATAAAGCCGTTATAACACTTTATGTTTTAAACCAATCAAATACATTTAGCACATGTACGTCTATCGTACTACATAGTTCACACATATCATGCTAGAAGAGATAGGAAGAGGTTCACATACCTCGCGACGAGTATCGACTAATAGCAAAACGCTCCAAGTACATCCAATCGTTGGCTACTCCTTAAGCCAAGTAGATCGCGCCATACGTAGTACTTCAACCTATAAGGCCACAAGGCGCTTATTAACATTTAGATCCCTTCGTAGAACATTCTACAGAAAATTCGCAGACTCTCCCGCAACAAACAGAAATCTCCTCCTTCATCGGGTCGGCTACCAAGCCAACCAGGGGTTATACGCCTAACCCGAGCGGTACAATTCTACTCCACAAGATTACTACACAAGTCTCATCTGAATACGCCCTATGTAAAATACGATTCGATTTCTTCGAAAAGGTTTATTATTCGGGCTTAAGTCAAAAGACATTGCGACAACAACGTTCAGTTCTATATATAGTATACTTCAACTATATAGTCTAACAATCATGTAATTTCCAATTACAATAGAGGGACAAGATAATTACCTCGATAATCCCATAATTATCCAAGTTTAAATGTCGATCCTGAGCAAGGTTTAGCTCCAACCCCGTGAGCTCCAACCCGCTCCAACTACCCTTAAGTTCTAACCAACTTCTATACTACTACTACAACTATCCATGGAGATTTTCCTTAGGGTTTCGGTTTGTGGATCGACGGAAGTATAATAGCATAATCGAGCTTTCAGATAAGTATAACCTTAGAATACTACAAGGTATACGGCTAAGGTAATTTGGGCATTATAACAATACTTTGAGAGTATTTCTAACACGAGGGGGGGGGTCTTATACGAGACAACTCGGCTAGGGGGGGGTACCCCACGGCCACACCAAGGAGGGGGAAGAGGGCTCTCGCCAAGGGGGCCTTTCAAAGGGGAGAGGCTCTTGGACGAGAGTCAACAAGAGGGGAGAGGGAGGGATTTTAACACTTAGAAGATTTGTGGAAAGGATGAAGAATTCATCAAAGGGAGAGGGGTATTTATAGCACAAGCCAAGGCCAACCAATGGCCAAGATCTTGCCAAGTGCATAGCAAGTGTAGGGCCAAGATCTTGCCAAGTGCACACTAGCCAACTAACACAAAAATATCCTACCAACCCTTGACCAAACAAGGCCAACTTTCGGCCACCTTTACCGCCCCCACTCCACCAATGAGAGGGTGCCAAGTGGCGCCCTCTTGTTGGTCCAAAATGTTTCGTCTCTCGGAAAAATCCGCAAAAAAATAAAAATGTCATAGCCGGAATTTTCCCTACGAAAGCTGTGAAAACGTTTCGTCGAAAAACGACTCTAAACGGGTGTTGTGAACAAAATAAATTTCGGCCAAGCCTTACTACAAGTTCAAATTTTCTACGTACGTCCTTACGTACATACTCTGGAAATACGGGGTATAACAACATGTTATATAAAGAAGGAATTATAATTGTTAAGTTGTTTATGACTATATAACATGTTAGACCTAAGAACTTGGATTGAAAAGGAATTGGAAAGGTTGATAAGTTGTTGCACCTTTTGGCCGAAAATTGGCATTTGTATAGTGGACTAGTTTGATATCAATTGTGGGGCGGAATTTTACACGTCTTGTAGGCGTGTAATCCCCTATTGTTAATTACATTGTTGAGCCTTAAATGTGGCGTGTTTGGTTATTGAATTCGGCCTTGAAAAAGGTGGCAAAGTATGTAGAAACAAAGGAAGTGTTGTCCGATTTTCCATAGAATTTAGTGACTTTGCACTTATAATATTCTACGTTTAAAGCTAGAGGTTTAATGGACGTATTATGGCCATTATAGGTTGAAGTACTAAGCATAGCGTATTCTACTTGAAGGATGGAATAGCTATCAAGGTTGAAGTACTTTGGAGCATTTTGCTATTTGTCGATAATCGTCGCGAGGTATGTGAACCTCTTCCTTCTTTTGACATGATTCTATGTATGGAATATACATGTGGTATTATTTCATGATTCCTTCTACTCTTAGAAGTTAAGAGGTATGTATGTTGATTTACTCTACGTAAGGATTATGTCTAAGTTATCCTAAGTTCTTACCAAGTCTTATGGGGGATGTTGGTAAGAGTCGTTAGGAGGTATTTTGGAGCCAAGTTGACTTGGATAATTTACGGCACGAATGAGAATAAGTATCGAACAAGCCATTGCAGCGTTAATAAAGGAAAATGTAATGACAATTAATTAAATTAAAATGAGTAGAATTCTCCATCTGCATAGAAGCTAAGATAAGACAAAATTGTATTACATTTTCTAGATCATGGCTACTTGAATAAGATCGTTATAAATAAGTATAACTTATTCACAACGCACCAAAGTATATGTTACTTTATTTAAAAGAGTTTACGTATGAAGTTGTAAGACTATGAATCTCAAATTCTTAAAAGGTTAAGAGACTTTATTTTTCAAGTTATGGGACTTGATTCTTAAAGGAAGAAATGAATTGATTTACAAGTATAGAATACTTGATTTGGAAAGACTTGATTTCTAAAGTTAAGAAGCTTGATATTCTAAGTTAAGAAACTTGTTTTCTTAAAAGTTAAGAGACTTGAAGTATTTTGAAAGCTATGTAATTCGATTTGAAAGTATAAGTTTCTTGGTTATAAAAGGAATGAATTTGTCTAAGACATAAAGAGTTATAACGGCTTTATGGGAAGTTGGTTATAACAACTTTATGGAAGATTAAAAGAATGGTTTTCTTCAGTAATGTAAGCAAAGAAATGACTTGAAATAAAGAAGGGCAAATTGTTTTAAAGGTACCAAATTGCTTAAGGTTTTAAAGAAAGAAGTCACTTGATTTAGAAGCCTATAAATGTATTTCTAAAAAGTATCGTGACTTGTCTTGAAAAGTAGATATGACTTGATACTACGGTTATTAGTATCTTGGAAGTTTTATTTGAAAGAGAATCATTTAAAGGAGTAGAGGCACGTAGTACGTTGGGTTAAATCCCCGGATTTTTTATAAAGACATGTTAGTGCCTTAAGTAAACTAAAATCCCCGGCCATCATACATAACATAAGCCCTACCGGCTTATCATACAATAAATAAGCAAGTTAAGAAATCCCCTAACTTCTTATTAGCCTTATTCATATACATTCTCATTTTAGTTTACTTAAGGCACTAACATGTCATTATAAAATCCGGGAATTTAACCCAAAGTACTACGTACTTCTATTCTTTTAAAAAATGACTCTTTTTCATATATAACTTCCAAGATACTAATAACCGTAGTATCAAGTCATAACTACTTTTCAATACAAGTCACGATACCTTTTAGAAATACATTTAGGCTTCTAAATCAAGTTACTTCTTTCTTTTAAAACCTTAGGCAATTGATGCCTTAAATCAAATTGCCTTTCAATAAATCAAGCCATTTATCTTTCCATAAAGCCAATATAACCAACTCCCCATAAAGTCGTTATATTCACTTTATGCATTAGTCAAGTACAATTTCCTATCCAAGGGACTTATACGTTTAAAACGAAACAAGTATCGCATACTTTAAAACTCTTCAAGTCCCTTAACATACTTAAATTACTTAGAGTAACCACTCTTTAATCTTTCCATAAAAACAAGTATCAAAATACTTTCAACATACTTAAAGTCTCTTAACTTTGAAAACCAAGATATCCTTAACATTTAAACAAGTGAGTTAATTCCCTAACTCAATCAACTTGGACATTCCTAAAATAAGCCAAGGATGTCAAATGGACTAGATTGTCAAAATCTTGTCGCTCACTGTACTATATATACGTGAAACTAGTCATGCTCAAAAGATAGGAAAAGTTCCACATACCTCTTCGGTTTAATCCACTTGTTAAGTCCAATCTCCGTACGTAGTATGTCAACCTATAATGACCATAGCACGTGTATTAACTTCTAGTTTCAATCGTGGAATATTCCAAGTGCAAGTCACTAAATTCTACGGAAAATCGGACAACACTTCCTTTGTTTTTACTAACTTTGCCACCTTTTTCAAGGTCGAAATACAATAACCAAACAGCCCCAATTGGCTCACAACAATATGTAGGTAATCCAATGCAAATGAATAACCAAACAGCCCCAATTGGCTCACAATAATATAGAAGGTAATCCAATGCAAATGAATAACCAAACAGCCCCAATTGGCTCACAATAATATAGAAGGTAATCCAATGCAAATGAATAACCAAACAAATTTCCAATTGGCTCACAATAATATAACAATACCAATTCTTATTCAATTTCCATTTCAATCCAAATTGGTAGCATAATAAGATATCAAGCCGCAATTGATTCTAGCTACTACATTCTCCAAGTAGGTAACATGCGACAATTCAATTTATCGATCAAATTGGATTTCAATTTCAAATGGCTAAATATGACATTTTCGGATTTTGAGCTTCCAATTCCATAACACTTATCAAACTTCATAACACATATCACATGACCACTTATAACTTATCATAACATGAAATCTTCAATTACAAAAGTAAAACGAAGATTATACCTCAATTAGCCCAAATATGATCCAAGAGTACAAGTCGATCTCTAGCACCTTTAGCTCCTCCTTTCGACATTCCAATCCACCCCAAGCCACCCTTAGAAGCTTATGAAAAACTCATCTCCAAGTTTCAACTTCAAAGTTGAATAACCCTTTAGGTTTTCGCCTTGACTAATCTGAAAGCACCACATTTCCGGGATCTTTTATTGAGAAACACTTACTATACCCTTAGGTACCTTGGTTTAAAGTGGGGAATTATTGACAACAATCAAAAAATTTCTTGAAACCTCAAGCCAAAACCGAGAGCACCCTAAAGGTTCTTCAAGATTTGTAAAATTTGACTAAGTGTTGAAGCTTGTCTTGCACTAGTACACATATATAACCAATTGGAGGTCTAGATTAGAACAAATGGGTGGTTCGGATGAGTTTCACATGGATCGCCAAGTGGCATTGACTTGTCAACAATGTCAAGCTCTTGCCTTTGCAAGACTTGATCTTTTAAATTATGGTCAAATGACCATTTCCCCCATGCCAATTTCGTCCAAGAGTATTAAGGGGGGTGACACGTGTCGCCCTCCCGTTCGTCGCAATACTTCTTTTTCCGACAAATTCCAAAATTCCGATAAATTTTTACTTGTCTCAAATCTTAACATTGTTGAGTTCTTACGTACGTTCTTATAAACATATCCTGAAATTTCCGGGGTGTAACATTCTTCCCCCCTTAGAAACATTCGTCCCCGAATGTTCTCTCGGGAGTCAAACTTAAGATAGCGACATAGTCTCCTTACAACCCCTACGTACCAATAATGCCACACTTGGCCGCATAACAATACTCATACTAAAATGTCAAGCTGAACCCCATGTGTCAACGTCGGTTATCTGGATGAAGCTTCGGCTGACTCTAAGCTTACTAATAATCTTCCCCGGATAAGCCTCGCCTTATCCATAGCCCGCTGAGTCAAGTCTGGACCAAATAATCAACTCGCCTATGTCGAACCATCCGACCGCGATCTCCACTTTCTACACACAAGGCCTCGTCTTTGGGCCACCGAAACCGAAAGGGTATCTCATTATCGTTACGCAAGAAGACAAGAGGCAATTAACCTTCCCGCTATTCTCGAATCAAAAACACAGCCCGCAACCTATCCTCGTGCACGGATAGTACGCTCTGCGACCGCTTGGCCCGTGGGTGTAATGCAACACTGAGACTCACCTGTGTCCCTAGTCCTTTCTGAAAAACCTCCAGAAGTTATCCGCAACTGAGCTCATCTATCTGTAATCATAAACGTAGGAACCTCGTGCAGTCTCACAATCTCTCTGCTATACAAGCTAGCATAAACCTCAGTCGAGTAAGTGGTCCCAATCCGAAAGAACACAGCTGGTTTCGCCAGCCTAATTACCATGACCCCCAGGGAGTCGCACTTCCTCCGAGTACGATGCCACCCTGTAACAAGATCCATATTAATTACCTCTCATATCTAGGTTGGGATTTCAATCGCCTGCAATAGCCCACTGGGCTTCTGGTACACAACCATGACCTGCTACTAACTCGGACACTAAGCAGTAAACTCCGCTATGTCTCTTTTCCGGTCATCTTACCCGTTCATACTTCTGAGGTCACGACACGACTTAGTCGGCCCCAAACAATTAGAGCAATAAGCACTGCGTGCCACCCCTAAAACCTGCTGACTAGTCCTGCAGCACCGGGTACATGCAATCTATCCTCATCTCACAGCACCCCATCTGGTGCTACTCAAACAGGCTCTTCTCTCATCGGAGAGTCGTATCTCGATACCGTATCATAACTGGATCCTCATATTGTCGCCTCTTTACTTCCTCAACGATGGAAGACTCAGCAACCTCTCGGATCAGAACTTCATTAACCTTGGAAACAAATAATCGAACCCCTAGGCTTGGTAACTGAAGAATCTTACGGACTACATCATGTCTATCTGGCTGTCCATCTGGCAGACTACCCTTAGGTCCACGACCAAGAGTATCTGTAACTGTCTTGACTTTCCCCGGATGGTATAGGATATCAATATCACAATCCTTGAGTAACTCTAACCACCATCGCTGTCGTAAATTCTACTGCCTCAGTCTGCAGACATACCTGAGTCTTTTGTGGTCTGCACAAATCTCCACATGAAGTCTGTATATACGTCATGCCCTCAAATCTTCAAGGCATGATTTAACTGCCGCCAGCTCTAAATCGTGAGTGGCGCAATTATCTTTCCTGCTTCCCTAACTACCGGGAAAACATAGGCTCTATCCTTCTCGGGTTGCGTCAGCACACAACCTAGCCCAACACCCAACGTGTTATCATAATAACCTAACCCTCTAGTCTCACATGAGGGGTTAGAACTGTAGTCGTGGTCAACTTATCTTCCAATAACTGAAAGCCTTTCTCATTCCTGCGAAATATTCGGGTATCCTTAATCTCACTTATGGTTCCTGTTTCCCTTTCTCTGTTGCAACCAAACTTGGTCACTAAACTTAGCTTTGATTCCTTTGCTTGCCTCACGGCTAAGACTTCTTCACAATCACATTTTTGGGGAGGTTTCTTGATCTCACAAGTATTAACCCGGTTTTCCTTTCCCAATTTGTAGAGCCTAATAACTAGGTGTTACCACATTTTCTTGAAAAGTTCTTACGCCCATTATCAACTAATGGTCTTTACACTGCCTGCTGGGTAATCATGACCCGTGCAACTTACATTAATATCTTTACGATACTTCCTCGACCAATTCGTACGTCGTTCTTAATTACCCCAACACAACACTTTTTCCACGGTTATCCACAACTGTAACCTATGGCATGATGATAACGAAGACCTTACCAGTCTTATATCCTTCATCTAACAACATGGGTACACGTAACCCCATAATATGCAAAAATGTCCTTTTACGTGGGGAAGAGAACTTATCTCCCTTACCTAAACTTTCCTTGGAGTCACAACCCTAATCACAGGGTCCTCTCGCTGTCCAGTAATTATCTAATCATCACGCACCGCCTTAAAGTAGTGTAGATTTTCAAAACCTACCAAAGATGCCCTCAGCTTTCCGCCGGCAGCACCCGTACTTATTTATTCATGCCTTGCACATTTTCCTGAAATTATCTGGAAGGTCGTGGCCCTGACTGCCACACCAAACCAACTCCAAGTACCTCCAAGGGCATTTAACATAAATTCCTTCAAATTCAATTATTACTACTTTCTGCCTCAATCCACCTCAAAAGAACAAATCACACAGACTTATTACAAACAATTATGTCAAAGAAGGAAGAATAATTCACTGGTTACCACCACTTCTCTTCCTTTCCACTCGATAACCGGCTTATCGGAAAATTGGTACCGAAATCAATCTCTCTCTGTAGTCCACGTTGGCATCACAAGAGGCCAACTAGTCCGTACTCATAATGACCTCAACGTCATTGGCAATACCGCTAGGTCCGCTAAGGTCCAACGATCGCATCGCTACCGTAATTATTATCTACTCGCCGCCTACCACCCATCACTCACGTGTGATCACCCAAAGGTTCTCATGGATTCGGGCTTTATTTCTTTACACTTGGTTGCTATCTTTTCATGGTCGCATTTTTCCCGTACTCCCAAACTTATTTTAGCGTCACGCATAGCCTTCATATCGATCCGGTCTCCAATCTTTGGAGTTACAAAATTAAACAATACAAGGCCCATTCCGGCTCGCAACCTGGTTCCGTGGAATGCGCCCACGAACCCATAAAATGATTAACTAGACTTGGCCTTACACCCTCGTGACTGCCACGAATGACTACTACCAACTAATCCCATTCATTTCAAGCTATGGGGCGACCCTTAATAGATCCCCAACCCGACTCGGCGTCGCACTTAACTCTTACCCTCGGTCTGACTTAACTTTACTACCCGAGAAGGCCTTATATACCTAAGGTCTCGACGGTTATCACATTCTCAGGCTCGCAATTTCCATGCTCCAAGCCTAACTTATTAGCCCACCGTAACCGGGTACAAAAACTTCTCGTAAAATCATAATCGTGTTGTCTTGACCACAACAACCATACTTTCTTCGTTCGGATCTCGCCCGTACAATTCCCTTAAGCATACCACGTAGCTTAAGTTACTATCATATTCTTCCACTTAGTCTCTTAATAATAACTTCTTAAGGGTCCATTACCTTTTCCGATAACTCATCATTTCCTAATTATCTCAAATTAGCACGTAAAACATTGATGAGAATTCATTAAACTGTTTCATACCTTCCCGTTATTTATTTAGTCCTTACCAAATCCTGGTAATCTAAAATCATCCTAGGCAACACATATGTGACCCCCATACATAAATCTGTATAGTTGTATGTCCCAATACCAACTATACTACAAACATTACCAACCTGGATACGCAATCCACATAATCTTCCCGGTCATCACGCTTTCTCGTAGCTGCAAACAACATAACCTGTTAGGGGGAGACAACCCTAACCAGACAGCTCTATCGCACGATCTTAGAGTGAGAAGAATGGAAACCAATCCTAAATGTCCTGCAGCCTCCTGATTATAGATGTGGTGCACAACACACCGATAATCAAGACTCTACTAGACACGGTCTGTAGACACTTTCCGAGGACTAACTGCTCTGATACCACTTTTGTCACGACCCGACCCCGGGCCCGCGATTGGTGCCCTACCTGGGCACCCCTGTCAGGTATACATCAGAGAATAGCAGCGGAACATACACATAATACAAAAAAACTTAGACGGTAACCAACAACATGCTAGCCGATAAGGCCACCTTCCGTAAAATATACTCAACCAGAAATAGAACAGTACATTTTTCTTTTCTTTACAGCCCAATCCATAATGTGACTACAGACCTCTAAGAATAACAACTCTGGCGGGACATGGCCCCGCCATACCCCTGAATGTACAATAACCGACAATACCAGGGATAAGCCTCCGAAATGAAGGAGCTTCAACAAATGAGCAAAGTGATCCTAAGAGCGAGGATCAAGAACATGTACTTTACTCGCGTGAACGCATTTCAAGGAGGTCGATAACATGTACCAAATATGTGAAATCAAAGCATCAGAATGAAATCATAAGTCTAAAATAAAGCGGAGACATGTATGATTACTCAATTAACGATAATCGTGCCTTACTAACAATGAGTAAAATAGGTGAATACTTACAATATCTAAAGTAGGAGGCTCACGATCAAAGCGGGACCACCCGCCCGCAGATCATTAAGCAAACCTATTCCGGGACTATTTCACCCGCGTAGATCGCGTGGACCCGCATGAGGTATTCTCGTGATAGTCAGACTACCGCGTGGGACTATTTCACCCGCGTAAGCCCATAAGGACTCGCATGAGGTATTCCTCGCATCATGGGTAGCAAATCCACTAAACAGGTGGTATAACGTCTTGGGGTTTACCCTCATTTATACTCTTACCTCAAGCAGTGGTATAACGTCTTGGGGTTTACCCTCATTTATACTCTTACCCTAGCTCAACCGGCCATCATACATAACATAAGCCCTACCGACTTATCATACAATAAATAAGCAAGTTAAGAAATCCCACTAACTTCTTATTAGCCTTCTTCATATACATTCTCATTTTAGGTTACTTAAGGCACTAACATGTCATTATAAAATCCGAATTTAACCCAAAGTACTACGTACTTCTATTCTTTTAAAAAATGACTCTTTTTCATATATAACTTCCAAGATACTAATAACCGTAGTATCAAGTCATAACTACTTTTCAATACAAGTCACGATACCTTTTAGAAATACATTTAGGCTTCTAAATCAAGTGACTTCTTTCTTTTAAAACCTTAGGCAATTGATGCCTTAAATCAAATTGCCTTTCAATAAATCAAGCCATTTATCTTTCCATAAAGCCAATATAACCAACTCCCCATAAAGTCGTTATATTCACTTTATGCATTAGTCAAGTACAATTTCCTATCCAAGGGACTTATACGTTTAAAACGAAACAAGTATCGCATACTTTAAAACTCTTCAAGTCCCTTAACATACTTAAATTACTTAGAGTAACCACTCTTTAATCTTTCCATAAAAACAAGTATCAAAATACTTTCAACATACTTAAAGTCTCTTAACTTTGAAAACCAAGATATCCTTAACATTTAAACAAGTGAGTTAATTCCCTAACTCAATCAACTTGGACATTCCTAAAATAAGCCAAGGATGTCAAATGGACTAGATTGTCAAAATTCAGACGCTCACCGTACTATATACGTGAAACTAGTCATGCTCAAAAGATAGGAAAAGTTCCACATACCTCTTCGGTTTAATCCACTTGTTAAGTCCAATCTCCGTACGTAGTATGTCAACCTATAATGACCATAGCACGTCTATTAACTTCTAGTTTCAATCGTGGAATATTCCAAGTGCAAGTCACTAAATTCTACGGAAAATCGGACAGCACTTCCTTTGTTTTTACTAACTTTGCCACCTTTTTCAAGGTCGAAATACAATAACCAAACAGCCCCAATTGGCTCACAACAATATAGAAGGTAATCCAATGCAAATGAATAACCAAACAGCCCCAATTGGCTCACAATAATATAGAAGGTAATCCAATGCAAATGAATAACCAAACAGCCCCAATTGGCTCACAATAATATAGAAGGTAATCCAATGCAAATGAATAACCAAACAGCCCCAATTGGCTCACAATAATATAACAATACCAATTCTTATTCAATTTCCATTTCAATCCAAATTGGTAGCATAATAAGATATCAAGCGGCAATTGATTCTAGCTACTACATTCTCCAAGTAGGTAACATGCGACAATTCAATTTATCGATCAAATTGGATTTCAATTTCAAATGGCTAAATATGACATTTTCGGATTTTGAGCTTCCAATTCCATAACACTTATCAAACTTCATAACACATATCACATGACCACTTATAACTTATCATAACATGAAATCTTCAATTACAAAAGTAAAACGAAGATTATACCTCAATTAGCCCAAATATGATCCAAGAGTACAAGTCGATCTCTAAAGACCTTTAGCTCCTCCTTTCGACATTCCAATCCACCCCAAGCCACCCTTAGAAGCTTATGAAAAACTCATCTCCAAGTTTCAACTTCAAAGTTGAATAACCCTTTAGGTTTTCGCCTTGCGACTAATACGAAAGCACCACATTTCCGGGATCTTTTTATTGAGAAACACTTACTATACCCTTAGGTACCTTGGTTTAAAGTGGGGGAATTATTGGACAACAATCAAAAAAATTTCTTGAAACCCTCAAGCCAAAACCGAGAGCACCCCTAAAGGTTCTTCAAGATTTGTAAAAATTTGACTAAGTGTTGAATCTTGTCTTGCACTAGTACACATATATAACCAATTGGAGGGTCTAGATTAGAACAAATGGGTGGTTCAGATGAGTTTCACATGGATCAAGCCAAGTGGCATTGACTTGGTCAACAATGTCAAGCTCTTGCCTTTGCAAGACTTGATCTTTTAAATTATGGTCAAATGACCATTTCCCCCATGCCAATTTCGTCCAAGAGTATTAAGGGGGGGTGACACGTGTCGCCCTCCCGTTCGTCGCAATACTTCTTTTTCTGACAAATTCCAAAATTCCGATAAATTTTTACTTGTCTCAAATCTTAACATTGTTGAGTTCTTACGTACGTTCTTATAAACATATCCTGAAATTTCCGGGGTGTAACACCATGATTCGAGAATACCTCATGCGGGTCCAGGGGACCTATGCGGAGCTACGGGAGTTCCAGGTTAGTGTGCGGCCTTTATGGTCATGCGGTCTATGTGGCCATGCGGACTACGAGTCCAGGACGATGCCGAGGAGTAGCTACCCTCGATGCGGGGATACCTACGCGCCTAGGTGGCTTTACGCGACTACGGAGTCGAGATTAGGCTTGATAATGATACTATGGGCGATGGCCTGCTTCGATCATTCGCACCTAGAAAAGACACATTCTGCTTACCTATTGTTGCTCTTGTTTATGAGGTGGCACTATGCGGTTACATTAGTTGTTTCGCGCATATTTGTAAAATTGGTGTTAAAATGATATGATTTCATTTAAGTACTTTACGCTTCACATACTTATTAATTGTCAGATCGACCTCCTTCGGGCCGCGTTCATGCCGCAGGTGGAAAGCAGTGCTAGATCCACATCCTTAGGATCTTTTGCTTTGGTGTCGTGAGCTCCATCTTCTCCGAGGCTCGACTTGGGTATGATCTCCTCAGTGTAGATAGTTTTGTACATTTAGGTATGGCGGCCCTGTCCCGCCATAGTTGTTTACTTCCTTAGAGGTCTGTAGTCCTATTGTACAGTTGGGATGTAAACTGCCAGATTTTTATATATATATGCCGAAAGGCACCCTTTTCTCAGATAAATGTGTCTCATTTACAATTGTTTCATGTCTTGTGTTTTTATATTCCGATTACACTGTTGTATGACTACTGGGTGCCGGTAAGGCACTACCACGCCCCGAACGGTCGTGACAAAAGTGGTATCGAGCGATTAATCCTCGGAAAGTGTCTATAGACCGTATCTAGTAGTCTTGATTATCGGTGTGTTGTGCACCACACCAATAATCGTGAGGCTATAGGATATTTAGGATTGGTTTCCATTCTTCTCACTCGAGATCGTGCCTTAGAGCCGTGTTATAAGTTGGACCCTCTAACGTATTCCTTTCTCAGAATGCTTATGCCTCACGTAAGGCAACCCGCCCGAGGGCAAGGCAGCCTAGGAGTCGCTAGTGGGACACCTAGAGTCACGAGGCACAGCCCGCCATACCCGAGACGGCGAGTTCCACGACGCCGACCCTGTGAGGTTTAGGCCGCAGCGGTGGTCGATGAGACCACGACTGCACCTCCAGCCCCACAGCCTGGAGCAGATGAGATGGGCTACAGAGAGATGGCCCACCATCGCCGTGATCGTGGGCGCATGAGATAGGCCGACGCAGCAGCCTGCCCAGCCGCCTCGTGGTTCACCCGAGATCGACAGCCAGGGCTACGGGATTTTCTGAGTTGTAGCCCGCCAGAGTTCTACGGGTCGAGGCCTGAGGATGATCCGCAGGAGTTCATCCGTCAGCTACAGAGGATCATGCGAGTGATCAAGGCTTCAGAGACCGAGTCCGTGATCTTCGGCTCACATAGGCTGCGCGCGGATACCGCATCGATTGGTTTGATTCGGAGTTATCCCGTAGAGAACGCGTCCCCAGCTACTTGGGACGAGTTCTCGGAGGCCTTTCTCACTCACTTCTTGCCTCCACAGATGAGGAGGGCACGGGCCGATAGATTTTTGTTGCTGAGACAGAGAGGACGCACAGTTAGGGAGTACAACGTTGAGTTTGATTCATTGGCTCGATATGTCCCTGCGTTGGTAGCAGATATGGAGGACAGGGTGCATCGCTACGTCACCGGGCTAGATGATTATATGGCCGAGTCTTGTGCGGGTGTGGCTCTTCAGCCAGGCATGGATATTACCCGCATGCAGCTCATGCACTGGATGCGAGGCGTAGAGCCGACGGGTTGACAACAGCGAGAAGACCCGGACGAGTGGTCTTTTGGTAGCTATCGTGGTGGGCGGCTCGAGCGAGCCTAGATTTTCACCACACCACCAGAGCACTCATACACCGCCTCGGGACACCAGATATTCGAGGCGGACCACGGCCCCAGACTTCAGACGTCGAGCACGAGGTACCGCCGACGGACCACCCCTCGTGTGGCCGACGGTAGATACCACTTCGGGAATTGTGGTACGCTACGAGTTTGTTACGGCCAGGCTGCAGGTCACTTTGCGGAACTGTCCACGGCGGCGCCGCAGATGGTAGGGTCACCATACGTTCTTTCACGGTCTTCGCTCTCCTACGCTACTCGCCCCGGAGGGCAAGGTACTCATGGGCCAGCAGGTCGCGGCAGAGGTCGTGGCGCGGGTCCCAGTTCTAGCGGTCCTCAGAACCGCATTTATGCCTTGTCCACCAAGCAGACTGTGAGGCCTCACCGATGTCGCTGGTACCTTATCAGTTTCTGGTTGTGATGTGTATGCCTTGATAGATCCGGGTTCTACTATGTCCTATATATCTCCCCTTATTGCTAGTAGGATAGGGATAGAGCCTGAGTCCATAGACCCTTTCGAGGTAGCTACGCCATGGGTGATTCGGTGGTAGCTCGGCGGGTATATGTGGTTTGTCGGTGACCGTATATAGTCGCTGCACTTAACCGACTTGATAGAGTTGGATATGACTGATTTCGATGTGATCATGGGTATGGAGTGGGTAGCTTCTTGCTACGCCAATGTAGACTGCAGGGAGAGAGTACGGTTCCGATTTCTGCGAGCCGGTTGTAGAGTGGGAGGAACATCAGACGCTGCGGTAGGTTTATTTCCTACCTCAAGGCCGGGAAGATGGTGCGAGGCGGGTATATCTACCATCTCATTCGGTGTTCGACATCGAGGTCGCGATACCAGATTTTCGGCCCGAGAGTCGAGAGTTCCCGACGTGTTTCAGCACGACCTCCGTATCCTCCCGAGAGGAGATAGAGTTTTGTATCGATGTGCTGCCAGACACTCGGCCTATTTCCATTCCGCCATACAGAATGGCACCTGCCGAGTTGAGAGAGTTGAAGGACCAGCTGAGAGATTTGCTGGAGAAGGGCTTCATCAGGCCTAGTGTTTCTCCCTGGGGAGTGCCGGTATTGTTCGTGAAGAAGAAGGATGGGACGCTGCGCATGTGTGTTGATTACAGGCAGCTGAACAAGGTGACCATTAAGAACAGATACCCCCTTCCCAGGATTGATGATTTGTTCGACCAGTTGCAGGGCGCGAGATGTTTCTCCAAGATTGATCTGCGATCGGGCTATCATCAGGTGCGTGTTAGAGAGGCGGATGTCCCTAGGACTGCATTCCGGACCCGGTACGGGCACTATGAGTTTAGGGTTATGTCTTTCGGATTGACCAATGCTCCGGCGGTATTCATGGATTTGATGAACCGAGTGTTCAAGCCATTTTTGGACACGTTTGTGATAGTGTTAATTGATTATATCTTGGTTTATTCTCGCTCAGAGCAGGAGCACGCGAGCATTTGGCGATGTCCGAGAGTTCTCCAGGACCAGCAGTTATACGCCAAGTTTTCCAAATGTGAGTTTTGGTTGGCTTCGGTGGCTTTTCTTGGGCATATTGTCGGGGCTGATGGCATTCGGGTGGATACGGCCAAGATCGGCGATCAGACTTGGCCTAGACCTACTCCGACAGAGTGCGCCTTTCTGGGCCTCGCAGTTATTATCGGTTCGTGGAGAAGTTTGCTTCTATCTCGCACCATTGACTAGGCCGACTCGGAGGCGGCTAAGTTTCAGGGACCGATGCGTGTGAGCGGGGTTTCGCCATTCGAGATATCGACGACCGCCCCCGTTCTTACTCTTCCAGAGGGTCCAGACGGTTATGTTGTGTATTGTGATGCGTCAGGCGTTGGGCTCGGATGTGTGTTGATGCAGCTGGGTAAGGTTATAGCATACGCATCCCGACAGCTTAAGAAGCATGAGAGGAACTACCCCACCCATGATTTGGAGTTGGCAGCGGTGATTCACGCTTTGAAGATCTGGAGGCACTATTTGTATGGGGTTCATGTGGATATTTATACAGACCACAAGAGCCTCCAGTATATCTTCAGCCAGAGAGAGCTGAACTTACGACAGAGACGGTGGTTAGAGTTACTCAAGGATTACGATGTCGACATCCTGTACCACCCGGGGAAGGCCAATGTTGTGGCAGATGCTCTTAGCCGTAGGTCAATGGGGAGTCTATCAGATGTTCAGCCAGAGAGGAGGGGCATGGTCCGCGAGTTACATCAGTTAGCGAGCCTTGGAGTCCGACTGATTGATTCTGATAGCAGTGGGGTTCGAGTTCGAGAGGTTGCCGAGTCTTCCATCGTCGAGGTGAAGAGGCAACCGTTTGAGGATCCGGTTTTGATTCGCATCGTGACGCGCTCTTCGTGAGGAAGGGTCCTTTGAGGTAGCACGATGGGGTGCTAAGGTTTGAGGGCATGTTGTGTGTTCCGGATGTTTCGTGACTTGGCAGGTTCTAGGGGAAGCACACAGCGCACGTTACTCTATCCATCCGGGGTCGACCAAGATGTACCACGACCTCAGATCTGTGTATTGGTGGGATGGCTTGAAGAGGAACGTTGCAGAGTTTGTAGCTCAGTGCCCGTGTTGTCAGCAGGTGAAGGTAGAGCACCAGAGGCCTGGTGGTTTGTTGCAGACGATTGAGATCCCGACCTGGAAGTGGGAGGTGATCAACATGGACTTTATCACAGGATTACCTCGCACTCAGAGGAGACATGATTCTATTTGGGTTATCGTCGACAGGCTGACGAAATCAGCCCACTTTCTTCCAGTCAGACGACTTTTTCTACCGAGGATTATGCGAACTTTACATCCGAGATCGTCCGACCGCACGGAGTCCCTATTTCGATCATATCGCATGCAGGAGCCCGGTTCTGGCTAACTTCGGAGGTCTTTCGTAAGGGTTTAGGGACGCAGTGAGCTCGAATCGCATTCCATCCACGCAGATGGACAGCAGAGCGCACTATCCGCACTCTCGAGGATATGTCGCGAGCCCGTGTTATTGACTTCGTGGGTAGCCGAGGATCATTTGCCTCTAGTTGAGTTTGCGTATAATAATAGCTACCACTCCGATTCGATGACGCCTTATGAGGCCTTGTATGGGAGGAAGTGCAGATCGCCGACAGGCTGGTTTGATGTAGGCGAGGTGCGATGGGACCGGACTTGGCGTACAGTGCTGGATAAGGTGAAGCTTATCCAGAACGCATCGACTTCGTAGTCGATGAAGTCATACGCAGATCATCGCCGTCGGCATCCGAGTTCGAGGTTGATGATTGGGTTTTCTCAAGGTGTCACCCATGAAGGGTGTGATGAGATTCGAAAGAAGAAACTCATTGAGGTACATTGGGCCGTTTCAGATTGTCCGCAGGGTAGGCAAGGTTGCCTATGAGTTGGATCTGTCGTCCGACCTGGAGGCAGTGCATCCGGTGTTTCATGTTTCTATGCTGAGGAGATGTATCGGGGATCCATCTAGAGTGCACCCGATTGACGATGTCCAGGTGACCGAGGGGTTATCGTATGAGGAGATTCCCAGCGATAATCGATCGTCGGGTTAGGCGTCTGCGGACCAAGCGTGGCTTCCACAAAGTCTTGTGGCGGAACGAGCTCAGGGAGGAAATGACGTGGGAAGCTGAGGAGGACATGAGGCAGAAGTATCCTCACCTATTCCCCACACCTCCAGGTAACTCACTTTCCTACTTGTTGATTTAATTTACTTATTGCCTAAGTGTTGTTTTGTGACCGTATGTGGCATTTGCTAACTGTTTATGTTATGAAGAGCCTTATCATTTTACGTCTTAGGAAGGAACATTCGGGACGAATGTTTCTAAGGAGGGGAGAATGTTATACCCCGTATTTCCTGAGTATGTACGTAGGGGCGTACGTACAAAAAAGTTTAGCCTTAAGTTAGGCATTTTGGACGAAAATTGTGCACAACCCACGAAACGGATGGTTTTCCGACGAAACGTTTTACAAAACTTGCGTAGGGTAAATTACGGCTATGTCATTTATTATTTTTGCGGATTTTTCCGAGAGATGAAAGATTTTGGGCCAACGAGAGGGTGACACTTGTCACCCTCAAGTGGACGGCAAAGGGGGCAATACCTTGGACGATTGGCATGGTTTTGGGGCTTAAATCTTGGGTCAATGTTTTGTGAGGGATTTGTGGAGTAGGTTAGGGTGCACTTGTGCAAATCCCCACCATCCACTTGCCCTCCACTTGCCCTCATCTTAGCCCTTGAAAGCCCTATAAATACCCCCTTGAGTTGATGAACTCTTCATCCACAAATCAACCTTCCAAGTCTAAAAATCCCTCCTTCCCCCTTGTGAGCTTCTCGCCCTAGCCTCACTTCTCCCCTCTAGAGAGCTTAGCCAAACAACCCTCTCCTCTATCCTAGTGGCTTCCGAGTACCCCTTTTGGTAGAAAGTTGTCTTCCAAGTATTGTTACTATTCCCAAATACTTTAGCCTATACCTTGTTGTATTTCCAAAGTCACCTCTATACTAAAAAGCCTAGAAATACTACCTTATCTCCATTGTCACTAAACGAAACCCTAAGAGAAACTTCATTGTTGGTTGGAGTAGAAAGTAGAAGTTGTTAGAAACTTCTAAGGGTTTCTTGGAGCTATCAGAGCGTGCAAATTAGGAGCTAAACCTTGCTCAGGATCGACATTTAACTTGGATAATTTTGGGCTTATCGAGGTAAATACTCTTGTCCTTCTATTGTAATTGGATATTACATTTAAGAATAGTTAAGACTTGAGTATAAGATATAGAAGGATATTAAAGAATAGAATTGAACTGTTATCACAGTAGAAGGGTATAACAGAAGAAGAATGAAACCAGATTTACATGCGATCCGTATTTACAGTAGAGTTGGGTAACTTGACGGGTAGGGAAGTGCTGCCCAATTTTCCGTAGAATAAAGAACCCTCTGTTTAGAATATCCTACAGAGTAGTCTAGACGTTGATAGACGTATTTGACTATTATAGGTCGATACTCTGCACGCGACATATTCGACTTGGCAGGTGGATTTCGCCGAGAAGGTATGTGATTCTTCCTATACTCTTGAGCATGACATTTTAAAGTATATATATAGTACGGTAGACGTACGTGTGTTAACTGAACGTAGTTTTATGGCAATGTCTTTTGACTTAAGCCTGAATAATAAAGATCTTAAAGTCTTTCAAAAGAATTATAAATCAGTTTTGAAAGAAGAAGAATATTTGTTTTTAAAACAAGAAGCTTAAGAGTTATACTAGCTTTATGGGAAGATAAGTATAACGACTTAAGAAGGATAAAATGAACAGTTTACTTATGTGTTTATAAAAGACTTGTATTGATTTCTGGAAAGTACAGTAAAATGGTTTGTTGAGTAGACATATTGCGATGCTATGTGTGTTAGTATCTTGTAACGTTTGTGTAAAGAGGTTATTCTTATTTGTGCCTATGTTGTTTAACGATAAGCTGTTATGCTAGTATTACATCACTCACCTCTTGACATGATACCGGGGGTTAAGCTGCCCTCCGATGCGGGGTAGACTCAGGCGGTCTGGGACCATGATTCGAGAATACCTCATGCGGTCCGGGGACCTATCGCGAGCTACGGGAGTTCCAGGTTAGTGTGCGGCCTTTATGGTCATGCGGTCTATGTGGCCATGCGGACTACGAGTCCAGGAATATGCCGAGGAGTACCTACCCTAGATGCGGGGGATACCTCATGCGGGCCTAGGTGGCCTATGCGGACTACGGGAGTCCAGGATTAGGCTTGCATAATGATACTATGGGCGATTGGCCCTGCTTCGATCATTCGCAGCCTAGAAAAGACTCATATGCTTACCTATTGTTGCTCTTGTTTATGAGGTGGCACTATGTGCGGTTACATTAGTTGTTTCGTGCATATTTGTAAAATTGGTGTTAAAATGATATGATTTCATTTAAGTACTTTACAGTTTCACATACTTAGTACCTGTTGTACTGACCTCCTTCGGGGGGCTGCGTTCATGCCGCAGGTAAGGGAAAGCAGGTGCTAGATCCACATCCTTAGGATCTTTTGCTTTGGTGTCAGGAGCTCCATCTTCTCCGGAGGCTCGACTTTTGGGTATGATCTCCCTGTTGTGTAGATAGTTTTGTACATTCAGGGTATGGCGGGGCCCTGTCCCGCCATAGTTGTTTACTTCCTTAGAGGTCTGTAGTCCTATTGTACAGTTGGGATGTAAACTGCCAGATTTTTATATATATATGCCGAAAGGCACCCTTTTCTCAGATAAAATGTGTCTCATTTACAATTGTTTCATGTCTTGTGTTTTTATATTCCGCTGATTACTCTGATGTATGACTACTTGGGTGCCCGGGTAAGGCACCAGTCACGGGCCCCGGAACGGGTCGTGACATGTATGATAAGTCGGTAGTACTTATGTTTTGTATGATAAGTCGGTAGTACTTATGTTATGTATGATAAGCCGGTAGGGCTTATGTTATGTATGATGGCCGGTTGAGTTAGGGTACGAGTATAAATGAGGGGTAAACCCCCAAGACGTTATACCACCTTCTCCAGGGTAAGAGTATAAATGAGGGGTAAACCCTCAAGACGTTATACCACCTGTTCCGTGGATTTGCTACCCATGATGCGATGAATACCTCATGCGAGTCCTTATGGGCTTATGCGGGTGAAATAGTCTCATGCGGGTGGGTACAGCCTATGCGAGGAATACCTCATGCGGGTCCACAGGACCTATGCGGGTGAAATAGTCCCAGGAGTAGGATTGTTTATCGATACTACGGGCGAGGGACCCTGCTTTGATCATGAGCCTTCTATTTTTATGCAGTATACCTTTATGGGCAGACTTATGTGATTTTATCGCGTCCCAGTTGGGTCGCAAGATACCTTTATGGGCAGACTTATGTGACTCTATCGCGTCCCAGATTGGGCCGATAGTATAGGCGTTCCTCCATAAAAGGACGGATTAGGTTATGCAAGATACGTAAGTTATATGTTTATGAACTTGATGATTTTTCTTAAGTATGTACGTAAGAATTTGACTATACTCTTATGGAAAATGGAAAAAGATAATAAGGTACGATTAAGTTCACGAGATGAAAATGACACGGTAGGATCTAGTATTTACCCTTTCTTTATACTTGCCCCTGTCATTCTTTTGTACAGTTATGATTTGCTACTGTCATGACCCGAACCCGGGCCCGTGACTGGTGCCTTACCCCGGGCACCCTAGCAATACAACATCAGAGAAAATCAGCGGAAATAAAAACTAAAACATGAGACAAGACATAAAGTATGAAACAAAGCAACCTAAGCGGTTACCTTTTGAACATAAATGAAAACTTGAACAGTTACATCCCTTACAAACCTGCCCACAACAGTGCTACAGACCTCTAAGAATTTTGAAACCATAATGACGGGACAGGGCCCCGCCATGCCCCTGAATATACAAAAGTCTACTACTTCAGGGAACCGTACCACAGGACAAGCTTCCGGAGATATGGAGCTTTCCGAGAACCGAACAACGATCCTAAGAGTGTGGATCAGCAAGCTATGTACCTCAACCTGCGGCATGAACGCAGCCCCCGGCGAGGTCAAGATAACAGTACCAAGTATGTAAAATTTAAAATACTGTAAATGAAATCATAATAGTCTATATAAAAACAGGAGACATGTATGATAACCAAACTACAGTTCACAATATATATTAGCAGTCATGTCAAGATAGGGACTCATGCCCGTGAAATCATCACTCAAATACAACCCGGGAATTTAACCCGCACAATGGCCGCATGCCCCGGCATCTCACCTCGGTATAAGCATGGCCCTGGAATCGTCCTAGTGGGCACATACCCGTAGACCATCCAACGTGTCGGTATGCCCAAAGGAGATAACAAGATAACAATCCCTGTGGAAGCATACCCGTGGGCCTCCCAACGTGTCAGTATGTCCAAACAACTAACAAGATAATACTCACTGTGGAAGCATACCCGTGGGCTACCCAACGTGTCAGTATGTCCAAACAAATAACAAGAGAATACTCACCGTGGAAGCATACCCGTGGGCTACCCAACGTGTCAGTATGTCCAATCAAATAACAATAATAACACCCCTAGTGGAAGCATACCCGTGGGCCTCCCAACGTGTCAGTATGTCCATCAAGAATCGATATAGTGGAAGCATACCCGTGGACCATCCAACGTGTCAGTATGTCCATCAATCAACCAGATAGCCGGTCCTCCAACGAGAGACGCGGTAGCACAGAAATACAACACTTTCACAACAAAATCTATCACAACAAGCATAGGCCAGTTCAACGTACTTTCATTTCATGTCAACAATTCCGGGTTTCAACCCCAAAATACTACATAATTTCATTCCTTCAAAACAAAGACCTCTTTCTACGTAAAAGCCACACGATACTAACACCTGTAGTATCGAACACATTCAGGTTTAAATCAAGCACTTTAAACACTTTTTAGCACAACGTCAAGTATACCAATCTAAATCCAATAATGAATCCATTTCTTTATTTTCCATAAAGTCGTTATAACTAACTTCCCATAAAGCTATTATAACACTTTATGTTTTAAAACAATACAAGACAAAACCATGCCTTTCTTTTAAAACAAAACACTTCAAATTCTTAAGTCTCTTTTCTTTTAGAAATCGAGTTCCTTACCTTGGGATTTTTAATAAGATCAAAAAATGATTACAATAATTCTTATTAGAGCAGCCATGATCTAGGAAGTGTAATACAATTTTGTCTTATCTTAGCTTCTATGCAGATGGAGGTTTCTATTGGTTTTAATATGATTAATTGTCATTACTTCTTTCCTTTATCAACGCTGCATTGGCTTGTTCGATCCTTATTCCCATTTCCGAAATTTATGTAACATTATTCTTTTAAAAACCAAGTACTCATTTCTCACGAATGAGGTTTCACACCTTTCAACACCATTTAGGTCAATTACAAGTCACGTCTCTTATCTTTTGAAATCGACAAACCATTCTTTTAGCTGCATAAAGTGGTTATAACAAACTTCCCATAAAGCCGTTATAACACTTTATGTTTTAAACCGACCAATTACAACTACAAGCCCTTTGTGAGACCAAGAGGGCTTATTCTTTAACCACCGAGCACCCATTACTAACGAATAAGATTTTCCTACTTTTTCAAACAATCAAGACCTTTACACTTCATATCAAGTCAAGGCAAAACAAGGGAAACCAAATTCCTTTAACATGCGTGCATCTACTGCACTATATATTTCACAAATAATCATGCTGAAGAGGATAGGAAGAATCACATACCTCGCGACGATTGCCGATAATTAGAAAAAGGCTCCACAGTAATATACCCTCCAAGTAGGATACGCTACTCGTAGTACTTCAATCCTAATAAGGTCATAAAACGTCTATCAAACTCTAGCTTCGAACGTAGAATAAAATAAGTGCAAAGTCCCTAAATTCTACGGCAATTTGGACAGAACTTCCTTTGTTTCTACTTACTTTGCCACCTTTTTCAAGGTCGAATTTCAATAACCAACGCCACATTTAAGGCACACAATTCAGCTAACCACAAAGGGGATTACACGCCTTAACATGACGCGTAAAATTCCGCCCCACAATGATACAAAATAAACCAATAATTTCCATGCCATTCTTGGCCAACAATATAACCAATACTAACCCCTTTCAACTCTTTTCCAATCCAAGTTCTTAGGTCTAACATGATATCTAGCCCTAGACATCTTCAACAACTACAATCCCCCTTTACAACATGCGACGACCAAATTAGTAACCAAATTGAAGTTATCATCTTAAGGCTAACATGCCCATTTCAGTTTTCAGCAAGACAACAAGATCCAAATCTATTCAAATATAACAGCCTCAGGCTCAATTCGAAGTACTAAAATATAACAGCCTCAGGCTCATTTCTAAACTACTAAAATATAACAGCATTAAAACTTATTTCCAAGAGAAGGGGAAAACTTTTACCTTAAGGAATAGCCCACAAAAGCCCCTTTCCTCCACTTCTTTACCGTCAAAATCGTCCACCAGCGCTTCCCACAAGTTTACCCACACTTTTCCTTCTTCCCGCCGCTCCAACAATTTCTCCTAAGGCAAGGTTTTCTTCAAAATCTAGAGAGAAAAGGGAGAGGGTTTTCTTGGGAGGGTTTGAGAAGAAATGGCCAAGTCTTCCAAGACTTGGCCCTAAAATAGGCCCTTAATCAGGTCAAAAGGATGGGAGGGACACTTGTCACCCTCCCATAGGATTTTAACAAAATATCCCCTGATTTTCGTCTTTTCCCGCAGAAAAATCCCGCCTCGGCGCGCCACTTTCGAAAAAGTTCCAAGATTCCGCGCGGCCCGCATTCTCGTGCCGCGCGCTGCAACCCCGTGGACTCCCAAGATAACCGCGCGCCCTCAGATTCCGGCCGCGCCTACCCCCTGAACAAAATCGCCGCTTGCTCGATCACGCACCTAACTTGTAACTTCCATAACTTTTGACTCTGATGTCCTATCGACGAACGGTTTGTTGCGTTGGGAACTAGATTTAACGGACTACACACTAGGCTCTTTAAACACCTCGAAATTTTTAATAACTGGGTACAACACTCCAAGGTAGACTCAAAATCCGTCCAACACATGTTTGTCAACTTATCTTTCAACTTTCAAATCTTATAATTCTTGGTATGTTCTTATCTTATCTTCTTGAATTTACGGGGTGTAACATTCTCCCCCCCTTAGAAACATTCGTCCCGAATGTTCCTTCTAAGTCTCCAAAACGCAGACGCCGGTATAGTTTTCACCACTGTACTAACAAAAGAATCAGTTATGCCACTCATGGACTTATCACCCGAAAATACTCCCCGCATACTATGTACTCCGACAAGGATCATCAGAAATCTTTTACTCTAGCCTACTTACCTCTAAGGTCTCGATTGTTATAAATTCTAAGGTTCAAAATTTTCTCATCCCCAGACTTACCCTTTTCACTAATCAGGCTTCTAAATCACATTTTTAACACAAAGTTATCCGAACATAACACTTAACACATCACCATAACATCAATGCATACTAGTCTCTAGAGGGTTAAGAATATACCTGTAACTATTACTTCACTTCCCCTTTTTGTCGTTCTACTCATGTTCCTTCCCTGCACGGCGCACAAAAGAAGGAGATGAATCAGCCACTGATCCCGAAGGCTGAGTCTCTACATTCTCGCTATCTCTGGTTGGACAATTTCTCGCAAAATTGTTATACCCCGTATTTCCAGAGTATGTACGTAAGGACGTACGTAGAAAAATTTGAACTTTAAAGTAGGCTTGGCCGAATATTTTTGTGCACAACACCCGGTTAGAGTCGTTTTTCGACGAAACGTTTTACACAATCTTGCGGAAGGAAAATTCGGCTATGTCATTTTTAATTTTTGCGGATTTTTCCGAGAGACGAAACATTTTGGACCAACGAGAGGCGACACTGCACCCTCTCATTGGCGGAAGTTGGGGCGGTAAAGTGGCCGATTGGAAGGTCAAGGGTTGGTAGGATATTTGTGAGGGTTTTAAGGAGTAGGGACTAGGGGGCACTTGGGCACATCTTGGCCCTCCACTTGCCCCCCACTTGGCTAGATCATGGCCCTTGATTTCCCTATAAATACCCCTCCCCCTTTGAAGACTTCTTCATCCTAAAAACTTTCCTAAGTCTAAAATCCTTCCCCCATCTCTTCTTGTGTTCTCGTCCTAGCCTCCCCCTCTCCCCCCTTGGTAAGGCCCCTTGGCCGAGAACCTCCCCTTGGCCGAGAGTTCCCCTCCTAGTGGGGTTGGTAGAGGGTATACACCCCCTTGTGGTGTTGTCTCGTATAAATACCCCTCTTGGTAGAAATACTCCATAGTATTGTTACTATACCCAAATTACCTTAGCCAGATACCTTGTAGTATTCCAAAGATACCTCTATACGTAGAGCCCGGAAATACTACCTTATGTCCTTTTTGTCTCAAACCGAAACCCTAAGGAAAATCTTCACAGTTGGTTGAAGTATTTAAGTAGAAGTTGTTGGAAACTTCTAAGGGTTGTTTGGAGCGGGTTGGAGCGCCCAGAGTAGGAGCTAAACGTCGCTCAGGATCGACATTTAAACTTGGATAATTTTGGGCTTATCGAGGTAAATAATCTTATCCCCCTGTTGTTATTGGAAATTACATGTTGTAGGAATGTATAGTTGAAGTATACTATATATAGAACTGAACATAGTTTTGCGGCAATGTCTTTTGACTTAAGCCTGAATTTAAAGAAAGAGAATCGAATCAGTAATTACACAGATCAGACATGAGACTTGTGTAGCATTACTGTGAGTAGAATTGTACACGTCCGGTTAGACGTATAAAACCCCACCTGGTTGGCTTGGTAGCCGGCCTCGGCAGAGGAGGAGATTTACGCGGTTGCGGGGGGGGGGAGGTGCTGCCGAATTTTCTGTAGAATATTCTACGTTGAGATCTAGATGTTAATAGGCGCCTTGTGGCCTCTATAGGTTGAAGTACTACGTATGGCGTGATCTACTTGGCTTAAGGAGTAGCCGACGGTTTGAGGTACTTGGAGCGTTTTGCTAATAGTCGATAATCGTCGCGAGGTATGTGAACCTCTTCCTATCTTTTCTAGCATGATATGTGTATAACTATGTAGTACGGTAGACGTACATGTGTTAAATGTAATTGATTGGTTTAAAACATAAAGTGTTATAACGGCTTTATGGGAAGTTGGTTATAACAGCTTTATGTAGGTAAGAAAATGCTTTGTGGTTTTGAAAGGTAACTGATTTGACTTATAACTGACTTGATGTGTGATAATAAAGAACTTGAAGTAATTTCAAAAGAATCATTTTGAAAGAAGAAGTAATACTTGGTTTGAAAACATAAGAGTTATACTAGCTTTATGGGAAGTTAGGTATAACGTCTTAAGAGAGGTAAAGAGAATGGTTTACTGATTTTTTTGAAGTTAAGAGACTTGATCTGAAAAGATAAGAGACTCGACTTAATTAATATGAATTTTGTGTGAAACCTCATTCGTGAGTAATGAGTACTTGGTTTTTAAAAAGGAATAATGTTTTACTGATTTCGGAAATCAGAATGAGTATCGACAAACCACTGCAGCGTTAATAAAGGGAAATGTTTTGATTAATGAAGTATTATTAAAACCAGTAGAAACCTCCATTTGCATAGAAGCTAAGATGAGACAAAATGATATTACATTTCCTAGATCATGGCTGCTTAATAAGATTGATTATGAACAAGAATAACCTACTCACATATAAGGCATATGTTTCTCCGATTGTTTAAAAGAGAATTATATTCTTAAATGAATAAGGCTATGAACTACGAAACCTTTCTAAAATAAGAAACGTGAACATTTGAAATTAGGCAAACTTGAACGTTTGGAAAATAATGTTGTTACTTGATTTTACAAAGGGAAGTGTTTTGGTTTACTTAGAAAGATAGTCACTCTATTTTATACTACGGGTATTGTGTGACTTCTGTGAAAGAAACGGATCTTTTAAAAGAGTTAATGTATGAAGTACTTTGGGGATAGATACCCGAACTTATTAGCATAAAGTACCTTGTGTGAATAACTTGATTTTGTTGGTTTGTGATAGCCTTGCAATACTTTCTTGTTGATTTGATAAGTAAACATGTTAGGATGCTACGTGTGTTAGTATCTTGTGATTGTTGTGTAAGGGTCATTCTTGTCAGGCTTACGTTGCTAACCGGTAAGTCCGTTGTACTATTATTATATCACCTACCCCCTTGACTTGTTATACCGAGGGCTTGCCACCCTTTATGCGGGTCTATACAGCCTATGCGGTCTGTTAGACTATGCGAGCAAATGTATGCTCCGTGATTGATCATTCGTGTTTAGCCCGACGCGGGATGCCCTATGCGGTCCTTGGGACTATGCGGTCTATTGAGACTACGCGGCTGCGGAGTCCAGCGGATACCGGTTAAGCCGCTCCGATGCGGGTATACCTCAGCGATGCAGGACCGTGATTCGAGGATACCTCATGCGGATCTGCGTGACCTATCGCGAGTCGCGTAAGTTCCAGAATAGACGCGCACATTGATACCGCGGGCGAGTGGCGCCCGATCATGTGCGCGGTCTAGAAAGACCTCGTGATACGCTTTATAGCATTGTTGGTACTGGGTTTTAGTAGTCGGCTATGCCTTCGCATTTACCCCGCACGGTTTTATTATGACACAGTGGGACACGTGTTTATGTGTATTCCTTGGTGCTTTTATATCATGGATCAGGCGCGGTGAAGGTATTCCACGCATGATTGATGTTGTGGGCGTGAGACCCAATGTTATACTGAGTAATGACTTGAGGCGTGAGTCCACGACTTGACATGATCGCTTATTGTGGAATCAGTTTGGTTATCATACATGTCTCTGTTTTATATAGACTACTATGATTTCATTTACTGATTTTTTCACATACTTGGTACTGTTATCTTGACCTCGCCGGCTGCGTTTCATGTCGCAGTGAGGTACACGGTGTTGATCCTCACTCATAGGGTCACAGCTCATTTGGGAAGCTCGTTTCTCGGAGGCTTATCAGTGGTATAGTCCGTCGTTGTAGGTATGAAATAATGCAAAGGAAACACATGTTAGAAGAAAAGTTGCCTTCTATATATATAAATAACAACTCTTTCAAAAAGAAGCTTGTCGAATGATATGATAACAACGACGGATGTGGTTCGTACCATAATATCTTAGAATCTAACAATAACACAACTATAATTTCAACACAGACTCCGGAGAAACGAGTTTACCAATTTTTAACAATGACCAGCCCAAGAGCGAGGATCAACGGCGTCATGACTTTACCGCAGATGTGCTGGCAGTACATGTATGTGAAATCAAATAAACATCAGAAATGAAATCATAGTAGTCTATATAAAGGTGAGACATGTATGATAACCAAACTACGATTCACAATAAATCGAATATGTCAAGTCGTGACTCACGCCTCAAAGTCATCACAATAGAACCGCACGGTAAGTGCGAAGGCATAGCCGACTACTAAGACCTACGCACTAAAAATGCCATAAATCGTATCACGAGGTCTTTCTAGACCGCACCACATGATCGGCCGCCACTCGCTCAGATCACCGCGCGTCTATCCCTGGAACTTACCGCAGCTCCGCATAGGTCACACACAGACCCGCATGAGGTATTCCTCGAATCATGGTCCTAGACCGCCTGAGGTATACCCCGCATCGAAGTATCACGACCCGAACCCGGGCCCGTGACTGGTGCCTAACCCCGGGCACCCTAGTGATACAACATCAGAGAAAATCAGCGAAAATAAAAATATGAACATGAATTAAGAGACAAGATAAATAAACAGGCCAACCAAAACAGTTGCCTTCATCATATATACATAAATACCCGAACAATCATCCTTTTTACAAACCCTGCCCACAATAAGCATGCACTCTAAGATTTTTACAATGCTATGACGGACAGGCCCGCCATACCACGAATGTATAAGAATCTGCACTGTGGTAACATACCAAAAGATAAGCCTCCAAGAAATGGGGCTTCCGACACGAATCGTGATCCTATGAGCGAGGATCCACAACCGATGTACTTCCACCTGCGGCATGAACGCAGCCCCCCGAAGGAGGTCAGTACAACAGGTACCAAGTATGTGAAATTGTAAAAGACTGCAAATGAAATCATAATAGTCTATATAAAGCAGGAGACATGTATGATAACCAGATGAAATACGTGTCCCTGCCCATCTCGTGGGACTCGGTGTAGAATCAGATGAAATATGTGTCCCTGCCCATCTCGTGGGACTCGGTGTATAATCAGATGGAATACGTGTCCCTGCCCATCTCGTGGGACTCGGTGTATAATCAAATGAAATACGTGTCCCTGCCCATCTCGTGGGACTCGGTGTAGAATCGTTCACAACAAATCAACCGACCCTCCATCGAGAGACGCGGGGTACATAAATACAACAAAGGCTATCACAACAAGCATAGGCAAGTTTTCACAACAACAAGTATAGGCAAGCTTCACGACAACAAGCATAGGCAAGTTTTCACAACAACAAGTATAGGCAAGTTATACACAACTCAAAGTACTTTCATTTTATGCCAAAGTCCGGGTTTTAACCCTAAGGTACTACGTACGTTAAATTACTTTTAAAGATCCATTTCTTTTACAAAGGTCACCCGATACCCGTAGTATAAAAAAATAGAGTGACTAACATCGTTAAGTAAACCAAAATGCTTTTCCTTTGTAAAATCAAGTAACAACCTTATTTTTCAAACGTTCAAGTTTGCCTAATTTCAAATGCTCAAGTTTCTCATTTTAGAAAAGGTTTCGTAGTTCATAGTTTTAATCCTTTAAACATAATTCTCCTTTAAATGTTTCGAGAAACATATGCCTTATAGGTGAGTAGGTTATTCTTGTTTATAAACAATCTTATTAAGCAGTCATGATCTAGGAAATGTAATATCATTTTATCTCATCTTAGCTTCTATGCAGATGGAGGTTTCTACTGGTTTTAATAATACTTCATTAGTCTTTACATTTCCCTTTATTAACGCTGCAGTGGTTTGTCGATACTTATTCTGATTTCCGAAATCAGTAAAACATTATTCCTTTTAAAACCAAGTACTCATTACTCATGAATGAGGTTTCACACTTTTAACAAAATTCATATTAATACCATTAAGTCAAGTCTCTTATCTTCTAAAAATCAGTAAACCATTCTTTTTATCACTCTTAAGACGTTATACCTAACTTCCCATAAGGCTAGTACAACTCTTATGTTTTCAAAGCCAAGTATTACTCTTCTTTAAAAAAAAGGGTCTTTTTGTAACACTTCAAGTTCTTTGTTACTACACATCAAATCCGTTATAAGTCAAATCAGTTATCCTTTGAAACCACAAAGCAGTTTCTTACCTACATAAAGCTGTTATAACCAACTTCCCATAAAGCCGTTATAACACTTTATGTTTCAAACCAATCAAATACATTAAACACATGTACGTCTACCGCATTTACATAGTTATACACATATCATGCTAGAACAGATAGGAAGAGGTTCACATACCTCGCGACGACATCGACTAATAGCAAAGCGCTCAAGTACCTCAAACCGCTCACTACACCTTAAGCCAAGTAGACCACGCCACACGTAGTATTTCAACCTATAGAGGCCACAAGGCGCCTATTAACATCTTAGATCTCAATGTAGAATATCTTACAGAAAATTCGGCAGCACCTCCCCCCCGCAACAGCGCAAATCTCCTCCTCTATCGAGGCCGGCTACCAAGCCAACCAGGGGGGGTTTGCACGTCTAACCGGACGCGTACAATTCTACTCACAGTAATACTACACAAGCCTCATCAGAATACAAATCTATGTAATTACAGTTCAGTTCACTTCTTAAAATTCAGGCTTAAGTCGCAAGACATTGCCGTAAGTATTATTCAGGCTTAAGTCAAAAGACATTGCCGCACAACTATGTTCAGTTCTATATATAGTATACTCAACTATATACTCCTACAACATGTAATTTCCAATTACAACAGAAGGTCAAGAATGTTTACCTCGATAAGCCCAAAATTATCCGAGTTTATATGTCGATCCTGAGCAAGGTTTAGCTCCTACTCCGTGCGCTCCAACCCGCTCCAACCAACCCTTAGAAGTTCTAACCAACTTCTACTTAACACTTCAACCGACTATGAAGGTTTTTCCTTAGGGTTTCGTTTTTGTGACTGAGGGAAGTATAATAGTATTTTCTGGGCTTTTGTATAAAAAGGGTACTTTGGAAAGTACTACAAGGTATATGGGCTAAAGTATTTGGGCATTATAACAATACTAGGAGAGTATTTCTATACCACAAAAATGGGTATTATACGAAAACAACTAGGCTAGGGGGGGTACCCCTCGGCTAGGGCACCACAAAGGCAAGGGGGGGTTCGGCCGAGGGCCTTCAAGAGGGGGGGAGAGGGGTGGTGTTTGGACGAGAACAAGGTTGAGGGAGAGGGAGGGATTTTTGAGACTTAGATAGATTGCTCAAGTTTGGATGAAATAACTCTTCAACTTAGAGGGGTATTTATAGGTCAAGGAATGGCCAACCAATGGCCAAGATCCATCCAAGTGTTAGGCAAGTGTAAGGCCAAGATTAAGCCATGTGCTACCTTATCCATCTACACAAAATATCCTACCTAACCCTTGACCAAAATTTCAACACAAAAAACGTGCAAGACTAGCCCATTTGCCGTCCAACCTTTTCCAATGTGAGGGTGACACATGTCACCCTCCCGTTGGTCCAAAATGTTACGCCTCTAAAAATCCGCAAAATTAAAAATGCCATAGCCGGAATTTTCCTACGAAAGTCGTGGAAACGTTTCGCCAAAAACGACTCCTAACGGGTGTTTTGTTCAAATTTCGAAACGTGCCTAACTTAAGGCTCAAATTATTATACGACGCCTCACGCATATACTGGAAATACGGGGTATAACATTCTTCCCCCCTTAGAAACATTCGTCCCGAATGTTCCTTCTCAGTCTCAAAACAACACGTGCCGGTATAGCCTTCACTATTATACTTACGAAACCAAACATGCCACACCTGGCCACAAAAATAACATGCGCGCGAAAACCCAAATCCAAGCCAACAAGGAATCACCTCTGTCTCACAAAAGTTCCCACCAAGGTCTAAAAAATATAATCCCTTCGCACCTTCATTTCTCAAAAGAAACGATCACACACGTTCACTTCTCCCCTATCTCGTTGTACCCTTCTCGAACACTCGAACTCTTTCTAGTATCCGTACCATACTTCCGTCAACGTTTCTGTTTTCCAACCCTTGGAGTTACTACCTCCAAACTTGGTCATCTTACTAACCTCGATTTCCTCTAAGGCCATTCTCGGCCTTCACGAACTGATTCTGGTCGAACGTATCCACGAACTCATACGATGGTCATCTAAACTTGGGCCTAGCACCCTCGTGACCCTGCCACCGAGGACCACCGAGCTGACCCCACCGAAAAAGCCGCGGGTTGGCCCGCAACATGGCCCCAACCCGACCCATCGTCGCGCCAACTCTTGCTTCCCGACACGGAACAATCTTGCTAAGTCACATCATGAAAGATACCACTTTCATTTACCCAACCCAGGGACTTATCACACAATACATTCTAGGCATAAAATGCACTCTGACAAGGATCACTCGCAAAATCTTGTACTCAAGACGGCCTTACATCTAAGGTCTCAACGTAATATTCTAAGGTTCATCATTTTCACCCTGTGCTTACCCTTTTCACCAACCAGGTTCCTAAATCACATTTTAGCACAAAGCTATCCGAACATAACACTTAACACATTAACATAACATCAAAACATACAAGCCTCTAGAGGGTTAAGGATATACCTGTAGCTACCGCCCCACTCTAATCATAAGCCTGCCCTGCAGGGCGCATAGCTGTAGAAGGCGATGAACCTGCCACTGATCCGGTAGGCTGAGTCATTATGTTTGCATCCTTCCTACTAGACGCTTCGTCATATGGCCGACGGCCGCAGAAAACAAGCACCGAAAAAGACGACATTCTCGATGACGCTCGCACATCGTACACCGAGGAAAACTCAACCCGATCGCTAGAACCCATGTATATCCGCGAACGAAGCCACGAGCTCGACCGGCTCCCGAATACTCAACGCCCCGACGATCGCGGGGACCACTGCATCGTGGAGGTACATAACTAGATCGGCCGAGGCGTCCGCCTCGAAAGTTACCAAAGGACCGCATTGCTCGCCTCTTCGCCGATCTCGCCATTCCGTCGACCTCTCCGTGCCTCACATCCTAGTGCATGAGCTTGCATGCGGCAATGTCCATGCCCTGAAGAGCTACACCCGCATAAGCCTCGCTAAGTAATCATCCAGCCCGTGGCGTAGCGGTATACTCGCCCTCCATATCGCCTACCACGGTGGGAACATACCGAGCTAATGAGTCGAACTCCACATTGTACTCTCTAACCGCCCGCCCGCCCCGCCTCAACGTCAAAAATCTGCCGCCCGAGCCCTCCTCATTTGTGGGGCAAGAAATGTGCAAGAAAAGCCCTTGAGAATTGGCCCCATACGGTGGAAGTGCATGCTCTTCCCGACAACTCCCACGAATCAAACTACCAATCGCAGATCACGCGGTGATGCGAACCCAATACCACCGACTCGCCTCAAACTCGATCACTCATGATCCATTGTAGCTGTCGGATAAACTCCCGAGGTCATCCTCGCCTCGATCCATAGAACATCGGCGGGATACAACTCGAAAGTCCCGTAGCCTCAAACCGCTCGCCGGGTGAACTACGGTGCTATCGGGCCGGAATCGCCGTGATCCAAATTTATCCTCATATCTGCCACGACCGCCGATCGCCATCTCCTTGTACCCCATCTCATCTCGCTTCCAGCCGTGGGACCGAGGCTCGTGTATCAGAGTCTCAGCAGCCACCGCTGCGCTTAAACTCGCTGGTGCCGGGCGGCGTCGCTAAACTCGCCGCTTAAGCACTGTCTCAGTAATCGACCGGGCTCGCGCCGCATTTCCTCAGATCTCACTAATGCCTCCTCGATCGCTTTGCCCATCTGGGCTCAAGGTTGCCTTACGCGAGGCATAATCGTAAAGGAAAGGAATACGTCGGAGGGTCCAACTTATCACACTTCTGGGCACGATCTCAGAATGAGAAGAATGGAAACCAATCCTAAATGTCCTATAGCCTCCTGATTATAGATGTGGTGCACAACACACCGATAATCAAGACTCTACTAGACACGTTCTGTAGACACTTTCCGAGGACTAACTGCTCTGATATCACTTTTGTCACTTTGTCGCGAGCCTTGCTCCGACGACCCAACAAATGGTACCGGCCGCTTATGATCCTCGAGGCATGCCTTCGCCCTTCTCGTGATGTGCCATACGGAGAGCCACGGTTCGGGCTGTTTCGTGGTAGAGGCTCGCCTCTTATACGCCACTCGGGCGAGGTCGATAACAGTACCAAGTATGTGAAAGCGTAAAGATCGCAAATGAAATCATAATAGTCTATAAAGCGGGAGACATGTATGATAACCGGATGAAATACGTGTCCTCGCCATCTCGTGGGACTCGGTGTAGAATCAGATGAAATACGTGTCCCTGCCCATCTCGTGGGACTCGGTGTATAATCAGATGGAATATGTGTCCCTGCCCATCTCGTGGGACTCGGTGTATAATCAAATGGAATACGTGTCCGTGCCCATCTCGTGGGACTCGGTGTATAATCAAATGAAATACGTGTCCCTGCCCATCTCGTGGGACTCGGTGTAGAATCGTTCACAACAAATCAACCGGCCCTCCATCGAGAGACGCGGCGTACATAAATACAACAAAGGCTATCACAACAAGCATAGGCAAGTTTTCACAACAACAAGTATAGGCAAGCTTCACGACAACAAGCATAGGCAAGTTTTCACAACAACAAGTATAGGCAAGTTATACACAACTCAAAGTACTTTCATTTTATGCCAAAGTCCGGGTTTTAACCCTAAGGTACTACGTACGTTAAATTACTTTTAAAGATCCATTTCTTTTACAAAGGTCACCCGATACCCGTAGTATAAAAAAATAGAGTGACTAACATCGTTAAGTAAACCAAAATGATTTTCCTTTGTAAAATCAAGTAACAACCTTATTTTCCAAACGTTCAAGTTTGCCTAATTTCAAATGCTCAAGTTTCTCATTTTAGAAAAGGTTTCGTAGTTCATAGTTTTAATCCTTTAAACATAATTCTCCTTTAAATGTTTCGAGAAACATATGCCTTATAGGTGAGTAGGTTATTCTTGTTTATAAACAATCTTATTAAGCAGTCATGATCTAGGAAATGTAATATCATTTTGTCTCATCTTAGCTTCTATGCAGATGGAGGTTTCTACTGGTTTTAATAATACTTCATTAGTCTTTACATTTCCCTTTATTAACGCTGCAGTGGTTTGTCGATACTTATTCTGATTTCCGAAATCAGTAAAACATTATTCCTTTTAAAACCAAGTACTCATTACTCACGAATGAGGTTTCACACTTTTAACAAAATTCATATTAATACCATTAAGTCAAGTCTCTTATCTTCTAAAAATCAGTAAACCATTCTTTTTATCACTCTTAAGACGTTATACCTAACTTCCCATAAGGCTAGTACAACTCTTATGTTTTCAAAGCCAAGTATTACTCTTCTTTAAAAAAAAGGGTCTTTTTGGAACACTTCAAGTTCTTTGTTACTACACATCAAATCCGTTATAAGTCAAATCAGTTATCCTTTGAAACCACAAAGCGCTTCTTACCTACATAAAGTCATATAACCAACTTCCCATAAAGCCGTTATAACACTTTATGTTTCAAACCAATCAAATACATTAAACACATGTACGTCTACCGTACTACATAGTTATACATATATCATGCTAGAACAGATAGGAAGAGGTTCACATACCTCGCGACGATTACCGACTAATAGCAAAGCGCCCAAGTACCTCAAACCGCTCGGCTATACCTTAAGCCACGTGACCACGCCACACGTAGTATTTCAACCTATAGAGGCCACAAGGCGCCTATTAACATCTTAGATCTCAATGTAGAATATCTTACGTAAAATTCGCAAAGACTCTCCCGCAACAACAGAAATCTCCTCCTCTATCGAGGCCGCTACCAAGCCAACCGGGGGTTTGCACGCCTAACCGGACGCGCATAATTCTACTCACAGAATACTACACAAGCTCATCAGAATACAAATCCTATATAATTACAGATTCACTTCTTAAAATTCAGTGCTTAAGTCGCAAGACATTGCCGTAAGTATTATTCAAAGCTTAAGTCAAAAGACATTGCCGCACAACTATGTTCAGTTCTATATATAGTATACTCAACTATATACTCCTACAACATGTAATTTCCAATTACAAATGTATGTCAAGAATGTTTACCTCGATAAGCCCAAAATTATCCGAGTTTATATTGCCGATCCCGAGCAAGGTTTAGCTCCTACTCCGTGCGCTCCAACCCGCCTCCAACCAACCCTTAGAAGTTCTAACCAACTTCTACTTAACACTTCAACCGACTATGAAGGTTTTTCCTTAGTGGTTTCGTTTTTGTGGATCGAGGAAGTATAATAGTATTTTCTGGCTTTGTATAAAAAGGGTACTTTGGAAAGTACTACAAGGTATATGGGCTAAAGTATTTGGGCATTATAACAATACTAGGAGAGTATTTCTATACCACAAAATGGGTATTATACGAAACAACTAGGCTAGGGGTACCTCTGGCCAGTGGCACCACAAAGGCAAGTGGGTTCGTAGGGCCTCAAGAGGGGAGAGGGTGGTGTTTGGACGAGAACAAGGTTGAGGAGAGGGAGGGATTTTGAGACTTAGATAGATTGCTCAAGTTTGGATGAAATAACTCTTCAACTTGTAGGGTATTTATAGGTCAAGGAATGGCCAACCAACGGCCAAGATCCATCCAAGTGTTAGGCAAGTGTAAGGCCAAGATTAAGCCATGCTACCTTATCCATCTACACAAAATATCCTACCTAACCCTTGACCAAAATTTCAACACAAAAACGTGCAAGACTAGCCCATTTGCCGTCAAACTCTTCCAATGTGAGGTGACACATGTCACCCTCCCGTTGGTCCAAAATGTTACGCCTCTCTAAAAATCCGCAAAATGAAAAATGCCATAGCCGGAATTTTCCCTACGAAAGTCGTGGAAACGCTTTCGTCGAAAACGACTCCTAACGGGTGTTGTGTACAAATTTCAAACTTGCCTAACTTAAGGCTCAAATTATTATACGACGCCTCACGCATATACTCCGGAAATACGGTATAACACGAAGGCGCTTAACCTCGGTATCCGCACCGACTTCTCACCGCATAGCCCTCAAAGACCGCGATACCTCAAAGACCGCGATAGGCATCCCCGCGTCAAAGCTAAACACCCGAATGATCAATCTCGAGCATACCGCTGCCCGCATAGTCTCACAGACCGCATAGCCGTATAGACCGCATCAAGGGTGGCAAGCCCTCGGTATAATAAGTCAAGGGGTATGTGATACAATAACAAAGACAACGGGCTTAACGTTTAACAATGTAAGCACAACAAGAGTGACCCCCCTTACATAACAATCACAAGATACTAACACACGTAGCATCCTAACATGTTTACTTATCAAATCAACAAGAAAGTATTACAAGGCTATCACAAACCAATACAATCAAGTTATTCACACAAGGTACTTTCTACTAACAAGTTCGGGTATCTATCCCCAAAGTACTTCATACATTAAATCTTTAAAATATCCGTTTCTTTCACATAAGTCACACAATACCCGTAGTATAAAATAGAGTGACTGCCTTTTTAAGTAAACCAAAACACTTACCTTTGTAAAATCAAGTAACAACATTATTTTCCAAACGTCCAAGTTTGCCTAATTTCAAATGTTCACGTTTCTTATTTTAGAAAGGTTTTGTAGTTCATAGTCTTATTCATTTAAGAATATAATTCTCTTTTAAACAATCTGAGAAACATAAGCCTTATATGTGAGTAGGATATTCTTGTTTATAACAATCTTATCACCGCAGCCATGATCTAGGAAATATCATTTTGTCTCATCTTAGCTTCTATGCAGATGGAAGTTTCTACTGGTTTTAATAATTCTTAATTATTCATTACATTTCCTTTATTAACGCTGCAGTGGTTTGTCGATACACATTCTGATTTCCGAAATCAGTAAAACATTATTCCTTTTAAAACCAAGTACTCATTACTCACGAATAAGGTTTCACACGAAATTCATATCAATTCATTTAAGTCAAGTCTCTTATCTTTTAAGATCAAGTCTCTTAACTTCTATAATCAATAAATCATTCATTTTATCTTTCTTAAGACGTTATACCTAACTTCCCATAAAGCTAGTATAACTCTTATGTTTGCAAAACCAAGTGTTACTCTTCTTTCAAAAACAGTTCTTAATACTTTTTGAAATACTTCAAAGTTCTTATCATTCAGGCTTAAGTCAAAAGACATTGCCGTACAACTACGTTCAGTTAACACACGTACGTCTACCGTACTATATACTTTTAAAATACTTCAAGATTCTTATTATTCAGGCTTAAGTCAAAAGACATTGTCGTATAACTACGTTCAGTTAACACACGTACGTCTACCGTACTATATATATATTCATGCTCAAGAGTATAGGAAGAATCACATACCTCGCGACGATTATCGACTATTAGCAAATCGCTCCATGGCTATAACCCGGCTAGCCTGGTCCACCTTCTCAAGTAGCACATGCTACTCGCAGAACATTCAACCTATACAGGTTATACAAGTCTATCAAAGTCTAGACTACTCGGTAGAATAAATCTAGATACAAGATCCTACGGAAAATCGGGCAGCACTTCCCTATCCACAAACTACACAAGTTCATCAGTAATATAGTCCTACGTAATTACAGTTCAGTTCTCTTCTTTAGATTCAGGCTTAAGTCCAAAGACATTGCCGCAAAACTATGTTCAGTTCTATATATAGTATACTTCAACTATATATTCCTACAACATGTATTTTCCAATTACAATAGGGGGACAAGATAATTACCTCGATAAGCCCATAATTATCCAAGTAGAGATGTCGATCCTTAGCAACGCTTAGCTCCTACTCCGGGTGCTCCAACCCGCTCCAAACAACCCCTAGAAGTTCTACGCAACTTCTTCTTAATACTCCAACCAACTATGGAGATTTTCCTTAGGGTTTCGGTTTGAGACAAAAAGGACATACGGTAGTATTTCCGGGCTCTACGTATAGAGGTATCTTTGGAATACTACAAGGTATACGGCTAAGGTATTTTGGGTATAACAACAATACTTTTGAGAGTATTTCTACCAAAAAGGGGGGTATTCTACGAGAACAACAAGGCAAGGGGGGGTGTATACCCCTCGGCCAACCCCACTAGGGGGGGGTACTCTCGGCCAAGGGGAGGGGGGAAGGGCTCTCGGCCAAGGGGGCCTTCTCAAAGGGAGAGGGGTGTTGACGAAACACAACACAAAGGAGGAGGAATTTTAGACTTAGGAAATTATTTGGATGAAGAAGTCTTCAAAGGGGGTTATTTATAGGTCAAGCCAAGGCCAACCAATGGCCAAGATCATGCCAAGTGCAAGGCAAGTGTAGGGCCAAGATCATGCCAAGTGCACCTTATCCATCTACCACAAAATATCCTACCAACCCCTTGACCAACAAGGCCACCAATTCGGCCACTTTACCGCCCCACACTCCACCAATGAGAGGGTGCCAAGTGTCGCCCTCTCGTTGGTCCAAAATGTTTCGCCTCTCTAAAAATCCGCAAAAATTAAAAATGACATAGCCGAATTTTCCTTCGCAAGTTGTAAAACGTTTAAAAACGACTCTAATCGGGTGTTGTGAACAAATAATTTTCTACTTGCACTTTAAGGCACAACTTTTCTACGCACGCCCACGCATATACTGGAAATACGGGGTATAACATTCTCCCCTCCTTAGAAATATTCGTCCCGAATGTTCCTTCTAAGTCCCAAAACAAACGCGCGCCAGTATAGTCTTCACCACCATACTTACGAGAACAAATCTGCCACACCTGGGCTTAACTGTCTGTCATAAGGTGAAGGTAGGCACCCCGTGCAGCCTTACAACCTTTCTGATAAATCAACACTGCCGAGTAAACGGTCCTGACCGAAAAACACGACGGGCTGCCCCCATCGGCCCGACTACTGGTTGAACGCATCCACGAACTCGTACGCTGGTTAACTAAACTTGGGCCTAACACCCTCGTGACCCTACCACCCGGCGGGACCACCACAACTGACCCCACCACCATACATGCCGCGGGTTGACCCGCAACATGGCCTCAACCCGACCCGGCAATGCGCAAAACACTAGCTCCCCGATCCGGAACAATCTCTCTAATCACGTTACGAAAACCTAGCGGTCTTCTTAGTTCAACTACCCTCTTTCATTTCACACTACTTAGGGACCTATCCCAAACATAGCTCACGTGCACTATGCACTCCGATAAGGATCAAACATAACACTACACCTTTACTCGAGATGGCCTTACCTCTAAGGTCTCTACGTATAAAACTCTAAGGCTCACCCTTCTCTATCCCCCAAATCTTACTTGGTTAACTAACCAAGATTTCTAATCACAATTTACACAATGCTATCAGAATATAACACTTAAGGTATACTCACCTTATCACACATACTAATCCCTAGAGGGTTAAAGATCTATCTCAGATTCTTCGCTTCACTCCCTTAGTCGTCTAATCAAACTCGCCTGTAGGCGCATAGCTGGGCGTGACGAACTACCCACCGATCCTGAAGGTGAGTCCTCCTACCAGATATCCTTTCCGCATACGTGGCCACGCCGGCCGCAGTAAAACAAGTACCAACTAAAAGACGACATTCCCCGGGATGACGTCTGCCACACTGTGAACCGGAAGATCTAGAGCTCTGACCAACTCCTGCATACCCCGAACGTCCTGAACCCCGCGAGGACCACTGCACCGTGGATGTGCATAATCTAATCCACGTGAGGTGACTCGCCTCGAAAGTTACCAAAGGACCTTGCTGCTCGCCCTCTTCGCCCTCGTTAACCCGTCGATCTCTACGCTTTCGGCTCTGCGCATAAGCCCGCATACGTGCCATGCTCAAGCTTCAATCAAGAACTACTCTTGCACAACCCTCTCGTTGATATTCATCAAGACTCGCGGTACATCGGTATACTCTCTGGTAGCCAAATCCATAGATAGTAACAGGGTCGCCTTCTTGCAATCTAAATTCACTGTCCCCGGTCGTGGAACTGAAGGTTCAAATATCATGGCCGCAGTAGGAACTGCCGCCGTCGTGCTAAACTCTGCTGGGGCTTAGTGACGTCGCAGAACTCCCCAAATGAAGCACCACCCCAGGTGATGATTGGGCCTGTGCCCTCGTAACCCTCTGTACTCAACTCGCAGCTCCCTCGCCGCTTTGCCTCACCGGGTTTGCCCTACGCGGAGGCATAACGGTAAGGGAAAGAAATACGTTAGAGGGTCCAACTTACAACACAGCTCTAAGGCACGATCTCAGAGTGAGAAGAATAGAAACCAATCCTAAATATCCTATAGCCTCCTGATTATTGGTGTGGTGCACAACACACCGATAATCAAGACTCTACTGGATACGGTCTGTAGACACTTTCCGAGGATTAATCGCTCTGATACCACTTTTGTCACGACCCGAACCTGGGCCCGTGACTGGTGCCTTACCCCGGGCACCCTAGTGATACAACATCAGAGTAATCAGCGGAACATAAAACACAATATGAAATAATGCAAAGGAAACACATGTTTCTGAAGAAAAGTGTTTTCGCATATATATATAAATAACAACTCTTTCAAAAAGAACAGTTTAATCCTTTTACAAACCCCGCCACAACAAGATTACTGCACTTACGAATGATATGACAACAACGACGGACAGGGCCGCCATACCCCGAATGTAAGCACCTACAACAACAGGGACTATACGAAGACAAGCCTCCGAGAAACGGAGCTTTACCAAACGCTGAATCTGACTCCTAAGAGCGAGGATCAACGATCGTGTACCTTTACTGCAGATTGAACGCACTTCGGGCGAGGTCGATAACAGTACCAAGTATGTGAAATCAAATAACATCGTAAATGAAATCATAGTAGTCTATATAAAGCGAGAGACATGTATGATAACCAAACTACATTCACAATAAATCAAAATATGTCAAGTCGGGGACTCACGCCTCAAAGTCATCAATAGAACCGTACGGGGTAAGTACGAAGGCATAGCCGACTACTAGGACCCACAGTACCAAAAATGCCATAAACTGTATCACGAGGTCTTTCTAGACCGCACCACATGATCGGCGGCCACTCGCCGCAGATCACCGCGGCGTCTATCCCTGGAACTTACCGCAGCTCCGCATAGGTCACACACAGACCCGCATGAGGTATTCCTCGAATCATGGTCCTAGACCGCCTGAGGTATACCCCGCATCGAAGGCAGCTTAACCCTCGGTATCCGCCTGGACTTCCGCAGCCCGCATAGCCCCTCAAAGACCACATAGTCCCTCAAATACCGCATAGGGCATCCCCCGCATCAGGCTAAACACCCGGAATGATCAATCGTGGAGCATACCGCTGCTCCGCATAGTCTCACAGACCGCATAGGCCGTATAGACCCGCATCAAGGGTGACAAGCCCTCGGTATAATAAGTCAAGGGGGTATGTGATACAATAACAGTACAACAGGCTTAACGTTTAACAACGTAAGCACAACAAGAGTGACCCCCCTTACATAACAATCACAAGATACTAACACACTGTCACGACCCGTTCCGGGGCCCGTGACTGGTGCCTTACCCGGGCACCCAAGTAGTCATACATCAGAGAAAATCAGCGGAATATAAAATAAGATATGAAACATTATAACATAAGACACAGTTTATCTGAGAAAAAGGTTGCCTTTCGGCATATATACATAAACCAAGTTTTTGCAGTTACATCCCAACTGTACAACATGTCTATGCACTCTAAGGAAATAAACAACTATGGCGGGACAGGCCCCGCCATACCTCGATCGCACAAAACTATCTACAACAGGGAGATCATACCCAAAAGTAGAGCCTCCGAGAAGATGGAGCTCACGACAGAACGCAAGAGATCCTAAGGATGTGGATCTAGCACCGCTTCCTTACCGCGCAGATAACGCAGCCCCGAAGGAGGTCGATAACAGTACCAAGTATGTGAAAGCGTAAAGTACTTAAATGAAATCAAAGTATTTAAAACCATTTGCAAATACAATCGGTTCAATTGCGTAGTGTCATATCACAAACAAGAACACTAATAGATATATCAGAATCGGTCTTTCCTAGGTCGCGAATGATCGGGCAAGGCCGATCGCCCATAGTATCATTATGCGTGCCTAGTCTGGACTTCCGTAGTCCGCATAGGTCACACATGCACCCGCATGAGGTATTCTCGTGACGGTAGCTAACCCCTGCACCTCCTGGACTCCCGCGATGCGCATAGTCTCAATAGATCGCGTAGTCACGCACCGCATAGGCATCCCCGCGTCGGTTAAAACACCCGGAATGATCAATCCTGGAACTCCCGCAGTTCCGCATAGTCTCACAGACCGCATAGGCCATATAGACCCGCATCAAGGGTGGCAAGCCCTCGGTATAACAAGTCAAGGGGGTAGGTGATATAATAACAGTACAACGGACTTACCGTTTAGCAACGTAAGCTCAGCAAGAATGACCCCCTTTCACAACATTACAAGACACTAACACAGGTAGCATCATAATATGCCTACTTATCAAACAATCTTGCTACACTTAACAGAAATCAATACAAGGCTTTTATAAACAAACAAGTAAACAGTTCCTTTTATCTTTCTTAAGTTGTTATACCTAACTTCCCATAAAGCTAGTATAACTCTTAAGCTTTTGTTTAAAAACCAACTGTTCCTCTTCTGTTTAAAAAAATGATTTAGTATTCTTTTGAAATGTATCAAGATTCTTATTATTCAGGCTTAAGTCACAAGACATTGCCGTAGTTATTATTCAGGCTTAAGTTCGAAGACATTGCCGTAATTATTATTCAGTTAACACACGTACGTCTACCGTACTATATATATTTAAAATATCATGCTCAAGAGTATAGGAAGAATCACATACCTTCTTGGCGAACTCCACCTGCCAAGTCGAATATGTCGCAGAGAATCACCTATAATAGTCAAATACGTCTATCAACGTCTAGACTATTCTCAGCAATTCTAAGCGAGGGTTCTCTATTCTACGGAAATTTGGGCAGACTTCCCTACCCGTAAGTTATACGATCAGTAAAAGCTCTATGTGAGTGCAGTTCAATTATTCTTCTTTAAACCCCTTCTACCGTGATAACAGTTCAATTCTATTCTCAGAATATCCTTCTAAGTATTTTATACTTATTTCTATACTTCTACAGTATGTATTCTCTAATTACAAAAGAAGGATAAGTTTATTTACCTCGGTAAGCCCAATAATATCCTAGATAAAAGTCGATCCTGAGCAAGGTTTAGCTCCTAATTTGTATGCGCTCGGAAGCTCAGAACCCTTAGAAGTTCTTCACAACTTCCACTAAGTACTAAGGGATTTGGGCTAGGTATTTTGGGCATTATAACAATACTAGAAGGCAACTTTTCTACCAAGGAGGGGGTAGATTTCACTAGGCTAGAGGGGGCCTCGCCAACTTCACTCGGGGGAGTAGGCTTTGGACGAAACAAGCTTAAGGGAGAGGGGAGGATTTTCAAGACTTGGAAAGGAATTTGTGAATGAAGAACTCTTCATCTTAAGGGGGTATTTATAGGTCAAGCCATGGCCAACCAATGGCCAAGATGATGCCAAGTGCAAGGCAAGTGTAGGGTGAGGATTTGCCCAAGTGTCCTTATCCATCCACTACACAAAAATATCCTACCAACTACTTGACAAAATAGGCACTCCATTCGGCCATATTGACGCCTCACGTCCACCAATTGGAGGGTGACAAGTGTCGCCCTCCCGTTGGTCCAAAATGTTTCGTCTCTCGGAAAAATTCGCAAAAATTAGAAATGGCATAGCCGGAATTTATCCTACGCGAGTCTTGTTAAACGTTTCGTCGGAAAACGATTCCTTGAGTGAGTTGTGCCCAAAAAAACGTGCCATGCCTAAACTTTAAGGCCAAACTTTCGTACGTACGCTCTCACGTACATACTCCGGAAATACGGGGTATAACATTCTCCCCTCCTTAGAAACATTCGTCCCGAATGTTCCTTCCCAAGACCGTTAACGATAAGGTTCTTTATAACTTAAACAGTTTGCAAATGCCACATACGGGCACAAAAACAACACTTAGGCATATATGACAATGAAAATTTACAAGTAGGAAAGTGAATTACCTGGAGGTGTGGGGAATAGGTGAGGATACTTCTGCCTCATGTCCTCCTCAGCTTCCCACGTCATCTCCTCCCTGAGCTCGTTCCGCCACAGAACTTTGACGAAAGCCACGTCCTTGGTCCGCAGACGCCTAACCTGACGATCGATTATCGCTATGGGAATCTCCTCATACGATAACCCCTCGGTCACCTGGACATCGTCAATTGGATGCACCCTAGCTGGATCCCCGATACATCTCCTCAGCATAGAAACATGAAACACCGGATGCACTGCCTCCAGATCGGACGGCAGATCCAACTCGTAGGCAACCTTGCCTACCCTGCGGACAATCTGATAGGGCCCAATGTACCTTGGGCTGAGTTTCCCTTTCTTCCCGAATCTCATCACACCCTTCATGGGTGACACCTTCAGGAAAACCCAATCATCAACCTCGAACTCCAGATGCCGACGACGATGATCTGCATATGACTTCTGTCGACTCTGCGCTGTCAATAGCCGCTCTCGGATAAGCTTCACCTTATCCACTGCCTGCTGCACCAAATCTGGTCCCACTAACTGTACCTCGCCCACATCGAACCAGCCTATAGGCGATCTGCACTTCCTCCCATACAAGGCCTCATAAGGCGCCATCTGAATACTGGAGTGGTAGCTATTATTATACGCGAACTCAACTAGAGGCAAATGATCCTCCCAGCTACCCCTGAAGTCAATAACACAGGCTCGCAGCATATCCTCAAGAGTCTGGATAGTGCGCTCTGCCTGTCCGTCTGTCTGTGGATGGAATGCAGTACTCAGGCTCACCTGCGTCCCTAAACCCTTCTGGAAGGACCTCCAGAAGTTAGCCGTAAACTGGGCTCCTCTGTCTGATATGATCGAAATAGGGACTCCATGCAGTCTGACGATCTCTCGGATGTAAAGTCTGGCATAATCCTCAGCCGAAAAAGTCGTCCTGACGGGAAGAAAGTGGGCTGATTTCGTCAGCCTGTCGACGATAACCCATATAGAATCATGTCTCCTCTGAGTGCGAGGTAATCCTGTGATAAAGTCCATGTTGATCACCTCCCACTTCCAGGTCGGGATCTCTATCGTCTGTAACAAACCACCAGGCCTCTGGTGCTCTACCTTCACCTGCTGACAACACGGGCACTGAGCTACGAACTCTGCAACGTCCCTCTTCAAGCCATCCCACCAATACACAGATCTAAGGTCGTGGTACATCTTGGTCGACCCTGGATGGATAGAGTAACGCGCGCTGTGTGCTTCCCCAAGAACCTGCTGCCGAAGTCCTGAAACATCTGGAACACACAACCTGCCCTCAAACCTTAGCACCCCATCAGGTGCTACCTCAAAAGGACCCTTGCCCTCACGAAGAGCTGTATCACGATAACGTGCCAAAACCGGATCCTCGAACTGTTGCCTCTTCACCTCCTCGACGATGGAAGACTCGGCAACCTCACGAACTCTAACCCCATCGCTATCGTAATCAATCAAGCGGACACCAAGGCTCGCTAATCGATGCAAATCACGAACCATGTCCCTCCTCTCGCGCACATCCGATAGGCTCCCATCGACCTACGACTAAGAGCATACGCCTAACATTGGCCTTCCCGGGTGGTACAGATATCAACATCGTAATCCTTAAGCAATCTAACCACCGCTCGCGTAAGTTCGGCTCCTCTGGTGAAGATATCTTTGGAGGCTCTTGTGGTCGTATAAATATCCATGTGAACCCCATACAAATAGTGCCTCAGATCTTCAAAGCGTGAATCACCGCCAACTCTAAATCATGGGTGGGGTAGTTCCTCTCGTGTTTCTTAAGCCGTCGGGATGCGCTATAACTCTACCTGCCGCATCAACACACATCCCAGCCGATGCCCGACGATCACAATACACGACATAACCATCCGGACCTGCGGAAGAGTAAGAACGGGAGCGGTCGTCTCTCCTTTAGTAATCGAAAACCACGCTCACATGCATCACCATCAAACTTAGCGCCTCGAGTCGGCCTAGTCAATGGTGCGAGATAGAAGCAAACTTCTCTATGAACCGCCGATAATACCTGTAAGGCCGAGCTGCGAACCTCGCCGGAGTAGTAGGTTCAGGCAAGTCCTCGATCGCCGATCTTGGCCGTATCCACTCGAATGCCATCAGCCCCGACAATATGCCCAAGAAAAGCCACCGAAGCTAACCAAAACTCACATTTGGAAAACTTGGCGTATAACTGCTGGTCCCGGAGAACTGTCAGCACAGTCCTCAAATGCTCCGCATGCTCCTGCTCTGAGCGAGAATAAACCAAGATATCATCAATGAACACTATCACAAACGTGTCCAAAAATGGTTTGAACACTCGGTTCATCAAATCCATGAATATCGCCGGAGCATTGGTCAACCCAAAAGACATGACCCTGAACTCATAATGCCCGTACCGGGTCCGGAATGCAGTCCTAGGGACATCCACCTCTCTGACTCGTACCTGATGATAGCCCGATCGCAGATCAATCTTGGAGAAACATCTCGCGCCCTGCAACTGGTCGAACAAATCATCAATCCTGGGAAGGGGGTATCTGTTCTTAATGGTCACCTTGTTCACCGCTAATCAACACACATGCGCAGCGTCCCGTCCTTCTTCTTTACGAACAATACCGGCGCTCCCCAGGGAGAAACACTAGGCCTAATGAAGCCCTTCTCCAGCAAATCTCTCAGCTGGTCCTTCAACTCTCTCAACTCGGCAGGTGCCATTCTGTATGGCGGAATGGAAATAGGCCGAGTGTCTGGCAACACATCTATACAAAACTCGATCTCCCTCTCAGGAGGGATACCCGGGAGGTCGTCTGGAAACACGTCTGGGAACTCTCTGACTCTGAACCGATGAAAATCTGGTACCGCAGCCTCAGTATCAAACACCCGAACGAGATGGTAGATATACCCCTTCTGCACCATCTTCCTAGCCTTGAGGTAAGAAATAAACTTACCCCTCGGCGATACAGTGTTCCCCTCCCACACAACAACCGGCTCCTCAGGAAACTGGAACCGAACCACTCTCTCCCTGCAGTCTACATTGGCGTAGCAAGAAGCTAGCCAATCCATACCCATGATCATATCGAAATCAGTCATGTCCAACTCTATCAAGTCGGCTAGGGTCTGACGACTGTAAATGGTCACTGGACAAGCCCTATATACCCGCCGAGCTACCACCGAATCACCCACTGGCGTAGCTACCTCGAAAGGGTCTATGGACTCAGGCTCTATCCCTATCCTACTAGCAATAAGGGGAGATATATAGGATAGAGTAGAACCCGGATCTATCAAGGCATACACATCAAATCCAGAACCGATAAGGTACAGGCGACATCGGTGAGGCCTCACGATCCTGCCGGTGGACAAGGCATAAATGCGTTCGAGGACCGCTAGAAGCTGGGACTGCGCCACGACCTCGCGCGACCCGCTGGTCCATGAGTACGCCTCCGGGGCGAGTAGCTGTCGGGGATGAAGAAGCGGCAATGCACTCGCAGCCGAGCCCTACTACCGCCGCCCGGTCGGACAAACTCGCGAAATGACCTGCGGCCAAGTATAGCAAGCTCCCGAGTAGTACTCGCTCCCGAATGGAATCTACCACAACGCACACCGAGCGGACCTCGATCGGTTAGCACCTTGCTACCCGAAGTCAGAAGTCCGGGCCACGACACCCGAATGCTCGTTTGTCGAAAACGATGTAGGAGTGCTCTGAGCCGGCTGCGGTGCAAATCTAGACTTCTGCTGATGCCGTCCACCCTGAGAACCACCAAAAGAACCGGCCGTCTTGGCCTTCTTCTGCTGCTGATATCGGTCTACCCGGCGGTCTCTACGCTCCTCGCATCCCAGTGCATGAGCCTGCATACGGGTAATGTCCATGCCTGGCTGAAGGGACACACCCGCACAAGACTCGGCCATATAGTCGTCTAGCCCGGTGACGTAGCGATGCACCCGGTCCTCCATATCTGCTACCAGTGCAGGGACATATCGAGCCAAAGAATCGAACTCGACATTGTACTCCCTAATCGCGGCCCTCCTGTCTCAAAGAACAAAAATCACGGCTCGTGCCTCATCTGCGGAGGCAAGAAGTGCGTGAGGAAAGCCTCCGAAAACTCATCTCATACTGCTGGAGGTGCATGCTCTCCTCGGAAAAGCTCCCACGAATCAAACCAATCGACTGCGGTATCACGCAGCCGATGCGAACCGAAGGTCACGGACTCGGTCTCCGACGCCCTGATCACCCTCATAATCCTCTGTAGCTGACGGATTGTTATACCCCGTATTTCCAGAGTATGTACGTAAGGACGTACGTAGAGAATTTGAGCCTTAAGTTAGGCAAAGGACCGAATTTTGGGCACAAGTGCCGATTGGAGTCGTTTTTCGACGAAACGTTTCCACAGCTTTCGTAGGGAAAATTCCGGCTATGTCATTTATATTTTTTGCGGATTTTTCCGAGACGAAACATTTTTGGACCAACGGGAGGGTGACACTTGTCACCCTCATTGGACGGTTTAGGGGGGGCGGTCAAGGGTGGTTGGCCTTGGCCGATTGGTCCCTTATTCTTGGCCTTGTTTTGTGGCTTGTTTTGTGGCTTGTTTTGTGCCATGTTTGGTGGAGTAGGGCTAGGGTGCACTTGGCTTGATCAAGGCCTTACACTTGCCTTGCACATGGCTTGATCTTGGCCATTGGTTGGCTTTTGGTTTTGCTATAAATACCCCCCTAGGCTTGAAGACTTCATTCATCCAAAAACTTCCAAGTCTTGAAACCCTCTCCTCCCCCTTTGTGAGCTCTAGCCGAGAGCCTTCCCCCTCCCCCTTTTCGTGTGGGCTTTGGCCGAGAGGCTTCCCCCTCCCCCCTTTGTGGTGCTAGCCGTGGGGTACCCCCCCCCCTAGCCTAGTTGTTTCGTATAATACACCCCCCCTCTTGGTAGAAATACTCTCCAAGTATTGTTATAATGCCCAAAATACCTTAGCCTTTACCTTGTTGTATTCCAAAGGTTACCTCTATACGTAGAGCCCGGAAATACTACCTTTTGTCCTTTTAGTCTCAAACCGAAACCCTAAGGAAATCTTCATAGTTGGTTGAAGTATTTAAGTAGAAGTTGGTTAGAACTTCTAAGGGTTGTTTGGAGCGGATTGGAGTGCACGGAGTAGGAGCTAAACCTTGCTCAGGATCGACATTATAACTTGGATAATTTTGGGCTTGTCGAGGTAAATATTCTTGTCCCCTTATTGTAATTGGAGATTACATGTTGTAGGAATATATAGTTGAGGTATACTATATATAGAACTGAACTTTGTATTTGGCAATGTCTTTTGACTTAAGCCTGAATTTAAAGAAAAGAATCGAATCATTTACATGGACCGTATTGCGATAGACTTGTGTTGTATTCTTTGAGTAATTGTACACGTCAGGTTAGGCGTGTAAACCCCCGGTTGGCTTGGTGGCCGGCCTCGATAGAGAGAGATTTACGCTGTGCGGGGAGGTGTCACGAATTTTCGTAGAGAAATAGAAGCAGTATGTTTAAAAGTTAATAGCGTTTGTGACCTTTTTAGGTGAAAGTACTAAGAGTAGCGTATTCTACTTGAGAGTGGAAAGGGCTAGCAAGGTTGTAGTACTTGGAGCATTTTGCTTATTGTCGATACTCGCGAGGTATGTGAACCTCTTCCTATCTGTTCTAGCATGATATGTGTGTAACTATGTAGTACGGTGGGCGACAGTGCTAAGTGTATTTGTTTGGTTTAAACATAAAGTGTTATAACGGCTTTATGGGAAGTTGGTTATAACGACTTTATGTAGGTAAGAAAATGGTTTCTTGATGTTAGAAGTTAAGAGACTTGATCTTATAAGATAAGAGACTTAACTTATTTGTTTTAATGTGGATGTTGTGTGAAACCTCATTCGTGAGTAATGAGTACTTGGTTTTAAAGGGATAATGTTTCTTGATTTGGAAATCGAATGTATCGGCAGGACCACTGCGGCGTTAATAAAGGAAAATGTATTGAATAATGATGTGTTGTATTAAAACCGGAGAAACCTCCATCTGCATAGAAGCTAAGATGAGACAAAATGATATTACATTTTCTAGATCATGGTCACGTAATAAGATCGTTATAAACAAGAATAAACTACTCACATATATGACATATGTTACTCAATTGTTTTAAAAGAGATTAAGACTATGAGTTATGAAACCTTTCTAAAATAAGTGACTTGAGCATTTGAAATTAGGCAAACTTGAGCGTTTGGAAAATAATGTTGTTACTTGATTTTACAAAAGGGGAAGTGTCTTGTTTACTTAAAAGATAGTCACGATTTTTATACTACGTATTGTGTGACTTATGTGAAAGTACTTTGAGTTGTGTGAAACTTGCCTATGCTTGTGATGATAGCCTTTGTTGTACAAGTGTTGTATTTACGTTACCGCGTCTCTCGATGAGTAGGTTGACTTATTGAGAACTTACTTGGGCGTCTTTGGCGTGTGGAGAATTCCACGGGTATGTTTCCATTTTGATTCTTGTCTTGTTGTCGATGTTACATGGACATGTCTACACCGAGGTAGAATTCCGTGTGGCCACGCGGGGTTGATCACCCAAGATATTGTTGTTGATGTCACGTGGGCGTGTCTACACCGAGGTAGAATTCCGGGGCATGTGGCCATGGGCATTGGTATTATTGTTGCATCATGGACATGTCTACACCGGCGCGTAATTCCGGCACGCGCCGTGATGCGAACATGATTGATGTTGTGGGCGTGAGACCCATAGTTATATTTGAGTGATGACTTGAGGCGTGAGTCACTGGATCGACATGATTGCTTTTATGTTGTGAATCGTAGTTTGGTTATCATACATGTCTCCCGCTTTATATAGACTAGTATGATTTCATTTCTGATATTTACGATTTCACATACTTGGTACTGTTAGATCGACCTCTTCGGCCGCGTTCGCCGCAGTAGAGGTACATCGGCCGTGGATCCTCGCCATAGGATCACGATTCAGCGTATTGGGAAGCTCCGTTTCTCCGAGGCTTATCTTTTGGTATGTGTTCTCGAGTTGTAGGTTCTTGAACATTCGTGGTATGGCGGGCCCTGTCGTCATAGTGTTGTAAATCTTAAGTGCAGTAGAATCTGTAAGCGGGGTTGTAAAAGGATTAAACTGCTCGTGTTTTATGTATATCTGAAGGCAACCGTTTTGGTTGGCCTGTTTATTATTATATCTCTTGTTTCATGACTCATGTGTTATGTTCCGCTGATTTTCTCTGATGTATGTATCACTAGGGTGCCCGGGGTAAGGCACCAGTCACGGGCCCGAATTCGGGGTGTGACACGGATGAACTCCTGCGGGTCATCCTCCGGCCTCGACCCGTAAAACTCTGGCGGGCTACAACTCAGGAAATCTCGTAGCCTCAAACTATCTGCCCTCGGGTGAACTACGGGTATGGTAGGGCTGGGCTGAATCGAATCGCCGTGATCACTGCCTCATGTTCGCCACAATCCTAGCCAATAGTGGGCCATCTCTCAGACCCTAACTCCTCCGCCCCGGTGCCGTGGGACGAGGTGCGGCATCGTGGTCTCTGCTGGGGCCGGCGGCGTCATGGAACTCGCCGTCTCGGGTATAGACTGGGTGTTATACCCCGTATTTCCAGAGTATGTACGTAAAGGAATACGTACAAAAAGTTTGGTCTTAAAGTTAGGCCTTGGACGATTTTTAGGCACAACTCACAAAGCGAACGATTTTCCGACGAAACGTTTCCACAGCTTTCGTAGGATAAATTCCGGCTATGTCATTTCTAATTTTTGCGGATTTTTCCGAGAGACGTAACACTTTGGACCAACGAGAGGGCGACATTTGCCACCCTCTCATTGGTGGACTTGTCACGGCAATAGGGCCGAATGGATGACCATCCTTGTCATAAAGTTGGTTAGATATTTTGTGTGCAAGTTGGCTAGGTACACTTGCCCTAATCTTGACCTTACACTTGCCTAGCACTTGGCTAAATCTTGGCCATTGGTTGGCCATGTCTTGACCTATAAATACCCCTCTTGAGATGAAGAGTTCTTCATCCACAAAAGCTTTCAAGTCTAAAAATCCTTCCCTCTCCTTTGTAAGCAATTCGTCCAACACACCCTCCCTCTAGAAGCTTGGCCGAGGCTACCCCACCCCCTAGCCTAGCCGAAACCTACCCCCCCTCCCTTGGTAGAAAAGTTGCCTTCTTGTATTGTTATAATGCCCAAAATACCCTAGCCCAAATACCTTAGTACTTAGTAGAAGTTGTGAAGAACTTCTAAGGTTTCCTCGAGCATACAACTTAGGAGCAAAACCTTGCTCAGGCGCGACTTTTTCTAGGATATTATTGGGCTTACCGAGGTAACTAATCCTAACCCTCTTTTGAATTAGAGAATACTTACTGTTGTAGAATAAGAATAAGTATAAATACTTAGAAGGTTATTAAGGAATAGAATTGAACTGTAACACCTTAGAAGGGTATAAAAGAAGAATATCTGAATCTGTACTTACATGGATCGTTTTCTGATGAACTTATATAGCTCACCGTAGGGTTGTGCTGCCCGACTTTCCGTAGAATTGAGGACCCTCTGTTTAGAATGACCTACGGAATAGTCTAGACTTTGATAGTTATCTGTGTCTATTATAGGATGATTCTGTGCGCGCGACATACTCGACTTGGCAGGTGGATTTCGCCGAGAAGGTATGTGATTCTTCCTAAAGCATGATATTTTACAATATGTATATAGTACGGTAGACGTACGTGTTAATCGAATAATACTTACGGCAATGCCTCACGCTTAAGCCTGAATAATACGTGACGCAATGCCTCACGCTTAAGCTGAATAATAAAGAATCAAAACATTTCAAAAGGACTATGAACCATTTTTTTACGTAAGAGAATTAATTGGTTTCTCAAATGAAGCTTAAGAGTTATACTAGCTTTATGGGAAGTTAAGTATAACCACTTAAGATTGATAAAGGAAACAAGTTGCCTATGTATTTCTAATGACTTATATGAAATTGTGAAAAGAATAATAAGATGGTTTGATAAGTAGACATGACATGTTGCTATCCGTGTTAGTACCTTGTAACGTTTGTATAAGTGAGTATCCTTGTTGTACTTATGTTGTTTAAAGATAAGTCGTTATGTTAGTGTACTATCACTCACCTCTTGAGATGATACCGAGGTTGCCGCCTCCGACGCGGGTAGACTCAGCGATGCAGGACCATGATTCGAGAATACCTCATGCGGTCCAGGGCCTATGCGAGCTACGAGTTCCAGTTAGTATGCGGGTTATGCCTCACGCGTCTATGTGGCCACGCGACAATGAGTCCAGGCGATGCCGAGGAGTAGCTACCCTCGATGCGGGTTATACCTCATGGGCCCACGCGAGTGGCCTATGCGGACTCGGGAGTCCGAGATTAGGCTTGCGGAATGAGGATGTGGCGAGTGGCTGTTTCGATCATTCGCAGCCTAGACAAGGCGACATACGATTACCTATTGTTGCTCTTGTTTGTGATGTGGCACTATGTGCGGTTTCTCGTTGTTTCACACATATTTGTAAACCGGTTTTAAAATGATATGTTTTCATTTAAGTACTTTACGATTTCGCATACTTAGTACTGTTGTCTCGACCTCTGGGCCGCTGCTCATGCCGCAGGGGCAAGCAGTGCTAGATCCGCATCCTTAGGATCTCTACGTTGGTGTCGAGCTCCATCTCTTCCGAGGCTCTACTTTTGGTATGATCTCCTGTTGTAGATAGTTTTTGTACAGTGGTATGGCGGCCCTGTCCCACCATAGTTGTATATTTCCTAGAGGTCAGTAGTCATGTTGCGAAGGTCGGATGTATCGCTAAAACATGATTATATATATATGCCGAAAGGCGATGTTTTCTCACATAACTGTGTCTTGTTTTATAAACTGTTTCATGTCTTGCTTTATGTTTCCGCCGATTACTCGATGTATGACTACTTGGGTGCCCCTTAAGGCACGATCCACGCCCCGAACGGGTCGTGACAAAAGTGGTATCGAGCGATTAATCCTCGGAAAGTGTCTGAGCAAGTATCTAGTAAGTCTTGATTATCGGTGTATGCACCACACCAATAATCGTGAGGCTATAGGATATTTAGGATTGGTTTCCGTTCTTCTCATTCCGAGATCGTGCTTTAGAGCATGTTATAGGTTGGACCTCTAACGTATTCCTTTCCCATAATGATTATGCCTCCACGTAAGGCAACCGGGCCCGAAGGGCAAGGCGGCGGAGCCGCTAGCAGACACCCAGTCACGAGGCTCGTGCCCGTCTATACCGAGACGGCGAGTTCTATGACGCCGCCGCCCCAGCGAGACCACAAGACCCACACCTCCCGTCCCCACACAGGCGGAGAGTTAGGGTACAAGGAGATAGCCCAGACTTTGGCTAAAGTTGTGGCCCGATACGAGAGAGGCCGATCGCGGTTCGAGCCTAGCTCAGTCTTGGCCGCACCCGTTGTTCACCCGAGGCGAGAGTTTGAGGCTACGAGACTTCTTGAGCCAGAGTTCACGGAGTTTTATGGATCGAGGCGGAGGATGATCCGCAGGAGTTCATCCGTCGGCTTCAGAGGATTTTGAGAGTGATCGGGCCGAGACCGAGTCCGTGATCTTTGGTTCACATAGGCTGCGTGATACCGCGATCGATTGGTTTGATTCACGGAGTTATCCCGGGAGAGCACGCGTCCCGCCTACTGGGATGAGTTCTCGCAGGCTTTCTCACTCACTTCTTGCCTCCACGGATGGCGAGGGCGCGGGCCGATAGATTTTTACTCGAGGCGCAGAGGACGACCGCCGTGAGTACAATGTCGAGTTTGATTCATTGGCTCGATATGTCCCAAAGATTGGTAGCAGATATGGAGGATAGGTGCACCGCTATGTCACCGGCTAGACGACTATATGGCCGAAGTCATGTGCGGGGTTTCTCTCCACCGTATGGACATTACCCGCACGCAGCTCACGCCTGGATGCGGCGAGCGCAGAGGTCGACGAGTGGACGGCAAAGAGCAGCAGGCGCCGGGACGAGGGTCTTACGGTGGTTATCGTGGTGGCGGCCTCAGCCAGCCTAGATTCGCACCACCAAAGCCTGAGCACTCCTGCACCGTCCTCAGACACCCACGCTGAGGCGGACCGGGCCCTGGGGCTTCGGGCGTCGAGTGTAGCGAGGTATCGCCGACGGACCACCACAGTGTCGCCGAGGCGGTAGATCCCATTACGGGAAGTGTGGTACTACTTTTGGATCTTATTACGATTGTGGCCAGCGCAGGTCACTTTGCGCGGCTCGTCCGGCCGGGGCGTGGTGGTAGGGCTCAGCCTTCAGGTTCTGTTGCCGCTTCATCATCTCCTACAGCTTCTCGCCCCGGAGGGCAGGGTGCTCATGGGTCAGCAGGTCGCGGCAGAGGCCGTGGCTCGAGTCCCAGTTCTAGCGGTCCTCAGAACCGCATTTATGCTTTGTCCAGCCGACAGGATCAGGAGGCCTCACCTGATGTCGTCACAGGTACCTTATCAGTTTCTGGGTTTGATGTGTATGCTTTGATAGATCCGGTTCTACTGGCCCTATATATCTCCCTTGTTGCTAGTAGGATAGGGATAGAGCCCGAGTCCATGGACCCTTTCGAGGTAGCTACGCCAGATGGTGATTCGGTGGTAGCTCGGCGGGTATATAGAGCTTGTCCTGTGATCATTTACGATCGCCGACCGCCGACTTGATAGAGTTGGAGATGATTGACTTCGATGTGATCACGGGATGGATTGGCTAGCTTCGCTACGCCAATGTAGATCGCAGAGAGAGAATAGTACGGTTCCAGCTTCGGCGAGCCATTGTTGAGTGGGAGGAGCACCAGACGCCGGTGGTAGGTTTATTTCCTACCTCAAGGCTAGGAAGATGGTGCGAAGGGTATATCTACCATCTCGTTCGGGGGTTTGATACTGACGCTGCGGTACCAGATCTTCCGTCGTTCGATGAGTCGAGTTCCCGGACGTGTTTCGGATGACCTCCTGTATCCTCCTCCCGAGAGGAGATCGAGTTTTGTATAGATGTGTTGCGGATACTCGCTTATTTCCATTCCGCCATACAGAATGGCACCTGCCGAGTTGAGAGAGCTGAAGGATCAGCTTAGGGATTTGCTAGAGAAGGGCTTCATTAGGCCCAGTGTTTCTCCCTGGGGGGCGCCGGTATTGTTCGTGAAGAAGAAGGACGGGACGCTGCGCATGTGTTGATTACGACGGTGAACAAGGTGACCATTAAGAACAGATACCCTTCCTAGGATTGATGATTTGTTCGACCGGTTGCGAGTGCGAGATGTTTCCAAGATTGATCTGCGATCGCTATCATCAGTGCGAGTCGAGAGGTGGATGTCCCTAGATCGCATTCCGACCCAGACGGCATTATGAGTTCTGGTCATGTCTTTGGGTTGACCAATGCTCGTGGTATTCATGGATTTGATGAACCGAGTGTTCAAACCATTTTGGACACGTTTGTGATAGTGTTCATTGATGATATCTTGGTTTATTCTCGCCAGAGCGAGAGCATGCGAGCATTTGAGCGATCGGCCGATTCTCGAGACTGTGATTGTCGCCAAGTTTTCCAAATGTGAGTTTTGTTGACTTGATGGCGTTTCTTGGGCATATTGTCGGCCGATGGCATTCGAGTTGATACGCCAAGATCGAGGCAGACTTGGCCTGCACCTACTACTCCGGCTGCAGAGGTTCGCGCTTACGGGCCTTGCAGGTATTATCGGCGTTCGTGGAGAAGTTTGCTTATCTACGCACCATTGACTAGGTGACTCGGGCAGCCAAGTTTGATGGATGCTTGTGGCGGTGGTTTCCATTCTTTGGGAGAGATCGACGACCGCCTCGCTTCTTACTTCCGGAGGTCCGGATGGTTATGTCGTGTATTGTGATCGTCGGGCATCGGGTTGGGATGTGTGTTGATGCAGCATGGCAGAGTTATAGCATATGCATCCCGGCACCAAGAAACACGAGAGGAACTACCCCACCCATGATTTGGAGTCGGTACCGTGATTCACGCTTTGAAGATCCGGAGGCACTATTTGTATGGGGTTCACGTGGATATTTTTACGGACCACAAGAGCCTCCAAGATATCTTCACCGGAGGAGCTGAACTTACGACAGAGACGGTGGTTAGAGTTGCTTAAGGATTACGATGTGGACATCCTGTACCACCCGGGCAAGGCCAATGTTGTGGCAGATGCCCTTAGTCGTAGGTCGATGGGGAGCCTATCAGATGTGCAGCAGAGAAGCGGACATGGTTCGTAATTTGCACGCTAGCGAGCCTTGGTGTCCGCTTGATTGATTCGATAGCAATGGGGTTAGAGTTCGAGGTTGCCGAGTCTTCCATCGTTGAGGAGGTGAAGAGGCAATTCGAGGATCCACTTTGATTCGATATCGTGATACAACTCTTCGTGAGGCGCGGTCCTTTGAGGTAGCACCAGGTGCTAAGGTTTGAGGGCGTGTTGTGTGTTCCAGATGTTTCGTGACTTCGCAGCAGTTCTGGGAAGCACACAAATACGTTACTCTATCCATCCGGGTCGACCAAGATGTACCACGACCTTAGATCCGTGTATTGGTGGGATGGCTTGAAGAGGACGTTGCGAGTTCGTAGCTCGCCCGCGTGTTGTCAGCAGGTGAAGGTAGAGCACCAGAGACCTGGTGGTTTATTACAGGCGATAGAGATCCCGACCTGGAAGTGGGAGGTAATCAACATGGACTTCATCACAGGATTACCTCGCACTCAGAGGAGACATGATTCTATATGGGTTATCGTCGACAGGCTGACGAAATCAGCCCACTTTCTTCCCGTCAGGACGACTTTTTCTGAGGATTATGCCGCATTTACATCCGAGAGATCGTCGATCGCATGGAGTCCCTACTTCGATCATATCGCATGCAGGAGCCCGATTTACGCCAACTTCCTGAGGTCCTTCCGAGGGGTTTAGGGACGCAGTGAGCACGAGTCGCATTTCATCCACGCATGCAGCGACAGCAGAGCGAACTATCCAGACTCTTGATGATATGCTGCGAGCATGTGTTATTGACTTCATTGGTAGTTGGGAGGATCATTTGCCTCTAGTTGAGTTCGCGTATAATAATAGCTACCACTCCAGATTCGATGGCGCCTTATGAGGCCTTGTATGGGAGGAAGTGCAGATCGCCTATAGGTTGGTTCGAGGTGGGCGAGTGCGGCTAGTGGGACCAGATTTGGTGCAGCAGCGATGGATAAGGTGAAGCTTATCCGAGGCGGCTATTGATACCGTAGTCGATGTAAGTCGATGCAGATCATCGCCGCCGACATCCGAGTTTGCGATTGATGATTGGGTTTTCTGAAGGTGTCACCCATGGGCGGTGTGATGAGATTCGGGAAGAAGGAAACTCACCGCGTACATTGGGCCGTTCGTATTGTCCGCAGGTAGGCAAGGTTGCCTATGAGTTGAATCTGCCGTCCGATCTGGAGGCGAGGCATCCGTGTTTCACGTTTATGCCGAGAGATGTATCGGGGATCCATCTAGTGGTACATCCGATTGACGATGTCCAGTGACCGAGGGTTATCGTATGAGAAGATTCCCATAGCGATAATCGATCGTCACGTTAAGCGTCTCATGACGAAGGGCGTGGCTTCCACAAAGTCTTGTGGCGAACGAGCTCGGGAGGAGATGACGGGAAGCCGAGGAGGACATGAGGCGTAAGTATCCTCACCGCTCCCCACCCTCCGTAATTCACTTTCCTACTTGTAAATCTTCATTATCGTTTATGCCTAAGTGTTGTTTATGGCCGTGTGTGGCTTTTGCAAACTGTTTAAGTTTTGAAGAACCTTATCGTTATCTGTCTTGGGAAGGAACATTCGACGAATGTTTCTGAGGGGAGAATGTTATACCCTCGTATTTCCGCAGTATGTACGTAAAGGAATACGTAAAAAGTTTGGTCTTAAAGTTAGGCCTCGACGATTTTTAGGCACAACTCACAAAGCGAACAGTTTTCCGACGAAACGTTTCCACAGCTTTCGTAGGATAAATTCCGGCTATGTCATTTCTAATTTTTGCGGATTTTTCCGAGAGACGTAACACTTTGGACCAACGAGAGGGCGACATTTGCCACCCTCTCATTGGTGGACTTGTCACTGATATAGGGCCGAATGGATGAGCATCCTTGTCATTTAGTTGGTTAGATATTTTTTGTGCAAGTTGGCTAGGTACACTTGCCATAATCTTGACCTTACACTTGCCTAGCACTTACAAATCTTGGCCATTGGTTGGCCATGTCTTGACCTATAAATACCCTCTCTTGAGATGAAGAGTTCGTCATCCACAACCGCTTTCCCACTCTAAAAAGCCTGCCCTCTCCCTTTGTAAGCAAGTCGTCCACCACACCCCCCCACCCCTTGAGAAGCTTGGCCGAGGCTACCCCACCCCCTAGCCTAGCCGAAACCTACCCCCCCTCCCTTGGTAGAAAAGTTGCCTTCTTGTATTGTTATAATGCCCAAAATACCCTAGCCCAAATACCTTAGTACTTAGTAGAAGTTGTGAAGAACTTCTAAGGTTCTCGAGCATACAACTTAGGAGCAAAACCTTGCTCAGGCGCGACTTTTTCTAGGATATTATTGGGCTTACCGAGGTAACTAATCCTAACCCTCTTTTGAATTAGAGAATACTTACTGTTGTAGAATAAGAATAAGTATAAATACTTAGAAGGTTATTAAGGAATAGAATTGAACTGTAACACCTTAGAAGGGTATAAAAGAAGAATATACGAACTGTACTTACATAGGACTGTTTTCACAGTAGACTTATATAGCTCACCGGGTAGGGTTGTGCTGCCCGACTTTCCGTAGAATTGAGGACCCTCTGTTTAGAATGACCTACATAATAGTCTAGACTTTGATAGATATCTGTGACTATTATAGGCTGATTCTCTGCAGCGACATACTCGACTTGGCGGTGGATTTCACGAGAAGGTATGTGATTCTTCCTAAAGCATGATATTTTACAATATGTATATAGTACTAGACGCGTACGTGTTAATCGAATAATACTTACGGCAATGCCTCACGCTTAAGCTCGATAATACGTGCAGAATGCCTCACGCTTAAGCTGAATAATAAAGAATCAAAACATTTCAAAAGGACTACTGAACCATTTTTTTTACAGAAGAGAATTAATTGGTTTCTCAAACAGAAGCTTAAGAGTTATACTAGCTTTATGGGAAGTTAAGTATAACCACTTAAGATTGATAAAAGAAACAAGTTGCCTATGTATTTCTAATGCACTTATATGAAATTGTGAAAAGAATAATAAGATGGTTTGATAAGTAGACATGACATGTTGCTATCTGTGTTAGTACCTTGTAACGTTGGTATAAGTGAGTATCCTTGTTTTACTTATGTTGTTTAAAGATAAGTCGTTATGTTAGTGTACTATCACTCACCTCTTGAGATGATACCGGAGGTTAAGCTGCCCTCCGATGCGGGGTAGACGCAGCGTGCAGGACCATGATTCGAGAATACCTACGCGGGTCCAGGGGCCTATGCGAGCTACGAGAGTTCCGTGTTAGTATGCGGGGTTATGCCTCACGCGTCTATGTGGCCACGCGACAGCGAGTCCAGGCGATGCCGAGGAGTAGCTACCCTCGATGCGGGTTATACCTCATGCGCGCCCACGCGAGTGGCCTATGCGGACTCGAGTCCGAGATTAGGCTTGCAGAATGAGGATGTGGGCAGTGGCCTGCTTCGATCATTCGCAGCCTAGACAAGACGACATTCTTACCTATTGTTGCTCTTGTTTGTGATGTGGCACTATGCGCGTTTCCTGGTTGTTTCACACATATTTGTAAACCGGTTGTAAAAATGATATGTTTTCATTTAAGTACTTTACGCTTCGCATACTTAGTACTGCTGAGACCTTTCTGGGGCTGCGTTCATGCCGCAGGTGGCAAGCAGTGCTAGATCCGCATCTTAGGATCTCTACGTTGGTGTCGTGAGCTCCATCTCTTCCGAGGCTCTACTTTTGGTATGATCTCCCTGTTGTAGATAGTTTTTGCCAGGTATGGCGGCCCTGTCCCGCCATAGTTGTATATTTCAGAGGTCTGTAGTCATGTTGTATGCGTTTCGGATGTAATCGCTAAAACATGATTATATATATATGCCGAAAGGCGATGTTTTCTCACATAATCTGTGTCTTGTTTTATAAACTGTTTCATGTCTTGCTTTATGTTTCCGCTGATTACTCTGATGTATGACTACTTGGGTGCCCCGGTAAGGCACCAGTCACGGGCCCCGGAACGGGTCGTGACACTGGGCCTGAGCCCTCATAACTCTCGGTGTCCTACTAGATGCTCCCTCGGCTGCCTTGCCCTTCTGGACCCGGGTTGCCTTACGTGGACGCATAACTGTTACAGAAAAGGAATACATTAGAGGGGTCCAACTTATAACACAACTCTAAGGCACGATCTCAGAGTGAGAAGAATGGAAACCAATCCTAAATATCCTATAGCCTCCTGATTATTGGTGTGGTGCACAACACACCGATAATCAAGACTCTACTAGATACGGTCTATAGACACTTTCCGAGGATTAACTGCTCTGATACCACTTTTGTCACGACCCGTTCCGGGGCCCGTGACTGGTGCCTTACCCGGGCACCCAAGTAGTCATACATCAGAGAAAATCAGCGGAATATAAAACAAGATATGAAACATTATAACATAAGACATACGCTTTATCTCGAGAAAAGGTTGCCTTTCGATATATACATAAACCAAGTTTTTGCAGCTACATCCCAATCTGCATAACATGTCTGCACTCTAGGAAATAAACAACTATGGCGGGACAGGCCCGCCATACCCTCGATCAGACAAAACTATCTACAACAGGAGATCATACCCAAAAGTAGAGCCTCCGAGAAGATGGAGCTCGACACCAACGCAAAGAGATCCTAAGGATGTGGATCTAGCACTGCCGCTCTTACCGCGTGAAACGCACTTCAAGGAGGTCGATAACAGTACCAAGTATGTGAAACTGTAAAGTACTTAAATGAAATCAAAGCATTTAAAACCATTTGCAAATACAATCAGTTCAATTGCACGTAGTGTCATATCACAAACAAGAACACTAATAGATATACTATAACTGGTCTTTCCTAGGTCGCGAATGATCGAAGCAAGGCCAATCGTCCATAGTATCATTATGCGTGCTAGTCCCGACTTCCCGTAGTCCGCATAGGTCACACATGCACTCCGCATGAGGTATTCCTCGACGGGGTAGCTAACCCCTGCATTCTCCCCGACTCCCGCACCGCATAGTCTCAATAGACCGCATAGTCATACAGCATCGCATAGGCATCCCCGCGTCGGGCTAAAACACCTGAATGATCAATCCCGAACTCCCGCAGCCCGCATAGTCTCACAGATCGCATAGGCCATATAGACCGCATCGCGGTGGCAAGCCCTGTATAACAAGTCGAGGGTAGGTGATATAATAACAAGATAACGGACTTACCGTTTAGCAACGTAAGCTCAGCAAGAATGACCCCCTTTCATAACATTACAAGACACTAACACAGGTAGCATCATAATATGCCTACTTATCAAACAATCTTGCTACACTTAACAGAAATCAATACAAGGCTTTTATAAACAAACAAGTAAACAGTTCCTTTTATCTTTCTTAAGTTGTTATACCTAACTTCCCATAAAGCTAGTATAATTCTTAAGCTTTTGTTTAAAAACCAACTGTTCCTCTTCTGTTTAAAAAAATGATTTAGTATTCTTTTGAAATGTATCAAGATTCTTATTATTCAGGCTTAAGTCACAAGACATTGCCGTAGTTATTATTCAGGCTTAAGTCCGAAGACATTGCCGTAATTATTATTCAGTTAACACACGTACGTCTACCGTACTATATATATTTAAAATATCATGCTCAAGAGTATAGGAAGAATCACATACCTTCTTGGCGAACTCCACCTGCCAAGTCGAATATGTCGCGCGCAGAGAATCAGCCTATAATAGTCAAATACGTCTATCAACGTCTAGACTATTCTGTAAACAGTTCTAAGCAGAGGGTTCTCTATTCTACGGAAATTTGGGCAGCACTTCCCTACCCGGTAAGTTATACGATCTCATCAGAAAAACAGTTCTATGTGAGTACAGTTCAATTATTCTTCTTTTAAACCCTTCTACTGTGATAACAGTTCAATTCTATTCTGTAATATCCTTCTAAGTATTTTATACTTATTTCTATACTTCTACAGTATGTATTCTCTAATTACAAAAGAAGGATAAGTTTATTTACCTCGGTAAGCCTAATAATATCCTAGATAAAAGTCGATCCTGAGCAAGGTTTAGCTCCTAATTTGTACGCTCCGGAAGCTCCAAGAACCCTTAGAAGTTCTTCACAACTTCCACTAAGTACTAAGGGATTTGGGCTAGGGTATTTTGGGCATTATAACAATACTAGAAGGCAACTTTTCTACCAAGGGAGGGGGGGTAGATTTCAGCTAGGCTAGAGGGGGCCTCGCCAACTTCACTCAAGGGGAGTAGGCTTTGGACGAAACAAGCTTAAGGGAGAGGGGAGGATTTTCAAGACTTGGAAAGGAATTTGTGAATGAAGAACTCTTCATCTTAAGGGGGTATTTATAGGTCAAGCCATGGCCAACCAATGGCCAAGATGATGCCAAGTGCAAGGCAAGTGTAGGGTGAGGATTTGCCCAAGTGTCCTTATCCATCCACTACACAAAAATATCCTACCAACTACTTGACAAAATAGGCACTCCATTCGGCCATATTGACGCCTCACGTCCACCAATTGGAGGGTGACAAGTGTCGCCCTCCCGTTGGTCCATAATGTTTCGTCTCTCGGAAAAATCCGCAAAAATTAGAAATGGCATAGCCGGAATTTATCCTACGCGAGTCTTGTTAAACGTTTCGTCGGAAAACGATTCCTTGAGTGAGTTGTGCCCAAAAAAATGTTCCATGCCTAAACTTTAAGGGCAAACTTTCGTACGTACGCTCTCACGTACATACTCCGGAAATACGGGGTATAACACACACGTAGCATCCTAACATGTTTACTTATCAAATCAACAAGAAAGTATTACAAGGCTATCACAAACCAATACAATCAAGTTATTCACACAAGGTACTTTCTACTAACAAGTTCGGGTATCTATCCCCAAAGTACTTCATACATTAAATCTTTAAAAGATATGTTTCTTTCACATAAGTCACACAATACCCGTAGTATAAAATAGAGTGACTGTCTTTTTAAGTAAACCAAAACACTTACCTTTGTAAAATCAAGTAACAACATTATTTTCCAAACGTCCAAGTTTGCCTAATTTCAAATGTTCACGTTTCTTATTTTAGAAAGGTTTCGTAGTTCATAGTCTTATTCATTTAAGAATATAATTCTCTTTTAAACAATCTGAGAAACATAAGCCTTATATGTGAGTAGGATATTCTTGTTTATAACAATCTTATTACAGCAGCCATGATCTAGGAAATATCATTTTGTCTCATCTTAGCTTCTATGCAGATGGAAGTTTCTACTGGTTTTAATAATACTTAATTATTCATTACATTTTCCTTTATTAACGCTGCAGTGGTTTGTCGATACACATTCTGATTTCCGAAATCAGTAAAACATTATTCCTTTTAAAACCAAGTACTCATTACTCACGAATGAGGTTTCACACGAAATTCATATCAATTCATTTAAGTCAAGTCTCTTATCTTTTAAGATCAAGTCTCTTAACTTCTATAATCAATAAATCATTCATTTTATCTTTCTTAAGACGTTATACCTAACTTCCCATAAAGCTAGTATAACTCTTATGTTTGCAAAACCAAGTGTTACTCTTCTTTCAAAAACAATTCTTAATACTTTTTGAAATACTTCAAAGTTCTTATCATTCAGTCTTAAGTCAAAGGACATTGCCGTACAACTACGTTCAGTTAATACACGTACGTCTACCGTACTATATACTTTTAAAATACTTCAAGATTCTTATTATTCAGGCTTAAGTCAAAAGACATTGCCGTATAACTACGTTCAGTTAACACACGTACGTCTACCGTACTATATATATATTCATGCTCAAGAGTATAGGAAGAATCACATACCTCGCGACGATTATCGACTATTAGCAAATCACTCCATGGCTATAACCCGGCTAGCCTGGTCCACCTTCTCAAGTAGCACATGCTACTCGCAGAACATTCAACCTATACAGGTTATACAAGTCTATCAAAGTCTAGACTACTCGGTAGAATAAATCTAGATACAAGATCCTACGGAAAATCGGCAAAGACTTCCTATCCACAAACTACACAAGTCTCATCAGAATACACCCTACGTAATTACAGCTCGCTTCTTCTTTAAATTCAGGCTTAAGTCCAAAGACATTGCCGCAAAACTATGTTCAGTTCTATATATAGTATACTTCAACTATATATTCCTACAACATGTATTTTCCAATTACAATAGGGGGACAAGATAATTACCTCGATAAGCCCATAATTATCCAAGTAGAGATGTCGATCCTTAGCAACGCTTAGCTCCTACTCCGGGTGCTCCAACCCGCTCCAAACAACCCCTAGAAGTTCTACGCAACTTCTTCTTAATACTCCAACCAACTATGGAGATTTTCCTTAGGGTTTCGGTTTGAGACAAAAGGACATACTGAGTATTTCCTGCTCTACGTATAGAGGTATCTTTGGAATACTACAAGGTATACGGCTAAGGTATTTTGGGTATAATAACAATACTTTTGAGAGTATTTCTACCAAAAGGGGGTATTCTACGAGAACAACAAGGCAAGTGGTGTATACCTCGCCAACCCCACTAGGGGTACTCTCGCCAAGGGAGGGGAAGGGCTCTCGGCCAAGGGGGCCTTCTCAAAGGGGGAGAGGGGGTGTTGGACGAAACACAACACAAAGGGAGGGAGGAATTTTAGACTTAGGAAATTATTTGGATGAAGAAGTCTTCAAAGGGGGGGTTATTTATAGGTCAAGCCAAGGCCAACCAATGGCCAAGATCATGCCAAGTGCAAGGCAAGTGTAGGGCCAAGATCATGCCAAGTGCACCTTATCCATCTACCACAAAATATCCTACCAACCCCTTGACCAACAAGGCCACCAATTCGGCCACTTTACCGCCCCACACTCCACCAATGAGAGGGTGCCAAGTGTCGCCCTCTCGTTGGTCCAAAATGTTTCGTCTCTCGGAAAAATCCGCAAAAATTAAAAATGACATAGCCGGAATTTTCCCTTCGCAAGTTGTGTAAAACGTTTCGTCGAAAAACGACTCTAATCGGGTGTTGTGAACAAATAATTTTCGGCCCTTGCACTTTAAGGCACAAACTTTTCTACGCACGCCCCACGCATATACTCCGAAATACGGTATAACATGTATGACTCTTTGGGGTGTCGGGTAAGGCACGATCGCGGCCCGGTTCGGTCGTGACAAAAGTGGTATCGTGAGCGATTAATCCTCGGAAAGTGTCTACAGCATCAGATCCAAGAGAGTCTTGATTATCGTGTGTTGTGCACCACACCAATAATCGTGAGGCTATAGGATATTTAGAATTGGTTTCCATTCTTCTCACTCGAGATCGCACTAGAGCTGTGTTATAAGTTGGACCCTCTAAACGTATTTCTTTCCCTTACCGTATGCCTCCGCGTAGGGCAAACCCGGGCCCAGGAGGGCAAGGCAGCTGAGGGAGCTGCGAGTAGAGTTCAGAGGGTTACGAGGGCACAGGCCCAATCATCACCTGGGGTGGTCTTTCATTCGGGGAGTTATGCTACGTCACCATTTCACAGAAGTTTAGCACACGCAGCAGCGCTCATCGCGACCATGATATATGAACCTTCAGCCCACGACCGGACGGAGAATATAGATTGCAAAGAGACGACTTACATTAGCTAGCATGGACTTGGCTACCGAGAGTATACCGATGTCTGCGAGTCTCACGACTATCTAAGAGAGGGTTGGACAAGAGAAATTCTTCAGTTAGGCGTGAGCATGGCCTGTGTACGGGCTTATGCGCAGTAGGCCAAGAAACGTAGAGATCGACGGGTTAACCAAGGGCGCAGGCGAGGGCCGTAATGCAGGTCCTTTAGTAACTTTCGAGGCGAACCGCCTCGGCGGCAGAATGATATGCACATCCACCAGTGCAGAGAGGTCCTCCACAGGGTTCAGGACGTTCGGGGTATGCAGGAGTTGGTCAGAGCTCCAGAGCTTCCGGTTCACAGCTACACGTAGGTTCCAGCCAGCCGGATTCAGTTTTTCCCCAGTGTTCACAGTGTGGCAGACGTCACCCCGGGGAATGTCGTCTTTTTGGTGCTTGATTTACCTGCGGCCGTCAGGGCCATGTGTCGAAAGGATGTCCTAGTAGGAGGGATGTAAGTAGGAGGACTCAGCCTTCATGATCAGTGACCAGTTCGTCACCTTCCTTACCGCGCCTACAGGCGAGTTTGATTAGAACGACCAAGGGGAGTGAAGCAGTAGATAGAGGTATATCCTTAACCCTCTAGAGATTAGTATTGTGTGATAAGATGAGTATATCTTAAGTGCTATGTTCTGATAGCAGTGTGTTAATTGTGATTAGAAATCATGGTTAGTAACCGGGAAAGATTGGGGGATAGGAAAAGTGTGAGCCTTAGAGCTTTATACGTAGAGACCTTAGAGGTAAGGCCATCTCGGGTAAAGATGTATTGTTATGTTTTGATCCTTATCAGAGTGCATAGTGCACGTGAGATTTGTTTGTGTGATAAGTCCCTGAGTAGGGTGGAAGGAAAGAGGGTAGTTGAGCTAAGAAGACCGCTAGGTTTTCGTAACGTGATTAGTGAGATTGTTCCTTCGGGGAGCTAGTGTTTTGCGCGTTGCCGGGTCGGGTTGGGGCCATGTTGCGGGTCAACCCGCGGCCTGTATGGTGGTGGGGTCAGTTTGTGGTGGTCCCGCCTTGTGGTAGGGTCACGAGGGTGTTAGGCCCAAGTTTAGTTAACCATCGTACGAGTTCGTGGATACGTTCGACCAGTAGTCGGGCCGATGAGGTCAGCCCGTCTTATCTTTTAGTCAAACCGTGTACTCGGTAGTAAGTTGCGAGATGTTATTTCAGAAAGGTTGTAAGGCTGCACGGGGTGCCTACCTTCACCTTATGACAGACAGTGAAGCCCAGGTTGTGGCTATTTTCGTTTTCTGAAAGTTTTACCAGGCAGAGTTAGGAACTCAGGTGAGTCTCCGTATCGTATTCGTCCTCGGGCCAGTGTTTTGATTTCAGGGGTAGCTGTGAGGATTGTTGTCTCCTGTTGAGGGAGTGTTTTTAGCTACCATTTCAGTGTTCGGTTTTTGCCTTATGAAGCCTTGTAGGGGCGGAAGTGTAAGTTGCCGGTCGATTGGTTCGATGTTGGCAAAGATTCAGATAGTTGGTTTATACTTGTTCAACAGAAATGTGGTAGGTTATGAGAAAGAGTTCGAGTGTACAAGAAGGGTACGACACGTAAGGGAAGAAGCGAGCATGTATGGCGAGCATAGATGTGATCATTTCTTTTGTAAAGAGAAGGTGCGAAGGAAGTATATTTTAGACCCCGGAGAGAGGTATTTGTGGTGATGTTAGAGGTGTTTCCTCGTGGACTTGGATGGAAGTATTTGCGCGGGTGTTTCTGTGGCCAGGTGTGGCAGGATTGTTCTCGTAAGTATAGTAGTGAAGACTATACTGGCGCGCGTTTGTTTTGAGACTTAGAAGGAACATTCGGGACGAATGTTTCTAAGGAGGGGAGAATGTTATACCCCGTATTTCCAGAGTATGTACGTAAGGACGTACGTAGAAAAATTTGAACTTTAAAGTAGGCTTGGCCGAATATTTTTGTGCACAACACCCGGTTAGAGTCGTTTTTCGACGAAACGTTTTACACAACTTGCGAAGGGAAAATTCCGGCTATGTCATTTTTAATTTTTGCAGATTTTTCCGAGAGACGAAACATTTTGGACCAACGAGAGAGCGACACTTGGCACCCTCTCATTGGCGGAAGTTGGGGCGGTAAAGTGGCCGATTGGAAGTTCAAGGGTTGGTAGGATATTTGTGAGGGTTTTAAGGAGTAGGGACTAGGGGGCACTTGGGCACATCTTGGCCCTCCACTTGCCCCCCACTTGGCTAGATCATGGCCCTTGATTTCCCTATAAATACCCCTCCCCCTTTGAAGACTTCTTCATCCTAAAAACTTTCCTAAGTTTAAAATACTTCCCCCCTCTCTTCTTGTGTTCTCGTCCTAGCCTCCCCCTCTCCCCCCTTGGTGAGGCCCCTTGGCCGAGAGCCCCTCCCCCTTGGCCGAGAGTTCCCCCCCCCACCTAGTGGGGTTGGCCGAGGGGTATACACCCCCCCCTTGTGGTGTTGTCTCGTATAAATACCCCCCCTCTTGGTAGAAATACTCTCCATAGTATTGTTACTATACCCAAATTACCTTAGCCGTATACCTTGTAGTATTCCAAAGATACCTCTATACGTAGAGCCCGGAAATACTACCTTATGTCCTTTTTGTCTCAAACCGAAACCCTAAGGAAAATCTTCACAGTTGGTTGAAGTATTTAAGTAGAAGTTGTTGGAAACTTCTTGTCACGACCCGTTCCGGGGCCCGTGACTGGTGCCTTACCCCGGGCACCCTAGTGATACAACATCAGAGTAATCAGCGGAACATAAAACACATACAAGAAACAAATGAAGTACAAACAAGATGTCGAGGAAAACTTGCCTTCGGCATATATATAAATAACAACTTTTTTCAACATGAGCAGTTTAATCCTTTTACAAACCCCGCCACAACAAGATTTACTGCACTTAAGAAATGATACGACAACAATGGCGGGACGGGCCCGCCATACCACGAATGTAAACACCTACAACAACAGGACTATACCATCGATAAGCCTCCGAGAAACGGAGCTTTCCCAAACGCCGAATCGTGACCCTAAGAGCGAGGATCAATGATCGTGTACCTTTACTGCGGCATGAACGCAGCCCAAGGAGGTCGATGCAACAGTACCAAGTATGTGAAATCAAAATAACTCATCAGTAAATGAAATCATAGTAGTCTATACAAAGCGAGAGACATGTATGATAACCAAACTACGATTCACCATAAATAGCGATGCCAAGTCGGGACTCACGCCTCAAGTCATCACTCAAATTTAACAATGGGTCTCACGCCCACAACATCAATCGTGCGTGGAATACCTTCTCATCGCCGCGCTTTATGATATACAAGCACCAAGGAATACACATGAACACCGGGTCCCACTGTGTCCTAATAAAACAAGACAGGTAAATGCGAAGGCATGGCCGACTACTAACACCTACAGCACCAACAAGGTCATAAAGCGTGTCATGATATCTGTCTGCATCGTCACATGATAAAAGCCGGTCACTCGCCCGCAGATCAAATGTGCGCGTCTAGCCCCGAACTTTCCGCACTCCGCATAGGCCAACCTCATAGGCCCGCATGAGGTATAACCCCGCATCGAGGTAGCTACTCCGGCGATCGCCCGGACTCGCATCCGCATGGCCACAAAGACCGCATGACCACGCGGTCGTAAACTAACCCGAACTCCGTAGTTCCGCATGGATCCCCGGACCCGCATGAGGTATTCTCGAATCATGGTCCTGCATCACCGAGTCTACCCCGCACGGAGGGCAGCAACCTCCTGACACAAGTAAAGGTGAGTGGTACAATACCAACATAACGGCTTCTAGTCAAACAACTTTAAGCGCAGTCGAGGGGAAAACCCCTTTACACTAACATCACAAGATACTAACACACGTAGCATCCTAACATGTTTACTTATCAAATCAACAAGAAAGTATTACAAGGCTATCACAAACCAATACAATCAAGTTATTCACACAAGGTACTTTCTATTAACAAGTTCGGGTATCTATCCCCAAAGCACTTCACACATTAAATCTTTAAAAGATCTGTTTCTTTCACATAAGTCACACAATACCCGTAGTATAAAATAGAGTGATTGTCCTTTTAAGAAAACCAAAACTCTTACCTTTGTAAAATCAAGTAACAACATTATTTTCCAAACGTCCAAGTTTGCCTAATTTCAAATGTTCACGTTTCTTATTTTAGAAAGGTTTCGTAGTTCATAGTCTTATTCATTTAAGAATATAATTCTCTTTTAAACAATCGGAGAAACATAAGCCTTATATGTGAGTAGGATATTCTTGTTTATAACAATCTTATTACAATGACCATGATCTAGAAATATCATTTTGTCTCATCTTAGCTTCTATGCAGATGGAAGTTTCTCTTGGTTTTAATAATACTTAATTATTCAATCGTTTCCCTTTATTAACGCTGCAGTGGTTTGTCGATACACATTTCTGATTTCCGAAATCAGTAAAACATTATCCCTTTTTAAAAATCAAGTACTCATTACTCACGAATGAGGTTTCACACAAAATTCATATAATTCATTTAAGTTAAGTCTCTTATCTTACAAGATCAAGTCTCTTAACTTCTAAAATAAATAAATCATTCGTTTTATCTCTCTTAAGCCGTTATACCTAACTTCCCATAAAGCTAGTATAACTCTTAAGCTTTTAAAACCAAGTATTACTCTTCTTTTAAAAACAGTTCTTAATTCTCTTGAACTACTTCAAGATTATTATTATTCGGGCTTAAGTCAAAAGACATTGTCGTACAACTACGTTCAATTAACACACGTACGTCTACCGTACTACATAGTTATACACACATCATGCTAGAAGAGATAGGAAGAGGTTCACATACCTCGCGACGATTATCGACTATTAGCAAAACGCTCCACGGCTATAACCCGGCTAGCCTGGTCCACCTTCTCAAGTAGCACATGCCACTCGCAGAACATTCAACCTATACAGGTTACACAAGTCTATCAAAGTCTAGACTACTCGGTAGAATAAATCTAGATACAAGATCCTACGGGAAATTGGGCAGCCCTTCCCTACCCACAACTACAAGTCTCTCAGTAATACAGTCCTACGTAATTACAGTTCAGTTCTCTTCTTTAAATTCAGGCTTAAGTCCAAGGACATTGCCACAACATTAAGTTCAGTACTATATATAGTATACTTCAACTATATATTCTAACATCATGTAATTTCCAATTACAATAGAGGGACAAGATAATTACCTCGATAAGCCCATAATTATCCAAGTTAAAATGTCGATCCTGGGCAACGTTTAGCTCGACTCCGGCGCTCAACCCGCTCTAAACCACCCTTAGAAGTTCTAACCAACTTCTACACAATACTCCAACGGACTATGGAGATTTTCCTAGGTTTCGGTTTTGCATGGCGACGGGAAGTATAATAGTATTTCTGGGCTTTTCGTATAGGTATAACCTTAGAATACTACAAGGTATACGGCTAAGGTATTTGGGCATTATAACAATACTTGGAGAGTATTTCTATACCACAAAAGGGGGGTATTATACGAAGGCAACTAGGCTAGGGGGGGTACACTCTCGGCTAGCACCCCTAGAGGGGGGGGTGCTCTCGGCCACAAGGGGGAGGCCCTCGGCCGAACTCAACACAAAGGGGAGGGAGAAGGAGAGCTTTCAAGACTTAGGCAAATTTGTGGATGAATTTGTCTTCCAAAGGGGTGGGTATTTATAGGTCAAGTGAAGGCCAACCAATGGCCAAGATCATGCCAAGTGCAAGGCAAGTGTAGGGCCAAGATCTTGCCAAGTGCCCCTTAACCAACTAACACACAAATATCCTACCTACTCCATGACAAAAATGGCCAACTTTCGGCCAAGCTTGACCGCCCAAGGTGTTCCAATGAGAGGGTGACAAGTGTCGCCCTCTTGTTGGTCCAAAATGTTTCGTCTCTCGGAAAAATCCGCAAAAATAAAATATGGCATAGCCGGAAATTCCCCTACGAAAGCTGTGAAAACGTTTCGCCTAAAAACGACTCTAACCGGGTGTTGTGCACAAAATTAAATCGGCCAAGCCTACTTGAAGTTCGAAATTTCCTACGTACGTCCCTGCGTACATACTCTGTAAATACGGGGTATAACACTTCTAAGGGTTGTTTGGAGCGGGTTGGAGCGCCCAGAGTAGGAGCAAAACGTCGCTCAGGATCGACATTTAAACTTGGATAATTTTGGGCTTATCGAGGTAAATAATCTTGTCCCCCTGTTGTTATTGGAAATTACATGTTGTAGGAATGTATAGTTGAAGTATACTATATATAGAACTGAACATAGTTTTGCGGCAATGTCTTTTGACTTAAGCCTGAATTTAAAGAAAGAGAATCGAATCAGTAATTACACAGATCGTATTACAGTAGACTTATGTAGCATTACTGTGATTAGAATTGTACACGTCCGGTTAGACGTATAAACCCCCCCTGGTTGGCTTGGTAGCCGGCCTCGACAGAGGAGGAGATTTACGCGGTTGCGGGGGGGGAGGTGCTGCCGAATTTTCTGTAGAATATTCTACGTTGAGATCTAGATGTTAATAGGCGCCTTGTGGCCTCTATAGGTTGAAGTACTACGTATGGCGTGATCTACTTGGCTTAAGGAGTAGCCGACGGTTTGAGGTACTTGGAGCGTTTTGCTATTAGTCGATAATCGTCGCGAGGTATGTGAACCTCTTCCTATCTTTTCTAGCATGATATGTGTATAACTATGTAGTACGGTAGACGTACATGTGTTAAATGTAATTGATTGGTTTAAAACATAAAGTGTTATAACGACTTTATGGGAAGTTGGTTATAACAGCTTTATGTAGGTAAGAAAATGCTTTGTGGTTTTGAAAGGTAACTGATTTGACTTATAACTGACTTGATGTGTGATAATAAAGAACTTGAAGTAATTTCAAAAGAATCATTTTGAAAGAAGAAGTAATACTTGGTTTGAAAACATAAGAGTTATACTAGCTTTATGGGAAGTTAGGTATAACGTCTTAAGAGAGGTAAAGAGAATGGTTTACTGATTTTTTTGAAGTTAAGAGACTTGATCTGAAAAGATAAGAGACTCGACTTAATTAATATGAATTTTGTGTGAAACCTCATTCGTGAGTAATGAGTACTTGATTTTTAAAAAGGAATAATGTTTTACTGATTTCGGAAATCAGAATGAGTATCGACAAACCACGGCGTTAATAAAGGGAAATGTTTTGATTAATGAAGTATTATTAAAACCAGTAGAAACCTCCATCTGCATAGAAGCTAAGATGAGACAAAATGATATTACATTTCCTAGATCATGACTGCTTAATAAGATTGATTATGAACAAGAATAACCTACTCACATATAAGGCATATGTTTCTCCGATTGTTTAAAAGAGAATTATATTCTTAAATGAATAAGGCTATGAACTACGAAACCTTTCTAAAATAAGAAACGTGAACATTTGAAATTAGGCAAACTTGAACGTTTGGAAAATAATGTTGTTACTTGATTTTACAAAGGAAAGTGTTTTGGTTTACTTAAAAAGATAGTCACTCTATTTTATACTACGGTATTGTGTGACTTCGTGAAAGAAACGGATCTTTTAAAAGAGTTAATGTATGAAGTACTTTGGGGATAGATACGAACTTATTAGCATAAAGTACCTTGTGTGAATAACTTGATTTTGTTGGTTTGTGATAGCCTTGCAATACTTTCTTGTTGATTTGATAAGTAAACATGTTAGGATGCTACGTGTGTTAGTATCTTGTGATTGTTGTGTAAGGGGGTCATTCTTGCTGTGCTTACGTTGCTAACCGGTAAGTCTGTTGTACTATTATTATATCACCTACCCCCTTGACTGTTATACCGAGGGCTTGCCACCCTTGATGCGGGTCTATACGGCCTATGCGGTCTGTGAGACTATGCGGAGCAGCGGTATGCTCCAGGATTGATCATTCCGGGTGTTTAGCCCGATGCGGGGGATGCCCTATGCGGTCCTTGGGACTATGCGGTCGTTAGAGACTATGCGGGCTGCGGGAGTCCAGGCGGATACCGGGTTAAGCCGCTCCGACGCGGTATACCTCAGCGATGCAGGACCATGATTCGAGGGATACCTCATGCGGGTCTGTGCGTGACCTATGCGGAGCTGCGGTAAGTTCCAGGAATAGACGCGCACATTGATACTGCGGGCGAGTGGCCAGCTTCGATCATGTGGTGCGGTCTAGAAAGACCTCGTGATACAGTTTTATAGCATTGTTGGTACTGTGGTTTTAGTAGTCGGCTATGCCTTCGTACTTACCCCGTACGGTTTTATTATGACACAGGTGGGACCTGGTGTTTATGTGTATTCCTTGGTGCTTTTATATCATGGACTGCCGACAGTGAGGAAGGTATTCCACGGGCATGATTGATGTTGTGGGCGTGAGACCCAATGTTATACTTGAGTAATGACTTGAGGGCGTGAGTCCCACGACTGACATGATCGCTTTATTGTGAATCGTAGTTTGGTTATCATACATGTCTCTGCTTTATATAGACTACTATGATTTCATTTACGATTTTTCGCCACATACTTGGTACTGTTATCGACTTTCTCGGGCCGCGTTTCATGCCGCAGTAGAGGTACACCATGTTGATCCTCGCCATAGGGTCACAGTCGGCTTGGGAAGCTCCGCTTCTCCGAGGCTTATTAGTGTATAGTCCGCTGCCAGGTACTTACATTCGTGGGTATGGCGGCCCCGCCCCGCCATTGTTGTCGTATCATTCTTAGAGTGCAGAGTAATCGCTGTGGCAGAGTTGTAGAAAGGGATGTAACTGTTCAAATTGTTATTCATTTATATACTGAAGGTAACCGTTTTTGGTTAGCCTGTCCTCTTATTTCACTGTCTTATTACATTGGTTTCATGTATTGTCTTTATATTTCGCTGATTTCTCTGATGTATGACTACTGGGGTGCCCGAGTAAGGCACGGCCGCGGGCCCCTGGTCGGTCGTGACAAAATACACCGCCGCCGCATGCAAAACAAACTCCCATTCCAGCACGACACTCCCCATCATGGAGCCTACCACAACGGCCACAACGAGGTAGGGGTGGTCCCATCTGACTAACGTCCCTGCTCCCCCAAAAACCTGAAACCTTGGAGCCCTTACCTGCTCTGGAATCTCCCGAACGTCCTGAAGACTGTGGCGGAGCACTCCGTACTGGCGTAGGCGCATAACTAGTCTGCTGCTGAGGCTGCCTGCCTCGAAGGTCACCAGAGGACCCTGTTATCCTGGCCCTCTTCTGCTGATCTTGGTTAATCCGTCGACCTCTACGCTCCTCACACCCAAGTGCATAAGCCTGCATGCGGGCAATATCCATGCCCGGCTGAAGAGCTACTCCCGTGCAACTCTCTGCTAAGTAGTCATCGAGTCCTGTGACATAACGGTGCACTCTATCCTCCATATTCGCCACCGAGCGGGACATACCGAGCCAATGAGTCAAACTCTACATTGTACTCCCGAATCGCGCCTCTTTGTCTCAAAGATCAAAAATCTGTCGCCCGCGGTCTCTCTCATCTGTGGTGGCAAGAAATGGCCAATGAAAGCCTCTGAGAACTCGCCCCAACCAGCTGGAGGTGCATGCTCCCCCCGGGACAGCTCCCACGAATAAAACTAGTCGACTGCAGTATAACGCAGCCGATGCGAACCTAAGACCACTGACTCGGCCTCCGAAGCCTTGATCACTCTCATGATCCGTCAGAATCGCTTGATAAACTCCTGCGGATCATCCTCGTGCCTCGACCGTAGAACTCAGTGGCCGCAACTCGTAAAATCCCGTAGTCTCAAACTATCCGCTCGGGTGAACCATGGGTGCTACGGCATCGAATCGCCAGATCCATCTATCCTCGTTCGCCACGATCCTGGCCAATAGCTGGGCCATCTCCTTGTAACCCATCTCCTCTGCTCCAGGCTGAGGAACTAGAGGCTCAGGTGTCGTGATCTCGCAGAGACCGGCCGCTCTACTCGCAGCCTCCTCTCGCGCTTGCCCTTCGGGCTCGTTGCCTTGCGTTGAGGCATCACCGTATACAAAGAATACGCTGAGGAGTCCAACTTATAACACCTCTAAGGCACGATCTCAGAGTGAGAAGAAGGGAAACTAATCCTAAATATCCTATAGCCTCTCGATTATAGATGTGGTGCACAACACACCGATAATCAAGACTCTATCGATACACCAGAGACACTTTCCGAGGATTAATCGCTCGATACCACTTTTGTCACGACGAACCTGCCCGTGATCGCTGCTTACCCCGCACCTAGCGATACAACATCGAGAAAATTAGCGGAAATAAAAACTAAAACATGAGACAAGACATAAAGTATGAAACAAAGCAACCTAAGCGGTTACCTTTTGAACATAAATGAAAACTTGAACAGCTACATCCCTTACAAACTCGCCACAACAAAGGCATGCACTCTAAGAATTTTGAAACCATAATGACGGACAGGCCCCGCCATGCCACCGAATATACAAAAGTCTACTACTTCGAGGAACCGTACCACGTGACAAGCTTCCGAGATACGGAGCTTTCCGAGAACCGAACAATGATCCTAAGAGTGTGGATCGCCAGTTATGTACCTCAACTCGCGGCATGAACGCACTTCCGGAGGTCGATAACAGTACCAAGTATGTGAAACTGAAAATATCAGAAATGAAATCATAATAGTCTATATAAAAACAGAGACATGTATGATAACCAAACTACGCCACAATATATATTAGCAATCATGTCAAGATAGGACTCATGCCCGTGAAATCATCACTCAAATACAACCCGAATTTAACTCGCACAATGGCCGCATGCCACAAGATCTCACTCCTGATAAGCATGGCCCTCGAACCGCCCTAGTGGGCCCATACCCGTGGACCATCCAACGGTGTCGGTATGCCCAAAGGAGATAACAAGATAACAATCCTCGGAAGCATACCCGTGGGCCTCCCAACGACGGTATGTCCAAACAACTAACAAGATAATACTCACTTTGGAAGCATACCCGGCTACCCAACGTGTCGGTATGTCCAAACAAATAACAAGAGAATACTCACCGGAAGCATACCCGTGGGCTACCCAACGTGTCGGTATGTCCAATCAAATAACAATAATAACACCCCTGGAAGCATACCCGTGGGCTACCCAACGTGTCAGTATGTCCATCAAGAATCGATATAGTGGAAGCATACCCGTGGACCATCCAACGTGTCAGTATGTCCATCAATCAACCAGATAGCCGGCCCTCCAACGAGACGCCAGAGTACGTAAATACAACACTTGCACAACAAAAGCTATCACAACAAGCATAGGCCAGTTCAACGTACTTTCATTTCATGTCAACAATTCCGGGTTTCAACCCCAAAATACTACATACTTTCATTCCTTCAAAACAAAGACCTCTTTCTACGTAAAAGCCACACGATACTAACACCCGTAGTATCGAACACATTCAGGTTTAAATCAAGCACTTTAAACACTTTTTAGCACAACGTCAAATATACCAATCTAAATCCAATAATGAATCCATTTCTTTATTTTCCATAAAGTCGTTATAACTAACTTCCCATAAAGCTATTATAACACTTTATGTTTTAAAACAATACAAGACAAAACCGTGCCTTTCTTTTAAAACAAAACACTTCAAATTCTTAAGTCTCTTTTCTTTTAGAAATCGAGTTCCTTACCTTGGGATTTTTAAGAAGATCAAAACTTGATTACAATAATTCTTATTAGAGCAGCCATGATCTAGGAAGTGTAATACAATTTTGTCTTATCTTAGCTTCTATGCAGATGGAGGTTTCTATTGGTTTTAATATGATTAATTGTCATTACTTCTTTCCTTTATCAACGCTGCATTGGCTTGTTCGATCCTTATTCCCATTTCCAAAATTTATGTAACATTATTCTTTTAAAAACCAAGTACTCATTTCTCACGAATGAGGTTTCACACCTTTCAACACCATTTAGGTCAATTACAAGTCACGTCTCTTATCTTTTGAAATCGACAAACCATTCTTTTAGCTACATAAAGTGGTTATAACAAACTTCCCATAAAGCCGTTATAACACTTTATGTTTTAAACCAACCAATTACAACTACAAGCCCTTTGTGAGACCAAGAGGGCTTATTCTTTAACCACCGAGCACCCATTACTAACGAATAAGATTTTCCTACTTTTTCAAACAATCAAGACCTTTACACTTCATATCAAGTCAAGGCAAAACAAGGGAAACCAAATTCCTTTAACATGCGTGCATCTACTGCACTATATATTTCACAAATAATCATGCTGAAGAGGATAGGAAGAATCACATACCTCGCGACGATTGCCGATAATTAGCAAAAGGCTCCACAGTACTATATCACACGACCGAACACTCGTGGATCGTGCCTTACCCTGCACCCTAATGATACAACATCAGAGTAATCAGCGGAACATAAGACACAATATGAAATAATGCAAAGGAAACACATGCTTCTGAAGAAAAGTTGCCTTTCGGCATATATATAAATAACAACTCTTTCAAAATGAACAGTTTAATCCTTTTTACAAACCCTGCCCACAACAAGATTACTGCACTTACGAATGATATGACAACAACGACGACGGGGCCGTCATACCTCGAATGTAAGCACCTACAACAACAGGGACTATACCAAGATAAGCCTCCGAGAAACGGAGCTTCCCAAACGCCGAATCGTGACTCCTAAGAGCGAGGATCAACGATCGGTGTACCTTTACTGCGGCATGAACGCAGCTTCGGGCGAGGTCGATAACAAATTTAGTATGTGAAACTGAAAATAAATACTGTAAATGAAATCATAGTAGTCTATATAAAGCAGGAGACATGTATGATAACCAAACTACAGTTCACAATAAATCAGCGATATGTCAAGTCGTGACTCACGCCTCAAAGTCATCACAATAAAACCGCATGCAGGTACGAAGGCATAGCCGACTACTAAGACCCACGCACAAAAATGCCATAAATCGTATCACGAGGTCTTTCTAGACCGCACCACGATCGGCCGCCACTCGCAGATCACCGCGGCGTCTATCCTCGAACTTACCGCACTCGCATAGGTCACACATGCATTCGCATGAGGTATTCCTCGAGTCATAGTCACACGCATCGCTCGAGGTATACCCGTGACGGAGGCAGCTTAACCCCCGGTATCCGCCTAGGCTCCCGCAGCCCGCATAGTCTCAAAAGACCGCATAGTCTCAACAGACCGCATAGGGAATCCCCCGCATCAGGCTAAACACCCGGAATGATCAATCCTGGAGCATACCGCTGCTCCGCATAGTCACAAGGATCGTGATAGCCGATAGACCCGCATCGGGTGGCAAGCCCTCGGTATAATAAGTCAAGGGGGTAGGTGATATAATAACAGTACAATGGACTTACCGTTTAGCAACGTAAACACAGCAAGAATGACCCCCCTTACATAACAACCACAAGATACTAACACACGTAGCATCCTAACATGTTTACTTATCAAATCAACAAGAAAGTATTACAAGGCTATCACAAACCAATACAATCAAGTTATTCACACAAGGTACTTTCTACTAACAAGTTCGGGTATCTATTCCCAAAGTACTTCTTTCATTAAATCTTTACAAGAATCACTTCTTTCACATAAGTCACACAATACCCGTAGTACAAAAAGAGTGATCTTTTTAAGTAAACCAAAACACTTACCTTTGTAAAATCAAGTAACAACATTATTTTCCAAACGTTCAAGTTTGCCTAATTTCAAATGTTCACGTTTCTTATTTTAGAAAGGTTTCGTCGTTCATATTATTAACCACGTAATAATATAATCCTCTTTTAAAACAACCTGAGAAACATATGTCTTATATGTGAGTAGGTTATTTTGTTCATAATCAACTGATTAAAGCGGTAGTGATCTAGGAAATGTAATATCATTTTGTCTCATCTTAGCTCCTACGGATGGAGGTTTCTACCGGTTTTAATAATACTTAATTAGTCAAAACATTTCCTTTTATTAACGCGGTGGTTTGTCGATACACATTCTCGATTTCAAATCAAGAAACATTAACCCTTTTAAAACCAAGTACTCATTACTCACGAATGAGGTTTCACACATAATTCACATAATTCAATTAAGTTAAGTCTCTTATCTTACAAGATCAAGTCTCTTAACTTCTAAAATAAATAAATCATTCGTTTTATCTCTCTTAAGTCATTATACCTAACTTCCCATAAAGCTAGTATAACTCTTAAGATTTTAAAACCAAGTATTACTCTTCTTTTAAAACAGTTCTTAATTCTCTGAACTACTTCAAGATTATTATTATTCGCTTAAGTCAAAAGACATTCACGCATAACCACGCTCAATTAACACACGACGCTCACCGTACTACATAGTTATACACATATCATGCTAGAAGAGATAGGAAGAGGTTCACATACCTCGCGACGATTATCGACTATTAGCAAACGCCCACGGCTATAACCCGCTTTGGTCCACCTTCTCAAAGACACGCTACTCGCAGAACATTCAACCTATACAGTTACACAAGTCTATCAAAGTCTAGACTACTCGGTAGAATAAATCTAGATGCAAGATCCTACGGAAATTGGGCAGCCCTTCCCACCACAAACTACACAAGTTCATCAGAATACACCTACGTAATTACGATTCGCTTCTCATCTTTAAATTCAGCTTAAGTCCAAAGACATTGCCACAAGCTATGTTCATTCTATATATAGTATACTTCAACTATATATTCCTACAACATGTAATATCCAATTACAATAGGGACAGATATTTACCTTGATAAGCCCATAATTATCCAAGTATAATGTCGATTCTGGCAACGTTTAGCTCCAACTCCAAGGCTCCAACCCGCTCCAAACCACCCTTAGAAGTTCTAACCAACTTCTACATAATACTCCAACTAACTATGGAGATTTTCCTGTGGTTTCGGTTTGTGACCGACGGGAAGTATAATAGTATAACTGGCTTTTGTATAGGTATAACCTTAGAATTCTACAAGGTATACGGCTAAGGTAATTGGGCATTATAACAATACTTGGAGAGTATTTCTACACCACAAAAGGGGTATTATACGAAACAACTAGGCTGTGGGGTGTACACCCTCTACCAACCCCACTGGGGTACTCTCGCCAAGGGGGGGGGTGGACTCGGCCACAAGGCCTCAAAAGGAGGAGGACGAGAACAATAGAGGAGGGGAGGATTTCTAAGACTTAGAACATTTTTGGATGAATAAGTCTTCCAAAAGGGGGGGTATTTATAGGTCTAGCAAAGGCCAACCAATGGCCAAGATCTTGCCAAGTGCAAGGCAAGTGTAGGGCCAAGATCTTGCCAAGTGCACCTTATCCATCTGCCACAAAATATCCTACCAACCCTTGACCAAAACATGGCCCAAATCGTCCAAAGGACGCCCACAATTTCGCCATGAACGAAGGGTGCTGGCGCCTCTTGTTGGTCCAACACGCTTCGCTCTCGGAAAAATCCGCAAAATTAGAAATGACATAGCCGAATTTTCCTACGAAAGTCGTGGAAAACGTTTCGTCGAAAAACGACTCTAACCGGGTGTTGTGCACAAAGGGAAATCGTCCAAGCCTATTTAAAAGTTCAAATTTTTCTACGTACGTCCTTACGTACATACTCTGGAAATACGGGGTATAACATATACCCTCCAAGTAGGATACGCTACTCGTAGTACTTCAATCCTAATAAGGTCATAAAACGTCTATCAAACTCTAGCTTCGAACGTAGAATAAACTAAGTGCAAAGTCCCTAAATTCTACGGCACTTGGACAACTTCCTTTGTTTCTACTAACTTTGCCACCTTTTTCAAGGTCGAATTTCAATAACCAACGCCACATTTAAGGCACACAATTCAGCTAACCACAAAGGGGATTACACGCCTTAACAGGACGCGTAAAATTCCGCCCCACAATGATACAAAATAAACCAATAATTTCCATGCCATTCTTGGCCAACAATATAACCAATACTAACCCCTTTCAACTCTTTTCCAATCCAAGTTCTTAGGTCTAACATGATATCTAGCCCTAGACATCTTCAACAACTACAATCCCCTTTACAACACGCGACGACCAAATTAGTAACCAAATTGAAGTTATCATCTTAAGGCTAGCATGCCCATTTCGATTTCAAGAAGACAACAAGATCCAAATCTATTCAAATATAATGACCTCGTGCTCAATTCGAACTACTAAAATATAACAAATTTCTGTGCTCATTTCTAAACTACTAAAATATAACAAAGATTAAAACTTATTTCCAAGAGAAGGAAAACTTTTACCTTAAGGAATAGCCCACAAAAGCCCCTTTCCTCCACTTCTTTACCACAAAATCGCCCACCAGCTTCCCACAAGTTTATCCACACTTTTCCTTCTTGCCGCGCCCAACAATTTCTCCTAAGGCAAGGTTTTCTTCAAAATCTAGAGAAAAGGAGAGGGTTTTCTTGGGAGGGTTTGAGAAGAAATGGCCAAGTCTTCCAAGACTTGGCCCTAAAATAGGCCCTTAATCAGTCAAAAGGATGGGAGGACACTTGTCACCCTCCCATAGGCTTTTAACAAAATATCCCCGATTTTCGCTTTTCCCGCAAAAATCCCCTCGGCGCTGCCCGCCGGCGGCGCTGGCCTCCACTCCGAAAAAGTTCCAGCATTCGGCCAAGCGCTGCAACCTGCGGACTCTCAAGATAACCGCGCCGCTCGTGATTCCGGCCGCGACTGCACTTCGAACCGAAATCGCCGCTGCCCGATCACGCACCTAACTTGTAACTTCCATAACTTTTGACTCCGATGTCCTATCGACGAACGGTTTGTTGCGTTGGGAACTAGATTTAACGGACTACACACTAGGCTCTTTAAACACCTCAAAATTCTTAAAAACTGGGGTACAACACTCCAAGGTAGACTCAAAATCCGTCCAACACATGTTTGTCAACTTATCTTTCAACTTTCAAATCTTATAATTCTTGGTATGTTCTTATCTTATCTTCTTGAATTTACGGGGTGTAACAATTACTGTACCTTATTTTCCGTTCCATATTCGGTACATGTTGTAATCGACTTCTTCGGAGAAGTCGCGTCATGTCCGCAGGTTTAGGTACACAGTTGTGGATCCGCGAGATTAGGATCCTGGTTCAGCATTTTGAGATGGCTCCAATGTTCCGGAGCTTGTCGTCATGGTTATGTATATTCAGGGGTACGGCGGGGCCTTGTCCCGTCATAGCATTGTGTCACGACCCGACCCCGTGCCGCGACTGTTGCCCTACCTGGGCACCCTTCCAGGTATACATCAGAGAATAGTAGCGGAACATACATACATAAACTTAACAAGAAATAAATAATAGGTTAGCCGATAAGGCTACCTTCCTGGATAAATACAAATATGTAAAACCAACAGCAGTTACCTCTTTTTTTTTTACAAAGCGACCCACAAGATATGACTACAGACCTCTAAGATTTTGGACAAACACTATGACGAGACAAGGCCCCGCCGTACCCCTGAATATACATAACCATGACAACTCCGGAACGTTGGAGCCATCTCAAAGTGATGAACCAGGATCCTAAGCTCGCGGATCCACAACTGTGTACCTAAACCTGCGGACATGAATGCACTTCGGCGGGTCGACAACATGTACCGAATATGGAACGGAAATAAGGTACAGTAAACAAATCATAACTGTACAAAAGAATGACAGGGGCAAGTATAAAAAGGGTAAATACCAGATCCTACCGTGTCATTACCGTTTTGTGAACTTAATCGTACCTTATTATCTTTTCCCATCCTTTTCAATAAGAGTTATAGTCAAATTCTTACGTAAAATCATCAAGTTCATAAACATATCTTGCATAACCTACTCCGCCCCTTTATGGAGGAACGCCTATACTGTCGGCCCAATCTGACACGCGATAAAGTCACATAAGTCTGCCCATAAAGGTATACTGCCCGGCCCAATCTGGGACGCGATAAAATCACATAAATCTGCCCATAAAGGTATACTGCCCGGCCCAATCTGGGACGCGATAAAATCAAATAAGTCTGCCCATAAAGGTATACTGCATAAAAATAGGAGGCTCATGATCAAAGAAGGGCCACCCGCCCGCAATATCATTAAGCAATCCTACTCCTGGGACTATTTCACCCGCATAGGTCCTGTGGACCCGCATGAGGTATTTCTCGCATAGGCTGTACCCGCCCGCATGGGACTATTTCACCCGCATAAGCCCATAAGGACTCGCATGAGGTATTCCTCGCATCATGAATAGCAAATCCACGGAACAGGTGGTATAACGTCTTGGGGGTTTACCCCTCATTTATACTCTTACCCTGAAGCAGGTGGTATAACATCTTGGGGGTTTACTGTTACACCCCGTATTTACAAGACATGTGTTAAGAACGTACGTAAGAATTCCAAATGTTAAGATTTGAGACTAGTAAAAATTTATCGGAATTATGGAATTTTCGGAAAACGTAATATTGTGACGAATGGGAGGGCGACACGTGTCACCCCCCCTTATTGATATCTTGGACGAAATTACATGGGCACAAGGGTCATTTGACCCTTGTTAGGAAGACAAGTCTTGCAACTTGTAGAGCTTGAGATAATTGACTTGGTCAATGGGACCACAAGACTTGATATTTAGTAGAAACTCATCCAAGCCACCCATTTGGTTACATCTTGACCCTCCATGTTGCTTTATAATACTACTAGTAGCAAGACTAAGTCCAACACTTAGAAATTTTTTCAAGAAATTGGAAGAACATCACAATGAGCTCTCGGGTTCACTCCTTGGAGAAAAGAAATTTTTTTGTTTCTTGTCCATTAAGCTCCACACTTTAAACCAAGGTTCATGAGTGTATTGTAAGTGTATCTCAATAGAAAAATCTCGGAAAAAGATAGTTTTCGTATTAGTCGCAAGGTGAAAACCTTGTTGCTTCTCTAGGTTTTGGTTGGAAGATTGAAGGAAATTGTTGGTGTTGTTTTAAGGGTCTCAAGTAGTGGATTGGAGTGTCAAGGAGGGGCTCTAAGTTGCTAAGGAGCGAATTCGGATTTGGAGTTGGATTAAGATTCGTTGAGGTATAATCTTGTCTCTTAAAAGTGTTACAAGATTATATATATATTGTTTGTTGTTAGCTTTACATGTTGCTAGCATGAGGTTTATATGTTGAAGTTTGATAAGTATTATGGATTGATTGTAGTCTTAAATCCGAAATGTCATTTAAGCCTTGTGAAGTTGGATTACAATTTGGTCGTTTATTAGAATTGTCGCATGTTAATTACTTGAAGATTATAGTGGTTATAATCGATTGCGACTTGATATCATGTTATGCTAACAACTTGGATTGAAATAGAAATTGCATAAGAATTGGTGTTATTATACTCTATGTGGCTGAATTGGACTTGTAGGTTGTATTAGTTTGATATCGTTTGTGGGGCGGAATTATACACGTCTAGTAGGCGTGTAATCCCCTATTGATTAATTGCATTGATTGGGCCTTAAATGTGGCGTGTTTGGTTATTGAATTCGGCCTTGAAAAAGGTGGCAAAGTAAGTAGAAACAAAGGAGGTGCTGTCCGATTTTCCATAGAATTTAGTGACTTAGCACTTAGAATATTCTACGTTTGAAGTAAGAGGTTAATGGACGTATTGTGACCATTATAGGTTGAAGTACTAAGTATAGCGTATCCTACTTGAAGGATGGAATAGCTATCAAGGTTGAATTACTTTGGAGCATTTTGCTACTTGTCGATAATCGTCGCGAGGTATGTGAACCTCTTCCTTCCTTTGGCATGATTCTATGTATGGAATATACATGTGGTATTATTTCATGTTTCCTTCTACTCTTAGTAGTTAAGAGGTATGTGTGTGATTTACTCTATGTAAAGTTTATGTCAAAATTATCCTAAGTCCTTACCGAGTCTTATGAGGGATGTTGGTAAGAGTCGTTAGGAGGTACTTTGGAGCCAAGTTGACTTGGCTAATTTATGGCACGAATGAGAATAAGTATAGAGCAAGCCATTGCAGCATTAATAAAGGGAAATGTAATGAAAATTGATTGTATTAAAATGAGTAGAATTCTCCATCTGCATAGAAGCTAAGATAAGACAAAATTGTATTACATTTTCTAGATCATGGCTGCTTTATTAAGATCGTTATAATCAAGTATAATCTACTCACACTCATAAGGCATATGTGCTTAACTTAAAGGATTTACGTTATGAAGTTTTAAGACTGTGAACCTTAGACTCATAAAAAGGTTAAGAGACTAATTGTATTTTGAAAGTTAAGAGAATTGATTTGAAAGTATATAATACTTGGTTTTAAAAAGTATAAGTCTCTGGGTTATAAAAGGAATGAGTTTGTCTGTTACACCCCGTAAGTCCAGGACATGTATAAGAGAATGTACGTAAGGAATCAAGACTTGGAAATTGGTACGAAAGGAAGAATTGTTTTCCGACGGAAAATCTTCCGAACGCCGGAAAGGAAAAATGTTCGTTGTTGAGAATTGGATTCTAAAAATTCATTATTTGAAGAGTATGGAACTTTTTAACATTATGGAAATTTATTTTTACGGATTTGGTCATGTGGGGCCCACCCGAGGATTTTACATTTTTGTGGGGCCCACGAGGGTTACGGAATTTTATGGACGAATGAGAGGGTGACACGTGGCACCCCCACATATGGTCTTGGTTGAAATTTGTAAGGGTAAAATGGTCATTGACCATCTTGGAAGATAGGTCTTCAAAGCTTGATATTATTGACCAAAGTCAACTTGCCACTTGGGCTTGATCCTAGTGAAACTCATCCTAGCCACTCATGTATTTCAATCTAAGCCCTCCAATGTGTTTTATATACTAAGCTAGTGCAAGACAAGGTCTTCCAACACTTAGAGAAAAATCACACATTCTTGTTCTTGTAGAAGTGCTCTCGGGTTTGCACATATCCCACACAAAAAATTTGTAGTTTTGATCCATTGTTCACAAGACTTAAACCCAATGTCCCTAAGGGTATTGTAAGGATATCTCAATAGAAAGATTTTGGAAAAACGGCGTTTTCATGTTAGTCGCAAGGCGGAAACTTAAGGAGTTCTTCAACTTTGAAGTTGGAACTTGAAGATGGGTTCTTCATAGGCTTCTAAGGAGTGCTTGGAGCGGATTGGAACCTAAGTAAAGGAGCTAAGAATTTGCTAAGGAGCGACTTTGAATCTTGGAATTTTTAAGGGCTTATAAAGGTATAAATTTTGTCGTTTTAGCAATTAAAGTTTACTTATCATTGTAGTTATGGATATTAGCAAGCATGAGATGTTTAGTATGAAGTTTGATAATTATATTGGCTATTGGAACCCTAATCCGAAAACTAGCATGTTAGCCTTAAGACTACAATTCAAGTTGATTATTAGTTTAAGTCGTCGCATGTTGTATAAAGAAGGAAATTGTAGTTGTTGAAGTTGTTTATGACTATATAACATGTTAGACCTTAGAACTTGGAATTGGAAAAAGGATTGGAAAAGACTTTGAATTGTTGGTTATGTTGTTGGCCGAGAATGACTTGAATATGGAACTACTTCGTATTAATTGTGGGGCGGAATTTTACACGTATTGTAAGGCGTGTAATCCCCTTTGTTTGGTTGTTGTTTTGAGCCTTAAATGTGGCGTGTTGGTTATTGTATTCGGCCTTGAAAAAGGTGGCAAAGTGAGTAGAAACAAAGGAAGTGCTGCCCGATTTTCCGTAGAATTAGAGACCGTATACTTAGTATTATTCTACGTTAGAAACTAGAAATTGATAGTCATGTTGTGACCATTATAGGTTGACACTTCTATTTATGGCGTATTCGGCTTAGTTTGTGGATTTAGCCGAAAAGGTATGTGAATTATCTCCTCTTCTAGCATGATTCCTTAAGATAAAGAAAATATGTCCTACTCCTTAAATGATCCATTCCTTGGTTATATTTGGATTGCCTAAAATAAAATTTGTTCTATGTACTTCCTTTATTGTACTTTGATGTTTAAATTGTAAGTTGTATAATCCATTGCCTTAGTGGAGTTTGGATTCTTAAGAGTGAAAGTATTTTACTTAAAGTACATAGAGTCTTGAAAAGGAAGTGGTTTCCAAACCTTTTGGCTAGTGCCTTAGTTCCAAAACCTAAGGGTTGTGGTAATGACTTTAGGGGAGTTAAAGGAGTGTTTTACTTAATTGTTTGAAGAGAGGAGAAATGACATGATTTAAGAAAAGTAACTTGTTTTAAAGGTGTGAGTTAATTGAGGTTTAAAAGTAGAAGAAACTTGTTTTCTAAATATTAAGAGACTTGAAGTATTTTGAAAGTTAAGAAACTTGATTTGTAAGTATGTGATACTTGGTTTTAAGTATAAGTCTCTTGGTTATAAAAAGGAATGATTATGTCTAAAACCATAAAGGGTTATAACGGCTTTATGGGAAGTTGGTTATAACGGCTTTATGGAAGGTTAAGAAAGTTGTCTATTTTGATTATTAGGCATAAGTTCCCTAGATTGTGAAAATTTGAAGTTACTTGATTTCAAGCTTTGAAAAGAGTTTTCTAGAAGTGTAGTAACTTACTTTGAAAAATAGACACACCTTGATACTACGGGTGTTAGTATCTTGGGGTTTTACATAAAAAGGAGTCTTTTGAAAAGAACGTACGTACGTAGTACTTTGGCTTGTTTAATTGAGAATTATTCTATGTGTGCCTTGATAAGTACTTTGGCTTGTTTAATTGAGAATTATTCTATGTGTGCCTTGATAAGTACTTTGGCTTGTTTAATTGAGAAATATTCTATGTGTGCCTTGATAAGTACTTTGGCTTGTTTAATTGAGAATTATTCTATGTGTGCCTTGATAAGTACTTTGGCTTGTTTAATTGAGAATTGCCAATGTGTGCTGGTGATAGCATTTGAGTACAAGTATTATGTTTTATTACGTTGTCGCGACTCTCGGTTGGAGGGTCGGCTATCTTGTTGTGAGTTTACTTGGACGTACCGACAGTGATGGAGGATTCCACGGGTATGCTTCCATTATTTGTGCTACTCCTTTGACGTGTTTATACGATGTGGGATTCCGGGGCATGTGACCAGGAGGCGGGTTAGATTCCCGGATTTATAATGTCATGTTAGTGCCTTAAGTAAACCAAAATGAGAGTGTATATGAATAAGACTAATAAGAAGTTAGGGGGATTTCTTAACTTGCTTACTTATTGTGTGATAAACCGGTAGTTCTTATGTTATGTTTGATGGCCAGTTGAGGTAGGGTAAGAGTATATCTGAGGGGTAAATCCCCAAGATAGTTATAACACCTTCTCCAGGGTAAGAGTATAAATGAGGGGTAAATCCCCAAAGATCGTTATACCACCTGCTTTACCACCTTCTCCAGGGTAAGAGTATAAATGAGGGGTAAATCCCCAAAGATCGTTATACCACCTGCTTTACCACCTTCTCCAGGGTAAGAGTATAAATGAGGGGTAAATCCCCAAAGATCGTTATACCACCTGCTTTACCACCTTCTCCAGGGTAAGAGTATAAATGAGGGGTAAATCCCCAAAGATCGTTATACCACCTGCTTTACCACCTTCTCCAGGGTAAGAGTATAAATGAGGGGTAAATCCCCAAAGATCGTTATACCACCTGTTTCCGTGGATTTGCTACCTATACTTTTGATTACTCTCATTGTTAGTAAGGCACTGTGTACTGTTATTTGAGTAGTGACTTTGAGGGCATGCGTCCCTGACTTGATATGACTGCTTATGTATTGTGTACTGTAGGTTGGCTATCATACATGTCTCTGCTTTGTTTAGATCGTTATGATTTCATTACAAGATTTATCGTTTCACATACTTGGTACATTCTTCATCGACCTCCTTCGGCCGCGTTCATCGCCGCAGTTTAGGTACGCTGTTTGGTGATCGGCAGTGTAGGACCGCCGTAGTTTTGGATAGCTCCTATGTTCGGAGTTTATCTTTTTGGTATAAGTTCTTTCAAGATGCTTTGGTACGATTATGGTATGCGGCGGGGCCTTGTCCGTCATAGTTCGATATAACTCTTGAGGTGCGTATTCATATGTGGGATTGGACTGCGTATGCGGTGTAGTGTCTTTTTATTTATGTATATTATCCGCAGCCTTGTCGGCTTGCCTCGCACGTATGTTGGTTTTAAAAAAATTAGGCGTTATTTAATTTCATGATTTACTTAGTTGTTAAGGTAGAAGGGTGCCCGGGTAGGGCACCGATCCACGCCCGGGTTCGGTGTGTGAGAGTGGTATCGAGCAGTCCGTCGCCGGAATGTCTGCACGTGTCTAGTAGAGTCTTGATTATCGGTGTGTTGCGCGCCACACCCATAAACAGGAGGCTACAGGACTTTTAGGAGTTGGTTTCTATTCTTCTCACTCTAAGATCGTGCCATAGAGCTGTGTTAGTAAGATAATTCCTCTCTTACGAAATTTTGTGTTCTGATTATGCCTCGGAGGGAAACGCCGCCTGAAGGGCAAAAGAGTAGCAGGAGCTACTAGTCAGACTCAGAGAGTTGATAGGGCTTATGCCCTGGGTATACCAGATGTTGTGCCGCAGTCGGCGAGTTCTTCTCGCGCAGTTTTGAGGCCCCAAAGACAAGAGCCTCCAGCTTCGGTTAGGAGAAGACTATGGGTCAGCGAGGAAGAAGCAGTTATGTTATTGACCAAGATAGAGGTTCTACAGTTTCATCAGCAGTAGGTTATTCGGCCAGTACAGACAGGTGTACCGAGGGTAGAGGGCCAACGCGGAGATCAGCGTAAGAGGGCTAGAACGGTTGGTTATCCCGGTGAGTTTTTGGACGAGCAGCCTCATCAGCGAGTGAGATATTCATCACAGCCTACCCAGTACATACCCCCGCAGCTCACAGGTGGGATATTGGACCCCACAAGGTATTTAGAAGTCGGTCCAAGCTCCAGGGGTCGAAGTTCTCAGAGGAGCAGAGGATTTTCTCAGTCGAGGCCACTTATTCCTCAGTGTTTCCATTGTAGTAAGTGTCATTCGGGGAAATGCCATATGGCAGTGTGTTTGTTTTTGTTGTGGCCGTCCGGGCCATATACGGAGGGTATGTCCTTTTAGAAAGAGCACCGGTGAAGTGGCTCAGCCTATGAGGCCGATGGTTGGTTACCTTTCCTCCACAACTGTGCGTCCCCCAGGGCAGGGTGTTCAGATGTCAGCCAGTCGTGGTAGAGTTCAGGGTGGAGTTTATAGTTCTGGCGGTCCTTCGAACCGCAGAGATGACGTGACTCGGACAGATCGGAGGCGACATCGCATGGGGTTACAGGTATATCTCGATTCTTTTGAATCATACGTGCATTGATAGATTCAGATTTCGCCCTAGCATATATGTTTTCCCTTTGTTGCTAGCAGTTGTAAGTGATAGTACCCCAGAGGTAGGAATACTTTGATTAGTAAGGTGAAAAGTTAAGAATGTTGACAAGAATGGTAAGTGAACTGAGACTATAGTTGTGTAGAGTTCACAAGTTGTAGTTATCCATGTGATGTAAAGACCAATAGGGAAGGATGTACGGTAGAAATACTTTGGTTTATGTGCCGAACCTCTAGTGAATAGGGGGATAGGGTGAGAAGTACCTTGAGATAAGAGAGAGATTTACTTCAGACTAAGAATGAGAAGTTAAGTATGATGATGGGTCGGGTTATGGACTCATTTTGGGTCAACCGGTAGTATGGATTGGGGTGATGTCAGTTAGAAATGGTCCCATTATGTGATAGGGTCCCGGGGATCCAAGGCCCAAGTTTAGTTAATAGTTGTACGAGTTCGTGGATGCGTTCCACCGGAACTAGGTCGTAAGGACCGAGAAGAGCCTTAGCGGAAATTCAAGTAACATAATGGCCAAGTTTGGATAGTAATCCAAGGATTGGGGAACAGAATCAATATTTGAAATTTCGTACGTATGCTCAAATAAGTTTGGAAGTACGAGAAAGTATGACAAGTAAGGAAAGAAAGGAACCTCTAAGGATCCCGTGTTTTAGAGGACTGTAACCTTCAAGTTTTGTGAGAAGGGGTCGCGGACGGAAGGTCCATTGATATGTTTACGTATGTTAGGTGGTGGCCATGTGTGGCATCGTTGGTCTTGTGGAGTATTGATTGATAGGCATAGTATAGAGTTTATGCCGGAGTTTGTATAGCTTGGCAACCGACTAAGAACATTCGGGGACGAATGTTTCTAAGGGGGGAAGAATGTTATACCCCGTAAGTCCAGGACATGTATAAGAGAATGTACGTAAGGAATCAAGACTTGGAAATTGGTACGAAAGGAAGAATTGTTTTCCGACGGAAAATCTTCCGAACGCCGGAAAGGAAAAATGTTCGTTGTTGAGAATTGGATTCTCAACATGCATTATTTGAAGAGTATGGAACTTTTTAACATTATGGAAATTTATTTTTACGGATTTGGTCATGTGGGGCCCACCCGAGGAATTTTACATTTTTGTGGGGCCCACGAGGGTTACGGGATTTTATGGACGAATGAGAGGGCGACACGTGGCACCCCCACATATGGTCTTGGTCGAAATTTGTAAGGGTAAAATGGTCATTGACCATCTTGGAAGATAAGTCTTCAAAGCTTGATATTATTGACCAAAGTCAACTTGCCTCTTGGGCTTGATCCTAGTGAAACTCATCCTAGCCACTCATGTGTTGCAATCTAAGCCCTCCAATGTGTTTTATATACTAAGCTAGTGCAAGACAAGGTCTTCCAACACTTAGAGAAAAATCACATATTCTTGTTGTCACGCCCCGAACCCCGGGCCCGTGACTGGTGCCCTACCTAGGCACCCTTCTACCTTAACAACTAAGTAAAACTGCGGAATTTAAATAACACCTTTTTTTTTTTTAAACCCACATACGTGCAACGGCAAAGCCGACAAGGCTGCCATAATATATATAAACAAAAGACACTACATTGTACATGAGTCCAATCCCACATATGAATACTGCACTCTAAGAGTTATATCAACTATGACGGACAAGGCCCCGCATACCATATGTACAAAAGCCATCTTGAAAAAACTTATACCAAAAAGATAAACTCCGAATCAAGGAGCTATCCAAAACTACGGCAGGTCCTACACTGCCGATCACCAAATCAAGACCTAAACTGCGGATGAACGCAGCGGGCGAGGTCGAGATGAAGAATGTACCAAGTATGTGAAATGAAGTACTTGTAATGAAATCATAACCTAAACAAAGCAGAGACATGTATGATAGCCAACCTACGATACATAATACAAAAGATCATATCAAGTCGTGGACGCGTGCCTCAAGTCATTTCTAAATATAACCATGGGTCTACGCCATAATATCAATCATGCCCGTGGAATCCTTCCTCACCGCGATCCATGATATAATATAACACCAATAGGCACACATGAACACCAAGTCCCACCTGTGTCCTAAAAACTGTACGGGCCAAGTAGGAAGACGAGCAGGTGGTAAAGCAGGGGGTATAATGTCTTGGGGGTTTACCCCTCATTTATACTCTTACCTTGGAGAAGGTGGTATAGCGTCTTGGGGGTTTACCCCTCACTTATACTCTTACCCTATCTCGACCGACCATCAAACAAAACAAGCAGGGGGTATAATGTCTTGGGGGTTTACCCCTCATTTATACTCTTACCCTGGAGAAGGTGGTATAGCGTCTTGGGGGTTTACCCCTCACTTATACTCTTACCCTATCTCGACCGACCATCGAACAAAACAAGCAGGGGGTATAATGTCTTGGGGGTTTACCCCTCACTTATACTCTTACCTTATCTCAACTGGTCGTGAAACAAAACATAAGCACTACCATGTCTTCTATAAAAATCCGGGAATTTAACCCAAGTACTACAAATAACGGAAGCATACCCGTGGAATCCAAGTGATCGGTACATCCAAGTACTTACAACAAGACCGTCGGCCCTCCAACCGAGAGTCGCGACAACGTAATAAAACATAATTCTTGCACTCAAAGGCTATCACCAGCACATATAGGCAATTCTTCATTAAACAAGCCAAAGTACTTAGCAAGGCAGACTTAGAATAATTCTCAATTAATCAAGCCAAAGTACTTATCAAGGCACACTTAGAATAATTCTCAATTAATCATGTTACACCCCGTATTTACAGGACATGTTTTAAGAACGTACGTAAGAACTCATAAGCGTCAAGATTTGAGACTTGTAAAAATTTAGCGGAATTATGGAATTGTCGGAAAACGTATTATTGTGACGAATGGGAGGGCGAGACGTGTCACCCCCCCTTAGAATGCCTTGGACAAAATTGATCATGGACAAAAGGGTCATTTGACCCTTGTTAGGAAGAAAGTCTTGCTAGCCTTAGAGCTTGACAACATTGACCAAGTCAATGACCCCACATTAGTCTTGATATTTGTTAAGACCTCATCCAAACCACCCATTTGTTTAGATCTTAACCCTCCATTACATTATATAATACTAGTAGTGCAAGACAAGCTTAACATTTGGCCAAATTTCACACAATTTGAAGAACATCAAGAGCCTAGCTCTTGGGTTCACAAGAAGAAAGAAAGAAAAATTTTCGTTTCTTGTTCTTTAAGCCCCACACTTTAAACCAAGGTTCCTAAGTGTGTTGTAAGCATATCTCAATAGAAAAATCTCGGAAAAAGATAGTTTTCGGGTTAGTCGCAAAGTGAAAACCTAGTGGCTTTCTAGGTTTTGGATTGGAAGTTTGAAGGAAAGTTGTTAGTGTGGTTCTAAGGGTCTCAAGTAGCGGATTGAAGTATCTTGAAGAGGCTCTAGGTTGCTAAGAAGCGACTTCGGATTTGGAGTTGGATTAGGATTCGTTGAGGTATAATCTTGTTCTTTGAAAGTGTTACAAGATTATTTATATTGTTGTTAGCTATACTTGTTGCTAGCATGAAGTATATGTGTTGAAGTTTGTAAGTATTATGGATTGATTGTGGCCTTGGAAATCCGAAATGTAATGTGAGCCATGTTAAGTTAGATTACAATTTGGTCGTAATTACAATCGTCGCATGTTATTGACTTGAAGATTATAGTAGTTATAATTGGTTGCGACTTGATATCATGTTATGCTAACAACTTGGATTGAATTGGTAATTGGATAAGAATTAATGTTGTAGTACCTCAATGTAGCCGAATTGGCCAAGTATGTTGTATTAAATTAATATCGTTTGTGGGGCGGAATTTTACACGTCTAGTAGGCGTGTAATCCCTTATTGTTGATTGCATTGGTGTGCCCTTAAATGTGGCGTGTTTGGTTATTGTATTCGGCCTTGAAAAAGTGGCAAAGTAAGTAAACACAAAGGAGGTGCTGTCCGATTTTCCGTAGAATTTAATGACTTAGCACTTAGAATATTCTACGTTTGAAGTAAGAGGTTAATGGACGTATGGTGACCATTATAGGTGGAAGTACTAAGTATAGCGTATCCTACTTGAAGGATGGAATAGCTATCAAGGTTGAAGTACTTTGGAGCATTTTGCTACTTGTCGACAATCGTCACGAGGTATGTGAACCTCTTCCTTCCTTTGGAATGATTCTATGTATGGAATATACCTGTGGTATCATTTCATGTTTCCTTCTACTCTTAGAAGTTAAGAGGAAGTTGGGTGATTTACTGTATGTAGAACTTTTCCTATCTTTTGAGCATGACTAGTTACACGTATGTAGTACGGTAGACGAACAACACCTTGATATCCTTTACTAGTTTTATGAATAGCCAAGTCGGGTGAGTTAGGAGATTAACTCATTTCTTTGAAAGAATAAAGGATGTCTCAAGTATTATTAAAATTAAGGGACTTGAAGAGTTTTGAAGTATGTGATACTTGTTCCGTTTTAAACGTATAAGTCCCTTGGATAGGAAATTGTATTTTGGCTAAGGCATAAAGTAAATATAACGACTTTATGGGGAGTTGGTTATATTTGCTTTATGGAAAGATAAATGACTTGATTTTAGTGAAAAGGCAACTTGATTTTAAGGCATCAATTGCCTAAGGTTTTATAATAAAAGGAGTCGCTTGAGTTCTAAAAGTTAAGAGACTAATTGTATTTTTAAAAGTTAAAAGAAATGATTTGAAATAAAGAAGGGCAAATTGTTTTAAAGGTACCAATTGCTTAAGGTTTTTAATAAAGAAGTCACTTAATTTAGAAGCCGGAAATTGTAGTTCTAAAAAGGTATTGTGACTTGTCTTGAAAGGTGGATAGGACTTGATACTATAGTTGTTAGTATTTGGGAAGTTTTATTTGAAAAAAAGTCTTTCTAAAGGAGTAGTCGACGCTGGGTTAAAATTCGTGAGTTAAATTACTATATGACATTATCGACCCGAGAACGTGGCAGGCGATACCTTTCACGCGCACTATATGACATTATCGACCGTGAATGGGCCGGGCGAGATACCTTTACGCGCACTATATGACATTATCGACCAGAATGGGCCGGGCGATACCTTTACGCGCACTATATGACATTATCGACCCGTGAACGGGCCGCGAGATACCTTACGCGCACTATATGACATTATCGACCGAGAACGGGCCGCAAGTATACCTTTATGCGCACTATATGACATTATCGACCGAGAACGGGCCGGGCGAGATACCTTACGCGCACTATATGACATTATCGACCGAGAATGGGCCGCAAGATACCTTACGCGCACTATATGACATTATCGACCGAGAATGGGCCGGCAAGATACCTTTATGGGCGCACTATATGATATTATCGTCCCGTGAATGGGCGGGCAAGATACCTGTATGGGCGGACTATGTGACCTTGATCGCGTCCAGTTGGTAGGGTAGTATAAGCGCCTCCCAAAGGCCGGATGTACTTATGAAAGATAAGTAAGTTATATAGAAATGAACTTAATGATTTTTCCTAATCATGCGTAAGAATGTGGCTATAACCTTTATTGAAAATGGAAAAGATATTGATGTGAAATTAAGTTCATAAGTGGTAATGACACGGCGGGATCCGTATGTATTTTTATACTTGTCCTGTCATTCTTTGTCTGATTATGATCCATTTCATGCGTTATTTCTGTTCCATATTAAATTTTTGTTAGATCGACCCCTTCGGGAAGTGCGTTCATGCCCGAGTTTTAGGTACCAGGTTGGTGATCCTTGCTCTTAGGATCTCGGTTGATTTTGGGAAAAAGCTCTATTTGCTCGGAGGCTTATCTCTTGAGTGCAGTTTTCCCCGAGGTAGTAGATTCATGTATATTCAGAGGGTATGGCGGGGCCTGTCCCGCCACGATTGTTATGATAAAAACTCTTAGAGGTCTGTAGTCACATGTTGTGGGTCAGTTTGTAAAGAAATGAGGCAACTTCTTCGGTTGTATATATTTATGTCCAGGAAGGTAGCCCTATCGGCTAACCTGTTGTTTTTACTTCTGTTGTGTTATTTATAAGTTTCATGTATGTTCCGCTGATTATCTCTGATGTATAACTGTAGGTGCCCGAGCGGGGCACCGATCGCGATCCGGTCGTCGTGACAAAAGTGGTATCGAGCGATTAGTCCTCGGAAAGTGTCTCTGCACTGTCTAGTAAGTCTTGATTATTGGTGTGTTGTGCACCACATCTATAATCGTGAGGTCGCAGGACATTTAGGATTAGTTTCCATTCTTCTCTCTAAGATCGTGCGGTGAAAGTGTCTTATTAGGTTGAATCCTCTCTGACCTATTCTTATGAAACAGTTATGCCTCATCGGAAGGCGACCAGGGCCCAGAAGGGCAAGGCAGCAACAGGAGCTGCTAGAGGTACACAGAGGGTTACCAGGACTCGGGCACAGACTATGCCTGAGGTAGTAGCGAGCAGCGAAGTTCAACACGCCGCGATAGAGAGCCGAGAGCGGCAGAGCTCCAGAGGTTCCTGCATTCGGCCCCCAGCCCGCGAGCGGCGTACAGAGATTATGGAGAAGCAGTCGACTATTGGTGACATAGTGGTGGCGGCAAACGACAGAGCGAGTAGCTAACCCTAGGCCGCGGTTGCGGATCCGGATTTTCCGGGTTGTCGTCCCCGAGTTTTATGGTTCGAAGTGCAGCGAGGATCCGCAGGAGTTCATTCGGCCTGGCGGACTATGGAGGTTCTTAAGGCTTGAGACAGAGTGCATTATGCTAGCCTCTTACCGTTCTGCGATATTGCGTTGAACCGGTTTGAGTCATGAGTGCCGGCGAGAGGGATGATGCTCTTCCAGTTGTTGGGAGGAGTTCACGAGGCCTTTATGGATCACTTTTTGCCTCACGAGATAAGGAGGGCCCGCGTAGATAGATTTTTGACCTTGAGGCGAGAATGGGAGGACTATCGGGAGTATAGCACGAGTTTGACTCCTTGGCCAGCATGCGCACACCATTGTAGCTAATATGGCGGATAGAGTTCATCGTTATGTGATGAGGCTAAGCCGTCACATGATTCTGCATGCTTGGGGTGGCTCTTTAGCCGTATGGACATTGCTAGGATGCGGCCTATGCGCAGAGGATAGAGGATAGAGAGGAGGATCAGTTGACTCGAGCCAGCCCGAGGGCGGGGCACAGGTCTCGGGGCAATTTTCGAGGCGGACAGCCTGGCCGACTAGGTCTGATGCAGCCAGCACCGAGTGCTCCTCAACAGTTTTCCGGCGAGGGTTTTTACAACCCCGGGAATGCAAAGGTCGGTCAGGTCTCTAGAGCTTCAGAGTCTCAGGGAGATGGGGGTTCTAGTCGGTCGAGGCCACATTTGCCTCAATGCGCCCAGTGTGGTAGGTTACATTCTGGGGTATGTCGCGCAGTCGGTGCTTGTTTTTCTTGTGGTCGTCTGGGCCATATGTTAAGAGAGTGTCCTTATAGAGGGGGTCCTGGTGGGACCACACCGTCTACTGGATCAGTTGCGGGTTCTTTGCCTTCAATAGCTAGGCAGGATGTTCATGCACCGACAGGCCGTGGCAGAGGTCGTGGTGGGAGTTCCCAGATTTAGCGGTCCTTTGAACCGCCTATATGATTTCAGGTATGTCTTTGGCCCTTTTAGAAACTTGTATGCATGATAAAGTTATGGTATGTTTAAGTTTTATTAACAGATTATATTGAGACTATGTATATGTTAGAAGGAGTTAGAAGTACGAAAGGATAATCTCTTTTGGGCTTATGATGGACAGATATGCGTGTGCGAGGTAGTAGGGCCATGTGTGGCATTGTTGGTATGTCGGGGTTGTGAAAGGGAACTATGTCGCTAATTATAAGTATGACACCGAAAGAACATTCGGGGATGAATGTTTCTAAGGGGGGAAGAATGTTACACCAGTATTTACAGGGCGTGTTTTAGAACGCATGTAAGAACTCATAAGCGTCAAGATTTGAGACTTGTAAAAATTTAGCGGAATTATGGAATTGTCGGAAAACGTATTATTGTGATGAATTGGAGGGCGACACATGTCACCCCCCCCCCCCTTAGAATGCCTTGGACGAATTGATCATGGACAAAAGTGGTCATTTGACCTTGTTAGGAAGACAAGTCTTGCTAGCCTTGGAGCGACAACATTGACCAAGTCAATGACCCCACATTAGTCTTGATATTTGTTAAGACCTCATCCAAACCACCCATTTGTTTAGATCTTAACCCTCCATTACATTATATAATACTAGTAGTGCAAGACAAGCTTAACACTTAGCCAAATTTCACACAATTTGAAGAACATCAAGAGCCTAGCTCTCGGGTTCACAAGAAGAAAGAAAGAAAAAATTTCGTTTCTTGTTCTTTAAGCCCCACACTTTAAACCAAGGTTCCTAAGTGTGTTGTAAGCATATCTCAATAGAAAAATCTCGGAAAAAGATAGTTTTCGGGTTAGTCGCAAAGTGAAAACCTAGTGGCTTTCTAGGTTTTGGATTGGAAGTTTGAAGGAAAGTTGTTAGTGTGGTTCTAAGGGTCTCAAGTAGTGGATTGAAGTATCTTGAAGAGGCTCTAGGTTGCTAAGGAGCGACTTCGGATTTGGAGTTGGATTAGGATTCGTTGAGGTATAATCTTGTTCTTCGAAAGTGTTACAAGATTATTTATATTGTTGTTAGCTATACTTGTTGCTAGCATGAAGTATATGTGTTGAAGTTAGTAAGGATTATGGATTGATTGTGGCCTTGGAAATCCGAAATGTAATGTGAGCCATGTTAAGTTAGATTACAATTTGGTCGTAATTAGAATCGTCGCATGTTATTGACTTGAAGATTATAGTAGTTATAATTGGTTGCGACTTGATAAAATGTTATGCTAACAACTTGGATTGAATTGGTAATTGGATAAGAATTAATGTTGTAGTACCTCAATGTAGCCGAATTGGCCAAGTATGTTGTATTAAATTAATATCGTTTGTGGGGCGGAATTTTACACGTCTAGTAGGCGTGTAATCCCCTATTGTTGATTGCATTGGTGTGCCCTTAAATGTGGCGTGTTTGGTTATTGTATTCGGACTTGAAAAAAGTGGCAAAGTAAGTAAACACAAAGGAGGTGTTGTCCGATTTTCCGTAGAATTTAATGACTTAGCACTTAGAATATTCTACGTTTGAAGTAAGAGGTTAATGGACGTATGGTGACCATTATAGGTGGAAGTACTAAGTATAACGTATCCTACTTGAATGATGGAATAGCTATCAAGGTTGAAGTACTTTGGAGCATTTTGCTACTTGTCGACAATCGTCACGAGGTATGTGAACCTCTTCCTTCCTTTGGCATGATTCTATGTATGGAATATACCTGTGGTATCATTTCATGTTTCCTTCTACTCTTAGAAGTTAAGAGAAAGTTGGGTGATTTACTGTATGTAGAACTTTTCCTATCTTTTGAGCATGACTAGTTACACGTATGTAGTACGGTAGACGAACAACACCTTGATATCCTTTACTAGTTTTATGAATAGCCAAGTCGGGTGAGTTAGGAGATTAACTCATTTCTTTGAAAGAATAAAGGATGTCTCAAGTATTATTAAAATTAAGGGACTTGAAAAGTTTTGAAGTATGTGATACTTGTTAGTTTTAAGCGTATAAGTCCCTTGGATAGGAAATTGTATTTGCTAAGGCATAAAGTAAATATAACGACTTTATGGGGAGTTGGTTATATTTGCTTTATGGAAAGATAAATGACTTGATTTTAGTGAAAAGGCAACTTGATTTTAAGGCATCAATTGCCTAAGGTTTTATAATAAAAGGAGTCGCTTGAGTTCTAAAAGTTAAGAGACTAATTGTATTTTGAAAGTTAAAAGAAATGATTTGAAATAAAGAAGGGCAAATTGTTTTAAAGGTACCAATTGCTTAAGGTTTTAATAAAGAAGTCACTTAATTTAGAAGCTGAAATTGTAGTTCTAAAAAGGTATTGTGACTTGTCTTGAAGGTGGATAGGACTTGATACTATAGTTGTTAGTATCCGAAGTTTTATTTGAAAAGAGTCTTTCTAAAGGAGTAGAGGCGTGATACGTTGGGTTAAATTCCTAGGTACTATATGACATTATCGACCCGAACGGGCCGGCAAAGATACCTACTCGCGCATATACGGCACATCGTACCCGTGAACGGGTCGCAAGATACCCACAAGACTATATGACATTATCGATCCAGAACGGGTGAGCGGTATACCTTCTGGGCGCACTATATGACATTATCGACCGAGGAATGGGCGGCGGTATACCTTTACGCGCACTATATGACATTATCGATCCAGAATGGGCAGGCGGTATACCTTACGCGACTATATGACATTATCGACCCAGAATGGGCGCGGTATACCTTTACGAGCGCACTATATGACATTATCGACCGAGAATGGGCGGGCAAGATACCTTTACGCGCACTATATGACATTATCGACCGAGAATGGGCCGCGATACCTTTACGGGCGCACTATATGACATTATCGACCGAGAATGGGCCGCAAGATACCTTATGGGCGCACTATATGACATTATCGACCCAGAATGGGCCGCAAGATACCTTTATGGGCGCACTATATGACATTATCGACCCGTGAATGGGCCGCAAGATACCTTATGGGCGACTATATGACATTATCGACCGAGAATGGGCAGGCGAGATACCTTTATGGCGCACTATATGACATTATCGACCGAGAATGGGTCGGGCGAGATACCTTATGGGCGCACTATATGACATTTTCGACCGAGAATGGGCCGGGCGATACCTTTACGGGCAGACTATATGACATTATCGACCCAGAGATGGGCCGGGCAGTATACCTTTATGGGCAGACTATATGATATTATCGTCCCAGAAATGGGCCGGGCAGTATACCTGTATGGGCAGACTATGTGACCTTGATCGCGTCCCAGACCGGGGTAGTATAGCGCCTCCTTAAAGGCGGATGTACTTATGTCACGACCGAACCGCGTGGATCGGTGTCTTACCCGGGCACCCAAGTAGTCATACATCAGAGAAAATCAGCGGAACATAAAAACAAGACATGAAGCAAGACATATTATATATATAAACAGGCCAACCAAAACAGTTGCCTTCTGTATATAATTACATAAAAACCCGAACAGTTTAATCCTTTTTACAACCCTGCCCACAACAGCAGCACTTAAGATTTACAACAACTATGACGGATGTGGCCCCGCCATACCACGAATGTACAAGAACCTACAACTCGGGAACACATACCAAAAGATAAGCCTCCAAGGAACGGAGCTTCCAATCACGAAAGGTGATCCTAAAAGCGGGGATCGACAGCCACGATGTTCTACTGCGGCATGAACGCACCCCGAAGGAGGTCGCACAACAGTACCAAGTATGTGGCGAAAATCTGCGGTTGAATCATAATCTATATAAGCGAGACATGTATGATAACCAAAATACAGTACGTAACATAAAAGCAGTCAAGTCAGGGACTCACGCCCTCAAAGTCATCACTCAAATATAACTATGGGTCTCACGCCCACAACATCAATCATGTTCGCATCATGGCCGCATGCCCCCGGAATTCTGCATCGGTGTAGACATGTCCATGATGCAACAATAATAACAATGCCGCATGGCCACATGCCCCCGGAATTCTGCATCGGTGTAGACATGTCCATGTAACATCAACAACAATATACTGGGTGATCAACCCTGCCGCATGGCCACATGCCCCCGGAATTCTTCATCGGTGTAGACACGTCCATGTAACAATAGTAACCATATATCGGGTAATCAACCCTGTTGCATGGCCACATGCCCCCGGAATTCTTCATCGGTGTAGACATGTCCATGTATCCACCATAACAATATATCACACAACCAGGCTATCACAAGCAAGCTCAAGCAAATTACCATACTTCTAGACTTTCATAAAAAGATCCACTCTTTCTCAAGAAGTCACCTGATATCAATACTTGCACAACAAAGGCTATCACAACAAGCATAGGCGAGTTACACAACAACAAGCATAGGCAAGTTATACACAACTCAAGGTACTTCCATTTTATATCAAAGTCCGGGTTTTAACCCTAAAGTACTACGTACGTTAACTTCCTTTTAAAGAGGTCTATTCCTTCTATAAAAGTCACCCGATACCCGTAGTATAAAAGTAGAGTGACTTACATCTTTTAAGTAAACCAAAACACTTCTCCTTTTAAAGTCAAGTTACCACATTAAAACCAATGATAAAACCCTTCTTTTGTTTTCATAAAGTCGTTATAACCAACTTCCCATAAAGCTGTTATAACACTTTATGTTTTAAACCATTTTAAGACAACACAATGCCTTTCTTTCCCCTAAAGTTCCAGTTTGCCTAATTTCAATTACGCAAGTCTCTTTTTAGAAAAGTTTTATCGTTCAATGTCTTAATCCCTTTTTAAAACAAATGAGTAACATATGCCATAGGCGAGTAGGTTATTCCTGTTCATAATCAATCTTATTAAGCAGCCATGATCTAGAAAATGTAATATCATTTTGTCTCATCTTAGCTTCTATGCAGATGGAGGTTTCTACTGGTTTTAATGTAATGCTTCATTGTTCAATACATTTTCCTTTATTAGCGGATGCGTCTGTTGATACACGTTTCGATTTCCGAAATCAGTAAACATAATTCCTTTTAAAACCCAAGTACTCATTACTCACGAATGAGGTTTCACACAAAACTCATTTTAATTCACTTAAGTTAAGTCTCTTATCTTATAAGATTAAGTCTCTTAACTTCTAACATCGATAAACCATTTTCTTTACCTCTCTTAAGGCGTTATACCTAACTCCCATAAAGCTAGTATAACTCTTTAAAAAACCTTTAAAACCAAGTGTTACTCTTCTTTTAAAAATGGTTTCTTAGCATTTGAAATACATTCAAGGTTCTTATTATTCAGGCTTAAGTCAAAGACATTGCCGTACAACTACGTTCAATTAGCACACGTACGTCTACCGTACTATATATTATTCAGGCTTAAGTCAAAAGACATTGCCGTACTATATATATCTTCCTTTAAAATATCATGCTCAAGAGTATAGGAAGAATCACATACCGCGGCGATTATCGACTATAAGCAAAACGCTCCTCGGTTATAACCCGGCTAGCCTTGTCCACCTTCTAAGTAGCCCATGCTACTTGCAGAACATCAACCAATATAGGTTATCAGTCTACTGTAAATACGGTCCTATGTAAGTACAGTTTAATCTTCTACTTATAAATTCAGGCTTAAGTCCAAAGACATTGCCACAAGACTATGTTCAGTTCTATATATAGTATACTTTAACTATATATTCCAACAACATGTAATTTCCAATTACCATAGAAGGGCGAGAGTATTTACCTCGTAAGCCCAAAAATTATCCAAGTTTAATGTCGCTCCTGAGCAACGTTTAGCTCCTACTCCGAGTGCTCCAATCCGCTCCAAACAACCCTTAGAAGTTCTACGCAACTTCTACTTAACACTTCAACCGACTATGAAGGTTTTCCTTAGGGTTTCATTTAGTGGCTAAAGGAAGTATAATAGTATTTTCTGGGCTTTTGTAAAAGTGTAACCTTGGGAATACTACAAGGTATTTGGGCCAAGGTATTTGGGCATTATAACAATACTAGAGAGTATTTCTATACCACAACAAGGGGGTATTTATACGAGACAACAAGGCTAGGGGTACCTCTCGCCAAGCTTCTCACAAGTGAGGACTTTTGGACGAGATACTACACTGGGGAGGAAGAGAGCTTTCAAGACTTAGAAAGATTTTTGGATGAAGAAGTCTTCCAAAGGGGGTATTTATAGGTCAGAAATGGCCATCCAATGGCCAAGATTCACCCAAGTGTTAGGCAAGTGTAGGGCTAGGATTCCACCGTGTGTACCTTATCCATCTACCACACAACTTGCACAAAATATCCTACCTACTACACAAGACCCAATCGCCAAGCATTACCGCCACCCTTCCAATGTGAGGTGACACTTGTCACCCTCCCGTTGATCCAAAATGTTTCGTCTCTGAAAAATCCGTAAAAATTAGAAATGACATAGCCGAATTTTCCTACGAAAGTCGTGGAAACGTTTACGAAAACGACTCAATCGGGTGTTGTGTACAAATTTCAAACTAGCCCACCTTTAGGCTTAAATTATTATCGACGCCTCACGTACATACTGGAAATACGGTATAACATTCTCCTCCTTAAACATTCGTCCGAATGTTCCTTCTCAAGCGGATAAAGATGAAGTTCTTCTAACAAGTTTCCACCGCCACACGTGGCGACAAACATAACACACGTTCTCTTCCTTACTCGTCGTGCCCTCCGAACACTTGAACTCTTCTAGTATCGCACCATACTTGATCGCCGCTTTCCAAAACTTTGGAGTCACCACCTCCAAACTTGGTCATCTACTAGCCTCGATCTTCCTTAAGGCCATTCCGGCCTTCACGATCTATACGTCGAACATATCCACGAACTCATACGATGGTTACCAAAACTTGGGCTAGCACCCTCGTGACCCTACCACCTGGCGGGACCACCCAGAGCTAACCCTACCACGAAACAGGTCGCGGGTTGGCGCGCAACATGGCCCCAACCCGACCCACTAACGCATCAAGCTCTTGTTCCCCGATCCGGAACAATCTTACCTATACAGTCATAAGCTACCACTTCCATTACACCACCGGGCTTACCTTTTTACACTAACGGGTTTCTAAATCACATTTAAGCACAAAGCTATCCGTCATAGCATCTGATAAGATCATCATAACAAGCATACAAAACTCTGAGGGTTAAGGATATACCAGATCTACCGCCTCTCTAATCATAGGCACACTGCAGGCGCATACCGTATGAAGGCGATGAACCACCATCGATCTGAAGGTGAGTCGTAACATCCGTGCTACCCTTGGTCGGACGATTCCTCGCAAAATGGCCCGCTGGCCGCAAAATAACAAGCTCCTCGCACCACGACACTCAAAATGCGTCTACCACATCGACCACACCGGCGTAGGGTGATCGCACTCGCCAACACCCTTACTCCTCGAAACACGAACCCACGGAGCTCGACTGCCTCAATACTCTGGATGCCTGAAGGTTGGAGGACCACTGCGACTTGGCGGAGGTACAAAACTAGTTCGCCGAGCGGTCCGCTCGAAAGTCACCAAAGGACCTGTTGTTACGCCTCTTCGTTGATTGGTCATTCCGCTGATTTCTCCGCCTCACCTCCAGTGCATAAGCTGCATGCGGGCAATGTCCATGCCCAGAAGAGCTACACCAACAACTTTCGCTAGGTAATCATCGAGCCTCAGAACATATCGGTGCACTCGATCCTCCATACTAGCTACTAACGCGGGGCGTCGCCAATGAGTCGAACTCACATTGTACTCCGAACCGCACGCGTGCTCGCCGCAACACCAAAAATCGGCCCGAGCCCTCCTCATCTGGAGGCAAGAAGTGTGCAAGAAACGCCGAGAACTCGTCCCATATAGCCAAGTGCATTCTCTCCCGGACAGCTCCGCGAATCAAACGATCGATCGGTATCACGCGGCCGTCGAACCTAGGACCACCGACTCGGTCTCCGATGCCTTGATCACTCATGATCCGTAATCGCTTGATGAACTCCTGCGGATCATCCTCGGCCTCGACTGTAGAACTCGGGCTACATCTCGTAAAGTCTGAGCCTCAAACTATCCGATCTAGGGTGAACCATCGGCGCATCGGAATGGCTGCGTCGGCCTTTCCTCATGTCGCCACGATCACGCCAAGAATCGCCATCTTTGTACCCAACCTCCGCCTGTGCCGTGGCGAAGGTGCGTGTGCGTGGTCTCATCCCATCGCTGCGCTCTAAACTCTGGGCCGGGCGTCGCAAAACCCGCTGCGTCAAGCACTGTCTCGTAATGGCCAGCTGCGCCTCGTACTCTCTCAGATCTCACTAGCAGCTCCCGCTTGCCTTACTACACAGGCCGGGTTGCCTTACGCGAGGCATAACCGATAAAGGAAAGGAATCGTCGGAGGGTCCAACTTATCACACGCCTCTGAGGCACGATCTCGGAATGAGAAGAATGGAAACCAATCCTAAATGTCCTATAGCCTCACGATTATAGATGTGGTGCACAACACACCGATAATCAAGACTCTACTAGACACCTGCGTAGACACTTTCCAGGATTAATCGCTCGATACCACTTTGTCACTTTGTCGCGAGCCCAGCTCAGACGACCCAACAAATGGTGCCGGTCGCGATCCACGAGGCATGCCCTACGGCCCTTCTCGGGATGTGCCATCGGAGAGCCACGGTTCGGTCTTGCATTCGTGGTAGAGAGCTCGACCTCTTATACGGCCCGAAGAAGTCGAGGTCAAGCAAGGTACAGTATGTGGAATCAAATATCGCGGTTGAATCATAACGATATATAAAGCGAGAGACATGTATGATAACCAAAATCTGATGACGTAACATAAAAGCGATCAGTCGAGGAGTCACGCCCTCAAAGTCATCACTCAAATATAACTATGGGTCTCACGCCCACAACATCAATCATGTTCGCATCATGGCCGCATGCCCCCGGAATTCTGCATCGGTGTAGACATGTCCATGATGCAACAATAATAACAATGTCGCATGGCCACATGCCCCCGGAATTCTGCATCGGTGTAGACATGCCCATGAAACATCAACAACAATATACTGGGTGATCAACCCTGCCGCATGGCCACATGCCCCCGGAATTCTTCATCGGTGTAGACACGTCCATGTAACAATAGTAACCATATATCGGGTAATCAACCCTGTTGCATGGCCACATGCCCCCGGAATTCTTCATCGGTGTAGACATGTCCATGTAACCACCATAACAATATATCACACAACCAGGCTATCACAAGCAAGCTCAAGCAAATTACCATACTTCTAGACTTTCATAAAAAGATCCACTCTTTCTCAAGAAGTCACCTGATATCAATACTTGCACAACAAAGGCTATCACAACAAGCATAGGCGAGTTACACAACAACAAGCATAGGCAAGTTATACACAACTCAAGGTACTTCCATTTTATATCAAAGTCCGGGTTTTAACCCTAAAGTACTACGTACGTTAACTTCCTTTTAAAGAGGTCTATTCCTTCTATAAAAGTGTTATACCCCGTAGTTGCAGGGTATGTATGTGAGGACGTACGTACGAGAGTACGGCAGAAATTTTAAAAAGAAAGAAAGATGTGAGTTTTCGACGGAAAAGTTTCCGGTTATTTGTGAAGAAAAAGGTTCGTTAATGGGAATTGGATTCCCAGATTTGGTATTTGGACTTCATAAATTATATTAGAATTTTGAGATTTTATTTTCGGAAATGGTCACGTGGGGCCCACGGGAGAAATTTACTGATTTGTGGGAGCATTTGTTTTGAGATTTCCCAGATTTTGGATATTTTCGAAGGCGAAATATTCTGGCGAATCGGGGCGACACGTGTCACCCCATGTGGCACCCCTTGGCGAATTTACCTTTGTGCACAACACCCGATTAAGTCGTTTTTGACGAAACGTTTGCATAACTGCGAGGAAAATTCGACTATGTCGTTTTGTATTTTTGCGGATTTTTCCGAGCGACGAACATCTTTGGGCCAACGAGAGGTGACACTTGTCACCCCAGTGGCGATTTGGGTGCGAGGGGACGTCTTCCTCTCTTGTTTTGTGCCTTGTTTTGGCCATGTTTTGTGCAATGTTTTGTGGCTTGTTTTGTGGAGTAGGGTCTAGGGTGCACTTGGCTTGATCTTGGCCTTACACTTGCCTTGCACATGGCTTGATCTTGGCCATTGGTTGGCTTTGGTTTTGCTATAAATACCCCCCTTATGTTGATGAACTCTTCATCCACAAATGAAACCTTCCAAGCCTAAAATCCCTCCCTCCTCTAGTGTTGAGTTCGTCCAACTCATGCCCCCATCTTTTGAGAGTCTTGGCCGAGGGCCTCCTCCTCCCCTGTGGTGCCTTGGCCGTGGGTACCCACTAGCCTAGTTGTTTTCGTATAATACCCTTGTTGTGGTATAGAAATACTCCCTAGTATTGTTATAATGCCCAAAATACCTTAGCCTTGTACCTTGTAGTATTCCAAAGATACCTCTATACGTAGAGCAGGAAATACTACCTTTTGTCCTTTTGTCTCAAACCGAAACCCTAAGGAAATCTTCATAGTTGGTGAAGTATTTGAGTAGAAGTTGAGTAGAACTTCTAAGGGTTGTTTGGAGTGGTTTGGAGCGCACGAGTGAGCTAAACCTTGCTCGGGATCGACATTATAACTTGGATAATTTTGGGCTTATCGAGGTAATTATCTTGTCCTCTATTGTAATTGGAAATTACATGTTTGTTAGAATATATAGTTGAAGTATACTATATATGGAACTATACTTAGTATTCGCAATGTCTTTTGACTTAAGCTGAAGAATAAAGAATCGAATCGAACTGTATTTACATAGGGTGTATCAGATGAGACTTGTGTAGTATTATCGAGTAGAATTGTACACGTCAGGTTAGGCGTGTAGACCCCGGTTGGCTTGGTAGCGGCCTCGATAGAGGAGGAGATTTACGCCATGTTGCGGGAGGTGCCCGAATTTTCGTAGAAAGATAGAAACTTGTGTTTTGGGGTTAATAGACGTTTGTGACCTTTATAGGTGAAAGTACTAAGAGTAGCGTATTCTACTCGAGGAGTGGAAAGGGCTAGCAAGGTTGTAGTACTTGGAGCATTTTGCTTATTGTCGATAAATCGTCGCGAGGTATGTGAACCTCTTCCTATCTTTTCTAGCATGATTGTTGTGAACTATGTAGCAGTGACGCGTACGTGCTAAGTGATTTGGTTGGTTTAAAACATAGGGTGTTATAATAGCTTTATGGGAAGTTAGTTATAACGACCTTATGTAGGTGAAAATGGTTTACTGATGTTAGAAGTTAAGAGACTTGATCTTATAAGATAAGAGACTTAACTTATTTGTTTTAATGTGGATGTTGTGTGAAACCTCATTCGTGAGTAATGAGTACTTGGTTTTTAAAGGGATAATGTTTTACTGATTTCGGGAATCAGAATGTGTATCGACAGACCATTGCAGCGTTAATAAAGGAAAATGTATTGAATAATGATGTGTTGTATTAAAAACCAGAGAAACCTCCATCTGCATGAAGCTAAGATAAGACAAAATGATATTACATTTTCTAGATCATGGTCACGTAATAAGATCGTTATAAACAAGAATAAACTACTCACATATATGACATATGTTACTCGATTGTTTTAAAAGAGACTAAGACTATGAGTTATGAAACCTTTCTAAAATGAGAAGCTTGAGTAATGAAACTAGGCAAACCGAACTTAGGAAAAGAAAGTAGGTACTTGATTTTGAAAAGGAATGAGGCTTCGTCATTCTAAAACAACGGGTATAGGGTGACATTTATAAAACTAATGGATCTCTTTTAAAAGAACTTAACGTAGTACTTTGGGGTTAAAACCCAACTTTGGCATAAAATGAAAGTACTTTGAGTTGTGTGAAACTTGCCTATGCTTGTTGTTGTGAAACTTGCCTATGCTTGTTGTTGTGAAACTTGCCTATGCTTGTGATGATAGCCTTTGTTGTGCAAATGTGGTATTTACGTATTACCGCGTCTCGATAGAGGCGGTCGACTTATTGAGAACTTACTTGGGCGTCTTGGCGGTGATGGAGAATTCCACGGGTATGTTTCCATTTTGATTACTGGCTTGTTGTTGATGTCACATGGACATGTCTACACCGATGCAGTATTCCGGGGGCATGCGGCCATGCGGTCGGGTTGATTACCCGATATATTGTTATTGTGGTTACATGGACATGTCTACACCGAGGTAGAATTCCGGGGGCATGTGGCGATGCGCGGGGTTGATCACCCAAGATATTATTATTGATGTCACATGGGCGTGTCTACACCGAGGTAGAATTCCGGGCATGGCCATGGGCATTGGTATTATTGTTGCATCATGGACATGTCTACACCGATGCAGACCGGCATGCGCCATGATGCGAACATGATTGATGTTGTGGCGTGAGACCCATAGTTATATTTGAGTGATGACTTGAGGGCGTGAGTCCCTGACTGGATATGACTGCTTTTATGTTGTGAACTGTAGTTTGGTTATCATACATGTCTCCTGCTTTATATAGACTAGTATGATTTCATTCTGATATTTTTACTGATTTCACATACTTGGTACTGTTGTCTCGACCTCCTTCGGGCCGAGCGTATAAAGAGGCCGAGCTCTACCACGAACAGACCAACCGTGGCTCTCCGTGGCACATCCGAGAAGGCCGTAGGGCATGCCTCGAGGATCGCAGCGGCCGTACCATTTGTTGGGTCGTCCGAGCAAGGCTCGCGACAAAGTTACAAAAGTGGTATCGGAAGCGATTAATCCTCTGAAAGTGTCTACGCATCGTGTCTAGTAGTCTTGATTATCGGTGTGTTGTGCACCACATCTATAATCGTGAGGTCTGCAGGACATTTAGGATTGGTTTCCATTCTTCTCATTCGAGATCGCCTTAGAGTTGTGTTGTAAGTTGGACCCTCCGGCGTGTCTCGTTTTTACCGATTATGCCTCGCCGCAAGGCAACCAGAGCCACGAAGGGCAAGACAGCCGAGGAACCGCTAGTGAGATCTGAGGAGTGCGAGGCGCAGCCCGCATACACTGAGGTTGTGCTTGACGGCGGGTTTTGTGGACGCCGCCCAAAGAGAGGTTAGAGCGCGGCAATGGCTGCCGAGACCGCAGCACTGAGCCTCCACCCCACACCGGGCAGGAGATGGGTTACAAGGAGATGGCCCGATTCTTTGGCCGTGGTCGTGGCGAATATGAGGATAGGCCGGATGCAGCAGCCCAGCTCCAGAAGACTTTGGTGCAGAGCAGATAGTTTGAGGCTATGGGACTTTCTGAGTTGTAGCCCGCCAGAGTTTTATGGGTCGAGGCCTGAGGATGATCCGCAGGAGTTCATCCGGCAGTTACAGCGGATCATGCGGGTGATCAAGGCTTCAGAGACCGAGTCTGTGACCTTTGGTTCGCATCCCTGCGTGATACCGCAATCGATTGGTTTGATTCATGGAGCTTTCCCGGGAGAGCATGCACTCCAGTATGGGATGAGTTTTCGGGCTTTCCTCACGCACTTCTTGCCTCCGCGGATGAGGAGGCACGGCCAGATTTTTGATGCTTAGACAGGCGGGCGTGCGGTTCGGAAGTACAATGTGAGTTCGACTCATTGGCGTGCGTCCAGCGTTGGTAGCTAGTATGGAGGATCGAGTGCACCGATATGTTACTGGCTCGATGATTACATGTCGAGGCATGTTCGTGAGTAGCTCTTCACCGGCATGGACATTGCCCGCACGCAGCTCACGACCGGGATGTGAGGCACGGAGAGGTCGGCGGAATGACCAAGATCGCAGAAGAGGCCGAACAACAGTGGTCCTTTGGTGACTTTCGAGGCGGACCGCCTCGGAAGATACTAGTTTTGTACCTCCGCCCGGTCAGAGTGGTCCTCCACAACCTTGAGTATTCGGCGGTCGTGGCTCCAGGTTGAGTTTCGGGAAGTAAGTGTTGGCGGACGCGGTCACCCCTACCTCGGTGTGGTCGATGGTAGACCGCATTTCGGGAGTGTCGTGGTGCGGGAGCTTGTTATTTTTGCGGCGGAGGCCATTTTGCGAGGAACTGTCCAGGCCAAGGGTAGCACGGATGTTACGACTCACCACCGGATCGATGGTGGTTCATCGCTTTCATAGCATGCCTGCAGGCGTGCCTATGATTAGAGTGGAGCGGTAGCTTCAGGTTTATCTTTAACCCTCTAGAGTTTTGGTATGCTTGTTATGATGGTCTCATTATTATGTGCTATATACGAATAGCGTTGTGTTAATTGTGAGTTAGAAAACATGCTTAGTTGGGAGGATACGTATGGGGGCATGGTAAGTGTGAACCTTAGACTATGTCACGACTGAGACCTTAGGGGTAAGGTCGTCTTGAGTTAAAGATTTATTTTTGACCCTTATCAGAGTAGTAGTATACGTGGGATTTATTTGTGTGATAAGTCCGTGGGTAGTGTGAGATGGAAGTGGTAGCTTTCATGATGTGAATTAGTAAGATTGTTAGGATCGGGAACAAGAGTTTGGCGCGTTGGGGTCGGGTGGAGGACCATTTGCGGTCAACCCAGAACCCGGTTTGGGGTGGGGTCTGGGTGGTCCCGCCGGTGGTAGGGTCACGAGGATGCTAGGCCCAAGTTTGTGTGACCATCGTATGAGTTCGTGGACGCGTTCGACCGAAGCGGTTCGTAGGCCGGAATGGCCTTAAGGAAGTTTGAGGTTAGTAAGATGACCAAGTTTGAGGTAGTGACTCCGGAGATTTTCGAACGAAGTAATGGTCAAGTATGGTACGTCTTTGGGAGAGTTCAAGTGTTCGAGAAGCGGCACGACGAGTAAGGAAAGAAGAGGGCGTGTTATTTCGTGGCGGTGTGGCGTTGGCAACTTGTTAGAGGAACTTTATCGTTATCCGATTGAGAAGGAACATTCGGACGAATGTTTCTAAGGAGGAGAATGTTATACCCCGTAGTTGCAGTGGTATGTATGTGAGGACGACGCATTTGAGTACGCGCGAAATTTTAAAAAGAAAGAAAGATGTGAGTTTTCACGGAAAAGTTTCCGGTTATTTGTGAAGAAAAGGTTCGTTAATGGGAATTGGATTCCCAGATTTGGTATTTGGACTTCATAAATTATATTAGAATTTTGAGATTTTATTTTCTGAAATGGTCACGTGGGCCCACGGAGAAATTTACGTTTTGTAGGGCCCGCTTTGTTTTGAGATTTCCTATTTTGGATATTTTCTAAGACGAAATATTCAGGCGAATCGGGGGGGCGACACGTGTCACCCCCATGTGGCACCCTTGGCCGAATTTACCTTTGTGCACAACACGACAGAGTCGATTTTCGACGAAACGTTTTGCATAACTTGCGAGGGGAAAATTCCGACTATGTCGTTTTGTATTTTTGCGGATTTTTCCGAGCGACGGAACATCTTTGGGCCAACGAGAGGGTGACACTTGTCACCCTCAAGTGGCGGTTTGGGTAGGCAAGGGGGGGACGTCTTCCTCCCTTGTTTTGTGCCTTGTTTTGGCCATGTTTTGTGCAATGTTTTGTGGCTTGTTTTGTGGAGTAGGGTCTAGGGTGCACTTGGCTTGATCTTGGCCTTACACTTGCCTTGCACATGGCTTGATCTTGGCCATTGGTTGGCTTTTGGTTTTGCTATAAATACCCCCCTTATGTTGATGAACTCTTCATCCACAAATGAAACCTTCCAAGCCTAAAATCCCTCCCTCCTCTAGTGTTGAGTTCGTCCAACTCATCCCCCCCTCTTTTGAGAGTCTTGGCCGAGGGCCTCCTCCCTCCCCCTTTGTGGTGCCTTGGCCGTGGGGTACCCCCCCCTAGCCTAGTTGTTTTCGTATAATACCCCTTGTTGTGGTATAGAAATACTCCCCTAGTATTGTTATAATGCCCAAAATACCTTAGCCTTGTACCTTGTAGTATTCCAAAGATACCTCTATACGTAGAGCCCGGAAATACTACCTTTTGTCCTTTTTAGTCTCAAACCGAAACCCTAAGGAAATCTTCATAGTTGGTTGAAGTATTTGAGTAGAAGTTGGGTAGAACTTCTAAGGGTTGTTTGGAGTGGTTTGGAGCGCACGGAGTAGGAGCTAAACCTTGCTCAGGATCGACATTATAACTTGGATAATTTTGGGCTTGTCGAGGTAATTATCTTGTCCCTCTATTGTAATTGGAAATTACATGTTTGTTAGAATATATAGTTGAAGTATACTATATATGGAACTATACTTAGTATTCAGCAATGTCTTTTGACTTAAGCCTGAAGAATAAAGAATCGAATCGAATCAGTATTTACATAGGATCAGTATTGCGGTAGACTTGTGTAGTATTCTTGAGTAGAATTGTACACGTCAGGTTAGGCGTGTAGACACCCCCGGTTGGCTTGGTAGCCGGCGTCGATCGAGGCGGACATTTACGCTGTTGCGGGAGAGTCTTGCGAATTTTACGTAGAAAGATAGAAACTTGTGTTTTGGGGTTAATAGACGTTTGTGACCTTTATAGGTGAAAGTACTAAGAGTAGCGTATTCTACTCGAGGAGTGGAAAGGGCTATGCGTTGTAGTACTTGGAGCATTTTTTTATTGTCGATAAATCGTCGAGGTATGTGAACCTCTTCCTATCTTTTGTAGCATGATTGTTGTGAACTATGTAGTACTGGCAGACGCATACGTGCTAAGTGATTTGGTTGGTTTAAAACATAGGGTGTTATAATAGCTTTATGGGAAGTTAGTTATAACGACCTTATGTAGGTGAAAATGGTTTACTGATGTTAGAAGTTAAGAGACTTGATCTTATAAGATAAGAGACTTAACTTATTTGTTTTAATGTGGATGTTGTGTGAAACCTCATTCGTGAGTAATGAGTACTTGGTTTTTAAAGGGATAATGTTTTACTGATTTCGGGAATCAGAATGTGTATCGACAGACCATTGCAGCGTTAATAAAGGAAAATGTATTGAATAATGATGTGTTGTATTAAAACCAAGAAACCTCCATCCGCATGAAGCTAAGATAAGACAAAATGATATTACATTTTCTAGATCATGGCTGCTGTAATAAGATCGTTATAAACAAGAATAAACTACTCACATATATGACATATGTTACTCAATTGTTTTAAAAGAGACTAAGACTATGAGTTATGAAACCTTTCTAAAATGAGAAGCTTGAGTAATTGAAACTAGGCAAACTGGAACTTAGGAAAAGAATGTTGTTACTTGATTTTGAAAAGGAATGTGGGTTGGTCATTCTAATACTACGGGTATAGGGTGACTTTTATAAAAGTAATGGATCTCTTATAAAAGAACTTAACGTATGTAGTACTTTGGGGTTAAAAACCCGAACTTTGGCATAAAATGAAAGTACTTTGAGTTGTGTGAAACTTGCCTATGCTTGTTGTTGTGAAACTTGCCTATGCTTGTTGTTGTGAAACTTGCCTATGCTTGTGATGATAGCCTTTGTTGTGCAAATGTGGTATTTCTGTGTTACCGCGTCTCGATAGAGGGCCGGTCGACTTATTGAGAACTTACTTGGAGCGTCTTTGGTGATGGAGAATTCCACGGTATGTTTCCATTTTGATTATCGTCTTGTTGTTGATGTCACATGGACATGTCTACACCGACGTCAGATTCCAGGGCATGCGCCGTGCGGTCGGGTTGATTACCCGATATATTGTTATTGTGGTTACATGGACATGTCTACACCGAGGTAGAATTCTCGGCATGTGGCGTGCGGCGGGGTTGATCACCCAAGATATTATTGTTGATGTCACATGGGCGTCTACACCGAGGTAGAATTCCGGGCGCTGTGGCCGGGCATTGGTATTATTGTTGCATCATGGACATGTCTACACCGATGCGTAATCCGGGCATGCGCCATGATGCGAACATGATTGATGTTGTGGCGTGAGACCCATAGTTATATTTGAGTGATGACTTGAGGCGTGAGTCCACGATCGACATGTTGCTTTTATGTTGTGGAATCTTAGTTTGGTTATCATACATGTCTCTCGCTTTATATAGACTAGTATGATTTCATTACTGATTTTTCTGATTTCACATACTTGGTACTGTTAGACCGACTTCTCGGCTGCGTTCATGCCGCAGTAGAGGTACATCGGCCGTGGATCCTCGCTCTTAGGATCTCGGGCGTTTTGGAAGCTCCGTTTCTCGAGGCTTATCTTTTGTATGTGTTCCCCGAGTTGTAGGTTCTTGTACATTCGTGGTATGGCGGCCCTGTCGTCATAGTTGTTGTAAATCTTAGAAGTGCAGAGTAATCTTGTAAGCGGGGTTGTAAAAGGATTAAACTGTTCGTTTTGAAAGAGTTGTATTTATTTATGTTATTGGAAGGTAACCGTTGGGTTGGCCTGTTTTATGTTCATATATCTTGTTTCTTGTTTAAAGTTTTATTTTCCGCTGGTTTTCTCTGATGATTGTATCACTAGGGTGCCCGGGATAAGGCACCAGTAACGGGCCCCGGAACGGGTCGTTACAAAAAGTCACCCGATACCCGTAGTATAAAAATAGAGTGACTTACATCTTTTAAGTAAACCAAAACACTTCTCCTTTTAAAGTCAAGTTACCACATTAAAACCAATGATAAAACCCTTATTTTGTTTTCATAAAGTCGTTATAACCAACTTCCCATAAAGCTGTTATAACACTTTATGTTTTAAACCATTTTAAGACAACACAATGCCTTTCTTTCCCCTAAAGTTCCAGTTTGCCTAATTTCAATTACGCAAGTCTCTTTTTAGAAAAGTTTTATCGTTCAATGTCTTAATCCCTTTTTAAAACAAATGAGTAACATATGCCATAGGCGAGTAGGTTATTCCTGTTCATAATCAATCTTATTAAGCAGCCATGATCTAGAAAATGTAATATCATTTTGTCTCATCTTAGCTTCTATGCAGATAGAGGTTTCTACTGGTTTTAATGTAATGCTTCATTGTTCAATACATTTTCCTTTATTAGCGCTGCAGTGGTCTGTTGATACACATTCTGATTTCTGAAATCAGTAAACATAATTCCTTTTAAAAACCCAAGTACTCATTACTCACGAATGAGGTTTCACACAAAACTCATTTTAATTCACTTAAGTTAAGTCTCTTATCTTATAAGATTAAGTCTCTTAACTTCTAACATCAGTAAACCATTTTCTTTACCTCTCTTAAGACGTTATACCTAACTCCCCATAAAGCTAGTATAACTCTTTTTAAAACCTTTAAAACCAAGTGTTACTCTTCTTTTAAAAATGGTTTCTTAGCATTTGAAATACATTCAAGGTTCTTATTATTCAGGCTTAAGTCAAAGACATTGCCGTACAACTACGTTCAATTAGCACACGTACGTCTACCGTACTATATATTATTCAGGCTTAAGTCAAAAGACATTGCCGTACTATATATATCTTCCTTTAAAATATCATGCTCAAGAGTAGGAAGAATCACATACCTCGCGACGATTATCGACTATAAGAAAACGCTCTCGTTACAACCCGGCTAGCCTTGTCCACCTTCTAAGTAGCCCATGCTACTTGCAGAACATCAACCAATATAGGTTATCAGTCTACTGTAAATACGGTCCTATGTAAGTACAGTTTAATCTTCTACTTATAAATTCAGGCTTAAGTCCAAAGACATTGCCACAAGACTATGTTCAGTTCTATATATAGTATACTTTAACTATATATTCCAACAACATGTAATTTCCAATTACCATAGAAGGACAGTAGTATTTACCTCGGTAAGCCCAAATATTATCCAAGTTTAATGTCGCTCCTGAGCAACGTTTAGCTCCTACTCCGAGTGCTCCAATCCGCTCCAAACAACCCTTAGAAGTTCTACGCAACTTCTACTTAACACTTCAACCGACTATGAAGGTTTTCCTTAGGGTTTCATTTAGTGGCTAAAGGAAGTATAATAGTATTTTTCTGGGCTTTTGTACGAATGTAACCTTGGGAATACTACAAGGTATTTGGGCCAAGGTATTTGGGCATTATAACAATACTAGGAGAGTATTTCTATACCACAACAAGGGGTATTTATACGAGACAACTAGGCTAGGGGGGGTACCCTCTCGCCAAGCTTCACAATGGGGCTTTTGGACGAGATACTACACTCACGGGGGGAGGAAGAGAGCTTTCAAGACTTAGAAAGATTTTTGGATGAAGAAGTCTTCCAAAGGGGGGGGGTATTTATAGGTCAAGAAATGGCCAACCAATGGCCAAGATTCACCCAAGTGTTAGGCAAGTGTAGGGCTAGGATTCCACCATGTGTACCTTATCCATCTACCACACAACTTGCACAAAATATCCTACCTACTACACAAGACCCAATCGGCCAAGCATTACCGCCCACCCCTTCCAATGTGAGGGTGACACTTGTCACCCTCCCGTTGGTCCAAAATGTTTCGTCTCTCGGAAAAATCCGTAAAAATTAGAAATGACATAGCCGGAATTTTCCCTACGAAAGCTGTGGAAACGTTTCGTCGAAAAACGACTCCAATCGGGTGTTGTGTACAAATTTCGAAACTAGCCCACCTTTAGGCTTAAATTATTATACGTACGCCCTCACGTACATACTCTGGAAATACGGGGTATAACATTATGAAAGATAAGTAAGTTATATAGAAATGAACTTAATGATTTTTCCTAATCATGTGCGTAAGAATGTGGCTATAACCTTTATTGAAAATGGGAAAAGATATTGATGTGAAATTAAGTTCATAAGTGGTAATGACACGGCAGGATCTGGTATGTATTTTTATACTTGTCCCTGTCATTCTTTTGTACAGTTATGATCTGCATTTCAGACGTTATTTCGTTCCATATTCTACTTTTGTTATCGACCCTTCGGGGGGCTGCGTTCATGCCCGCAGGTTTTAGGTACCCAGGTTGGTGATCCTTGCTCTTAGGATCTCGGTTCAGTTTTTGGGAAAAAGCTCCATTTGCTCCGGAGGCTTATCTCTTGGTACGGTTTTCCCTGAGGTAGTAGATTCATGTATATTCAGGGGTATGGCGGGGCCCTGTCCCGCCACAGTTGTTATGATAAAAACTCTTAGAGGTCTGTAGTCACATATTTGTGGGTCAGTTTGTAAAGAAATGAGGCAACTGCTTCGGTTGTATATATTTATGTCCAGGAAGGTAGCCCTATCGGCTAACCTGTTGTTTTACTTCTGTTGTTTTATTTTATAAGTTTCATGTATGTTCCGCTGATTATCTCTGATGTATACCTGTAAGGGTGCCCAGGTAGGGCACCAGTCGCGGTCCCGGGGTCGGGTCGTGACAAAAGTGGTATCAGAGCAGTTAGTCCTCGGAAAGTGTCTACAGACCGTGTCTAGTAGAGTCTTGATTATCGGTGTGTTGTGCACCACATCTATAATCAGGAGGCTGCAGGACATTTAGGATTGGTTTCCATTCTTCTCTCTCTAAGATCGTGCAGTAGAGCTGTCTTATTAGGTTGAATCCTCTCTGACCTATTCTTATGAAACAGTTATGCCTCATCGGAAAGCAACCAGGGCCCAGAAGGGCAAGGCAGCAACAGGAGCTGTGTTACACCCCGGAAATATTTCAGGATATGTTTCTAAGAACGTACGTAAGAACTCAAATGTTAAGGTTTGAGACGAGTAAAAATTTATCGGAATTATGGAATTGTCGGAAAACGAAATATTATGATTTAGCGGGAGGGCGACACGTGTCACCCCCTTTATGGACATGGACGAAATGTGCAAGGGTGGAATGGTCAATTGACCATAATTTATGATGAAGTCTTGCAAAGCTTAGAGCTTGACAACTTTGACCAAGTCAATGACCCCACATAAGCTTGATATTTAGTGAATCTCATCCAAACCACCCAAGTGTTCTAATCTATACCCTTCCTTGTGTTATATATGTACACTAGTAGGTGCAAGACCTTGTCATTCTCCACACTTAGAATTATTTTTCAAGAACTTGTTCTTGCTCTTTAGGGGAGCTCACGGCTAAGAGGTTTTTCAAGAAGGAAAAATTTCCAATTTTTGTCCAATAATTCCCCCACTTTAAACCAAGGTACCTAAGGGTATTATAAGTGTTTCTCAATAGAAAGATCCCGGAAAAATGGTGTTTTCGTGTTAGTCGCAAGGCGAAAACCTAAAGGGTTATTCAACTTTGAAGTTGAAACTTGAAGATGAGTTTTTCATAAGCTTCTAAGGGTGGCTTGGGGTGGATTGGAATGTCGGAAGGAGGAGCTAAAGGTGCTAGGGATCGACTTGTACTCTTGGAGCATATTTGGGCTAATTGAGGTATAATCTTCGTTTTACTTTTGTAATTGAAGATTTCATGTTATGATAAGTTATAAGTGGTCATGTGATATGTGTTATGAAGTTTGTTAAGTGTTATGGATTTGGAAGCTAAAAATCCGAAAATGTCATATTTAGCCATTTGAAATTGAAATCCAATTTGATCGATAAATTGATTTGTCGCATGTTACCTACTTGGAGAATGTAGTAGCTAGAATCAATTGCGGCTTGATATCTTATTATGCTACCAATTTGGATTGAAATGGAAATTGAATAAGAATTGGTATTGTTATTTTATTGTGAGCCAATTTGGGCTGTTTGGTTATTCATTTGCATTGGATTACCTTCTATTTTATTGTGAGCCAATTGGGGCTGTTTGGTTATTCATTTGCATTGGATTACCTTCTGTATTATTGTGAGCCAATTGGGGCTGTTTGGTTATTCATTTGCGTTGGATTACCTTCTATATTGTTATGAGCCAATTGGGGTTGTTTGGTTATTGTATTTCGACCTTGGAAAAGGTGGCAAAGTTAGTAAAAACAAAGGAGGTGCTGTCCGATTTTCCGTAGAATTTAGAGACTTAACACTTATAATATTCTACGTTTGAAGTAAGGCCTTAATGGACGTATTGTGAATATTATAGGTTGACATACTACGGGCGGGAATTTGTACTTGACAAGTGGTTTGACCCGAAGAGGTATGTGGGACTTTTCCTATCTTTTGAGCATGACTAGTTTCACGTATATAGTACGGTAGACGTACAAGATTTTGACAATCTAGTCAATTTGACATCCTTGGCTTATTTTAGGAATGTCCAAGTTGATTGAGTTAGGGAATTAACTCACTTGTTTAAATGTTAAGGATATCTTGGTTTTCAAAGTTAAGAGACTTTAAGTATGTTGAAAGTATTTTGATACTTGTTTTTATGGAAAGTTTAAAGAGTGGTTTACTCTAAGTAATTTAAGTATGTTAAGGGACTTGAAGAGTTTTAAAGTATGCGATACTTGTTTCGTTTTAAACGTATAAGTCCCTTGGATAGGAAATTGTACTTGACTAATGCGTAAAGTGAATATAACGACTTTATGGGGAGTTGGTTATATTGGCTTTATGGAAAGATAAATGGCTTGATTTATTGAAAGGCAATTTGATTTAAGGCATCAATTGCCTAAGGTTTTAAAAGAAAGAAGTCACTTGATTTAGAAGCCTATATGTATTTCTAAAAGGTATCGTGACTTGTCTTGAAAAGTAGTTATGACTTGATACTACGGTTATTAGTATCTTGGAAGTTATATATGAAAAATAGTCATTTTTAAAAGAATAGAAGTACGTAGTACTTTGGGTTAAATTCCCGGATTTTATAATGACATGTTAGTGCCTTAAGTAAACTAAAATGAGAATGTATATGAATAAGGCTAATAAGAAGTTAGGGGGATTTCTTAACTTGCTTATTTATTGTATGATAAGCCGGTAGGGCTTATGTTATGTATGATGGCCGGTTGAGCTAGGGTAAGAGTATAAATGAGGGGTAAACCCCCAAGACGTTATACCACCCGCCTGTGGTAAGAGTATAAATGAGGTAAACCCCAAGGCGTTATACCACTGTTTAGTGGATTTGCTACCCATGATGCGAGGAATACCTCATGCGAGTCCTTATGGGCTTATGCGGGTGAAATAGTCCCGTGCGGCGGTCACCTATGCGAGGAATACCTCATGCGGGTCCACGCGATCTACGGGTGAAATATTTCCGAGAATAGGATTGCTTAATGATCTGCTGGCGGGTGGTCTGCTTTGATCGTGAGCCTCCTACTTTAGATATTGTAAGTATTCACCTATTTACTCTCATTGTTAGTAAGGCACGCATCGTTAATTGAGTAATCATACATGTCTCCGCTTTATTTTAGACTTATGATTTCATTCTGATGCTGATTTCACATATTTGGTACATGTTATCGACCTCCTTCGAGCTGCGTTCATGCCGCAGTAAAGTGCAGATTCTTGATCCTCGCTCTTAGGATCACTGTTCATTTGTTGAGAAGCTCCTTCATTTGGAGGCTTATCCAGTATTGTCGGTTGTTGTACATTGAGGTATGGCGGGGCCCCGTCACTTGTTATTATTCTTAGAGTGTAGTCACATTGTGGATTGGGTGTAAAGAAAAGAAAAATGTCTTGTTCTATTTACGGATTGAGTATATTCTACGGAAGGTGGCCTTATCGGCTAGCTTTGTTGAATTCTTGTCTAAGTTTTTTTGTATGTTGTGTATGTTCACCGCTATTCTCGATGTATACATCGGGGTGCCCGGTAGGGCACGATCACGAGCCCGGTCGGGTCGTGACAAAGCGCTAGAGGTACGCAGAGGTTACGAGACTTCGCACAGACTATGCACGAGGTAGTAGGCGGAGCGAGTTCACCCACGCGATATTAGAGGAGCCGAGAGCGGTAGCTCGAGAGGTTCCGGCATGCCCCGGGGCCCGCGCCAGGCAGTACGAGATTATGGAGAACGGTCGGACTATTGGTGACATAGTGGTGTGAAGCGGCAAGCGGCGAGCGGTAGCTAACCCAGAGCCGGCGGTTTGCGGATCCGGATTTTCTGGGTTGTCATCCGCCTGAGTTTTATGGTTCGAGGTCTGAAGAGGATCCGCAGGAGTTTATTCGGCAGCTACAGCGGACTATGGAGGTTCTTAAGGCTTCATAGACAGAGTCTGTTATGCTAGCCTCTTACCGGTTCTGTGATATTGCGTTGAACCGGTTTGAGTCATGGAGTCTTGACGAGAGGATGATGCTCTTCCAGCTGTTTGGGAGGAGTTTACAGAGGCCTTCATGGATCACTTTTTGCCTCCAGAAATGAGGAGGGCCCGCGTAGATAGATTTTTGACCTTGAGGCAGAATGGGAGGACTATCAGGGAGTATAACCTGGAGTTTGACTCCTTGGCCAAACATGCGCACACTATTGTAGCTGACATGGCAGATAGAGTTCATCGTTATGTGATGGGGCTAGACCGTCATATGATTACTGCATGCTTGGGGGTGGCTCTTCAGCCCGGTATGGACATTGCGAGGATGCAGGCCTATGCGCAGGGGATAGAGGATAGAGAGAGGAGGATCGATTGACTCGAGCGGCCAAGAGGCCGGGACAGCAGGTCTCGGGGCAATTTTTGAGGCGACAGCCTCGAACTAGGTCTGATGCGGCCCAGACCGAGTGCTCCTCAACAGTTTTCCGGCGAGGGTTTTTACAACCCCGGGAATGCAAAGGCCGGTCAGGTCTCTAGAGCTTCAGAGTCTCAGGGAGATGGGGGTTCTAGTCGGTCAAGGCCACATTTGCCTCAATGCGCCCAGTGTGGTAGGTTACATTCTGGGGTATGTCGCGCCGGTACGGGTTCTTGTTTTTCTTGTGGTCGTCTGGGCCATATGTTAAGAGAGTGTCCTTATAGAAGTCTGGTGGGACCACACCGTCTCTTGGATCGATTGTGGGTTCTTCGCCTTGATAGCTAGGCGGGATGTTCATGCACCGGCTAGTGCCGCAGAGGTCGTGGTGGGAGTTCCCAGTTTTAGCGGTCCTTTGAACCGCCTATATGATTTCAGGTATTTCTTTGGCCCTTTTAGAAACTTGTATGCATGATAAAGTTGTGGTATGTTTACGTTTTATTAACAGATTATATTGAGACTATGTATATGTTAGAAGGAGTTAGAAGTACGAAAGGATAATCTCTTTTGGGCTTATGATGGACAGATATGCGTGTGCGAGGTAGTAGGGCCATGTGTGGCATTGTTGGTATGTCGGGGTTGTGAAAGGGAACTATGTCGCTAATTATAAGTATGACACCGAAAGAACATTCGGGGACGAATGTTTCTAAGGGGGGAAGAATGTTACACCCCGTATTTACAGGACATGTTTTAAGAACGTACGTAAGAACTCATAAGCGTCAAGATTTGAGACTTGTAAAAATTTAGCGGAATTATGGAATTGTCGGAAAACGTATTATTGTGACGAATGGGAGGGCGACACATGTCACCCCCCCTTAGAATGCCTTGGACGAAATTGATCATGGACAAAAGGGTCATTTGACCCTTGTTAGGAAGACAAGTCTTGCTAGCCTTAGAGCTTGACAACATTGACCAAGTCAATGACCCCACATTAGTCTTGATATTTGTTAAGACCTCATCCAAACCACCCATTTGTTTAGATCTTAACCCTCCATTACATTATATAATACTAGTAGTGCAAGACAAGCTTAACACTTAGCCAAATTTCACACAATTTGAAGAACATCAAGAGCCTAGCTCTCGGGTTCACAAGAAGAAAGAAAGAAAAAATTTCGTTTCTTCTTCTTTAAGCCCCACACTTTAAACCAAGGTTCCTAAGTGTGTTGTAAGCATATCTCAATAGAAAAATCTCGGAAAAAGATAGTTTTCGGGTTAGTCGCAAAGTGAAAACCTAGTGGCTTTCTAGGTTTTGGATTGGAAGTTTGAAGGAAAGTTGTTAGTGTGATTCTAAGGGTCTCAAGTAGCGGATTGAAGTATCTTGAAGAGGCTCTAGGTTGCTAAGGAGCGACTTCGGATTTGGAGTTGGATTAGGATTCGTTGAGGTATAATCTTGTTCTTTGAAAGTGTTAGAAGATTATTTATATTGTTGTTAGCTATACTTGTTGCTAGCATGAAGTATATGTGTTGAAGTTAGTAAGGATTATGGATTGATTGTGGCCTTGGAAATCCGAAATGTAATGTGAGCCATGTTAAGTTAGATTACAATTTGGTCGTAATTAGAATCGTCGCATGTTATTGACTTGAAGATTATAGTATTTATAATTGGTTGCGACTTGATATCATGTTATGCTAACAACTTGGATTGAATTGGTAATTGGATAAGAATTAATGTTGTAGTACCTCAATGTAGCCGAATTGGCCAAGTATGTTGTATTAAATTAATATCGTTTGTGGGGCGGAATTTTACACGTCTAGTAGGCGTGTAATCCCCTATTGTTGATTGCATTGGTGTGCCCTTAAATGTGGCGTGTTTGGTTATTGTATTCGGCCTTGAAAAAAGTGGCAAAGTAAGTAAACACAAAGGAGGTGCTGTCCGATTTTCCGTAGAATTTAATGACTTAGCACTTAGAATATTCTACGTTTGAAGTAAGAGGCTAATGGACGTATGGTGACCATTATAGGTGGAAGTACTAAGTATAGCGTATCCTACTTGAAGGATGGAATAGCTATCAAGGTTGAAGTACTTTGGAGCATTTTGCTACTTGTCGACAATCGTCACGAGGTATGTGAACCTCTTCCTTCCTTTGGCATGATTCTATGTATGGAATATACATGTGGTATCATTTCATGTTTCCTTCTACTCTTAGAAGTTAAGAGGAAGTTGGGTGATTTACTGTATGTAGAACTTTTCCTATCTTTTGAGCATGACTAGTTACACGTATGTAGTACAGTAGACGAACAACACCTTGATATCCTTTACTAGTATTATGAATAGCCAAGTCGGGTGAGTTAGGATATTAACTCATTTCTTTGAAAGATTAAAGGATGTCTCAAGTATTATTAAAATTAAGGGACTTGAAGAGTTTTGAAGTATGTGATACTTGTTCCGTTTTAAACGTATAAGTCCCTTGGATAGGAAATTGTATTTTGTCTAAGGCATAAAGTAAATATAACGACTTTATGGGGAGTTGGTTATATTTGCTTTATGGAAAGATAAATGACTTGATTTTAGTGAAAAGGCAACTTGATTTTAAGGCATCAATTGCCTAAGGTTTTATAATAAAAGGAGTCGCTTGAGTTCTAAAAGTTAAGAGACTAATTGTATTTTTGAAAGTTAAAAGAAATGATTTGAAATAAAGAAGGGCAAATTGTTTTAAAGGTACCAATTGCTTAAGGTTTTTAATAAAGAAGTCACTTAATATAGAAGCCGGAAATTGTAGTTCTAAAAAGGTATTGTGACTTGTCTTGAAAGGTGGATAGGACTTGATACTATAGTTGTTAGTATCTGGGAAGTTTTATTTGAAAAAGAGTCTTTCTAAAGGAGTAGAGGTGCGTAGTACGTTGGGTTAAATTCCTAGGTACTATATGACATTATCGACCCAGGAATGGGCCGGGCAGTATACCTTTACGGGCAGACTATATGACATTATCGACCGAGAATGGGCGGCAAGATACCTTTACGCGGACTATATGACATTATCGACCCAGAATGGGCCGGCGATATACCTACGCGCGACTATATGACATTATCGACCGAGAATGGGCAGGCGATATACCTTTACGCAGACTATATGACATTATCGACCGAGAATGGGCAGGCGGTATACCTTTATGGGCGACTATATGACATTATCGACCGAGAATGGGCCGGCGATACCTTTATGGGCAGACTATATGACATTATCGACCGAGAATGGGCCGGACAAGATACCTTTATGGGCGACTATATGACATTATCGACCAGAATGGGCGGGCGAGATACCTTTATGGGCGGACTATATGACATTATCGACCGAGAATGGGCCGGCGATACCTTTATGGGCGACTATATGACATTATCGACCGAGAATGGGCCGGCGAGATACCTTTATGGGCGAACTATATGACATTATTGACCGAGAATGGGCGAGCGATATACCTTTATGGGCGAACTATATGACATTATCGACCGAGAATGGGCCGCGATATACCTTTATGGGCGACTATATGACATTATCGACCCGAGAATGGGCGGGCGATACCTTTATGGGCGACTATATGATATTATCGTCCCGAATGGGTGAGCGATACCTGTATGGGCAGACTATGTAACCTTGATCGCGTCCCAGATTGGGCCGGGTAGTATAGGCGTCTTTTACTTGACGGCCGACGCCCCTCCATGAAAGAGGTTTGCACACCTCCTTAAAGGGACGGATGTACTTATGAAAGATAAGTAAGTTATATAGAAATGAACTTAATGATTTTTCCTAATCATGTGCGTAAGAATGTGGCTATAACCTTTATTGAAAATGGGAAAAGATATTGATGTGAAATTAAGTTCATAAGTGGTAATGACACGGCAGGATCTGGTATGTATTTTTATACTTGTCCCTGTCATTCTTTTGTACAATTATGATCACATCTTATACGTTATTTTGTTCCATATTCGATTTTTGTTATCGACTTCTTCGGGCTGCGTTCATGCCCGCAGGTTTAAGGTACCCAGGTTGGTGATCCTTGCTCTTAGGATCTCGGTTCAGTTTTTGGGAAAAAGCTCCATTTGCTCCGGAGGCTTATCTCTTGGTACGGTTTTCCCTGAGGTAGTAGATTCATGTATATTCAGGGGTATGGCGGGGCCCTGTCCCGCCACAGTTGTTATGATAAAAACTCTTAGAGGTCTGTAGTCACATATTTGTGGGTCAGTTTGTAAAGAAATGAGGCAACTGCTTCGGTTGTATATATTTATGTCCAGGAAGGTAGCCCTATCGGCTAACCTGTTGTTTTACTTCTGTTGTTTTATTTTATAATTTTCATGTATGTTCCGCTGATTATCTCTGATGTATACTTGTAAGGGTGCCCAGGCAGGGCACCAGTCGCGGTCCCGGGGTCGGGTCGTGACAAATCAAGCCAAAGTACTTATCAAGGCACACTTAGAAAAATTCTCAATTAATCAAGCCAAAGTACTTATCAAGGCACACTTAGAAAAATTCTCAATTAATCAAGCCAAAGTACTTATCAAGGCACACTTAGAAAAATTCTCAATTAATCAAGCCAAAGTACTACGTACGTACATTCTTTTCAAAAGACTCATTTTTATGTAAATCCCAAGATACTAACACCCGTAGTATCAAGGTGTGTCTATTTTTCAAAGTAAGTTACTACACTTTTAGAAAACTCATTTCAAAGCTTGAAATCAAGTAACTTCAAATTTTCACAATCAAGGCAACTTATGCCCATTAATCAAAATAGACAACTTTCTAAACCTTCCATAAAGTCGTTATAACCAACTTCCCATAAAGCCGTTATAACCCTTTATGGGTTTTAGACAATTTCATTCCTTTTATATCCAAGAGACTTATACTTTTAAAACCAAGTATCACATACTTACTAATCAAGTTCTTAACTTTCAAAATACTTCAAGTCTCTTAATATTTAGAAAACAAGTTTCTTCTACTTTTAAACCTCAAGTAACTCACACCTTTAAAACAAGTTACTTCTCTTAAATCATGTCATTTCTCCTCTCTTTAAACAATTAAGTTAATCACTCCTTTGACTCCCCTAAAGTCATTATAATGACCTTTAGGTTTTGGAACTAAGGCACTAGCCAAAAGGTTTGGAAACCACTTCCTTTTCAAGACTCTATGTACTTTAAGTAAAATACTTTCACTTTTAAGAATCCAACTTCACTAAGGCAATGGATTATACAACTTACAATTTACACATCAAAGTACAATCAAGGAAGTTCATAGAACAAATTTTATATTAGGCAATCCTAGTACAACCAAGGAATGAATCATTTAAGGAGTGGAACTTACTTTCTTTATCCTAAGGAATCATGCTAGAAGAGGAGATAGTTCACATACCTTTTCGGCTAATATCCACAAGCTAAGCCGAATACGCCGTACGTAGAAGTGTCAACCTATAATGGTCACAACAAGACTATCAACTTCTAGTCTCTAACGTAGAATAATACTAAGTATATGGTCTCTAATTCTACGGAAAATCGGGCAGCACTTCCTTTGTTTCTACTCACTTTGCCACCTTTTTCAAGGCCGAATACAATAACCAACACGCCACATTTAAGGCTCAAATAACAACCAAACAAAGGGGATTACACGCCTTACAATACGTGTAAAATTCCGCCCCACAATTATACCAACTTAGTCCATAATCAAGCCATTCTCGGCTAACAACATAACCACAATTCAAAGTCTTTTCCAATCCTTTTAAAATTCCATGTTCTAAGGTCTAACATGTTATATAGTCATAAACAACTTCAACAACTACAATTTCTTTCTTATACAACATGCGACGACTTTAAACTAATAATCAACTTGAATTCCAATCTTAAGGCTAAACATGCTAGTTTTCGGATTAGGGTTCCAATAGCCAATACACTAATCCAACTACATAATATATAACTCATGCTTTCTAATATCCATAGCTACAATCAAAAAGTAAACTTAATTGCTAAAACGACAAAATTTATACCTTTCCAAGCCCTTAAAATTTCCAAGATTCAAAGTCGCGCCTTAGCAATTCTTAGCTCCTTTCCTTAGGTTCCAATCCGCTCCAAGCACTCCTTAGAGGCCTATGAAGAACCCATCTTTAAGTTCCAACTTCAAAGTTGAAGAACTCCACAAGTTTCCGCTTTGCGACTAATACGAAAACGCCGTTTTTCCGAAATCTTTCTATTGAGATATCCTTACAATACCCTTAGGGACATTGGGTTAAAGTCTTGTGGCTAATGGATCAAAACTACAAAATTTTGTGTGGAGGGGAGGACCAAACCCGAGAGCTCTTGAACTCAAGCTCTAGTTTCTCAAATATTTTCTAAGTGTTAGAGACTTAGTCTTGCACTAGCTATGCTTATATAACACATTGGATGGCTTAGATAAAAACACTTGTATTAATTGGATGATAGGGATCAAGCCAAATGGCCCTTGACTTGGTCAACAATGTCAAGCTCTAGCAAGACTAATCTTTTACCTTGGTCAATGACCATTATGCCCTTGCATAAATTCGACCAAGCCATGAGGGGGAGGTGCCACGTGTCGCCCTCTCATTCGTCCATAAAATTCCGTAACCCTCGTGGGCCCCACAAAACGTAAAATTCCTCGGGTGGGCCCCACGTGACCAAATCCATAAAAATAAATTTCCATAAGGTTAAGAGTTCCATACTCTTCAAATAATGCCTTTTGAGAATCCAATTCTCAACAACGAACATTTTTCCTTACCGACGTTCGGAAGATTTTCCGTCGGAAAAACAATTCTTCCTTTCGTACCGATTTCCAAGTCTTGATTCCTTACGTACATTCTCTTATACCGCACGGACTTACGGGTGTAACATTCTTCCTTAGAAACATTCGTCCCGAATGTTCTTAGTCGGTTGTCAAGCTATACAAACTTCGGCATAAACTCTATACTATGCCTAACAGTCAATACATGCACAAGGCCAACGATGCCACGCATGGCCACCACAACATACGTGAACATAATAATGGACCTTCCGTCCGTGGTCCCTTCTCACAAAACTCGAAGGTTACTATCTTCCCAAATACGGGATCCTTAGAGGTTCCTTTCTTTCCTTACTTGTCATACTTTCTCGTACTTTCAAACTCATCTAGTACACGTACAAAATCTTAAATTTTGTTTCCCTTATCCAAACTTGGCCATATAGTTACTTACATTCCCGTTAAGGCTCTTCTCGGTCCTTACGACCTAGTTCCGGTGGAACGCATCCACGAACTCGTACAACGATCAACTAGACTTGGGCCTAGCACCCTCGTGACCCTATCACATAACGGGACCATTTCTAACTGACATCACCCCATTCCACACTACCGGCTGACCCGAAATGAGTCCATAACCCGACTCATCGTCACACTTAACTTCTCATTCTTAGTCTGAAATAAATCTCTCTCTTACCTCAAGGTACTTCTCACCCTATCCCCTATACACTAGAGGTTTGTCACATAAGCCAAAGTATTCCCACTGCACATTCTTCCCTATCGGTCTTACACTGTTATGGGGCAATTACTATTTGTGAGCTCTACACAACTATAGTCTCAGTTCACTTACCATTCTTGTCAACATTCTTAACTTCTTACTTACTAATCAAGGTATCCCTACCTCTGGGGTACTATCACTTTACAACTCTAGCAATAAAGGGAAAACATATACGCTAGGGTAAAATCTAAATCTATCAACGCATCGTATGATTCAAAGGAATCGAAATATACCGTAACCGTGCGATGTCGCCTCGATCTGCCAGTAGTCACGTCATATCTGCGGTTCAAGGACCGCGAACTATAAACTCCACTCGACCTCTACCACGGTGGCTAACATCCGAACACCGCCTCGGGAACGCCTGTTGTGGAGGAAGGGAACCAACTACCGCCTCATAGGTGAGCCACCTCACCGGTTTCTTTCTAAAAGGACATACCCTCAGAATATGGCCCGGACGGCCACAACAAAAACAAACACCTGTGCCATAACGGCATTTCCCCGAATGACGCTTACCACATCTGATACACTGAGGAATAGGTGGCCTCGACCGAGAAAGTCCTCTGCTCCTCTGAGAACCTCGACCTCTGGAGCTCGGACCGGCTCCTAAATACCTTGTGGGGTCCAAACTCCCACCTGTGAGCTGCAGGGGTATTGTTACACCCCGTATTTACAGGACACGTTTTAGGAACGTGCGTAAGAACTCACAAGTGTTAAGATTTGAGACTTGTAAAAAAAATTATCGGAATTATGAAATTGTCGGAAAACGTAATATTGTGACGAATGGGAGGGCGACACGTTCACCCCCCTTAAGTGAGCTTGGAAGAATTGATCATGGACATAAGGGTCATTTGACCCTTGTTAGGAAGACAAGTCTTGCTAGCCTTAGAGCTTGACAACATTGACCAAGTCAATGACCCCACATTAGTCTTGATATTTGTTAAGACCTCATCCAAACCACCCATTTGTTTAGATCTTAACCCTCCATTGCACTATATTATACTACTAGTAGTGAGACAAGTTCCATACTTAGCCAAAATTTACAAAAAATTGGAAGAACAAGCTTAGTTGCTCTCGGGTTCCTTGCATTTTGAGAAGAGGAAAATTTTGTTTCTTGTACAATAAGCTCTACACTTTAAACCAAGGTTCTTGAGTGTATTGTAAGCATATCTCAATAGAAAAATCTCGGAAAAAGATAGTTTTCGGGTTAGACGCAAAGTGAAAACCTAGTGGCTTTCTAGGTTTTGGATTGAAAGTTTGAAGGAAAGTTGTTGGTGTGGTTCTAAGGGTATCAACTAGCGGATTGAAGTGTCTTGAAGAGGCTCTAAGTTGCTAAGGAGCGACTTCGGATTTGAAGATTGGGTTAAGATTCGTTGAGGTATAATCTTGTTCTTTGAAAGTGTTAGAAGATTATTTAAATTGTTGTTATCTTTACATGTTGCTAGAATGAAGTATATGTGTTGAAGTTTATAAGGATTATGGATTGATTGTAGCCTTGAAAATCCGAAATGTAATGTAAGCCATGTTAAGTTGGATTACAATTTGGTCGTTTATTAGAATCGTCGCATGTTAATTACTTGGAGATTATAGTAGTTATAATCGTTTGCGACTTGATATCATGTTAGGCTAATAACTTGGATTGAAATGGAAATTGGATAAGAATTGATGTTGTAGTACTTCAAGTTAGCCAAATTGGCCTAGTAAGTTGTATTAATTGATATCGTTTGTGGGGCGGAATTTTACACGTCTAGTAGGCGTGTAATCCCCTATTGTTGATTGCCTTGATTGGGCCTTAAATGTGGCGTGTTTGGTTATTGTATTCGGCCTTGAAAAAGGTGGCAAAGTAAGTAAAAACAAAGGAGGTGCTGTCCGATTTTCCGTAGAATTTAGTGACTTAGCACTTAGAATATTCTACATTTGAAGTAAGAGGTTAATGGACGTATTGTGACCATTATAGGTTGAAGTACTTAGTATAGCGTATCCTACTTGAAGGATGGATTAGCTATCAAGGTTGGAGTACTTTGGAGCATTTTGCTACTTGTCGATAATCGTCGCGAGGTATGTGAACCTCTTCCTTCCTTTGGCATGATTCTATGTATGGAATATACCTGTGGTATCATTTCATGTTTCCTTCTACTCTTAGAAGTTAAGAGGTAGTTGTGTGATTTACTCTATATAGAACTTTTCCTATCTTTTGAGCATGACTAGTTGCACGTATGTAGTACGGTAGACGTACAACACCTTGATATCCTTTACTAGTTTTATGAATAGCCAAGTCGGGTGAGTTAGGAGATTTACTCACTTCTTTGAAAGAATAAAGGATGTCTTAAGTTTTATTAAGTTAAGGGACTTGAAGATTTTTAAAAGTATGTGATACTTGTTCCGTTTTAAACGTATAAGTCCCTTGGATAGGAAATGGTATTTGGCTAAGGCATAAAGTGAATATAACGACTTTATGGGGAGTTGGTTATAATTGCTTTATGGGAAGATAAATGACTTGATTTTAGTGAAAAGGCAACTTGATTTTAAGGCATCAATTGGCTAAGGTTTTATAATAAAAGGAGTCACTTGAGTTCTAAGGGTTAAGAGACTAACTGTATTTTTGAAAGTTAAGAGAATTGATTTGAAAGTATATAATACTTGGTTTCAAAAAGTAGAAGTCTCTTGGTTATAAAAAGAATGAATTAGTTTAAGGCATAAAGTTAGTATAACGGCTTTATGGGAAGTTGGTTATAATAACTTTATGGGAGGTTAAGAGAATGGTTTTCTTCAGTAACATAAACAAGAAATGATTTGAAATAAAGAAGGGCAATTGTTTTAAAGGTACCAATTTCTTAAGGTTTTTAAGAAAGAAGTCACTTGATTTAGAAGCCGGTAATTGTATTTCTAAAAAGGTATTGTGACTTGTCCTGAAAGGTAGAGATGACTTGATACTACGGTTGTTAGTATCTGGGAAGTTTTATTTGAAAAAGAGTCTTTCTAAAGGAGTAGAGGTGCGTAGTACGTTGGGTTAAATTCCTGGATTTTTATATGACATTATCGACCCAGGAATGGGCCGGGAAGTATACCTTTACGGGCAGACTATATGACGTTATCAACCCAGGAATGGGCCGGGCAGTATACCTTTAGGGGCAGACTATGTGACTTTATCGCGTCCCAGGTTGGGCCGGGCAGTATAGGTGTCCCTCCGTAAAGGGCCGGATTATACTTATGGAAGATAAGTAAGTTATATAGAAATGAACGTAATAATTTTCCTAATCATGTGCGTAAGAATGTGGCTATAACCTTTATTGAAAATGGGAAAAGATAATGATGTGAAATTAAGTTCGTAAGTGGTAATGACACGGCAGGATCTGGTATGTATTTTTATACTTGTCCCTGTCATTCTTTTGTCTGATTATGATCTTATCGACGTTATTTCTGCTCCATATTCGGTACTGTTGTTATCGACCCCTTCGAAGCTGCGTTCATGCCCGCAGGTTATAGGTACCCAGGTTGGCGATCCTTGCTCATAGGATCTCGGTTCAGTTTTTGAGAGAAAGCTCCATTTGCCCCGGAGGCTTATCTCTTGGTACGGTTTTTCCCTGAGGTAGTAGATTCATGTATATTCAGGGGTATGGCGGGGCCCTGTCCCGCCACAGTTGTTATGTTAAAACTCTTAGAGGTCTGTAGTCACATATTGTGGGTCAGTTTGTAAAGGAAAGGAGGCAACTGCTTCGGTTGTTTATATACATGTCCAGGAAGGTAGCCCTATCGGCTAACCTGTTATTTTACTTCTGTTGTTTTTATTTAAAGTTTCAAGTATGTTCCGCTGATTATCTCTGATGTATACCTGTAAGGGTGCCCAGGTAGGGCACCGGTCGCGGGCCCGGTCGGTCGTGACAGTATGTACCGGGTAAGTGGGACGAATATCTCACTCATTTCTTTGGCCGACTCGTCCAAAAACTCACCGGAATAACCAACCGGTCTAGCCGCTTTACTGATCTCGCGTTGGCCCTCTACCCTCGTACACATGCATCTGGCCGAAAAACCCCTGGCGATGAAATCGTAATCGCTATCTTGGTCAATAACATAATGGCTTCCTTCATGACCCTAACGCCTTCCCCTAATCGAGAAACCGGAGGCTCGTGCCGAGGCCTCAAAACTCGCGCAGAAGAACTCGCCGATCGCGAACAACATCCAGTATACCACAGGCATAAGCCCTATCAACTCTCGAGTCGACTAGTAGCTCGCTACTCCTTTGCCCTTCTCGGCTGTTGCCTCCTCGAGGCATAACTGTAACACAAAATCACGTCAGAGAGGAATTATCTTACTAACACAGCTCTATGGCACGATCTTAGAGTGAGAAGAATAGAAACCAACTCCTAAATATCCTGTAGCCTCCTGTTTATGGGTGTGGCGCGCAACACACCGATAATCAAGACTCTACTAGACACGGTCTGTAGACATTCCGAGGACTGACTGCTCTGATACCACTCTGTCACGCCCCGAACCCCGGGCCCGTGACTGGTGCCCTACCTGGGCACCCTTCTACCTTAACAACTAAGTAAAACTGCGGAATTTAAATAACACCTCTTTTCTTCTTTTTTTTAAACCCACATACGTGCAACGGCAAAGCCGACAAGGCTGCCATAATATATATAAACAAAAGACACTACACTGTACATGAGTCCAATCCCACATATGAATACAGACCTCTAAGAGTTATACTGAACTATGACGGGACAAGGCCCCGCCGTACCCATAGTTGTACAAAAGCCTGTACTGAAAGAACTTATACCAAAAAGATAAACTCCCGAACTGAAGGAGCTATCCAAAAACTCTGAGCAGGGTCCTACACCTGCCGATCACCAAACTGCGTACCTAAACCTGCGGCATGAACGCAGCCCCCCGAAGGAGGTCAGTACGAAGAATGTACCAAGTATGTGAAGCGATGAAGTACAGTAATGAAATCATAACTAAACAAAGCGAGAGACATGTATGATAGCCAACCTACGATATAATACATAAGATCATATCAAGTCGTGACGCATGCCTCAAGTCATTTCTAAAATATAACCATGGGTCTACGCCATAATATCAATCATGCCCGTGGAATCCTTCCTCACCGCCATGATATAATATAACACCAATAGGCACACATGAACACCAAGTCCCACCTGTGTCCTAAAAACTGTACGGGCCAAGTAGGAAGACGAGCAGGTGGTAAAGCAGGGGGTATAATGTCTTGGGGGTTTACTGTTACACCCCGTAGTTCCAGGGTATGTATACGAGGACGTACGTACGAGAATACGACAGTAAAATTGGAAAGGAAGAAAGATGTGATTTTTCGACGGAAAAGTTTCCGGATTTTGTGAAGGAAAAATGTTCGTTAAAGGGAATTGGATTCCAAGATTTGGTATTTGGACTTTTTGGAATATTTGAGAATTATGAAATTTTATTTCCGAAATTGGTCACGTGGGGCCCACGGGAAAATTTACGGTTTTGTGGGGCCCACTTTATTTTCAGATTTTTGGCATTACGGATATTTTCGGAAGATGAAATATTTTGGACGAGTAGGGGGGCGACACGTGTCACCCCGTGTGGCCATGTTGGCCGGATTGGAGAAGGACAAGTGGCACGTTTTTTTGGTGGACAAGTGGCCCATTTTTGCGCGCCACTTGTCCCATTTTGTGGTAGCCAAATGGTTGGCCAACTACCCACACACATGTACCCCATCCTCACCATCCACTTGCCTAGATCTTGGCCATTGATTTCCTATAAATACCCCTTGTGTGCAAGACTTTATTTCATCCACATTAGAGAGTTTCAAGGCAAAAATTCCCTCCTCCCATAGTGAGTTCTCGTCCAAACACCCCCACCTTGAGTAGAATTCTTCAAGTATTGTTGTTATTCCAAATACTTTAGCCTAAATCCCTTGTGGTATTCCAAAAATCCCAACATAAGAGCAGGAATACTACTTTATTCCATAGTCGCAAAATGAAGCTCCTAGAAAAATCTTCATAGCTTAGATGAAGTGTTAAGAGGTTGTTTAGAAACTTCTAAGGGTTGCTTGGAGCGGGTTGGAGCGTAAGGAATGGAGCTAAACGTTGCTCGTGATCGACTTATATCTTGGATAGTTTTGGGCTTCTCGAGGTAATTAGCTATGTCCCCCTCTTGTCATTGGAGCTTACATGTTGTCGTAGTTTAGAAGTGGGTATAAGAGATAGTGGAAGGAGGATTATACAGAATTGAACTGTATTTACAGTAGACTTGTAGTATTATTGTGGAGTAGAATTGTACACGTCCGGTTAGACGTGTAACCCCCGATTGTTGGTTTGCAGCGTGCCTCGTTAGAGGAGGAGATTTATGTGGTTGCGGGGGGGGGGAGGTGCTGCCGAATTTTCCGTAGAATAAGGAATCTTGTATCTAGAATTATTCTACGAAGAGATCTAGAGGTTGATAGACGTTTTGTGGCCTTTTTAGGTTGAAGTACTACGAGTAGCGTATTCTACTTGAAGGGTGGAAAAGGCGAGCAAGGTTAGAGTACTTGGAGCGTTTTGCTAATTGTCGATAATCGTCGCGAGGTATGTGAACCTCTTCCTATCTTTTCTAGCATGATTGTTGTGAACTATGTAGTACGGTAGACGTACATGTGCTAAGTGATTTGGTTGGTTTAAAACATAGGGTGTTATAATAGCTTTATGGGAAGTTTGCTTTAACAACTTTATGTAGGTAAAGAAATGGTTTGTGGTTTTTAAAAGATAAGAGACTTGACTTATAAATGACTTGATGTGAAATATTAAGGAACTTGATTTCTAAAAGAAAAGAGACTTGAGAAATTGAAGAGTTTTTGGTTTAAAAGAAAGACATGGTTTTGTCTTAAATTGGTTTAAAACATAAAGTGTTATAACAGCTTTATGGGAAGTTAGTTATAACGACTTTATGAAAACAAAATAATGGTTTTATCATTAGTTTTAAAATGGTAACTTGACTTTAAAAGGAGAAGTGTTTTGGTCTAAAAAGAAGGCATAGTATTGTCTTAATTTGGTTTAAAAGGAAAGTATGGAAGTTGTTTTGGTTTACTTAAAATGTTAGTCACTCTATTTTTGATAATACGGGCATCGGGTGACCTTTGTAAAAGAAATGGATCTTTTAAAAAGAATTTAACGTACGTAGTACTTTGGGGTTAAAACCTGGACTTTGGCATAAAATGAAAGTACCTCGAGTTGTGTGTAACTTGCCTATGTTTGCGTGTGATAGCCTCGTGCTAGTATTGTATTTCTATACCACCGCCTCTCGATGGAGGCGGCTGATTTGTTATGATCTTACTTGGACGCATGCAGTGGACGGAGGATTCCACCGCACGCTTGTGATTATTATTCCATGGACTAGCTCTCCATGAGGTTTTACTGATTCGGCTTTGGTAACTGGTAGTTGGCTCTCGTACTTGCCCCGAAGTCGTGGCTGATTCGGCTTTGGTATCCGTAGTTAGCCTTCAGACTTGCCGTTCGGTTTAGTGGCGAAGTCTCGTGATATGGCCTTCGTATCGGTAGTTAGCCCTCGTATTGCCCGGTCACCACGTGACACGCCTTTGGTATCCGTAGTTGGCTTTCGTGCCCGTGTCGACCGTGGCGGTCTCGTGATACGCTTGGTATCCGTAGTTAGCCCTCAGATTGCCCGGCCACGTGACACGGCTTTGGTATCCGGTAGTTGGCTTTCGCCTTTGCCGACGCCGTGGTTTGGTTGTATAGTATTGTTAGTACGGCTTTGGTATCCGTAGTTGGCTTTCGTACTTGCCCGCCGATTGATGACGGCTTTGGTATTTGGTAGTTAGCCTCAGACTTGCCTTACGGTTTTATGACTCAGTGGGACCTGGTGTTTATGTGTACTCCTTGGTGTTATTATATCATGATCGCCGACGGTGAGGAAGGTATTCCACGCATGATTGATGATGAGGCGTGAGACCCATAGTTATATTTGAGTGATGACTTTGAGGCGTGAGTCCACGACTTACGTGATCGCTTATTTATTATGGATCGTAGTTTGGTTATCATACATGTCTCGCTTTATATAGACTACTATGATTTCATTTACGATTTGATTTCGCCACATACTTGGTACTGTTATCGACCTCCTCGGGCCGCGTTCATGCCGCAGTAGGTACACCGATTGTTGATCCTCGCCATAGGATCACAATTCGCGTTGGGAAGCTCCGTTTCTCGAGGCTTATCTTTCGTATAGTCCCCTCGTTGTAGGTACTTACATTCGGGTATGGCGGGGCCCCGTCCGTCGTTGTTGTTATAACATTCTTAGAGGTCTGTAATCGTTGTGGGCGAGTTTGTAAAAGGGATGTAATCGTGGGTTCAAGTTTTATTTATATATTCGTAAAGGTAACCGCTTGGTTAGCCTGTTTTCTTATTTCATTATTGTATATCTTGTTTCATGTGTAAGTTTTCATTTCCGCTGATTTTCTCTGATGTTGTATCACTAGGGTGCCCGGGGTAAGGCACCAGTCGCGGGCCCGTGGTCGGGTCGTGACATTTACCCCTCATTTATACTCTTACCCTGGAGAAGGTGGTATAGCGTCTTGGGAGTTTACCCCTCACTTATACTCTTACCCTATCTCGACTGACCATCAAACAAAACAAGCAGGGGGTATAATGTCTTGGGGGTTTACCCCTCATTTATACTCTTACCCTGGAGAAGGTGGTATAGCGTCTTGGGGGTTTACCCCTCACTTATACTCTTACCCTATCTCGACCGACCATCAAACAAAACAAGCAGGGGGTATAATGTCTTGGGGGTTTACCCCTCACTTATACTCTTACCCTATCTCAACTGGCCGTCAAACAAAACATAAGCACTACCATGTCTTCTATAAAAATCCGGGAATTTAACCCAAGTACTACAAATAACGGAAGCATACCCGTGGAATCCCCCATCACTGTCGGTACGTCCAAGTACTTACAACAAGACCGTCGGCCCTCCAACCGAGAGTCGCGACAACGTAATAAAACATAATACTTGCACTCAAAGGCTATCACCAGCACATATAGGCAATTCTTCATTAAACAAGCCAAAGTACTTAGCAAGGCAGACTTAGAATAATTCTCAATTAATCAAGCCAAAGTACTTATCAAGGCACACTTAGAATAATTCTCAATTAATCAAGCCAAAGTACTTATCAAGGCACACTTAGAAAAATTCTCAATTAATCAAGCCAAAGTACTTATCAAGGCACACTTAGAAAAATTCTCAATTAATCAAGCCAAAGTACTACGTACGTACATTCTTTTCAAAAGACTCCTTTTTATGTAAATCCCAAGATACTAACACCCGTAGTATCAAGGTGTGTCTATTTTTCAAAGTAAGTTACTACACTTTTAGAAAACTCATTTCAAAGCTTGAAATCAAGTAACTTCAAATTTTCACAATCAAGGCAACTTATGCCCATTAATCAAAATAGACAACTTTCTATCCATAAAGCCGTTATAACCAACTTCCCATAAAGCCGTTATAACCCTTTATGGTTTTTAGACAATTTCATTCCTTTTATAACCAAGAGACTTATACTTTTAAAACCAAGTATTACATACTTACTAATCAAGTTCTTAACTTTCAAAATACTTCAAGTCTCTTAATATTTAGAAAACAAGTTGCTTCTACTTTTAAACCTCAAGTAACTCACACCTTTAAAACAAGTTACTTCTCTTAAATCATGTCATTTCTCCTCTCTTTAAACAATTAAGTAAATCACTCCTTTGACTCCCCTAAAGTCATTATAATGACCTTTAGGTTTTGGAACTAAGGCACTAGCCAAAAGGTTTGGAAACCACTTCCTTTTCAAGACTCTATGTACTTTAAGTAAACTTCTTTCACTTTTAAGAATCCAACTTCACTAAGGCAATGGATTATACAACTTACAATTTACACACCAAAGTACAATCAAGGAAGTTCATAGAACAAATTCTATATTAGGCAATCCTAGTACAACCAAGGAATGAATCATTTAAGGAGTGGAACTTACTTTCTTTATCCTAAGGAATCATGCTAGAAGAGGAGATAGTTCACATACCTTTTCGGCTAATATCCACAAGCTGCTTCGAATACGCCGTACGTAGAAGTGTCAACCTATAATGGTCACAACAAGACTATCAACTTCTAGTCTCTAACGTAGAATAATACTAAGTATATGGTCTCTAATTCTACGGAAAATCGGGCAGCACTTCCTTTGTTTCTACTCACTTTGCCACCTTTTTCAAGGATGAATACAATAACCAACACGCCACATTTAAGGCTCAAATAACAACCAAACAAAGGGTATTACACGCCTTACAATACGTGTAAAATTCCGCCCCACAATTATACCAACTTAGTCCATAATCAAGCCATTCTCGGCTAACAACATAACCACAATTCAAAGTCTTTTCCAATCCTTTTCTAATTCCATGTTCTAAGGTCTAACATGTTATATAGTCATAAACAACTTCAACAACTACAATTTCTTTCTTATACAACATGCGACGACTTTAAACTAATAATCAACTTGAATTCCAATCTTAAGGCTAAACATGCTAGTTTTCGGATTAGGGTTCCAATAGCCAATACACTAATCCAACTACATAATATATAACTCATGCTTGCTAATATCCATAGCTACAATCAAAAAGTAAACTTAATTGCTAAAACGACAAAATTTATACCTTTCCAAGCCCTTAAAATTTCCAAGATTCAAAGTCGCGCCTTAGCAATTCTTAGCTCCTTTCCTTAGGTTCCAATCCGCTCCAAGCACTCCTTAGAGGCCTATGAAGAACCCATATTTAAGTTCCAACTTCAAAGTTGAAGAACTCCACAAGTTTCCGCTTTGCGACTAATACGAAAACGCCATTTTTCCGAAATCTTTCTATTGAGATCTCCTTACAATACCCTTAGGGACATTGGGTTAAAGTCTTGTGGCTAATGGATCAAAACTACAAAATTTTGTGTGGAGGGGAGGACCAAACCCGAGAGCTCTTGAACTCAAGCTCTAGTTTCTCAAATATTTTCTAAGTGTTAGAGACTTAGTCTTGCACTAGCTATGCTTATATAACACATTGGATGGCTTAGATAAAAACACTTGTATTAATTGGATGATAGGAATCAAGCCAAATGGCCCTCGACTCGTCAACAACGTCAAGCTCTAAGAAGACTAATATTTTACCTTGGTCAATGACCATTATGCCCTTGCATAAATTCGACCAAGCCATGAGGAGGTGCCACGTGTCGCCTCTCACTGGCCCATAAAATTCAGAACCCTCGTGGGCCCCACAAAACGTAAAATTCCTCGGGTGGGCCCCACGTGACCAAATCCATAAAAATAAATTTCCATAAGGTTAAGAGTTCCATACTCTTCAAATAATGCCTTTTGAGAATCCAATTCTCAACAACGAACATTTTTCCTTACCGACGTTCGGAAGATTTTCCGTCGGAAAAACAATTCTTCCTTTCGTACCGATTTCCAAGTCTTGATTCCTTACGTACATTCTCTTATACCTGTCCTGGACTTACGGGGTGTAACACTTGTTCTTGTAGAAGTGCTCTCGGGTTTGCACATATCCCACACAAAAAATTTGTAGTTTTGATCCATTGTTCACAAGACTTAAACCCAATGTCCCTAAGGGTATTGTAAGGATATCTCAATAGAAAGATTTCGGAAAAACGGTGTTTTCACGTTAGTCGCAAGGCGGAAACTTAAGGAGTTCTTCAACTTTGAAGTTGGAACTTGAAGATGGGTTCTTCATAGGCTTCTAAGGAGTGCTTGGAGCGGATTGGAACCTAAGGAAAGGAGTTAAGAATTTGCTAAGGAGCGACTTTGAATCTTGGAATTTTTAAGGGCTTATAAAGGTATAAATTTTGTCGTTTTAGCAATTAAAGTTTACTTATCATTGTAGTTATGGATATTAGCAAGCATGAGATGTTTAGTATGAAGTTTGATAATTATATTGGCTATTGGAACCCTAATCTGAAAACTAGCATGTTAGCCTTAAGACTACAATCAAGTTGATTATTAGTTTAAGTCGTCGCATGTTGTATAAAGAAGGAAATTGTAGTTGTTGAAGTTGTTTATGACTATATAACATGTTAGACCTTAGAACTTGGAATTGGAAAAAGGATTGGAAAAGACTTTGAATTGTTGGTTATGTTGTTGGCCGAGAATGGCTTGAATATGGAACTACTTCGTATTAATTGTGGGGCGGAATTTTACACGTATTGTAAGGCGTGTAATCCCCTTTGTTTGGTTGTTGTTTTGAGCCTTAAATGTGGCGTGTTGGTTATTGTATTTGGCCTTGAAAAAGGTGGCAAAGTGAGTAGAAACAAAGGAAGTGCTGCCCGATTTTTCGTAGAATTAGAGACCGTATACTTAGTATTATTCTACGTTAGAAACTAGAAATTGATAGTCATGTTGTGACCATTATAGGTTGACACTTCTACGTACGGCGTATTCTGCTTAACTTGTGGATTTAGCCGAAAAGGTATGTGAACTATCTCCTCTTCTAGCATGATTCCTTAAGATAAAGAAAGTATGTCCTACTCCTTAAATGATCCATTCCTTGGTTATATTTGGATTGCCTAAAATAGAATTTGTTCTATGTACTTCCTTGATTGTACTTTGATGTTTAAATTGTAAGTTGTATAATCCATTGCCTTAGTGGAGTTTGGATTCTTAAGAGTGAAGGTATTTTACTTAAAGTACATAGAGTCTTGAAAAGGAAGTGGTTTCCAAACCTTTTGGCTAGTGCCTTAGTTCCAAAACCTAAGGGTTGTGGTAATGACTTTAGGGGAGTTAAAGGAGTGTTTTACTTAATTGTTTAAGAGAGGAGAAATGACATGATTTAAGAGAAGTAACTTGTTTTAAAGGTGTGAGTTACTTGAGGTTTAAAAGTAGAAGAAACTTGTTTTCTAGATATTAAGAGACTTGAAGTATTTTGAAAGTTAAGAAACTTGATTTATAAGTATGTGATACTTGGTTTTAAGTATAAGTCTCTTGGTTATAAAAAGGAATGATTATGTCTAAAACCATAAAGGGTTATAACGACTTTATGGGAAGTTGGTTATAACGGCTTTATGGAAGGTTAAGAAAGTTGTCTATTTTGATTATTAGGCATAAGTTGCGTAGATTGTGAAAATTTGAAGTTACTTGATTTCAAGCTTTGAAAAGATTTTTCTAGAAGTGTAGTAACTTACTTTGAAAAATAGACACACCTTGATACTACGGGTGTTAGTATCTTGGGGTTTTTCATAAAAAGGAGTCTTTTGAAAAGAATGTACGTACGTAGTACTTTGGCTTGTTTAATTGAGAATTATTCTATGTGTGCCTTGATAAGTACTTTGGCTTGTTTAATTGAGAATTATTCTATGTGTGCCTTGATAAGTACTTTGGCTTGTTTAATTGAGAATTATTCTATGTGTGCCTTGATAAGTACTCTGGCTTGTTTAATTGAGAATTGCCAATGTGTGCTGGTGATAGCATTTGAGTACAAGTATTATGTTTTATTACGTTGTCGCGACTCTCGGTTGGAGGGTCGGCTGTCTTGTTGTGAGTTTACTTGGACGTACCGACAGTGATGGGGGATTCCACGGGTATGCTTCCATTATTTGTGCTACTCCTTGGACATGCTTATACGATGTGGGATTCCGGGGCATGTGACCAGGAGGCGGGTTAGATTCCCGGATTTATAATGTCATGTTAGTGCCTTAAGTAAACCAAAATGAGAGTGTATATGAATAAGACTAATAAGAAGTTAGGGGGATTTCTTAACTTGCTTACTTATTGTGTGATAAGCCGGTAGTGCTTATGTTATGTATGATGGCCAGTTGAGGTAGGGTAAGAGTATATCTGAGGGGTAAATCCCCAAGATAGTTATACCACCTTCTCCAGGGTAAGAGTATAAATGAGGGGTAAATCCCCAAAGATCGTTATACCACCTGCTTTACCACCTTCTCCAGGGTAAGAGTATAAATGAGGGGTAAATCCCCAAAGATCGTTATACCACCCGCTTTACCACCTTCTCCAGGGTAAGAGTATAAATGAGGGTAAATCCCCAAAGATCGTTATACCACCGCTTACCACCTTCCAGGTAAGAGTATAAATGAGGTGAATCCCCAAAATCGTTATACCACCGTTTAGTGGATTTGCTACCTATACTTTTGATTACTCTCATTGTTAGTAAGGCAATCGTATCGTTATTTGAGTAGTGACTTTGAGGCACGCGCCCCCGACTTGATATGATCGCTATGTATTGTGTCGTAGGTTGGCTATCATACATGTCTCTGCTTTGTTTAGATCGTTATGATTTCATTACGCATTTCATCGCTTCACATACTTGGTACATTCTTCGCATCGACCTCTCCTTCGGCTGCGTTCATGTCGCGTTTAGGTACGCTGTTTGGTGATCGGCAGTGTAGGACCGCCGTAGTTTTGGATAGCTCCTTCGTCGGAGTTTATCTTTTGGTATAAGTTCTTTCAAGCATGTGCTTTGGTACGCATGGTACGGCGGGGCCTTGTCCCATCATAGTTCAGTATAACTCTTAGAGGTCTGTATTCATATGTGGGATTGGACTCATGTACAGTGTAGTGTCTTTTTATTTATGTGTATTATCTGGCAGCCTTGTCGGCTTGCCCTTGCACGTATGTTGGTTTTAAAAAAAAATGAGGCGTTATTTAATTTCCGTAGTTTACTTAGGTGTTAAGGTAGAAGGGTGCCCAGGTAGGGCACCAGTCACGGGCCCGGGGTTCGGGGTGTGACATTGTCTAAAACCATAAAGGGTTATAACGGCTTTATGGGAAGTTGGTTATAACGGCTTTATGGAAGGTTAAGAGAATGGTTTTCTCTAATAAGGTAATCAAAGAAATAACTTGAATTAAGGAAGGGCAATTTGATTTAAAGGTATCACTTGCTTAAAGCTTTAAAGTAAGGGTCACTTGATTTAGAAGCCGAGAAATGTATTTCTAAAAGTATAGTGACTTATGTGAAATGTACACAAGCCTTGATACTACGGGTGTTAGTATCTTGGGATTTTATATGAAAAGGAATCTTTTGAAAAGAATGTAAGCACGTAGTACTTTGGGTTTAATTCCCGGATTTTTATGTGTGAAACGAAAGTGCCATGAGTTTATAAAAATGGAAGTCTAAAGGTTTAATGAATTTGCCTATGTTTGCTTGTGATAGCTTTGAGTGCAAGTAGTATATGTTTACGTTGTCGTGACTCTCAGTTGGAGGGCCGGCTGTCTTGTTGTAAGTTTACTTGGACGTGCCGACAGTGATGTGGGATTCCACGGGTATGCTTCCATTATGATTGATCCTTGGACATGCTTATACAATGTGGGATTCCGAGGCATGTGACCAAGAGGCGGGTTAGATTCCCGGATTTGTTTTATTACCCATGGCCATGCTTATACGATGAGGGATTCCGGGGCATGCAACCATGCTATGTACGATTATTACTCCATGGGCTAGCTCCCCATGAAGACATGTACCCACGATGAGGGATTCCGGGGGCATGTTATATTATTACTCCATGGGCTAGCTCCCCATGAAGACCTGCACCTACGATGAGGGATGCCGAGGGCACGTTATGGCCATGCTTATACGATGAGGGATTCCGGGGCATGCGGCCATGTTATATATATATATATATATGTGTGTTGTGTATGTGTACGCCGATAGTGAGGTGGGATGCCACGGGCGCGTCACATGGTTATATTTTACACTTATAGCTGTCGTCAGTGATGGGGGATTCCACGGGCACGCTTTGATATTTGTGTGATTTGATCGCGTCCCAGATTGGGCCGGGTAGTATATGCGTCCCTCCATAAAGGGCCGGATTTGTTACACCCCGTATTTACAAGACATATTTTAAGAACGTACGTAAGAACTCAAAGGTTAAGGTTTGAGACGAGTAAAAATTTATCGGAATTTTGGAATTTGTCGGAAAACGAAATATTGCGACGAGCGGGAGGGCGACACGTGTCACCCCCCCTTAATGGTCTTGGACGAAAATGTGATGGAGAAAATGGTCATTTGACCCTAATTTAAAAGACCAAGTCTTGCTAGCCTTAGAGCTTGACAACCTTGACCAAGTCAATGACCCCACTTAGTCTTGATATTTAGAAAGACTTCATCCAAGCCACCCAATTGGTTACATCTTGACCCTCCATGTCCCTATATAATACTAGTAGTAGTGAGACAAGTCCACACTTAGAAAAAAATTTCAAGAGAATTGGAAGAGCTAGAGCTTAGCTCTCGGCTTCATCAAGAAAAATGAAGAAAAATTTTCGTTGCTTGTCCATTAAGCTCCAAACTTTAACCCAAGGTTCTTGAGTGTATAGTAAGCATATCTTAATAGAAAACCCGGAAAAGAGAGTTTTCGTATTAGTCGCAAAGTGAAAACCTAGTGGCTTTCTAGGTTTTGGATTGGAAGTTTGAAGGAAAGTTGTTGGTGTGGTTCTAAGGGTCTCAACAAGCGGATTGAAGTGTCTTGGAGAGGCTCTAAACTACTAAGGAGCGACTTGATTGGAATCGATTAAGACTCGTTAAGGTATAATCTTGTCTTTTAAAGGTGTTACAAGATTATATATTTATATTGTTGTTGTTAGCTTTACTTGTTGCTAGCATGAAGTTGATATGTTGAAGTTATAAGTATTATGGAGTGCTTGTAGCTAAATCCGAAATGTTATATAAGCCACTTGAAAATTTGATTACTAATTGGTCGTTTATTAGAAATCGTCGCATGTCACTTACTTAAAGATTATGGTTGTTATAATCAAATGCGACTTGATATCATGTTATGCTACCAATTTGGATTGAAATGGAAATTTGATAAGAATTGGTATTGTTGAACTCAAGGTGGCCGAATTTGTACTTGTGGTTTGTAATAGTTTGTTATTCATATGTATTGGACTACCTTCTATATTGTGGTAAGCCAATTGGGGCTGTATAGTTAATTATTTGTATTGGACTACCTTATAGATTGTGGTGAGCCAATTGGGGCTGTTTGGTTATTGTTGTCACGACCCGTTCCGGGGCCCGTGACTGGTGCCTTACCGGGGCACCCAAGTAGTCATACATCATAGTAACCAGCGGAATATAAAACAAGACAGGAAACAGTTTATAAAATAAGACATACGCTTTATGAGAAAACATCGCTTTCTAAGATATATAAATAAACATGGTTCAAATAGCTATATCCCAAACTGCATAACATGACTACGCACTTAAGGAAATATACAACTATGGCGGGAGGCCCGCCATACCCTCGATCAGACAAAACTATCTACAACAGGAGATCATACCCAAAAGTAGAGCCTCCTAGAAGATGGAGCTCCCGACACCAACGCAAAAGATCCTAAGGATGCGGATCTAGCACTCGCCGCTTTACTCGCGCATGAACGCAGCCTCAAGGAGGTCAAGACAACAGTACCAAGTATGTGAAACTATAAAGTACTTTAAATGAAATCAAAGTATTTAAAACCTTTTCACAAATACAATCGCCTCAATCGCACATAGTGCCATATCACAAACAATAACAGAATAGGAAAATCAGAATGTGTCTAGTCTAGACCGCGAATGATCGAGCAAGGCCAATCACCCATAGTATCATTCTCGTGCCTAGTCCTCGACTTCCGCACCGCATAGGTCACACATGCACCCGCACGAGGTATTCCTCGCGACGGGGCAGCTAACCCCAGATCCGCCTAGGCTCCCGCACTCGCATAGCCTCAAAAGACCGCATAGTCTCAACAGACCGCATAGGAATCCCCGCATCGGGCTAAACACCCGAATGATCAATCCCGAGCATACCGCTGCCGCATAGTCTCACAGACCGCATAGCCGATAGACCAAGACGCGGGCAAGCCCTCGGTATAAATAAGTCAAGGGGGTAGGTGATACAATAACAGTACAACGGACTTACCGGTTAGCAACGTAAGCACAGCAAGAATGACCCCCTTACACAACATTTCAAGACACTAACACAGGTAGCATCATAATATGTCTACTTATCAAACAAATCTTACTACACTTAACAGAAATCAATACAAGGCTCAAACAAGTAAACAGTTCCTTTTATCTTTCTTAAGTTGTTATACCTAACTTCCCATAAAGCTAGTATAACTCTTAAGCTTTTGTTTTAAAAACCAAATATTTATCTTCTGTTAAAAATGATTCAGTAGTTCTTTTGAAATGCATCAGGATTCTTATTATTCAGGCTTAAGTCGAAAGACATTGCCGTAGTTATTATTCAGGCTTAAGTCAAACGACATTGCCGTAGTTATTATTCAGTTAACACATGTACGTCTACCGTACTATATATATGTTAAAATATCATGCTTAGGAAGAATCACATACCTTCTACAAAAACCTCCGCCAAGTTGAATATGTCACAGAGAATCACCTATAATAGTCACAAACATCTATCAAAATCTAGACTACTCAAGGTCATTCTAAACAGAGGGTTCACAATTCTACTGAAAGTCGGGCAGCACAACCCTACCCGTGAGCTATATAAGTTCATCGTGAAAACAAATTTCATGTAAGTACAGTTCAATTATTCTTCTTTAAACCCTTCTACCGTGATAACAGCTCAATTCTATTCTCAGAATATCCTTCTAAGTATTTAATACTTATTCTTATACTTCTACAGATGCATTCTCTAATACAAAAGAGGTTAGGATTATTTACCTCGGTAAGCCCAATAATATCCTAGATAAAGTCGATCCGAGCAAGGCTTAGCTCCTAAGTTGTACGCCCGATAGCTCCATGAAACCTTAGAAGTTCTTCACAACTTCTACTAAGTACTAAGGGATTTTGGGCTAGGGTATTTTGGGCATTATAACAATACTTAGAAGGCAACTTTTCTACCAAGGGAGGGGGGTAGATTTTGGCTAGGCTAGGGGGGTAGGCCCTCGGCCAAACTCACTCAAAGGGGGGGGGAGGTGTTGGACGAAAAGGCTTAAGGGAGAGGAGAGGATTTTTCAAGACTTGGAAGTAATTTGTGGATGAAGAACTCTTCATCTTTAAGGGGGTATTTATAGCTCAAGCCATGGCCAACCAATGGCCAAGATGAAGACAAGTGCAAGGCAAGTGTAGGGTGAAGATTTACTACACACAAATATCCTACCAAATCCTTGACTTGTGCAAAAGGCACAAAAAACGTGCCATCCTATTCCAATTCGTCCAAGGGACGATTTCAAGTCCACCAATTGGAGGGTGCCAAGTGTCGCCCTCCCGTTGGTCCAAAATGTTTCGCCTCTCGTAAAAATCCGCAAAATACTAAATGACATAGCCGAATTTTCTACGAAAGTCAGGAAACGCTTCGCTGAAACGATTCTTTTAGTGAGTCAGTGCAAAAAACGCCCAAGGCTTAGACTTAAGGCCAAACTTTCAGACGCACGCCTCACGCACATACTCCTAAATACGGGTATAACATTCTCCTCCTTAGAAACATTCGTCCGAATGTTCCTTTCCAAGACAGTTCACGGTAAAAGCTTAAATAGTTGCAGGTGCCACACATGGCCACAAAATAACACTTAGGCATATATGATAATGGAAATTTACAAGTAGGAAAGTGAATTACCTGGAGGTGTGGGGAATAGGTGAGGATACTTCTGCCTCATGTCCTCCTCAGCTTCCCACGCCATCTCCTCCCGAGCTCGCTCCGCCACGTAACTTTGACTGCCACGCCCCGTCCGCAGACGCCTAACCCGACGATCGATTATCGCTATGGGAATCTCTCATATGATAACCCTCACACCGACATCGCCAATCGGATGTACCCTAGATGGATCCCCGATACATCTCCTCAAAGATAGAAACATGAAACACCGGATGCATCGCCTCCGACGGACGGCAGATCCAACTCAGAGCAACCTTGCCTACCCTGCGGACTATCTGATAGGGCCCAATGTACCTTGGGCTGAGTTTCCCTTTCCTCCCGAATCTCATCACACCCTTCATGGGTGACACCTTCAGGAAAACCCAATCATCTCCCTCGAACTCAAGATGCCGACGACGGTGATCTCGCATATGATTGCTGACTCGAGTGCCGCAAGAACCTCTCTGGATAAGCTTTACCTTATACACCGCTCGCTGCACCAAATCGTCCCACTAATCGCACTCGCCCACATCGAGCCAGCCTATAGGCGATCTGCACTTCCTCCCATACAAGGCCTCATAAGGCGCCATCTGAATACTGGAGTGGTAGCTATTATTATACGCGAACTCCACTAGAGGCAAATGTTCCTCCCAACTACCACAGAAGTCAATAACACAGCTCGCAGATATCCTCAAGAGTCCGATAGTGCGCTCGCCGTCTGTCCGTCGTGGATGAAATGCAGATTTCCAGCTCACTGCGCCCCTAAACCTCTCTCGAAAGACCTCCGTGTTAGCCAGAACCGGGCTCTCTGTCGATATGATCGAAATAGGGACTCCACGCACCGACGATCTCTGATGTAAAGTCCGCATAATCCTCACCAAAAGTCGCCCCGACGGAAGAAAGTGGGCTGATTTCACACCGCCGACGATAACCCATATAGAATCATGTCTCCTCCGAGTGCGAGGTAATCCCGTGATGAAGTCCATGTTGATCACCTCCCACTTCCGTGCCGGATCTCTATCGCTCAGAATAAACCACCGTGCCTCGTGCTCTACCTTCACTGCCGACAACACGCACCGAGCTACGAACTCGCAACGCCCCTCTTCAAGCCATCCCACCAATACACGATCTAAGGGCGTCGTGGTACATCTTGGTCGACCGACGGATGGAGTAACGCCGCCGTGTGCTTCCCCAAGAACTCACAAGTCCTCAAACATCCGGAACACACACCGCTTCTCAAACCTTAGCACCCCATCAAAGCTACCTCAAAAGGACCCTTGCCTCACGAAGAGTCAGATCACGATAACGCGCCAAAACCGATCCTCGAATCGCTTCTTCACCTCCTCGACGATGGAAGACTCGCAACCTCACGAACTCTAACCCCATCGCTATCGGGATCAATCAAACGGACACCAAGGCTCGCTAATCGATGCAAATCACGAACCATGCCCTCCTCTCTCGCTGCACTCCGATAGACTCCCATCGACCTACGACTAAGACCATCGCCACATAACATCGCCTTCCCGTGGTACAGATATCAACATCGTAATCCTTGAGCACTCTAACCACCTCTCGCTGTAATTTCAGCTCTCTGGTCAAGATATACTGGAGGCTCTTGTGGTCTCAGATAAATATCCACATGAACCCCATACAAATAGTGCCTCCAGATCTTCAAAGCGTGAATCACAACCGCTAACTCCAAATCATGCGGGTAGTTCCTCTCGTGTTTCTTCACCGCCGGGATGCATATGCTATAACCTTGCCCTCGCCGCATCAACACACATCCCAACCCGATGCCCGACGATCACAATACACAACATAACCGCTCGACCTCCGAAGAGTAAGAACGGGCGGTCGCGCCTTCTTTCAAAGAATCGAAACCCCGCCACAAGCATCACCATCAAACTTGGTCGCTTTCCGAGTCACCCTAGTCAAAGGTGCAGATAGAAGCAAACTTCTCTACGAACCGCCGATAATATCCTCGCAAGGCCTAAAATCGCGAACCTCGTTTGAGTAGTAGTTCAGGCCAAGTTCTCGATCGCTTCGATCTTGGCCAGATTCACTGAATGCCATCACCGGCAATATGCCTAAGAAAAGCCACCGGTTAACCAAAACTCACATTTGGAAAACTTGGCGATAATCGCTGGTCTCGAGAATCACAAGACAGCCTCAAATGCTCCGTGACGCTCCTCGCTCGAGCGAGAATAAACCAAGATATCATCAATGAACACTATCACAAACGTGTCCAAAATGGTTTGAACACTCGTTCATCAAATCCATGAATACCACCGAGCATTGGTCAATCCAAAAGACATGACCTGAACTCATAATGCCCGCATCGTCCGAATGCAATCTGTGGACATCCACCTCTCGACTCGCACTGATGATAGCCCGAACGCAGATTAATCTTGAGAAACATCTCGCGCTCTCGCAATCGGTCGAACAAACCATCAATCCCGGAAGCGGGGTATTCGTTTAATGGTCACCTTGTTCACCGTCAGAATCAACACACGCGCAGCTGCCCCGCCCTTCTTCTTCTTACGAACAATACCGCGCTTCCTGTGGAGAAACACTAGGCCTGATGAAGCCCTTCTCCAAAGAAATCTCTCACCGGTCCTTCAACTCTCTCAACTCGGCAGTGCCATTCTCAGATGGCGGAATGGAAATAGGTCGAGTGTCCGGCAAAGACATCTATACAAAACTCGATCTCTCTCGTGAGGATACCCGGAGGTCGCCCTGAAACACGCCCTGGGAACTCTCTCGACTACCGAATCGATCGAAAATCTGCACCGCAGCCTCGAGATCAAACACCCGAACGAGATGGTAGATATACCCTTCTCGCACCATCTTCCTAGCCTTGAGGTAGGAAATAAACCTACCCTCGATACCGTGTTCTCCCAACACCACAACCGGCTCCTCAGAAATCGAACTGCATTACTCTCTCTGCCTACATTGGCGTAGCAAGAAGCTAGCCAATCCATCCCCATGATCACGCCGGTCAATCATCTCCAACTCTATCAAGTCGGCTAGGTCCGACGATCGTAAATGGTCACAGACAAGCTCTATATACCCGCCGAGCTACCACCGAATCACCCATCGCGTAGCTACCTCGGCGGTCTATGTACTCGTGCTCTATCCCTATCCTACTAGCAACAAGGGGAGATATATAAGACAGAGTAGAACCCGGATCTATCAAAGCATACACATCAAACCCAGAAACTGATAAGGTACCTGTGACGACATCAGGTGAGGCCTCCTGATCCCGCTTACCGACAAAGCATAAATGCGTTCGAGGACCGCGAATCGACTCGCGCCACGACCTGCGCCACGACCGCTGGTCCATGAGTACCTTGCCTCCGGGCGAGTAATCGCCGGGATGAAGAAGCCGCAATGCACTGTAGGCCGAGCCCTACCACCGCCGCCCGGCCGGACAAACTCGCGAAATGACCTGCCGCCACAAGTATAGCAAGCTCCCGGTACGCCTCCGAATGGTATCTACCACAACGGGCACATCGAGTAGACTCGAACGGTTAGCACTTCGCTACTCAGAACTAAGTCCCGGGCCCCGACCGCCCGATCGCCTGGGCTGCACTAAATGATGTAGAGCGCTCGCGCCGCCGTGGTGCAAATATGGACTTCACGATGCCACCACCGAGAACCACCAAAAGAACCGGCCGTCTTGGCCTTCTTCTGCTGCTGATATCGCTCTACCCGGCGGTCTCTACGCTCCTCGCATCCTAGTGCATGAGCCTGCATCCGGGTAATGTCCATGCCTGGCTGAAGGGACACACCCGCACAAGACTCGGCCATATAGTCGTCTAGCCCGGTGACGTAGCGATGCACCCGGTCCTCCATATCTGCTACCAGTGCAGGGACATATCGAGCCAATGAATCAAACTCGACATTATACTCCCTAATCGCAAGGCCCTCCCGCCTCAAAGAACAAGAATCTATCAGCTCGTGCCCTCCTCATCTGCGGAGGCAAGAAGTGTGTGAGAAAAGCCTCCGAAAACTCATCCCATACTGCTGGAGGTGCATGCTCTCCCCGGGAAAGCTCCCACGAGTCAAACCAATCGACTGCGGTATCACGCAGCCGATGCGAACCAAATGTCACAGACTCAGTCTCTGAAGCCTTGATCACCCGTGATGATCCTTCAGAATCGACGGATGAACTCCTCGCGATCATCCTCCGCCACCAGAAACTCAAAGCGGCTACAACTAAGGAAATCCCGTAGCCTCAAACTCGCTCGGTGCACTACAGCGCCGGCTGAATCGAACCGCGGCCCACTGCCCTCGCGTTCCGCCACAATCCGAGCAAATAACTGGGCCATCTCTCTGCACCCTCCTCTCGCTTAGGCCGGACCGAGGTACGGTGCCGCGTTCGCTGGGCCGGCGCTACGGAACTCGCTGTCTTGTATAGATCGGGCTTGAGCCTCGTGACTCGGGTGTCTCGCTAGCGCCTCGCCGCTTTGCCTTCGGGCCTGTTGCCTTACGCCGAGGCATAATCAGCATGAAAGGAATACGTTAGAGGGTCCAACCTATAACACGCCTCTAAGGCACGATCTCAGAGTGAGAAGAATGGAAACCAATCCTAAATATCCTATAGCCTCGACATTGGTGCACAACACACCGATAATCAAGACTTACTAGATACGGTCAGACACTTTCCGAGGATTAATCGCTATGATACCACTTTTGTCGCGACCTGCCCGGCCCGTGATCGTGCCTCACTGGCACCCAAGTAGTCATACATCGAGTAACCAATGGAATATAAAACAAGACAGAAACAGCTTTATAAAATAAGACACGCTTTATGTGAAAACATCGCTTTCTAAGATATATAAATAAACATGGTTCAAGAAGCTACATCCCAAACTGCATAACATGACTATGCACTCTAAGGAAATATACAACTATGGCGGACAGGCCCCGCCATACCTCGATCAGATAAAACTATCTACAACAGGAGATCATACCCAAAAGTAGAGCCTCCTAGAAGATGGAGCTCGACACCAACGCAAAGATCCTAAGGATGCGGATCTAGCACTGGCTGCCTTTACTCACAGATGAACGCAGCCCGGGAGGTCAAGATAACAGTACCAAGTATGTGAAACTATAAAGTACTTTAAATGAAATCAAAGTATTTAAAACCTTTTCACAAATACAATCCCAATCGCACATAGTGCCATATCACAAACAATAACAGAATAGGAAAATCAGAATGTGTCTAGTCTAGGCCGCGAATGATCAAGCAAGGCCAATCACCCATAGTATCATTCTCAAGGCCTAGTCCTCGACTTCCGCACCGCATAGTCACACAGACCCGCACGAGGTATTCCTCGCATCGGGGCAGCTAACCCCAGATCCGCCTAGGCTCCCGCACTCGCATAGCCTCAAAAGACCGCATAGTCTCAACAGACCGCATAGGAATCCCCGCATCGTGCTAAACACCGAATGATCAATCTCGAGCATACCGCTGCCCGCATAGTCTCACAGACCGCACAGCCGATAGACCAAGATCGCGGGCAAGCCCTGTGATAACGCCAAGGGGTAGTGATACAATAACAAGACAACTGACTTACCGGTTAGCAACGTAAGCACGCAAGAATGACCCCTTACACAAAGATTTCAAGATACTAACACGATAGCATCATAATATGTCTACCTATCAAACAATCTTACTACACTTAATGTAAATCAATACAAGACTTTTATAACAAACAAGTAAACAGTTCCTTTTTATATTTCTTAAGTTGTTATACCTAACTTCCCATAAAGCTAGTATAACTCTTAAGCTTTTGTTTTAAAAACCAACTATTTATCTTCCATTAAAACATGATTCAAAGAGTTCTTTGAAATGCATCCGATTCTTATTATTCGTGCTTAAGTCGAAAGACATCACGAGTTATTATTCAGCTTAAGTCAAACGACATTGCCATAGTTATTATTCAGTAACACATGTACGCTCACCGCACTATATATATGTTAAAATATCACGCTTAGGAAGAATCACATACCTTCTGCAAAAAACCTCCCGCTAAGTCAATATGTCGCGCAGAGAATCAAATTTATAATAGTCACAGACATCTATCAAAGTCTAGACTACTCAAGGTCATTCTAAACAGAGGGTTCACAATTCTACTAAAGTCGGGCAGCACAACCCTACTCGGTGAGCTATATAAGTTCATCAGGAAAACAAATTCTATGTGAGTACAGCTCAATTATTCTTCTTTAAACCCTTCTACCGTGATAACTCAATTCTATTCTGTAATATCCTTCTAAGTATTTAATACTTAATCTTATACTTCTACAGTATGCATTCTCTAATACAAAAGAGGGTTAGGATTATTTACCTTGGTAAGCCCAATAATATCCTAGATAAAAGTCGATCCGGAGCAAGGCTTAGCTCCTAAGTTGTACGCTCCGATAGCTCCAAGGAAACCTTAGAAGTTCTTCACAACTTCTACTAAGTACTAAGGGATTTGGGCTAGGTATTTTGGGCATTATAACAATACTTAGAAGGCAACTTTTCTACCAAGGGAGGGGGTAGATTTTGGCTAGGCTAGTGGGTAGGCCTCGCCAAACTCACTCAAAGGGAGGTATCGACGAAAGGCTGGGGAGAGGAGAGGATTTTTCAAGACTGAAGTAATTTGTGGATGAAGAACTCTTCATCTTTAAGGGGTATTTATAGCTCAAGCCATGGCCAACCAATGGCCAAGATGAAGACAAGTGCAAGGCAAGTGTAGGGTGAAGATTTACTACAAACAAATATCCTACCAACTCGACTTGTGCAAAAGGCACAAAAACGTGCCATCCTATTCCAATTGGCCCGCGGACGATTTCAAGTCCACCAATTGGAGGTGCCAAGTGTCGCCTCCCGCTGGTCCAAAATGTTTCGCTTCTAAAAATCCGCAAAAATACTAAATGACATAGCCGAATTTTCTACGAAAGTCGTGGAAACGCTTTCGGGAAAATGATTCTTTTAGTGAGTCAGGCACAAAAACGCCCAAGGCTTAGACTTAAGGCCAACCAGACGACGCCTCACGCACATACCCGGAAATACGGGTATAACAATTGTATTCGCCTTGAAAAGGTGGCAAAGTAAGTAAAACAAAGGAGGTGCTGTCCGATTTTCCGAGAATTTAGCGACTTAGCACCTAGAATATTCTACGCTTGAAATAAGAGGTTAATGGACGATGGTGACCATTATAGGTTGAAGTACTAAGTATAGCGATCCTACTTGAAGAATGGAATAGCTCAAGGTTGAAGTACTTTGGAGCATTTTGCTACCGTCGACAATCGTCGCGAGGTATGTGAACCTCTTCCTTCCTTTGGCATGATTCTATGTATGGAATATACCCGTGGTATCATTTCATGTTTCGTTACTCTTAGAAGTTAAGAGGTAGTCATGTGATCTACTCTATGTAGAACTTTTCCTATCTTTGAGCATGACTAGTTACACGATGTAGTACGGTAGACGACAACACCTTGATATCCTTTACTAGTTTGTGAATAGCCAAGTCGTGAATTGGGAGATTAACTCACTTCTTTGAAAGTATAAAGGATGTCTTAAGTTTTATTAAAGTTAAGGGACTCAAGAGTTTTAAAGTATGTGATACTTGTTCCGCTTTAAACGTATAAGTCCCTCGATAGGAAATTGTTTTTGGCTAAGGTATAAAGTGAATATAACGGCTTTATGGGAAGTTAGTTATATTTGCTTTATGGAAAGATAAGTGATTTGATTTTAGTGAAAAGGCCACTTGTTTTTAAGGCATTAATTGCCTAAGGTTTTATAATAAAATGAGTCACTTGTTTTCTAAAGGTTAAGAGACTAATTTTATTTTTGAAAGTTATGAGAATTGATTTGAAAGTATTTAATACCGGTTTCAAAAAGTAAGTCTCGTTATAAAAGACGTGTTGTCTAAACTATAAAGCGGTTATAACGGCTTTATGGAAAGTTGGTTATAACCGCTATGGAAGGTTAAGAGAATGGTTTTCCTAATAAAGTAATCAAAGAAATAACTTGTGTTAAGGAAGGGCAAATTGTTTTAAAGGTACCAATTGCTTAAGGTTTTAATAAAGAAGTCACTTGATTTAGTTCGTAATCAGATTTCTAAAAAGGTATTGGACTTGTCTCAAAGGTGGATAGGACTTGATACTACGCTGTTAGTATCGGGAAGTTTTATTTGGAAAGGAGTCTTTGAAAAGAATGCACGACGTAGTACTTGGCCCGCTTAATTGAGAATAATTCTATGTGATGCCTTGATTAGTACTTTGGCTTGATTAATTGAGAATTAGTCTAAGTGTGCCTTGATAAGTACTTTGGCTTGATTAACTGAGAATTAGTCTATTTGATAAGTACTTTGGCTTGTTAATTGAGAATAATTCTATGTGATGCCTTGATTAGTACTTTGGCTCGATTAATTGAGAATTAGTCTAAATGTGCCTTGATAAGTACTTTGGCTTGTTAATTGAGAATAATTCTATGTGATGCCTTGATTAGTACTTTGGCTTAATTAATTGAGAATTAGTCTAAATGTGCCTTGATAAGTACTTTGGCTTGTTAATCGAGAATAATTCTATGATGCCTGATTAGTACTTTGCTCGATTAATTGAGAATTAGTCTAAATGTGCCTCGATAAGTACTTTGGCTTGTTAATCGAGAATAATTCTACGTGATGCCTTGATTAGTACTTTGGCTTAATTAATTGAGAATTAGCCCATGTGTCCGTGATAGCCTTCGAGTGCAAGTATTATGGTTTATTACGATGCCGCGACTCCTGGCGAGGTCTACTGTCTTGTAAGTACTGACGCATCGACGTTGACGGATTCCACGTATGCTTCCGCTATTTGTAGTACTTGGGTTAAATTCTGATTCTTATGAAGACATGGTAGTGCTTCCGCTTGTTCGACCTACGAGATAGTGGTAAGAGTATGCCGGCGGTAAACCCCCAAGATGCTATACCACCTTCTCCGTAAGAGTATAAGTGGCGGTAAACCCCAAGACATTATACCCGCTTGTTTTGTATAATGGTTCACGAGATAGGTAAAGTATAAATGAGGCAAGCCCCAAGACGTTATACCACCTTCTCGTGGTAAGAGTATGTGAGGGTAGACCCCAAGATGCTATACCACCTGCTTTACCAACTTCTCCGGTAAGAGTATAAGTGGCGGGTAGACACTCAAGACGCTATACCACCGCTGGGACTCGTGGTCATGTATGCCTATTGGCGTATTATTATATCCCCGGATCGACGATGATGCGATTCCACGCAGAGATATATATACGTGTTGTGTATGTGTACGCCGATCGCGAGGTGGGATGCCACGCGCGACACATGATTATATTTTACACTTGTAGCCGCTTCAGTGATGGGGATTCCACGACACGCTTGATATTAGCGTGATTTGATCGTGTCCCGCATTGGTCGTAGTAAATGTGCCCTTCTTAAAGGGCCGGATTATACTTATGAAAGATAAGTTAAGTTATATAGTAATGAACTTAATGATTTTTCCTAATCATGTGTAAGAATGTGGCTATAACTTTATTGAAAATGGGAAAAGATAATAAGGTGCGATTAAGTTCATGTGGTAATGACACAGATCCGTATGTATTTTTATACTTCTCCTTGTCATTCTTTTGTACGCTTATGATCCACTTATCAGACGTTATTTCACTTCCATATTCTGGTTGCACCGACTTCTTCGGGCCGTCATGCCCGCAGTTTTAGGTACCTGTGTCGTGATCCTGCCTTAGGATCTCGGTTCGCCTTTCGAGAAAGCTCTATTTGCTCCGGATGCTTAGCTCTTGGTACGGTTTTCCCTGAGGTAGTAGATTCATGTATATTCAGGGGTATGGCGGGGCCCTGTCCCGCCACAGTTGTTATTCCTAGAGGTCTGTATTCACATATGTGGTTGGGTCAGAAGAACAGTCAGATTGTACTTTTGATTATGTTTATAGTATGGAAGACGGCCTTATCGGCCAGCCTGTGTTGTCTTTTGTTTACCCATATATTTATGTTGTGTATGTTCCGCTGATATTCTCTGATGTATACCTGAACACGGTGCCTGTGTAGGCACCGCGCGCCCGGGTCGGGTCGTGACAAAAGTGGTATCGAGCGCTTAGTCTCTGGCGTGCTACAGACCGTGTCTCAGTAGTCTTGATTATCGCGTTGTGCACCATATCTATAATCGTGAGGTCGCAGGACATTTAGGATTGGTTTCCATTCTTCTCACCGAGATCAGGCGATAGAGTCAGATTGTTAGTGGTCGCCCTCCCTAACGAGTTATGTTGATCGCAGTACGAGAAAGCGCAGCGACCCAGAACGACTATGTGGATTACGATCCGTTGGTAATGATTATAGTATAGTTGGTATTGTGACATACATCTATACGGAGTTATGTATGCAGGTCGACGCGTGTTGCCTAGAATGATTTTAGAGTACCGTGAATTGGTAAAGACTAACTAGAATCCGGAAGGTATGGAATAGTTAATGAATTTTCGCCAAGGTTTTGTGTTTTATTTCGAGATAATCGGGAAAAGATGAGCCGTCTGACAGGTAGTGAACCCTTAAGAAGCCATGTTAGGAACCTAACTGAATGTCATATTAATAGATTAAGTCGCGTAGTAGGCTTAAGAAAATTGTACCATGAGGTCCGTATAGAGTAAGTAATGGTTCGTGATCAACTACACGATTATGGTATTACGAAAGGCTAGATTCGCTCACGGATCAAAGGTAGGCTTGGAGCATGGAAATCGCGAGCCTAAGAATATTGATAATCGCCGAGACCTTAGATATATAAGGCTCTCGCCATAAGATTTATTATAGACCAAGAATCGAGTTAGTGCGACGCCTGGTCGGGCGGACTGTTACGGTCTCCCATGGCCCGGAAATGGAGCCGACTGGGTAGTAGTTCCGCCACGTGACGGGTCACGGGCGCAAGGCCCAAGTCTAGTTAATTGTTTTACTGTTCGTAGACGCGTTCCACCTAACAGTCGAAAGCCGGAAATGGCCTTATATTGTCTTATAGAGTGACTCCAAAGATTAGGCCGAATTGGTGCAAGTTAGGTATGTATGCTAGAAAGAGTTGGAAGTACGAAAAGATAACCTCTTTCGCTTATGATGGACGGATATACGCAAAGCAGGTATTAGGGCTATGTGTGGCATTATTAGTATGTCGGGTCAGAAAGGAAACTATGTCGCAAATGATAAAGATGGACTCCGAAAGAACATTCGGGGACGACTGTTTCTAAGGGGGAAGAATGTTACACCCCGTATTTTCAGGACATGTTTTAAGAACGACGTAAGAACTCAAAGGTTAAGGTTTGAGACGAGTAAAATTTATCGAATTTTGGAATTTGTGAAAATGAAATATCATGACGAATGAGATACACGCCACCCCTTAACGGTCTCTGACGAAATGTGATGGAGAAAATGGTCATTTGACCCTAATTTAAAAGACCAAGTCTTGCTTGTTATACCGTGATTTCCAGTATGTATGCGAGGACGCACGCATTTAGAATACTGGCAGAAAGATCGAGGAAGAAAGAGGCGATTTTTCCACTAAAAGTTTCCGCTTTTTGTGAAGGAAAAGGTTCGTTAACGGGAATTGATTCCCGATTTGGTATTCTGACTTCCCGAATATTAGAGAATTATGGAATTTTATTTTCTGAATGGTCACGCTGGCCCACTGAGAAATTTACGCTTGTGGCCCGCTTGTTTTTGAGATTTCAGAATTGATATTTTCTAAGACGAAATATTCTGAATCGGGGCGACACGTGTCACCCCATGTGGCACCTCGCCGATTTTACATTTCGGGCACAACACCTGCTAGAGTCGCCGACGAAACGCTTACAGAATCATGGCGGAAAATTCGCTATGTCGCTTTGTTTTTATGGATTTTTCCGAGAGACGAAACATTCTCGACCAACGGAGGTGATACGTGTCACCCTCACAACGGAGACAGTGGGCGCACTCGCCAAACAAGTGGCAAGTCAGCTTGATATTTGTGTAGATATTTGAGGGTTTTTGAGTAGTGGTCTAGTGGTGCACTTGGCTCGATCTTGGCCTTACACTTGCCTTGCACTTGGCAGATCTTGGCCATCGTTGGCCTTCGTTTGCTATAAATACCCTCCTCATAAGACTTATTCATTCACTCTCACTTTGTCTAAGTCTTGAAATCCCTCCTCCTCTAGTAGCTCTCGCCCAAGCCTCTCCTCCCTCCTCCTCAGGCCTTTGGCCGAGAAGGTCCCCTCATGTGCTAGCAACGGGTACCCCTAGCCTAGTTGTTTTCGTGATAATACCCTTGTCAGGTATAGAAATACTCCCTAGTATTGTTATAATGCCCAAAATACCTTAGCCTTGTACCTTGTAGTATTCCAAAGATACCTCTTACGTAGAGTCCTAAATACTACCTTTGTCCTTTTAGTCTCAAACCAAACCCTAAGGAAATCTTCATAGTTGGTCAAGTAATTGAGCAGGTTGGTTAGAACTTCTGGCGGTTGCTCGAGTGGCTCGAGCGCACTGAGAGCTAAACCTGCTCGTGAGCGACATTAAACTCGGATAATTTTGGGCTTATCGAGGTAATTATCTTGTCCTCTATTGTAATTGGAAATTACATGTTTGTTAGATATATAGTTGAAGATACTATATATGGAACTATACTTAGTATTCGGCAATGTCTTTTGACTTAAGCCCAAGAATTAAGAATCAACTAAATCAGATTTACATAGGATCAGACAAAGAGAGTTTGTGTAGATTTGTACACGCCCCGTTAGACGTGTAAAACCCCCGGTTGGCTTGGTAGCCACTCGATAGAGGAGATTTACGCTGTCATGTGAGGTCTAATTTTCTATGTAAAGATGTAAACTTATGTTTTGGGGTTAATAGACGCAGGACCTTTATAAAGTGAAAGTATTAAGAGTAGCGATTCTACTCGAGGAGTGGAAAGGGCTAGTGCGTTGTAGTACTGGAGCATTTTGCTTATCGTCGATAAATCGTCGCGAGGTATGCGAACCTCTTCCTATCTTTTCTAGCATGATTGTCATGAACTATGTAGTACGGTAGACGCATACGTGCAAGTGATTTGGTCGTTAAAACATACGGTGTTATAATAGCTTTACGGGAAGTTAGTTATAACGACCTTATGTAAGTGAAAATGGTTTATCGACGTTAGAAGTTAAGAGACTTGATCTTATAAGATAAAGAGACTTAACTTATTTGTTTTAATGTGAATGTTTGTGTGAAACCTCATTCGTGAGTAATGAGTACTTGGTTTTTAAAGCGGATAATGTTTTATCGATTTCGAATCGTAACGTATCGGCTGCACTATCGCAGCTAATAATAAAGGAAAATGTATTGAATAATGACGGTTGTATTAAAACCAAGAGAAACCTCCATCCGCATGTAAGCTAAGACGAGACAAAATGATATTACATTTTCTAGATCACGGTCAGTAATAAGATCGTTATAAACAAAGAATAAACTACTCACATATATGACATATGTTACTCAATTGTTTTAAAAGAGATTAAGACTATGAGTTATGAAACCTTTCTAAAATAAGTGACTTGAGCATTTGAAAACGAGTTTGAGTAATCAAACTAGGCAAACCGGAACTTAGGAAAAGAATGTTGTTACTTGATTTTGAAAAGGAATGGGTTGGTCATTCTAATACTACGGGTATAGGGTGACTTTATAAAAGTAATGGATCTCTTTAAAAGAACTTAACGATGTAGTACTTGGGGTTAAAACCCGACTTTGGTATAAAATGAAAGTACTTTGTGTTGTCGTGAAACTTGCCTATGCTTGTTGTCGCTAAGCTTGGCTATGCTTATCGTGATAACCTCGTGGTTGTGCAAAGCGTTGTATTTCGTGTTACCGCCTCTCGATGGAGGTCGGTTGACTTGTTGAGAACTTACTCGACGCGCTTCAGCGACGAGAAATTCCACGCACGCCTCGCTGATAGTATTATTGTTGTTAATCACTTTGGACATACCGACACGATGCGTAGCGCATCGCATGCTTCCATTTTGGTTAAGGTCTGTGGTTAATCGCTTTGGATATATCGACACCGACGCGTAGCGCATCGGGCATGTTTCCATTTTGATTATCGCCAGGATTTCCTTTCGACATACCGACACGACGCGTAGCGCACGGTATGCGCCCATTTGGAATGCCGCCCTATTGTTTCCTCTCGACATATCGACACGATGCGTAGCGCATCGCATGCGCCCATTTGGAAAGTTGTCTTATTGTTTCTTCGACATACCGACACGATGCGTAGCGCACGTATGCTTCCATCCGATTGCCGTCTTGTTGTCGAGGTCACATGGACATGTCTACACCGATGCAAGATTCCGGCACGCGCCGCGATGCGACCGATTGATGTGGGCGTGAGACCCATAGTTATATCGAGTGACGCATCGCTTATGTCGCGAATCAGAATGGTTATCATACATGTCTCCCGCTTTATATAGACTAGTATGATTTCATTTACGCCTTTGTACAAGCCACATACTTGGTACCCAGATCGACTCTCGGGGCCGCGCTCATGCCGCAGTAGAGGTACATCGGCCGTGGATCCTCGCCATGATCACGCCAACAGATTCAAGCCCGCTTTCTCCGAGGCTTATCTTTTGCAGTGTTCTCGAGTTGTAAGTTCTGTACATCTGTGGTATGGCGGGCCCCGTCCCGCCATAGTCATCAGATATCTTAGAGGTCCAGAGTACCGCTGTGTGGTTGTAAAAGGATTAAACTGCTCGTGTTTTATGTATATACTAAGGCAACCGCTTTGGTTGGCCTGCTTATTTATTATATCTCTTGTATAATGACTCGCGTTTTATGTTCCGCTGATTTTTCTCTCGATGTATGTATCGCCAGGTGCCCGGTAAGGCACTACCACGCCCGATTTTCGGGGCGTGACATAGTGGTATCGTGAGCGCTTAATCCTCTGAAAGTGTCTACAGCACCGCGTTCAGTAGTCTTGATTATCCGGTGTCAGGCACCACATCTATAATCGTGAGGCTATAGGACATTTAGATTGGTTTCCATTCTTCTCATTCCGAGATCGTGCCTTAGAGTCAGAAAGAAGTCAGACTCTCCGACGATCTCGCTTTACCGCTTATGCCTCCGCTAAGGCAACCAGAGCCTGGGGCAAGGCAGCCGAGGGTGCCGCTAGCGAGATACAGAGGAGTACGCAGGCGCAGCCCGCACAAGACTGAGGTCAGGCTTCAGACGGCTGGTTTCGCGACGCCGCCAAAGACCAAAGAGTTTAGAGCCGCAGTGGTCGACGAGACTACAAGACTCGAGCCTCCACCCCACACCAGGCGCAGGAGACGGGTTACGCGAGATGGCCCGCTTGGGCCGTGGTCAGGCCGATACATGGCGACAGCCGACGCAGCAGCCCGCCCAGAGCACCAGCCGTTCACCCCGAGCAGATAGTTTGAGGCTACGGACTTTCTCGAAGTCAGAGCCCGCCAGAGTTTTACGGTCGAGGCTCGAGGATGATCCGCAGGAGTTCATCCGGCAGCTACGATCACGCGGTGATCAAGGCTTCAGAGACCGAGTCCGGACCTTTGTTCGCATCGGCCGCGTGATACCGCCGATTGGTTTGATTCACGAGCTTTCTGGAGAGCACGCACTCAGCAGATGGGATGAGTTTTCGGGCTTTCTCACGCACTTCGCCTCCGCATTTGCGAGGGCACGCCGGCGATTTTTGTTATCGAGACAGAGGGCGACCGCCGTGAGTACAATGTCGAAGTTCGATTCTTCGCTCGACATGTCCTCGCGCTTAGTTGCGTATACGGAGGATAGGTGCATCGCTACGCCACCGCTTGATGATTATATGGCCGAAGTCTTGCGGTGTTTTCTTCACCGCATGGACATTGCCCGCACGCAGCTCATGCACCAGACGCGAGGCACGAGGGTCGACTTAACGACCGGATCAGCCAGAAGAGGCCGTGACTCGCAGGTCCTTTGCGGCTTTCGAGGCGGACCGCCTCAAAGAAGAAAGTTAGTTATATACCCCCACCGCATGCAGTGGTCCTCCACCGCCTTCGTGAGCGTCGTGGCTCCGCGGTTCAGATTTTCGGCAGAGCAGTGGTGTTAACCACCAAGCCACCCCTACCTCGCTGCGGACTATCGCGTAGACTCCATTTTGGAGAGTGTCGCTAGATTGGGAGTTTGTTTTGCATGCCACGCCAGGCCATTTTTCGAGGAACCGTCTCACCAAGGGAAGCGCGGATGTTACGACTCACCTTCGTGATCCGTGGGTCTGGTTTATCACCTTCTACACGCATACACCGGGCAGGCGTGCCTATGATTAGAGCGAGCAAGAGCTTCGTGTATATCCTTAACCTCTAGAGTTTTGGTACGCTTGTTATGATGATCTCATTATCAGGTGCTATGTACGGATAGCATTGTGATATTGTGAGTTTGAAAACACGTTTAGTCGGGAGGTTACGACGTGGCACGGTAAGATGAACCTTAGACTATGTTACGATCGAGACCTTGTGGTGCGTCGTCGAGATTAAAGATTCGCTTTATGTTTGACTTTTATCGAGTAGTAGTATACGGGATTTATTTGTGTGATAAGTCCGCGGGTAGTGGAGACGGAAGTGGTAGCTTTCATGACGTGAATTAGTAAGATTGTTCCGGATCGGGAACAAGAGTTTGGCACGGCCGCTGGTCGGGTCGAGGACGGATACGGTCAACCTGCAGCCCGGATTAAGGTGGGGTCAGTTCGTGGTCCCGCGAGGTAGGGTCACGAGGATGCTAGGCCCAAGTTTGTATGATCATCGATGAGTTCGTGGACGCGCTCGACTGCAGCCGTTCGTAAAGGCCGGAATGGCCTTACGAAGTTCGAGGTTAGTAAGATGACCAAGTTCGAGGTGGTGACTCCAAGGTTTTGGGAACCGGCGATGACTGGCGTGGTACGATGCTAGAAGAGTTCAAGTGTTCGGAAGCGGCACGACGAGTAAGGCGAAGATAACGCGTGTTATTTCGCGACTAAGCCGCGGCGCTGCAATTTGTTAAGAGCTTCTTCGATATCCGCTCATAGGAACATTCGGACGCAATGTTTCTGGCGAGGAGAATGTTATACCCCGATTTCCGCAGTATGTATGCGAGGACGACGCATTTGAGAATCACGGCAGAAAGATTGGAAAGGAAGAAAGAGGCGATTTTTCCACTAAAAGTTTCCGCTTTTTGTGAAGGAAAAGGTTCGTTAACGGGAATTGATTCCCGACGGTATTCTGACTTCCTGAATATTAGAGAATTATGGAATTTTATTTTCTGAATGGTCACGCTGGGCCCACGGAGAAATTTACTTTTGCGGGCCCGCTTTGTTTTTGAGATTTCCAGAATTGGATATTTTCGAAGACGAATATTCGGCGAATCGGGCGACACGTGTCACCCCACGTGGCACCCTTGGCCGATTTTACATTCGGGCACAACACCCTGCTAGAGTCGCTTTCGACTAAACGCTTACAGAATCATGGCGCGGAAAATTCCGCTTATGTCGCTTTGTTTTTTATGGATTTTTCCGAGAGACGAAACATTCTCGACCAACGGAGGGTGACACGTGTCACCCTCACAACGGAGACAGCGCACTGGCCGAAACAAGTGGCAAGTCGGGCTTGATATTTGTGTAGATATTTCAGGGTTTTGGGCCGAGTAGGTCTAGGGTGCACTTGGCTTGATCTTGGCCTTACACTTGCCTTGCACTTGGCTAGATCTTGGCCATTGGTTGGCCTTTGGGTTTGCTATAAATACCTCCCTTGTGAAGACTTATTCATTCACTCTCACTTTGTCTAAGTCTTGAAATCCCTCCTCCCTCTAGTAGCCTCGCCCCAAGCCTCCTCCTCCTCCTCCTTGTGGCCTTTGGCCGAGAAGGTCCCCTCATGGTGCTAGCCGTGGGTACCCCCTAGCCTAGTTGTTTTCGTGATAATACCCTTGTGTGGTATAGAAATACTCCCTAGTATTGTTATAATGCCCAAAATACCTTAGCTTGTACCTTGTAGTATTCCAAAGATACCTCTTTACGTAGAGTCCTAAATACTACCTTTGTCCTTTTAGTCTCAAACCTAAACCCTAAGGAAATCTTCATACTTGGTCAAGTAATCGAGCAGGTTGGTTAGAACTTCTGGCGGTTGTTCGAGTGGTTCGGAGCGCACTGAATGAGCTAAACCTTGCTCGTGAGCGACATTAAACTCTGATAATTTTGGGCTTATCGAGGTAATTATCTTGTCCTCTATTGTAATTGGAAATTACATGCTTGTTAGATATATAGTCAAGATACTATATACGGAACTATACTTAGTATTCGCAATGTCTTTTGACTTAAGCCCAAGAATTAAGAACCGAACTAAACTGTATTTACATAGGATCAGACAAAGAGGCTTGTGTAGATTTGTACACGTCCGGTTAGACGTGTAAAACCCCCGGTCAGGCTTCGTAGCCTACCGATAGAGAGAGATTTACGCTGTCATGTGAGGAGGTCGCCGAATTTTCTATGTAAAGATGTAAACTTATGTTTTGGGGTTAATAGACGCCAGACCTTTATAGTGAAAGTACTAAGAGTAGCGATTCTACCGAGGAGTGGAAAGGGCTAGTGCGTTGTAGTACTTGGAGCATTTTGCTTATCGTCGATAAATCGTCGCGAGGTACGTGAACCTCTTCCTATCTTTTCTAGCATGATTGTCATGAACTATGTAGTACGGCAGACGCATACGTGCTAAGTGATTTGGTTGTTAAAACATATGGTGTTATAATAGCTTTACGGGAAGTTAGTTATAACGACCTTATGTAAGTGAAAATGGTTTATCGACGTTAAGTTAAGAGACTTGATCTTATAAGATAAGAGACTTAACTTATTTGTTTTAATGTGAACGTTTGTATGAAACCTCATTCGTGAGTAATGAGTACTTGGTTTTAAAGCGGATAATGTTTTACCGATTTCGAATCGTAATGTATCGGCTGCACTCATCGCAAATAAGTAATAAAGGAAAATGTATCAATAATGATGTGTCAGATTAAAACCAAGAGAAACCTCCATCCGCATGTGTTAAGACGAGACAAAATGATATTACATTTTCTAGATCACGGTCACTGTAATAAGATCGTTATAAACAAAGAATAAACTACTCACATATATGACATATGTTACTCAATTGTTTTAAAAGAGATTAAGACTATGAGTTATGAAACCTTTCTAAAATAAGTGACTTGAGCATTTGAAAACGGTAGCTTCGAGTAATCAAACTAGGTAAACCGAACTTAGGAAAAGAATGTCATACTTGATTTTGAAAAAGGAATGGGTTGGTCATTCTAATACTACGGGTATAGGTGACTTTTATAAAAGTAATGGATCTCTTTAAAAGAACTTAACGATGTAGTACTTTGGGGTTAAAAACCCGACTTTGGTATAAAATGAAAGTACTTTCGTTGTTGTGAAACTTGCTTACTTGTTGTTGTGAAGGCTATGCTTATTGCACTCATAACCCTGCAAAGCGTTGTATTTGTGTTACCGCCTCTCATGGAGGGGTTGACTTGTTGAGAACTTACTCGACGCGCTTCAGCGACGAGAAATTCCACCGCACGCCTCGCTGATAGTATTATTGTTGTTAATCACTGACATACCGACATCGACGCGCACGCATGCTTCCATTTTGGTTAAGGTCTGCGTTAATCGCTGATATATCGACACGACGCGTGAAGCGCACGTATGTTTCATTTTGATTATCGCCAGGATTTCTCGACATACCGACACGACGCGTAGCGCACGCATGCGCCCATTTGGAATGCCGCCCTATTGTTTCCTCTCGACATATCGACACGATGCGTAGCGCACGTACGCATGCGCCCATTTGGAAAGTTGTCATTGCTTTCTTCGACATACCGACACGACGCGTAGCGCACGTATGCTTCCATCCGATTGCCGCTTGTTGAGGTCATATGGACATGTCTACACCGATGCAAGATTCCGGCACGCGCTACGCGAATTCTCGATTGATGCTGCGGGCGCGAGACCCATAGTTATATCGAGTGACGATCGCTTTATGTCAGAATCAGCTGGTTATCATACATGCCTCCGCTTATATAGACTAGTATGATTTCATTTACAGCTACGCATACATATTGGTACCGTTACCGATTTTCCTTCGGCCGCGCTCATGCCGCAGTAGGTACATCGTGGATCTTCGCCATAGATCACGCCAACAGATTAAGCTCAGCTCGAGGCTTATCTTGGCAGTGTTCTCGAAGTTGTGAGACATTCAGAGGTGGCGGTTCGCCCCGCCATATAGTCATCAGGTTGGGAGAACAGAAGGCGGTGGTTGTAAAGATTAATCGCTCGTGTTTTACGATACGTAAGGCAATCGTTGTCAGCTCGCTTATTTATTATATCTCTGTATAATGACTCATGATGTTCCGCCGATTTTTCTCGATGACGACGACGCCAGGTGCCCGGTAGCGCACCACGCCCGATTTTCGGCGTGACATTGTTAGCCTTATGTGACGCCCAAACTCCGGCCCACATCGTGCCTTACCCCGCACCCTAGTGATACAACATCGAGAAAACCAATGAAATAAAAACTTTACACATGAAATGAGAGACATAAATAAATGACAGCTAACCCAACCGCTGCCTTCAAGATATATACATAAAACCCGAACAGCTTATCCTTTTACAAACTCGCCACAACAAAGGCTGCACTTAAGATATACAACAACTATGACGGACAGGTTCTCGCCATACCCTCAATGTACAAGTACCTACAATGACAGGACTATACTAAAAGATAAGCCTCCGAGGAACGGAGCTTCCTAACGCCGAATCGCGATCCTATGAGCGAGATCAATCAATCGTGTACTCTACCGCGCAGATGAACGCAGCCCAAGCGAGGTCAAGACAACAGTACCAAGTATGTGAAATCGAAAATATCAGAATGAAATCACATTTCATCATTTTATAAAACCATTTCGCAATAAGTAAACATGTCAAGTAAGGACGATATCCCTAATAATCACTCACACATAATTACGGGTCTCACGCCATAATACCACTCATGCCCGTGGAACTCATTCTCACCGCAGCATACATGATGTAAAACAACACCCATATGTGAACTCAACACTAGATCCCGCTCGCCATCAAAACCGACGCCAAGTAGAATAGCCAACTACTACCCAAAAGCTAGTCATATCCCATCACGGCAAGGTACTAAGCCAACTACTACCCAAAAGCTAGCCACGCAATCGCCGAGGCAAGTATCTTAAGCTAACGATAATAGCCTACCGTCTCACAAGATATGACCGAGGCAAGTATCTTAAGCTATCTACCGAGGCTACCGCAGACACGAAAATGACCGTAACAAGTATCTAAAGTGTGCTCGAACCACACGCATAAAACTAAGCCCGTGATCGCCGTCACCGCGCAAGCTTCATGGATTAGCGGTCCATGGACTAACAAATCAACCTCACAATGACCGCATGCCCCGATCTTACCTCTAAGTCATGGCCATGAAACCATCCCATCGACGATGCCCGTGGAACATCCATCACGCCAAGATGTCCAAAGGAAATAAATCGATAGCCGCCTCCTGCAGAGTCACGATGCGAAACAACCACCAATACTCAAAGTGGACGATACTGTGGACCACCCAACGCCGATGTCCAAATAATCAATCGATAATGGCCTCCTGCAGAGTCACGAAGACATCAACAAAACACTTGCACATCAAAGACTATCACAACAAGCATAGGCAAGTTTAACATACATTCATTTTAACCAACCATCAGTGTTTCAAACCCAAAATACTATATACTTCCCTTCTTTCAAAAAGACCTCTTTGTACGTAAAGCCACATGATACTAATACTCGTAGTATATAAATAAAACACGTTTTACTTTTAAAACCAAATTACTTCACCTTCAGAAAATCTTTACAAAACCTAACTTTTCCGTCAAAAATCACATCTTCCTTTCTTTCCAAAATTTATGTCGTATTCTCGCACGCACGCCCTCACATACATACCCCGAACTACGGTATAACATTCTTCCTTAGAAACATTCGTCCCAATGTTCCTTCTAAGTCTCCAAACGAACGCAGCGTCAGATAGTCTTCACTACTATACTTACGAAACCAATCACGCCATCAATGGCCATAGTATAACATACAAATCCAAGCTAACGAGGAAATCATTTCTAATCTCACAACAGCCTCCTACTAGCTTCAATTTACTCTAAGGCCTATCTCCGCCTTCACGATCCGATTCTCGATCGAACACATCCCCGAACTCATACGATGGTTACCTAAACTCGCCTAGCACTCTCCTCGCGACGCCAAACCCGGCCCACATCGGTGCCTTACCCGGCACCCTAGTGATACAACATCGAGAAAACCAAATGGAAATAAAAACTTTACACATGAAATGAGACATAAATAAATAGACAGCCAACCCAACTGCCTTCAGATATATACATAAAACCCGAACGCTTATCCTTTTACAAACCCCGCCACAACAAAGCATGCACTTAAGATATACAACAACTATGATCGACAGGGCTCGCCATACCTCGAATGTACAAGTACCTACAATGACAGGACTATACCAAAAGATAAGCCTCCGAGGAACGGAGCTTCCTAACGCTGAATCGCGATCCTATGAGCGAGGATCAACCAACTGTGTACTCTACCGCGCAGATGAACGCAGCCCGGGCGAGGTCGCATAACAGTACCAAGTATGTGAAACTGAAAATATCAGAATGAAATCACATTTCATCATTTTATAAAACCATTTCGCAATAAGTAAACAATTATGTCAAGTAAGGGACGATATCCCGAATAATCACTACACATAATTACGGGTCTCACGCCATAATACCACTCATGCCCGTGGAACTCATTCTCACCGCAGCATACGATGTAAAACAACACCCATATGTGAACTCGAACACTAGATCCGCTCGTCTATCAAAACCGACGGCCAAGTAGAATAGCCAACTACTACCCAAAAGCTAGTCATATCCCATCACTGCAAGGTACTAAGCCAACTACTACCCAAAAGCTAGCCACGCAATCGCCGAGGCAAGTATCTTAAGCTAACGTCAATAGCCTACCGCCTCACAAGATATGACCGAGGCAAGTATCTTAAGCTATCTACCGAGGCTACCAGACACGAGAAAATGACCGTAACAAGTATCTAAAGTGTGCTCGAACCACACGCATAAACCAAGCCCGTGATCGCCGTCACCGCGAAGCTTCATGGATTAGCGGTCCATGGACTAACGATCAACTCACAACGACCGCATGCCCGGCATCTTACCTCTAAGTCATGGCCATGAAACCATCCCATCGACGCATGCCCGTGGAACATCCATCACGCCGATGTCCAAAGGAAATAAATCGAATAGCCGCCCTCCCGCAGAGTCACGAAGACAAAAACAACCCAATACTCAAAGTGGACGATACTGCGACCACCCAACGTCGATGTCCAAATAATCAATCGATAGCCGCCTCCTGCAGAGTCACTAAAGACATCAACAAAACACTTGCACATCAAAGACTATCACAACAAGCATAGGCAAGTTTAACATACATTCATTTTAATCAACAATCCGGGTTTCAAACCCAAAATACTACATACTTTCCTTCTTTCAAAAAGACCTCTTTCTACGTAAAAGCCACATGATACTAATACTCGTAGTATATAAAGAAAACACGTTTTACTTTTAAAACCAAATTACTTCACCTTCGTAAAAATCTTTACAAAAACCGGAACTTTTCCGTCGAAAAAATCACATCTTCCTTTCTTTCCAAAATTTATGTCGTATTCTCGTACGTACGTCCTCACATACATACCCTGGAACTACGGGGTATAACACCTTAGAGCTTGACAACCTTGACCAAGTCAATGACCCCACTTAGTCTTGATATTTAGAAAGACTTCATCCAAGCCACCCAATTGGTTACATCTTGACCCTCCATGTCCCTATATAATACTAGTAGTAGTGAGACAAGTCCACACTTAGAAAAAAATTTCAAGAGAATTGGAAGAGCTAGAGCTTAGCTCTCGGCTTCATCAAGAAAAAGGAAGAAAAATTTTCGTTGCTTGTCCATTAAGCTCCAAACTTTAACCCAAGGTTCTTGAGTGTATAGTAAGCATATCTCAATAGAAAAACCCCGGAAAAAGAGAGTTTTCGTATTAGTCGCAAAGTGAAAACCTAGTGGCTTTCTAGGTTTTGGATTGGAAGTTTGAAGGAAAGTTGTTGGTGTGGTTCTAAGGGTCTCAACAAGCGGATGAAGTGTCTTGGAGAGGCTCTAAACTACTAAGGAGCGACTTGATTGGAATGGATTAAGACTCATAAGGTATAATCTTGTCTTTTAAAGGTGTTACAATATTATATATTTATATTGTTGTTGTTAGCTTTACTTTTTGATAGCATGAAGTTGATATGTTGAAGTTATAATTATTATGGAGTGCTTGTAGCTAAATCCAAATGTTATATAAGCCACTTGAAAATTTGATTACTAATTGGTCGCTTATTAGAAATCGTCGCATGTCACTTACTTAAAGATTATGGTTGTTATAATCAAATGCGACTTGATATCATGTTATGCTACCAATTTGGATTGAAATGGAAATTGGATAAGAATTGGTATTGTTGAACTCAAGGTGGCCGAATTTGTACTTGTGGTTTGTAATAGTTTGTTATTCATATGTATTGGACTACCTTCTATATCAGGTGAGCCAATCAATCAGAGTATAGTTAATTATTTGTATCGACTACCTTATAGATTGTGGTGAGCCAATTAGGGCTGTTTGGTTATTGTATTCGCCTTGAAAAAGGTGGCAAAGTAAGTAAAAACAAAGGAGGCTTTGTCCGATTTTCCGTAGAATTTAGCGACTTAGCACCTAGAATATTCTACGTTTGAAATAAGAGGTTAATGGACGATGGTGACCATTATAGGTTGAAGTACTAAGTATAGCGTATCCTACTGAAGAATGGAATAGCTCAAGGTTGAAGTACTTTGGAGCATTTTGCTACTTGTCGACAATCATCGCGAGGTATGTGAACCTCTTCCTTCCTTTGGCATGATTCTATGTATGGAATATACCTGTGGTATCATTTCATGTTTCCTGTTACTCTTAGAAGTTAAGAGGTAGTTGTGTGATCTACTCTATGTAGAACTTTTCCTATCTTTGAGCATGACTAGTTGCGATGTAGTGCGGTAGACGTCAACACCTTGATATCCTTTACTAGTTTGTGAATAGCCAAGTCGGGTGAATTGGGAGATTAACTCACTTCTTTGAAAGTATAAAGGATGTCTTAAGTTTTATTAAAGTTAAGGGACTTCAAGAGTTTTAAAGTATGTGATACTTGTTCCGCTTTAAACGTATAAGTCCCTTGGATAGGAAATTGTTTTTGGCTAAGGTATAAAGTGAATATAACGCTTTATGGGAAGTTAGTTATATTTGCTTTATGGAAAGATAAGTGATTTGATTTTAGTGAAAAGGCCACTTGTTTTTAAGGCATTAATTGCCTAAGGTTTTATAATAAAAGAGTCACTTGTTTTCTAAAGGTTAAGAGACTAATTGTATTTTTGAAAGTTATGAGAATTGATTTGAAAGTATTTAATACTTGGTTTCAAAAAGTAAGTCTCTTGGTTATAAAAGGAACGTGTTGGTCTAAACCATAAAGGGTTATAACGGCTTTATGGGAAGTTGGTTATAACGGCTTTATGGAAGGTTAAGAGAATGGTTTTCCCTAATAAAGTAATCAAAGAAATAACTTGTGTTAAGGAAGGGCAAATTGTTTTAAAGGTACCAATTGCTTAAGGTTTTTAATAAAGAAGTCACTTGATTTGTAGTTCGTAATTGTATTTCTAAAAAGGTATTGTGACTTGTCTTGAAAGGTGGATAGGACTTGATACTACGGTTGTTAGTATCGGGGAAGTTTTATTTGGAAAGGAGTCTTTTGAAAAGAATGTACGTACGTAGTACTTTGGCCTGTTTAATTGAGAATAATTCTATGTGATGCCTTGATTAGTACTTTGGCTTGATTAATTGAGAATTAGTCTAAGTGTGCCTTGATAAGTACTTTGGCTTGTTAAATGAGAATTATTCTATGTGATGCCTTGATAAGTACTTTGGCTTGATTAACTGAGAATTAGTCTAAATGTGCCTTGATAAGTACTTTGGCTTGTTAATTGAGAATAATTCTATGTGATGCCTTGATTAGTACTTTGGCTTGATTAATTGAGAATTAGTCTAAATGTGCCTTGATAAGTACTTTGGCTTGTTAATTGAGAATAATTCTATGTGATGCCTTGATTAGTACTTTGGCTTAATTAATTGAGAATTAGCCTATGTGTGCTGGTGATAGCCTTTGAGTGCAAGTATTATGGTTTATTACGATGCTGCGACTCTCGGTTGGCCGAGTGTCTTGCCTTGTTGAAGTACTTGGACGCATCGACAAGGATGTGGGATTCCACGGTATGCTTCCGTTATTTGTAGTACTGGGTTAAATTCCGGATTCTTATGAAGATACGGTAGTGCTTCGCTTGTTTGACGGCCGAGATAGGGTAAGAGTATAAGTGAGGGTAAACCCCAAGATGCTATACCACCTTCTCCGTGGTAAGAGTATAAGTGAGGGTAAACCACCAAGACATTATACCCCCTGCTTGTTTTGTATAATGGTCGGTTGAGATAGGGTAAGAGTATAAATGAGGGGCAAGCCCCAAGACGTTATACCACCTTCTCCAGGGTAAGAGTATAAGTGAGGGGTAGACCCCCAAGATGCTATACCACCTGCTTTACCAACTTCTCCAGGGTAAGAGTATAAGTGAGGGGTAGACCCCCAAGACGCTATACCACCGGTGGGACTTGGTGTTCATGTATGCCTATTGGCGTATTATTATATCCTGGACTGTCGACAGTGATGTGGGATTCCACGGGCAGGAGATATATATATGTGTTGTGTATGTGTACGCCGACTGTGAGGTGGGATGCCACGGGCGCGACACATGATTATATTTTTACACTTGTAGCCGTCGGCAGTGATGGGGGATTCCACGGACACGCTTGATATTAGTGTGACTTGATCGCGTCCCAGATTGGGCCGGGTAGTAAATGTGCCCTTCTTAAAGGGCCGGATTATACTTATGAAAGATAAGTTAAGTTATATAGTAATGAACTTAATGATTTTTCCTAATCATGTGTGTAAGAATGTGGCTATAACTTTTATTGAAAATGGGAAAAGATAATAAGGTGCGATTAAGTTCATAAGTGGTAATGACACGGCAGGATCTGGTATGTATTTTTATACTTGTCCTTGTCATTCTTTTGTACAGTTATGATCTGCTTATCAGACGTTATTTCGCTCCATATTCGCACTGTTTCACCGACTTCTTCAAAGCTGCGTTCATGCCCGCAGGTTTTAGGTACCCAGGTTGGTGATCCTTGCTCTTAGGATCTCGGTTCAGTCTTTGAGAGAAAGCTCCATTTGCTCCGGAGGCTTAGCTCTTGGTACGGTTTTCCCTGAGGTAGTAGATTCATGTATATTCAGGGGTATGGCGGGGCCCTGTCCCGCCACAGTTGTTATTCCTAGAGGTCTGTATTCACATATGTGGTTGGGCTGTAAGAACTGAGTTGTACAGTTGTACTTTTGATTATGTTTATAGTATGGAAGGCGGCCTTATCGGCCAGCCTGTGTTGTCTTTTGTTTACACATATGTTTATGTTGTGTATGTTCCGCTGCTATTCTCTGATGTATACCAACAGGTGCCTGTGTAGGGCACTATCGCGCCCGGTCGGGTCGTGACAGGATTATGTTATGAAAGATAAGTAAGTTATATGGTAATGAACTTGACGATTTTTCCCAAACATGTACGTAAGAAAGTGACTATAACTTTTATTGAAAATGGGAAAAGATAATAAGGTACGATTAAGTTCATAAGTGGTAATGACACGGCAGGATCTGGTATGTACTTCTTTTATACTTGCCCTGTCATTCTTTTGTACAGTTATGATCTGTTTACTGTACTTTATTTCTGTTCCATATTCGGTACCTGTTGTACTGACCCCCTTCGGGGGGCTGCGTTCATGCCCGCAGGTTTTAGGTACACAGGTTGGTGATCCTTGCTCTTAGGATCTCGGTTCAGTTTTTGGGAAAAGCTCCATTTGCTCCGGAGGCTTATCTCTTGGTACGGTTTTCCCTGAGGTTGTAGATTCATGTATATTCAGGGGTATGGCGGGGCCCTGTCCCGCCACTGTTGTTACGTTAAAACTCTTAGAGGTCTGTAGTCACATATTGTGGGTCAGTTTGTAAAGGAAAGGAGGCAACTGCTTCGTTTATGTATTTACTATCCAGGGAGGTAGCCTTATCGGCTAACCTGTTGATTTTATCTTTGTTGATTTATTTATAAGTTTCATGTATGTTCCACGATTATCTCTCGATGTATACTGTAGGGGTGCCTGTAGGGCACCCATGCCCGGGGTCGGGTCGTGACATTTACCCCTCATTTATACTCTTACCCTGGAGAAGGTGGTCTAACGTCTTGGGGGTTTACCCCTCATTTATACTCTTACCCTAACTCAACCGACCATCATACATAACATAAGCCCTACCGGCTTATCATACATAACATAAGCACTACCGACTTACCATACATAACATAAGCACTACCGACTTATCATACATAACATAAGCACCACCGGCTTACCATACATAACATAAGCACCACCGGCTTATCATACATTATATAAGCAAGTTAAGAAATCCCCCTAACTTCTTATTAGTCTTATTCACATACACTCTCATTTTAGTTTACTTAAGGCACTAACATTTCATTGTAAAATTCGGGAATTTAACCCAAAGTACTACGTACTTTTATTCTTTTAAAATGACTCTTTTTCATATAAAACTTCCAAGATACTAATAACCGTAGTATCAAGTCATATCTACTTTTCAAGACGAGTCACATTACCTTTTAGAAATATAATTAGGCTTCTAAATCAAGTGACTTCTTTCTTTAAAACCTTAAGCAATTGGTACCTTTAAAACAATTTGCCCTTTATTTCAAATCATTTCTTTTCTTACATTACTGAAGAAAACCATTCTTTTAATCTTCCATAAAGTTGTTATAACCGACTTCCCATAAAGCCGTTATAACTCTTTATGTCTTAGACAAATTCATTGCTTTTACAACCAAGAGACTTATATTTTCAAATCAAATAGCATAGCCTTCAAAATACTTCAAGTCTCTTAACTTTTGAAATCAAGCTTCTTTAACTTTAGAAATCAAGTCTCTTATCTTTAAAATGGCAAGGAATCAATTCTTTCCAAATCAAGTATTCTATACTTTTAAATCAATTCATTTCTTCCTTTAAGAATCAAGTCCCCAACTTGAAAAATAAAGTCTCTTAACCTTTTAAGAATTTGAGGTTCATAGTCTTCAAACTTCATACGTAAATTCTTATAAATTAAGTAACATATACTTTGGTGCGTTGTGAATAAGTTATACTTATTTATAACGATCTTAATCAAGTAGCCATGATCTAGAAAATGTAATACAATTTTGTCTTATCTTAGCTTCTATGCAGATGGAGAATTCTACTCATTTTAACTTAATTGATTGTCATTACATTTTCCTTTATTAACGTTGCAGTGTCTTGTTCGATACTTATTCTCATTTGTGTCGTAACTTAGCCAAGTCAACTTGGCTCCAAAATACCTCCTAACGACTCTTACTAACATCCCCCATAAGACTTGGTAAGAACTTAGGATAACTTAGACATAACCCTTACGTAGAGTAAATCAACATACATACCTCTTAACTTCTAAGAGTAGAAGGAATCATGAAATAGTACTACATGTATATTCCATACATAGAATCATGTCAAAAGAAGGAAGAGGTTCATCACGACCGAACTGGCCCATGGTCGTGCCTTACCCCGCACCCTAGTGATACAACATCGAGTAATCAAGGAACATAAAACACATACATGAAACAAATGAAGTACAAAACAGTAATCTGAGGAAAACTTGCCTTTCGGCATATATATAAATAACAACTCCTACAAATGAACAGTTTAATCCTTTTTACAACCCTGCCCACAACAGTACTACAGACCTTTAAGAAATGATACGACAACAATGGCGGGACAGGGCCCCGCCATACCCTTGAATGTAAATACCTACAACGATGCGGACTATACTAAGATAAGCCTCCGAGAAACGGAGCTTTCCCAAACGCTGAACCGTGACCCTAAGAGCGAGGATCAACGATCGTGTACCTTTACCGCGGCATGAACGCACCAAGGAGGTCGATAACAGTACCAAGTATGTGAAACTGAAAATAAATACTGTAAATGAAATCATAGTAGTCTATGTAAAGCAGGAGACATGTATGATAACCAAACTACAGTTCACAATAAATAAGCAGTCATGTCAAGTCAGGGACTCACGCCCTCAAAGTTATCACAATAAAACCGTACAGGGTAATTACGAAGACATAACCGACTACTAACACCCACAGTACCAAAAATACCACAAATCCGTATCCCGAGGTCTTTCTAGACCGCACCACATGATCGGCCGCCACTCGCCCGCAATATCAATGCGCGTCTATCCTCGAACTCTCGCAGCCCGCATAGGTCACCCATGCACCCGCATGAGGTATTCCTCGAATCATGGTCCTGCATCGCCCGAGGTATACCCCGCGTCGGGCGCAGCTAACCTCGGTATCCGCCTAGGCTCCCGCAGCCCGCATAGTCTCAAAAGACCGCATAGTCTCACTGCATCGCATAGGAATCCCCGTCGTGCTAAAGACCCGAATGATCAATCCTGGCTACCGTGACTCGCGTAGTCACAAGGATCGTGACAGCCGTAGAGACCGCATCAAGGGTGGCAAGCCCTCGGTATAATAAGTCAAGGGTATGTGATACAATAATAAGATAACGGGCTTAACGCTTGACAACGTAAGCACAACAAGAGTGACCCTTACACAATAATCACAAGATACTAACACACGTAGCATCCTAACATGCTTACTTATCAAATCAACAAGAAAGTATTACAAGGCTATCACAAACCAATACAATCAAGTTATTCACACAGGGTACTTTCTACTAACAAGTTCGGGTACCTATCCCCAAAGTACTTCATACATTAAATCTTTAAAAGATACGTTACTTCACAAAAACCACACAATACCCGTAGTATATGAAAATAGAGTGATTATCTTTTTAAAGTAAATCAATTACTTTTCTTTGTAAAATCAAGTAGCAACATTCTTTTCCAATGTTCAAGTTTGCCTAATTTCCAATGTTCAAGTTTGCCTAATTTCCCATGTTCAAGTTTGACTTTTTAGAAAGTTTTCGTAGTTCATAGTCTTATTCATTTAAGAATATAATTCTCCTTTAAACAATCTGAGAAACATAAGCCTTATATGTGAGTAGGATATTCTTGTTTATAACAATCTTATTACAGCAGCCATGATCTAGGAAATATCATTTTGTTTCATCTTAGCTTCTATGCAGATGGAAGTTTCTACTGGTTTTAATATTACTTAATTATTAAAAACATTTCCTTTTATTAACGCTGCAGTGGTTTGTCGATACACATTCTGATTTCCAAATCAGTAAAACATTCTTAAGACGTTATACCTAACTTTTCATAAAGCTAGTATAACTCTTAAGTTTTCAAAACAAATCAAGTATTACCTCTTTCAAAATGAATCAAAACCTTTGAAATACTTCAAGTTCTTTATTAACACATAACAAGCCGCTTATAGTTCAAATCGCTACCTTTTAAAACCACAAGTATTTTCTTACCAATATAAAGTCATATAACCAACTTCCCATAAAGCCGTTATAACACTTTATGTTTTAAACCAATCAAATATATTTAGCACATGTACGTCTACCGTACTACATAGTTCACACATATCATGCTAGAAGAGATAGGAAGAGGTTCACATACCTCGCGACGAGTATCGACTAATAGCAAAACGCTCAAGTACTTCCAACCGCGGCTACTCCTTTAAGCCAAGTAGATCGCGCCACACGTAGTACTTCAACCTATAAGGCCACAAGGCGCCATTAACATTTAGATCCCTTCAGAGAACATTCTACGTAAAATTCGGCAAAGACTCTCCGCAACAACAGAAATCTCTTCCTCTATCGGGCCGACTACCAAGCCAACCAGGGGGTTATACGTTTAATCCGACGTACAATTCTACCTCACGTAAAAGCTACACAAGTCTACAGTAATACATCTATGTAAATACAACAAGATTTCTTTCGAAAAGGTTTCTTATTATTCAGCTTAAGTCAAAAGACATTGCCGATAACAACGTTCAAGACTATATATAGTATACTTCAACTATATAATCTAACAACATGTAATTTCCAATTACAATAGGGGACAAGATATTTACCTCGATAAGCCCATAATTATCCGAGTTTAAATGTCGATCCCGAGCAAGGTTTAGCTCCTACTCCGCGCTCCGACCGCCTCCAAACAACCCTTAGAAGTTCTAACCAACTTCTACTTACTACTTCAACTACGGGTGAAGATTTACTTAGGGTTTCGGTTTGTGGATGAAGGGAAGTATAATAGTATTTCTGGCTTTTGTAAAGGTATAACCTTAGAATACTACAAGGTATATGGCTAAGGTAATTTGGGCATTATAACAATACTTTGAGAGTATTTCTAACAAGAGGGGTATTATACTAAAGCAACTAGGCTGGGGTACCCCACTACCACACTACAAGGAGGGGAGAGGGCTCTCGCCATGGGCCTTTCAAATGGGGAGGGGGGGCTAGGACGAGAAGGCTCACAAGGGGGAGGGGAGGATTTCTAACACTTAGAACAATTTAGGAATGGATGAAGAAGTCTTCCAAAGGGGGGGTATTTATAGCACAAGCCAAGGCCAACCAATGGCCAAGATCTAGCCAAGTGCCATGCAAGTGTAGGGCCAAGATTCACCCATGTGTCCTTGTCCAACTAACACACAAAAATATCCTACCAACTCCCCTTGACCAACAAGGCCAATTCGTCCACCCTCCCTTTACCGCCCACTCACGTCCGCCAATGAGGGTGCCAAGTGGCGCCTCTTGTCGCCCAACACGCTTCGCCTCTAAAAACCGTAAAAATAAAAATGACATAGCCGAAATTCCCACGAAAGTTGTGAAAACGTTTCGTCGAAAAACCGACTTAACCGTGTGTGAACAAAGTTAATTCGCCAAGCCTAATTCTCAAGTTCAAATTTTCTACGCACGCCCCACGCATATACTGAAATACGGTATAACATTCTCCCCTCCTTAGAAACATTCGTCCCGAATGTTCCTTCTAAGTCTCAAAACAAACGTGCGCCAGTATAGTCTTCACTACTATACTTACGAGAATCAATCCTGCCACACCTGGCCACAGAAATAACTTGCGCAAAATGCTTACATCCAAGTCCACGAGGAAACACCTCTAACATCACCAAAATGATACCACTTTTGTCACTTTGCCTGAGGCATTAACCTTCTCAAGCGACCCAACAAATGGTACCGGCCGCATGCGATCATCAAGCCGCCAGACATTCGAACTCTTACCACATTTAAATCGCTTCAGATTCAAAACTCGGGTTATATCTTCAACTTGGTCATCATTACCGGAACTCTGGATGGATCTCCAATTTCCTTCTCGAACATAACACGAAAGACTGGACGCACTGCCTCCTAAGTCGGACGGCAAATGCTAACATATAGGCAACCTGGCCTATTCTTCACATGAACTCAAAGGCCCAAAGTAACTCGCTACGTTCCTCTCAGATTCAAACTCGCCACACCCAACCCGGTGGTACTTTCAAGAAGACCGACCGTCAACTCGAACTCTGCTGTCGCCGATTATCCGCACGATTTCTCTGAGCTGCCAGAACCTCTTCTAGACAAGCTTTACTCTATCCACAGTCTGCTGGAACAAGCCTGAACCAACTATCTGAATCCTGCCAACATCGAACCAATCGACCGGCGACTCACACAACCGCCCCTACAAGGCTTCATAAGGCGACATCCGAACACTGAAATGGTAGCTTAAACACTCCTTCAACAGGAGACAACAATTCTCGCAACTATCCCTGAAATCCAAACACTGGCCCGAGGGCGAATGTGATTCTGAGACTTACTTGAGTTCCTAACCTTGCCTGGTAAAACCTCCAGGAAAGAAACAGCCGCAACCTGGGCTCCACTGTCTGACCTAAGGTGAAGGTAGGCACCTCGTGCAGCCTTACAACCTTTCTAATATATCATCTCGCATAACCCTCTGCCGAGTAAACGGTCTTTGCTAGAAGACAAAACGGCTGACCTCCTCGGCCCGACTACTGGTCGAATGCATCCACGAATTCGTACGTTGGTTAACTAAACTTGGGCCTAACACCCTCGTGGCCCTACCACAAGGCGGGACCACCACAAACTGACCCCACCACCATACATGCCGCGGGTTGACCCGCAACGTGGCCTCAACCCGACCCGGCAACGCGCAAAACGCTGGCTCCCTGAAGGAAAACTCTCACTAATCACGTTACGAAAACCTAGCGGTCTTCTTAGCTCAACTACCCTCTCTCATTCCACACTACTCAGGGACTAATCCCACAAACATAACTCACGTGCACTATGCACTCCTATAAGGGTCAAACATAAACAATACATCTTTTTCTCGAGATGGCCTTACCTCTAAGGTCTCTACGTATAAAACTCTAAGGCTCACACCTTCTCTATCCCCCAAATCTTACTTGGTTAACTAACCAAGATTTCTAATCACCATTTACACAATGCTATCAGAATATAACACTTAAGGTATACTCACCTTATCACACATACTAAACCCTAGAGGGTTAAAGATCTATCTCAGATCTACCGCTCACTCCCTTAGTCGTCTAATCAAACTCGCCTGTAGGCGATAGCTAAGGAAGGTGACGAACTACCCACCGATCCTGAAGGCTAAGTCCTCCTACAAGGACACTCTTTGACACCAGACCCTGACGGTCATAGGTACAACAAGTACCAACTAAAAGACGACATTCCTCGGGATGACGTCTGTCACACTGTGAACCGAAAGCCCTGGAGTTCTGACCAACTCCTGCATACCCCGAACGTCCTGAACCTCGGAGGACCTTTCGTGACCGGTGGATGTGCATAATCTAATCGCCGCGAGGCGACTCGCCGCAGTTACCAAAGGACCTTGCTACTCGCCCTTTCTCGCCGCCCTGGTTAACCCGTCGATCTCTACGTTTCTCGGCCTGCTGTGCATAAGCCCGTACACAGGCCATGCTCAAGCCTAACTGAAGAACTTACTCTTGCACCACCTTCTCGTTGATAATCATCAAGACTCGCGGTACATCGGTATACTCTCTGGTAGTCAAATCCATAGTTAGTAACAGGGTCGCCTCCTTGCAATCTATATTCACTATTCTCGGTCGTGGAACTGAAGGTTCAAATATCATGGCCGCAGTAGGAACTGCCGCCGCCGTGCTAAACTCTGCTGGGGCTAGTGACGTCGCAAAACTCCCCGAATGAAGCACCACCGAAGGTGATAATTGGGCCTGTGCCCACGTAACCCTCTCAGATTTACTCGCAGCCTCCTCGCCGCCTTGCCCTCCTCGGGCCGGTTGCCTCTACGCGAGGCATAACGGGTGGAAAGAAATACGTTAGAGGTCCAACTTACAACACAGTTCTAAGGCACGATCTCGAGTGAGAAGAATAGAAACCAATCCTAAATATCCTATAGCCTCCTCGACATTGGTGTGCACAACACACCGATAATCAAGACTTCATCGATACGGTCAGAGACACTTTCCGAGGATTAATCGCTTTGATACCACTTTTGTCACGACCAATCTGCCCATGATCGTGCCTTACCCCGGGCACCCTAGTGATACAACATCAGAGTAATCAGCGGAACATAAAACACATACATGAAACAAATGAAGTACAAAACAGTAATCTGAGGAAAACTTGCCTTTCGGCATATATATAAATAACAACTCCTACAAATGAACAGTTTAATCCTTTTACAACCCCGCCACAACAAAGATTTCATGCACCTTTAAGAAATGATACGACAACAATGGCGTGACAGGGCCACGCCATACCCCTGAATGTAAATACCTACAACGACAGGGGACTATACCAAGATAAGCCTCCGGAGAAACGGAGCTTTCCCAAACGCTGAACTGTGACCCTAAGAGCGAGGATCAACGACTGGTGTACCTTTACCTGCGGCATGAACGCAGCCTCGGGCGAGGTCGATAACAGTACCAAGTATGTGAAATCAAAATAACATCAGAATGAAATCATAGTAGTCTATGTAAAGCGAGAGACATGTATGATAACCAAACTACGCTCACAATAAATAAGCGAATATGTCAAGTCGTGACTCACGCCTCAAAGTTATCACAATAAACCGTGACGGGCAAGTACGAAGGCATAGCCGACTACTAAGACCCACGCACCAAAAATACCACAACCGTATCCCGAGGTCTTTCTAGACCGCACTACATGATCGGCGGCCACTCGCCCGCAATATCAATGCGCGTCTATCCTCGAACTCTCGCAGCCCGCATAGGTCACCCATGCACCCGCATGAGGTATTCTCGAATCATGGTCCTGCATCGCCTGAGGTATACCCCGCATCGGGGGCAGCTTAACCCCCGGTATCCGCCTAGACTCCCGCAGTCCGCATAGTCTCAAAAGACCGCATAGTCTCAACAGCATCGCATAGGAATCCCCGCGTCGGGCTAAACACCCGAATGATCAATCCTCGAAGCTACCGCGACCGCATAGTCACAAGGATCGCATGGCCGTAGAGACCGCATCGCGGTGGCAAGCCTCGGTATAATAAGTCAAGGGGTATGTGATACAATAAGATAACGGGCTTAACGCTTGACAACGTAAGCACAACAAGAGTGACCCCTTACACAATAATCACAAGATACTAACACACGTAGCATCCTAACATGCTTACTTATCAAATCAACAAGAAAGTATTACAAGGCTATCACAAACCAATACAATCAAGTTATTCACACAGGTACTTTCTACTAACAAGTTCGGTACCTATCCCCAAAGTACTTCATACATTAAATCTTTAAAAGATCGTTACTTCACAAAACCACACAATACCCGTAGTATATGAAAATAGAGTGATTATCTTTTAAAGTAAATCAATTACTTTTCTTTGTAAAATCAAGTAGCAACATTCTTTTCCAATGTTCAAGTTTGCCTAATTTCCAATGTTCAAGTTTGCCTAATTTCCCATGTTCAAGTTTGACTTTTTAGAAAGTTTTCGTAGTTCATAGTCTTATTCATTTAAGAATATAATTCTCCTTTAAACAATCTGAGAATCATAAGCCTTATATGTGAGTAGGATATTCTTGTTTATAACAATCTTATTACAGCAGCCATGATCTAGGAAATATCATTTTGTTTCATCTTAGCTTCTATGCAGATGGAAGTTTCTACTGGTTTTAATATTACTTAATTATTAAAAACATTTCCTTTTATTAACGCTGCAGTGGTTTGTCGATACACATTCTGATTTCCAAATCAGTAAAACATTCTTAAGACGTTATACCTAACTTTTCATAAAGCTAGTATAACTCTTAAGTTTTCAAAACAAATCAAGTATTACCTCTTCTTTCAAAATGAATCAAAAACCTTTTGAAATACTTCAAGTTCTTTATTAACACATAACAAGCCAGTTATAGTTCAAATCGCTTACCTTTTAAAACCACAAGTATTTTCTTACCAATATAAAGTTTATAACCAACTTCCCATAAAGCCGTTATAACACTTTATGTTTTAAACCAATCAAATATATTTAGCACATGTACGTCTACCGTACTACATAGTTCACACATATCATGCTAGAAGAGATAGGAAGAGGTTCACATACCTCGCGACGAGTATCGACTAATAGCAAAACGCCCAAGTACTTCCAACCGCTTCTACTCCTTTAAGCCAAGTAGATCGCGCCACACGTAGTACTTCAACCTATAAGGACACAAGGCGCCATTAACATTTAGATCCCTTCGAGAACATTCTACGTAAAATTGGCGACCTCCCCGCAACAACGTAAATCTCTTCCTCTATCGGCCGACTACCAAGCCAACCAGTGGGGTTATACGCTTAATCCGACGCACAATTCTACCTCACGAAAAGCTACACAAGTTCATCAGAATACACCCTATGTAAATACAGTAAGATTTTCTTTCAAAAGGTTTCTTATTATTCAGCTTAAGTCAAAAGACATTGTCGATAACAACGTTAGACTATATATAGTATACTTCAACTATATAATCTAACAACATGTAATTTCCAATTACAATAGGGGGACAAGATATTTACCTCGATAAGCCCATAATTATCCGAGTTTAAATGTCGATCCTGAGCAAGGTTTAGCTCCTACTCCGTGCGCTCCGACCCGCTCCAAACAACCCTTAGAAGTTCTAACCAACTTCTACTTACTACTTCAACTACGGGTGAAGATTTACTTAGGGTTTCGGTTTTGTGACTGAAGGGAAGTATAATAGTATTTCTGGGCTTTTTGTAAAGGTATAACCTTAGAATACTACAAGGTATATGGCTAAGGTAATTTGGGCATTATAACAATACTTTTGAGAGTATTTCTAACAAGAGGGGGGTATTATACGAAAGCAACTAGGCTAGGGGGGGTACCCCACGGCCACACTACAAGGAGGGGGGGAGAGGGCTCTCGGCCAAGGGGGCCTTTCAAAGGGGGAGGGCTAGGACGAGAAGGCTCACCCGGGGGAGGGGAGGATTTCTAACACTTAGAACAATTTAGGAATGGATGAAGAAGTCTTCCAAAGGGGGGGTATTTATAGCACAAGCCAAGGCCAACCAATGGCCAAGATCTAGCCAAGTGCCGTGCAGTGTAGGCCAAGATTCACCCATGTGTCCTTGTCCAACTAACACAAAAATATCCTACCAACTCCCTTGACCAACAAGGCCAATTCGGCCCACCTCCCTTTACCGCCCACTCACGTCCGCCAATGAGAGGTGCCGTGGCGCCTCTTGTGGCCCAACACGCTTCGCCTCTGAAAAACCGTAAAAATAAAAATGACATAGCCGAAATTCCCTACGAAAGTCAGAAAACGTTTCGTCGAAAACCGACTCTAACCGGGTGTTGTAAACAAAGTTAATTCGGCCAAGCCTAATTCTCAAGTTCAAATTTTCTACGTACGTCCTTACGTACATACTCTGGAAATACGGGGTATAACATTCACATACCTCGCGACGATTATCGACAAATAGCAAAATGCTCCAAAGTACTTCAACCTTGATAGCTATTCCATCCTTCAAGTAGAATACGCTATACTTGGTACTTCAACCTAACATGGCCATAATACGTCCATTAACCTCTAGCTTCGAACGTAGAATATTCTAAGTGCAAAGTCACTAAATTCTACGAAAAATCGGACAACACTTCCTTTGTTTCTACATACTTTGCCACCTTTTTCAAGGCTGAATTCAATAACCAAACACGCCACATTTAAGGCTCAATACAACAACCAATCAAAGGGGATTACACGCCTTACAATACGTGTAAAATTCCGCCCCACAATTAATACCAACTAAGTCCTTAATCAAGGTCATTCTCGACTAACTTATTCAATAACACAAAGTTCTTTCCAATTCTTTTTCAATCCAACTTCTTAGGTCCAACGTGTTATATAGTCATAAACAACTTAATAATTATAATTCCTTCTTTATATAACATGTGACGATTAAACTAATAATCCAATTGAATTGAAATCTCAAGGGCTAAACATACTAGTTTCGGATTAGGGCTCCAATAGACAATACACTTATCAAACTTCATAATATATACTTCATGCTTGCTAAAATCCAAAGCTACAACAATAAGAAATCTATAATTGCTAAAATAACAAGATTTTTACCTTTACAAGCCCTTATAAAATCCAAGATTCCAAGTCGCTCCTTAGCAATTCTTAGCTCCTTTTATTATATTCCAATCCTCTACAAGAACTCCTTAGAAGCTCATGAAGAACTTCTCTTCATGTTCCATCTTCAAAGTTGAAGAACACCCTAGGGTTTCGCCTTGCGACTAACGTGAAAATGTTGTTTTTCCGAAATCTTTCTATTGAGGTATCCTTACAATACCCTAAGGGACCTTGGGTTAAAGTCTTGTGAATATTGGACAACAATTGAAAAAAATTCTTGTTCAAAAACCTTATAGCCGAGAGCTCCCCCATGGCACACACAAGTCTCTCAAATTTTTCTAAGTGTTGTGAGCTAAGTCTTGCTACTTAGGATGATATATAACACATTGTAGGGTCTAGATTACAACACATGTTAAGTTTGGAGGGAAGAGATCAAGCCAAGTGGCCCTTGGACATAGTCAACAATGTCAAGCTCTTTAATTAGCAAGACTTGGTCATCTTAACATTGGCCAAAAGACCATTTTGCCCTTGAATTAATTCGACCAAGCCATGTGGGGGGGGGGGGGTGCCACGTGTCGCCCTCCCATTCGTCCATAAAAATTTTGTAACCCTCGTGGGCCCCAATAAACGTAAAATTCCTCGGGTGGGCCCCACATGACCAAATCTATAAAAATAAATTTCCATAATGATAATAAGTTCCATACTTTTCAAATAATGCATTTTGAGAATCCAATTCTCCTCAACGAACATTTTTCCTTTCCGACGTTCGGAAGATTTTCCGTCGAAAACACAATTCTTCCTTTCGTACCAATTTCAAGTCTTGAGTTCCTTACGTGCATTCTCTTAAACATGTCCTGGACTTACGGGGTGTAACACATTGGTCCAAATCTTAGAGGTCTGTATTCATCTGTGGGCTAGACTGGCTAGAGTTGTTTTTACATTGTTAAACAGTGTAGACCCTTTCGGGTGATTTTTATGTTATGGCAGCCTTATCGGCTTGGCCTTAGTTTTAAAAAAAAAGTGTTATTTATCTTTCACAGTTTGTTATGTTGTATGATTTGAAGGGTGCCCAGGTAGGGCACCAGTCGCGGCCCGGGGTCGGGTCGTGACAAAAGTGTTATCAGAGCAGTTAGTCCTCGGAAAGTGTCTACAGACCGTGTCTAGTAGAGTCTTGGTTATCGGTGTGTTGTGAACCACATCTATAACCAGGAGGCTGTAGGACATTTAGGATTGGTTTCCATTTTTCTCACTCTGAGATCGTGCGATAGAGCTGTGTTGTTAGGGTCGTCTCCCCCTAACGAGTTATGTTGATTGCAGCTATGAGAAATGCAGTAGTGACCCAGGAAGGACTTTGTGGATTGTGTATCCATGTTGGTAATGATTATAGTATAGTTGGTATTATGACATACAGCTATACGGAGTTATGTATGAGGGTCAGACGCGTGTTGCCTAGAATGATTTTAGATTACCAAGAGTTGGTAAAGACTAACTAGATACCGGGAAGGTATGGAACAGTTAATGAATTCTCGCCAAGGTCTTATGTTTTATTTTGAGATAATTGGGAAAGGATGAGCTGTCTGATAGGGCAGTGAACCCTTAAGAAGTCATGTTAAGAAACTTAATGGAATGCCGTGTTAATAGATTAAGCTACGTGGTATGATTAAGAGAATGGTACGGGTGAGACCCGTATGGAGTAAGTATGGTTGTTGTGATCAAGACAACACGATTATGGTATTATGAGAAGTTATTGTACCCGTTTACGGGGGGACTGATAAGGTAGGCTTAGAGCATGGAAATTGCGAGCCTAAGAATGTTGATAACCGCCGAGACCTTAGGTATATAAAGCCTTTTCGGGTAGTAAAAAGTTAAGACAGACCAAGGATAAGAGTTAAGTACGACGCTGAGTCGGGTTGAGGACCTATTACGGGTCGCCTCATAGTTTGAAATGAAGTGAGATCAGTTGGTAGTAGTTCCGCTACGTGACAGGGTCACGAGGGTGTAAGGCCCAAGTCTAGTTAATTGTTTTAGGGGTTCATGGACGTGTTCCACCGGAACCAGGTCGTGAGAGCCGGAAATGGCCTTATATTGTTTTATTGAGTGACTCCAAAGATTGGAGGCCAGAATCAGTATGGAAGTTATGTATGTATGCTAGTATGAGTTGGAAGTACGGAAAAAGTACGACCAGTAAGAAAGATAGCAACCAAGTGTAACAGAATAGAGCCTGAATCCATAAGGACCTTTCGAGGTAGCTACACCAGTGAGTGTTTGGGGTGGTAGCTGAGCGGGTATATGAGATTTTCCCGGTGATGATACAGTCGTCAGACCCTAGTAGACCTAGTAGAGATGATTACGACAGACTTTGAGGTCATTATGAGTAGGGACTAGTTGGCTTCGTGAGTTCCAAGGTTGACATCTTAGTATAAATATTGTTATGTGGCCATGAATGGCATATGTTGTATGAAGGGTGTAGTAAAAGGAGACTATGTCGCTATCTATTTAGATTGGACTCCGAAAGAACATTCGGGGACGAATATTTCTAAGGGGGAAAGAATGTTACACCCCGTAATTCAAGGACATGGTTAAGATAATGTACGTAAGGAACACAAGACTTGAAAAGGGTACGAAAGGAAGAATTGTTTTTCCGACGGAAAATCTTCCGAACGTCGGAAAGGAAAAATGTTCGTTGTTGAGAATTGGATTCTCAAAATGCTTTATTTGAAGAGTATGGAACTTATTAACATTATGGAAATTTATTTTTACGGATTTGGTCACGTGGGGCCCACCCGAGGAATTTTACATTTTGTGGGGCCCACGAGGGTTACAGAATTTTATGGATGAATGGGAGGGCGACACGTGGCCCCCCCCCCCCCCCACATGGTGTTGGACGAAATTTGCAAGGTTAAAATGGTCATTGACCATTGAAGATGATAAGTCTTGCTAGCTTGATAATATTGACCAAGTCAACTTGTCAACTTGGCTTTAATTAATGTTCTTCATCCTAGCCACACATTTGTTATTATCTTGACCCTCCATTGTGTTATATATACATAACTAGTGCAAGACTAAGTCTCCAACACTTAGAATATTTTCACAACATTTCTTACCCACAAGTGAGGCTCTCGGGTTTGTGACAAAGTCCCACACAAAATTTTGTAGTTTTGATCCATTATTCACAAGACTTAAACCCAAGGTCCCTAAGGGTATTGTAAGGATATCTCAATAGAAAGATTTCGGAAAAACGGCGTTTTCACATTAGTCGCAAGGCGAAAACCTAAGTAGTTTCCCTAGTTTTGGATTGGAAATGGAAGAGAAGTTGGTTGTGAACTTCTAAGGGATTCAAATAGCCGATTGGAGCGTAAAGGAAAGGAGCTAAGAATTGCTAAGGAGCGACTTTGAATCTTGGAAATTTTAAGGGCTTGTAAAGGTATAATTCTTGTCGTTTTAGTAATTAAGATTACTTATTGTTGTAGATATGGATATTAGCAAGCATGAGATGCTTATATTATGAAGTTTGATAAGTATATTGGCTATTGGAACCCTAATCCGAAAACTAGTATGTTTAGCCCTTGAGATTTCAATTCAATTGGATTATTAGTTTATGTCGTCACATGTTATATAAAGAAGGAATTATAATTGTTAAGTTGTTTATGACTATATAACATGTTAGACCTAAGAAATTGGATTGAAAAGGAATTGGAAAGGTTGATAAGTTGTTGCACCTTTTGGCCGAAATTTGGCATTTGTATTGTGGACTAGTTTGATATCAATTGTGGGGCGGAATTTTACACGTCTTGTAGGCGTGTAATCCCCTATTGTTAATTACATTGTTGAGCCTTAAATGTGGCGTGTTTGGTTATTGAATTCGGCCTTGAAAATGGTGGCAAAGTATGTAGAAACAAAGGAAGTGTTGTCCGATTTTCCGTAGAATTTAGTGACTTTGCACTTATAATATTCTACGTTTAAAGCTAGAGGTTTAATGGACGTATTATGGCCATTATAGGTTGAAGTACTAAGTATAGCGTATTCTACTTGAAGGATGGAATAGCTATCAAGGTTGAAGTACTTTGGAGCATTTTGCTATTTGTCGATAATCGTCGCGAGGTATGTGAACCTCTTCCTTCTTTTGACATGATTCTATGTATGGAATATACATGTGGTATTATTTCATGATTCCTTCTACTCTTAGAAGTTAAGAGGTATGTATGTTGATTTACTCTACGTAAGGATTATGTCTAAGTTATCCTAAGTTCTTACCAAGTCTTATGGGGAATGTTGGTAAGAGTCGTTAGGAGGTATTTTGGAGCCAAGTTGACGTGGCTAATTTACGGCACGAATGAGAATAAGTATCGAACAAGCCATTGCAGCGTTAATAAAGGAAAATGTAATGACAATTAATTAAATTAAAATGAGTAGAATTCTCCATCTGCATAGAAGCTAAGATAATACAAAATTGTATTACATTTTCTAGATCATGGCTACTTGAATAAGATCGTTATAAATAAGTATAACTTATTCACAACGCACCAAAGTATATGTTACTTTATTTAAAAGAGTTTACGTATGAAGTTGTAAGACTATGAATCTCAAATTCTTAAAAGGTTAAGAAACTTTATTTTTCAAGTTATGGGACTTGATTCTTAAAGGAAGAAATAAATTGATTTACAAGTATGGAATAATTGATTTGGAAAGACTTGATTTCTAAAGTTAAGAAGCTTGATATTCTAAGTTAAGAAACTTGTTTTCTTAAAAGTTAAGAGACTTGAAGTATTTTGAAAGCTATGTAATTCGATTTGAAAGTATAAGTTTCTTGGTTATAAAAGGAATGAATTTGTCTAAGACATAAAGAGTTATAACGGCTTTATGGGAAGTTGGTTATAACAACTTTATGGAAGATTAAAAGAATGGTTTTCTTCAGTAATGTAAGCAAAAAAATGACTTGAAATAAAGAAGGGCAAATTGTTTTAAAGGTACCAAATTGCTTAAGGTTTTAAAGAAAGAAGTCACTTGATTTAGAAGCCTATAAATGTATTTCTAAAAAGTATCGTGACTTGTCTTGAAAAGTAGATATGACTTGATACTACGGTTATTAGTATATTGGAAGTTTTATTTGAAAGAGAATCATTTAAAGGAGTAGAGGCACGTAGTACGTTGGGTTAAATCCCCGGATTTTTTATACAGACATGTTAGTGCCTTAAGTAAACTAAAATGAGAGTGTAGGCGAATAAGACTAATAAGAAGTTAGGGGGATTTCTTAACTTGCTTATGTAATGTATGATAAGCCGGTGGTGCTTATGTTATGTATGGTAAGTCGGTGGTGCTTATGTTATGTATGATAAGTCGGTAGTACTTATGTTATGTATGATAAGTCGGTAGTACTTATGTTATGTATGATAAGTCGGTAGGGCTTATGTTATGTATGATGGCCGGTTGAGTTAGGGTAAGAGTATAAATGAGGACGTTATACCACCTTCTCCAGGGTAAGAGTATAAATGAGGGGTAAACCCCCAAGACGTTATACCACCTGCTTCAGGGTAAGAGTATAAATGAGGGGTAAACCCCCAAGACGTTATACCACCTGTTCCGTGGATTTGCTACCTATGATGCGAGGAATACCTCATGCGAGTCCTTATGGTCTTATGCGGGTGAAATAGTACCATGCGGGCGGGTACAGCCTATGCGAGGAATACCTCATGCGGGTCCACATGACCTATGCAGGTGAAATAGTCCCAGGAGTAGGATTGCTTATCGATACTACGGGCGAGGGACCCTGCTTTGATCATGAGCCTCCTATTTTTATGCAGTATACCTTTATGGGCAGACTTATGTTATTTTATCGCATCCCAGATTGGTAGGCGGTATACCTTTATGGGCGGACTTATGTGACTATCGCGTCCCAGTTGGTAAGCGGTATAGGCGTTCCTCCATAAAGGGACGGATTAGGTTATGCAATATACGTAAGTTATATGTTTATGAACTTGATGAGTTTTCTTAAGTATGTACGTAAGAATTTGACTATACTCTTATGGAAAATAGGAAAAGATAATAAGGTACGATTAAGTTCACGAGATGGAAACGACACGGTAGGATCTGATATTTACCCTTTCTTTATACTTGCCCCTGTCATTCTTTTGTACAGTTATGATTTGTTACTGTACCTTATTTTCCGTTCCATATTCGGTAAATTTTGTTATCTTGACCGGAAATTTGCGTTCATGTTCGCAGGTTTAGGTACACAGTTGTGGATCCGCGAGCTTAGGATCCTGGTTCAGCATTTTGAGATGGCTCCAATGTTTCGGAGCTTGTCGTCATGGTTATGTATATTCAGGGGTACGGCGGGGTCTTGTCCCGTCATAGCATTGGTCCAAATCTTAGAGGTCTGTATTCATCTGTGGGTTGGACTGGCTAGAGTTGTTTTTACATTGTTAAACAGTGTAGACCCTTTCGGGTAATTTTTATGTTATGGCAGCCTTATCGGCTTGACCTTAGTTTTTTTAAAAAAAGTGTTATTTATCTTCCGCGGTTTGTTATGTTGTATGATTTGAAGGGTGCCCAGGTAGGGCACCAGTCGCGGCCCGGGGTCGGGTCGTGACATGCATATTTCGTGGATTTGCTACCCATAATGCGAGGAATACCTCATGCGAGTCCGTAAGGGCTTATGCGGGTGAAATAGTCCCATGCGGGGTGGACCAGTCCTATGCAAGGAATACCTCATGCGGATCTACACGACCTATGCGGGCGGATACATTCTATGCGAGGAATACCTCATGCGGGTCCATACGACCCTTGCGGGAGAAATAGTCCCAAGAGTAGGATTGCTTAATGATACTGCGGGCGGGTGGCCCTGCTTTGATCATGAGCCTCCTATTTTTATGCAGTAAAGTATACTCTTGTTTACTCTCATTGTTAGTAAGGCACAGTGTACTGTTATATGAGTTATCATACATGTCTCCAGTTTTATTTTAGACTTATGATTTCACTCTGATATTTTGATTTCACATATTTGGTACATGTTATCGACCTCCTTGGGCTGCGTTCATCTGCGGTGAAAGTCTGAGTTTATGATCCTCACTTTTAGGATCACTGATTCAGCTGTAGAGAAGCTCCATTACTCCGGAGGCTTATCCCTGGTATTGTCGGTTGTTTTACATTCAGGGGTATGGCGGGGCCCTGTCCCGCCATAGTTGTTATTCTTAAGTGCATGAGTCATGTATGGTGGTTTGAACGTAAAGAAAGAATTATGGCGATGTTTCTTTTGTTATGTATGTTTTACGGAAGGTGGCCTTATCGACTAGCCTGTTGATGTATTATGTCTAAGTATTTTTATGAGTTGTGTATGTTCCGCTGCTATTCTCTGATGTATACCTATAAGGGGTGCCCAGGTAGGGCACGATGCGAGCTTGGGTGTCGTGACAAAAGTGGTATCGAGCGATTAGTCCTCGGAAAGTGTCTACAGACCATGTCTAGTAGAGTCTTGATTATCGGTGTGTTGTGCACCACATCTATAATCAGGAGGCTGCAGGACATTTAGGATTGGTTTCCATTCTTCTCACTCTAAGATCGTGCGATAGAGCTATGTGGTTAGGGTCGTCTCTCCCTAACAATTTATGTTGATTGCAGCTACGAGAAAGGCAGCAGTGACCCAGGAAAGATTGTGTGGATTGCGTATCCAGGTTGGTAATATTTGTAGTATAGTTGGTATTGACCTCTGTTATACTGATTTATGTATGAGGTCACATATGTTGTTATACCGTATTTCCAGTATATGCGTGGGGAATACGTCTGAAATCTAGCCTTAAAGTTTAGGCAAAACGTTTTTTTGGGCACAACTCACAAAGCGAATAGTTTTTAAGCGAAGCGTTTCCACAACTTTTCGTAGGGTAAATTCCTATGCCATTTCTAATTTTTGCGGATTTTTCCGAGAGGCGAAACATTTTGGACCAGCGGGAGGCGACACTTGGCACCTCCAATTTGTGGACTTGAAATCGTCCATTGGGACGAATTGAAGACCATTAGCACGTTTTGTGCCTTGTGCACAAGTCAAGGATTTGGTAGGATATTTGTGTATAGTTAATCCTCACACTACTATTTCCTTGCACTTGTCGTAATCTTGTGCATTGGTTGGCCTCTTATTGACCTATAACTACCCCCTTAGTGATTAAGAGTTATTCATACACAAATCTTCCAATTCTTGTAAAATCCTCTCCTCTCCCTTTGTAGCCTTTTCGTCCAACACCTCCCTCCCATGAAGGCCCTTGGCCGAATACCCCACTCTAGCCTAGTAGTTTGGCGAGGCCCCACTAGCCTGGCCAAAAATCTACCCCATCCTTGGTAGAAAAGTTGTCTTCTAGTATTGTTATAATGCCCAAAATACCCTAGCCCAAATCCCTTAGTACTTAGTAGAAGTTGTGAAGAACTTCTAAGGTTTCTTAGACTCTGGGCGTACAACTTAGGAGCTAAACCTTGCTCAGCGCGACTTTATCTAGGATATTATTGGGCTTCTTGAGGTAACAAATCCTAACCTTCTTTTGAATTAGAGAATACTTCTGTTGTAGTATTAGAATAAGTATTAAATACTTAGAAGAATATCACGAATAGAATTGAGCTGTTACCACAGTAGAAGGGTTTAAAAGAAGAATAATCAAGCGGTACTTACATAGAATTTGTTTTCCTGATGAACTTATATAGCTCACCGGTAGGGAAGTCTTGAACTTTCCATAGAATTGTGAACCCTGTTTAGAATGACCTTGAGTAGTCTTTGATAGATGTTTGTGACTATTATGGTGACTCTGCGCGACATATTGACTTGGCGGTGGTTTTATTTGAGAAGGTATGTGATTCTTCCTAAAGCATGATATTTTACAATATATATAGTACGGTAGGCGTCGTATGTTAGCGAATAATAACTACGGCAATGTCTTTGACTTAAGCTGAATAACACTTACGCGATGCCTGGCTTAAGCTTTGAATAATAAAGATCGAAAGCATTTCATAAGAATCTTGAATCATTTTTAATGAAGAGAACTAAGCGGTTTTAAAAGCGAAGCTTAAGAGTTATACTAGCTTTATGGGAAGTTAAGTATAACCACTTAAGATTGATAAAAGAAACAAGTTTGACTATGTGTTTATAACGGACTTATGTTGAATTGTGAAAAGAATAATAAGATGGTTTGATAAGTAGACATGATATGATGCTATGTGTGTTAGTATCTTGTAACGTTTGTATAAGAGAGTATCCTTGTTGTGCTTATGTTGTTTAAAGATAATTTGTTATGTTAGTGTACTATCACTCACCTCTTGAGATGATCTAGGAGGTTAAGCCCTCCGTCACGGGGTAGACTCGGCGATGCAGGACCGTGATTCGAGAATACCTCATGCGGGTCGAGGGCCTATGCGGGCTCTGAGAGTTCGAGTTAGTATGCGGGGTTATGCCTCATGCGGTCTATGTGGCCACGGACAACGAGTCGGGGCGATCTTAGGAGTAGCTACCCTCGATGCGGGGTTATACCTCATGCGGGCCCGTGTGAGTGGCCTATGCGGACTCGGGAGTCTGGATTAGGCTTGCGAGTGATAATACAGCGAGTGGCCTGCTTGAATCATTCGCAGCCTAGAAAAGACTATTACAGTTTACTATTGTTGCTCTTGTTTGTGATGTGCACTATATGCGGTTCCTTGATTGCTTCATACATATTTGTAAACTGGTTTTAAAAAGTGTTATGATTTCATTTAAGTACTTTCTGATTTCACATACTTAGTACTGTTGTCTTGACCTCCTTGAGGCTGCGTTCATCTGCAGGTAAGGCGGCAGTGCTAGATCCACATTCTTAGGATCTACGTTGGTGTCGGGAGCTCCATCTTTTAGGAGGCTCTACTTTTGGGTATGATCTCCTGTTGTAGATAGTTTTGTGCTGATCGAGTATGGCGGGCCTGTCCGCCATAGTTGTATATTTCCTTAGAAGTGCAGTAGTCATGTTATGCGATTGTCGGATGTAATCGCTAAACCATGTTTATATATATATGCGAAAGCGATGTTTTCTCACATAAAGCGTGTCTTATTTTATAAAGCTGTTTCATGTCTTGCTTTATATTTCCGCGATTACTCGATGTATGACTACTTGGGTGCCGGTAAGGCACGATCCAGGCCGAGCAGTCGTGACAAAAGTGGTATCGAGCGATTAATCCTCGGAAAGTGTCTGACCGTATCTAGTAAGTCTTGATTATCGGTGTGTTGTGCACCACGCAATAATCGAGGAGGCTATAGGATATTTAGGATTGGTTTCCATTTTCTCATTACGAGATCGTGCTTTAGAAGGCGTGTTATAGGTTGGACTCCTCTAACGTATTCCTTTCTATGTGATTATGCCTCACGTAAGCAACCGGGCGAAGAGCAAGCGATCGAGGCTGCTAGCGAGACACCCAGTCACGAGGCTCGAGGCCCGATCTATACGAGAGGCAGCGAGTTCTATGGCGCCGCCCGGCCCTGAACCACGATACCACGCCTCGCATCCCACGGCTGGGCGGAGAGTTAGGAAAAGAGAGATAATGGCCCGGCTATTGGCTAAAGTTGTGGCCCGTCGAGAGAGATTGGATCTGGCGGTTCGGTTCGGCTCGGCTCGATCGCGCCCGTGGTGCACGAAGCGAATAGTTTGAGACTACGAGATTTCTTGAGTTGTAGCGCGAGTTTCTGGGTGGCGGAGGATGATCGCGAGGAGTTCATCCGTCGGCTACGAAGAATCATGAGGTGATCAAGGCCTCGGAGGCAGTCTGTGACGCTTTGGTTCGCGGCTGCGTGATACCGCGATCGATTGGTTTGATTCATGGGAGTTATCCGGGAGAGCACGCGTCCCGGCTACTTGGGATGAGTTCTCGAGGCTTTCCTCACTCACTTCTTGCCTCGCGGATGAGAGGCGCGGTGATAGATTTTTACTGCGAGGCGAGAGGGCCTTTGTCGGGAAGTACAATGTCGAGTTTGATTCATTGGCTCGATATGTCCCAGCATTGGTAGCGATATGGAGGATAGGGTGCCGCTATGTCAGGGCTAGAAGACTATGGCGAGTCATGTGCGGGTGTTTCTCTCCGGGTATGGACATTACCGCGTGCGAGCTCACGCCCTTGGATGCGAGGCGCGAAGGTCGGCGAGTGGGCGGCGGCGAGAAGAAGGCCGGGGCGGGAGGGTCTTACGGTGGTTATCGTGGTGGCGGCCTCGGCGGATCTGGGTCGCACCACGGCCGGCTCGAGCACTCTGCACCGTCCTCGGCCTGGCAGAGTTTTAGAGGCGAACCGGGCACGAGGCTTGAGCGTCGAGTAGCGAGTGCGGCGATCGGGACCACCCCCGGTGTGGCGTCGGTAGATCCCATTACGGGAAGTGTGGTACTACTTTTGGAGCTTATTCTGATTGTGGCAGCGAGTCACTGCGAGGATCGTCCGGCCGAAGCGTGGCGGTGGTAGGGCTCGACGCCGAGGTTACATTGCGGCTTCATCATCTCCTACTGATTACTCGCCGGAGGCGAGGTACTCGTGGGTCAGCAGTCGCGAGTCGTGGCTCGGGTCCCGATTCTAGCGGTCCTCGAACCGCATTTATGCTTTGTCCGGTAAGCGGGATCGGAGGCCTCACCGATGTCGTCGCGGTACCTTATCGGTTTACGGGTTTGATGTGTATGCTTTGATAGATCGGGTTCTACTACTGTCTATATATCTCCCCTTGTTGCTAGTAGGATAGGGATAGAGCACGAGTCCATAGACCCTTTCGAGGTAGCTACGCGATGGGTGATTCGGTGGTAGCTCGGCGGGTATATAGAGCTTGTCTGTGACCATTCTGATCGTCGGACCACTGGCGACTTGATAGAGTTGGAGATGATTGACCGGCGTGATTATGGGGATGGATTGGCTAGCTTCTTGCTACGCCAATGTAGGCTAGAGAGAAGTAATGCGGTTCCGATTTCAGGCCGGTTGTTGAGTGGGAGAACGCGGTATCGTAGGGGTAGGTTTATTTCCTACCTCAAGGCTAGGAAGATGGTGCGAGAAGGGTATATCTACCATCTCGTTCGGGTGTTTGATCTGAAGGCTGCGGTACAGATTTTGATCGATTCGATGGTCGTGAGTTCCCAGGCGTGTTTCGGATGACCTCCGGGTATCCCTCAGAGAGGAGATCGAGTTTGTATAGATGTGTTGCGGATACTCGGCTATTTCCATTCCGCCATACAGGATGGCACTGCCGAGTTGAGGAGTTGAAGGACCGGTGAGGATTTCTTTGGAAAAGGGTTTATCCGGACCTAGTGTTTCTCGCAGAAGCGCGGTATTGTTCGTGAAGAAAGAAGGGCGGGGCAGCTGCGCATGTGTGTTGATTCTGACGGTGAACAAGGTGACCATTAAACGAATACCCCTTCCGAGTTGATGATTTGTTCGACCGATTGCGAGTGCGAGATGTTTCTCAGATTGATCTGCGATCGGGCTATCATCAGTGCGAGTCGAGAGAGGTGGATGTCCCTAGGGTGCATTCGGACCGTGCGGGCATTATGAGTTCAGGTCATGTCTTTTGGGTTGACCAATGCTCGTGGTATTCATGGATTTGATGACCGAGTGTTCAAACCATTTTTGGACACGTTTGTGATAGTGTTCATTGATGATATCTTGGTTTATTCGCTCGAGGCGAGAGCATGCGGAGCATTTGAGAGGCTGTCTTGTGATTCTCGGGACCAGCGATTATGCGCCAAGTTTTCCAAATGTGAGTTTTGGTTGACTTGATGGCGTTTCTTGGGCATATTGCCGGTGATGGCATTCGAGTTGTCTGGCGAATCGAAGCGATCGAGACTTGGCCTGAACTACTACTCAAGCGAGGTTCGCGATTTTAGGCCTTGCGAGATATTATCGGTTCGTAGAAGTTTGCTTCTATCTACGCACCATTGACTAGGTGACTCGAGAAGCGGCCAAGTTTGATGGTGATGCTTGTGGCGGGGTTTCGATTCTTGAAAAGAAGGCGGCCGCCCGTTCTTACTCTTCGGAGGTCCATATGGTTATGTTGTATTGCGTCGTCGGGCATCGGGTTGGGATGTGTTGATGCGGCATGGCGGGGTTATAGCATATGCATCCGGCGGTGAAGAAACACGAGGAACTACCCGCATGATTTGGAGTTGGCGGTGTGATTCACGCCTTGAAGATCTGGAGGCACTATTTGTATGGGGTTCACGTGGATATTTTTACGGACCACAAGAGCCTCGGTATATCTTGACGGAGGGAGGCTGAACTTCACGGCGAGGCGGTGGTTAGAGTTGCTTAAGGATTACGATGTTGATATCTGTACCACGGGAAGGCGATGTTGTGGCGAATGCTCTTAGTCGTAGGTCGATGGGAGCCTATCGGATGTGCGGCTAGAGAAGAGGACATGGTTCGTGATTTGCATCGATTAGCGAGCCTTGGTGTCGTTTGATTGATTACGATAGCGATGGGGTTAGAGTTCGTGAGGTTGCGAGTCTTCCATCGTCGAGGAGGTGAAGAGGCGATTCGAGGATCGGCCTTGATTCGATATCGTGATCTGACTCTTCGTGAGGCAAGGGTCCTTTTGAGTAGCACCTGATGGGGTGCTAAGGTTTGAGGGCGGTGTGTGTTCGGATGTTTGAGGACTTGGCGGCGAGTTCTTGGGGAAGCACACGGTGCGCGTTACTCTATCCGTCGAGTCGACCAAGATGTACCACGACGCCGATCGTGTATTGGTGGGATGGATTGAAGAGGGCGTTGCGAGTTCGTAGCTCAATGCGTGTTGTCGGCGGTGAAGGTAGAGCACGAGGCACGGTGGTTTATTCTGACGATTGAGATCGACACGGAAGTGGGAGGTAATCAACATGGACTTCATCACGGATTACCTCGCTCGGAGGAGACATGATTCTATATGGGTTATCGTCGGCGGTGGCGAAATCAGCCCACTTTCTTCCGTCGGGGCGACTTTTGGTGAGGATTATGCGGACTTTACATCAGAGATCGTCGGTGCATGGAGTCCCTACCGATCATATCGATGCAGAGCCGGTTTACGGCTAACCAGAGTCCTTCGAGAGGGTTTAGGTACGCAGTGAGCACGAAAATCGCATTTCATCCACGAGCAGACGGACGGCGAGCGCACTATCGGACTCTTGAGGATATCTGCGAGCTGTGTTATTGACCGATGGTAGTTGGGAGGATCATTTGCCTCTAGTTGAGTTCGCGTATAATAATAGCTACCACTCGGTATTCGGATGGCGCCTTATGAGGCCTTGTATGGGAGGAAGTGCGGTCGCCTATAGGTTGGTTCGATGTGGGTGAGGTGCGGCTAGTGGGACCAGATTTGATACAGTGGCGATGGATAAGGTGAAGCTTATCAAGGCGGCTATTGGCGGCTCGAGTCGGCAAGTCGTATCACGGATCATCGTCGTCGGCATCTTGAGTTCGAGAGTTCATGATTGGGTTTTCCTAAAGGTGTCACCCATGAAGGGTGTGATGCGGTCGGGAAGAAGAAACTTCGGCCCAAGGTACATTGGGCGTTTGATTGTCGCGAGGTAGGCAAGGTTACTATGAGTTGGATCTGCCGTCCGTCTGGAGCGGTCATCCGTTTTCATGTATCTATCTTTGAGGAGATGTATCGGGGATCCATCTAGGGTACACCGATTGGCGATGTCCGGTGACGAGGGTTATCGTATGAGAGATTCCCATAGCGATAGTCGATCGTCGGGTTAGGCGTCTGCGGACGAAGGGCGTGGCCGTCAAAGTCTTGTGGCGGAGCGAGCTCGGGGAGGAGATGGCGTGGGAAGCCGATGAGGACATGAGGCGAAGTATCCTCACCTATTCCCACACCTCCGGGTAATTCACTTTCCTACTTGTAAATTTTCGTTATCGTTTACGCCTAAGTGTTGTTACGTGGCGTGTGTGGCATTTGCAACTGTTTAAGTTATGAAGAATCTTATCGTTAACTGTCTTGGGAAGGAACATTCGGGACGAATGTTTCTAAGGAGGGGAGAATGTTATACCCCGTATTTCCAGAGTATGTACGTGTTATACCCCGTAGTTGCAGGGTATGTATGTGAGGACGTACGTGCGAGCGTACGGCAGAAATTTTGAAAAGAAAGAAAGATGTGAGTTTTCGACGGAAAAGTTTCCGGTTATTTGTTAAGAAAAAGGTTCGTTAATGGGAATTGGATTCCCAGATTTGGTATTTGGACTTCATAGATTACATTAGAATTTTGAGACTTTATTTTCGGAAATGGTCACGTGGGGCCCACGGGAGAAATTCTGGTTTTGTAGGGGCCACTTTGTTTTGAGATTTTGGCCATTGTGGATATTTTTGAAGACGTTTTGAGGGCCAATAGGAGGGTGACACGTGTCACCCGCCTAGGCTTGGCCAGAAGTTACATTTGAGCCAGTCTGCATTAGAGTCGTTTTTAGGCGAAAGCGTTTCCTGACTTTCGTAGGAAAATTCCGGCTATGTCCTTTTTAATTTTTGCGGATTTTTAGAGGCGAAACATTTTGGACCAGCGGGAGGGTGACATGTGTCACCTCGCATTGGAAGCTTGTGGGCGTCAGTGGGCGATTGGTTCACGTGGATTGATATTGTGGCTCGCGTTTTTGGCCCTATTGGTTCCTTGTTTTGTGCCTTGTTTTGGCCTTGTTTTGTGGCTTGTCTTGTGCCATGTTTTGTGGAGTAGGGGTTAGGGTGCACTTGGCGATCAAGGCCTTACACTTGCCTTGCACATGGCTTGATCTTGGCCGTTGGTTGGCGTTTGGGTTTCTTATAAATACCCGCTGTGAAGACTTCATTCGTCCACAAATGTTTCCAAGTCTTGAATCCCTCCTCCCTCTTGTTGACTCTCGTCCGAGCTCCTCTCCCAGAAAGTGGCCTTTGGCGTGAGGTCTCCACTCCCTTGAGGTCTGGCCAGTAGGGTACCCACTGCTAGTTGTTTCGTATAATACCCCTTGTTGTGGTATAGAAATACTCCTAGTATTGTTATAATGCCCAAAATACCTTAGCCTTGTACCTTGTAGTATTCCAAAGATACCTCTTTACGTAGAGTCAGGAAATACTACCTTTTGTCCTTTAGTCTCAGCCAAAACCACAAGGAAATCTTCGTAGTTGGTTGAAGTATGTGAGTAGAAGTTGGTTAGAACTTCTAAGGGTTGTTTGGAGTGGTTTGGAGCGCCGGAGTGGAGCTAAACCTTGCTCGGGAAGCGACATTAAACTCGGATAATTTTGGGCTTATCGAGGTAATTATCTTGTCCTCTATTGTAATTGGAAATTACATGTTTGGTTGAATATATAGTTGAAGTATACTATATATGGAACTACTTAGTATTCGCAATGTCTTTTGACTTAAGCTGAAGAATAAAGAATCGAATGTATTTACATAGGTGTATTGCGGTAGACTTGTGTAGTATTCTTGAGTAGAATTGTACACGTCAGGGTAGGCGTGTAAACCCCAGTTGGCTTGGTAGCCGGCCTCGATAGAGAGGAGATTCTGTTGTTGCGGGAGAGTCTTCGAATTTTCTATAGAATGATAGAAACTTGTGTTTTGGGGTTAATAGGCGTTTTGACCTTTATAGGTGAAAGTACTAAGAGTAGCGTATTCTACTCGAGGTGGAAAGGGCTATGGTTGTAGTACTTGGAGCATTTTGCTTATTGTCGATAAATCGTCGCGGTATGTGAACCTCTTCCTATCTTTTCTAGCATGATTGTTGTGAACTATGTAGTGCGGTGAGCGTCATGTGCTAAGTGATTTGGTTGGTTTAAAACATAGGGTGTTATAATAGCTTTATGGGAAGTTAGTTATAACGACCTTATGTAAGTGAAAATGGTTTACTGATGTTAGAAGTTAAGAGACTTGATCTTATAAGATAAGAGACTTAACTTATTTGTTTTAATGTGGATGTTTGTGTGAAACCTCATTCGTGAGTAATGAGTACTTGGTTTTAAAGGGATAATGTTTCTTGATTTCGGAAATCAGAATGTGTATCGACAGACCACTGCAGCGTTAATAAAAGGAAAATGTATTGAATAATGATGTGTTGTATTAAAACCAGTAGAAACCTCCATCTGCATAGAAGCTAAGATGAGACAAAATGATATTACATTTTCTAGATCATGGCTGCTGTAATAAGATCGTTATAAACAAGAATAAACTACTCACATATATGACATATGTTACTCAATTGTTCTAAAAAGGAATCAAGTGATTAAGTTTGGGAACTATGAAACCATTTGAAAATGAGAAGCTTGACTAATAGAAACTAGGCAAGCGGAACTTAGGAAAAGAATGTTGTTACTTGATTTTGAAAAGGAAGGTGGGTTGGTCATTCTAATACTACGGGTATCGGGTGACTTTTATAAAAGTAATGGATCTCTTTTAAAAAAAGAACTTAACGTATGTAGTACTTTGGGGTTAAAAACCCGGACTTTGGCATAAAATGAAAGTACTTTGAGTTGTGTGAAACTTGCCTATGCTTGTTGTTGTGAAACTTGCCTATGCTTGTTGTTGTGAAACTTGCCTATGCTTGTGATGATAGCCTTTATTGTACAAGCGTTGTGTTTCTGTGTTACCGCGTCTCGATAGAAGTCGGTTGGTAGTTGAGAACTTACTTGGATGTCTTGCGCGTGTGGAGAAATTCCGCAGATGCGTTCTGATGATAGTATTATTGTTGTTAATCGCTTTGGACATACTGACACGATGCGTAGCGCACGGGTATGCTTCCATTTTGGTTAAGGTCTTGTGGTTAATCGCTTTGGATATCTTGGCGATCGTAGCGCGCGGGTATGTTTCCATTCGATTATCGCGCCTTGATTTCCTTTTGGACATACGACACGATGCGTAGCGCTGCGGGTATCGTCCATTTGGAAAGTTGTCTTATTGTTTCCACTGGACATCGACCACGATCGTGGCGCGCGGGTATGCTTCCATTTGGATTCTTTGTCTTGTTGTTGAGGTCACATGGACATGTCTACACCGATCTGGTCAGGGGCATGTGGCCATGGGACATTGGTATTATTGTTGCATCATGGACATGTCTACACCGTCACGATATTCGGGGCATGCGGCCATGTCACGAACTGATTGATGTTGTGGGCGTGAGACCCATAGTTATATTGGAGTGATAGATTTTATGTTGTGAATCAGTAGTTTGGTTATCATACATGTCTCTGCTTTATATAGACTAGTATGATTTCATTCTGATGTTATGATTTCACATACTTGGTACTGTTATCGACCTCCTTGAGGCTGCGTTACATCTGCGGTAGAGGTACATCGATCGTGGATCCATTTCTTAGGATCACGATTCAGCGTATTGGGAAGTTCCGTTTCTTGGAGGCTTATCTTTTGGTATGTGTTCCACTGAGTTGTAGGTTCTTGTACATTCGAGGTATGGCGGGGCCACTGTCCGTCATAGTCGTTGTAAATCTTAAGTGCGTAGTCTGTTGTGGCGGGGTTGTAAAGATTAAAGCTGTTCGAGTTTTATGTATATCTTGAAGGCAAGCTGTTTTGGTTGCTTTGTTTATTTATGATATCTCTTGTTAAATGACTCATGTTTTTGTTCCGCTGATTTTCTCGATGTATGTATCACTAGGGTGCCGGTAAGGCACGATGCGGGCCGGGCGGGTCGTTCTGATGCGTGAGAATACGTGCAAAGTCTAGCCTTAAAGTTTAGGCAAAGCGTTTTTTTGGCACAACTCACAAAGCGAATAGTTTTCCGGCGAAGCGTTTCCACGACTTTCGTAGGGTAAATTCGGCTATGCCATTTCTAATTTTGCGGATTTTTCAGAGGCGAAACATTTTGGACCAGCGGGAGGCGACACTTGGCACCTCCAATTTGTGGACTTGAAATCGTCCATTGGGCGAATTGAAGACCATTGGGCGTTTTGTGCCTTGTGCACAAGTCAAGGAGTTGGTAGGATATTTGTGTATAGTTAATCCTCACCCTACACTTGCCTTGCACTTGTCTCAATCTTGGCCATTGGTTGGCCACTTCGACCTATAAATACCCCTTAGAGATGAAGAGTTCTTCATCCACAAATCTTTCCAAGTCTTGAAAATCCTCTCCTCTCCCTTTGTAGCCTTTTCGTCCAACACCTCCCCTCCCTTGTGAAGGCCCTTGGCTGAATACCCCCTCTAGCCTAGTAGTTTGGCGAGGCCCCCTAGCCTAGCCAAAAATCTACCCCCCCTCCCTTGGTAGAAAAGTTGTCTTCTAGTATTGTTATAATGCCCAAAATACCCTAGCCCAAATCCCTTAGTACTTAGTAGAAGTTGTGAAGAACTTCTAAGGTTTCTTGGAGCTCCCGGAGCGTACAACTTAGGAGCTAAACCTTGCTCAGGCGCGACTTTATCTAGGATATTATTGGGCTTCTTGAGGTAACAAATCCTAACCTTCTTTTGAATTAGAGAATACTTCTTTGTTGTAGTATTAGAATAAGTATTAAATACTTAGAAGAATATCACGAATAGAATTGAGCTATTACCACGATAGAAGGGTTTAAAGAAGAATAATCAAGCGGTACTTACATAGGGTTTTTCACTGATGAACTTATATAGCTCATGGGTAGGAAATCTTGACTTTCCATAGAATTGTGAACCCCTGTTTAGAATGACCTTGAGTAGTCTTTGATAGATGTCGTGACTATTATAGGTGACTCTGCGTGCGACATATTGACTTGGCGGTGGTTTTATTTGAGAAGGTATGTGATTCTTCCTAAAGCATGATATTTTACAATATATATAGTGCGGTGAGCGTCGTGTGTTAAGCGAATAATAACTCGGCAATGTCTTTGACTTAAGCCTGAATAACACTTACAATGATGCCTGCGGCTTAAGCACGAATAATAAAGATCTGAAAGCATTTCATAAGAATCTTTGAATCATTTTATGAAGAGAACTAATGGTTTTAAAAAGCGAAGCTTAAGAGTTATACTAGCTTTATGGAAAGTTAAGTATAACCACTTAAGATTGATAAAAGAAACAAGTTTGACTATGTGTTTATAACGGACTTATGTTGAATTGTGAAAAGAATAATAAGATGGTTTGATAAGTAGACATGATATGATGCTATGTGTGTTAGTATCTTGTAACGTTTGTATAAGAGTATCCTTGTTGTGCTTATGTTGTTTAAAGATAAGCCGTTATGTTAGTGTACTATCACTCGCCTCTTGAGATGATCACAGGAGGTTAAGGCGCCTCCGTGCGGGGTAGACTCGGTGATGCAGGACCGTGATTCGAGAATACCTCATGCGGGTCGAGGGCCTATCGGAGCTACGAGTTCGAGTTAGTATGCGGGGTTATGCCTCATGCGGTCTATGTGGCCGTGCGGACAACGAGTCGGGGCGATGCAGGAGTAGCTACCCTCGATGCGGGGTTATACCTCATGCGGGCCCGTGAGTGGCCTATGCGGACTCGGAGTCGAGATTAGGCTTGCGAGTGATAATCTGAGCGAGTGGCCTGCTTGAATCATTCGCGGCCTAGAAAAGACCTATTACAGTTTACTATTGTTGCTCTTGTTTGTGATGTGGCACTATGCGGTTCCTTGATTGCTTCATACATATTTGTAAATGGGGTTTTAAAAAGTGTTATGATTTCATTTAAGTACTTTACGATTTCACATACTTAGTACTGTTGTCTTGACCTCCTTGAAGTGCGTTCATGCCGCGGTAAGGCGGCAGTGCTAGATCCACATTCTTAGGATCTACTGCGTTGGTGCGGGAGCTCCATCTTTTAGGAGGCTCTACTTTTGGGTATGATCTCCTGTTGTAGATAGTTTTATCTGATCGGGTATGGCGGAACCCTGTCGCCATAGTTGTATATTTCCTTAGAGTGCATGTAGTCATTTATGCGATTAGTCGGATGTAGCGCTAAACCATGTTTATATATATATGCCGAAAGCGATGTTTTCTCACATAAAGCGTATGTCTTATTTTATAAAGCTGTTTCATGTCTTGCTTTATATTTCCGCGATTACTCGATGTATGACTACTTGGGTGCCGGTGAGCACGATCCACGGGCCGAGCGCAGTCGTGACATATGTGTTGCCTAGAATGATTATAGATTACCAGAAATTGGTAAGGACTAAATAGATGCAGGAAGGTATGAACAGTTTAATGAACTCTCATCAAGGTTTTAGGTACTAATTTGAGATAATTAGGAGATGATGAGTTGTCGGAAAAGGTAATGGACCCTTAAGAAGTTATTATTAAGGGAATTAATGGAAGACTATGTTAATAGATTGAGCTACGTAGTATGATTAAGAAAATGGTACGGATGAGATCCGTATGGAGTAAGTATGGTTGTTGTGGTCAAGACAACACGATTATGGTATTACGAGAAGTTTTTGTACGTTTGGAGTGATAAGGTAGGCGTGGAGCATGGAAATTGCGAGCCTAAGAATGTTGATAACCGCTGAGACCTTAGGTATATAAGGCCTTCTCGGGTAGTAAAAGGTTAAGACAGACCAAGGAAAAAAGTTAAGTGTGACGCCGAGTCGGGTGGAGGACCTATTAAGGGTCACCCCATAACCTGTAATGGAATGGGATCAGTTGGCAGTAGTCCCGCTACGTGACAGGGTCACGAGGGTGCAAGTCCCAAGTCTAGTTAATCATTTTACGGGTTCGTGGACGCATTCCACCGGAACGAGGTCGTGAGAGCCGGAAATGGCCTTATGTTGTTTAGAATAGTAACTCCAAAGATTGGAGGCGAATCGATATGAAGGCTATGTCGTGCGCTAGAATAAGTTTGGAAATGCGGGAAGAATGCGACCGATGAAAGAGAGCAACCAAGTGTAAATAAATGGAGCACGAATCCACGAGGACCTTTCGAGGTGACTACACTGTGAGTGTTGGGTGGTAGCCGGCGGGTAGATAATAATTACCGTAACGATACGATCGTTGGACCACTAGCGAACCTAGCGAGTATTATGACAGACGTTGAGGTCATTATGAGTGCGGGATAGTTGGCCTCTTGTTATGCCAACGTGGAATCTGAAGAGAGATTGATTCGGTACGATTACGTGGCGGTTATCGAGTGGAAAGGAAGAGAAGTGGTGGTAACCAGTGAATTATCCTTCCTTCTTTGACATCATTGTTTTTAATAAGTCTGTGTGACTTGTTCATTTGAGGTGAATTGAGGCAGAAAGTAAGTAATAATTGAATTTGAAGGAATTTATGTTAAGTGCCCTTGGGGGTACTTGGAGTTGGTTTGGTGTGGCGGTCAGGGCCACGACCATCCGGATAATTTCAGGAAAATGTGCAAGGCAAGAATAAAATAAATACGAGTCTTTGCCGTGGAAAGGCGAGGGCATCTTTGGTAGGTTTTGAAAATCTACACGATTTTAAGGCGGTGCTTGATGATTAGATATTTACAGGACCGCGAGATGACCCTGTGATTAGGGTTGTGACTCCAAGGAAAGTTTATTTACGGGAGATAAGTTCTCTCTCCCACATAAAGGATAGTTATACGTATTATGGGGTTGCGTGTACCCATGTTGTTAGACGAAGGATATGAGACTGGTAAGGTCATCGGTATTGTCATGCCATAGGTTACAGTTTTAAGATAACCGTGGGAAAAGTATTGTGTTGGGGTAATTAAGAACGACGTTACGAAATGGTCAGGGAAGTGTCGTAAGGATAAAAAAATGCAGGTAGTTACGCGTGTATGAAACTGTACGATTATGGATCAAGATAGAAATACTTTTGCTAATAATAAGCATAAGGTAAGGTTATGACCAGAATGATAAAAGAGAATACGACTATGGTTATGTAAGTTGCACGAGATATGATTACCCCAGACTAGTGTTAGACCATTAGTAAATAATGGGCAGGAAGAACACCTCGAGGAAAGGTGGTAGCATCTGTACTGACGAGAAAGATAGTATGAAAATACAGGGGAGTAAGGGACCCCAGGGCAACTTGAAATAACTTATAAAGGAAAGACGAGTAGACACTCGAACGATAAGAAATTTTGACAAGTCTTTGGATTATGTAATACCATGAAGGAGGTTGAACACCTGATTATAGGCTCTACAAACTGGGAAAGGATAATTGGGTTACTACTTGACGAGATCAAGGAAATCTTCCCCCCCCCAAATTGTGATTGACAGGAAGTCTTAGCCATGAGGCAAGAAAAGGAATCAAATCTAAGTTAGTGACCAAGTTGAGTTACAACAGAGAAAGGGAAACAGGAACCATAATTGAGATTAGGAATACCCGAATATTTCGCAGGTATGAGAAAGGCTTCCAGTACTAGAAGATAAGTTGACCACGACTACAGTTCTAACCCCTCCTGAGAGACTCAAGGGTTAGGTTGTTATTGTAACATGTTTGGTGTTGGGCTAGGTTGGGTGCTGACGCAACACGATAAGGTTAGAGCCTATGTTTTCCCGGCAGTTAGGGAAGCATGAAAGGAAATTACGCCACTCACGATTTAGAGTTGGCGGCAGTAAATCATGCCTTGAAGATTTGGAGGCATGACGTATTTATAGACTTCATGTGGATATTTGTGCAGACCATAAGAGCCTCCGGTATATCTTCAGACAGAGGCAGTTGAATTTGCGACAGAGACGGTGGTTAGAGTTACCCAAGGATTGTGATATTGATATCCTATACCATGCAGGAAAGCCAAGCGATTCTGAATACTCTTGAGTCGTGGATCTATGGGTAGTCATCGGATGGGCAGCGGATAAGCGGGGCGTGGTCCGTGAGATTCATCAGCTACCGAGCCGAGGGGTTCGATTATTTGTTTCCAAGGTGAATGAAGTTTGGATCCGAGAGGTTGCCGAGTCTTCCGTAGTTGAGGAGGTAAAGAGGCGACAGTATGAGGATCCAGTTATGATACGGTATCGAGATACGGCTCTCCGAGAAGAGGAGAGCCTATTTGAGTAGCACCGGATGGGGTAATGTGATATGTGGATAGATTATGTGTACCCGGTGCTGCAGGACTAGTCAGCAGGTTTTAGAGGAGGCACGCAGTGCTTATTGCTCTAATTGTTCGGGGTCGACTAAGTCGTGTCGTGACCTCAGATGTATGTATGGGTAAGATGACCGGCAAAGGGACATAGCGGATCTTACTGCTTAGTGTCCGAATTAGTAGCAGGTCAAGGATGAACACCAGAAGCCCAGTGGGCTATTACAGGCAATTTAGATCCCGACATAGATATGGAAGGTGATTAATGTGGATCTTGTTACAGGGTGGCATCGTACTCAGAGGAAGTGCGACCCCCTGGGGGTCATAGTAAACATGCTGACGAAACCAACCTTGTTTTTCCGGTTAGGACCACTTACTCGGCTGAGGTTTATGCTAGCTTATATAGCAGGGAGATTGTGAGACTGCACGGGATTCCTACGTTTATGATGTCAGACAGATAAGCTCGGTTACGGATAATTCTGGAGGTTTTTCAGAAGGGGTTAGGGACACAAGTGAGTCTTAGTGTTGCATTACACCCTCAGACCGACGGACAGGCAGAGCGTACCATCCAGGCACTTGAGGATAGGTTGCGGGCCGATGTTATTGATTTCAGAGTTAGCTGAAAGAATTATTTGCCTCTTGTTGAGTTACGTACGATAACAGATACCCTTCCAGTATTCAGATGGCCCTGTATGAGGCCTTATATGTAAGAAAGTATAGATCGCCGGTTGGTTGGTTCGACATAGGCGAGGTTTAGTTATTTGGTCCAGACTTGATTCAGCGGGCTGTGGATAAGGCGAAGCTTATCCAGGAAAGATTATTAGTAATCTCGGAGTCAGCAGAAGCTTTATGCAGATAACCGACGTTGACACATGGGGTTCATCTTGACATTTTAGTAAGAGTATTGTTATGTGGCCACGTGTGGCATTATTGGTATGTAAGGGTTGTAAGGAGACTATGTCACTATCTTTAAGTTTGACTCCCAAACGAACATTCGGGGACGAATGTTTCTAAGGGGGGAAGAATGTTACACCCCGGAATTCCAGGATATGTTTATAAGAACGTACGTAAGAACTCAAAAATGTTAAGATTTGAGACGAGTAAAATATTTATCGGAATTATGGAATTGTCGGAAAATGAAATATTGCGACGAATGGGAGGGCGACACGTGTCACCCCCCCCCCCTTAGTGGTCTTGGACGAAATGGCATGGATAAAATGGTCATTTGACCATAATTTAAATGACCAAGTCTTGCTAAGACAAAGAGCTTGACATTGTTGACTTTTCAAAGGGCCACTTGGGCTTGATCCTAGTGAATTGCATCCAAGCCATCCATATGTGCAAATATTGACCCTCCACTGTGTTATATATGTGTACTTGTAGCAAGACAAAGGCTCTACACTTAGAAAAAATTTCAAGAAATTGAAGAACACCTAGTGGAGGCTCTCGGGTTTGAAGGTTTCTTCAAGACAAGAATTTTCAATTTTTGTCCAATAGGCTCCACACTTTAAACCAAGGTTCCTAAGAGTATTGCAAGGGTATCTCAATAGAAAAATCCTGGAAAAGTGGAGTTTTCGTATTAGTCGCAAGGCGGAAAGTTAAGGAGTTCTTCAACTTTGAAGTTGGAACTTGAAGATGAGTTTTTCATAAGCTTCTCAGGGTTGCTTGGAGTGGATTGGAACGTCGAAAAAAGGAGCTAAAGTTGCTAAGGATCGACTTGTAATCTTGGATCATATTTGGGCTAAATGAGGTAATAATCTTCGTCTTACTTTTGTAATCGAAGATTCCATGTTATGATAAGTTAGAAATGATCATGTGATATGTGTTATGAATATTGATAAGTGTTATGGAAGTTTAGAAGCTCAAATCCGAAAATGACATGTTGAGTCATTTGAAATTGAATTACAATTTGGTCGTTAACTAGAATCGTCGCATGTTATCTACTTGAAGATTATAGTTGTTATAATCAATTGCGGATTTATAACATGTTATACTAAACAACTTGGATTGGAGAAGACTATGTATTGTTGTTCCTCAAATTGCCGAATGTAACTTTGTATGTTGGACTAGTTTGATATCAATTTGTGGGGCGGAATTTTATACGTCTTGTAGGCGTGTAATCCCCTATTGATAACTTCATTGTTGAGCCTTAAATGTGGCGTGTTTGGTTATTGAATTCGGGCCTTGAAAAAGGTGGAAAAGTATGTAGAAACAAAGGAAGTGATGTCCGATTTTCCGTAGAATTTAGTGACTTTGCACTTAGAATATTCTACGTTGATGCTAGAGGTTAATAAACGTATTATGGTCATTATAGGTTGACATACTACGTACGGCATATTGGACTTAGCAAGTGGATTAAACCGAAAAGGTATGTGGAACTTTCCTATCTCTTGAGCATGAATAGTTGTAAGTATATAGTACGGTAGACGTACGAGGTTTTGACGAATTTAGTTCCTTTGATATCCTTGGCTTATTATAAGAATGTCCAAGTTTGTTGAGTTAGGGAATTAACTCACTTGTTTAAAATATTAAGGATATCTTACTTTCTAAATGTTAAGAGACTTAAAGTATTTTTGAAAGTATATGACACTTGTTTTGTTTGGAAAGTTTAAGTCTCTCGGTTATAAAGAAGAATGTAAGTTTCTAAAGTATAAAACTAGTATAACGGCTTTATGGGAAGTTGGTTATAATAGCTTTATGGAAAGTTAAAAAGAGTGGTTTACTCTAAGTAATTTAAGTATGATAAATGACTTGAAATAATGAAAGGAAAATTGATTTAAAGGCATCAATTGCTTAAAGTTTTAAAAGAAAGAAGTCACTTGATTTAGAAGTCTATAAATGTATTTCTAAAAGGTATTGTGACTTGTCTTGAAAAGTAGTTATGACTTGATACTATGGTTATTAGTATCTTGGAAGTTTTATATGAAAAAGAGTCATTTTAAAATAATAGAAGTACGTAGTACTTTGGGTTAAATTCCCGAATTTTAATGTTATACCCCGTATTTCCAGAGTATGTACGTAAGGACGTACGTAGAAAAGTTTGAACTTTAAAGTAGGCTTGGACGAAATATTTTGTGCACAACACCCGATTAGAATCGTTTTTTAAAACGTTTTACACAACTTGCGAAGGGAAAATTCCGGCTATGTCATTTAGTATTTTTGCGGATTTTTCCGAGAGACGAAATGTTTTGGACCAACGAGAGGGCGACACTTGTCACCCTCCAGTTGGTGGAGTGTGGGACGGCAATGGGACGATTTGAGGGTCAAGGGTTGGTAGGATATTTTGTGATATTTGTGTGGTAGATGGATAAGGTACACATGGATGAATCTTGACCCTACACTTGCCTTGCACTTGGCATGATCTTGGACATTGGTTGGCCATGGCTTGACCTATAAATACCCCTCCCTTGTGAAGACTTATTCATCCTAAAAACTTCCTATGTCTTGAAAGCCCTCTTCCCCCCTTTGTGTAGAAGTTCTCGTCCTAGCCTCCCCCTCCCCCCTTTGTGAGGCCCCTTGGCCGAGAGTCCCCTCCCCCTTGGCCGAGAGTACCCCCCCTCCTAGTGGGGTTGGCCGAGGGGTACACCCCCCTTGTGGTGTTGTCTCGTATAAATACACCCCCCCTCTTGGTAGAAATACTCTCCAAAGTATTGTTACTATACCCAAATTACCTTAGCCGTATACCTTGTAGTATTCCAAAGATACCTCTATACGTAGAGCCCGGAAATACTACCTTATGTCCTTTTTATCTCAAACCGAAACCCTAAGGAAAACCTTCATAGTCGGTTGAAGTGTTAAGTAGAAGTTGCGTAGAACTTCTAAGGGTTGTTTGGAGCGGGTTGGAGCGCCCAGAGTAGGAGCTAAACGTTGCTCAGGATCGACATTTAAACTCGAATAATTTTGGGCTTATCGAGGTAAATATCTTGTCTCCCTTTTGTAAATTGAGTATATACTATTGAAGTATAAGAATTAAGTATAAGGTATATACAAGGAAAGTATATAAGAAGAGAATTGAACTGTACTTACATAGAATTTGTATTCTGATGAACTTGTGAAGTTTGACGGGTAGGGAAGTGCTGCCAAATTTTCCGTAGAAACTTGTATCTAGATTTATTCTACCGAGTAGTCTACACTTTGATAGACTTGTATAACCTTTATAGGTTGAATGATCTGCGAGTAGCATGTACTACTTGAAAAGTGAACAAGGCTAGCCGGGTTATAGCGATGGAGCGTTTTGCTAATAGTCGATAATCGTCGCGAGGTATGTGATTCTTCCTATCCTCTTGAGCATGATATTTTAAAGAATATATTTATAGTACGGTAGACGTACGTGTGCTAACTGAATAATAATTGCGGCAATGTCTTTTGACTTAAGCCTAAATAATAAGAATCTTGAAGTATTTCAAAAGAATACTGAATCATTTTTAACAGAAGAGTAATACTTGGTTTTAAAAGCTTAAGAGTTATACTAGCTTTATGGGAAGTTAGGTATAACGGCTTAAGAGAAGTAAAAAGAATGGTTTACTGATTTTTAGAAGTTAAGAGACTTGATCTTAAAAGATAAGAGACTTGACTTAATTATATTAAATTTTGTTAAAGAGTGTAAAACCTCATTCGTGAGTAATGAGTATTTTGGTTTTCAAAAGGAATGATGTTTTACTGATTTCGGAAATCAGAATGAATGTCGAACAAACCACAACAGCGCTAATAAAGGGAAATGTATTGACTAATTAAGTATTATTAAAACCAGTAGAAACCTCCATCTGCATAGAAGCTAAGATGAGACAAAATAATATTACATTTCCTAGATCATGGCTGCTTTAACAAGATTGTTATAAACAAGAATAACCTACTCACATATAAGGCATATGTTTCTCAAATCGTTTTAAAAGAGAATTATATCATTAAGTGATTAAACCTATGAACTACGAAACCTTTCGAAAAAGAGAAACTTGAGCATTTGAAATTAGGCAAACTTGAACGTTTGGAAAATAATGATTGTTAATTGATTTTACAAAAAGGAAGTGTTTTGGTCTACTTAAAAAGATAGTCGCTCTATTTTAATACTACGGGTATTGTGTGACTTTTGAAACGGATCTTTTAAAGAGTTAATGTATGAAGTACTTTGGGGATGAAAACCCGAAAGTGTTAACATATAGTAGAAAGTACCTTGTGTGAATAACTTGATTGTGTTGGTTTGTGATAGCCTTGTAATACTTTCTTGTTGATTTGATAAGTAAACATGCTAGGATGCTACGTGTGTTATTATCTTGTGATGTTTGTGTAAAGGGGTTTTCCCTCGATTGCGCTTAAGTTGTTTAACTATCAGCCGTTATGTTGGTATTGTACCACTCACCTTGACATCATCCCGGAGGTTAAGCTGCCCTCCGATGCGGGGTAGACTCAGGCGGGTCTGTGTGACCTATGATTCGAGAATACCTCATGCGGGTCCCGGGGGCCTATGCGGAGCTACGAGAGCTCGTGTTAGTGCGGCCTTTATGGTCATGCGGTCTATGTGGCCATGCGGTGCAAGTCGGCGGATCTTGGGAGTAGCTACCGATGCGGGGAATACCTCATGCGGGCCATTGGAGTGGCCTATGCGGAGCTGCGGGAAGTTCCAGGGCTAGACGCGCACATTAGATACTGCGGGCGAGTGGCCAGCTTTGATCATGTGACGGTCTAGACAGATCTCATGATACAGTTTATGACCTTGTTTGTACTGTGGGTTTTAGTAGTCGGCTATGCCTTCGTACTTACCCCGTACGGTTTTATGATGACACAGTGGGACCGTGTTCATGTATTCCTTGGTGCTTTTATATCATGGCTCGCGGTGAGGAAGGTATTCCACGGGCATGATTGATGTTGTGGCGTGAGACCCATTGTTATATTTGAGTGATGACTTTGAGGCGTGAGTCACGACTTGACATGGCTTATTTATTGTGAATCGTAGTTTGGTTATCATACATGTCTCTGCTTTATATAGACTAATATGATTTCATTCTGATATTTTGATTTCACATACTTGGTACTGTTATCTTGACCTCGCCTTGAAGTGCGTTCATCTGCGCGAGTTTAGGTACACCGATCGTTGAACCTAGCTCTCGTGTCCAGATTCACGTTTGGGAAGCTCCGTTTCTCGGAGGCTTATCGATGGTATAGTCCTGTCGTAGTAGGTGCTTACATTCGGGGTATGGCGGGGCCTGTCCCGCCATTGTTGTCAGTCACTCTTAGAAGTGCATGTAATCTTGTTGTGGCGAAATTGTAAAAGGGATATAATCGTTCTAGTTGATATTTATATATGCATGAGTAAGTTTTTCTCGAATAAGCTTTTTCACTTCACTTTATTCATGTCTTGTTTTATATTCCGATTACTCGATGTATGGCTACTTGGGTGCCCGGGGTAAGGCACGATCCACGGGCGGGTTGGTCGTGACAAAAGTGGTATCGAGCGATTAATCCTCGGAAAGTGTCTGAGCCGTATCGATGGAAGTCTTGATTATCGGTGTGTTGTGCACCACACCAATAATCAGGAGGCTATAGGATATTTAGGATTGATTTCCATTCTTCTCACTCTGAGATCGTACCTTAGAGCTGTGTTATAAGTTGAACCCCTCTCACGTATTTCTTTCCCTTACCGTTATGCCTCCGCGTAGGGAAAACCCGGGCCCAGGAGGGCAAGGCAGCCGAGGGAGCTTCGAGTAGAGCATAGAGGGTTACTAGGGCACAGGCCCAATCATCACCTGGGGTGGTGCTTCATTTAGGGAGTTCTGCGACGTCACCAGCCCCAGCAGAGTTTAGCACGGCGGAAGCAGTGCCTACTGCGACCTTGATTTATGAACTTTCAGTTCCACGACCGGGAACGGAGAATATAGATTGCAAAAGCGACCACATTACTAGCTATGGATTTGGCTACCGAGTATACCGATGTCTGCGAGTCTTGATGAATATCTAAGAGAGGGTCGTGCAGGAGTAATTCTTCAGTTAGGCTTGAGCATGGCCTGTATGCGGGCTTATGCACAGCAGGCCAAGAATCGTGGAGATCGACGGGTTAACCAAGGACAGCAGAAGAGGGCCGGAACAGCAAGGTCCTTTGGTAACTTTCAAGGCGAATCGCCTCACCAGCAGATTGATTATGCACATCCACCAGGTCGCAGTGGTCCTCCATAGGGTTGAGCGTTCGGGTGGCGGAGTTGGTGAGCTCGAGCTTAGGTTCACGGCTACGTAGGTTCGGCCCGGCCGGATTGATTTTCCCAGTGTTCACGATGTGTGTGACGTCATCCCGGGGAATGTCGTCTTTTTAGTTGGTACTTGTTTTACCGGCGGCCGTCAGGGCCATGTGTCGAAAGAATGTCCTAGTAGGAGGGATGTAAGTAGGAGGACTCAGCCTTCATGATCAGTGACCAGTTCATCATCTTCCCTAGCTATGCGCCCTACGGGGTAGGTTTGATTAGAACGACTAAGGGGAGTGAAGCAGTAGATACAGGTATATCCTTAACCCTCTAGAGATTAGTACGTATGATGAGATGAGTATATCTTAAGTATTATGTTCAGATAACATAAGTGTATTGTGATTAGAAATCATGGTTAGTTAACCAGGAAAGATTGGGGGATAAGAAAAAGTGTGAGCCTTAGAGCTTTATACGTAGAGACCTTAGAAGCAAGGCCATCTCGAGTAAAAGATTTATATTTTTACGTTTAACCCTTGTCGGAGTGCATGGTGCACGTGAGCTATGTTTGTGGGATAAGTCCCTGAGTAGTGGGGAATGAAAGAGGGTAGTTGAGCTAAGAAGACCGCTAGGTTTTCGTAACGTGATTAGTGAGATTGTTCCGGATCGGGGAGCAAGTGTTTTACGCGAGAGTGGGTCGGGTTGAGGCCATGCCGCGGGTCAACCCGCGACCTGTTTTATGGTAGGGTCAGTTTGTGGTGGTCCCGCCAGGTGGTAGGGTCACGAGGGTGTTAGGCCCAAGATTAGTTAACCATCGTACGAGTTCGTGGATGCATTCAACCAGTAGTCGGGCCGATGGGGTCAGCCCATCGTGTCTTTCTGACAGGACCGTTGCTTGGCAGGGATGGTATATCAGAAAGGTTGTAAGGCTGCACGGGGTGCCTACCTTCACCTTATGGCAGACAGTGGAGCCAGTGCAGCTGTTTCTTTTACGGAAGTTTTACGAGCAGGTTAGGAACTCAGGTAAGTCTCAGTATCGCATTCGCCCTCGGGCCAGTGTGTGGATTTCAGGGGTAGCTGTAAGGATTGTTGTCTCCTGTTGAGGGAGTGTTTTAATAGCTACCATTTCAGTATTCGGATGTCGCCTTATGAAGCCTTGTAGGGGAGGAAGCGTAAGTTGCCGGTCGATTGGTTCGATGTTGGCAAAGTGCAGATAGTTGGTTCATATTTATTTCGGCAGGATGTGGTTAGGGTGAAGCCTATCCAGGAGAGGTTATCGGCAGCTCAGAGTCAACAGAAGTCGTGCGGATGATCGGCGACGACGCTTGGAGTTCAGGTTGACGGTGGGTCTTGAAGGTACCACCCCGGAAGGGTGTGGCGAGATTCAAAAGCGAGAAACTTAGCCCGAGTTACTTTGGGCCTTTTAGTCATGTGAAGAGTAGGCGGGTTGCCTATATGTTAGCTTTTGCCGTCCGACTTAGGAAGCGGTATGTCCGATCGCCGTATGTTGTTAGGTTCGGAAAAGTATCTGAGATCCATCAGTGTTCGATTAATGATGACCAAGTTGGAGATAGTAAACCCGAGATTTGGAACCTGAAGCAGTAGCGGAAATGTGGTAAGTTATGAGAAAGAGTTCGAGTGTACGAGAAGGGTACGACGAGTAAGAGAAGAAGCGAGCAAGTATTACGAGCATGGTTGTGATCATTTCGTTTCTAAAGAGAAGGTGCGAAGGGAGTATCCTTTAGCCCTTGGGTGGGAGTTTTTGTAGTGTTGGAGGTGATTCCTCGTGAACTTGGATGTAAGCAATTGCGCGTGTTGTATTGTGGCCAGGTATGGCATAATTGTTTTCGTAAGTATAGCGGTGAAGACTATATTGGCGCCTGATTGTTTTGAGACTTGGAAGGAACATTCGGGACGAATGTTTCTAAGGAGGGGAGAATGTTATACCCCGTATTTCCAGAGTATGTACGTAAGGACGTACGTAGAAAAGTTTGAACTTTAAAGTAGGCTTGGACGAAATATTTTGTGCACAACACCCGATTAGAATCGTTTTTCGACGAAACGTTTTACACAACTTGCCAAGGGAAAATTTCGGCTATGTCATTTAGTATTTTTGCGGTTTTCCGAGAGACGAAATGTTTTGGACCAACGAGAGGGCGACAGTTGTCACCCTCCAGTTGGTGGAGTGTGGGACGGCAATGGGACGATTTGAGGGTCAAGGGTTGGTAGGATATTTTGTGATATTTGTGTGGTAGATGGATAAGGTACACATGGATGAATCTTGACCCTACACTTGCCTTGCACTTGGCATGATCTTGGCCATTGGTTGGCCATGGCTTGACCTATAAATACCCCTCCCTTGTGAAGACTTATTCATCCGAAAAACTTCCTAAGTCTTGAAAGCCCTCTTCCCCCCTTTGTGTAGAAGTTCTCGTCCTAGCCTCCCCCTCCCCTCTTTGTGAGGCCCCTTGGCCGAGAGTCCCCTCCCAGGCGAGAGTACCCCCTCCAGTGGGGTTGGCGAGACACCCTTGTGGTGTTGTCTCGTATAAATACACCCCTCTTGGTAGAAATACTCTCCAAAGTATTGTTACTATACCCAAATTACCTTAGTCAGTATACCTTGTAGTATTCCAAAGATACCTCTATACGTAGAGCCCGGAAATACTACCTTATGTCCTTTTTATCTCAAACCGAAACCCTAAGGAAAACCTTCATAGTCGGTTGAAGTGTTAAGTAGAAGTTGCGTAGAACTTCTAAGGGTTGTTTGGAGCGGGTTTGAGCGCCCAGAGTAGGAGCTAAACGTTGCTCAGGATCGACATTTAAACTCGGATAATTTTGGGCTTATCGAGGTAAATATCTTGTCTCCCTTTTGTAAATTGAGTATATACTATTGAAGTATAAGAATTAAGTATAAGGTATATACAAGGAAAGTATATAATAAGAGAATTGAACTGTACTTACATAGGACTGTATTCTGATGAACTTGTGAAGTTTGTGGTAGGAAGTCTTTGCCAAATTTTCCGTAGAAACTTGTATCTAGATTTATTCTACCGAGTAGTCTAGACTTTGATAGACTTGTATAACCTTTATAGGTTGAATGATCTGCGAGTAGCATGTACTACTTGAAAAGTGAACAAGGCTAGCCGGGTTATAGCGATGGAGCGTTTTGCTAATAGTCGATAATCGTCGCGAGGTATGTGATTCTTCCTATCCTATTGAGCATGATATTTTAAAGAATATATATATAGTACGGTAGACGTACGTGTGCTAACTGAATAATAATTGCGGCAATGTCTTTTGACTTAAGCCTAAATAATAAGAATCTTGAAGTATTTCAAAAGAATACTGAATCATTTTTAACAGAAGAGTAATACTTGGTTTTAAAAGATTAAGAGTTATACTAGCTTTATGGGAAGTTAGGTATAACGGCTTAAGAGAAGTAAAAAGAATGGTTTACTGATTTTTAGAAGTTAAGAGACTTGATCTTAAAAGATAAGAGACTTGACTTAATTATATTAAATTTTGTTAAAGAGTGTGAAACCTCATTCGTGAGTAATGAGTATTTTGGTTTTCAAAAGGAATGATGTTTTACTGATTTCGGAAATCAGAATGAATGTCGAACAAACCACAGCAACGCTAATAAAGGGAAATGTATTGACTAATTAAGTATTATTAAAACCAGTAGAAATCTCCATCTGCATAGAAGCTAAGATGAGACAAAATGATATTACATTTCCTAGATAATGGCTGCTTTAACAAGATTGTTATAAACAAGAATAACCTACTCACATATAAGGCATATGTTTCTCAAATCAGTTTAAAAGAGAATTATATCATTAAGTGATTAAACCTATGAACTACGAAACCTTTCGAAAAAGAGAAACTTGAGCATTTTAAATTAGGCAAACTTGAACATTTGGAAAATAATGATTGTTAATTGATTTTACAAAAAGGAAGTGTTTTGGTCTACTTAAAAAGATAGTCGCTCTATTTTAATACTACGGGTATTGTGTGACTTTTGAAACGGATCTTTTAAAGAGTTAATGTATGAAGTACTTTGGGGATGAAAACCCGAAAGTGTTAACATATAGTAGAAAGTACCTTGTGTGAATAACTTGATTGTGTTGGTTTGTGATAGCCTTGTAATACTTTCTTGTTGATTTGATAAGTAAACATGCTAGGATGCTACGTGTGTTATTATCTTGTGATGTTTGTGTAAAAGGGGTTTTCCCTCAATTGCGCTTAAGTTGTTTAACTATCAGCCGTTATGTTGGTATTGTACCACTCACCTTGACATCATCCCGGAGGTTAAGCCGCCTCCGCGGGGTAGACTCAGCGGTCTGTGTGACCTATGATTCGAGAATACCTCACGGGTCCCGGGGCCTATGCGAGCTACGAGAGCTCGAGTTAGTGTGCGGCCTTTATGGTCATGCGGTCTATGTGGCCATGCGGATCGCGAGTCGAGCGGATGCCGGGAGTAGCTACCTCGATGCGGGAATACCTCATGCGGGCCATTGGAGTGGCCTATGCGGAGCTGCGGGAAGTTCCAGGGCTAGACGCGCACATTAGATACTGCGGGCAAGTGGCCAGATTTGATCATGTGACGGTCTAGACAGATCTCATGATACAGTTTATGACCTTGTTTGTACTGTGGGTTTTAGTAGTCGGTTATGCCTTCGAACTTACCGTCACGGTTTATGATGACACAGTGGGACTGGTGTTCATGTATTCCTTGGTGCTTTTATATCATAGGCTCGCGGTGAGAAGGTATTCCACGGGCATGATTGATGTTGTGGGCGTGAGACCCATTGTTATATTTGAGTGATGACTTTGAGGGCGTGAGTCCCTGACTTGACATGACTGCTTATTGTGAACTGTAGTTTGGTTATCATACATGTCTCCTGCTTTATATAGACTACTATGATTTCATTTACAGTATTTTCGGGCCACATACTTGGTACTGTTATGCGACCTCCGGGCTGCGTTCATGCCGCAGGTTGAGGTACACCAGTCGTTGATCCTAGCTCTCAGGGTCACAGTTCAGCGTTTGGGAAGCTCCGTTTCTCCGGAGGCTTATCAGTGGTATAGTCCCCTGTCGTAGTAGGTGCTTACATTCAGGGGTATGGCGGGGCCCTGTCCCGCCATTGTTGTCAGGTCACTCTTAGAGGTCTGTAGTACTGTTGTGGGCAGAATTGTAAAAAGGGATATAACTGTTCTAGTTGATATTTATATATGCCGCAAGGCAAGTTTTTCTCAGATAACTGTTTTTCACTTCACTTTATTCATGTCTTGTTTTATATTCTGCTGATTACTCTGATGTATGGCTACTTGGGTGCCCGGGGTAAGGCACCAGTCACGGGCCCGGGTTCGGGTCGTGACATTTAAGATGACATGTTAGTGTCTTAAGTAAACTAAAATGAGAGTGTATATGAACAAGGCTAATAAGAAGTTAGGGGATTTCTTAACTTACTTATATTATGTATGATAAGCCGGTAGTGCTTATGTTATGTATGATAAGCCGGTAGTGCTTATGTTATGTATGATAGCCGGTTTGTGCTAGTGATATATTATTCATTACGGGGTCATTCCCCGAGTTTGTGGCATTTGCATATTCCGTGGATTTTCTACCCATGATGCGAGAATACCTGCGAAGTCGTAGGGCTTATGCGGGTGAAATAGTCCCACGTGCGGTGCGGACCATCCTATGCGAGAATACCTCATGCGGTCTACACGACCCACGCGGCGGATCGTTATACCCCGTAGTTCCGTGGTATGTATGCGAGGACGACGCACGAGAACACGGTACGACAGAAAGATTGGAAAGGAAGAAAGAGGCGATTTTTCCACGGAAAAGTTTCCGGTTTTTGTGAAGGAAAAAGGTTCGTTTATGGGAATTGGATTCCCAGATTTGGTATTCGGACTTCCTGGAATATTAGAGAATTATGGAATTTTATTTTCGAAAATGGTCACTGGGCCCACTGAGAAATTTACGCTTTGTGGGCCCGCTTTGATTTTGAGATTTTGGCGTTTGGATATTTTCTAAGACGAAATATTTTGATTTAATCGGGGCGACACGTGTCACCCCACGTGGCACCTTTGGTAGAAATATGTTTGTGCACAACACCCTTAGAAGTCGTTTTCGACAACGTTTTCTGACTTTTCGTAGGGGAATTTCCGGCTATGTCATTTAGTATTTTTGCGGATTTTTCCGAGAGACGGAACATTTTGGACCAACGAGAGGGCGGCACTTGGCACCCTCTCATTGGTGGGCAAAGTGGGCGGCACAATGGACGATTGGGAATGGCAAGTGGGAGATATTTTTGGTAGATATTTTGTGTGCAAGTTGGCTAGGTACACATGGGTGAATCTTGGCCCTACACTTGCCTAACACTTGGCTAGATCTTGGCCATTGGTTGGCCTTGGCTTGTGCTATAAATACCCCTCTCCTTTGATGAACTTCTTCATCCAAAATGCCTAAGTCTTGAGAGCCTTCCCCCTCCCCTTTTCGTGAGGCCCCCTTGGCCGAGAGTTCCCCAGTGGGTAGGCAGGTAGCCACCCCCTCCTTTGTGGTGTAGCCAGGTACCCCTGCCTAGTTGCTTTATAATACCCCCTTTGTGGTATAGAAATACTTCCAAGTATTGTTATAATGCCCAAATTACCTTAGCCTTATACCTTGTTGTATTCTAAGGTTATACCTTGAAAAGCCAAATACTATTATACTTCCCGCACTACAAACCGAAACCCTAGGAAAATCTCCATAGTCCGTTGGAGTATTGTGTAGAAGTTGGTTAGAACTTCTAAGGGTGGTTTAGAGCGGGTTGGGCCTGAGTGGAGCTAAACGATTGCCGGGATCGACTTTATACTTGGATAATTATGGGCTTATCGAGGTAATTATCTTGTCCCCTATTGTAATTGGATATTACATGTTGTAGGAGTATATAGTGAAGTATACTATATATAGTAATCGAATCAGAATTACATAAAGAGACTTGTGTAGTAGTACCGTGGAGTAGAATTGTACCCGTTAGGGTTAGATGTAATACCCTCGGTTGGCTTGGTAGCCTCGATAGAGAGGAGATTTACTGTGCGGGGGAGGTGAAATTTCAGAGAAAGTTCTACGATGAGACCTAAATGTTAATAAGCGCCTGTGGCCTTATAGGTGGAAGTACTACGTGTGGCGCTCTACTTGGCTTGGGAGTAGCCGACGGCTTGAGGTACTCGAGCATTTTGCTATTAGTCGATAATCGTCGCGAGGTATGTGAACCTCTTCCTATCTCTAGCATGATATGTAAACTATGTAGTACGGTAGACGATACGTGCTAAATGTGTTTGAGTGGTTTAAAACATAAAGTGTTATAACGGCTTTACGGGAAGTTGGTTATAACAGCTTTATGTTAGTAAGAAAATACATGTGGTTTTTAAAAGGTAACTGATTTGAACTATAACTGGCTTGTTATATGGTAAGAAAGAACTTGAAGTATTTTCAAAAGATTTTTGAATCATTTTGAAAGGAGAAGTAATACTTGGTGTTTGAAAACTTAAGAGTTATACTAGCTTTATGGGAAGTTAGGTATAACGGCTTAAGAATGCTTTCTTGATTTGAAATCGTAATGTGTATCGACAAACCATCGTTAATAAAAGGAAATGTTTTGAATAATTAAGTATTATGAAAACCAAGAGAAACTTCCATCCGCATGTAAGCTAAGATGAGACAAAATGATATTTCCTAGATCATGGTCAGTAATAAGATTGTTATAAACAAGAATATCCTACTCACACATAAGGCTTATGTTTCTCATTGTTTAAAAGAGAATTATATTCTTAAATGAATAAGACTATGAACTACTAACCTTTCTAAAATAAGAAACGTGAACATTTGAAATTAGGCAAACTTGGACGCTTGAAAATAATGTTGTTACTTGATTTTACAAAGGTAAGAGTTTTGGTTTTCTTAAAAGGATCACTCTATTTTATACTACGTATTGTGTGACTTATGTGAAAGAAACAGATCTTTTAAGATTTTAATGTGAAGTACTGGGGATAGATACCCGAACTTGTTAGTAGAAAGTACCTTGTGTGAATAACTTGATTGTATTGGTTTGTGATAGCCTTGTAATACTTTCTTGTTCTTTGTGATAAGTAAACGTGTTAGGATGCTACGTGTTAGTATCTTGTGATGTTTGTGTAAAGCGGGTTTCCTTGATTGTGATTATTAACTATCGTTATGATAGTATGGTGGCATTCATCTCGAGATGATTCCGGGTTAAGCCGCCTCCGACGCGGGTAGACTCGGCGATGCAGGACCATGATTCGAGAATACCTACGCGGTCCTGGGGCCTATGCGGAGCTACGAGAGTTCCGTGTTAGTGTCGCCCTTACGGGCATGCGGTCCTCGCGCTACGCGGATCGCGAAGTCGTGGCGATGCCGGGAGTAGCTACCCGATGCGGGAATACCTCACGCGGCCGATGAGATTGGCCTACGCGAGTCGCGGAAGTTCTGGACTAGACGCGCATTAGATACGGGCAAGTCGCCTTTGATCATGTGGCGGTCTAGATGAATCTTATGATACGATTTATGACCTTGTTGGTACGGTGAGTGTTAGTAGTCGGCTATGCCTTCGCATTTACCCCGCATGCGGTTTATTAGGACACAGTGGGACCGGTGTTCATGTGTATTCCTGGTGCTTGTATATCATAAATCTGAGCGATGAGAAGGTATTCCACGCACGATTGATGTTGTGGCGTGAGGCCCATTGTTAAATTCGATGACTGAGGTGTGAGTCCTCGACTTGACATGATCGCTATTTATGGTGAATCGTAGTTTGGTTATCATACATGTCTCCCGCTTGTATAGACTACTATGATTTCATTTACGATTTATTTTAGTTTCACATACTCTGCACTGTCAGACCGACTCTCTCGGCTGCGTTCATGCCGCAGTTGAGGTACATCGCCGTTGATCCTAGCTCTCGTGGTCACAGCTTGGGAAGCTCCGTTTCTCGGAGGCTTATCGGTGGTATAGTCCCCGTAGTAAGTGTTTACATTCGGGTTTGGCGGGCCCCGTCCGCCATCTGTCGTATCATTCTTAGAGGTCCAGAAAATCTTGCAGGCGGGTTGGTAAAAAGGATTGCCGCTCATTTGTAAAAGAGTTGATGGTTATATATATGCCGAAAGGCAAGTTTTCCATTATTGTTTTATATTTCGTTATCTCACGTTGTTGTTTTATGTTCCATTACTCGATGTTGTGTCACTAGTGGTGCCCGGTAAGGCACCATCACGCCCGCCGTCGTGACAAAAGTGGTATCGAGCGATTAATCCTGAAAGTGTCTGACCGTATCCAAGAAGTCTTGATTATCGGTGTGCACCACACCAATAATCGCGAGGCTATAGGATATTTAGGATTGGTTTCTATTCTTCTCACTCGAGATCGTGCCTTAGAGTCGTGTTGTAAGTTGACCCTCCGACGAAATTCATTCCTTATCGTTATGCCTCGCGTAGGCAACCCGCCCGGAGGCGGGCGGCACCGAGGAGCCGAGTTGAGTTCGGCGTCGAGGGCACAGCCCAATCATTACCTAGGTAGTGCTTCATTCGGGATTTCTGCGACGCCACTAGCCCCAGAGTTTAGCACGTTGACGGCGGTTCTGCGCCCACGATATTTGAACCTTCGCCCACGACCGAACAGTGAATATAGATTGCCAAGAGACAACCTTGTTACTAGCTATGGATTTGGCTACCAGAGAGTATACCGATGTATCGCGAGTCTTGATGACTACCTAAGAGAAGGTTGTGCAAGAGTAATTCTTCAGTTGGGCTTGAGCATGGCCTGTGTACGGGCTTATGTACAGCAGGCCGAAAAACGTAGAGATTGACGGGTTAACCAAGCGAAGAGGGCCAGAGCGTCCTTCTGGTAACTTTCAAGAGTATACCTTAAGTGCTATGTTCGATAGCGGTGTGTTAGTTGTGATTAGAAATCATGGTGGGTAACCGAGTAAGATTTTGGAGGATAGAGAAAGTGTGAGCCTTAGAGCTTTATACGCAAAGACCTTAGAGGTAAGGCCATCTCGTAGAGACGTATGTTTATGTTTGACCTTATCGGAGTGCATAGTGCACGTGAGTCGTGGTTTGGGATAAGTCCCTATGTAGTATGAAATGAAAGAGGGTAGTTGAGCTAAGAAGACCGCTAGGTTTTCGTAACGTGTTTAGTAAGATTGTTCCTTCGGGGAGCTAGTGTTTTGCGCAATACCGGGTCGGGTTGAGGCCATGTTGCGGGTCAACCCGCGGCAGGTATGGTGGTGGGGTCAGTTTGTGGTGGTCCCTCTTTGTGTTAGGGTCATGAGGGTGTTAGGCCCATGTTTAGTTAGCCAGCGTGCAAGTTCGTGGATGCGTTCGACCAGTGGTCGGGCCGATGGGGGCAGCCTATCGTGTTCTTCGGTCGTGTCGCTCTCGCAAAGTTGATGTTATCGAAAAGGTTGTGAGGTTGCAGGGTGCCTACCTTCACCTTATGACGATGCGGAGCCCGTGCAGTGTTTCTCTTCTCGAGTTTGTACGTGGCTAGGAACTCGTGAGTCTCAGACGCATTCGCCTCGGCCGTTGTTTTGATTTCGCGTATTTGCGAGGATCGTTGTCTCGGTGGAGTGTTTAAGCTACCATGTCGTTGTTCGGATGTCGCCTTGTGACGCCTTGTAGGCAATGCAAGTCGGCCGATTGGTTCGATGTTGGTGGTTCAGATAGTTGGTTCAGCTTGTTCCCAGACCGGATAGTGAAGCTTGTCTGAGAAGTTCGCAGCTCGGGAATCGCGGCGATAATCGACGACGCCAGAGTTCAGTTGACGGTCGGTCTTCTTGAAAGTACCACCCTGACAGTGTGACGAGTTTTGGAAACAAGAAACTTAGCCCGAGTTACTTGGGCCTTTGTGAGTTCATGTGAAGAATAGGCCAGTTGCTTATATGTTAGCATTTGTCGTCCGACTTAGGAAGAAGGACGTCCGTCTTTCAGATTGTTATGTTCGAAAGTATCAAGATCCATCCGTAATATTCCCGCTAATGATGACCACGTTAGAGATAGTAACCCCGAGTTTTGGGAACCAAGCCGACGTAACGTGGTAAGAGTTCGAGTGTACGAGATCCTCGGATCGCATACCGGCACCATTTGTTGGGTCGCCGAGCAAGGCTCGCGACAGAGTGACAAAAGTGGTATCGAGACTAAGGAAGTATATTTTGACCCCGGAAGAGGTATTTGTGGTGATGTAGAGGTGTTTCCTCGTGGACTTAGATGTAAGTTTTGCGCAGTGTTTCATGGCCACCGTGGCAGGATTGTTTCGTAAGTATAGTAGTGAAGACTATAATCACACGCGTGTTCGCTTGAGACTTAGAAGGAACATTCGGACGAATGTTTCTGGGGGAAGAATGTTATACCCGTAGTTCCGTGGTATGTATGCGAGGACGACGCACGAGAATACGGCTGCAAAGATTGGAAAGGAAGAAAGAGGCGATTTTTCCACGGAAAAGTTTCCGGTTTTGTGAAGGAAAAAGGTTCGTTTACGGAATGGATTCCCAGATTTGGTATTCGGACTTCTGGAATATTAGAGAATTATGGAATTTTATTTTCGAAAATGGTCACGGGCCCACGGAGAAATTTACGCTTTGTGGGGCCCGCTGATTTTGAGATTTTGGCCGCTGGATATTTTCTAAGACGAAATATTTTGATTTTAATCGGGGCGACACGTGTCACCCCATGTGGCACCTTTGGGCCGAAATATGTTTGTGCACAACACCCGGTTAGAGTCGCCGACTAAACGTTTTCACGACTTTCGTAGGGAATTTCCGCTATGTCATTTAGTATTTTTATGATTTTTCCGAGAGACGGAACATTTTGGACCAACGAGAGGCGGCACTTGGCACCCTCTCATTGGTGGGCAAAGGGCGCACAATGGACGATCGGAATGGCGTGGGAGATATTTTGGTAGATATTTTGTGCAAGTCACAGTACACACGGGTGAATCTTGCCCTACACTTGCCTAACACTTGGCTAGATCTTGGCCATTGGTTGGCCTTGGCTTGTGCTATAAATACTCTCCTTTGATGAACTTCTTCATCCAAAATGCCTAAGTCTTGAGAGCCTTCCTCCCCTTTTCGTGAGCCCTCGCCGAGAGTTCCCCACTGGGGTAGGCCGAGGGTAGCCACCCCTCCTTTGTGGTGTAGCCGGGTACCCCCTAGCCTAGTTGCTTTCAGATAATACCCCTTTCAGGTATAGAAATACTCTCCAAGTATTGTTATAATGCCCAAATTACCTTAGCCTTATACCTTGTTGTATTCTAAGGTTATACCTTTACGAAAGCCCGTAAATACTATTATACTTCCGTCGATACAAAACCGAAACCCTAGGAAAATCTCCATAGTCCGTTGAGTATTGTGTAGGTTGGTTAGAACTTCTAAGGGTGGTTTAGAGCGGGTTGGAGCGCTGAGTCGAGCTAAACGATTGCCCAGATCGACTTTATACTTGGATAATTATGGGCTTATCGAGGTAATTATCTTGTCCCCTATTGTAATTGGATATTACATGTTGTAGAGTATATAGTCAAGTATACTATATATAGTCAATCAGAATTACATAGGACCAGACATGAGACTTGGTAGTAGTACCGTGGAGTAGAATTGTACCCGCTAGGTTAGATGTAATACCCGTTGGCTTGGTAGCCTACCGATAGAGAGGAGATTTACGCTGTGGGAGGTGTCGTCAAATTTCGTAGAAAGTTCTACGATGAGACCTAAATGTTAATAAGCGCTTGTGGCCCTATAGTGGAAGTACTACGTGGCGCTCTACTTGGCTGGAGTAGCCGACATTGAGGTACTCTGAGCATTTTGCTATTAGTCGATAATCGTCGCGAGGTATGTGAACCTCTTCCTATCTCTCTAGCATGATATGTAAACTATGTAGTACGGTAGACGATACGTGCTAAATGTGTTTGAGTGGTTTAAAACATAAAGTGTTATAACGGCTTTACGGAAGTTGGTTATAACATTTACGTTAGTAAGAAAATACATGTGGTTTTTAAAAGGTAATCGATTTGAACTATAACCGCTTGTTATATGGTAAGAAAGAACTTGAAGTATTTTCAAAAGATTTTTGAATCATTTTGAAAGGAGAAGTAATACTTGGTGTTTGAAAACTTAAGAGTTATACTAGCTTTATGGAAGTTAGGTATAACGCTTAAGAATGCTTTATCGATTTGAAATCGAATGTGTATCGACAAACCACCGCAAATAATAAAAGGAAATGTTTTGAATAATTAAGTATTATGAAAACCAAGAGAAACTTCCATCCGCATAGAAGCTAAGATGACAAAATGATATTTCCTAGATCATGGCTGCTGTAATAAGATTGTTATAAACAAGAATATCCTACTCACACATAAGGCTTATGTTTCTCAGATTGTTTAAAAGAGAATTATATTCTTAAATGAATAAGACTATGAACTACGGAACCTTTCTAAAATAAGAAACGTGAACATTTGAAATTAGGCAAACTTGGACGTTTGAAAAATAATGTTGTTACTTGATTTTACCAAGGTAAGAGTTTTGGTTTTCTTAAAAGGACAGTCACTCTATTTTATACTACGGGTATTGTGTGACTTATGTGAAAGAAACAGATCTTTTAAGATTTTAATGTGTGAAGTACTTTGGGGATAGATACCCGAACTTGTTAGTAGAAAGTACCTTGTGTGAATAACTTGATTGTATTGGTTTGTGATAGCCTTGTAATACTTTCTTGTTGCTGTGATAAGTAAACGTGTTAGGATGCTACGTGTGTTAGTATCTTGTGATGTTTGTGTAAAGGGGTTTCCCTTGATTGTGATTATTAACTATCAGTCGTTATGATAGTATGGTGGCATTCATCTCTTGAGATGATTCCGGTTAAGCCGCCTCCGACGCGGGTAGACTCAGCGATGCAGGACCATGATTCGAGAATACCTACGCGGTCCTGGGGCCTATGCGGAGCTACGAGTTCCGTGTTAGTGTCGCCCTTACGGGCACGCGGTCTCAGGCTGGCGCGATCGCGGTCCGTGACGATGCCGGGAGAAGCTACCCTCGACGCGGAATACCTCACGCGGGCCGATGAGATTGGCCTACGCGAGTCGCGGAAGTTCCAGACTAGACGCCACATTAGATACGCGGGCAAGTGTCCACCTTTGATCATGTGGCGGTCTAGACAGATCTAATGATACAGTTTATGAACTTGTAGGTACGGTGAGTGTTAGTAGCCCGCTATGCCTTCAGACTTACCCCGCATGCTTTATTAGGACACGTGGGACCCGTGTTCATGTATTCTCGTGCTTGTATATCATAAATCACGGCAGTGAGGAAGGTATTCCACGCACGATTGATGTTGTGGGCGTGAGGCCCATTGTTAAATTGAGTGATGACTGAGGTGTGAGTCCTCGACTTGACATGATCGCTTATTTATGGTGAATCAGTAGTTTGGTTATCATACATGTCTCCCGCTTTGTATAGACTACTATGATTTCATTTACGATTTATTTTAGTTTCACATACTCTGCACTGCATCGACCTCGGGGCCGCGCTCATGCCGCAGTTGAGGTACATCGCCGTTGATCCTAGCTCTCGTGGTCACAGGCGTTTGGGAAGCTCCGTTTCTCCGAGGCTTATCGCCGTATAGTCCCCGTCAGAGTAAGTGTTTACATTCGTGGTTTGGCGGCCCCGTCCCGCCATCGTGGTCGTATCATTCTGTAGAGGTCCGTAGTAATCGCTGTGGGCATGGTTTGTAAAAAGGATTAAGCTGGTCATTTGTAAAAGAGTTGATGGTTATAGATATGCCGAAAGGCAAGTTTTCACGCATTATTGTTTTATATTTCGTTATCTCACGTTGTTGTTTTATGTTCCGACACTGATGTTGTGTCACTAGGGTGCCCGGTAAGGCACCACCACGCCCGCTGGTCGTGACAGATACATCATGCGAGGAATACCTCATGCGGGTCCATACGACCCTTGCGGGTGAAATAGTCCCAGAAGTAGGATTGCTTAATGATACTGCGGGCGGATGGCCCTGCTTTGATCATGAGCCTCTTATATTTATACAGTAAAGTATACTCTTGTTTACTCTCATTGTTAGTAAGGCACAATGTACTGTTATATGAGTTATCATACATGTCTCCAGTTTTATTTTAGACTTATGATTTCACTACAGTATTTTCAGTTTCACATATTTGGTACATGTTGTACTGACCTCCTTCGGGGGGCTACGTTCATGCCGCAGGTAGAGTACAGGTTGCTGATCCTCACTTTTAGGATCACTGATTCAGCTGTTGAGAAGCTCCATTACTCCGAAGGCTTATCCCTGGTATTGTCGGTTGTTTTACATTCAGGGGTATGGCGGGGCCATGTCCCGCCACAGTTGTTATTCTTAGAGGTCTGTAGTCATGTCTGGTGGTTTGGGCTGTAAAGAAAGAATTGTAACTGATGTTTCTGTTGTTATGTATGTTTTACGGAAGGTGGCCTTATCGGCTAGCCTGTTGATGTATTATGTCTAAGTATTTTTATGAGTTGTGTATGTTCCGCTGCTATTCTCTGATGTATACCTGTAAGGGGTGCCCAGGTAGGGCACCAGTGATTATCGGTGGTGTTGTGCACCACATCTATAATCAGGAGGCAGCAGGACATTTAGGATTGGTTTTCATTATTCTAGGCAACACATATGTGACCCTCATACATAAATCTGTATAGTTGTAGGTCAATACCAACTATACTACAAATATTACCAACCTGGATACGCAATCCACACAATCTTTCCTGGGTCACTGCTGCCTTTCTCGTAGCTGCAATCACCATAAATTGTTAGGGAGAGACGACCCTAACCACATAGCTCTATCGCACGATCTTAGAGTGAGAAGAATGGAAACCAATCCTAAATGTCCTGCAACCTCCTGATTATAGATGTGGTGCACAACACACCGATAATCAAGACTCTACTAGACACGGTCTGTAGACACTTTCCGAGGACTAACTGCTCTGATACCACTTTTGTCACGACCCGACCCCGGGCCCGCGACTGCTTCCCTACCTGGGCACCCCTTTCAGGTATACATCATAGAATAGCAGCGGAACATACACAACACATATAAATACTTAGACAATAAACATCAACAGGCTAGCCGATAAGGCCACCTTCCGTAAAATATACATAAACCAAAAATAAATCAGTACATCTCTGTTTTTAAAACTCAATCCACAAATATGACTACAGACCTCTAAGAATAACAAGCGTATGACAGGCCCGCCATACCCCTGAATGTACATAAATCTACAACATCAGGGAAAACCGTACCAAAATACAAGCCTCCGGAGAAATGGAGCTTCTGACATCTGATCAGTGATCCTATGAATGAGGATCCACCACCTGCTTACCCCTACCTGCGGCATGAACGCAGCCCCCCGAGGAAAGGGGGTCAGTACACAATATGTACCAAGTATGTTGTCACACCCCGAACCCCGGGCCCGTGACTGGTGCCCTACCTGGGCACCCTTCTACCTTAACAACTAAGTAAACTGCGGAAATTAAATAACACCTCTTTTTTTTTTTAAAACCAACGTACGTGCAAGGCAAAGCCGACAAGGCTGCCATATAATATACATAATAAAAGACACTACACTGTACATGAGTCCAATCCCACATATGAATACAGACCTCTAAGAGTTTTACTGAAATATGACGGGACAAGGCCCCGCCAGTACCCATAATCAGACAAAAGCTTGTCAAGGAACTATACCAAAATGATAAACTCCGAACAAAGGAGCTATCCAAAACTCGAAAGGTCCTACACCTGCCGATCACCAAACAGCGTACCTAAACCTGCGGCATGAACGCAGCCCCCCGAAGGAGGTCAGTACGAAGAATGTACCAAGTATGTGAACAGTAAGTACTGTAATAAAATCATAACAGTCTAAACAAAACAGGAGACATGTCTGATAGCCAACCTACAGTACATAACACATAAGCAGTCATATCAAGTCAGGGACGCAGGCCCTCAAAGTCACTACTCAAATATAACTATGGGTCTCACGCCCATAATATCAATCATGCCCGTGGAATCCTTCCTCACTGCCGGCAGTCCATGATGTAATAACACCAATAAGGATACATGAACACCAAGTCCCACATGTGTCCTAAATGCCTCGTGGTCTCATGCCCCGGAATCCCACATCGTAAAAGCATGACCATAGGGTAACACAACCAAATCCGGGGACATATATGATAATCAAATTACAACACATTGTGCCTTACTAACAATGAGAGTAAACAGTAGCATCTTTACAATATAAAATAGGAAGCTCGTGATCAAAACAGGACCATCCGCCCGCAATATCATTTAACCATCCTACTCCTAGGACTATTTCACCCGCATAGGCCGCGTGGACCCGCGTGAGGTATTCCTCGCATGGGACTATTTCACCCGCATAAGCCCTTACGGACTCGCATGAGGTATTCCTCGCATAGGCTGGACCCGCCCGCATGGGACTATTTCACCCGCATAAGTCCTTACGGACCCGCATGAGGTATTCCTCGCATCGTGGGTAGCAATTCCACTAACTGCAAATGCCACAAACCCGGAATGACCCGAACGACCGATATACCAATAGCACACAACCTGGCTATTTCCAAGGCACATAGGCAGTTCTCAACTAAACAAGCCAAAGTACTTATCAAGGCACACATAGAATAATTCTCAATTAATCAAGCCAAAGTACTTATCAAGGCACACTTAGACTAATTCTCAATTAATCAGGCCAAAGTACTTATCAAGGCACAAATAGAATAATTCTCAATTAACAAGCCAAAGTACTTATCAAGGCACACTTAGACAAATTCTCAATTTATCAAGCCAAAGTACTTATCAAGGCACAAATAGAATAATTCTCAATTAATCAAGCCAAAGTACTTATCAAGGCACACTTAGACTAATTCTCAATTAATCAAGACAAAGTACTTATCAAGGCACAAATAGAATAATTCTCAATTAACAAGCCAAAGTACTTATCAAGGCACACTTAGACAAATTCTCAATTTATCAAGCCAAAGTACTACGTACGTACATTCTTTTCAAAAGACTCCTTTTTATGTAAAATCTCAAGATACTAACACCCGTAGTATCAAGGCGTGTCTATTCTTCAAAGTAAGTTACTATACTTTTTGAAACTCATTTCGAAGCTTGAAACCAAGTAACTTCAAATTTTCACAAACTAGACAACTTATGCCGATTAATCAAAATAGACAACTTTCTAAACCTTCCATAAAGCCGTTATAACCAACTTCCCATAAAGCCGTTATAACCCTTTATGGTTTTAGACATATCCATTCCTTTTATAACCAAGAGACTTATACTATTAAAACCAAGTATCACATACTTACAAATCAAGTTCTTAACTTTCAAAACACTTCAAGTCTCTTAATATATAGAAAACAAGTTTCTTCTACTTTTAAACCTCAAGTAACTTGTCACGACCCGTTCCAGGGCCCGTGACTGGTGCCTTACCCGGGCACCCAAGTAGTCATACATCAGAGTAATCAGCGGAATATAAAAAAAAGACAAGAAACAAATGTAAATTAAGACACCGTTTATTTGAGAAAAGTCGCCTTTCGGCATATATATATAAACCAAAATCGCGATTCATCCCAACCGTATAATAGACTACTGCACTTCTGGAAGTAAACAACTATGGCGGGACAGGGCCCCGCCATACCCTGAATGTACAACTATCTACAACAACAGGGAGATCATACCCAAAAGTCGAGCCTCCGGAGAAGATGGAGCTCCTGACACCAAAGCAAAAGATCCTAAGGATGCGGATCTAGCACCTGCTTCCTTACCGCGCAGATTTAACGCACTTCCAAGGAGGTCGAGACAACAGGTACCAAGTATGTGAAACTGTAAAGTGCTTAAATGAAATCATATCATTTTAAAACCAGTTTTACAAATATGTACGAAACAAACAAGGTAACCGCACATAGTGTCGTATCACAAACAAGTGCAATAAGAGGTAAACTGAAACAGGTCTCTTTCTAGGCTGCGAATGATCGAAGCAAGGCCAATCGCCCATAGTATCATTAAGCATGCCTAATCACGACTCGCATCCGTATAGGCCACTCACGTAGGCCCGCATGAGGTATTCCCCGCATCGAGGGTAGCTACTCCTCGGCATCGTCCTGGACTCGTAGTCCGCATGGCCACAAGGACCGCACACTAACCTGGAACTCTCGTAGCTCCGCATAGGCCCCCGGGACCCGCATGAGGTATTCTCGAATCATAGTCACACAGACTGCCTGAGCTATACCCCGCATCGGAGGGCATCTTAACCCCCGGTATCATGTCAAGAGGTGAGTGATATAATACTAACATAACAGCTTATCGTTAAACAACATAAGCACAATAAGAATAACCTCTTTACACAAACGTTTACAAGATAATAACACACATAGCATCATAATATATCTACTCAACAAACCATTTTATTATACTTTCCAGAATCAATACAAGTCTTTCATAAACACATAAGTAAACTGTTCCTTTTATCTTTCTTAAGTCGTTATACCTAACTTCCCATAAAGCTAGTATAACTCTTAAGCTTTTTGTTTTAAAAACAAATATTCTTCTTCCTTCAAAAATGATTTATAATTCTTTTGAAAGACTTCAAGATTCTTATTATTTAGGCTTAAGTCAAAAGACATTGCCGTAAAACTACGTTCAGTTAACACATGTACGTCTACCGTACTATATATATACTTAAAATGTCATGCTCAAGAGTGTAGGAAGAATCACATACCTTCTCGGCGAAATCTACCTGCCAAGTCGAATATGTCGCGCGCAGAGAATCAACCTATAACAGTCAGATACGTCTATCAATGTCTAGACTACTCTGTAGACTATTCTAAGCAGAGGGTTCTTTATTCTACGGAAAATTGGGCAGCACTTCCCTACCCGCCAAGTTACACAAGTCTACTGTAAATACAGTCCTATGTAAGTACAGTTCAATTCTTCTTCTGTTATACCCTTCTACTGTGATTACAACTCAATTCTATTTAATATCCTTCTATATCTTATACTCAAGTCTTAGCTATTCTTATATGTAATATCCAATTACAATAGAAGGACAAGAGTCTTTACCTCGATAAGCCCAAAATTATCCAAGTTAAATGTCGATCCTGAGCAAGGTTTAGCTCCTAATTTGCACGCTCCGATAGCTCCAAGAAACCCTTAGAAGTTTCTAATAACTTCTACTCAAATACTAAAAGGGATTTGGGGCTAGGGTATTTTGGAATAGTAACTATACTTGGAAGACAACTTTCTACCAAGGGGTACTCGGGAAGCCACTAGGCTGTAGGGGAGGGGTGTTTCGTCTAGGGCTCCCAAGAGGGGGGGGAGAAGGCTTTTGGACGAGAGAGCAACTAAGGGGGAGGGAGTTTTGAGACTTGGAAGAATGATTTGTGGATGAAGAGTTCATCAACTCAAGGGGGGTATTTATAGGGCTTTCAAGGGCTAAGATGAGGGCAAGTGGAGGGCAAGTGGATGGTGGGGATTTGCACAAGTGCACCCTAACCTACTCCACAAATCCCTCACAAAACATTGACCCAAGTTTTAGGCCCCAAAACCATGCCAATCGTCCAAGGCATTTGCCCCCTTTGCCGTCCACTTGAGGGTGACAAGTGTCACCCTCTCGTTGGTCCAAAATATTTCATCTCTCGGAAAAATCCGCAAAAAATATAAATGACATAGCCGGAATTTTCCCTTCGCAAGTTTTGTAAAACGTTTCGTCGGAAAACCATTCGTTTCGTGAGTTGTGCCCAAATTTCGCCCATAGTGCCTTTCTTAAGGCTAAAATTTCAGACGCACGCCTACGCATATACTGAAATACGGGGTATAACATTCTCCCCTCCTTAGAAACATTCGTCCCGAATGTTCCTTCCCAAGACAGATAATGATAAGGTTTCTCATAACTTAAACAGTTTGCAAATGCCTCACATGGCCATAATACAACACTTAAGCAAATATGACAATGAAAATTTACAAGTAGGAAAGTGAGTTACCTGGAGGTGTGGGGAATAGGTGAGGATACTTCTGCCTCATGTCCTCCTCAGCTTCCCACGTCATCTCCTCCCTGAGCTCGTTCCGCCACAAGACTTTGACGGAAACCACGCCCCGTCCGCAGACGCCTAACCCGACGATCGATTATCGCGCATGGGAATCTCCTCATACGATAACCCTCGTCACCGACATCGCCAATCGGATGCACTCTAGATGGATCCCCGATACATCTCCTCAAAGATAGAAACATGAAACATCGATGCACCGCCTCCGGATCGGACGGCAGATCCAACTCATAGGCAACCTTGCCTACCTCGCGACAACTGATATGACCCAATGTACTGGGCCGAAGTTTCCTTCTTCCCGAATCTCATCACACCCTTCATGGGTGACACCTTCAGAAGACCCAATCATTAACCTCGAACCTGGATGCCGACGACGATGATCTGCATACGACTTTTGTCGACTCGAGCCAAGAATCGCCCCGATAAGCTTCACCTTATCCATCGCCGCTGCACTCAAGTCTGGTCCTACTAATCGCACTCGCCCACATCAAACCAACCTATCGGCGACCGCACTTCCTCCCATACAAGGCCTCATAAGGCGCCATCTCAATACTGGAGTGGTAGCTATTATTATACGCAAACTCAACTAGAGGCAAATGATCCTCCCCTACCCTCGGTCAATAACACAGCTCGCAGATATCCTCAAGAGTCGGATATTGCGCCACCGTCCGTCTGCTCGTGGATGGAATGCGACTTCGTGCTCACTGCGTCCTAAACCCTTCCGAAAGACTCTGGTTAGCCGTAAACCGGGCCTCTATCCGATATGATCGAAATAGGGACTCCACGCATCGACGATCTCTGATGTAAAGTCCGCATAATCCTCACCAAAAGTCGCCCCGACGGAAGAAAGTGGGCTGATTTCACACCACGACGATAACCCATATAGAATCATGTCTCCTCCGAGTGCGAGGTAATCCCGTGATAAAGTCCATGTTGATCACCTCCCACTTCCGTGTCGGGATCTCAATCGTCGCAACAAACCACTGTGCCTCGGTGCTCTACCTTCACCGCCGACAACACGCACCGAGCTACAAACTCGCAACGCCCCACTTCAAGCCATCCCACCAATACACGATCTAAGGTCGTGGTACATCTTGGTCGACCACGGATGGATAGAGTAACGCGCGCGTGTGCTTCCCTAGAACCCCGCCAAGTCCTGCAATATCCGGAACACACAACCTGCCTCAAACCTTAGCACCCCATCAAAGTGCTACCTCGGACCTCTTCCTCACGAAGAGTCGACACGGCATCGTGTCAAAATCGATCTCAAATCGTTGCCTCTTCACCTTCTCGACGATGGAAGACTCGGCAACCTCTCGAACTCGAACCCCACTGCTATCAGAATCAATCAAACGGACACCAAGGCTCGCTAACTGATGCAAATCGCGAACCATGCCCCTCCTCCTCTCCGGCTGCACATCTGATAGGCTACCCATCGACCTACGACTAAGGGCATCTGCCACAACATTGGCCTTCCCCGGGTGGTACAGGATATCGACATCATAATCCTTAAGCAACTCTAACCACCGCTTATGTCGTAAGTTCGCCTCCTCCGGTCAAGATATACTTGAGGCTCTTGTGGTTCGTATAAATATCCACATGAACCCCATACAAATAGTGCCTCCATATCTTCAAGGCGTGAATCACCACTGCCAACTCCAAATCATGGGTGGGGTAGTTCCTCTCATGCTTCTTAAGTCGCTTCGGGATGCGACGCTATAACCTTGCCCCGCCAGCATCAACACACATCCCAACCCGATGCCCGACGATCACAATATACGACATAGCCGTCTGGACCTCCGGAAGAGTAAGAACGGGCGCGGCCGCCTCTCCTTCAAAGAATCGAAACCCCGCCACAAGCATCACCATCAAACTTAGCTGCCTTCTGAGTCAGCCTAGTCAATGGTGCAGAGATAGAAGCAAACTTCTCCACGAACCGCCAATAATAACCAGCGAGGCCCAAAAAACTGCGAACCTATGTCAGAGTAGTAGGTCTAGGCCAACTCCTGACTGCCTCGATCTTGGCCGTATCCACCCGAATGCCATCAGCCCCGACAATATGCCCAAGAAAAGCCACCGAAGTTAACCAAAACTCACATTTGGAAAACTTAGCGTATAACTGCTGGTCCTGGAGAACTCTCAAAGATCTCAAATGCTCGCGTGCTCTCGCTCGAGCGAGAATAAAACAAGATGTCATCAATGAACACTATCACAAATGTGTCCTAAAATGGCTTGAACACTCGGTTCATCAAATCCATGAATACCGCCGGAGCATTGGTCAACCCGAAAGACATGACCCTGAACTCATAATGCCCGCACGTCCGAATGCGCACCTAGGGACATCCGCCTCTCTAACACGCACTGATGATAGCCCGATCGCAGATCAATCTTGAGAAACATCTCGCACTGCAATCGGGTCGAACAAATCATCAATCCCGGAAGCGGTATTCGTTTAATGGTCACCTTGTTCACCGCTCAGAATCAACACACATGCGCAACGCCCCGCCCTTCTTCTTCACGAACAATCGGGCGCCCTCGGGAGAAAACTAGGCTCGATGAAGCCCTTTCTCCAAAGAAATCTCTCACCGGTCCTTCAACTCTCTCAACTCGGCAGTGCCATTCTCAGATGGCGGAATGGAAATAGCCGAGTGTCCGCAAAGACATCGATACAAAACTCTATCTCCTCTTAGGAGGGATACCCGAGGTCGTCTGAAACACGTGCGGGAACTCTTTGACTACCGAATCGATCAAAATCTGCATCGCAGCCTCGTGATCAAACACCCGAACGAGATGGTAGATATACCCTTCTCGCACCATCTTCCTAGCCTTGAGGTAGGAAATAAACCTACCTCGGCGATACAAAGCTGTTCTCCCACTCAACAACCGCCTCGTGAAACTGGAACCGCATTTACTTCTCCTTGCGCCAACATTGGCGTAGCAAGCTAACCAATCCATGCCCATGATCACATCGAAATCAGTCATGTCCAACTCTATCAAGTCGGCTAGGGTCTGACGACTGCATATAGTCACTGGACAAGCCCTATATGCCCTCCGAGCTACCACCGAATCGCCCACTGGCTTAGCTACCTCAAAAGGGTCTATGGATACAGGCTCTATCCCTATCCTACTAGCAATAAGGGGAGATATATAGACAGTAGAACCCGATCTATCAAGGCATACACATCACAACGAATCGATAAGGTACCGTGACGACATCGTGAAGCCTCCCGTCCCGCCGGCCGACAGGCATAAATGCGTTCGAGGACCGCTAGAACTAGGACCGCGCCACGACCTCTGCCGCGACCGGTGGTCCATGAGTACCGCCTCGGGCGAGTAATCGTAGGGATGAAGAAGACCACAAAGAACTCGTAGGTGACTCTACCTCTACGCGTTGCCTTGGTCTGACAGTTCTCGCAGTGACCCGACCGCCGCAATCAGAACAAACTCCTGAGCGCATCACAATTCTCGTAATGGGATCTACCGACCGCCACACCGGCGGGCGGTCCCGATCGCCAGACCTCTCGCTACTCGACGCTCAAGTCCCGGCCCCGGTGCGCCTCGAATATCTCCGCCGCCCCGAGGACGGTGGAGTGCTCGAGCCGGGCCGGGTGCAAATCTAGCTGCTGAGGCCGCCCACCCCGAGAAGCTACCAAAGACCTCGCTGCCCCGCCTCTTCGCTGCTCACAACCTGCCGACCTTCGCGCCTCGCATCCAAGTGCATGAGCTTGCATACGGTTAATGTCCATGCCTGGCTGAAGAGCCACACCAGCACAAGACTCGGCCATATAATCATCTAGCCCGTGACGTGGCGGTGCACTCGCCCTCCATATTCGCTACCAACGCAGGACGACGAGCCAACGAATCGAACTCAACGCCAGATTTCTAATCGCGGCGCCCTCTGCCTCAAAGAACAAAATTGTCGGCCCGCGCCTCCTCATCCGCGAGGCAAGAAATGAGTGAGAAAAGCCTCCGAGAACTCGTCCCAGTAGCTGGGACGCGTGCTCTCCCGATAACTCCCACGAATCAAACCAATCGATCGCGTATCACGCACCTATGTGAACCGAATATCACGGACTCGGTCTCAAGCCTTGATCACTCGCATGATCCTTCAGAATCGACGGATGAACTCCTCGCGATCATCCTCGTGCCTCGACCGTAGAACTCGCGCTACAACTCGTAAAATCCGTAGCCTCAAATCGTCCGATCTCGGTGAACCACATGTGCACGCTGAATCGAATCGCCAGATCCAAATTATCTCATGTTCGCCACGATCACGCCGATCGCCATCTCTTCAGAATCCATCTCATCCGCTCCAGCCGGGATCGAGGTGTAGGTATCGTGGTCTCATCACCATCGCCGCGCTTCTAAACTCGCTGGGGCCGGCGGCGTCGTGGAACTCGCCATCTCAGGTATAGATCGGGCTCGAGCCTCGCGATCGCTCGGTGTCCCACTAGCGCCTCCTCGCCTTGCCCTTCTGGGCCCGGTTGCCTTACGTGAGGCATAATCAGTAAAGAAAAGAAATACGTTAGAGGTCCAACTTATAACACCTTTCAAGGCACGATCTCAGAGTGAGAAGAATGGAAACCATTCCTAAATATCCTATAGCCTCGATTATTGGTGTGGTGCACAACACACCGATAATCAAGACTTACTAGATACGGTGCAGACACTTTCCGAGGATTAATCGCTCGATACCACTTTTGTCACGACCGCCTCGGTTCGTGGATCGTGCCTTACCCGGGCACCCAAGTAGTCATACATCAGAGTAATCAGCGGAATATAAAAACAAGACAAGAAACAAATGTAAATTAAGACACCATTTATTTGAGAAAAGTCGCTTTCTAAGATATATATATAAACCAAAATCGCGCTACATCCCAACTGCATAATAGACTACTGCACTTCTGGAAGTAAACAACTATGGCGGGACATGGCCCCGCCATACCCTGAATGTACAACTATCTACAACAACAGGGAGATAATACCCAAAAGTCGAGCCTCCGGAGAAGATGGAGCTCCTGACACCAAAGCAAAAGATCCTAAGGATGCGGATCTAGCACCTGCTTTCCCTTACCTGCGGCATGAATGCAGCCCCCCTGAAGGAGGTCAGTACAACAGGTACCAAGTATGTGAAACTGTAAAGTACTTAAATGAAATCATATCATTTTAAAACCAGTTTTACAAATATGTACGAAACAAACAAGGTAACCGCACATAGTGCCGTATCACAAACAAGAGCAATAAGAGGTAAACTGAAACAGGTCTCTTTCTAGGCTGCGAATGATCGAAGCAAGGCCAATCTCCCATAGTATCATTAAGCATGCCTAATCCTGGACTCCCGCAGTCCGCATAGGCCACTCACGTAGGCCCGCATGAGGTATTCCCCGCATCGAGGGTAGCTACTCCTCGTCATTGTCCTGGACTCGTAGTCCGCATGGCCACATGGACCGCATGGCCACAAGGACCGCACACTAACCTGGAACTCTCGTAGCTCCGCATAGGCCCCCGGGACCCGCATGAGATATTCTCGAATCAAAGTCACACAGATCGCTCGAGCTATACCCCGACGGAGGCGCCTTTAACCCCTGATCATGTCAAGAGGTGAGTGATATAATACTAACATAACAGCTTATCGTTAAACAACATAAGCACAATAAGAATAACCTCTTTACACAAACGTTTACAAGATAATAACACACATAGCATCATAATATATCTACTCAACAAACCATCTTATTATACTTTCCAGAATCAATACAAGTCTTTCATAAACGCATAAGTAAACTGTTCCTTTTATCTTTCTTAAGTCGTTATACCTAACTTCCCATAAAGCTAGTATAACTCTTAAGCTTTTTGTTTTAAAAACAAATATTCTTCTTCCTTCAAAAATGATTTATAATTCTTTTGAAAGACTTCAAGATTCTTATTATTTAGGCTTAAGTCAAAAGACATTGCCGTAAAACTACGTTCAGTTAACACATGTACGTCTACCGTACTATATATATACTTAAAATGTCATGCTCAAGAGTGTAGGAAGAATCACATACCTTCTCGGCGAAATCTACCTGCCAAGTCGAATATGTCATGGCAGAGAATCAACCTATAACAATGACACGTCTATCAATGTCTAGACTACTCAGAGACTATTCTAAGCAGAGGTTCTTTATTCTACGGAAAATTGGGCAGACTTCCCTACCCGCCAAGTTACACAAGTCTCATCAGAATACAAATCCCATGTAAGTACACCAATTCTTCTTCTCATATACCCTTCATCGTGATTACAAACCAATTCTATTTAATATCCTTCTATATATTATACTCAAGTCTTAGCTATTCTTATATGTAATATCCAATTACAATAAGGACAAGAGTATTTACCTCGATAAGCCCAAAATTATCCAAGTTAAATGTCGATCCCGAGCAAGGTTTAGTTCCTAATTTGCACGCCCGATAGCTCCAAGAAACCCTTAGAAGTTTCTAATAACTTCTACTCAAATACTAAAAGGGATTTGGGGCTGTGGTATTTTGGAATAGTAACTATACTGGAAGACAACTTTCTACCGTGGGGTACTGGCAAGCCACTAGGCTAGAGGGGAGAGGGTGTTTGCTAGGGCTTCCAAGAGGGGAGAAGGCTTTTGGACGAGAGGGCAACTAAGGGGGAGGGAGTTTTGAGACTTGGAAGAATGATTTGTGGATGAAGAGTTCATCAACTCAAGGGGGGTATTTATAGGGCTTTCAAGGGCTAAGATGAGGGCAAGTGGAGGGCAAGTGGATGGTGGGGATTTGCACAAGTGCACCCTAACCTACTCCACAAATCCCTCACAAAACATTGACCCAAGTTTTAGGCCCCAAAACCATGCCAATCGTCCAAGGCATTTGCCCCATTTGCCGTCCACTTGAGGGTGACAAGTGTCACCCTCTCGTTGATCCAAAATATTTCATCTCACGGAAAAATCCGCAAAAAATATAAATGACATAGCCGGAATTTTCCCTACGCAAGTTTTGTAAAACGTTTCGTCGGAAAACCATTCGTTTCGTGAGTTGTGCCCAAATTTCGCCCATAGTGCCTTTCTTAAGGCTAAACTTTTGTACGTACGCCCTTACGTACATACTCTGGAAATACGGGGTATAACATAACTCACTCCTTTAAAACAAGTTACTTCTCTTAAATCATGTCATTTCCCCTCTTTTAAAACAATTAAGTAAATCACTCCTTTGACTCCCCTAAAGACATTATAACGGCCCTTAGGTTTTGGAACTAAGGCACTAGCCAAAAGGTTTGGAAACCACTTCCTTTTTAAGACTCCATGTACTTTAAGTAAAATACTTTCACTTTTAAGAATCCAAACTTCACTAAGGAAAATGGATTATACAACTTACAATTTAAACATCAAAGTACAATCAAGGGAGTACATGTAATCTAATTCTATTTTAGGCAATCCAAATACAACCAAGGAATGGATCATTTAAGGAGTAGGACATACTTTCTTTATCTTAAGGAATCATGCTAGAAGAGGAGATAGTTCACATACCTCTTCGGCTAAAATCCACAAGCTAAGCCGAATACGCCGTACGTAGAAGTATCAACCTATAATGGTCACAACAAGACTATCAACTTCTAGTCTCAACGTAGAATAATACTAAGTATACGGTCTCTAATTATACGGAAAATCGGGCAGCACTTCCTTTGTTTCTACTCACTTTGCCACCTTTTTCAAGGCCGAATACAATAACCAACAAGCCACATTTAAGGCTCCAAACAACAACCAAACAAAGGGGATTTGTTATACTCTGTATTTCCAGAGTATGTACGTAAGGGAATACATACGAAAAGTTTAGCCTTAAAGTTAGGCTTGGACGTTTTTTGGGCACAACTCACACAACGAATAGTTTTCCGACGAAACGTTTCCACAACTTTCGTAGGGAAAATTCCGGCTATGCCATTTCTAATTTTTGCGGATTTTTCCGAGAGACGAAACATTTTGGACCAACGGGACGGCGACACTTGGCACCCTCCAATTGGTGGACTTGAATCGTCCATTGGACGAATTGGAGAAGCTTGGCACGTTTTTTGTGCCTTGTGCACAAGTCAAGGAGTTGGTAGGATATTTGTGTGGAGTAAATCTTCACCCTACACTTGCCTTGCACTTGTCTTAATCTTGGCCATTGGTTGGCCACTTCTTGACCTATAAATACCCCCCTTAAGATGAAGAATTCTTCATCCACAAATTTTTCCAAGTCTTGAAAATCCTCTCCTCTCCCTTGAGCCTTGTTCGTCCAAACACCTCCCCCCCCTTTTGAGTGAGTTTGGTCGAGGGCCTACCCCCCTAGCCTAGCCAAAATCTACCCCCCTCCCTTGGTAGAAAAGTTGCCTTCTAAGTATTTTTATAATGCCCAAAATACCCTAGCCCAAATCCCTTAGTACGTAGTAGAAGTTGTGAAGAACTTCTAAGGTTTCTCGAGCTATCTGAGCGCATAACTTAGAGCTAAGCCTTGCTCCGGATCGACTTTTATCTAGGATATTATTGGGCTTACCGAGGTAAATAATCCTAACCCTCTTTTGTATTAGAGAATGCATACTGTAGAAGTATAAGAATAAGTATTAAATACTTAGAAGAATATTACGAATAGAATTGAACTCATCACAAAGAAGTGTTTAAAAGAAGAATAATTGAACTCAGACTCACATAGGACTGTTTACAAAGAGACTTATATAGCTCACCTGGTAGGGTCAGCTGCCCGACTTTCCGTAGAATTGTGAACCCTCTGTTTAGAATGACCTTCAGAGTAGTCTAGACTTTGATAGATGTCTGTGACTATTATAGGCTGAATTCTCTGCGCGCGACATATTCAACTTGGCAGGAGGTTTTCGCCGAGAAGGTATGTGATTCTTCCTAAGCATGATATTTTAACATATATATAGTACGGTAGACGCATACGTGTTAATCGACAATAACTACGGCAATGTCGTTTGACTTAAGCTGAATAATAACTACGGCAATGTCTTTTGACTTAAGCCCAATAATAAAGAATCCATGCATTTCAAAAGAACTACTGAATCATTTTTTTAACAGAAGATAAATATTTGGTTTTTAAAACAAAAGCTTAAGAGTTATACTAGCTTTATGGGAAGTTAGGTATAACAACTTAAGAAAGATAAAAAGGAACTGTTTACTTGTTTGTTATAAAAGCCTTGTATTGATTTCTGTTAAGTGTAGTAAGATTTGTTTGATAAGTAGACATATTATGATGCTACCTGTGTTAGTGTCTTGAAATGCCGTAAAGAGGGTCATTCTTGCGGCTTACGTTGCTAACCGGTAAGTCCGTTGTATCGTTATTGTATCACCTACCCTCGATCGTTATACCGAGGGCTTTCCCCGATGCGGTCTATACGGCCTATGCGTCTGTGAGACTACGCGAGCAGCGGTATGCTCCGAGATTGATCATTCCGGTGTTTAGCCTGACGCGGGATTCTATGCGGTCCGCTGAGGCTACGCGGTCTTTTGAGGCTATGCGGCCGCGGAGCCTAGGCGGATGCCGGGTTAGCTGCCCCGATGCGAGGAATACCTCATGCGGTCCGTGTGACCTATGCGGATCGGAAGTCCGTGACTAGGCACGCAGAATGATACTATGGGCGATCGCCTTGCTTCGATCATTCGCGCCTAGAATAGACTGCTACGCTTTTCCTATTATCGTTGTTGTTTGTGATGTGGCACTATGTGCAATTGAACCGATTGTATTTGTGAAAAGGTTTTAAATACTTTGATTTCATTTCGCTTCTTTATAGTTTCACATACTTGGTACAATTGTCATCGACTCTTCTGGGGCCGCTCATGCCGCAGTAAAGGCAAGCAGTGCTAGATCCGCATCCTTAGGATCCTTTGCGTTGTCGTGAGCACCATCTTCTCCGAGGCTCTACTTTGGGTATGATCTCCGCAGTAGATAGTTTTGTATGCGAGGTATGGCGGCCCCGTCCCGCCATAGTTGTATATTTTCCTTAGAGGTCTCAGAGCCATGTTGTACGCTTGGATGTAATCACGAACCATGTTTTTATATATATATATGCCGAAGGCGACGTTTTCACATAATCGTGTCTTATTTTACAAACTGTTTATGTCTTGTTTTATATTCCGATTACTCGATGTATGACTACTGGGTGCCCCGGTAAGACACCATCACGCCCCGAATGGGTCGTGACAAAAGTGGTATCGTGAGCGATTAATCCTCTGAAAGTGTCTACGCATCGATCTAGTAGAGTCTTGATTATCGGTGTGTTGTGCACCACACCAATAATCGTGAGGCTATAAGATATTTAGGATTGGTTTCCATTCTTCTCATTCCGAGATCGTGCTTTAGAGTCGTGTTATAGGTTGGACCTCTAACGTATTCCTTTCCCGTAATGATTATGACTCCACGTAAGGCAACCCGCCCGTAGGGCAAGGCACCGAGGAGTCGCTAGCAGACACCCAGAGTCACGAGGGCTCGTGCCCGCCTATACCAGACGGCGCGAGTTCTATGACGCCGCCGCCCCAAAGAGACCACAGCACCACACCTCCCGCCCCACACCTGGGCGGAGTTAGGGTACAAGGAGATGGCCCAGCCTTTGGCTAGAGTTGTGGCTGATACGAGGATAGGCCGGATGCGCAGCTCCAGCCCAGCCCACGCACCCGTGCACCCGAGGCGTATAGTTTGAGACTACGGATTTCCTTAGTTGTAGCCCGCCGAGTTTTACTGGTCGAGGCCGAGGATGATCCGCAGGAGTTCATCCGTCACCGCAGAGGATCACGCGGTGATCAAGGCTTCAGACTCACCGCGGATATTCGGTTCGCGATCGGCCGCGTGATACCGCAGCCGATTGGTTTGATTCATGGAGCTTTCCGGGAGAGCATGCACCTCCGCAGATGGGATGAGTTTTCGAGGCTTTTTCTCACACACTTCTTGCCTCCGCATGAGAGGGCACGAGCCGATAGATTCTTGTCGAGACAGTGAGGACGCATGTCGAGGAGTACAATGTCGAGTTTGATTCTTTGGCTCGATATGTCCTCGTGACCGTAGCAGATATGGAGGACCGTGCATCGCTATATCACCGACTAGATGATTACATGGCCGAAGTCTTGTGCGGTGTGTCCTTCACCGTGCATGGACATTACCCAGATGCAGCTCATGCACTCAGATGCGAGGAGCGAGACCGCCGGTAGAGCGATATCGCCAGCAAAGAAGGCCAAGACGGCCGGTTCTTTTGGTGGTTCTCAGGGTGGGCGGCATCAGCATAAGTCCAGATTTGCACCACAGCCGGCGCAGGGCGCTCCTACATCATCTTCGGTACAACCAGAGCAGTCGGGGCGTGTCGTGGCCCTGTGACTTCTGATTTCCGTGGTAGCAGGGTGCTAACTGCTCGAGGTCCGCTCTGTGCCCGCTGTGGTAGATACCATTCCGAGCCAGACCGAGCTTGCTATACGTGTGGCCGCAGGTCATTTCGCGAGAGTTTGTCCGACCGGGCGGCGCTGTGGTGGTAGGCCTTCTTGGTCTGCCGCTTCTTCATCCTCGACAGCTACTCGCCACGAGGCAAGGTACTCATGGACCGGGTCGCGGCAGAGGTCGTGGCGCGGTCCCAGCTTCTAGCGGTCCTCGTAATCGCATTTATGCTTTGTCCACCGACAGATCGTGAGGCCTCACCGATGTCATCACGTACCTTATCGCTCGGGTTTGATGTGTATGCTTTGATAGATCCGGTTCTACTGCCCTATATATCTCCCTTGTTGCTAGTAGGATAGTGGATAGAGCCCGAGTCCATAGACCCTTTCGAGGTAGCTACGCCAGCCGGGTGATTCGTGGTAGCTCGGGTATATAGAGCTTGTCCCGTGACTATTTACGTCGGACCTAGCCGACTTGATAGAGTGGAGATGATTGACTTCGACGTGATCATGGGGATGGATTGGCTAGCTTCTTGCTACGCCAATGTAGACCGCAGAGAGAGTGGTACGTTCCAGCTTCGGAGAGCCGGTTGTTGAGTGAGGAGCACGCAGACGCCGAGGGGCGTTTATTTCCTACCTCAAGGCTAGGAAGATGGTGCGGCGGTATATCTACCATCTCGTTCGGTTGTTTGATCTCAAGTCGCGCACCAGATTTTCGCCGCCAGTGGTCGAGAATTCCCGACGTGTTTCCTGCACGACCTCCTGTATCCTCCCGAGAGGAGATCGAGTTTTGTATAGATGTGTTGCGGACACTCGCCTATTTCCATTCCGCCATACGTAATGGCACCCGCCGAGTTGAGAGAGTCAAGGACCACCGAGGGATTTCGGAGAAGCGGTTTTATCGCACCTAGTGTTTCTCCCTCGGGGCGCCAGATTGTTCGTGAAGAAGAAGGACGGACGCGCATGTGTGTTGACTACAGTGCAGCCAACAAGGTAACCATTAAGAACAGATACCCCCTTCCCAGGATTGATGATTTGTTCGACCAGTTGCAGGGCGCGAGATGTTTCTCCAAGATTGATCTGCGATCGGGCTATCATCAGGTTCGTGTCAGAGAGGTGGATGTCCCTAGATCGCATTCCGACCCAGACGCATTATGAGTTCGTGGTCATGTCTTTGGGTTGACCAATGCTCCGCAGTATTCATGGATTTGATGAACCGAGTGTTCAAACCATTTTTGACACGTTTGTGATAGTGTTCATTGATGATATCTTGGTTTATTCTCGCCAGAGCAGGAGCATGCGGAGCATTTGGCGACGCGGCCGATGGCTTCTCCAGATCAGCAGCCACGCCAAGTTTTCCAAATGTGAGTTTTGTTGACTTCATGCGCTTTCGGGCATATTATCGGCCGATGGCATTCGAGTGGATACGCCAAGATCGGCGCCAGACTTGCCTAGACCTACTACTCCGGCTGCAGGTTCGCAGCTCGGGCCTTGCAGATATTATCGCGGTCCGTAGAAGTTTGATTCTATCTTCGCACTTTGACTAGGCCGACTCGTAAGGCACCAAGTTTCAGGATCGATGCTTGTGAGCGTGGTTTCCAGCTGCCGAAAGAGAGATCGACGACCGCCCCGCTCTTACTCTTCCGCAGGTCCAGATGGTTATGTCGCGGTATTGTGATGCGTCGCATCGGGTTGGGATGTGTGTTGATGCAGCATGGCAGTGGTTATAGCATATGCATCCCGACAATCAAGAAACACGAGAGGAACTACCCCACCCATGATTTAGAGTCGCACGTGATTCACGCCAAGATCCGAGGCATTATTTGTACGGGTTCACGTGGATATTTATACGCACTACAAGAGCCTCCAAAGATATCTTCACCGCAGGAGCCAACTTACGGCTGCAGACGGTGGTTAGAGTTGCTTAAGGATTACGATGTTGATATCCCGTACCACCCGGAAGGCCAATGTTGTGGCGTATGCTCTTAGTCGTAGTCGATGGGGAGCCTATCGATGTGCAATGAGAGGCGGACATGGTTCGTGATTTGCACCGCTTAGCGAGCCTCGTGTCCGCTTGATTGATTCTCGATAGCAGGGTTAGAGTTCGTGAGGTTGCCGAGTCTTCCATCGCCGGCGAGGTGAAGAGGCAACGCCGAGGATCCACTTTGATTCGATATCGCGATACGCCTCTTCGTGAGGCAAGGGTCCTTTTGAGGTAGCACCACGGGTGCTAAGGTTTGAGGGCGTGTCAGGTGTCCCGGATGTTTCGTGACTTCGCAGCAGTTCTGGGGAAGCACACATGCGCGTTTCATCCATCCGTGGTCGACCAAGATGTACCATGACCTTAGATCCGTGTATTGGTGGATGGCTCAAGAGGACGCTGCAGAGTTCGTGAGCTCGCGCCCGTGTTGTCAAGCGAAGGTAGAGCACCGCAGGCCCGTGGTTTGTTACAGCGATAGAGATCCCGACCGAAGTGGGAGGTGATCAACATGGACTTCATCACAGGATTACCTCGCACTCAGAGGAGACATGATTCTATATGGGTTATCGTCGATAGGGTGACGAACTCAGCCCACTTTCTTCCCGTCAGGACGACTTTTTCGGCTGAGGATTATGCCGCATTTACATCCGAGAGATCGCCGATCGCATGGAGTCCCTACTTCGATCATATCGCATGCAGGAGCCCGGGCCTTACGCTAACTTCGAGGTCCTTCCGCAGGGTTTAGGACGCAGTGAGCCCGAGTATCGCATTTCATCCACGCATGCATCGGCAGCAGAGCGCACTATCCGCACTTCGAGGATATGCCGCGAGCCCGGTTATTGACTTCGGGTAGTTGGGAGGATCATTTGCCTCTAGTTGAGTTCGCGCACAATAATAGCTACCACTCCAAGATTCGGATGGCGCCATGAGGCCTTGTATGGGAGGAAGTGCAGATCGCCTATAGGTTGGTTCGATGTGGGCGAGGTGCAGCTGGTAGGACCAGATTTGGTGCAGCAGGCAGTGGATAAGGTAAAGCTTATCCGAGAGCGCCTATCGACACTCGTAGTCGATGTAAGTCGATGCAGATCATCGCCGTCGGCATCTTGAGTTCGAGGTTCATGATTGGGTTTTCCTAGGTGTCACCCATGGCGGTGTAATGAGATTCGGAAGAAGGGGAAACTCACCAAGGTACATCGACCGCTTCGCATTGTCCGCAGGTAGGCAAGGTTGCCTATGAGTTGGATCTGCCGTCCGATCTCGAGGCGCAGCATCCGGTTTTCACGATCTACGCCGGCGAGATGTATCGGATCCATCTAGGGTGCATCCGATTGACGATGTCCAGTGACCGGCGGGTTATCGTATGGAGAGATTCCCATAGCGATAATCGATCGTCCGTTAGGCGCCTGCGACGGGACGTGGCTTCCACAAAGTCTTGTGGCGAACGAGCTCGAGGGAGATGACGCGGAAGCCGGCGAGGACATGAGGCAGAAGTATCCTCACCTATTCCCCACACCTCCAGGTAATTCACTTTCCTACTTGTAAATTTTCGTTATCGTTTTTGCCTAAGTGTTGTTTTGTGGCCGTGTGTGGCTTTTGCAAACTGTTTAAGTTATGAAGAACCTTATCGTTATCTGTCTTGGGAAGGAACATTCGGGACGAATGTTTCTAAGGAGGGGAGAATGTTATACTCCGTATTTCCAGAGTATGTACGTAAGGGAATACGTACGAAAAGTTTGGCCTTAAAGTTAGGCTTGGACGTTTTTTGGGCACAACTCACACAACGAATAGTTTTCCGACGAAACGTTTCCACAGCTTTCGTAGGGAAAATTCCGGCTATGCCATTTCTAATTTTTGCGGATTTTTCCGAGAGACGAAACATTTTAGACCAACGGGAGAGCGACACTTGGCACCCTCCAATTGGTGGACTTGAATCGTCCATTGGACGAATTGGAGAAGCTTGGCACGTTTTTTGTGCCTTGTGCACAAGTCAAGGAGTTGGTAGGATATTTGTGTGGAGTAAATCTTCACCCTACACTTGCCTTGCACTTGTCTTAATCTTGGCCATTGGTTGGCCACTTCTTGACCTATAAATACCCCCCTTAAGATGAAGAATTCTTCATCCACAAATTTTTCCAAGTCTTGAAAATCCTCTCCTCTCCCTTGAGCCTTGTTCGTCCAAACACCTCCCCCCCCTTTTGAGTGAGTTTGGCCGAGGGCCTACCCCCCTAGCCTAGCCAAAATCTACCCCCCTCCCTTGGTAGAAAGTTGCCTTCTAAGTATTGTTATAATGCCCAAAATACCCTAGCCCAAATCCCTTAGTACTTAGTAGAAGTTGTGAAGAACTTCTAAGGTTTCTCGAGCTATCTGAGCGCATAACTTAGAGCTAAGCCTTGCTCTGATCGACTTTTATCTAGGATATTATTGGGCTTACCGAGGTAAATAATCCTAACCTCTTTTGTATTAGAGAATGCATCATCGTAGAAGTATAAGAATAAGTATTAAATACTTAGAAGAATATATATAATAGAATTGAATCACATCACAAGTAGAAGGGTTTAAAAGAAGAATAATTGAATCTGACTACATAGGACTGCTTTTACAATGAGACTTATATAGCTCACCGTAGGGTCAGCTGCCCGACTTTCCGTAGAATTGTGAACCCTCTGCTTAGAATGACCTTCGAGTAGTCTAGACTTTGATAGATGTCTGACTATTATAGGTGAATTCTCTCGCGACATATTCAACTTGGCAGAGGTTTTCGCCAGAAGGTATGTGATTCTTCCTAAGCATGATATTTTAACATATATATAGTACGTAGACGCATACGTGTTAATCGAATAATAACTACGGCAATGTCGCTTGACTTAAGCCCGAATAATAACTACGCAATGTCTTTTGACTTAAGCCCAATAATAAAGAATCGATGCATTTCAAAAGAACTATCAATCATTTTTTAACGGAAGATAAATATTTGGTTTTTAAAACAAAAGCTTAAGAGTTATACTAGCTTTATGGGAAGTTAGGTATAACAACTTAAGAAAGATAAAAAGGAACTGCACTTGTTTGTTATAAAAGCCTTGTATTGATTGCTAAGTGTAGTAAGATTTGTTTGATAAGTAGACATATTATGATGCTACCGTGTTAGTGTCTTGAAACGCCGTAAAGGGGGTCATTCTTGCGGCTTACGTTGCTAACCTGTAAGTCCGTTGTAATCGTTATTGTATCACCTACCCTTGATCGTTATACCGAGGGCTTTCCCGACGCGGTCTATACGGCCTATGCGGTTCGCGAGACTATGCGAGCGCCGGATGCTCCGTGATTGATCATTCCGGTGTTTAGCCCGACGCGGGATTCCCTATGCGGTCCGCTGAGGCTACGCGGTCTTTTGAGGTATGCGGCCGCGGAGCCTAGGCGGATGTCGGGGGTTGGCTGCCCCGATGCGCGAGGAATACCTCGCGGGTCTGCGTGTGACCTATGCGGATCGCGGAAGTCAGACTAGGCACGCAGAATGATACTATGGGCGATCGCCTTGCTTCGATCATTCGCGCCTAGAATAGACTGCATTCTTTTCCTATTATCGTTGTTGTTTGTGATGTGGCACTATGTGCAATTGAATCGATTGTATTTGTGAAAAGGTTTTAAATACTTTGATTTCATTTCGCTTCTTTATAGTTTCACATACTTGGTACTGTTGTATCGACTTCTGGGCCGCGCTCATGCCGCAGTAAAGGCAAGCAGTGCTAGATCCGCATCCTTAGGATCCTTCGTTGGTGTCGTGAGCTCCATCTTCTCCGAGGCTCTACTGGGTATGATCTCCTCAGTAGATAGTTTTGTACAATAGGTATGGCGGGCCCCGTCCCGCCATAGTTGTATATTTTCCTTAGAGGTCTCAGAGCCATGTTGTACGCTGGATGTAATCACAACCATGTTTTTATATATATATATGCCGAAGGCGACGTTTTCACATAATCGTGTCTTATTTTACAAATCGTTTATGTCTTGTTTTATATTCCTGACACTCGATGTATGACTACTGGGTGCCCCTTGAAGGCACCACACGGCCCTAATGGGTCGTGACAGGATTACACGCCTTACAATACGTGTAAAATTCCGCCCCACAATTCATACCAAATAGTTTAAAACTCCAAGCCATTCTCGGCCAACTACATACTAACAATTCAAGGTCTTTTCCAATCCTTTTCAAATTCCAAGTTCTAAGGTCTAACATGTTATATAGTTATAAACCACTTCAACAACCACAATTTCCTTCCTACACAACATGCGACGACTTAAACGAATAATCAACTTGAATTATAGTCTTAAGGTAACATGCTAGTTTTCGGATTAGGGTTCCAATAGTCAAAATACTTATCAAACTTCATACTATATAACTCATGCTTGCTAATAACCATAGCTACAATGATAAGTAAACCTTTATTGCTAAAACGACAAGAATATACCTTCATAAGCCCTTAAAATTTCCAAGATTCCAAAGTCGCGCCTTAGCAATTCTTAGCTCCTTTCCTTAGGTTCCAATCCGCTCCAAGCACTCCTTAGAGGCCTATGAAGAACCCACCTTCAAGTTCCAACTTCAAAGTTGAAGAACTTCTTAAGTTTCCGCCTTGCGACTAACGTGAAAACTCCGTTTTTCCGAAATCTTTCTATTGATATATCCTTATAATACCCTTAGGAACATTGGGTTAAAGTCTTGTGGCTAATGGATCACAAACTAAAATTTTTTTGTGTGGGAACTATGCAAACCCGAGAGGTCTCTTGAAGAACACAAATGATCTCTAATTTTTCTAAGTGTAAATGAGCTAGTCTTGCACTAGTAGTAACCTTATAAAACACAATGGAGGGCTTAGACTTAAACAAATGTGAGGTTAGGATGAGTTTCACTTGGATCAAGCCTAGGTGGACAAGTTGACTTGTCAACAATATCAAGCTTTGGAAGACTTATCTTCTACCATGGTCAATGACCATTTTGCCCTTACACAATTTCGACCAAGCCATTTGGAAGGAGTGTCACGTGTCGCCCTCTCATTCGTCCATAAAATTATGTAACCCTCGTGGGTCCCACAAAACGTAAAATTCCTCGGGTGGGCCCCACGTGACCAAATCCGTAAAAATAAATTTCCATTAGGTTAAGAGTTCCATACTCTTCAAATAATGCATTTTGAGAATCCAATTCTCAACAACGAACATTTTTCCTTTCCGACGTTCGGAACATTTTCCGTCGGAAAAAAACAATTCTTCCTTTCGTACTAATTTCCAAGTCTTGATTCCTTACGTACATTCTCTTATACATGACCTGGACTTACGGGGTGTAACATTCTTCCCCCCTTAGAAACATTCGTCCCCGAATGTTCTTAGTCGGTTGTCACGCTATACAAACTCGGGCACCACCTCTATACTATGCCTATCAATCAAATGCACAAGACCAATGATGCCACACATGGCCACCACATAACATACGTAAACATAATAATGGACCTTCCGTCCGTGGTCCCTTCTCACAAAACTCGAAGGTTACAAATTTTCCCAAACACGGGATCCTTAGAGGTTCCTTTCTTTCCTTACTTGTCATACTTTCTCGTACTTTCAAACTCATCTAGTACACGCACAAAATCTCAAATTTTGTTTCTGCTCCCAACTCGAGTTACTAACCAACTTGGCCATATTGTTACTTACATTCCCGTTAAGGCTTTTCTCGGTCCTTACGACCTAGTTCCGGTGGAACGCGTCCACAAACTCGTACAACGATTTACTAAACTTGGGCCTGGCATCCTCGTGCCCCTATCACATAGCGGAACCACTACCAACTGACATCACCCCATTCCATACTACCGGTTGACCCGAGATGAGTCCATAACCCGACTCATCGTCACACTTAACTTCTCATTCTTAGTCTGAAATAAATCTCTCTCTTATCTCAAGGTATTTCTTACCCTATCCCCTATTCACTAGAGGTTCGTCACATAAGCCAAAGTATTTCTACTATACATCCTTCCCTATCTGGCCTTACATCGTTACTTGGTAATACAACTTGTGAACTCTATACAACTATAGTCTCAGTTCACTTATCATTCTTGTCAATATTCTTAACTTATCACTTTACTAATCAAAGTATCCCTACCTCTGGGGTACTATCACTTTACAACTCTAGCAATAAAGGGAAAACATATACACTAGGGTAAAATCTGAATCTAACAATGCACGTATGATTCCAAAGAATCGACATATACCTGTAACCCCGTGCGATGTCGCCTCCTGATCCTGCCCCGTAGTCACGTCATCTCTGCGGTTCGAAGGACCGCCAGAACTATAAACTCCACCCTGACCTCTACCACGGCTGGCTGACATCTGAACACCCTGCCCCGGGGGACGCACAACTGTGGAGGAAAGGGAACCAACTACCGGCCTCATAGGCTGAGCCACCTCACCGGTGCCCCTTCTAAAAGGACATACCCTCAGAATATGGCCCGGACGGCCACAATAAAAAAACAAAGACCCGTGCCATAACGGCATTTCCCCGAATGACACTTACCACATCTGAAACACTGAGGAATAGGTGGCCTTGACTGAGAAAATCCTCGGCTCCTCTGAGAACCTCGACCCCTGGAGCTTGGACCGGCTCCTAAATACCTTGTGGGTCCACCTTCCACCGTGAGTCGCGGGGTATGTCTTGGGTAGGTGGGACGAATATCTCACTCGGCCGAGCGACTCGTCCAAAAACTCACCGGAATAACCAACCGGTCTAGCCTCTTACGCAGATCTCCGCTACCGCCTCTACCTCTGTACACTGTGCAGACGGCGAATAACCTCCTGCTGACGAAACTGCAGCACCGTTATCTTGGTCAATAACATAATGGCTTCCTTCATGACCCTAAAGTCTCCCCTTAACTGAGAAACTGGAGGCTCTGATATTGGGGCCACAAAACCTGGCGCAGAAGAACTCGCCGACCGCGGAACAACATCCGGTATACCCTGGGCATAATCCCTATCAACTCTCTGAGTCTGCCTGGTAACTCTTGTTACTCCTTTGCCCTTCTGGGCGGCTGTTGCCCTCCTTGGAGGCATAACTGTAACACAACAATACGTCAGAGAGGAATTATCTTACTAACACAGCTCTATGGCACGATCTTGGAGTGAGAAGAATAGAAACCAACTCCTAAATGTCATGTAGCCTCCTGTTTATGGGTGTGGCGCACAACACACTGATAATCAAGACTCTACTAGACACGGTCTGTAGACATTCCGGATCGACCGCTCACGATACCACTCTGTCACACCCCGAACCCCGGGCCCGTGACTGGTGCCCTACCTGGGCACCCTTCTACCTTAACAACTAAGTAAACTGCGGAAATTAAATAACACCTCATTTTTTTTTAAAACCAACGTACGTGCAAGGCAAAGCCGACAAGGCTGCCATATAATATACATAATAAAAGACACTACATTGTACATGAGTCCAATCCCACATATGAATACAGACCTCTAAGAGTTTTACTGAAATATGACGGGACAAGGCCCCGCCGTACCCATAACTGTACAAAAGCTTGTACTGAAGGAACTATACCAAAATGATAAACTCCTGAACAGAGGGAGCTATCCAAAAACTCGAAAGGTGGTCCTACACTGCCGATCACTAAACAACAGACCTAAACTGCGGCGATGAACGCAGCTTCAAGGAGGTCAAGACGGAAGAATGTACCAAGTATGTGAACGATGAAATCGTAATAAAATCATAACAGTCTAAACAAAACAGGAGACATGTCTGATAGCCAACCTACAGTACATAACACATAAGTAGTCATATCAAGTCAGGAACGCAGACCCTCAAAGTCACTACTCAAATATAACTATGGGTCTCACGCCCATAATATCAATCATGCCCGTGGAATCCTTCCTCACTGCCGGCAGTCCATGATGTAATAACACCAATAAGGATACATGAACACCAAGTCCCACCTATGTCCTAAATGCCTCGTGGTCTCATGCCCCGGAATCCCACATCGTAAAAGCATGACCATAGGGTAACACAACCAAATCCGGGGACATATATGATAATCAAATTACAACACATTGTGCCTTACTAACAATGAGAGTAAACAGTAGTATCTTTACAATATAAAATAGGAAGCTCATGATCAAAACAGGACCATCCGCCCGCAGATCATTTAACCATCCTACTCGCAGGACTATTTCACCGCGTAGGCGCGTGGACCCGCGTGAGGTATTCCTCGCATGGGACTATTTCACCGCATAAGCCCTTACGGACTCGCAGGTATTCCTCGCATAGGTCGGACGCCGCACGGGACTATTTCACCGCATAAGTCCTTACGGACCCGCATGAGGTATTCCTCGCATCGTGGGTAGCAATTCCACGGAATCAAATGCCACAAACCCGGAATGACCGAAATGATGATATACCAATAGCACACAACCGCTATTTCCGGACACATAGGCGCTTCTCAACTAAACAAGCCAAAGTACTTATCAAGGCACACATAGAATAATTCTCAATTAATCAAGCCAAAGTACTTATCAAGGCACACTTAGACTAATTCTCAATTAATCAGGCCAAAGTACTTATCAAGGCACAAATAGAATAATTCTCAATTAACAAGCCAAAGTACTTATCAAGGCACACTTAGACAAATTCTCAATTTATCAAGCCAAAGTACTTATCAAGGCACAAATAGAATAATTCTCAATTAATCAAGCCAAAGTACTTATCAAGGCACACTTAGACTAATTCTCAATTAATCAGGCCAAAGTACTTATCAAGGCACAAATAGAATAATTCTCAATTAACAAGCCAAAATACTTATCAAGGCACACTTAGACAAATTCTCAATTTATCAAGCCAAAGTACTACGTACGTACATTCTTTTCAAAAGACTCCTTTTTATGTAAAATCCCAAGATACTAACACCCGTAGTATCAAGGCGTGTCTGTTCTTCAAAGTAAGTTACTATAATTTTTGAAACTCATTTCGAAGCTTGAAACCAAGTAACTTCAAATTTTCACAAACTAGGCAACTTATGCCGATTAATCAAAATAGACAACTTTCTAAACCTTCCATAAAGCCGTTATAACCAACTTCCCATAAAGCCGTTATAACCCTTTATGGTTTTAGACATATCCATTCCTTTTATAACCAAGAGACTTATACTATTAAAACCAAGTATAACATACTTACAAATCAAGTTCTTAACTTTCAAAACACTTCAAGTCTCTTAATATATAGAAAACAAGTTTCTTCTACTTTTAAACCTCAAGTAACTCACTCCTTTAAAACAAGTTACTTCTCTTAAATCATGTCATTTCTCCTCTTTTAAAACAATTAAGTAAATCACTCCTTTGACTCCCCTAAAGTCATTATAATGACCTTTAGGTTTTGGAACTAAGGCACTAGCCAAAAGGTTTGGAAACCACTTCCTTTTTAAGACTCCATGTGTAACGACCCGTTCCGGGGCCCGTTACTGGTGCCTTACCCTGGGCACCCTAGTGATACATACATCAGAGAAAATCAGCGGAACATAAAACATGAGTCATTTAACAAGAGATATCATAAATAAACAAAGCAACCAAACAATTTGCCTTCAAGATATACATAAAACCTGAACAGTTTAATCCTTAACAACCCTCCCCACAACAGGACTACAGACCTCTAAGATTTACACAGACTATGAAGTGACAGGGCCCCCACATACCCCAGAATGTACAAGAAACTACAACACATGGAACACATACCAAAAGATAAGCCTCCAAGAAACGGAACTTCCCAATACGCTGAATCGTGATCCTAAGAGCGGGATCCACGATGTACCTCTACTCGCGGCGTGAACGCGGCCCGAGGTCGATAACAGTACAAGTATGTGAAATCAGATAATATCAGAATGAAATCATACTAGTCTATATAAAGCGGGAGACATGTATGATAACCAAACTACGATTCACAACATAAAACAATCATCACTCCAATATAACTACGGGTCTCACGCCCACAACATCAATCGAGTTCGCATTACGGCGCATGCCCCGGAATCGCCGGTGTAGACATGTCCATGATGCAACAATAATACCAATGTCCCATGGCCACATGCCGGAATTCTGCATCGGTGTAGACATGTCCATGTGACCTCAACAACAAGACAACAATCCAAATGGAAGCATACCCGCGCTACGATCGTGTCGGTATGTCCAAAGGAAAAATAAGACAACATTCCAAATGGACGATACCCGCAGCGCTACGCATCGTGTCGGTATGTCCAAGGAAAAATAAGACAACATTCCAAATGGACGATACCCGTGCGCTACGATCGTGTCGGTATGTCCAAAGGAAATCACAAGGCGATAATCAAATGGAAACATACCCGCAGCGCCACGCGTCGTGTCGATATATCCAAAGCGATTAACCACAAGACCTTAACCAAAATGGAAGCATACCCGCGCTACGCATCGTGTCGGTATGTCCAAAGCGATTAACAACAATAATACTATCAACGAGGCGTGCGGAATTTCTCCGTCATCGCCGCGTCAAGTAAGTTCTCAACTACCAACCGACCCTCTATCGAGAGCGGTAACACGTAAACACAACGATTGTACAATAAAGGCTATCATCACAAGCATAGGCAAGTTTCACAACAACAAGCATAGGCAAGTTTCACACAACTCAAAGTACTTTCATTTTATGCCAAAGTCCGGTTTTTAACCCCAAAGTACTACATACGTTAAGTTCTTTTAAAGAGATCCATTACTTTTATAAAAGTCACCCGATACCGTAGTATTAGAATGACCAACCCACCTTCCTTTTCAAAATCAAGTAACAACATTCTTTCCTAAGTTCCGGTTGCCTAGTTTCAATTACTCAAGCTTCTCATTTTCAAATGGTTTCATAGTTCCCCAAACTTAATCACTTGATTCCTTTTAGAACAATTGAGTAACATATGTCATATACGTGAGTAGTTTATTCTTGTTTATAACGATCTTATTACAAAGACCATGATCTAGAAAATGTAATATCATTTTGTCTCATCTTAGCTTCTATGCGGATGGAGGTTTCTCCGGTTTTAATACAACACATCATTATTCAATACATTTTCCTTTATTAACTGCGATGTGCTGTCGATACACATTCGATTCCAAATCAAGAAACATTATCCCTTTAAAACCAAGTACTCATTACTCACGAATGAGGTTTCACACAAACATCCACATTAAAACAAATAAGTTAAGTCTCTTATCTTATAAGATCAAGTCTCTTAACTTCTAACATCAAGAAACCATTTTCACTTACATAAGGTCGTTATAACTAACTTCCCATAAAGCTATTATAACACCCTATGTTTTAAACCAACCAAATCACTTAGCACATGCGTCACCGTACTACATAGTTCACAACAATCATGCTAGAAAAGATAGGAAGAGGTTCACATACCTCGCGACGATTTATCGACAATAAGCAAAATGCTCCAAGTACTACAACTCATAGCCCTTTCCACTCGAGTAGAATACGCTACTCTTAGTACTTTCACCTATAAAGGTCAAAACGTCTATTAACCCCAAAACACAAGTTTCTATCTTTCTATAGAAAATTCGGCAAATTTTCTCCCCCAACAGCGTAAATCTCTCTCTATCGAGGCTGGCTACCAAGCCAACCGGGGGTTTACACGTCTACTCGGACGTGTACAATTCTACTCAGTAATACTACACAAGTCTACCGCAATACAGTCCTATGTAAATACAGTTCAGTTCAGTTCTTTATTCTTCAGGCTTAAGTCAAAAGACATTGCCGAATACTAAGTAGTTCCATATATAGTATACTTCAACTATACTCTAACAAACATGTAATTTCCAATTACAATAGAGGGACAAGATAATTACATCTATAAGCCAAAATTTATCCAAGTTATAATGTCGATCCTGAGCAAGGTTTAGCTCCACTCCGTGCGCTCCAAACCACTCCAAACAACCCTTAGAAGTTCTAACCAACTTCTACTCACATACTTCAACCAACTATGAAGATTTCCTTAGGGTTTCAGTTTGAGACTAAAAGGACAAAAGGTAGTATTTCCGGACTCTACGTAAAGAGGTATCTTTGGAATACTACAAGGTACAAGGCTAAGGTATTTTGGGCATTATAACAATACTAGGGAGTATTTCTATACCACAAAGGGTATTATACTAAAACAACTAGGCTAGTGGGTACCCCACTGCCAGACTCACAAGGGGAGGGAGACCTCACGCCAAAGGCCACTTTCAAGGGAGAGGAGCTCTTGGACGAGAGTCAACAAGAGGAGGAGGATTCAAGACTTGGAAACATTTGTGGATGAATGAAGTCTTCACAAAGGGGGGGGTATTTATAGCAAACCCAAATGCCAACCAATGGCCAAGATCAAGCCATGTGCAAGGCAAGTGTAAGGCCTTGATCAAGCCAAGTGCACCCTAACCCCTACTCCACAAAACATGGCACAAGACAAGCCACAAAACAAGGCCAAAACAAGGCACAAAACAAGGAACCAATAGGGCCAAAAACGTGAGCCACAATCTCAATCCAATTCGTGAACGATCGTCCACTGACGCCCACAAGCTTCGATGTGAGGTTGACACATGTCACCCTCCCGTTGGTCCAAAATGTTTCGTCTCTCGGAAAAATCCGCAAAAATTAAAAAGGACATAGCCGGAATTTTCCCTACGAAAGCTGTGGAAACGTTTCGTCGGAAAACGACTCTAGTCGGCACTTGTGCCCAAATGTAACTTCGGCCAAGCCACCTAGGCGGGGGTGACACGTGTCACCCTCCTATTGGCCCTCAAAAACGTCTTTCGAAAAAATATCCACAATGGCCAAAATCTCGAAAACAAAGTGGGCCCCACAAAACCGTAAATTTCTCCCGTGGGCCCCACGTGACCATTTCCGAAAATAAAATTCCATAATTCTCTAATATTCCAGGAAGTCCGAATACCAAATCTGGGAATCCAATTCCCATTAACGAACCTTTTTCCTTCTCAAAAACCGGAAACTTTTCCGTGGAAAAATCACCTCTTTCTTCCTTTCCAATCTTTCTGCCGTATTCTCGTACGTACGTCCTCGCATACATACTCTGGAAATACGGGGTATAACATTCTCCCCTCCTTAGAAACATTCGTCCCGAATGTTCCTTCACAAGACGGATATCGATGAAGCTCTTCTAACAAATTGCCAACGCCACAGCTTGGCCACGAAATAACACACGTTATCTTCCTTCCTTACTCGTCGTGCCCTTCTCGAACACTTGAACTCTCCCAGTACGTACCATACTTCAGTCATTACTTCCGTTCCCGAAAATCTCTGGAGTCACTACCTCCAAACTTGGTCATCTTACTAACCTCAAACTTCCTTAAGGCCATTCCCGGCCTTTACGAACCGCTTCTGGTCGAACGCGTCCACGAACTCATACGATGATCATACAAACTTGGGCCTAGCATCCTCGTGACCCTACCACCTGGCGGGACCACCCAGAACTGGCCCCACCCAAATCGGGTTACGGTTTGACCCGCAAATGGTCCTAAACCCGACCCCAACCGTGCCAAACTCTTGTTCCCGATCCGAACAATCTTACTAATTCACATCATAAAGCTACCACTTCCCTCTCACACGACCCATGGACTGATCACACAAATCAATCCCACGTATACTACTCACCCATATCAAGGTCAAACATACAACGAATCCTCTTACTCAAGACGACCTTACCTCTAAGGTCTCGATCGTGAAATAGTCTAAGGTTCACACTTACCATGCCTCCATACGTATCCTTCCAACTAACCATGCATTTTAACTCACACATATCACAATGCTATCCGTACATAGCACACAATAATGAGATCATCATAACAAGCATACCAAAACTCTAGAGGTTAAGGATATACCAAGCTACCGCTCCACTCTAATCATAGGCACGCCTGCAGCATGGCTATAGAAGGTGATGAACCAGCCACGCATCTGAAGGTGAGTCGTAACATCCGCGCTTCCCTTGGTAGGGACAGTTCCTCGCCAAAATGGCCCTGCTGTCATGCAAAACAAACTCCCAATCTAGCACGACACTCTCCAAAATGGAGTCTACCAATGGTCACAACGAGGTAGGGGTGGCTTGGTGGTTAACACCCTCGCTCTCGAAAATCTGAACCCTTCGAGCCCGACTGATCTCAAGACGGTGGAGGACCACTCTGCGGTGGGGGTATATAACTTCTTTCTTCTTGGCGGTCCTCCTCGAAAGCCACAAAGGACTCTGCGCCCCGGCCCTCTTCTCGCTGATCGTGTCATTCCGTCGACCCTCGTGCCTCGCATCCTAGTGCATGAGCCTGCATGCGGGCAATGTCCATGCCCGGCTGAAGAGAAACACCCGCACAAGATTCGGCCATATAATCATCAAGCCCGGTGACGTAGCGATGCACCCTATCCTCCATATCTGCAACTAGCGCAGGGACATATCGAGCCAAAGAATCGAACTCGACATTGTACTCCCTGACAGTGCGCCCTCTCTGTCTCAGTAACAAAAATCATGTCGGCCCGTGCCCTCCTCATCTGCGGAGGCAAGAAGTGCGTGAGAAAGCCCCGAAAACTCATCCCATACCGCTGGAGTGCATGCTCTCCCGAAAGCTCCATGAATCAAACCAATCGATTGCGGTATCACGCACCGTCACGAACAAAGGTCGCAGACTCGGTTTCAAGCCTTGATCACCGCGTGATCCAGAATCGCCGGATGAACTCCTGCGGATCATCCTCGTGCCTCGACCGTAAAACTCGCGGGCTACAACTCGTAAAGTCCGTAGCCTCAAACTATCTGCTCGGGGTGAACCATCGTGCTCTGGAATCGGCTGCTGCGTCCAGCCTATCCTCATATATGGCCACGACCACGGCGGCCAAGAATCGGGCCATCTCCTTGTAACCCATCTCCTGCGCCTGCATGGGGGATCGAGGCTCAGTATCGCGGTCTCGGCGGCCATTGCCGCGCTCTAACCTCTCTGGGCTGGCGGCGTCTACAAAACCGCCGTCAAGCCTGACCTCAGTCTTGGCCGGGCTGCGCCCTCGAACTCCTCAGATCTCACTAGCGCCTCCTCGGCTGCCTTGCCCTTCTGGGCTCTGGTTGCCTTGCGCGGAGGCATAACTGGTAAAAACGAGATACGTCAGAGGGGTCCAACTTACAACACAGCTCTAAGGCACGATCTCAGGATGAGAAGAATGGAAACCAATCCTAAATGTCCTGCAGCCTCCTGATTATAGATGTGGTGCACAACACATCGATAATCAAGACTACTAGACACGGTGCAGAGACACTTTCCGAGGATTAATCGCTCGATACCACTTTTGTAACGACGTTCGGGGCGTTCTTTCGTGCCTTACAGGCACCCTAGTGATACATACATCAGAGAAAATCAGCGGAACATAAAACATGAGTCATTTAACAAGAGATATCATAAATAAACAGGCCAACCAAACAGTTGCCTTCAGTATATACATAAAACCTGAACAGTTTAATCCTTTACAACCCTGCCCACATAAGGACTACAGACCTCTAAGATTTACAACGACTATGACGGACGGGGCCCGCCATACCACAATGTACAAGAACCTGACTCGTGGAACACATACCAAAAGATAAGCCTCCAAGAAACGGAACTTCCAATACGCTGAATCGTGATCCTAAGAGCGGGGATCCACGACCGATGTACCTCTACTGCGGCGTAGATCGGCCCCGAAGGAGGTCGATAACAGTACCAAGTATGTGAAACTATACAATCAGAAATGAAATCATACTAGTCTATATAAAGCGGGAGACATGTATGATAACCAAACTACGATTCACAACATAAAGCGATCATCACTCGATATAACTATGGGTCTCACGCCCACAACATCAATCAGGTTCGCATTATGGCCGTATGCCCCCGGAATACTGCATCGGTGTAGACATGTCCATGATGCAACAATAATACCAATGTCCTAGCCACATGCCCGAATTCTGCATCGGTGTAGACATGTCCATGTGACCTCAACAACAGCGGCAATCCAAATGGAAGCATACGTGCGCTACGATCGTGTCGGTATGTCGAAGGAAAAATAAGACAACATTCCAAATGGACGATACCCGTGCGCTACGCGTCGTGTCGGTATGTCCAAAGGGAAATCACTGGCGATAATCAAATGGAAACATACCCGTGCGCTACGCGTCGTGTCGAGATATCCAAAGCGATTAACCACAAGACCTTAACCAAAATGGAAGCATACGTGCGCTACGCATCGTGTCGGTATGTCCAAAGCGATTAACAACAATAATACTATCAACGACGCATTGCGTGGAATTTCTCCGTCACGCGCACGCCCAAGTAAGTTCTCAACTACCAACCGACCCTCATCGAGAGAGCGGTAACACGTAAACACAACGATTGTACAATAAAGTCTATCATCACAAGCATAGGCAAGTTTCACAACAACAAGCATAGCAAGTTTCACACAACTCAAAGTACTTTCATTTTATGCCAAAGTCGGGTTTTAACCCCAAAGTACTACATACGTTAAGTTCTTTTAAAAGAGATCCATTACTTTTATAAAAGTCACCCGATACTCGTAGTATTAGAATGACCAACCCACCTTCCTTTTCAAAATCAAGTAACAACATTCTTTTCCTAAGTTCCGGTTTGCCTAGTTTCAATTACTCAAGCTTCTCATTTTCAAATGGTTTCATAGTTCCCAAACTTAATCACTTGATTCCTTTTAGAACAATTGAGTAACATATGTCATATACGTGAGTAGTTTATTCTTGTTTATAACGATCTTATTACAAGGCCCATGATCTAGAAAATGTAATATCATTTTGTCTCATCTTAGCTTCTATGCAGATGGAGGTTTCTACTGGTTTTAATACAACACATCATTATTCAATACATTTTCCTTTATTAACGCTGCAGTGGTCTGTCGATACACATTCTGATTCCCGAAATCAGTAAAACATTATCCCTTTAAAACCAAGTACTCATTACTCACGAATGAGGTTTCACACAAACATCCACATTAAAACAAATAAGTTAAGTCTCTTATCTTATAAGATCAAGTCTCTTAACTTCTAACATCAGTAAACCATTTTCACTTACATAAGGTCGTTATAACTAACTTCCCATAAAGCTATTATAACACCCTATGTTTTAAACCAACCAAATCACTTAGCACGTATGCGTCTACCGTACTACATAGTTCACAACAATCATGCTAGAAAAGATAGGAAGAGGTTCACATACCTCGCGACGATTTATCGACAATAAGCAAAATGCTCCAAGTACTACAACCTTGCTAGCCCTTTCCACTCCTTGAGTAGAATACGCTACTCTTAGTACTTTCACCTATAAAGGTCAAAACGTCTATTAACCCCAAAACACAAGTTTCTATCTTTCTATAGAAAATTCGGCAGCACCTCCCCCCCCCGCAACAGCGTAAATCTCCTCTCTATCGAGGCTGCCACCAAGCCAACCAGTGGGGTTTACACGCCTACCGGACGTGTACAATTCTACTCGATACTACACAAGTCTACCGTCACACCCTATGTAAATACAATTGATTCGATTCTTTATTCTTCAGGCTTAAGTCAAAAGACATTGCCGAATACTAAGTAGTTCCATATATAGTATACTTCAACTATACTCTAACAAACATGTAATTTCCAATTACAATAGAGGGACAAGATAATTACCTCGATAAGCCCAAAATTATCCAAGTTATAATGTCGATCCTGAGCAAGGTTTAGCTCCACCGTGCGCTCAAACCACTCCAAACAACCCTTAGAAGTTCTAACCAACTTCTACTCACATACTTAAACCAACTGAAGATTTCCTTAGGGTTTCGGTTTGAGACTAAAGGACAAAAGGTAGTATTTCTGACTCTACGTAAAGAGGTATCTTTGGAATACTACAAGGTACAAGGCTAAGGTATTTTGGGCATTATAACAATACTAGGGAGTATTTCTATACCACAAAGGGTATTATACTAAAACAACTAGGCAGGGGTACCACGGCTAGACCTCACAAGAGGAGGGAGACCTCACCTACAAAGGCCACTTTCAAGGAGAGGAGCTCTTGGACGAGAGTCAACAAGAGGAGGAGGATTCAAGACTTGGAAACATTTGTGGATGAATGAAGTCTTCACAAAGGGGGTATTTATAGCAAACCCAAATGCCAACCAACGGCAAGATCAAGCCATGTGCAAGGCAAGTGTAAGGCCTTGATCAAGCCAAGTGCACCTAACCCCTACTCCACAAAACATGGCACAAGACAAGACACAAACAAGGCCAAAACAAGGCACAAAACAAGGAACCAATAGGGCCAAAAACGTGAGCCACAATATCAATCCAATTCGTGAACCAATCGTCCACTGACGCCACAAGTTCAATGTGAGGTGACACATGTCACCCTCCGTTGGTCCAAAATGTTTCGTCTCTCGGAAAAATCCGCAAAAATTAAAAAGGACATAGCGAATTTTCCCTACGAAAGCCGTGGAAAGCGTTTCGTCGGAAAGCGACTCTAGTCGGCACTTGCCCAAATGTAACCGGCCCGAGCCACGCAGGCGGGGTGACACGTGTCACCCTCCTATTGGCCCTCAAAACGCGTCTTCAAAAAATATCCACAATGGCCAAAATCTCGAAAACAAAGTGGGCCCCACAAAACCGTAAATTTCTCCCGTGGGCCCCACGTGACCATTTCCGAAAATAAAATTCCATAATTCTCTAATATTCCAGGAAGTCCGAATACCAAATCTGGGAATCCAATTCCCATTAACGAACCTTTTTCCTTCTCAAAAACCGGAAACTTTTCCGTGGAAAAAATCACCTCTTTCTTCCTTTCCAATCTTTCTGCCGTATTCTCGTACGTACGTCCTCGCATACATACTCTGGAAATACGGGGTATAACACCATGTACTTTAAGTAAAATACTTTCACTTTTAAGAATCCAAACTTCACTAAGGAAAATGGATTATACAACTTACAATTTAAACATCAAAGTACAATCAAGGGAGTACATAGAACGAATTCTATTTTAGGCAATCCAAATACAACCAAGGAATGGATCATTTAAGGAGTAGGACATACTTTCTTTATCTTAAGGAATCATGCTAGAAGAGGAGATAGTTCACATACCTCTTCGGCTAAAATCCACAAGCTAAGCCGAATACGCCGTACGTAGAAGTATCAACCTATAATGGTCACAACAAGACTATCAACTTCTAGTCTCAACGTAGAATAATACTAAGTATATGGTCTCTAATTCTACGGAAAATCGGGCAGCACTTCCTTTGTTTCTACTCACTTTGCCACCTTTTTCAAGGCCGAATACAATAACCAACAAGCCACATTTAAGGCTCCAAACAACAACCAAACAAAGGGGATTACACGCCTTACAATACGTGTAAAATTCCGCCCCACAATTCATACCAAATAGTTTAAAACTCCAAGCCATTCTCGGCCAACTACATACTAACAATTCAAGGTCTTTTCCAATCCTTTTCAAATTCCAAGTTCTAAGGTCTAACATGTTATATAGTTATAAACCACTTCAACAACCACAATTTCTTTCCTACACAACATGCGACGACTTAAACGAATAATCAACTTGAATTATAGTCTTAAGGCTAACATGCTAGTTTTCGGATTAGGGTTCCAATAGTCAAAATACTTATCAAACTTCATACTATATAACTCATGCTTGCTAATAACCATAGCTACAATGATAAGTAAACCTTTATTGCTAAAACGACAAGAATATACCTTCATAAGCCCTTAAAATTTCCAAGATTCCAAAGTCGCGCCTTAGCAATTCTTAGCTCCTTTCCTTAGGTTCCAATCCGCTCCAAGCACTCCTTAGAGGCCTATGAAGAACCCACCTTCAAGTTCCAACTTCAAAGTTGAAGAACTTCTTAAGTTTCCGCCTTGCGACTAACGTGAAAACTCCGTTTTTCCGAAATCTTTCTATTGAGATATCCTTATAATACCCTTAGGAACATTGGGTTAAAGTCTTGTGGCTAATGGATCACAAACTAAAATTTTTTTCTGTGGGAACTATGCAAACCCGAGAGGTCTCTTGAAGAACACAAATGATCTCTAATTTTTCTAAGTGTAAATGAGCTAGTCTTGCACTAGTAGTAACCTTATAAAACACAATGGAGGGCTTAGACTTAAACAAATGTGAGGTTAGGATGAGTTTCACTTGGATCAAGCCTAGGTGGACAAGTTGACTTGTCAACAATATCAAGCTTTGGAAGACTTATCTTCTACCATGGTCAATGACCATTTTGCCCTTACACAATTTCGACCAAGCCATGTGGAAGGAGTGCCACGTGTCTCCCTCTCATTCGTCCATAAAATTCCGTAACCCTCGTGGGTCCCACAAAACGTAAAATTCCTCGGGTGGGCCCCACGTGACCAAATCCTTAAAAATAAATTTCCATTAGGTTAAGAGTTCCATACTCTTCAAATAATGCATTTTGAGAATCCAATTCTCAACAACGAACATTTTTCCTTTCCGACGTTCGGAACATTTTCCGTCGGAAAAAAACAATTCTTCCTTTCGTACTAATTTCCAAGTCTTGATTCCTTACGTACATTCTCTTATACATGACCTGGACTTACGGGGTGTAACATATGTAAAATTGGAAAATACTGCAATTTACATCATAAGTCTAGAATAAAGTTGGAGACATGTATGATAATCAAATTACAGTACATTGTGCCTTACTAAATATGAGAGTAAACAAGTGTATACTTTACTGCATAAAAATAGGAGGCTCATGATCAAAGTAGGTGTCACGACCCGACCCCGGGCCCGCGACTGTTGCCCTACCTGGGCACCCCTTTCGGTAAACATCAGAGAATAGCAGCGGAACATACACAACAGATAAAATGCTTAAACATAAAAATAACCACAGGCTAGCCGATAAGGCCACCTTCCGTAAAATATACGTAATAGAACAGTACTTTTTTTTTCTTTACAACCCAATCCACAATGTGACTACATACCTCTAAGAATAACAACTCTGGCGGGACAGGGCCCCGCCATACCACTGAATGTACAACAACCGACAATACCAGGGATAAGCCTCCGGAATAAAGGAGCTTCTCAACAGCTGAACAATGATCCTAAGAGCAAGGATCAAGACCTGCATTTACTCTGCGGCATGACGCAGCCCGAAGGTCGATAACATGTACCAAATATGTGAAACTGAAAGTATTGTAATGAAATCATAAGTCTAAAATAAAACTGGAGACAGGTGTGATAACAAAATTACAGTACACAGTGCCTTACTAACAATGAGAGTAAATCAAGAGAATACGTACAACATCACAATAGGAGACTCCCGATCATATCATGGGTAGCGAACCCTAGAAAGCAGGTGGTATAACGTCTTGGGGTTTCTACCCCTCATTTATACTCTTACCCTGAAGCAGGTGGTATAACGTCTTGGGGGTTTTCCCCTCATTTATACTCTTACCCTGAAGAAGGTAATAAAGCAGGTGGTATAATGTCTTGGGGGCTTACCCCTCACTTATACTCTTATCCTGGAGAAGGTGGTATAGCGTCTTGGGGGTCTGCCCCTCACTTATACTCTTACCCTATCTCAAACCGGCCGTCATACAATAAATAAGCAAGTTAGAAATCCCCCTAACTTCTTATTAGTCTTATTCATCCACACTCTCATTTTAGTTCACTCAAGGCACTAATATGTTATTATAAATCCGGGAGTTTAACCCAAAGTACTACGTACTTCTAACCTTTTGAAAATGACTCATTTTCATATAAAACTTCCAAGATACTATAAACCGTAGTATCAAGTCAAAATTTCTTTTCAAGACAAGTCACAATACCTTTAGAAATAAAGTTAGGTTTCTAAATCAAGTGACTCCTTTTCTTATTAAAATCTTAGGCAATTGATGCCTTAAAATCAATTTGCCTTTCATTAAATCAAGTCATTTATCATACTTAAATTACTTAGAGTAAACCACTCTTTTTAACTTTCCATAAAGCTATTATAACCAACTTCCCATAAAGCCGTTATACTAGCTTTATACATTAGCAACTTACATACTTCTTTATAACCAAGAGACTTAAACTTTCCAACAAAACAAGTATCAAAAATACTTTCAACATACTTAAAGTCTCTTAACTTTTGCAAACCAAGGTATCCTTAATATTTAAACAAGTGAGTTAACTCCCTAACTCAACCAACTTGGACATTCTTAAAATAAGCCAAGGATATCAAATGGACCTAGATTGTCAAAATCTTGTACGTCTACCGTACTATACATTTACAACCTATTCATGCTCAAGAGATAAGAAAGTTCCACATACCTCTTCGGTTTAATCCACTTGCTAAGTCCAATTCGCCGTACGTAGTATGTCAACCTATAATGACCATAGTACGTCTATTAAATTCTAGTTTCAATCGTAGAATATTCCAAGTGCAAAGTGTAACGACCCGTTCCGGGGCCCGTTACTGGTGCCTTACCCTGGGCACCCTAGTGATACATACATCAGAGAAAAATCAGCGGAACATAAAACATGAGTCATTTAACAAGAGATATAATAAATAAACAGGCCAACCAAAACAGTTGCCTTCAGTATATACATAAAACCTGAACAGTTTAATCCTTTTACAACCCTGCCCACAACAGTACTCTGAGACTCTAAGATATCTGACTATGACGGGGGGGCCCGCCATACCCACGAATGTACAAGAACCTACAACTCGGGAACACCTGCAAAGATAAGCCTCCGAGAAAGCGGAGCTTCAATCTGCTGAATGTGATCCTATGAGCGAGGATCCACGATCGATGTACCTACTGCGGCATGAACGCAGCCCCGGGGAGGTCGATAACAAGTACCAAGTATGTGGCGTACAATCTTTGTAAATGAAATCATAACAGTCTATACAAAGCAGGAGACATGTATGATAGCCAAACTACAGCACACCACATATAACAGTTATATCAAGTCAGGGTCTAACGCCCACAACATCAATCATGCGTGGAATACCTTCCTCGCCACGGCGATCGATGATATGATAACAACAAGACAAGAATCCAAATGAAGCATACCCGCGCTACGCATCGTGTCGGTATGTCCAAAGGAAACAATAAGACAACATTCCAAATGGACGATACCCGTGCGCTACGATCGTGTCGGTATGTCCAAAGGGAAACAATAGACAAGATTCCAAATGGACGATACGTGCGCTACGCATCGTGTCAGTATGTCCAAAAGGAAATCACAAGGCGATAATCAAAATGGAAACATACCCGTGCGCTACGCATCGTGTCAGTATATCCAAAGCGATTAACCACAAGACCTCAACCAAAATGGAAGCATACCCGTGCGCTACGCATCGTGTCAGTATGTCCAAAGCGATTAACAACAATAATACTATCAACAGGAACGTACCCGTGGAATTTCTCCGTCACTACCGGCACGTCCAAGTAAGTTCTCAACTACCAACCGACCCTCTATCGAGAGACGCGGTAACACAGAAACACAACGCTTGTACAATAAAGGCTATCGTCACAAGCATAGGCAAGTTTCACAATAACAAGCATAGGCAAGTTTCACAACAACAATCATAGGCAAGTTTCACACAACTCAAAGTACTTTCATTTTATGCCAAAGTCCGGGTTTTTAACCCCAAAGTACTACATACGTTAAGTTCTTTTAAAAGAGATCCATTACTTTTATAAAAGTCACCCGATACCCGTAGTATTAGAATGACCAACCCACCTTCCTTTTCAAAATCAAGTAACAACATTCTTTTCCTAAGTTCCAGTTTGCCTAGTTTCAATTACTCAAGCTTCTCATTTTCAAATGGGTTCATAGTTCCCAAACTTAATCCCTTGATTCCTTTGTAGAACAATTGAGTACCATATGTCATAGACGGGAGTAGTTTATTCTTGTTTATCACGATCTTATTACAATGACCGTGATCTAGAAAATGTAATATCATTTTGTCTCATCTTAGCTTCTATGCAGATGGAGGTTTCTCTTGGTTTTAATACAACACATCATTATTCAATACATTTTCCTTTATTAACGCTGCGGTGGTGCAGCCGATACACATTCGATTCCCGAAATCGTAAAACATTATTCCTTTCAAAAACCAAGTACTCATTACTCACGAATGAGGTTTCACACAAACATCCACATTAAAACAAATAAGTTAAGTCTCTTATCTTATAAGATCCAGTCTCTTAACTTCTAACATCCGTAAACCATTTTCACTTACATAAGGTCGTTATAACTAACTTCCCATAAAGCTATTATAACACCCTATGTTTTAAACCAACCAAATCACTTAGCACACGTATGCGTCTGCATTACTACATAGTTCCACAACAATCATGCTAGAAAAGATAGGAAGAGGTTCACATACCTCGCGACGATTTATCGACAATAAGCAAAATGCTCCAAGTACTACAACCTCGCTAGCCACTTTCCACTCCTCGAGTAGAATACGCTACTCTCGATCTTTCACCTATAAAGGTCACAAACGTCTATTAACCTCAAAACACAAGTTTCTATCTTTCTATAGAAAATTCTAGAAGACCTCCCCAACATGGCGTAAATCTCCTCCTCTATCGAGGCGGCTACCAAGCCAACCGGGGGTTTACACGTCTAACCGACGTGTACAATTACACAAGTCTCGCATCTGATCCTATGTAAATCTGATTCGATTCGATTCTTTATTCTTGAGCTTAAGTCAAAAGACATTGCGAATACTAAGTATTGTTCCATATATAGTATACTTCAACTATATATTCTAACACAAATCTAATTTCCAATTACAATAGACGGACAAGATAATTACCTCGACAAGCCCAACATTATCCAATTTATAATGTCGATCCTGCGCAAGGTTTAGCTCGCTCAGTGCGCTCAAACCACTCCAAACAACCCTTAGAAGTTCTAACCAACTTACTCAAATACTTCAACCAACTATGAAGATTTCCTTAGGGTTTCGGTTTGAGACTAAAGGGACAAAGGTAGTATTTCCAGGACTCTACGTAAAGAGGTATCTTTGGAATACTACAAGGTACAAGGCTAAGGTATTTTGGGCATTATAACAATACTAGGAGTATTTCTATACCACAACAAGGGTATTATATGAAAACAACTAGGCTAGGGGTACCCATTAACACCACAAAGGGGAGGAACCCCTCGGCCAAAGGCCACACGAAAAGGGGAGGGGAGGCTCTCGGCAAGAGCTCACAAAGGGGAGGAGAGGGTTTCAAGACTTGGAAGTTTTTGGAATGGATGAAGTCTTCACACTTGCAGGGGTATTTATAGCAAAACCAAAGGCAACCAAGGGCGAGATCCTTCCAAGTGTATAGCAAGTGTAAGGGCAAGATTAAGCCAAGTGCACCCTAACCCCTACTCCACCAAATATGCCACAAAACAATGCACCAAACAAGGCCAAAACAAGGCACAAAACAAGGAGCCGATTGGCGGCGTGAACGATCGTCGAGGTTGCGCCGCTTGCTTCCGATGTGAGGGTGACACACATGTCACCCTCCCGTTGGTCCAACATGTTTCGTCTCTCGGAAAAATCCACAAAAATACAAAACGACATAGCCGAATTTTCCGCTTCGCAAGTTACACAAAGCGTTTAGTCGAAAACGACTCTGGCAGGGTGTTGTGCACAAATGTAACCGGCCCGAGCCACGCAGGCGGGGTGACACGTGTCACCCTCCTATTGGCCCTCAAAAAGCGTCTTTCGAAAAATATCCACAATGGCCAAAATCTCAAAACAAAGTGGGCCCCACAAAATCAGTAAATTTCTCAGTGGGCCCACGTGACCATTTCCAAAATAAAATCTCAAAATTCTAATATAATCTATGAAGTCCAAATACCAAATCGGGAATCCAATTCCCATTAACGAACCTTTTCTTCACAAATAACAGGAAACTTTTCCGTGAAAACTCACATCTTTCTTTCTTTTCAAAATTTTCTGCCGTGCTCTCAAATGCGTCGTCCTCACATACATACCCTGCAACTACGGGTATAACATTCTCCCCTCCTTAGAAACATTCGTCCCGAATGTTCCTTCTCAAGACGGATATCGATGAAGTTCCTCTAACAAGTTGTCAACGCCACAGCTTGGCCACGAAATAACACACGTCCTCTTCTTTCCTTACTCGTCGTGCCCTTCTCGAACACTTGAACTCTCCCAGTACGTACCATACTTCAGTCATTACTTCCGTTCCCGAAAATCTCTGGAGTCACTACCTCCAAACTTGGTCATCTTACCAACCTCAAACTTCCTTAAGGCCATTCCCGGCCTTTACGAACCGCTTCTGGTCGAACACATACACAAACTCATACGATGGTCGTCTAAACTCGGGCCTAGCACCCTCGTGACCCTACCACCTGGCGGGACCACCCAGAACTGACCCCACCCCAAACCGGGTTACGGGTTGACCCGCAAATGGTCCTCAACCCGACCCCCAACCGCGCCAAACTCTTGTTCCCCGATCCGGAACAATCTTACTAATTCACATCATGAAAGCTACCACTTCCATCTCACACTACCCACGGACTTATCACACAAATAAATCCCACGTATACTACTACTCTGATAAGGGTCAAACATAAAACGAATCTTTTACTCAAGACGACCTTACCTCTAAGGTCTCAGTCGTGAAATAGTCTAAGGTTCACACTTACCATGCCTCCATACGTATTCTTCCAACTAACCATGCATTCTAACTCACACATATCACAATGCTATCCGTACATAGCACACAATAATGAGATCATCATAACAAGCATACCAAAACTCTAGAGGGTTAAGGATATACCTGAAGCTACCGCTCCACTCTAATCATAGGCCTGCCCTGCAGGGCGCATAGCTGTAGAAGGTGATGAACCAGCCACAGATCCTGAAGGCTGAGTCGTAACATCCGCGCTTCCCTTGGTCGGACAGTTCCTCGCAAAATGGCCCTGCTGGCCGCATGCAAAACAAACTCCCAATCTAGCACGACACTCTCCAAAATGGAGTCTACCACAACGGTCACGAGGTAGGGGTGGCTTGGTGGTTAACACCCGCTCTCCCGAAAATCTGAACCTGGAGCCACGACTGCTCCTCGAAGGCGGTGGAGGACCACTGCATCTTGGTGGGGGTATATAGCTAACTCTTTCTTTGGCGGTCCGCCTCGAAAGTCACCAAAGGACCCTGCCGTCACGGCCTCTTCTGGCGATCCGGTCATTCCGACCCTCCGTGCCTCACATCTGGTGCATGAGCACTGCGTGGGCAATGTCCATGCGGTGAAGAGAAACACCGCACAAGACTCGACCATATAATCATCTAGCCGGTGGCGTAGCGATGCACCTATCCTCCATATCTGCAACTAAGCGCGAGGGACATATCGAGCCAAAGAATCGAACTCGACATTGTACTCCCGACGGTCGCGCCTCTGTCTCGATAACAAAAATCGTCGGCCCGTGCCCTCGCCATGCGGAGGCAAGAAGTGCGTGAGAAAGCCCGAAAACTCATCCCATACTGCTGGAGGTGCATGCTCTCCCGGAAAGCTCCATGAATCAAACCAATCGATTGCGGTATCACGCGGCGATGCGAACCAAAGGTCACAGACTCGGTCTCAAGCCTTGATCACCGCGTGATCATTGTATCGCCGGATGAACTCCTGCGGATCATCCTCGAGCCTCGACCGTAAAACTCGGCGGGCTACAACTCGAAAGTCCGTAGCCTCAAACTATCTGCTCGGGGTGAACGGCTGGTGCTACTGGGCCCAGGCTGCTGCATCGGCCTATCCTCATATCGGCCACGACCACGGCCAATAATCGGGCCATCTCGCGTAACCCATCTCCTGCGCCCCTGGTGTGGGGCGGAGGCCCAGTATGCGGTCTCGGCCAGCCATTCTGCGCTCTAACCTCTTTGGGGGTGGCGGCGTCCAAAACCCGCGTCAAGCACTGACCTCAGTCTTGTGCGGGCTGCGCCTCGTACTCTCTGTATCTCACTAGCGCACCTCGGCTGCCTTGCCCTTCGGGCTCTGGTTGCCTTGCGGAGGCATAATCGTAAAAAGCGAGATACGTCGGAGGGTCCAACTCACAACACGACTCTAAGGCACGATCTCGAATGAGAAGAAATGGAAACCAATCCTAAATGTCTTATAGCCTCACGATTATAGATGTGGTGCAACACACCGATAATCAAGACTACTAGACACGGATGCGTAGACACTTTCAGAGGATTAATCGCTCGATACCACTTTTGTAACGACCCGTTCGGGGCGTTCGTGCCTTACCACAGGCACCCTAGTGATACATACATCGAGAGAAAAATCAGCGGAACATAAAACATGAGTCATTTAACAAGAGATATAATAAATAAGCAGCCAACCAAAGCGATTTGCCTTGGTATATACATAAAACACGAGCAGTTTAATCCTTTTACAACCACGCTTACACAAGTACTACAGACCTCTAAGATATACTGATGACTATGACGGGACGGGGCCCGCCATACCACAGAATGTACAAGAACCTACAACTCGAGAACACTGCAAAAGATAAGCCTCGAGAAAGCGGAGCTTGAATCTGTTGGCGTGATCCTATGGCGAGGATCCACGGCGATGTACCTCTACTGCGGCATGAACGCAGCCCCGGCGAGGTCGCACAACAGTACCAAGTATGTGGCGCATGCAATCTTTGTAAATGAAATCATAACGATCTATACAAAGCGGGAGACATGTATGATAGCCAAACTACAGACACCACATATAATGATTATATCAAGTCGTGTCTAACGCCCAACATCAATCATGCCGTGGAATACCTTCCATCACTGCCGTGATCGATGATATGATAACAAGAAGACAGCAATCCAAATGGAAGCATACCCGTGCGCTACTCATCTTGTCAGTATGTCCAAAGGGACTCAGAAGACACCATTCCAAATGGGCGCGTACCCGTGGGCTTCGCATCGTGTCGATATGTCGAAAGGGAAACAATAGACAGATTCCAAATGGACGCATGCGTGCGCTACGCATCGTGTCGGTATGTCAAAAGGAAATCACAAGGCGATAATCAAAATGGAAACATACGTGCGCTACGATCGTGTCGATATATCAGCGATTAACCACAAGACCTCAACCAAAATGGAAGCATACGTGCGCTACGCATCGTGTCGGTATGTCCAAAGCGATTAACAACAATAATACTATCAGCGAGGCGTGCGTGGAATTTCTCCGTCACTACCGCGTCGAGTAAGTTCTCAACCAGTCAACCGACCCTCTATCGAGAGACGCGGTAACACAGAAACACAACGCTTGTACAATAAAGGCTATCGTCACAAGCATAGGCAAGTTTCACAATAACAAGCATAGGCAAGTTTCACAACAACAATCATAGGCAAGTTTCACACAACTCAAAGTACTTTCATTTTATGCCAAAGTCCGGGTTTTTAACCCCAAAGTACTACATACGTTAAGTTCTTTTAAAAGAGATCCATTACTTTTATAAAAGTCACCCGATACACGTAGTATTAGAATGACCAACCCACCTTCCTTTTCAAAATCAAGTAACAACATTCTTTTCCTAAGTTCCAGTTTGCCTAGTTTCAATTACTCAAGCTTCTCATTTTCAAATGGTTTCATAGTTCCCAAACTTAATCACTTGATTCCTTTTTAGAACAATTGAGTAACATATGTCATATATGTGAGTAGTTTATTCTTGTTTATCACGATCTTATTACAGCAGCCATGATCTAGAAAATGTAATATCATTTTGTCTCATCTTAGCTTCTATGCAGATGGAGGTTTCTACTGGTTTTAATACAACACATCATTATTCAATACATTTTCCTTTATTAACGCTGCGATGGTGCAGCCGATACACATTCTGATTCCCGAAATCAGTAAAACATTATCCCTTTAAAAACCAAGTACTCATTACTCACGAATGAGGTTTCACACAAACATCCACATTAAAACAAATAAGTTAAGTCTCTTATCTTATAAGATCAAGTCTCTTAACTTCTAACATCAGTAAACCATTTTCACTTACATAAGGTCGTTATAACTAACTTCCCATAAAGCTATTATAACACCCTATGTTTTAAACCAACCAAATCACTTAGCACATGTACATCTACCGTACTACATAGTTCACAACAATCATGCTAGAAAAGATAGGAAGAGGTTCACATACCTCGCGACGATTTATCGACAATAAGCAAAATGCTCCAAGTACTACAACCTCGCTAGCCCTTTCCACTCCTCGAGTAGAATACGCTACTCTCAGTACTTTCACCTATAAAGGTCACAAACGTCTATTAACCTCAAAACACAAGTTTCTATCTTTCTATAGAAAATTGGCGGACCTCCCCGCATACAGCGTAAATCTCCTCTCTATCGAGGCTACCAAGCCAACCGTGGGGTTTACACGTCTAACCTGACGTGTACAATTCTACAAGTCTCTTGTCTGATCTATGTAAATACTGATTCGATTCAGTTCTTTATTCTTGAGCTTAAGTCAAAAGACATTGCGAATACTAAGTATAGTTCCATATATAGTATACTTCAACTATATATTCTAACAAACATGTAATTTCCAATTACAATAGAGGACAAGATAATTACCTCGACAAGCCCAAAATTATCCAAGTTATAATGTCGATCTGAGCAAGGTTTAGCTCATTCGTGCGCTCCAAACCACTCCAAACAACCCTTAGAAGTTCTAACCAACTTCTACTCAAATACTTGACCAACTATGAAGATTTCCTTAGGGTTTCGGTTTGAGACTAAAAGGGACAAAAGGTAGTATTTAGGACTCTACGTAAAGAGGTATCTTTGGAATACTACAAGGTACAAGGCTAAGGTATTTTGGGCATTATAACAATACTAGGGAGTATTTCTATACCACAACAAGGGTATTATATGAAAACAACTAGGCTAGTGGTACCCAGCTAGCACCACAGCGGGAGGAACCCCTCGGCCAAACCACGAAAAGGGAGGAGGAGGCTCTCGGCAAGAGCTCACAAAGGGGAGGAGAGGGTTTCAAGACTTGGAAGTTTTTGGAATGGATGAAGTCTTCACACTTGAGGGTATTTATAGCAAAACCAAAGGCCAACGAGGCAAGATCCTTCCAAGTGTATAGCAAGTGTAAGGGCAAGATTAAGCCAAGTGCACCCTAACCCCTACTCCACCAAACATGCCACAAAACAATGCACCAAACAAGGCCAAAACAAGGCACAAAACAAGGAGCCGATTGGCGAAAGCGTGAACGATCGTCGAGGTTGCGCGCTTGCTTCGATGTGAGGTGACACATGTCACCTCCCGTTGTCCAACATGTTTCGTCTCGGAAAAATCCGCAAAATACAAAAGCGACATAGCCGAATTTTCCTTCGCAAGTTACGAAAGCGTTTAGTCGAAAACGACTCTAGCAGGTGTTGTGCACAAATGTAACCGGCCCGAGCCACCTAGGCGGGGTGACACGTGTCACCCTCCTATTGGCCCTCAAAAAGCGTCTTCGAAAAATATCCACAATGGCCAAAATCTCAAAACAAAGTGGGCCCCACAAAAGTAAATTTCTCCGTGGGCCCACGTGACCATTTCCGAAAATAAAATCTCAAAATTCTAATATAATCTATGAAGTCCAAATACCAAATCTGGGAATCCAATTCCCATTAACGAACCTTTTTCTTCACAAATAACCGGAAACTTTTCCGTCGAAAACTCACATCTTTCTTTCTTTTCAAAATTTTCTGCCGTACTCTCGTACGTACGTCCTCACATACATACCCTGCAACTACGGGGTATAACACAAAGTCACTAAATTCTACGGAAAATCGGACAGCACTTCCTTTGTTTCTACTCACTTTGCCACCTTTTTCAAGGCCGAATACAATAACCAAACACGCCACATTTAAGGCCCAAACAATGCAATCAACAATAGGGGATTACACGCCTACTAGACGTGTAAAATTCCGCCCCACAAACGATATCAAATTAATACAACTTACTAGGCCAATTCGGCAAACGTGAAGTACTACAACATCAATTCTTATCCAATTTCCATTTCGATCCAAGTTATTAGCCTAACATGATATCAAGTCGCAATCGATTATAACTACTATAATCTCCAAGTAATTAACATGCGACGATTCTAATAACGACCAATTTGTAATCCACATGTCTTCACATTACATTTTGGATTCTAAGGCTACAAGCGATCCATAATACTTATAAACTTCAACACATATCACATGATCACTAATAACTTATCATAACATGAAATCTTCAATTACAAAAGTAAAATGAAGGTTATACCTCAATTAGCCCAAATATTATCCAAGATCACAAGTCGCTCCTTAGCAACTTTAGCTCCTCCTTTTGACGTTCCAATCCGCTCCAAGCAACCCTTAGAAGCTCATGAATAACTCATCTTCAAGTTCCCACTTCAAAGTTGGATAACTCCTTAGGTTTTCGCCTTGCGACTAACCCGAAAACTATCTTTTTCCGAGATTTTTCTATTGAGATATGCTTACAATACCCTTAGGTACCTTGGTTTAAAGTGGGGAGATTATTGGACAACAAACAAAAAATTTTCCCTTTGAAACCATGCCAATGCCGTGAGCTCCCTTAAGAGCAAGAACAAGTTTTTCAATTTTTTTTTCTCTAAGTGTGGAATGACAAAGTCTTGCTACTAGTATACTTAAATAACACAAGGAAGGGTCAAGATTAAAACAAATGGATGGCTTGGATACATTTCACATGGATCTTGCCCAAGTGGCCCTTGGACTTTAGTCAACAATGTCAAGCTCTAGCTTTAGCAAGACTTGGATATTTAAATTATGGTCAAATGACCATTCTAACCATGCCATTTTCGTCCAAGACCATTAAGGGGGGGTGACGCGTGTCGCCCTCCCGTTCGTCGCAACATTTCATTTTCCGACAATTTCCAAAATTCCGCTAAATTCTTACTCGTCTCGAATCTTAACATTTGAGTTCTTACGTACGTTCTTATAAACCTATCCTGGAATTTTCCGGGGTGTAACATTCTTCCCCCCTTAGAAACATTCGTCCACGAATGTTCTTCTGGGAGTCAAACTTAAAGATAGCCATAACGTCTCCTTACAACCCCTACATACCAATAATGCCACACGTGGCCACATAACAATGCTCATACAAAAATGTCAACCTGAACCCCCATGTGTCAACGTCGATTATCTGCATAACGCTTCTGCTGACTCTAAGCTTACTAACAATCTTTCCCGGATAAGCTTCGCCTTATCCACAGCCCGCTGAATCAAGTCTGGACCAAATAACTGAACCTCGCCTATGTCGAACCATCCAACCGGCGATCTACACTTTCTTACAAACAAGGCCTCATACAGGGCCATCTGAATACTGGAAGGGTATCTGTTATCGAACGTAACACAACAAGAGGCAATTAACCCTCCCGGCTATAACTGAAATCAAGAACACAGGCCCGCAACCTATCCTCAAGTGCCTGGATAGTACGCTCTGCCTGTCCGTCGGTCTGAGGGTGGTAATGCATCACTGAGACTCACCTGTGTCCCTAAAACCCTTCTGAAAAACCTCCAGAAGTTATCTGTAATCGAGCTCATCTGTCTGACATCATAAACGTAGGAACCCCGTGCAGTCTCATAATCTCTCTGCTATACAAGCTAGCATAAACCTCAGCCGAGTAAGTGGTCCTAACCGGAAGAACACGACTGATTTCATCAGCCTATTTACCATGACCCCCAGGGAGTCGCACTTCCTCCGAGTACGATGCCACCCTGTAACAAGACCCATAGTAATTACCTCTCATATCTAGGTTGGGATTTCAATCGCCTGCAATAGCCCACTGGGCTTCTGGTGCTCAACCATGACCTGCTACTAACGCGGACACTAAGCAGTAAACTCCGCTATGTCCCTTTTCCGGTCATCTTACCCATACATACATCTGAGGTCACGACACAACTTAGTCGACCCCGAACAATTTGAGCAATAAGCACTGTATGCCTCCCCTAAAACCTGCTGACTAGCCCTGCAGCACCGGGTACACACAATCTATCCTCATAACACAGCACCTCATCCGGTGCTACTCAAACAAACTCTTCTCTTCTCGGAGAGCCGTATCTCGATACTGCATCATAACTGGATCCTCATACTGTCGCCTCTTTACCTCCTTAACGACGGAAGACTCGGCAACCTCTCGGATCTAAACTTCATTAACCTTGGAAACAATTAATCGAACCCCTAGGCTCGGTAGCTGATGAATCTCACGGACCACGTCCTATCTATCTGGCTGCCCATCTGGCAGACTACCCTTAGATCCACGACAAAGAGTATCTGTAACTGTCTTGGCTTTCCCCGGATGGTATAGGATATCAATATCACAATCCTTGAGTAACTCTAACCACCATCGCTGTCGCAATTTCTACTGCCTCAGTCTGCAGATATACCGGAGGCTTTTGTGGTTTGCACAAATATCCACATGAAGTCTGTATATACGTCATGCCCCCAAATCTTCAAGGCATGATTTAACTGCCGCCAGCTCTAAATCGGGAGTGGCGTAATTTCCTTTCCTGCTTCCCTAACTACCGGGAAAAACATAGGCTCTACCCTTATCGGGTTGCGTCAGCACACAACCTAGCCCAACACCCAACGTGTTATCATAAAAACCTAACCCTCTAGTCTCACAGGAGGGGTTAGAAGCTAGTCGTGGTCAACTTATCATCCAATAACTGAAAGCCTTTCTGTTGCAACCAAACTTGGTCACTAACTTAGATTTGATCCTTTTGCTTGCCTCCTGGCTAAGACTTCCGATCAATCACAATCTAGAGTGGGTGTGGGGTAATTTCGTTGATCTTGTAAAGTCGTAACCCTGTTTTTCATTCGCCAGTTTGTAGAGCCTATAACTAGGTTTACCACATTTCCTCGAAACGTTCTTACTTCCCATTATTTACTAATGGCCTTTACACTAGTCTGGGGTAGTCATACCTCGTGCAACTTACATACCCATAGTCGTATTTTCATTTATCATTCTGGCCATATCCTTACCTTAGGCTTATTATCAGCGAAAGTATTTCTATCTTGATTCATAATCGTACAGTTTCATATATGCGTACTACCTGCATTTTGTCCTCACGACACTTCCTCGACTTCTTGGAACGTCGTTCTTAATTACCCCAGCACAATACTTTTCCCACGGTTACCTAAAACTGTAACCTATTGCATGACGATTCTAAAGACATTACCAGTCTCCTATACTTCGTCTAACAACATGGGTACATATAACCCCATAATACGCAAAACTGTCCTTTTTCGTGGGGGAGAGAACTTATCTCTCTATCAAAATCTAAATCATCAAGCGCCACCTTAAACATATAGATTTTTAAAATCTACCAGCGATGTCTTCTATTTTCCGCAGCCACACTCGTACTTATCTTATTCTTGCTTGCGCGCTATCTTGAACTTATCCGGAAGGTCGTGGCCCTGACCGCCACACCAAACCAACTCCAAGTACATCCAAGGGCACTTAGCATAAACCACTTCAAATTCGAGTATTTCTTACTTTCTGCATCAACTACCTCAAGTGAACAAGTCCCACGGACTTATTAAAAACAACAATGTCAAAGAAGGAAGGATAATTCACTGGTTACCCCCACTTTTCTTCCTTTCCACTCGATGGCAAACTACCGAAACTGGTACCGAATCAATTCTCTCTCTGTAGTCCACGTTGGCATAACAAGAGGCCAACTAGTTCGTACTCATAATGACCTCAACGTCTGTCATAATAGCTCTGCTAGGTCTGCTAGGGTCCAACGACTGTATCGTTACTGGAAATTATTATCTAACCGCTCAGCTACCACCCAACACTCACGGGTGTAGTCACCTCGAAAGGTCCTCATGGATTCCGGTTCCATTTCTTTACACTTGGTTGCTCTCTTTCTTACTGGTCGTACTCTTCCCGTACTTCCAAACTTATTGTAGCGTACGTACATAGCTTTCATACTGATTTGGGCCTCCAATTTTTGGAGTTACTATTCAAAAACATAAGGCGATTCAGCTCTCAACTGGTTCCGGTGGAATGCGTCCACGAACCCGTAAAACGATTAACTAGACTTGGGCTTTGCACCCTCGTGACACTGTCACATAAAGGGACTACTACCAACTGATCCCATTTCATTTCAAGCTATGGGGCGACCCTTAATAGATCCCCAACCCGACTCGGCGTCGTATTTAACTCCTTTCCTTGGTCTATCTTAACTTTACTACCCGAGAAGGCCTTATATATCTAAGGTCTCGGTGGTTATCAACATTCCTAGGCTCACAATTTCCACGCTTCAAGCCTAACTTATTAGTCCCCCCCGTAGACGGTTACAAAAACTTCTCAATATACTATAATCGTGTTGTCTTGACCATAACAACCATACTTACTCCATACGGATCTCACCCGTACCATTCTCTTTATCATACTACGCAGCTTAACCTATTAACATAGTCTTCCATTAATTCCCTTAATAATAACTTCTTAAGGGTCCATTCCCTTCTCAGACAGCTCATCATTTCCTAATTATCTCAAATTAGTACGTAAAACCTTGATGAGAATTTATTAAACTGTTTCATACCTTCCCGGTATTTATTTAGTCCTTACCAAATCCTGGTAATCTAAAATCATTTTAGGCAACACGCGTCTGACCCTCATACATAATTCCGCATAGTTGTATGTCACAATACCAACTACAAACATTACCAACCTGGATACGCAATCCACATAATCTTTCTGGTCATCGCGCTTTCGTGGCTGCAAACAATCAATACTTGTTAGGAGAGACAACCCTAACCATACTGACTCTATCGCACGATCTTAGGGTGAGAAGAATGGAAACCAATCCTAAATGTCCTGCATCCTCCACGATTATAGATGTGGTGCACAACACCGATAATCAGAATCTACTAGACAGTGTAGACACTTTCCGAGGACTAAGCGCTCGATACCACTTTTGTCACGACCGACCCGGGCACATCGGTGCCCTACCAGGCACCGCTTTCGATAAACATCGAGAGAATAGCGAGAACATACACAACAGATAAAATGCTTAAACATAAAAATAACAACAGGCTAGCCGACAAGGCCACCTTCCGTAAAATATACGTAATAGAACAATACACATTTTTTTTTCTTTACAACCCAATCCACAATGTGACTACAGACCTCTAAGAATAACAACTCTGGCGGGATAGGGCCCCGCCATACCCTTGAATGTACAACAACCGACAATACCAGGGATAATCCTCCGGAATAAAGGAGCTTCTCAACAGCTGAACAATGATCCTAAGAGCGAGGATCGACAGCCATACTCTACTGCGGCGTGAGCGGACCCGAAGTCGAGGTCTGCAACATGTACCAAATATGTGGCCCAGAAAGTATTGTAATGAAATCATAAGTCTAAAATAAAACTGGAGACAGGTGTGATAACAAAATTACAGTACACAGTGCCTTACTAACAATGAGAGTAAATCAAGAGAATACGTACAACATCACAATAGGAGACTCCCGATCATATCATGGGTAGCGAACCCATAGAAACAGGTGGTATAACGTCTTAGGGGTTTCTACCCCTCATTTATACTCTTACCCTGAAGCAGGTGGTATAACGTCTTGGGGGTTTTCCCCTCATTTATACTCTTACCCTGAAGAAGGTAATAAAGCAGGTGGTATAATGTCTTGGGGGCTTACCCCTCACTTATACTCTTATCCTGGAGAAGGTGGTATAACGTCTTGGGGGTCTGCCCCTCACTTATACTCTTACCCTATCTCAAACCGGCCGTCATACAATAAATAAGCAAGTTAGAAATCCCCCTAACTTCTTATTAGTCTTATTCATCCACACTCTCATTTTAGTTCACTCAAGGCACTAATATGTTATTATAAATCCGGGAGTTTAACCCAAAGTACTACGTACTTCTAACCTTTTGAAAATGACTCATTTTCATATAAAACTTCCAAGATACTATAAACCGTAGTATCAAGTCAAAATTTCTTTTCAAGACAAGTCACAATACCTTTAGAAATAAAGTTAGGTTTCTAAATCAAGTGACTCCTTTTCTTATTAAAATCTTAGGCAATTGATGCCTTAAAATCAATTTGCCTTTCATTAAATCAAGTCATTTATCATACTTAAATTACTTAGAGTAAACCACTCTTTTTAACTTTCCATAAAGCTATTATAACCAACTTCCCATAAAGCCGTTATACTAGCTTTATACATTAGCAACTTACATACTTCTTTATAACCAAGAGACTTAAACTTTCCAACAAAACAAGTATCAAAAATACTTTCAACATACTTAAAGTCTCTTAACTTTTGCAAACCAAGGTATCCTTAATATTTAAACAAGTGAGTTAACTCCCTAACTCAACCAACTTGGACATTCTTAAAATAAGCCAAGGATATCAAATGGACCTAGATTGTCAAAATCTTGTACGTCTACCGTACTATACATTTACAACCTATTCATGCTCAAGAGATAAGAAAGTTCCACATACCTCTTCGGTTTAATCCACTTGCTAAGTCCAATTCGCCGTACGTAGTATGTCAACCTATAATGACCATAGTACGTCTATTAAATTCTAGTTTCAATCGTAGAATATTCCAAGTGCAAAGTCACTAAATTCTACGGAAAATCGGACAGCACTTCCTTTGTTTCTACTCACTTTGCCACCTTTTTCAAGGCCGAATACAATAACCAAACACGCCACATTTGAGGCCCAAACAATGCAATCAACAATAGGGGATTACACGCCTACTAGACGTGTAAAATTCCTCCCCACAAATGATATCAAATTAATACAACTTACTAGGCCAATTGGGCAAACGTGAAGTACTACAACATCAATTCTTATCCAATTTCCATTTCGATCCAAGTTATTAGCCTAACATGATATCAAGTCGCAATCGATTATAACTACTATAATCTCCAAGTAATTAACATGCGACGATTCTAATAACGACCAATTTGTAATCCAACTTCACATGGCTTACATTACATTTCGGATTCTAAGGCTACAAGCAATCCATAATACTTATAAACTTCAACACATATCACATGATCACTAATAACTTATCATAACATGAAATCTTCAATTACAAAAGTAAAATGAAGGTTATACCTCAATTAGCCCAAATATGATCCAAGATCACAAGTCGCTCCTTAGCAACTTTAGCTCCTCCTTTGACGCGTTCCAATCGCTCCAAGAAACCCTTAGAAGCTCATGAATAACTCATCTTCAAGTTCCCACTTCAAAGTTGGATAACTCCTTAGGTTTTCGCCTTGCGACTAACCCGAAAACTATCTTTTCCGAGATTTTTCTATTGAGATATGCTTACAATACCCTTAGGTACCTTGGTTTAAAGTGGGGAGATTATTGGACAACAAACAAAAAAAATTCCCTTTGAAACCATGCCAATGTCGTGAGCTCCCTTAAGAGCAAGAACAAGTTTTTCAATTTTTTTCTCTAAGTGTGGAATGACAAAGTCTTGCTACTAGTATACTTAAATAACACAAGGAAGGGTCAAGATTAAAACAAATGGATGGCTTGGATACATTTCACATGGATCTTGCCCAAGTGGCCCTTGGACTTTAGTCAACAATGTCAAGCTCTAGCTTTAGCAAGACTTGGATATTTAAATTATGGTCAAATGACCATTCTAACCATGCCATTTTCGTCCAAGACCATTAAGGGGGGGGGTGACGCGTGTCGCCCTCCCGTTCGTCGCAACATTTCGTTTTCCGACAATTTCCAAAATTCCGCTAAATTCTTACTCGTCTCGAATCTTAACATTTGAGTTCTTACGTACGTTCTTTTAAACCTATCCTGGAATTTTCCGGGGTGTAACAGTAAGGGTCACCCGCCCTTAGTAACATTAAGCAATCCTACTCCTGGGACTATTTCACCCGCATAGGCCGTATGGACCCGCATGAGGTAACTTCCTTGCATAGACTGTATCCGCCCGCATAGGTCGTGTGGACCCGCATGAGGTAATCTCCTCGCATAGGACTGGTCCGCCCCGCATAGGACTATTTCACCAGTATAAGCCCTACGGACTCGCATGAGGTATTCCTCGCATTATGGGTAGCAAATCCACAGAATATGCAAATGCCACAAACCCGGGGAATGACCCCGTAATGAACAATATATATCCCTAGCACAACCGGCTATCATACATAACATAAGCACTACCGGCTTATCATACACATCACAAGCAAGTTAAGAAATCCCCTAACTTCTTATTAGCTTTGTTCATATACTCTCTCATTTTAGTTTACTTAAGGCACTAACATGTCATTATAAAATCTGGGAATTTAACCCAAAGTACTACATACTTCTATTCTTTTAAAATGACTCTTTTTCATATAAAACTTCCAAGATACTAATAACCGTAGTATCAAGTTATATCTACTTTTCAAAACAAGTCACAATACCTTTTAGAACTACATTTAAAGATTTCTAAATCAAGTGACTCTTTACTTTAAAACTTTAAGCAATTGATGTCTTCAAATCAATTTGCCTTTCCTCATTTCAAGTCGTTTATCATTATTTACCTTACTTAGAGTAAACCACTCTTTTAACTTTTCATAAAGCTATTATAACCAACTTCCCATAAAGCCGTTATACTAGCTTTATACTTTAGATACTTACATTCTTCTTTATAACCAAGAGACTTAAACTTTCCAAACAAAACAAGTATCATATACTTTCAAAATACTTTAAGTCTCTTAACTTTTAGAAACTAAGATATCCTTAATATTTTTAAACAAGTGAGTTAATTACCTAACTCAACCAACTTGGACATTCTTAAGATAAGCCAAGGATATCAAATGGACTAGATTCGTCAAAATCTCGTACGTCTACCGTACTATATATTTACAACTATTCATGCTCAAGAGATAGGAAAGTTCCACATACCTATTCGGTTCAATCCACTTGCTAAGTCCCATATGCCGTACGTAGTATGTCAACCTATAATGACCATAATACGTCTATTAGCTTCTAGTTTCAAACGTAGAATATTCTAAGTGCAAAGTCACTAAATTCTACGGAAAATTGGACAGCACTTCCTTTGTTTCTACATACTTTTCCACCTTTTTCAAGGCCCGAATTCAATAACCAAACACGCCACATTTAAGGCTCAACAATGTAGTTAACAATAGGGGATTACACACCTAACAAGACGTGTAAAATTCCGCCCCACAATTGATATCAAACTAGTCCAACATACAATGTCATTTCGGCAATTTGAGGTACAACAACTGTCAAGACCCGAACCCGGGCCCATGACTGGTGCCTTACCCCGGGCACCCTAGTGATACAACATCAGAGAAAATCAGCGGAAATAAAAACATGAACATGAATTAAGAGACATGATAAATAAACAGGCCAACCAAAACAGTTGCCTTCAGTATATATACATAAATACCGACGCTTATCCTTTTTACGGACTCGCCACAACGATTACTGCACCTCTAAGAAGTGACAACAACTATGACGTTACAGTGCCCCGCCATACCCATGAATGTACAAGAACCTACAGACTCAGGGTAACATACCAAAGAGAAGCCTCCGAAGGAACGGAGATTCCAACACGCTGAAATGTGATCCTATGGCGGGGATCGGCGATCGATGTACCTCTCTACTGCGGCGTGAACGGCCCCCGAAGGAGGTCGATAACAGTACCAAGTATGTGAAACTATAAAATCATAAATGAAATCATAATAGTCTATATAAAGCGGGAGACATGTATGGTAACCAAACTACGATTCACAACATAAAAGCGATCATGTCAAGTCGTGGACTCACGCCCTCAAAGTCATCCTCACGCGTGGAACTCCTTCCTCACCGCCAGCCTAGGTACAAATCATGTGATACGTATAACGTGTCTCGGCCCATCTTATGGACCCAGATAGAAAGCGTGTGGGATACATTCCGGTTCATCCCATGAACCGTGGTCGAGTGAAATACATTCGGATGAGCCGGTAGTCGAGTGAAATACATTTCCGGATGAACCGGTAGTCGAGTGAAATACATTCCCGGATGAACCGGTAGTCGAGTGAAATACATTCCCGGATGAACCGGTAGTCGGGTGAAATACATTCCCGGATGAACCGGTAGTCGGGTGAAATACATTCCCGGATGAACCGGTAGTCGGGTGAAATACATTCCCGGTTCATCCCATGAACCGGTAGTCGGGTGAAATTCATTCCCGGTTCATCCCATGAACCGGTAGTCGAGTGAAATACATTCCCGGTTCATCCCATGAACCGGTAGTCGAGTGAAATACATTCCTTGTACAGCAAGTCTATCATACGCAAACATAGGCAAGTTACACACTACTTAAAGTACTTTCATTTTATGACAAAGCCCGGGTTTTAACCCTAAAGTACTACATACGTTAAATCCTTTTAAAAGATCCATTCCTTTTTCAATAAGTCATCCAATACCCGTAGTATAAGAATAGAGTGACCCACATTTTTAAGTAAACCAACCCACATTCTTTTAAAGTCAAGTAACAACATTCCTTTTTCCTAAAGTTCCAGTTTGCCTAGTTTCAGTTACTCAAGTCCCATTTTTTGAAAGATTTCATAGTTCATAGTCTTAATCCTTTAAAACATAATTCTCTTTTAAACGATTTGAGAAACATAAGCCTTATATGTGAGTAGGTTATTCTTGTTTATAATCCATCTTATTAAACAGTCATGATCTAGGAAATGTAATATCATTTTGTCTCATCTTAGCTTCTATGCAGATGGAGGTTTCTACTGGTTTTAATAATACTTCATTATTCAATACATTTTCCTCTATTAACGCTGCAGTGGTTTGTCGATACACATTCTGATTTCCAAATCAGTAAAACATTATTCCTTTTTTTAAAAACCAAGTACTCATTACTTACGAATGAGGTTTCACACAAAACTCATATTAATTCATTCAAGTCAAGTCTCTTATCTTTTAAGACCAAGTCTCTTAACTTTTGAAATTAATAAACCATTCATTTTACCACCCTTAAGACGTTATACCTAACTTCCCATAAAGCTAGTATAACACTTATGTTTTCAAAACCAAGTATTACTCTTCTTTCAAAAAAAAGGATTCTTAATCTTTCGAAATACTTCAAGTTCTTTATGGTCACACATTAAGTCAGTTATAAGTCAAATCAGTTGTCTTTTAAAAACCACAAAACATTTTCTTACTTACATAAAGCTGTTATAACCAACTTCCCATAAAGTCGTTATAACACTTCTGCTTTAAAACAACCAAATACATTAACACGTATGCGTCTACCGTACATAGCTCACACATATCATGCTAGAAAAGATAAGAAGAGGTTCACATACCTCGCGAGGATTATCGACTAATAGCAAAAGCGCTCCAAGTAACTTTCGAACCGTCGGCTACTCCTTAAGCCAAGTAGATCACGCCATACGTAGTACTTCAACCTATAGAGGCCACAAGGCGCCTATTAACATCCTAGATCTTAATGTAGAATATTCTGAGAAAATTCGGCACCTCCCGCAACAACGTAAATCTCCTCTCTATCGAGGCGGCTACCAAGCCAACCAGGGGTTAACACGCCTAACCGACGTGTACAATTCTACTACACGAATGCTACACAAGTCTCGTAATACAGTCTATGTAATTCTGATTCGGTTCTCTAATTTAAATTCAGGCTTAAGTCAAAAGACATTGCCGCACAACTATGTTCAATTCTATATATAGTATACTTCAACTATATATTCCAACAACATGTAATTTCCAATTACAATAGAAGGTCAATAGTGTTTACCTCGATAAGCCCAAAATTATCCGAGTTTAAATGTCGATCTGAGCAAGGTTTAGCTCTCTACTCAGTGCGCTCAGGCCGCTCCAACCAACCTTTAGAAGTTCTAACCAACTTCTACTTATAACTTCAACTACGGGTGATGATTTACTTAGGTTTTCGTTTTGTGGTGAGGAAGTATAATAGTATTTTACGGGCTTTTGTATAAGTGTAACCTTGGGAATACTACAAGGTATTTGGGCCAAGGTATTTGGGCATTATAACAATACTAGGAGAGTATTTCTATACCACAAAGGGGGTATTATACGAAACAACTAGGCTAGGGGGTACCCTACTAACCACTACAGGGGAAGCTCTCGGCCAAAGGGCCTTCTCAAAGGGGAGGGTGTGGTGGATGAAAGAACAAGAGGGAGGAGTATTTTGAGACTTAGATAGATTGCTCAAGTGAGGATGAAGAAAGTCTTCAACTTAGAGGGTATTTATAGGTCAAGTGAAGGCCAACCAATGGCAAGATGAAGACAAGTGTATAGCAAGTGTAAGGCCAAGATTTAGCCATGTGCAACCTTATCCATCTACACAAAAATATCCTACCTAACCCTTGACCAAGGAAAGGCAAGAAAATCGTCCAAACTAGCCCATTTTTGCGTCAACGAGGGTGACAAGTGTCACCTCCCGTTGGTCCAAAATATTTCATCTCTCGGAAAAATCCGCAAAAATAATAAATGACATAGCCGGAATTTTCCCTACGTAAGCTGTGGAAACGTTTCGTCGGAAAACGACTCTAATCGGGTGTTGTGTACAAAGTGAATTTCGGCCCTTACACTTTAAGCTTCAATTTCTCTACGTACGCCCCACGTGCATACTGGAAATACGGGTATAACATTCTCCCCTAGAAACATTCGTCCCGAATGTTCCTTCTCAAGACGGATAACGATAAAGTTCCTCCAGCAAGTCGTCAACGCCACACCTGGCCACGAAATAACACATGCGCGCAAATACTTAAATCTAGGCCAACGAGGAACCACCTCGATGATCAAAAAAAGTTCCCACCAAGGTCTAAAATATACTCCCTTCGCACCTTCATTTCGCAAAAGAAACGATCACACACGTTCACTTCTCCCCTATCTCGTTGTACCCTTCTCGAACACTCGAACTCTTTCTAGTATCCGTACCACACTTCCGTCAACGCTTTTGTTTCCAACCCTTGGATTCACTACCTCCAAACTTGGTCATCTTACTAACCTCGATTTCCTCTAAGGCCATTCCCGGCCTTCACGAGCTGATTCTGGTCGAACGTATCCACCAACTCTTACGATGGTTATCTAAACTTGGGCCTAGCATCCTCGTGACCCTTCCACCTGGCGGGACCACCTCGGACTGACCTCACCACATTCCGGGCTACGGGTTGACCCGCGAATGGTCCTCAACCCGACCCGTAATCGTGTCAACTTTCTCGTTCCTCGCCCTGCAACATTCTTACTAATTTGCGTCATGAAAGCTACAACTTTCACCTCACACAACCCAATGAATTTCCCACAACACATTTTACGCATACCAAGTATTTCAACAAAGACTAACCGTAAGAATCTCTCCTTTAAGACGACATTACCTCTAAGGTCTCAACATGAAATATTCTAAGGTTCACACTTCCCATGCCCCCATACTTATCCTTCCAACTAACCATGTTTTCTAACTCACAAATAACACAACGCTATTCGCATATAGCACAAAATATTAGGTCATCATATCACGCATACAAATCTCTAGAGGTTAAGGATATACCGAAGCTCTTGCTCCATCAGTAATCATAGGCACACTGCGGCGCATGCTATCAGAAGCGATGAACACGCCATCGATCCGTAGGCTGCGTCATCTGCCGGTACCCCTCTATAAGCCGCTCTCATCACATGGCCCCGACGGCGCGGTGAAACAAGCACCCGATAAAGACGACATTCTCGGGATGGCGCCGCCACATCGTGCATGCGAGGGACATGAATCCTGGCGGCTAGAACTTACGTAACCACAGTAAACGAAGCCCGGAGCTCGACCGGCTCGAATACCGAGCGTCACGAAGGCGCGGAGGACCACTGCATCTTGGCGGAGGTACATAACTAGCTCTTCTGAGGCGATCGCCTCAGCTACCAAAGGACCTGCTGCTACGGCCTCTTCTGGCGATCTCGGTCATTCCGTCGACTCCTCCGCTCCTCACCTCGGTCATAAGCTGCGTGCGGGCAATGTCCATGCCCGGTGAAGAGCTACACTGAGCAACTCTGCTAGATAATCGTCAAGCCCAGTGACATATCGGTGCACTCTATCCTCCATGGTCGCCACTAAAGCGGGGACATATCGAGCCAATGAGTCGAACTCCACATTATACTCTCTAACCGTCCGCCCGTCCTGCTTCAACGTCAAAAACCTGTCGGCCTGAGCCCTCCTCATCTGTGGAGGTAAGAAATGTGCAAGCGCCCCGAGAACTTCGTTCCAACTGCTGAGCGCATGCTCTCCCGGGACAGCTCGCGAATCAAACCGGATCATTGCGGTATCACGCGGTGATGCGAACCTAAGACCACCGACTCGGTCTCCGAAGCCTTGATCACTCTCATGATCCGCTGTAACTGCCGGATGAACTCCTGCGGATCATCCTCAGGCCTCGACCCATAAAACTCTGGCGGGTTACATCTCAGAAAATCCCGTAGTCTTAAAGCCCATGCGCTCGGGGTGAACTACGGGTGCTCTGGGGCCAGGCTGCTGCATCCAACCTATCCTCATATATGGCCCGACCACGGCGATGGCGGGCCATCTCCTTGTACCCATCTAAACATCTCCGGTGTGGGGCCGGAGGCTCGGTATTGTAGTCTCGGCGACCAACTGCTGCGGCTCTAAGCTTCTTTGGTCTTTGGCGGTGTCGCAAAACTAGCCGTCTGAAGCACTATCTCAGGTACTGACCGGGCCTGCGCCCTCGTACCCCTCTGTATCTCACTAACAACTCCTCATCGCCTTGCCCATCCGGGCTCAGGTTGCCTTACGCGGAGGCATAACTGGTAAAGGAAAGGAATACGTCAGAGGGGTCCAACTTATCACACAGCTCTAAGGCACGATCTCAGAATGAGAAGAATGGAAACCAATCCTAAATGTCCTGCAGCCTCCTGATTATAGATGTGGTGCACAACACCGATAATCAAGACTACTAGACACGGTCTGTAGACACTTTCAGAGGACTAATCGCTCGATACCACTTTGTCAAGACCCGAACCGGGCGTGGTCGTGCCTTACCGGGCACCCTGGTGATACAACATCGTAGAAAATTAGCGGAAATAAAAACATGAACATGAATTAAGAGACATGATAAATAAGCAGGCCAACCAAAGCGATTGCCTTCGGTATATATACATAAATACCGAACAATTATCCTTTTTACGGACTACGCCACAGCGATTACTACATACCTCTAAGAAGTGATAACAACTATGACGGGACGGGGCCCGCCATACCCGAATGTACAAGAACCTCTGCACTCAGGGTAACATACCAAAGATAAGCCTCCGAAGGAACGGAGCTTCCCAACACGCTGAAATGTGATCCTATAAGCGGGGATCGACAGTCGATGTACCTCTACCTGCGGCATGAACGGAGCCCCCCGAAGGAGGTCGATCTGATAGGTACCAAGTATGTGAAAGCGTAAAATCGTAAATGAAATCATAATAGTCTATATAAAGCGGGAGACATGTATGGTAACAAACTACGATTCACAACATAAAAGCGATCATGTCAAGTCGTGGACTCACGCCTCAAAGTCATCCTCACGCGTGGAACTCCTTCCTCACCGCCGGCATCTAGGTACAAATCATGTGATACGTATAACGGTCTCGGCCCATCTTATGGACCCGATAGAAAGCGTGTGGGATACATTCCGGTTCATCCCATGAACCGTGGTCGAGTGAAATACATTCGGATGAACCGTAGTCGAGTGAAATACATTCCGGATGAGCCGTGAGTCGAGTGAAATACATTCCGGATGAACCTAGTCGAGTGAAATACATTCGGATGAACCGGTAGTCGGGTGAAATACATTCCGGATGAACCGTAGTCGGGTGAAATACATTCGGATGAGCCGTAGTCGGGTGAAATACATTCCTGCTCATCCCATGAACCGTAGTCGGGTGAAATTCATTCGGTTCATCCCATGAACCGGTAGTCGAGTGAAATACATTCCCGGTTCATCCCATGAACCGGTAGTCGAGTGAAATACATTCCTTGTACAGCAAGTCTATCATACGCAAACATAGGCAAGTTACACACTACTTAAAGTACTTTCATTTTATGACAAAGCCCTGGGTTTTAACCCTAAAGTACTACATACGTTAAATCCTTTTAAAAGATCCATTCCTTTTTCAATAAGTCACCCAATACCCGTAGTATAAGAATAGAGTGACCCACATTTTTAAGTAAACCAACCCACATTCTTTTAAAGTCAAGTAACAACATTCTTTTTTCCTAAAGTTCCAGTTTGCCTAGTTTCAGTTACTCAAGTCCCATTTTTTGAAAGATTTCATAGTTCATAGTCTTAATCCTTTAAAACATAATTCTCTTTTAAACGATTTGAGAAACATAAGCCTTATATGTGAGTAGGTTATTCTTGTTTATAATCCATCTTATTAAGCAGTCATGATCTAGGAAATGTAATATCATTTTGTCTCATCTTAGCTTCTATGCAGATGGAGGTTTCTACTGGTTTTAATAATACTTCATTATTCAATACATTTTCCTCTATTAACGCTGCAGTGGTTTGTCGATACACATTCGATTTCCAAATCAAGAAACATTATTCCTTTTTTTAAAAACCAAGTACTCATTACTTACGAATGAGGTTTCACACAAAACTCATATTAATTCATTCAAGTCAAGTCTCTTATCTTTTAAGACCAAGTCTCTTAACTTTTGAAATTAATAAACCATTCATTTTACCACCCTTAAGACGTTATACCTAACTTCCCATAAAGCTAGTATAACACTTATGTTTTCAAAACCAAGTATTACTCTTCTTTCAAAAAAAAGGATTCTTAATCTTTCAAATACTTCAAGTTCTTTATGGTCACACATTAAGTCGCTTATAAGTCAAATCGGTTGTCTTTTAAAAACCACAAACATTTTCTTACTTACATAAAGTCGTTATAACCAACTTCCCATAAAGTCGTTATAACACTTCCTGTTTTAAAACAACCAAATACAGTTAACACATGTACGTCTACCGTACTACATAGCTCACACATATCATGCTAGAAAAGATAAGAAGAGGTTCACATACCTCGCGACGATTATCGACTAATAGCAAAACGCTCCAAGTAACTCGAACCGTCGGCTACTCCTTAAGCCAAGTAGATCACGCCATACGTAGTACTTCAACTTATAGAGGCCACAAGGCGCCTATTAACATCCTAGATCTTAATGTAGAATATTCTACAGAAAATTCGCGACACCTCCCGCAACAACGTAAATCTCCTCTCTATCGGTAGGCTACCAAGCCAACCGGGGTTAACACGCCTAACGGGCGTGTACAATTCTACCACGGAATGCTACATAAGTCTCTGTAATACGATCCTATGTAATTCTGATTCGATTCTCTTATTTAAATTCAGGCTTAAGTCAAAAGACATTGCCGCACAACTATGTTCAATTCTATATATAGTATACTTCAACTATATATTCCAACAACATGTAATTTCCAATTACAATAGAAGGTCAAGAGTGTTTACCTCGATAAGCCCAAAATTATCTGAGTTTAAATGTCGATCCTGAGCAAGGTTTAGCTCCTACTCCGTGCGCTCCGACCCGCTCCAACCAACCTTTAGAAGTTCTAACCAACTTCTACTTATAACTTCAACTACGGGTGAAGATTTACTTAGGTTTTCGTTTTTGTGACTGAGGGAAGTATAATAGTATTTGTCACGACCCGTTCCGGGGCCCGTGACTGGTGCCTTACCCGGGCACCCAAGTAGTCATACATCAGAGAAAAACCAGCGGAATATAAAACAACCAAGATATGAAACAGTATAAATAAGACACACGATTTACGGAAAAAAGTTGCCTTTCGCATAATGTATATAAATAACCCAAAATGAACAGTTACATCACTACGCTTTACAACAGTCTACGGACCTCTAAGAGTTTAAAACAACAATGGCGGACGTGGCCCGCCATACCCCGAATACGAATATCTACAACGACAGGACCGTACAAAATGCTAAGCTTAGGAGAAACGGAGCTTTCCAACGCCAAGCGGTGATCCTAAGAACGGATCAACGGTAGGAGTACCTTTACTGCGGCATGACGCAGCCCGAAGGAGTCGATAACAGTACCAAGTATGTGAATCGAAAATCGTAAATGAAATCATAGTAGTCTATATAAGGCGGAGACATGTATGATAAGCCAAAACTACGATTCACAATAAATAAGCAGTCATGTCAAGTCAGGGACTCATGCCCTCAAAGTTATCACAATAGAACCGTACGGGGTAAGTACGAAGGCGTAGCCGACTACTAAAACCCACAGTACCAACAAGGTCATAAACTGTATCATGAGATCTGTCTATACAGTCACATGATCAAAGCTGTCCACTCGCGCGATATCTAATGTGCGCATCTAGTCCTCGAACTTCCCGCACTCGCATAGGCCAAACAGATAGGCGCATGAGGTATAACCCGCATCGAGGGTAGCTACTCCCGGCGGCGTCCTAGACTCGTCGTCCGCATGGCTACAAGAACCGCATTGACCACAAGGGCGCGTACTAACTCGAACTCCGCAGTTCCGCATAGGCCATCTGCACCGCATAAGGTATTCTCGAATCATAGGTCCATCGACCCGCCTGAGTCAACCCGCATCGGAGGGCAGCTTAACCCCCGGAGTTATGAATGATATAATATCAACATAACCGATTATTGCTAAACAACATAAGCACAACAAGGAAAAACCCCTTTACACAAATATCACAAGATACTAACTCACGTAGCATCCTAACATGTTTACTTATCCAGTCAACAAGAAAATATTACAAGACTATCACAAATCAATACAATCAAGTTATTCACACAAGGTACTTTCTACATTATGTTAATAAGTTCGGGTTGTTAGCCCCAAAGTACTTCATGTATTACTCTTTTAAAAGATCCGTTTCTTTTACAAAAGTCACACAATAACCGTAGTATAAAAATAGAGTAATTATCTTTTGAAGTACATTAAAACACTTCTCCTTGTAAAATCAAGTAACAACATTCTTTTCTTAACGTTCAAGTTTGCCTAATTTCAATTACTCAAGTTTCTCATTTTCGAAAGGGTTTGTAGTTCATAGTTTTAATCCTTTAAAACAATTTGAGAAACATATACCCTAAGTGTGAGTAGGTTATTATTATTCGTAACAATCTTATTACAGCAGCCATGATCTAGTAAATATAATATCATTTTGTCTCATCTTAACTCCTATGCAGATGGAAGTTTCTACTAGTTTTAATAATACCTTATTAGCCAAAATAATTCCCTTTATTAAGCTACTTTGTGGTTTGTTCGACATTTATTACGATTGGTAAAACATCATTCCTTTTGAAAACCAAAATACTATTTACTCACTAATGAGGTTTCACACTTTTAACAAAATTCATATTAGTATAATAAGTCAAGTCTCTTATTTCCTTAAATCAATAAATCGTTCTTTTATCACTCTTAGCCGTTATACCTAACCTCCCATAAAGCTAGTATAACTCTTAAGCTTTTAAAACCAAGTGTTACTCTTACGTTAAAAATGATTCAAGATTCCTTTGAAATGTTTTCATTCTTTATTATTCGAGCTTAAGCGTGAGGCATTCATGCAAGTGTTATTCGTGCTTAAGCGTGAGGCATTCGTAAGTATTATTCGAGCTTAAGTCAAAGACATTGCGTAGTTATTATTTAGTTAACACGTATGCGTCACCGTACTATATATATTGTAAAATATCATGCTTTAGGAAGAATCACATACCTTCTACGAAAACCTCCGCCAAGTTGAATATGTCGCGCAGAGTATCGACCTATAACGATCAAATCGCCTATCAACGTCGGTATCATCGTACAAAGTTCTAAGTAGAGGGTTCGTTATTCTATGGTCATTTGGGCAAAGCACTTCCCTACCCGTGAGCTACTCAAGTCTCATGTGAAAACAAATCTATGTAAGTCTGATTCTATTATTCATCTTTTAAACCCTTCTCTTGTGATAATTCAATTCTATTCTGCAATATCCTTCTAAGTATTTAATACTTATTCCTATACTTCTACAGAATATATATTCTAATTACAAAAGGAGGATAAGGTTATTTACCTCGGTCAGCCCAATAATATCCTCGATAAAAGTCGCGCCTGAGCAAGGTTTAGCTCCTAAGTTGTGCGCTCCGGTAGCTCCAAGAAAACCTTAGAAGTTCTTCACAACTTCTACTAAGGACTAAGGGATTTGTCTAGGGTAATTTGGGCATTATAACAATACTAGAAGGCAACTTTTCTACCAAGGGAGGGGGTAGTGTTTGGCTAGGCTAGCTTTATAGGGGTTGCTCTCGCTAGGGCTTCTCAAAGGGGAGGGTGTGTTTGGAGGAAACAATGAGAGAGAGGGAGGGATTTGAGACTTAGATAGATTGCTCAATTTAGGATGAAATAACTCTTCAACAAGGGGTATTTATAGGTCAAGACATGGCCAACCAATGGCCAAGATTATGCCAAGTGCAAGGCAAGTGTAGGGTGAGGATTTAGGCAAGTGTCCTTGGCCAACTTGCACACAAAATATCCTACCAACTACTTGACAAAAATTGTCATCCAATTGGCCTCAATGCCGTGTAACATCCATCAATGAGAGGGTGACAAGTGTCGCCTCTCGTTGGTCCAAAATGTTTTCTCTCGGAAAAATTCGCAAAAATTAGAAATGACATAGCGGAATTTATCCTACGAGTTGTGTAAAACGTTTCGTCGAAAAACGACTCTAAACGGGTGTTGTGTACAAAGTGGAATTCGTCAAGCCAACTAGGGGTGACACGTGTCGCCTCCTACTCGTCCAAAATATTTCATCTTAGAAAATATCCACAATGGCCAAAATCTCAAAACAAAGTGGGCCCACAAAAGCAGTAAATTTTCTCCGTGGGCCCACGTGACCATTTCAAAATAAAACTCCATAATTCTCTAAAATTCCAAGAAGTCCGAATACCAAATCTGGGAATCCAATTCCCATAAACGAATCTTTTTCCTTCACAAAACCCGGAAACTTTTCCGTGGAAAAATCACCTCTTTCTTCCATTCCAATTCCAATGTCGTATTCTCGTACGTACGTCCTCGCATACATACCCTGAAACTACGGGGTATAACAGTATTTTCTGGGCTTTTGTATAAGTTTAACCTTGGGAATACTACAAGGTATTTGGGCCAAGGTATTTGGGCATTATAACAATACTAGGAGAGTATTTCTATACCACAAAAGGGGGGTATTATACGAAACAACTAGGCTAGGGGTACCCACTAACCACAACAAAGGGGGAGGGGGAAGCTCTCGGCCAAAGGGCCTTCTCAAAGGGGGAGAGGGGTGTGGTGGACGAAAGAACAAGAGGGAGGGAGTATTTTGAGACTTAGATAGATTGCTCAAGTGAGGATGAAGAAAGTCTTCAACTTAGAGGGGTATTTATAGGTCAAGTGAAGGCCAACCAATGGCCAAGATGAAGACAAGTGTATAGCAAGTGTAAGGCCAAGATTTAGCCATGTGCAACCTTATCCATCTACACAAAAATATCCTACCTAACCCTTGACCAAGGGAAAGGCAAGAAAATCGTCCAAACTAGCCCATTTTTGCCGTCCAATGAGGGTGACAAGTGTCACCCTCCCGTTGGTCCAAAATATTTCATCTCTCGGAAAAATCCGCAAAAATAATAAATGACATAGCCGGAATTTTCCCTACGTAAGCTGTGGAAACGTTTCGTCGGAAAACGACTCTAATCGGGTGTTGTGTACAAAGTGAATTTCGGCCCTTACACTTTAAGCTTCAATTTCTCTACGTACGTCCTTACGTACATACTCTGGAAATACGGGGTATAACAACAACACAAATTCTTCTTTCCAATTCCTTTTCAATCCAAGTTGTTTAGTATAACATGTTATCAAGCCGCAATCGATTATAACTACTACAATCTTCAAGTAGGTAACATGCGACGATTCTAATTATCGACCAAATTGTATATCAATTTCAAATGGCTAGAATGTCATTTCGGCTATAGGATTCTACTACCCATACTACTTATCAATCTTCTATACATATACCTCATGCTAGTACAAATGTAAGGCTACAACAATATGTATTCTTATAATACTTAAGAGAACAAGATTGTTACCTTAACGAGCCTTAATCCAACTTCAAGATCCGAAGTCGCTCCCTAGCAACTTAGAGCCTCTCCTTGACACTCCAATCCGCCACTTGAAGCCCTTAGAAGATCACAAACAACTTTCCTTCATTTTCCAAACCAAACCTAGGAAAGTGACTTAGGTTTTCACCTTGCGACTAATACAAAAACGATAATTTTCCGAGATATTTCTATTGAGATACCCTTACAATACTCTTAGGAACCTTGGTTTAAAGTGTGGAGGTTATTGAACAACAAACGAAATTTTTTTCTCCTTCAACCCTATGAACCCGAGAGCAATGTTGTGAAAAATAAACTTTCTTGAAATTTTTACTAAGTATGGAAGCCTTATCTTGCTACTAGTATGCTTAAATAACACAATGGAGGGTCAAGATGAGAACAATTGGGTGGCTTGGATCCAATTCACTTAAAAATCTAACCAAGTGGCCCTTGGACTTAGTCAACAATATCAAGCTCAAGTCCTAGCAAGACTTGATCATCTTAACATTGGTCAAATGACCATAACACCCATGGTCTTATTCGACCATGACCATCTAAGGGGGGTGACACATGTCACCCTCCCGTTTATCGCAATATTTCGTTTCCCGACATTTCCATAATTCCGATAAATTTTTACTAGTCTCAATTCTTAACATTTGAGTTCTTACGTATGTTCTTATAAACACGTCCTGGAATTACGGGGTGTAATAATTATGGCTAGGTATATTCAGAGGTACGGCGGGGCCTTGTCCCGTCATAGTATGTGTCCAAAATCTTAGAGGTATGTATTCATATGTGGGATGAACTGGATAGAGTTATATTTACATTGTTGAACAATGTAGCCCCTTTCAGGTGACTTATATTGTGGCAGCCTTATCGACTTTGCCTTTGTTTAAAGAAAAAAAAAGTGGTATTTATCTTCCGCAAGTTACGTATGTTGTATGAATAGAAGGGTGCCCAGGTAGGAAATCATTCGCGGGCCCGGGGTTCGGGGCGTGATAGTTTCTAAGGGTGGAAGAATGTTACACCCCGTAATTCCAGGACATGTATATAAGAACATACGTAAGAAATCAGGACGCTAAGATTTGAGACTTGAAGAATTTATCGGAATTATGGAAATGTTGGGAAACGAAATATTATAACGAATGGGAGGGCGACACGTGTCACCCCCACATGGGCTTGATTGATCATAGCCAAGGGTAGAAAGGTCATGACCAAGACAAGATGAACAAGTCTTGACAAGCCAAGGCTTGAAATTGTTGACCAAGTCAATGAGCCCACTTGGCTAGATATTTAAATCTCATTCAACCAAACCCCACAAGTGTTTTAATCTTGACCCTCCATTTAATTATATATACACCCTTATAACAAGACAAGTCTCAACACTTAGAAAAAATTTCAAGAAATCTCGTTCTTGTCTTGAGAGCTCTCGGGTTAGGGCATCCATGGAGAAGAAAAAATTTCGTTTGTTGTTCATAATTCACAATACTTTAAACTAAGGTTCCTAGAGGTATTGTAAGGTTATCTCAATAGAAAGATCCCGGAAGCTACATTTTTACATTAGTCGCAAGGTGAAAATCTAAGTCGTTTTCATAGTCTTGGTTGGAAATTGAAGGGAAGTTGTTTATGAACTTCTAAGGGCTTCAAATAGCGGATTGGAGCGTAAACGAAAGAAGTTAAGTTGCTAAGGAGCGACTTTGAATCTTGGAGTTATATTTGGGCTTATCAAGGTAACAATCTTGTCCTCTAAGTGATTAAAGATTATGTTACACCCCGTAATTCCAGGACACGTGTAAGAGAACGTACGTGGGAAGTTACGACTTTAAAAATTTGAATGAAAGAAAGAATTGTTTTCCGAAGGAAAAATCTTCCGAACCTCGGAAAAGAAAAGTGTTTGATAATAAGAATTAGGTTCTCGAATTTTCTATTTGAGACGTTTGGAATTTATCGGAACGTAAGAAGAGGAGCTAAAAGTTGCTAAGGATCGACTTTTACGCTTGGATATTATTAGGGCTTATTGAGGTAAAAATCTTCATCTTCTTAATGTGATTGAAGATTACATGTTTAGTAGTTGTTAAATGAGCATGTGGTATATATATTGATGTTTGAAAAGATTTGGATCATGTCGACATGTTGAAAACCGAAATTGGACATGTTAGCCATTAAGTTTGTAATTCAATTTAATTGTTAGAAACAATCGTCGCATGTTAAGGTAGAAATGATTTATAGTTGTTTTAATTGTTATTATGTATATAACATGTTGGAATAACAACTTGGATTAAAAAGGAATTGAACGGAAATTGACAAAAGTGGTATCAGAGCAGTTAGTCCTCAGAAAGTGTCTACAGACCGTGTCTAATAGAGTCTTCGTTATCGGTGTATTGTGTACCACATCTATAACCAGGAGGCTGCAGGACATTTAGGATTTGTTTCCATTCTTCTCAATCTGAGATCGTGCGATAGAGCTGTGTTGTTAGGGTCGTCCCTCCCTAACGAGTTATGTTGATTGCAGCTATGAGAAAGACAACAGTGACCCATGAAGGATTATGTGGATTGCGTATCCAGGTTGGTTATAATTGTTGTGTAGTTGGTATAATGTCATACGACTATATGGATTTCTGTATGAGTGTCAGACGCGTGTTGCCTAGAATGATTTTGGATTACCAAGGATTGGTAAGGATTAAATAGATACCGGGAAGGTATGAAATAGTTTAATGAATTGTCATCAAGGTTTTACGTACTAATTTGAGATAATTAGGAGATGATGAGTTGTCTGAGAAGGTAATTGTCATGACCCGACCCCGGGCCCGCGACTGGTGCCCTACCTGGGCACCCTTATAGGTATACATCAGAGAAAATCAGCGGAACATACATGAAACTTACAAAATAAAATCAGAATAAAACAACAAAGTTAGCCGATAGGGCTACCTTCCCGACATACATATATACAAGCGGTTGCCTCATTTCGTTTACAAGCGACCACACATGTGACTACAAACCTCTAAGAGTTTTAACGTAACAACGATGGCGGGGAGGCCCCGCCATACCCCTGAATATACATGAATCTACAACCTCAGGGAAAACCATACCAAGAGATAAGCCTCCGGAGCAAATGGAGCTTTTTCCCGAAAACTGAACCGAGATCCTAAGAGCAAGGATCACCAACCTGTGTACCTAAAACCTGCGGGCATGAACGCAGCCCCCCGAAGGGGTCGATAACAACAGTGCGAATATGGAGCAGAAATAAAAATGCGATGTGATCATAACTATACAAAAGAATGACAGGGGCAGTGTATAAAAAAAGTACATACCAGATCCTGCCGTGTCATTACCACTTATGAACTTAATCGTACCTTATTATATTTTCCCATTTTCAATAAAAGTTATAGACACTTTCTTACGTACATACTTGGGAAAAATCGTCAAGTTCGTTACCATATAACTTACTTATCCTTCATAACATAATACGGACCTTTATGGAGGGACGCATATACTACCCGGCCCAATCAGGGACGCGATCAAATCACACAAATATCAAAGCGTGCCCGTGGAATCCCCCATCACTGCCGACAGTCATAAGTGTAACATATAACCATGTGACGCGCCAGTGGCATCCTACCTCACTGCCGGCGTACACATACACATACACAATACATATATATATATCTCCTGCCCGTGGAATCCCACATCACTGCCGACAGTCATAAGTGTAACATATAACCATGTGACGCGCCCGTGGAATCCCACCTCACTGTCGGCGTACACATATACAACATATATATATATATATATATATATATATATATATATATATATATATATATATAACGTGGCATGCCCCTAATCCTCATCGTATAAGCATGGCCATAACGCGTGCCCTCGGCATCCTCATCGTGAGTGCAGGTCTTCATGGGGAGCTAGCCCGTGGAATAATAATACAACATGCCCCCGGAATCCCTCATCGTGGGTACATGTCTTCATGGGGAGCTAGCCCATGGAGTAATAATCGTACATAGCATGGTCGCATGCCCCGGAATCCCTCATCGTATAAGCATGGCCATGGGTAATAAAACAAATCCGGGAATCTAACCCGCCTCCTGGTCACATGCCCCGGAATCCCACATAGTATAAGCATGTCCGAGGATCAATCATAATGGAAGCATACCCGTGGAATCCCACATCACTGTCGGTACGTCCAAGTAAACTTACAACAAGACAGCCGACCCTCCAACTGAGAGTCACGACAACGTAAACATATAATACTTGCACTCAAAGCTATCACAAGCAAACGTAGGCAAGTTCATTAAACCTTTAGACTTCCATTTTTGTAAACTCATGGCACTTTCGTTTCACACATAAAAATCCGGGAATTTAACCCCAAGTACTACGCACCTCTACTCCTTTAGAAAGACTCTTTTTCAAATAAAACTTCCAAGATACTAACAACCGTAGTATCAAGTCATATCTACTTTCAAGACAAGTCACAATACCTTTTTTGGAATACATTTACCGGCTTCTAAATCAAGTGACTTCTTTCTTAAAAACTTTAAGCAATTGGTACCTTTAAAACAGTTTGCCCTTCTTTATTTCAAATCATTTCTTTGCTTACATTACTGAAGAAAACCATTCTTTTAATCTTCCATAAAGTTGTTATAACCAACTTCCCATAAAGCCGTTATAACTCTTTATGTTTTGGACAAATTCATTCCTTTTATAACCAAGAGACTTATATTTTCAAAATACTTCAAGTCTCTTAACTTTTAAGAAAACAAGTTTCTTAACTTTAGAAATCAAGTCTTTCCAAATCGAGTATTCTATACTTGTAAATCAATTCATTTCTTCCTTTAAGAATCAAGTCTCCTAACTTGAAAAATAAAGTCTCTTAACCTTTAAGAATTTGAGATCCATAGCCTTAAAACTTCATACGTAAATTCTTATAAGTTAAGTAACATATACTTTGGTGCGTTGTGAATAAGTTATACTTATTTATAACGATCTTATTCAAGTAGCCATGATCTAGAAAATGTAATACAATTTTGTCTTATCTTAGCTTCTATGCAGATGGAGAATTCTACTCATTTTAACATAATTTGATTGTCATTACATTTTCCTTTATTAACGCTGCAATGGCTTGCTCGATACTTATTCTCATTCGTGCCATAAATTAGCCAAGTCAACTTGGCTCCAAAGTACCTCCTAACGACTCTTACCAACATCCCCCATAAGACTCGGTAAGGACTTAGGATAACTTTGACATAAACTTTACATAGAGTAAATCACACACATACCTCTTAACTTCTAAGAGTAGAAGGAAATATGAAATAATACCACATGTATATTCCATACATAGAATCATGCCAAAGGAAGGAAGAGGTTCACATACCTCGCGACGATTATCGACAAGTAGCAAAATGCTCCAAAGTACTTCAACCTTGATAGCTATTCCATCCTCCAAGTAGAATACGTTATACTAAGTACTTCAACCTATAATGGCCACAATACGTCCATTAACCTCTTACTTCAAACGTAGAATATTCTAAGTGCTAAGTCACTAAATTCTACGGAAAATCGGACAACACCTCCTTTGTTTCTACATACTTTGCAACCTTTTTCAAGGCCGAATTCAATAACCAAACACGCCACATTTAAGTCCCAACAATACAATTAATCAATAGGGGATTACACGCCTACTAGATGTGTAAAATTCCGCCCCACAATTGATATACCACTAATACAACTACAAGTGCAATTCCGGCAACTTGAGATACAACAACACCAATTCTTATCCAATTTCCTTTTCAATCCAAATTGTTAGTATAACATGATATCAAGTCGCAATTGATTATAACTACTATAATCTTCAAGTAAGTAACATGCGACGATTCTAAATACGACCAAATTGTAATCCAACTTCAAATGTCTAATATGTCATTTCGGATTTTAGGCTACAACAATTCATAATACTTAAGAAACTTCAACACATATACTTCATGCTAGCAAAAATGTAAAGCTAACAACAATACATAATCTTGTAACACTTAAGAGCCAAGATTATTACCTCAACGATTCTTAGTCCAACTCCAAATCCGAAGTCGCTCCTTAGCACTTAGAGCTTCTTCTAGACACTTCAATCCACCACTTGAGACCCTTAGAACAACACCAACAATTTTCCTTCAATCTTCCAACCAAAACCTAGAAAAGCAACTAGGTTTTCATCTTGCGACTAATACGAAAACTATCTTTTTCTGGGTTTTTCTATTGAGATACCCTTACAATATACTTAGGAAACTTGGTTTAAAGTGGGAAGATTATTGGAAACAAACAATTTTTTTTCCTTTTCTTCCTAGGTGAACCCGAGAGCACATTGCTTTGTTCATCCAATTTTCTTGAAAATTTGGCTAAGTGTGGAACTTGTCTCACTACTAGTAGTATTATATAGTAACATGGAGGGTCGAGATGTAAACAAATGGGTTGTTTGGATGAGATTTTATTAAATATCAAGCCTTGTGGGCCCTTTGACTTAGTCAATATTCTCAAGCTCACTACTTGCAAGACTTAGTCATCCTACAAAGGTCAAATGACCCTTTTGACCTTGCCTAAAATCGTCCAGGGCATTCTAAGGGGGGTGACACGTGTCTCCCTCCCATTCGTCACAATATTACGTTTTCCGACAATTTCATAATTCCGATAAATTTTTACAAGTCTCAAATCTTAACATTTCTGAGTTCTTACGTACGTTCTTAAAACATGTCCTGTAAATACGGGGTGTAACATTCTTCCCCCCTTAGAAACATTCGTCCCCGAATGTTCTTTCGGAGTCAAATTTATAATTAGTGACATAGTTTCCTTTTACCACCCCGACATACCAATAATGCCACACATGGCCCTACTACCTCGCACACGCATATCTGTCCATCATAAGCCCAAAAGAGATTATCTTTCATACTTCCAACTCTTTCTAACATATACATAGTCTCAATATAATCTGTTCAAGACACTTAAACATACCACAACTTTATCATGCATACAAGTTTCTAAAGGGCCAAAGACATACCTGAAATCATATAAAGTGTTCAAAGGATCGCTAAATCGGGAATTTCCACCACGACTCACACGCTACCGTGCATAAACATCCCGCCTAGCTATGGAAGGCGAAGAACCCGAATCGATCCAGATCGCGCTTATCCCACCAAAGCCACCTGCCTGGACAGCTCTCACGAAATGGCCTCACTGGCCGTAGCATAACAAGCTATCGTAGTAATGACACTCCACAAAATGGAATCTACTACAGTGACCACACCGGGGCAAAGGTGGCTTCCCCTGGCTACTATTCTCGGACATCTGTGAACCTGTAGCCCTGGAGCCCTGACCTGCTCCCGAATATTCCCGGCGACCAAACCTCCGGCCAGAAGACCGGGAAGGAGCACTCTGTGTCGGCTGAAAAGTGGACCTACTCTGCTGCTGAGGCTGTCCGCCTCGCGAATTGCCCTGGAACCCTGCTGTCCTGGCCCTCTTGGCCGGCTCGAGTCTAGCCCTCTCTCTCTCGCCCTCTATCCTCGCGCATAAGCACTCATCCGGCAATATCCATACCGGGCTGAAGGGCCACTCCCAGGCATGCAGTAATCATATAATGGTCTAGCCCCATCACATAGCGGTGAACTCTGTCCGCCATATCAGCCACAATAGTGTGTGCATACCTGGCCAACGAGTCAAACTCCAGGTTGTATTTCCTGATGGTCCTCCCATTCTGCCTCAATGACAAGAACCTATCAACATGGGCCCTCCTCATTTCAGGAGGCAAAAAGTGATCAAGAAAGGCCTCCGTGAACTCATCCCAAACTGCCGGACGAGCACCCACCCCTCTCGACAGCTCCCAAGACTCAAACCAGTTCAACGCAATATCGCGTAACCGGTAAGAAGCTAACACAACTGACTCTGTCTCCGAGGCCCTAAGCACCTACATAGTTCGCTGTAGCTGCCGAACGAACTCTTGAGGATCATCCTCAGATCTCGAACCATAAAACTCGGGTGGACTACAACCCAAAAAATCCGGAATCCTCAAACTGTCGGCTCTAGGGTTAGCTACCTGCTCCTGTCGGCGCTGCCCTACCACTATGCTAGTTAATAGTCTGATCTGCTCTCCATAATCTCTAAACTCTGCCCCTGGATGCGGAACTGGAGGCTCGGGTACCGGAACCTCTGGAGCTACTGCCGCTCTTGGCTCCTCTAATACCGTCGGCGTGGCTGAGCTCGCCGATCCGCCTACTACCTCAGGCATAGTCTGTGCCCGAGTCCTGGTAACCCTCTGCGTACCACTAGCGCCTGCTGCTTTGCCCTTCGGGCCCTGGTCGCCTCCGGGAGGCATAATCATACATAAGAAGGGGTCGAGAGGATTCAACCTACTAGACGATCTCAAAAAGAGAAGAATGGAAACCAATCCTAAATGTCCTGCAGCCTCCTGATTATAGATGTGGTGCACAACACACCGATAATCAATACTCTACTAGACACGGTCTGTAGACACTTTCCGAGGACTAACTGCTCTGATACCACTTTTGTCACGACCCGACCCCGGGCCCGCGACTGGTGCCCTACCTGGGCACCCTTACAGGTATACATCAGAGAAAATCAGTGGAACATATAAGAAACTTACAAAATAAAATCAACAGAAATAAAACAACAGGTTAGCCGATAGGGCTACCTTCCTGGACATACATATATACAACCGAAGCAGTTGCCTCCTTTCCTTTACAAACTGACCCACAATATGTGACTACAGACCTCTAAGAGTTTTAACGTAACAACAGTGGTGGGACAGGGCCCCGCCATACCCCTGAATATACATGAATCTACAACCTCAGGGAAAACCGTACCAAGAGATAAGCCTCCGGAGCAAATGGAGCTTTTTCCCGAAAACTGAACCGAGATCCTAAGAGCAAGGATCACCAACCTGTGTACCTAAAACCTGCGGGCATGAACGCAGCCCCGAAGAAGTCGCATAACAGTCTAATATGGAACAGAAATAAAGTACAGTAAACAAATCATAACTGTACAAAAGAATGACAGGGGCAAGTATAAAAAAAGTGCATACCAGATCCTGCCGTGTCATTACCACTTATGAACTTAATCGTACCTTATTATCTTTTCCCATTTTCAATAAAAGTTATAGACACTTTCTTACGTACATACTTGGGAAAAATCGTCAAGTTCGTTACCATATAACTTACTTATCCTTCATAACATAATCCGGCCCTTTATGGAGGGACGCATATACTACCCGGTCCAATCTGGGACGCGATCAAATCACACAAATATCAAAGCGTGCCCGTGGAATCCCCATCACCGGCGATACCATAAGTGTAACATATAACCATGACGCGCCTGCGGCATCCTACCTCACCGGCGTTCACATACACAATACATATATATCTCCCGCCGTGAAATCCCATCATCAGCCGATACCATAAGTGTAACATACAACCACGTGACGCGCGTGGCATCCCACCTCACCGTCTGCATACATATACAACATATATATATATATATATATATATATATATATAACGTGGCCGCATGCCCCTGAATCCGTCATCATATAAGCATGGCCATAACGTGCCCTCGGCATCCCTCATCGTAGGTGCAGGTCTTCATGGGGAGCTAGCCCATGGAATAATAATACAACACGCCCCCGGAATCCCTCATCGTGGGTACATGTCTTCATGGGGAGCTAGCCCATGGAGTAATAATCGTACTTAGCATGGTCGCATGCCCCGGAATCCCTCATCGTATAAGCATGGCCATGGGTAATAAAACAAATCCGGGAATCTAACCCGCCTCCTGGTCACATGCCCCGGAATCCCACATCGTATAAGCATGTCCGAGGATCAATCATAATGGAAGCATACCCGTGGAATCCACATCACCGCTTCGACGCCCAAGTAAACTTACAACAAGACAGTCGGCCCTCCAACTGAGAGTCACGACAACGTAAACATATAATACTTGCACTCAAAGCTATCACAAGCAAACGTAGGCAAGTTCATTAAACCTTTAGACTTCCATTTTTGTAAAATCAAGGCACTTTCGTTTCACACATAAAAATCCGGGAATTTAACCCCAAGTACTACGCACCTCTACTCCTTTAGAAATACTCTTTTTCAAATAAAACTTTCAAGATACTAACAACCGTAGTATCAAGTCATATCTACTTTCAAGACAAGTCACAATACCTTTTTTGAAATACATTTACCGGCTTCTAAATCAAGTGGCTTCTTTCTTAAAAACTTTAAGCAATTGGTACATTTAAAACAGTTTCCCTTCTTTATTTCAAATCATTTCTTTGCTTACATTACTGAAGAAAACCATTCTTTTAATCTTCCATAAAGTTGTTATAACCAACTTCCCTTAAAGCCGTTATAACTCTTTATGTTTTGGACAAATTCATTCCTTTTATAACCAAGAGACTTATATTTTCAAAATACTTCAAGTCTCTTAACTTTTAAGAAAACAAGTTTCTTAACTTTAGAAATCAAGTCTTTCCAAATCGAGTATTCTATACTTGTAAATCAATTCATTTCTTCCTTTAAGAATCAAGTCTCCTAACTTGAAAAATAAAGTCTCTTAACCTTTAAGAATTTGAGATCCATAGCCTTAAAACTTCATACGTAAATTCTTATAAGTTAAGTAACATATACTTTGGTGCGTTGTGAATAAGTTATACTTATTTATAACGATCTTATTCAAGTAGCCATGATCTAGAAAATGTAATACAATTTTGTCTTATCTTAGCTTCTATGCAGATGGAGAATTCTACTCATTTTAACATAATTTGATTGTCATTACATTTTCCTTTATTAACGCTGCAATGGCTTGCTCGATACTTATTCTCATTCGTGCCATAAATTAGCCAAGTCAACTTGGCTCCAAAGTACCTCCTAACGACTCTTACCAACATCCCCCATAAGACTCGGTAAGGACTTAGGATAACTTTGACATAAACTTTACATAGAGTAAATCACACACATACCTCTTAACTTCTAAGAGTAGAAGGAAATATGAAATAATACCACATGTATATTCCATACATAGAATCATGCCAAAGGAAGGAAGAGGTTCACATACCTCGCGACGATTATCGACAAGTAGCAAAATGCTCCAAAGTACTTCAACCTTGATAGCTATTCCATCCTCCAAGTAGAATACGCTATACTAAGTACTTCAACCTATAATGGCCACAATACGTCCATTAACCTCTTACTTCAAACGTAGAATATTCTAAGTGCTAAGTCACTAAATTCTACGGAAAATCGGACAACACCTTCTTTTTTCTACATACTTTGCCACCTTTTTCAAGGCCGAATTCAATAACCAAACACGCCACATTTAAGGCCCAACAATACAATTAATCAATAGGGGATTACACGCCTACTAGACGTGTAAAATTCCGCCCCACAATTGATATACCACTAATACAACTACAAGTGCAATTCCGGCAACTTGAGATACAACAACACCAATTCTTATCCAATTTCCTTTTCAATCCAAATTGTTAGTATAACATGATATCAAGTCGCAATTGATTATAACTACTATAATCTTCAAGTAAGTAATATGCGACGATTCTAAATACGACCAAATTGTAATCCAACTTCAAATGGCTAATATGTCATTTCGGATTTTAGGCTACAACAATTCATAATACTTAAGAAACTTCAACACATATACTTCATGCTAGCAAAAATGTAAAGCTAACAACAATACATAATCTTGTAACACTTAAGAGCCAAGATTATTACCTCAACGATTCTTAGTCCAACTCCAAATATGAAGTCGCTCCTTAGCACTTAGAGCTTCTTCTAGACATTTCAATCTACCACTTGAGACCCTTAGAACAACACCAACAATTTTCCTTCAATCTTCCAACCAAAACCTAGAAAAGCAACTAGGTTTTCATCTTGCGACTAATACGAAAACTATCTTTTTCCGGGATTTTTCTATTGAGATACCCTTACAATATACTTAGGAACCTTGGTTTAAAGTGGGAAGATTATTGGACAACAAACAAATTTTTTTCCTTTTCTTCCTAGGTGAACCCGAGAGCACATTGCTTTGTTCATCCAATTTTCTTGAAAATTTGGCTAAGTGTGGAACTTGTCTCACTACTAGTAGTATTATATAGTAACATGGAGGGTCGAGATGTAAACAAATGGGTGGTTTGGATGAGATCTTATTAAATATCAAGCCTTGTGGGCCCTTTGACTTAGTCAATATTCTCAAGCTCACTACTTGCAAGACTTAGTCATCCTACAAAGGTCAAATGACCCTTTTGACCTTGCCTAAAATCGTCCAAGGCATTCTGGGGGGAGGGGGTGACACGTGTCGCCCTCCCATTCGTCACAATATTACGTTTTCCGACAATTTCATAATTCCGATAAATTTTTACAAGTCTCAAATCTTAACATTTCTGAGTTTTTACGTACGTTCTTAAAACATGTCCTGTAAATACGGGGTGTAACAGTAATGGACCCTTAAGAAGTTATAATTAAGGGACTTAATGGAAGATTATGTTAATAGATTAAGCTACGTAGTATGCTTAAGAGAATTGTTCGGATGAGATCCGTATGGAGTAAGTATGGTTGTTATAATTTAGAAAACACGATTAAGAGCTTATGAGAAGTTATTTTACCCATTTACGGGGGGACTGATAATGTCACGACCCGACCCGGGCCCGCGACTGGTGCCCTACCTGGGCACCCTTACAGGTATAAATCAGAGATAATCAGCGGAACATACATGAAACTTATAAAATAAAACAACAAGAATTTAAACAACAGGTTAGCCGATAAGGCTACCTCTCTGGACACATATACATATACTTAAACAACCGCAGTTACATCCTTCTTCTTTACAAACCGACCCACAAGATATGACTACAGACCTCTAAGAATTACAAATGTGGCGGGACAGGGCCTCGCCATACCCCTGAATGTTAATATACACTATCAGGGAAACCGTACCGAAAAGATAAGCCTCCGGAGTGAATGGAGCTTCTTCCCAAAAACTGAACAGAGATCCTAAGAGCAGAGATCACCAACATGTGTACCTAACACCTGCGGGCATGAACGCAGCCCCCCGAAGTCGATTACAAAAATTTAGTATGGAACAGAAATAAGGTACGATAACCAAATCATAACTGTATAAAAAAAATGACAGGGGCATGTATAAAAATAAAATACCAGATCCTACCGTGCCATTTTAACTCCTGAAATCAATCGTATATTAACCGTTCTTTTCCTTCTTTCAATAAAAATTAACTTCATATTCTTACATACTTACTTTAAGGATTTAAATCAAGTTTTTCCACATAACTTACATATCTTACATAACATAATCCGGCCCTTTATGGAGGGACCTCTTGTTTGGGGGTTTACTTTGATTATCCATACGTGATAACGTAATCCGGCCCATTTGCGGGACACGGTGTACTGAAGAATCATGTGGCATAATTCGGCCCGCCTGTGGAGCTCGGTGTACTGGGGAATAATATAGCATAATCCGGCCCGCCTGTGGAGCTCGGTGTAATGTGGAATCGTGTAGCATAATCCGGCCCGCCTGTGGAGCTCGGTGTAATATGGAATCATGTAGCATAATCCGGCCCGCCTGTGGAGCTCGGTGTACTGTGGAATCATGTAGCATAATCCGGCCCGCCTGTGGAGCTCGGTGTAAGATGACGTAACCCGGCCTATGTGTAGGCTCAGGGTAATATGGCGTAATCTGGCCTATGTGTAGGCTCGGTGTATCTCATAACGTAATCCGGCCTATTTATAGGCTCGGTGTATTTCATAACATAATTCGGCCTATTTGTAGGCTCGGTGTGTTTTTCCTTACATAACATTTTTAAACCATCTTTTCACTTCTTCTTAAGTCGTCATAACAACTTCCCATAAAGCTATTATAACAACCTTTCATTTTAGAGAACTTAAGACACTTTTATTCTTACAACATTAGGAAAACTAGACCCAAAAATACTACGTACATACATACTTAAAAAGAATCCTAAAACTTCTTTCTTTTTAAAGCTCAAGTCACACACTCTTTTGGAAACCATCTTCTTAACTTTTGAAATAAATTAAGAAGCCATACTTTTTAAAGTTTAGTCATTTCCACTCATAAAGTCAAGGCTTATAGTATTAACCCCTCGTAGCATACACTCTCTAAAATCATATCGCTTAAAACTTCATAATCCTTAAAAGACAATCAAAGTTCGTATTCTTAAAACTTCATAACATACATTCTTTAAAGTCCATTTACTTATACTTATAAAATCATATCATCTACACTTTAGAAATCAAGTCCCATAACTTGAAAAAATAAAGTTTCATACACTTCCAAAACCAAGTAACTTATTCTCTTTAAAACCATATAACCTCCACTTTTAAAATCAATCCCCTTTAAAATCAGTCCCTTTCCTAACAATTCTTACCAACATCTCCCATAAGACTTGGTAAGGACTTAGGACAATTTAAACATACTTTTAACTTAGAATCAACAATGTGAATACTTCTTAACTTCTAAGAGTAGAAGGAATCATGAAATACTATCACATGGATATTTCATACGTAGGATCATGCCAAAGAATGATGAGGTTCACATACCTCGCGACGATTATCGACAAGTAGCAAAATGCTCCAAAGTACTATAACCTTGCTAGCTTTTCCACCCTTCAAGTAGAATACGCTACTCGTAGTACTTCAACCTATATTAATCATAACATGTCTATCAACTCCTAGCTTTTTAACGTAGAATCATACTATGTGTAAGGTCTCTTATTCTACGGAAAATCGGGCAACACTTCCTTTGTTTCTACGTAATTTTCCACCATTTTCAAGGCCCGAAAATCAATAACCAACATGCCACATTTAAGGCGCAACAATTCAACAATTCAAAGGGGATTACTGTCACGACCCGAACCCGGGCCCGTGACTGGTGCCTTACCCGGGCACCCAAGTAGACATACATCAGAGTAACCAGCGAAATATAAAACAAATCATGAAACAATATGAAGTGAGAAACAGTTTATCTGAGAAAAGTTGCCTTTCGGCATATATATATAAAAACTTGAACACGAACAGTTACAACCTTTTTACAAACTCGCACAACAAGATTACAGACCTCTAAGAATGTTATAACAACAACGACGGATGGGGCCCGGCCATACCACAGATGTAAGTACTCAACAACAGGGGCTATACCAAAGATAAGCCTCCGAGAAACGGAGCTTCCCAAACGCTGCTGTGATCCTAAGAGCGAGGATCGACGATCGCGTACCTCTACTGCGGCATGAACGCAGCCGAAGGAGGTCGATCTAACAGTACCAAGTATGTGGCGAAAATATCAGAAATAAAATCATAATAGTCTATATAAAACAGGAGACATATATGATAACCAATTTACGATACACCATATGTAAGCAGTCATGTCAAGTCAGGGACTCACGCCCTTAAAGTCATCACTCAAATATAACTATGGGTCTCATGCCCACAATATCAATCATGCCCGTGGAATTCCTTCCTCACTGCCGGCAGTCCATGATATAAAAACACCCAAGGAATACACATGAACACGTGTCCCACGTGTCATAATAAAACCGTACGGGGTAAGTATGAAGGCATAGCCGACTACTAGAACCCACCGTACCAACAATGCTATCAAACTGCATCACGAGGTCTTTCTAGACCGCCACATGATCGAAGCTGGCCACTCGCCCTCAGTATCAATGTGCGCGTCTAATCCTGGAACTTACCGCAGCTCCGCATAGGCCACACATAGGCCCGCATGAGGTATTCCTCGCATCGGGGGCAGCTAACCCGCGGCATCCTCCTGGACTCTCGTTGTCCGCATGGCCACATAGACCGCATGAGGTAATTACCCCGCACACTAACCTGGAACTCCCGTAGCTCCGCATAGGTCCCCTGGACCCGCATGAGGCATCCCTCGCATCGGGGGGCAGCTTAACCCCCGGTATATCATGTTAAGAGGTGAGTGGTACAATACTAACATAACGGCTTATCGTTAAACAACATAAGCACAATCAAGGGAAACCCCTTTACACAAACATCACAAGACACTAACCCACGTAGCATCCTAACATGTTATTTATCAAACCAACAAGAAGTATTACAAGGCTATCACAAACCAACATAGTCAAGTTATTTACACAAGGTACTTTTTATGTCAACAAGTTCGGGTCTTTATCCCCAAAGTACTTCATACATTAACTCTTTAAAAACCAAGTACTCATTGCTCACGAATGAGGTTTCACACTTTTTAACAAAATTCATATCAAGTCTCTTAACTTCTAAAATCAATAACCCATTCTTTTCCAAAAGTTCAAGTTGCATAAATTCAAATACTCAAGTCTCTTATTTTCAAAAGATTCATAGATCATAGTTTTAAACACTTAACAACGTAATCTCCTTTTTAAAACAATTTGAGTAACACATGCCTTATGTGTGAGTAGGTTATTCTTATTTATAACAATCCTATTAAAGCAGCCATGATCTAGGAAATGTAATGCAATTTTGTCTTATCTTAGCTTCTATGCAGATGGAGGTTTCTACTGGTTTTAATAATACTTAATTAGTCAATACATTTTCCTTTATTAGCGCTGCAGTGGTTTGTTCAATACTTATTGTTATACCCCGTATTTCCAGAGTATGAACGTAAGGGCGTACGTACAAAGTTTAAGCCTTAAGTTAGGCAAGGGACGAAAAATTTGTGCACAACTAGCGAAAAGAATTGTTTTCCGACGAAACGTTTTCCGGACCTTGCGAAGGGAAAATTACGGTTGCGACATTTATATTTTTTGCGGATTTTTCCGAGAGATGAAATATTTTGGACCAACGAGAGGGCGACATGTGTCACCCTCAAGTTGGCGGAAATGGTGGCCGAATTCCTTGGCACGTTTTTTCCATTTTTGTTGCCTAAAACATTTGGTCAATGTTTTGTAGATATTTTGTGTGGTAGATGGATAAGGTGGGACCCACACACACTTGTCCAAATCTTCACCCTCTACTTGCCCTCCACTTGCCTTAATCTTGGCCATTGAAAGTCCTATAAATACCCCCCTTGAGTTGAAGACTTCTTCATCCACTCCACTTTTTCTAAGTCTTGAAAATCCCTCTCCCCCTTAGTGTAGCTCTCGTCCAAGAGCTCCCCCTCGAGAAGGCCCTCGGCCGAAAGTACCCCCCCCATTGTGTGTTGTTCTCGGTAAACACCCCCCCCCCCCCCCCTTGGTAGAAAAGTATTCTCCAAGTATTGTTACTATTCCAAAATACCTTGGCCCAAATACCTTGTAGTATTCCAAGGTTACCCCTATACTAGAAGCCCAGAAATACTATTATACTTCCCTTCAGTCACAAAACGAAACCCTAAGGAAAAATCTTCATAATTGGTTGAAGTATTAAGAAGAAGTTGTGTAGAACTTCTAAGGGTTGTTTGGAGTGGGTTGGAGCGCCCAGAGTAGGAGCTAAACGTTGCTCAGGATCGACATTAATCTTGGATAATTTTGGGCTTATCGAGGTAAATACTCTTGTCCTTCTATTGTAATTGGAAATTACATACTGTAGTTGTATAGAAATGAGTATAAGATTTATAGAAGGATGGTATAAGAGAAGAGAATTGAATTGAAATCACATCGTAAGAATATTAAAGAAGAAGATTGAATCAGTACTTACATAAAGTGTATTTCTGATGAGACTTGTGTAGTTTAACTGCAGGGAAGTGCTGCCCGATTTTCCATAGAATAGAGAACCCTCTGCTTAGAATATTCTACAGAGTAGTCTAGACGTTGATAGACGTATATGGCCTTTATAGGTTGAAAGTTCTGCGAGTAGCATGTTCTACTTGAAAGGTGGACAAGGCTAGCCGGGTTATAGCGGTGGAGCGTTTTGCTATTTGTCGATAATCGTCGCGAGGTATGTGATTCTTCCTATCCTCTTGAGCATGATATTTTAAAAGAATATATATAGTACGGTAGACGTACGTGTGTTAACTGAACGTGGTTTTACTGCAATGTCTTCTGACTTGAGTCTAAATAATAAGAATCTTGAAGTATTTCAAAAGAATTAAGAATCGTTTTTGAAAGAGTAATACTTGGTTTTAAAAGCTTGAGAGTTATACTAGCTTTATGGGAAGTTAGGTATAACGACTTAAGAGAGATAAAAGGAACAGTTTACTTAATTGTTTATGAACGCCTTATATTGATTTCGGAAATGAGAATAAGTATCGAACAAACCATCATAGCTAATAAAGGGAAATGTATTGACTAATTAAGTATTATTAAAACCAGTAGAAACCTCCATCTGCATAGAAGCTAAGATGAGACAAAATGATATTACATTTCCTAGATCATGGCTGCTTTAATAAGATTGTTATGAACAAGAATAACCTACTCACACATAAGGCATATGTTACTCAATTGTTTTAAAAAGAGATTACGTTATTTGATTAAGACTATGAACTATGAAATCTTTCGGAAATAAACGACTTGAGTGTATTTTTAATTAGGCAACTTGGACGTTTGGAAAAGAATGTTGTTACTTGATATTAAAAAGGAAACTGTTTTGGTTTACTTAAAAAGATAGTCACTCTATTTTTAATACTACGGGTATCGTGTGACTTTTGTGAAAGAAATGGATCTTTTTAAAGAATTAATGTACGTAGTACCTTGGGGTTAAAATCCGAACTTGTTGACATAAAATAGAAAGTACCTTGTGTGAATAACTTGACTATGTTTGGTTTGTGATAGCCTTGTAATACTTTCTTGATTGGTTTGATAAGTAAACATGTTATGATGCTACGTATGTTCATATCTTGTAACGTTTGTGTAAGAGGTTATTCTTATTGTGCTTATGTTGTTTAACGATAAGCCGTTGTGCTAGTATTATATCACTCACCTCTTGACATGATATATCGGGGGTTAAGCTGCCCCCCGATGCGAGGTACACCTCAGGCAGTCTGTGTGACTATGATTCGAGAATACCTCATGCGGGTCCAGGGGGCCTATGCGGAGCTATGAGAGTTCCAAGTTAGTGTGCGGTCTATGTGGCCATGCGGTCTATGTGGCCATGCGGACTACGAGTCCAGGACGATGCCGAGGAGTAGCTACCCTCGATGCGGGGAATACCTCATGCGGGCCTATGTGTGTGGCCTTTGCGGAGCTGCGGGAAGTTCCACGATTAGACGCGCGTGATCTTCGCGCGCGAGTGGCGGCCGATCATGTGGCGGTCTAGAAAGACCTCGTGATACAGTTTATGGCATTGTTAGTACTGTGGGTTTTAGTAGTCGGCTATGCCTTCGTACTTACCCCGTACGGTTTTATTATGACACAGGAGGGACCTGGTGTTCATGTGTATTTCTTGGTGCTTTTATATCATGGACTACCGGCAGTGATGAAGGAATTCCACGGGCATGACTGATATTGTGGGCATGAGACCCATGGTTATATTTGAGTGATGACTTTAAGGGCGTGAGTCCCTGACTTGACATGACTGCTTACATATTGTGTATCTTAAATTGGTTATCATATATGTCTTCTGTTTTATATAGACTATTATGATTTCATTTCTGATATTTTGATTTCACATACTTGGTACCTGTTGTACTGACCTCCTTCGGGGGGATGCGTTCATACCGCAGGTAGAGGTACACCAGTGTTGATCCTCGCTCATAGGGTCACAGTTCAGCGTTTGGGAAGCTCCGTTTCTCCGGAGGCTTATCTTTGGTATAGCCCCCTGTCGTTGTAGGTACTTACATTCAGGGGTATGGTCGGGCCCTGTCCCGTCGTTGTTGTTATAACATTCTTAGAGGTCTGTTATGGTTATAACATTCTTAGAGGTCTGTAGTACTGTTGCGGGCAGAGCTTGTAAAAAGGGATGTAACTGTTCGGATTCAAGTTTATTTATATATATGCCGAAAGGCAACTTTTCTCAGATAAACTCTTCCTCACTTCATATTATTTCATGTCTTGTTTTATATTCCGCTGATTACTCTGATGTATGTCAACTTGGGTGCCCGGGTAAGGCACCAGTCATGGGCCCGGGTTCGGGTCGTGACAAAAGTGGTATCAGAGCAGTTAATCCTCGGAAAGTGTCTACAAACCGTATCTAGTAGAGTCTTGATTATCGGTGTGTTGTGCACCACACCAATAATCAGGAGGCTATAGGATATTTAGGATTGGTTTCCATTCTTCTCACTCTAAGATCGTGCCTTAGAGCTGTGTTATAAGTTGGACCCCTCTAACGTATTTCTTTCCGTCACGCTTATGCCTCGCGCAAGGCAACCCGCCCAGAATGGCAAAGCGGCCGAGAGGCTGCGAGTAAATCTGAGAGGGTTACGAGGCACAGCCCAATCATCACCTGGGGTGGTGCCATTCGGGAGTTACGCTCGTCACCACCCGGTAGAAGTTTAGCCCGGCGCGGCTTCCTACTGCGGCCATGATATCTGGACCTTCAGTTCCACGACCAGTAGCAGAAAGTATGGATTGCAAAGAGACGACCCTGTTACTAGCTAGGGATTTAGCAACCAGAGAGTATATTATGTACCGATTTATCGCGGGCCTTGATGATTATCTAAAGAAAGGTTGTGCAAGAGTAGCTCTTGATCGAAGCTTGAGCATGGCTGCGTGCGGACTTATCTTGCGGCAGCCGAGAAACGTAGGGATCGACGGGTTAACCAAGATCGCGAGAGGGCCGTTGGCGTGGTCCTTTGGTAACTTTCGAGGCGAATCGCCTCGGCCAGATCGATATGCACCTCCGCCCGGTCGAGTGGTCCTCCACAGGGTTCAGGACATTCGGGGTATGCCGGAGTTGGTCAGAGCTCCAGGGCTTCTGGTTCACAGCTATACGTAGGCTCTAGCCAGCCGGGTTCAGTTTTTCCTCAGTGTTCACAGTGTGGCAGGCGTCATCCCGGGGAATGTCGTCTTTTTGTTGGTGCTTGTTTTACCTGCGGCCGTCAGGGCCATGTGTCGAAAGGATGTCCTAGTAGGAGAGATGTAAGTAGGAGGACTCACCTACGGTCGATTCATGATTCAGATGGTTCGGAGAGGAAGGGTGTTAGCCGAGAGGCCACCCACCTCGGTGTGGCCGTTGTGGTAAGTGTCATTGTGGGGAGTGTCGTACTTCTTCGACAGCTTGTTATGCTTGCGGCCAGCAGGGCCATTTTGCGAGAAATTGTCCAGAGGTGGCGCGGATGTAGAGACTCGGCCTTCAGATCGGTGGCTAGTTCATCACCTTCCTAGCTATCGCCAACGAGGCGGGATGGATTAGAATGAAAAAGGGGAGTGAAGCAGTAGATATAGGTATATCCTTAACCCTCTAGAGATTAGTAAGTGTGATAAGATGAGTATATCTTAAGTGTTATGTTCAGATAGCATTGTGTTAATTGTGATTAGAAATCATGGTTAGTTAAAAGGGTAATATTGGGGATAAGGAAAGTGTGAGCCTTAGAATGTTATACGTGGAGACCTTAGAGGCAAGGCCATCTCGAGTAAAAGATTTATTTTTATGTTTGACCCTTATCGGAGTGCATAGTACACGTGAGTTATGCTTGTGTGATAAGTCCCTGAGTGGTATGAAATGAAGGAGGGTAGTTGAGCTAAGAAGACCGCTAGGTTTTCGTGACTCGGTGGTGAGATTGTTCCGGATCGGGGAACAAGAGCTTGGCGCGAAGTGGGTCGGGTTGAGGCCATGTCGCGGGTCAACCCGCAGCCCGGTTTGGGGTGGGGTCAATTCGAGGTGGTCCCGCCAGGTGGTGGGTTCATGAGGATGTTAGGCCCAAGTTTAGTTAACCAGCGTACGAGTTCGTGGATGCGTTCGACCAGTAGTCGGGCCGATGGGGTCAGCCCATCTTGTCTTTTAGTCAAGACTGTTTACTCAGCAGTGGGGTATGCGAGATGTTATTTATCGGGAAGGTTGTAAGGCTGCACGAGGTGCCTACTTTCACCTTATGACAGGCAGTGGAGCCCAGGTTACGGTTATTTCTTTTCTGGAAGTTTTACCAGGCAGGGTTAGGAACTCAGGTGAGTCTCAGTATCGCATTCACCCTCGGGCCAGTGTTTGGATTTCAGGGGTAGCTGGGAGGATTGTTGCCTCCTATTGAGGGAGTGTTTTATAGCTACCATTTCAGTATTCGGATGTCGCCTTATGAAGCCTTGTATGGGCGGAAGTATAGTATGCCGGTCGATTGGTTCGATGTTGGCAAGATTCAGATAGTTGGTTCATACTTGTTTCAGCAGAATGTGGATAGGGTGAAGCTCATCTAGGAGAGGTTATTGGCAGCTCAGAGTCAACAGAAGTTGTGCGGATAATTGGCGACGACGCTTGGAGTTCAGGTTGACGGTGGGTCTTCTTGAAGGTACCACCCCGGAAAGGGTGTGACGAGTTTTGGAAAAAGCAGAGAAACTTAGCAGGTACTTTGGCGTTTTCGGTCATTTGGAGAATGGGCGGGTTGCTATAAGTTGGCATTGCCGTCCGGCGTTAGGCGATGCGTCCGGTCCTTCTTGTTGCTATGTTCGGAAAAGTATCGGAGATCCATCCAGTGTTCCCGATTAATGATGACCGGGTTGGAGATAGTAACCCGAGATTTTGGAAAGCGAAGCAATATGAAATGTGGTAAGTTATGAGAAAGAGTTCGAGTGTCTGCGAGAAAGTACGACGAGTAAGGGAAGAAATGAGCATGTGTTAAGAGAATAGAAGTGATCATTTCTTTTGTGAAATGAAGGTGCGTAGGGAGTATCTTTTAGACCTTGGGTGGGAGCTTTTGTGAGGATAGAGGTGATTCTTCGTGGACTTGGGTTAAGTAATTACGCGTGTGTTATTTTGTGGCCAGGTGTGGCATTGGCAACTTGTTTAAGTTAAGAGGAACTTTATCGTTATCTGTCTTGAGAAGGAACATTCGGGACGAATGTTTCTAAGGAGGGGAGAATGTTATACCCCGTATTTCCAGAATATGCGTGGGGCGTGCGTCTGAAGTTTAAGCCTTAATTTAGGCAAGGGACGAAAAATTTGTGCACAACTAAGCGAAAAGAATTGTTTTCCGAAACGTTTTCCTGACCTTGCGAAGGAAAATTACGGTTGCGACATTTATATTTTTGCGGATTTTTCAGAGATGAAATATTTTGGACCAACGAGAGGCGACATTTGTCACCTCAAGTTGGCGAAATATGGCGAATTCCTTGGCACGTTTTTCCATTTTGTTGCCTAAAACATTTGGTCAATGTTTTGTAGATATTTTGTGTGGTAGATGGATAAGGTGGGACCCACACACTTGTCCAAATCTTCACCCTCCACCGCCTCCACTTGCCTTAATCTTGGCCATTGAAAGTCCTATAAATACCCCCAGAGTTGAAGACTTCTTCATCCACTCCACATTTTCTAAGTCTTGAAAATCCCTCTCCCCCTTAGTGTAGCTCTCGTCCAAGAGCTCCCCCTCCCCCTTGAGAAGGCCCTCGGCCGAAAGTACCCCCCCCCCTCTTGAGTGTTGTTCTCGTGAAACACCCCCCCCCCCTTGGTAGAAAAGTATTCTCCAAGTATTGTTACTATTCCAAGATACCTTGGCCCAAATACCTTGTAGTATTCCAAGGTTACCCCTATACTAGAAGCCCAGAAATACTATTATACTTCCCTTCAGTCACAAAACGAAACCCTAAGGAAAAATCTTCATAATTGGTTGAAGTATTAAGAAGAAGTTGCGTAGAACTTCTAAGGGTTGTTTGGAGCGGGTTGGAGCGCCCAGAGTATAGCTAAACGTTGCTCAGGATCGACATTAATCTTGGATAATTTTGGGCTTATCGAGGTAAATACTCTTGTCCTTCTATTGTAATTGGAAATTACATACTGTAGTTGTATAGAAATGAGTATAAGATTTATAGAAGGATGGTATAAGAGAAGAGAATTGAATTGAAATCACATCAGAAGAATATTAAAGAAGAAGATTGAACTGTACTTACATAGGATTTGTATTCTGATGAGACTTGTGTAGTTTAACGGTAGGAAGTCTTGCCCGATTTTTCGTAGAATAGAGAACCCTCTGCTTAGAATATTCTGAGTAGTCTAGACGCGTTGATAGACGATATGGCCTTTATAGGTGTCACGACCCGTTAGGGGCGTGGATCGTGCCTACCGGCACCCAGTAGTCATACATCGAGTAATCGGAATATAAAAACAAGACATGAAACAGTTGTAAAATGAGACACGCTTTATGTGAGAAAATGTCGCCTTTCGGCATATATATATAAACATAGTTTTGCGATTACATCCCAACTGCATAATAGGACTCTGAGACCTCTGAAGATAAACAACTATGGCGGGACAGGGCCCGCCATACCTGAATGTACAAAACTATATACAACAACAGGAGATCATACCCAAAAGTCGACCTCGGAGAAGATGGAGCTCCCGACACCAAAGCAAAAAGATCTAAGGATATGGATCTAGCACGCCTTGCCACTTACTGCGGCATGAGCGGCCAGAAAGAGGTCGATAACAGTACCAAGTATGTGAAAGCGTAAAGTACTTAAATGAAATCAAAGTATTTAAAACCATTTGCAAATACAATCGGTTCATTTGCACATAGTGCCATATCACAAACAAGAACAATAATAGGTAAAGCAGAATGTGTCTTTTCTAGGCGCGAATGATCGAAGCAAGGCCAATCGCCCATAGTATCATTATGCGTGCCTAATCACGGACTCGCATGATCGCATGGGTCACACGAGACCGCGTGAGGTATTCCTCGCATCGGGAGCTAACCGGTACCCTCACGGACTCCCGCAATCCGCATAGTCTCGATAGACGCGTAGTCACACGCATCGCATAGGGCATCCCCACATCGGATAAAACACCGGAATGATCAATCCTCGAACTCCGCACTCGCATAGTCACACGCACCGCATAGCCGTATAGACCGCATCGGGTGGCAAGCCCTCGGTATAATAAGTCAAGGGGTTAGGTGATATAATAAAATTACAATGGTCTTACAGTTTAGCGTAAGCACAACAAGAATGACCCTTTCACAACATCACAAGACACTAACACGTAGCATCATAATATGTCTATTTATCAACAATCTTACTACACCTTACAGAAATCAATACAAGGTTTTTATAACAAATAAGTAAACAGTTCCTTTTATCTTTCTTAAGTTGTTATACCTAACTTCCCATAAAGCTAGTATAACTCTTAAGCTTTTTGTTTAAAAACCAAATATTTCTCTTCTGTTAAAATGATTCAGTATTCTTTTGAAATGCATCAAGATTCTTATTATCCAGGCTTAAGTCAAAAGACATTGCCGTAATTATTATTCAGGCTTAAGTCAAAAGACATTGCCGTAATTATTATTCGATTAACACGTATGCGTCTACCGTACTATATATATATCTTAAAATATCATGCTTAAGAGTATAGGAAGAATCACATACCTTCTCGGCGAAAACCACCTGCCAAGTCGAGTATGTCGCGCGCAGAGAATCAACCTTGTTATACCCCGTATTTCCAGAGTATGTACGTAAGGACGTACGTAGAAAAATTTGAAGTTTAAAGTTGGCTTGGCCGAAAATTATTTTGTTCATAACACCCGGTTAGAGTCGTTTTTTTAAATGAAGCGTTTCCACGACTTTCGTAGGAAAATTCCGGCTATGTCATTTTTAATTTTTGCGGATTTTTCTGAGAGACGAAACATTTTGGACCAACGAGAGGGCGACACTTGTCACCCTCTAATTGGAGCACGTTTGGGGCGGTAAAGGGGTGGACGAATGGCCATTGTTTGGTCAAGGGGTTGGTAGGATATTTTGGTGGTAGATGGATAAGGTGCACTTGGCAAGATCTTGGCCCTACACTTGCCTTGCACTTGGCATGATCTTGGCCATTGGTTGGCCTTTGCTTGACCTATAAATACCCCTCCCCTTTGAAGACTTCTTCATCCATTCTACAAATCTCTAAGTGTTAAAATCCTCCCCCTCTCTTAGTAGTGTTCTCGTCCAACACCATCCCCCTCCCCCTTGGCCGAGAGCCCTCCCCCCCCTCTTTGTGGTGCTAGCCGTGGGGTACCCCCCCCCTAGCCTAGTTGTTTTCGTATAATACCCCCCTTTGTGGTGTAGAAATACTCTCCAAGTATTGTTATAATGCCCAAATTACCTTAGTCGTATGCCTTGTAGTATTCTAAGGTTATACCTATACGAAAAGCCCAGAAATACTATTATACTTCCCGTCAGTCACAAAACCGAAACCCTAAGGAAAATCTCCATAGTTAGTTGGAGTGTTAGGTAGAAGTTGGTTAGAACTTCTAAGGGTGGTTTGGAGCGGGTTGGAGCGCACGGAGTTGGAGCTAAACGTTGCCCAGGATCGACATCTATACTTGGATAATTATGGGCTTATCGAGGTAATTATCTTGTCCCCCTATTGTAATTGGAAATTACATGTTATTGGAATATATAGTTGAAGTATACTATATATAGAACTGAACATAGCTTGTGGCAATGTCCTTGGACTTAAGCCTGAATTTAAAGATGAGAACTGAACTGTAATTACGTAGGACGGTATTACAGTAGACTTGTGTAGTTTGACGGGTAGGGAAGGGCTGCCCAATTTACCGTAGAACCTTGCATCTAGATTTATTCTACTGAGTAGTCTAGACTTTGATAGACTTGTATAACCTGTATAGGTTGAATGTTCTGCGAGTAGCATGTGCTACTTGAGGAGGTGGACCAGGCTAGCCGGGTTATAGCCGTGGAGCGATTTGCTTTTAGTCGATAATCGTCGCGAGGTATGTGAACCTCTTCCTATCTTTTCTAGCATGATATGTGTATAACTATGTAGTACGGTAGACGTACGTGTGTTAATTGAACGTAGTTGTACGGCAATGTCTTTTGACTTAAGCCCGAATAATAATAATCTTGAAGTAGTTCAAGAGAATTAAGAACTGTTTTTAAAAGAAGAGTAATACTTGGTTTTAAAAGCTTAAGAGTTATACTAGCTTTATGGGAAGTTAGGTATAACGGCTTAAGAGTGATAAAACAAATGATTTATTTATTTTAGAAGTTAAGAGACTTGATCTTGTAAGATAAGAGACTTAACTTAAATAAATGAATTTTGTGTGAAACCTCATTCGTGAGTAATGAATACTTGATTTTAAAAAAGGGATAATGTTTTACTGATTTCGGAAATCAGAATGTGTATCGACAAACCACTGCAGCGTTAATAAAGGGAAATGTTTTGATTAATGAAGTATTAATAAAACCAGTAGAAACTTCCATCTGCATAGAAGCTAAGATGAGACAAAATGATATTTCCTAGATCATGGCTGCTGTAATAAGATTGTTATAAATAAGAATATCCTACTCACATATAAGGCTTATGTTTCTTAGATGGTTTAAAAGAGAATTATATTCGTAAATGAATAAGGCTATGAACTACGAAACCTTTCTAAAATAAGAAACGTGAACATTTGAAATTAGGCAAACTTGGACGTTTGGAAAATAATGTTGTTACTTGATTTTACAAAGGTAAGTATTTTGGTTTACTTAAAAAGACAGTCACTCTATTTTATTGTGTGACTTATGTGAAAGCAACGGATCTTTTAAAGATTTAATGTATGAAGTACTTTGGGGATAGATACCCGATCTTGTTAGTAGAAAGTACCTTGTGTGAATAACTTGATTGTATTGGTTTGTGATAGCCTTGTAATACTTTCTTGTTGATTTGATAAGTAAACATGTTAGGATGCTACGTGTGTTAGTATCTTGTGATTGTTATGTAAGGGGGTCACTCTTGTTGTGCTTACGTTGTTAAACGTTAAGCCCGTTGTACTGTTATTATATCACATACCCCCTTGACTTATTATCAGGGCTTGCCACTTGATCGCGTCTATACGGCTGTCACGGTCTCTAAGACTATCGCGGAGCGGCGGTATGCTCGATTGATCATTCGGGTGTTTAGCCTGATCGCGGGGATGCCCTATGCGGTCTTTGAGGGACTATGCGGGCTGCGGGAGCCTAGGCGGATACCGGGGGTTAAGCTGCCCCCGATGCGGGGTATACCTCGGCGATGCAGGACCGTGATTCGAGAATACCTCATGCAGTGCATGGGTGACCTATCGGAGTGCGGTAGTTCGAGGATAGACGCGCATTGATCTGCGGCGAGTGGTGTTATACCCGTAGTTCACAGGTATGTATGCGAGGACGTACGTACGAGAATACGACAGAAAGTTTGGAAAGGAAGAAAGAGGTGATTTTTCCACGGAAAAGTTTCCGGTTTTTGTGAAGGAAAAAGGTTCGTTAGTGGGAATTGGATTCCCAGATTTGGTTTTTGGACTTCTTAGATTATATTAGAATTATGGAATTTTATTTTCGGAAATGGTCACGTGGGGCCCACGGGAGAAATTCTGATTTTGTAGAGCCCGCTTGATTTTGAGATTTTGGCGTTATGGATATTTTGGAAGACGAAATATTTTGGGCCGAATCGGGGCGACACGTGTCACCCCAATGTGGCACCCTTGGGCGAAATATGTTTGTCTGGCACTTTGGTTAGAGTCGTTTTTAAAGCGTTACCTAACTACGAAGGGTAAATTCCGCTATGTCTTTTCTTATTTTTGCGGATTTTTCAGAAAGCGAAACATTTTGGACCAACGGGAGGGTGGCGTGTGTCACCTCACATTGGAAACAAGTGGGCGCTTAGGGCCGATTGGTGGGCAAGTTGTTGGTTGATATTTGTGTAGATATTTGTGAGGGTTTTAAGGAGTAGGGACTAGGGGCACTTGGGCATATCTTGGCCTCCACTTGCCCACAGCTAGATCTTGGCCATTGGTTGGCCTTTGCTTGCCTATAAATACCCTCCTTTGAAGACTTCTTCATCCATTCCATAATTTCCAAGTCTTGAAAACCTCCTCTCCTCCTTGTTGGTTTCGTCCCTCCTCTTCCTTTGTGAGGCCTTGGCCGAGGTGCACCACTCCTGAGGCCTTGGCCGAGGGTACACTCCTAGTGGTGTGCCGTGAGGTACCCCCCCCTTTGTGGTGTAGAAATACTCTCAAAAGTATTGTTATAATGCCCAAATTACCTTAGCCGTATACCTTGTTGTATTCTAAGGTTATACCTATACGAAAAGCCCAGAAATACTATTATACTTCCCGTCAGTCACAAAACCGAAACCCTAGGAAAATCTCCATAGTCCGTTGGAGTATTGTGTAGAAGTTGGTTAGAACTTCTAAGGGTGGTTTAGAGCGGGTTGGAGCGCTCGGAGTTGGAGCTAAACGATTGCCCAGGATCGACTTTATACTTGGATAATTATGGGCTTATCGAGGTAGATATCTTGTCCCCCTATTGTAATTGGATATTACATGTTGTAGGAAATTATAGTTGAAGTATACTATGTATATAACTGAACATAGCTTGTGGAAATGTCTTTGGACTTAAGCCTGAAGCCGAATCAACTGTTTTACATAGGGTCGTATTCAGATGAACTTGTGTAGTAATCTTGTGGAGTAGAATTGTACCGTTCGGGTTAGATGTATAACCCACTGGTTGGCTTGGTAGCGGCCCAGTTAGAGGAGAGATTTCTGCTGTTGCGGGAGAGTCTTGCCGAATTTTCGTAGAATGTTCTGCGATAAGGTCTAAATGTTAATAAGCGCCTTGTGGCCTTATAGGTTGAAGTACTACGTGTGGCGCGTTCTACTTGGCTTAAGGAGTAGCCGACAGTTGGGAGTACTTGGAGCGTTTTGCTATTAGTCGATACTCGTCGCGAGGTATGTGAACCTCTTCCTATCTCTTCTAGCATGATATGTGTGAACTATGTAGTACGGTGAGCGTCATGTACTAAATGTATTTGATGGGTGTAAAACATAAAGTGTTATAACGGCTTTATGGGAAGTTGGTTATAACGACTTTATGTTGGTAAGAAAATACATGTGGTTTTAAAAGGTAATCGATTTGAACTATAAGCGGCTTGTTATGTGTTAATAAAGAACTTGAAGTATTTCAAAAGAGTTTTGAATCATTTTGAGAGAGAAGTAATACTTGATTTGTTTTGAAAACTTAAGAGTTATACTAGCTTTATGGAAAGTTAGGTATAACGTCTTAAGAATGTTTCTTGATTTTGGAAATCAGAATGTGTATCGACAAACCAACTGCAGCGTTAATAAAAAAATGTTTTGTGATTAAGTATTATTAAAACCAAGAGAAACTTCCATCTGCATGAAGCTAAGATGAGACAAAATGATATTTCCTAGATCATGGTCATTGTAATAAGATTGTTGTAAACAAGAATATCCTACTCACATATAAGACTTATGTTTCTCAGATTGTTTAAAAGAGAATTATATTCTTAAATGAATAAGACTATGAACTACGAAACCTTTCTAAATAAGAAACATGAACATTTGAAATTAGGCAAACTTGGACGTTTGGAAAATAATGTTGTTACTTGAGTTTTACAAAGAGAAGTGTTTTGATTTACTTCAAAAGATAATCACTATATTTTCATATACTACGGGTATTGTGTGACTTTTGTGAAAGTAACGTATCTTTTAAAGAGTTAATGTATGAAGTACTTTGGGGATAAAAACCCGATCTTGTTAATCATATAGTAGGAAGTACCTTGTGTGAACAACTTGATTGTATTGGTTTGTGATAGCCTTATAATACTTTCTTGTTGCTTTGATAAGTAAACGTGTTAGGATGCTACGTGTGTTAGTATCTTGTGATGTTTGTGTAAAGGGTTTCCCTTGATTGTGCTTATTAACTATCGATCGTTATGATAGTATTGTGGCATTCATCTCTTGAGATGATTCCGGAGTTAAGCGCCCTCCGACGCGGGGTAGACTCAGTGGTCGATGGACTATGATTCGAGAATACCTCACGCAGTCCGGGGCCTATCGCGAGCTACGAGAGTTCGAGTTAGTGTGCGTCCTTTATGGGCATGCGGTCGCTTGTGGCCATGCGGACTCGGAAGTCGGGGCGATGCCGGAGTAGCTACCCTCGATGCGGAATGCCTCATGCGGGCGAAGAGATTGGCCTATGCGGGTGCGGGAAGTTCGAGGACTAGACGCGCGCATTAGATCTGCGGGCAAGTGGCGGCTTTGATCATGTGATGCAGACGGATCTTATGATCTGATTCATGACCTTGTTGGTACTGTGGGTGTTAGTAGTCGGCTATGCCTTCGTACTTACCCCGTACGGTGTTATTATGGCACAGGTGGGACCTGGTGTTCATGTGTGTTCCTTGGTGCTTTTATATCATAAACTGCCGGCAGTGAGGAATGTGTCCCACGGGCACGATTGATGTTGTGGGCGTGAGACCCACTGTTATGTTCTTTTGTGATGACTTGAGGGCGTGAGTCCCTGACTTGATATGACTGCTTAGTTATTGTAAAACTGTAGCTTGGTTATCATACATGTCTCCTGCTTTGTATAGACTACTATGATTTCATTTACAGTATTTATTTTCAGTTTCACATACTCGGTACCTGTTGTACTGACCTCCTTCGGGGGGCTGCGTTCATGCCGCAGGTTGAGGTACACCAGTCGTTGATCCTAGCTCTCAGGGTCACAGTTTCAGCGTTTGGGAAGCTCCGTTTCTCCGGAGGCTTATCAGTGGTATAGTCCCCTGTCGTAGTAAGTGTTTACATTCAGGGGTTTGGCGGGGCCCCAATCGCCACGGTTGTCGTATCATTCTTAGAGTGCATGAAATCTTGTTGTGGCGGGGTTTGTAAAAAGGATTAAACTGTTCATGTTAAAAGTTGTCATTTATACATATGCCGAAAGGCAAGTTCTTCTCATATTATTGTTTAATATTTCATAATATGTCTTGTATCGTTTATGTTCGTGATTACTCGATGTTGTGTCACTAGGGTGCGGGGTAAGGCACCATCCGGGCGATTTGGTCGTGACAAAAGTGGTATCGAGCGATTAATCCTCGGAAAGTGTCTGAGACGTATCGATCCGAAGTCTTGATTATCGGTGTGTTGTGCACCACGCCAATAATCAGGAGGCTATAGGATATTTTAGGATTGGTTTCTATTCTTCTCACTCTGAGATCGTGCCTTAGAGCTGTGTTGTAAGTTGGACCCTCTAACGTATTTCTTTCCCTTACCGTTGTGCCTCCGCGTAGGGCAACCCGGGCCCAGGAGGCAAAGCGTAGAGGCTGCGAGTAGAGTTCAGAGGGTTGAGAGGGCACATGCCCAATCATTACCTAGGGTAGTGCTTCATTCGGGGATTTCTGCGACGTCACTAGCCCCAGAAGTTTAAGCGATGCGGCGATTCCTCTGCGTCCATGATATTTGAACCTTGGTTCCACGGCCAAGAGCGGTGAATATAGATCGCATGGCGACCACTGTTACTAGCTATGGATTTGGCTACCGGAGATTATACCGATGTACCACGAGTCTTGATGACTACCTAAGAGAGGGTGTGCAAGAGTAATTCTTGATTGGGCTTGAGCATGGCACGTATGCGGGCTTATGTGCGTGGCGAAAAAGCGTAGAGATCGGCGGGTTAACCAAGGGCGAGAAGAGGGCGGAAGCGTGAGTCCTTGGTAACTTTCAAGGTGAGTATACCTTAAGTGCTATGTTACGATAGCGATGTGTTATTTGTGATTTGAAATCATGGTTGTTTAACCGAGTAAGATTTTGGGGGATAGAGAAAGTGTGAGCCTTAGAGCTTTATACGTAGAGACCTTAGAGGTGAGGCCATCTCGAGAAGAAGGTGTAGGGTTATGTTTTACCCTTATAGGAGTGCATAGTGCACGTGAGCTATGTTACGGGATAAGTCCCTGAGTAGTGTGGCATGAAAGAGGATAGTTGAGCTAAGAAGACCGCTAGGTTTTCGTAACGTGATTAGTGAGAGTTTTCCTTCAGGGAGCTAGCGTTTCGCGCGTTGCCGGGTCGGGTTGAGGCCACGTTGCGGGTCAACCCGCGGCATGTTTGGTGGTAAGTCGGTTGTGGTGGTCCCGCCTTGTGATAAGTCACGAGGGTGTTAGGCGAGTTTAGTTAACCAACGTGCGATTTCATGAATGCGTTCGACCGATGGTTGGGCCGAGGAGGTCAGCCGTGTTGTCTTCTAGCAACGACCGTTTACTCGGCAGAGGGTTATGCGAGATGATATATCAGAAAAGTTGTAAGGCTGCACGAGGTGCCTACCTTCACCTTATGACAGACAGTGGAGCCCAGGGAACGGCTGTTTTTGTTTCTGGAAGTTTTGCCAGGCAGGGTTAAGGACTCAGGTGAGTCTCAGAATCGCATTCGCCCTCGGGCCAGTGTGTGGATTTCAGGGGTAGTTGTGAGGATTGTTGTCTCGCATGGAGAGGCGTTTAAGCTACCATTCCGGTGTTCGGATGTCGCCTTACGAAGCCTTGTAGGGCGAAGTGTAAGTTGTCGGTCGATTGGTTCGATGTTGGCAAGGTTGAGATAGTTGGATCGAGCTTGTTCCAGTATCGTGGATAGGGTAAAGCTCATCTAGAAGAAGTTACGGCGGCTCGGAGAATCGTGCGGATGATCGGCGGCGCTTAGAGTTCGAGTTGACGGTCGGTCTTCTTGAAAGTACCACCGGACGGTGTGGCGTGAAGCGAAGGAACTTAGCCCGAGTTACTTTGGGCCTTTTGAGTTCATGTGAAGAATAGGCCAGGTTGCCTATATGTTAGCAATTGCCGTCCGACTTAGGAGGCAGTACGTCCGGTCTTTCGTATTATTATGTTCGGGAAAGTATCGAAGATCCATCCAGAATGTTCCCAGTTAATGATGCCCACGTAAAGAGATAGTAACCCCGAGTTTTGGAAACTAAAGCAGTATCAGAAATGTGGTAAGGGTTCGAGTGTACGACAGCTTCAGTGATCGCAAGCAGCCCGGTACCATTTGTTGGGTCGTCGGAGCTAGGCTCGCGGCAAAGTGACAAAAGTGACTAAAGAAGTATATTTTTAACCCCGGGAAGAGGTATTTGTGGTGATGTTAGAGGTGTTTCCTCGTAGACTTGGATATAAGTATGTTGCGCAGGTATTTCTGTGGCCAGGTATGGCAGGATTGTTTCGTAAGTATAGTAGTGAAGACTATACTGGCGCACGTATGTTTTGAGACTTAGAAGGAACATTCGGGACGAATGTTTCTAAGGGGGGAAGAATGTTATACCCCGTAGTTCCTGGGTATGTATGCGAGGACGTACGTACGAGAATACGACAGAAAGTTTGGAAAGGAAGAAAGAGGTGATTTTTCCACGGAAAAGTTTCCGGTTTTTGTGAAGGAAAAAGGTTCGTTAGTGGGAATTGGATTCCCAGATTTGGTTTTTGGACTTCTTAGATTATATTAGAATTATGGAATTTTATTTTCGGAAATGGTCACGTGGGGCCCACGGGAGAAATTCTGATTTTGTAGAAGCTTTGATTTTGAGATTTTGGCCGTTATGGATATTTTCGGAAGACGAAATATTTTGGACGAATCGGGGGGCGACACGTGTCACCCCCATGTGGCACCCTTGGGCCGAAATATGTTTGTGCACAACACCCGGTTAGAGTCGTTTTTCGACGAAACGTTCTACCTAACTTACGAAGGGTAAATTCCGGCTATGTCTTTTCTTATTTTTGCGGATTTTTCCGAGAAACGAAACATTTTGGACCAACGGGAGGGTGACATGTGTCACCCTCACATTGGAAGCAAGTGGGGCGGCTTAGGGACGATTGGTGGGCAAGTTGTTGGTTGATATTTGTGTAGATATTTGTGAGGGTTTTAAGGAGTAGGGACTAGGGGGCACTTGGGCATATCTTGGCCCTCCACTTGCCCCCCACTTGGCTAGATCTTGGCCATTGGTTGGCCTTTGCTTGGCCTATAAATACCCTCCCCCTTTGAAGACTTCTTCATCCATTCCATAATTTCCAAGTCTTGAAAACCTCCCTCCCTCCTTGTTGGTTTCGTCCCTCCCCTCTTCCTTTGTGAGGCCTTGGCGAAGGTGCACTCCTGAGGCCTTGGCGAAGTACACCCACTCCTAGTGGTGTCTTGTGAGGTACCCACTTTGTGGTGTAGAAATACTCTCAAAAGTATTGTTATAATGCCCAATTACCTTAGCCAGTATACCTTGTTGTATTCTAAGGTTATACCTATCTGAAAAGCCGAAATACTATTATACTTCCGTCGGTCCACAAAACCGAAACCACAGGAAAATCTCCATAGTCAGTTGGAGTATTGTGTAGAAGTTGGTTAGAACTTCTAAGGGTGGTTTAGAGCGGGTTGGGCGCTCGGAGTTGGAGCTAAACGATTGCCGGGATCGACTTTATACTTGGATAATTATGGGCTTATCGAGGTAGATATCTTGTCCCTATTGTAATTGGATATTACATGTTGTAGGAAATTATAGTTGAAGTATACTATGTATATAATCAACATAGCTTGTGGAAATGTCTTTGGACTTAAGCTGAAGAATCGAATCACTGTTTTACATGGGATGTATTCTGATGACTTGTGTAGTAATCTTGTGGAGTAGAATTGTACCGTTCGGGTTAGATGTATAACCCCACGGTTGGCTTCGTAGCCGGCCAGTTAGAGGAGGAGATTAACGTTGCGGGGAGGTCTTTGCAATTTTCGGTAGAATGTTCTGCGATAAGGTCTAAATGTTAATAAGCGCCTTGTGGCCTTATAGGTTGAAGTACTACGTGTGGCGCGTTCTACTTGGCTTAGGAGTAGCGGCGGTTGGGAGTACTTGGGCGTTTGCTATTAGTCGATACTCGTCGCGAGGTATGTGAACCTCTTCCTATCTCTTCTAGCATGATATGTGTGAACTATGTAGTACGGTAGACGTACATGTACTAAATGTATTTGATGGGTGTAAAACATAAAGTGTTATAACGGCTTTATGGGAAGTTGGTTATAACGGCTTTATGTTGGTAAGAAAATACATGTGGTTTTTAAAAGGTAACTGATTTGAACTATAACTGGCTTGTTATGTGTTAATAAAGAACTTGAAGTATTTCAAAAGAGTTTTGAATCATTTTGAGAGGAGAAGTAATACTTGATTTGTTTTGAAAACTTAAGAGTTATACTAGCTTTATGGAAAGTTAGGTATAACGTCTTAAGAATGTTTTACTGATTTTGGAAATCAGAATGTGTATCGACAAACCACTGCAGCGTTAATAAAAGGAAATGTTTTGTGATTAAGTATTATTAAAACCGGTAGAAACTTCCATCTGCATGAAGCTAAGATGAGACAAAATGATATTTCTAGATCATGGTCTTTGTAATAAGATTGTTGTAAACAAGAATATCCTACTCACATATAAGACTTATGTTTCTCAGATAGTTTAAAAGAGAATTATATTCTTAAATGAATAAGACTATGAACTACGAAACCTTTCTAAATAAGAAACATGAACATTTGAAATTAGGCAAACTTGGACGTTTGGAAAATAATGTTGTTACTTGAGTTTTACAAAGAGAAGTGTTTTGATTTACTTCAAAAGATAATCACTATATTTTCATATACTACGGGTATTGTGTGACTTTTGTGAAGGTAACGTATCTTTTAAAGAGTTAATGTATGAAGTACTTTGGGGATAAAAACCCGATCTTGTTGATCATATAGTAGGAAGTACCTTGTGTGAACAACTTGATTGTGTTGGTTTGTGATAGCCTTGTAATACTTTCTTGTTGCTTTGATAAGTAAACGTGTTAGGATGCTACGTGTGTTAGTATCTTGTGATGTTTGTGTAAAGGGGTTTCCCTTGATTGTGCTTATTAACTATCAGTCGTTATGATAGTATTGTGGCATTCATCTCTTGAGATGATTCAGGGTTAAGCGCCTCCGTCACGGGGTAGACTCGGCGGTCGATGGACTATGATTCGAGAATACCTCATGCAGTCCGGGGGCTATCGCGAGCTACGAGTTCGAGTTAGTGTCGTCCTTTATGGGCATGCGGTCCTTGTGGCCATGCGGACTCGGAAGTCGGGGCGATCGGGAGTAGCTACCTCGATGCGGGAATGCCTCATGCGGGCGAAGAGATTGGCCTATGCGAGCTGCGGGAAGTTCGAGGACTAGACGCGCATTAGATCTGCGGGCAAGTGGCGGCTTTGATCATGTGGCCAGTGCAAGCAGATCTTATGATCTGATTCGCGACCTTGTTGATGCGTAGGTGTTAGTAGTCGGCTATGCCTTCGTGCTTACCCGTCACGGTGTTATTATGGCACAGTGGGACACGGTGTTCATGTAGGTTCCTTGGTGCTTTTATATCATAAAGCTGCGGTGAGGAATGTGTCCCACGCACGATTCTTTGTTGTGGCGTGAGACCACTGTTATGTTCTTTTGTGATGACTTGAGGCGTGAGTCACGACTTGATATATTGCTTAGTTATTGTAAAAGCGTAGCTTGGTTATCATACATGTCTCTGCTTTGTATAGACTACTATGATTTCATTTCTGATGTTATTTTGATTTCACATACTCAATTACTGTTATCGACCTCCTTCGAGGCTGCGTTCATCCGCAGTTGAGGTACACCGATCGTTGATCCTAGCTCTCGGTCACGATTTAGCGTTTGGGAAGCTCCGTTTCTCGGAGGCTTATCGGTGGTATAGTCCCTGTCGTAGTAAGTGTTTACATTCGGGGTTTGGCGGGGCCCTGTCGCCCGTGGTTGTCGTATCATTCTTAGAAGTGCGTAATCTTGTTGTGGCGGGGTTTGTAAAAAGTTAAAGCTCATGTTAAAAGTTGTCATTTATACATATCTTGAAAGGCAAGTTCTTCACATATTAATGTTTCAAATATCATAATATTTCTTGTATCGTTTATGTTCGATTACTCGATGTTGTGTCACTAGGGTGCGGGGTAAGGCACGATCCGCGGGCGATTTGGTCGTGACAAGTGGCGGCCGATCGTGTAGTGCGGTCTAGAAAGACCTCGTGATACGATTTATGACATTTTTGTGCTGGGTCTTAGTAGTCGGCTATGCCTTCGTACTTACCGTGCGGTTCTATTGTGATGACTTTGAGGCGTGAGTCCACGACTTGACATGCTTATTTATTGTGAAGCGTAGTTTGGTTATCATACATGTCTCTGCTTTATATAGACTACTATGATTTCATTTCTGATTTATTTTCGATTTCACATACCGGTACTGTTGTTATCGACCTCCGGGGGCTGCGTTCATCTGCGAGTAAAGGTACACCGATCGTTAATCTTCGCTCTTAGGAGTCACATGATTCGTTTGGGAAAGCTCCGTTTCTCGGAGGCTTGTCTTGGTATAGTCCCTTGTTGTTGTAGGTGCTTACATTCGAGGTATGGCGGGGCCACTGTCCGTCGTTGTTGTCATATCATTCGTAAGTGCATGTAATCTTGTTGTGGCGGGGTTTGTAAAAAGGATTAAAGCTGTTCATTTGTAAGAGTTGTTATTTTTATATATCCGAAAAGGCAAGTTTTCCTCAGTTCTTGTTTCGTACTTCATTGGTTTCATGTATGTGTTTTATGTTCGTGATTACTCGATGTTGTATCACTAGGGTGCCGGGTAAGGCACGATCCACGGGCAGGTTGGTCGTGACAAAGTGGTATCGAGCGATTAATCCTCGGAAAGTGTCTACTGACCGTATCTAGTAGAGTCTTGATTATCGGTGTGTTGTGCACCACCAATAATCGGAGGCTATAGGATATTTAGGATTGGTTCTATTCTTCTCACTCGAGATCGTGCCTTAGAAGGTGTTGTAAGTTGGACCCTCTAAACGTATTTCTTCCCTTACCGCTATGCCTCGCGTGGCAACCGGGCCCGGGAGGGCAAAGCGGCCGGAGGCTGCGAGTAGAGTTCGAGAGGGTTACGTGAGCACAGCTCACTCATTACGAGGTAATGCTTCATTCGAGGATTTCTGCGGCGTCACTAGCCCTTGATAAAGTTTAGCGGCGGCGATTCCTCTGCGGCCATGATATTTGAACCTTCGGTTCCACGATCGAGAACGATGAACTTAGAATGCAAGCGACCACATTACTAGCTATGGATTTGGCTACGGAGTATCTGGATGTCTGCGAGTTTTGATGAATATCAACGAGAGGGTTGTGCAAAGTAATTCTTGATTGAAGCGAGCATGGCACGTATGCGGGCTTATGCGCGGCCGGCCAAGCGTAGAGATCGGCGGTTTAACAAAGGGCGGCGAGAAGAGGGCGGGCGGCAAGGTCCTTTGGTAACTTTCGGCGAGTCGCCTCGCGGCCGAATTAGATATGCACCTCGCCCGGTCTGCGGTGGTCTTCCACGGATTTCGGGCGTTCGGGTATGCGGGAGTTGGTCGAACTCGGGGCTTCCGGTTCACGATGTATGAGCGTCGTCCGGGAATGTCGTCTTTTAGTTGGTACTTGTTGTACCTATGACCGTCGAGTCGATGTCGAAAGAGTGTCCTAGTAGGAGGACTTAGCCTTCAGTTCGGTGGGTAGTTCGTCATCTTCCTAGCTATGCGCCTTCTGGGCGGGTTTGATTAGAACAACTAAGGGGAGTGAAACAGTGAATCTGGTATATCTTTAACCTCAGAGATTAGTATTGTGTGATGAGATGAGTATATCTTAAGTGTTATGTTCGGATAACATAAGTGTATTGTGATTAGAAATCATGGTTAATTCTGGGAAAGATTGGGGATAAGGAAAAGTGTGAGCCTTAGAGCTTTATACGTAGAGACCTTAGAGGAAAGGCCATCTCGAGTAAAAGGCGTATGTTTGACCACTTGTCGGAGTGCATAGTGCACGTGAGCTATGTTTGTGGGGTAAGTCACGAGTAGTGTGGAATGAAAGAGGGTAGTTGAGCTAAGAAGACCGCTAGGTTTCGTAACGTGATTTGTGAAATTGTTCCGGATCGGGGAGCTAGTGTTTTGCGCGTTGCCGGGGCGGGTTGAGGACATGTTGCGGGTCAACCCGCGACTGTTTATGGTGGGGTCGGTTGTGGTGGTCGCCTTGTGGTAAGTCACGAGGTGTTAGGCCCAAGTTTAGTTAACCACGTACAAGTTCGTGGATGCGTTCGACCGATGGTCGGGCGATGGGGTCGGCGTCGTGTCTTTCAGTCAAGACCGTTTACTCGGCAGAAGGTTATGCGAGACGTTATATCAGAAAGGTTGTAAGGCTGCACGGGGTGCCTACCTTCACCTTATGACAGACAGTGAAGCCCAGGTTGTGGCTATTTTCATTTTCTGAAAGTTTTACGAGCGGGGTTGGGAACTCAGGTGAGTCTCAGAATCACGTTCGCCCTCGGGCCAGTGTTTGGATTTCAGGGGTAGTTGCAAGGATTGTTGTCTCCTGTTGAAGGAGTGTTTTAAGCTACCGTTTCAGTGTTCGGATGTCGCCTTATGAAGCCTTGTAGGGGCGGAAGTGTAAGTTGCCGGTCGATTGGTTCGACGTTGGCAAGGTTCAGATAGTTGGTTCATACGTGTTGGCGAGGATGTGGATAGGGTGAAGCTTATCCAGAAGAGGTTTTTGGCAGCTCAGAGGAATCGTGCGGATTATCGGCGACGACGCTTAGAGTTCAGGTTGACGGTCGGTCTTCTTGAAGGTACCACCCCGGATAGGGTGTAAGAGGAAACTTAGCCCGAGTTACGTTGGGCCTTTTGAGTTCATGTGAGGGATAGGCCAGGTTGCCTATATGTTAGCATTTGCCGTCCGATTTAGGAGGCAGTACGTCCGGTCTTTCGTATGGTTATGTTCGGGAAAGTATCGGAGATCCATCCAGAGTGTTCCCAGTTAATGATGACCACGTTAGGGATAGTAACCCCGAGTTTTGGAAACTGAAGCAGTATCAGAATGTGGTAAGAGTTCGAGTGTACGACATCCTCAGGGATCGCATGCAGTCCGGTACCATTTGTTGGGTCGCCGGAGTGACACTAGAACCTCGCGGCAAAGTGACAAAAGTGGTACCATTTGTTGGGTCGCCTGAGAAGGTTAATGCCTCAGGCAAGGTGACAAAGTGGTATCTACGACGAGTAAAGAGAGAAGCGAGCATGTATGGCGAGCATAGATGTGATCATTTCTTTTGTAAAGAGAAGGTGCGAAGGAAGTATATTTTAGACCCCGGTGAGAAGTGTTTTGTGGTGATGTTAGAGGTGTTTCCTCGTGGACTTGGATGTAAGCAGTTTGCGCAAGTTGTTTCTGTGGCCATTGTGGCAGGATTGTTTCGTAAGTATAGTAGTGAAGACTATACTGGCGCACGTTTGTTTTGAGACTTAGAAGGAACATTCGGGACGAATGTTTCTAAGGAGGGGAGAATGTTATACCCCGTATTTCGGGTATATGCGTGGGGCGTGCGTAGAAAAATTTGAAGTTTAAAGTTGGCTTGGCGAAAATTATTTTGTTCATAACACGGTTAGAGTCATTTTTTTTAAAGCGTTTCCCTGACTTTCGAAGGGAAATTCCGGCTATGTCATTTTTAATTTTTGCGGATTTTTCCGAGAGACGAAACATTTTGGACCAACGAGAGGGCGACACTTGTCACCCTCTAATTGGAGCACGTTTGGGGCGGTAAAGGGGTGGACGAATGGCCATTGTTTGGTCAAGGGGTTGGTAGGATATTTTGGTGGTAGATGGATAAGGTGCACTTGGCAAGATTTTGGCCCTACACTTGCCTTGCACTTGGCATGATCTTGGCCATTGGTTGGCCTTTGCTTGACCTATAAATACCCATCCCCTTTGAAGACTTATTCATCCATTCTACAAATCTCTAAGTGTTAAAATCCTCCCCCTCTCTTAGTAGTGTTCTCGTCCAACACCATCCCCCTCCTCTTTGTGGTGCTAGCCGTGGGGTACCCCCCCTAGCCTAGTTGTTTTCGTATAATACCCCCCTTTGTGGTGTAGAAATACTCTCCAAGTATTGTTATAATGCCCAAATTACCTTAGCCGTATGCCTTGTAGTATTCTAAGGTTATACCTATACGAAAAGCCCAGAAATACTATTATACTTCCCGTCAGTCACAAAACCGAAACCCTAAGGAAAATCTCCATAGTTAGTTGGAGTGTTAGATAGAAGTTGGTTAGAACTTCTAAGGGTGGTTTGGAGCGGGTTGGAGCGCACGGAGTTGGAGCTAAACGTTGCCCAGGATCGACATCTATACTTGGATAATTATGGGCTTATCGAGGTAATTATCTTGTCCCCCTATTGTAATTGGAAATTACATGTTATTGGAATATATAGTTGAAGTATACTATATATAGAACTGAACATAGCTTGTGGCAATGTCCTTGGACTTAAGCCTGAATTTAAAGATGAGAACTGAACTGTAATTACGTAGGACGGTATTACAGTAGACTTGTGTAGTTTGACGGGTAGGGAAGGGCTGCCCAATTTACCGTAGAACCTTGCATCTAGATTTATTCTACTGAGTAGTCTAGACTTTGATAGACTTGTATAACCTGTATAGGTTGAATGTTCTGCGAGTAGCATGTGCTACTTGAGGAGGTGGACCAGGCTAGCCGGGTTATAGCCGTGGAGCGATTTGCTTTTAGTCGATAATCGTCGCGAGGTATGTGAACCTCTTCCTATCTCTTCTAGCATGATATGTGTATAACTATGTAGTACGGTAGACGTACGTGTGTTAATTGAACGTAGTTATGCAGCAATGTCTTTTGACTTAAGCCCGAATAATAATAATCTTGAAGTAGTTGAGAGAATTAAAGCTGTTTTTAAAGAAGAGTAATACTTGGTTTTAAAAGCTTAAGAGTTATACTAGCTTTATGGGAAGTTAGGTATAACGGCAAGAGTGATAAAACAAATGATTTATTTATTTTAGAAGTTAAGAGACTTGATCTTGTAAGATAAGAGACTTAACTTAAATAAATGAATTTTGTGTGAAACCTCGTTAAGTGAGTAATGAGTACTTGATTTTAAAAAGGGATAATGTTTCTTGATTTGAAATCGGAATGTGTATCGACAAACCATTTGCGGCGTTAATAAAGGGAAATGTTTTGATTAATGAAGTATTAATAAAACCGGAGAAACTTCCATCTGCATAGAAGCTAAGATGAGACAAAATGATATTTCTAGATCATGGTCTTTGTAATAAGATTGTTATAAATAAGAATATCCTACTCACATATAAGGCTTATGTTTCTTAGATGGTTTAAAGAGAATTATATTCGTAAATGAATAAGGCTATGAACTCTGAAACCTTTCTAAAATAAGAAACGTGAACATTTGAAATTAGGCAAACTTGGACGTTTGGAAAATAATGTTGTTACTTGATTTTACAAAGGTAAGTATTTTGGTTTACTTAAAAAGACAGTCACTCTATTTTATTGTGTGACTTATGTGAAAGCAACGGATCTTTTAAAGATTTAATGTATGAAGTACTTTGGGGATAGATACCCGATCTTGTTAGTAGAAAGTACCTTGTGTGAATAACTTGATTGTATTGGTTTGTGATAGCCTTGTAATACTTTCTTGTTGATTTGATAAGTAAACATGTTAGGATGCTACGTGTGTTAGTATCTTGTGATTGTTATGTAAGGGGGTCACTCTTGTTGTGCTTACGTTGTTAAACGTTAAGCCGTTATCTTGTTATTATATCACATACCCCGACTTATTATACCAGGGCTTGCCACCCTTGATGCGGTCTATACGGCTATGCGGTCTCTAAGACTATGCGGAGCGGCGGTATGCTCGAGATTGATCATTCAGGTGTTTAGCCGATCACGGGGATGCCACTATCACGGTCTTTGAGGGACTATGCGGTCTTTGAGGGACTATGCCGGCTGCGGGAGCCTAGGCGGATGTAACGCCCCGAACCCGGGCCCGTTACTGGTGCCTTACCCCGGGCACCCTAGTGATACAACATCAGAGAAAACCAGCGGAAAATAAAACACGAGTCATGAAACAAGAGATATAATAATAAGCAAAGCAACCAAAGCGGTTGCCTTCAGTATATACATAAAACACGAGCAGTTTAATCCTTTACAACCACACTTGCAGATTACTGCACCTAAGATTTACAACGACTATGACGGGACGGGGCCACGCCATACCACGAATGTACAGAACCTACAACTCGGAAACACATACCAAAAGATAAGCCTCGGAGAAAGCGGAGCTTCCACTCTGTTGGCGTGATCCTATGGCGAGGATCCACGACCGATGTACCTCACTGCGGCGTGACGCGGCCCCGAAGGAGGTCGATGCAACAGTACCAAGTATGTGAAGCGTAAAAATCAGTAAATGAAATCATAATAGTCTAGATAAAGCGGAGACATGTATGATAACCAAACTACGATTCACAACATAATAGCGATCATGTCAAGCCGGGGACTCACGCCTCTAGTCATCCTCCGTGCGTGGAACTCTTTCCTCACCGCGATCTAGGTACAAATCATGTGATATGTATAACGTGTCTCGGCCCATCTTATGGACCCAATATAGAAGCGTGTGGAATACATTCCGGATGAACCGGTAGTCGGTGAAATACATTCCGGATGAACCGTAGTCAAGTGAAATACATTCGGATGAACCGTAGTCAAGTGAAATACATTCCGGATGAGCCGTAATCAAGTGAGATACATTCGGATGAACCGTAATCAAGTGAGATACATTCGGATGAGCCGTGAATCAAGTGAGATACATTCGGATGAACCGGTAGTCGAGTGAACACGATGCTTGCAACAAGGCTATCACACGTAACATGGTCAAGTTTCATAACAATAAGCATAAGCAAGTTACACACAACTCAAGGTACTTTCATTTTATGTCAAAGTCGGGTTTTAACCCTAAAGTACTATATCGTTAAGTCCTTTTAAAGAGATACATTCCTTTTATAAAAGTCACCCGATACCCGTAGTATAAAACTAGAGTGATTCACATTATTAAGTAAACCAGAACACTTTCTTTTTAAACTCAAGTACCAACATTCTTTTCCTAAAGTTCCGGTTTGCCTAATTACAAATGCTCAAGTTCCTCATTTTAGAAAAGGTTTCGTAGTCCATAGTTTTAATCCTTTAAAGCATAATTCTCCTTTAAACGTTTTGAGAAACATATGTCTTATATGTGAGTAGGTTATTCTTGTTTATAATCAATCTTATTAAGCAGCCATGCTCTAGGAAATGTAATATCATTTTGTCTCATCTTAGCTTCATGCAGATGGAGGTTTTCTCTTGGTTTTAATAATACTTCATTAGTCAATACATTTTCCTTTTATTAACGCTGCGGTGGTTTGTCGATACATTCGATTTCGAAATCAAGAAAGCGTTCTTAAGCCGTTATACCTAACTTCCCATAAAGCTAGTATAACTCTTAAGCTTTCAAAACCAAGTACTACTCATTCTTTCAAAGCGATTCATAAATCTTTTGAAATACTTCAAGTTCTTTATTAACACATATCAAGCCGGTTATTATTCAAATCGCTTACCTTTTAAAAACCACAAGGTATTTGCTTATCCACATAAAGCTATTATAACGACTTCCCATAAAGCGTTATAACACTTTATGTTTTAAACCAATCAAATACATTTAGCACATGTCGTCTCTGCGTACTACATAGTTCACATATCATGCTAGAAGAGATAGGAAGAGGTTCACATACCTCGCGACGATTATCGACTAATAGCAAAACGCTCAAGTACCTCAAACCGTCGGCTACTCCTTAAGTCAAGTAGATCACGCCATACGTAGTACTTGACCTCGATAAGCCCAAAATTATCCAAGTTATAAGTCGCTCTGAACAAGGTTTAGCTCCTACTCCGTGCGCTCAAAGCGCTCAAGAAACCCTTGAAGTGTCTACACAACTTCTACTTAATACTTCAACAACGGGTGAAGATTTTCCTTAGGGTTTCGTTTAGTGGCTAAAGGAAAGTATAATCGTATTTTCGGGTTCTACGTATAGAGGGTACCTTGAGAGTACTACAAGGTATTTGGCTAAAGTATTTTGGGCATTACAACAATACTTGTAGAATACATTTCTACCAAGGGGTAGTATTTCGACTAGCACAACTAGGCTAGGGGTTACTCTCGGCTGGGGCACCACAAAGGGGAGAGGGACCCTTCTCGGCCAAAGGCCACAAGGAGGAGGAGGAGAGGCTTGGGGCGAGAGCCACAAGAGGGAGGAGGGATTTCAAGACTTAGACAAAGTGAGGAGTGAATGAATAAGTCTTCACAAGGAGGGTATTTATAGCCAAACCAAAGGCCAACCAATGGCCAAGATCAAGCCATGTGCAAGGCAAGTGTAAGGCGAAGATCAAGCCAAGTGCACCCTAGTCCTACTCTTAAAACCCTCACAAATATCTACCAAAAATATCTTCCCACTTGACACCCTAAACGTCGAGGCCAAACCGCTTGCTTCCAATGTGAGGGTGACACACGTGTCACCCTCCGTTGGTCCAAAATGTTCCGCCGGAAAAATCCGCAAAATACAAAGCGACATAGCGGAATTTTCCCTGCAGTTATGTAAAGCGTTTAGTCGAAAAAGCGACTCTAGGGTGTTGTGCACAAATGTCAATTAGGCGAGCCACTAGGCGGGGTGACACGTGTCACCCTCCTAATGGCCCAAAATAAAACATCTTCGAAAATATCCACAATGGCCAAAATCTAGAAAACAAAGTGGGCCCCACAAAAAGTAAATTTCTCAGTGGGCCCACGTGACCATTTCCGAAAATAAAATTCCATAATTCTAATATAATCAAAGAAGCCCAAATTCCAAATCTGGGAACCCAATTCCCATCAACGAACATTTTCTTTACAAAACCGAAACTTTTTAGTGGAAAAATCACCTCTTTCTTCCTTTCCAATTTTATGTCGTGCTCTCAAATGCGTGCGTCCTCGCATACATACCACGAGAATACGGTATAACATTCTCCCTCTTAGAAACATTCGTCGAATGTTCCTTCTCAAGACGGATATCGATGAAGTTCCTCTAACAAGTTGTCAACGCCTTGCGGCAGCGAAATAACACGTTCTCTTCCTTCCTTACTCGCGTGCCGCTTCTTGAACACTTGAACTCTCCCGATGCGTACCAAACTTCAGTCATTACTTCGCTCCCAAAATCTGCGAGTCACTACCTCCAAACTTGGTCATCTTACTAACCTCAACTTCCTTAAGGCCATTCCGGCCTTTACGAACCGCTTCGTGAGCGAACGTCCACGAACTCATACGATGGTTACCAAAACTTGGGCCTAGCATCCTCGTGACCTGCCACTGGCGGGACCACGAGCTGACCCACCTTAATCCGGCTACGGGTTGACCCGTATCACGTCCTCAACCCGACCACAATCGCGTCCGACCCTCGTTCACGACGGAACGATCCTGCTAAATCACATCATGAAAGCTACCACTTCCATCTCACACTACCCATGGACTTATCACACAAATAAAACCCACGTATACTACGCACTCTGATAAAGGTCAAACATAAAACGAATCTTTTACTCAAGACGACCTTACATCTAAGGTCTCAACTGTAATATTCTAAGGTTCATCATTCCCTCACCCCCAGGCTTACCCTTTTTCCCCAACCAGGTTCCTAAATCACATTTTAGCACAAAGCTATCCGAACATAACACCTAACACATTAACATAACATCAAAACATACAAGCCTCTAGAGGGTTAAGGATATACCTGAAGCTACCGCTCCACTCTAATCGTAAGTCTGCCCTGCAGGGCGCATAACTGTAGAAGGCGATGAACCTGCCACTGATCCGGTAGGCTGCGCCAAGCTGCCGGTACCTCTCCTATAAGCCTGATCTCGTCACATGGCCTCGACGGCGCAGTGAAGCAAGCACCGATAAAGGCGACATTCCCGGGATGATGTTTGCCACATCGTGCCTTTGAGGGGCGTGAATCCTGTTGGCTAGAACCCGTATATCCGTGAACCGAAGCCCGGAGCTCGACCGGCTCGAATACCACTGAGCGCCCCGACGATCGCGGGGACCACTGCATCTTGGTGGAGTACATAACTAGGCTTCTTTGGCGGTCGCCTCGAAAGTTACCAAAGGACCTGCTGCTCGGCCTCTTCTGTGATCTCGGTCATTCCGTCGACCTCTCGTGCCTCACAACCTAGTGCATGAGCTTGTATGCGAGCAATGTCCATGCCCGGTGAAGAGCTACACCGTACAAGCCTCGCCAAGTAATCGTCGGCCCGGTGACGTGGCGGTGTACTCATCCTCCATATCGGCTACCACAGGAACATACCGAGCTAATGAGTCGAACTCACATTGTACTCTCTAACCGCGCGCCTGCCTCAACGTCAAAAATCGCCGGCCGAGACCTCTCATCGTGGGGGCAAGAAATGTGCAAGAAAAGCCCTTGAGAACTTCGTCCCATACGGTGGAAGTGCATGCTCTTCCCGGGACAGCTCCACGAATCAAACCAATCGGCTGCGATCACGCGGTGATGCGAACCAATACCGACTTCGCCTGCGAGGCTCGATCACTCATGATCCGTGTAGGCTTCGGATAAACTCCCGAGGTCGTCCTCGGCTCGATCCATAGAACATTGGCGGGCTACAACTCGTAAAGTCACGTAGCCTCAAACCATGCGCTCGGGGTGAACTACGGTGCTCTTGAATGGGCTGGGCTGCGCATCCGGCTATCCTCATATCGCCACGACCACGACCCGGCCAGGGCCATCTCCTTGTAACCCATATCCTCGCCCCCGGTGTGGGTGGAGGCTCAGTGCTGTGGTCTCAGCGACCACTGCTGACTCTGCGCTTCTAAACTCGCTGGCGGCGTCCAAAACCCGCCGTCAAGCACAACCTCAGTCTTGTCAGGGCTGCGCCTCGTACTCTCTCAGATCTCACTAGCAGCACCCTCGGCTGCCTTGCCCTTCTGGGCACTGGTCGCCTTGCGCGGAGGCATAACTGGTAAAATGAAACACATCAGAGGGGTCCAACTTACAACTCAGCTCTAAGGCACGATCTTAGAAGGAGAAGAATAGAAACCAATCCTACATGTCTTATAGCCTCCTGATTATAGATGTGGTGCACAACACACCGATAATCAAGACTCTACTAGACACGGTCTGTAGACACTTTCCGAGGACTAACTGCTCTGATACCACTTTGTAACGCCCGAACCGGGCGATTCATCGTGCCTTACCCCGGGCACCCTAGTGATACAACATCAGAGAAAACCAGCGGAAAAATAAAACACGAGTCATGAAACAAGAGATATAATAATAAACAGGCCAACCAAAGCGGTTGCCTTGATATACATAAAACTCGAGCAGTTTAATCCTTTACAACCACACTTGCAGTACTACAGACCTCTAAGATTTACAACGACTATGACGGACGGGGCCGCCATACCACGAATGTACAAGAACCTACAACTCGTGGAAACACATACCAAAAGATAAGCCTCGGAGAAAGCAGAGCTTCCCATTACGCTGACGTGATCCTATGGCGAGGATCCACGACCGATGTACCTCTACTGCGGCGAACGCGGCCCCGAAGGTCAAGACAACAGTACCAAGTATGTGAAATCGTAAAAATCAGTAAATGAAATCATAATAGTCTAGATAAGCGGGAGACATGTATGATAACCAAACTACGATTCACAACATAATAGCGATCATGTCGAGCCGGGACTCACGCCTCTAGTCATCCTCGTACGTGGAACTCTTTCCTCACCGCGGCGATCTAGGTACAAATCATGTGATACGTATAACGGTCTCGGCCCATCTTATGGACCCAATATAGAAAGCGTGTGGAATACATTCCGGATGAACCGGTAGTCGGTGAAATACATTCCGGATGAGCCAGAGTCAAGTGAAATACATTCCGGATGAACCGGTAGTCAAGTGAAATACATTCCCGGATGAACCGGTAATCAAGTGAGATACATTCCCGGATGAACCGGTAATCAAGTGAGATACATTCCCGGATGAACCGGTAATCAAGTGAGATACATTCGGATGAGCCGTAGTCGAGTGAACACGACTTGCACAACAAGGCTATCACACGTAACATGGTCAAGTTTCATAACAATAAGCATAAGCAAGTTACACACAACTCAAGGTACTTTCATTTTATGTCAAAGTCCGGTTTTAACCTAAAGTACTACATACGTTAAGTCCTTTTAAAAGAGATACATTCCTTTATAAAAGTCACCCGATACGTAGTATAAAACTAGAGTGATTCACATTATTAAGTAAACCAGAACACTTTCTTTTTAAACTCAAGTACCAACATTCTTTTCCTAAAGTTCCGGTTTGCCTAATTACAAATGCTCAAGTTCCTCATTTTAGAAAAGGTTTCGTAGTCCATAGTTTTAATCCTTTAAAGCATAATTCTCCTTTAAACATTTTGAGAAACATATGTCTTATATGTGAGTAGGTTATTCTTGTTTATAATCAATCTTATTAAGCAACCATGCTCTAGGAAATGTAATATCATTTTGTCTCATCTTAGCTTCTATGCAGATGGAGGTTTCTACTGGTTTTAATAATACTTCATTAGTCAATACATTTTCCTTTTATTAACGCTGCAGTGGTTTGTCGATACACATTCGATTTCGAAATCAAGAAAGCGTTCTTAAGCGTTATACCTAACTTCCCATAAAGCTAGTATAACTCTTAAGCTTTCAAAACCAAGTACTACTCATTCTTTCAAAGCGATTCATAAATCTTTTGAAATACTTCAAGTTCTTTATTAACACATATCAAGCCGCTTATTATTCAAATCGATTACCTTTTAAAAACCACAAGGTATTTGCTTATCCACATAAAGCTATTATAACCGACTTCCCATAAAGCCGTTATAACACTTTATGTTTTAAACCAATCAAATACATTTAGCACGTATGCGTCTACCGTACTACATAGTTCACACATATCATGCTAGAAGAGATAGGAAGAGGTTCACATACCGCGACGATTATCGACTAATAGCAAAAGCGCTCCAAGTACCTCAAACCGTCGGCTACTCCTTAAGTCAAGTAGATCACGCCATACGTAGTACTTGACCTCGATAAGCCCAAAATTATCCAAGTTATAAGTCGCTCCCGAACAAGGTTTAGCTCTACTCCGTGCGCTTCAAAACGCTCCAAGAAACCCTTAGAAGTGTCTACACAACTTCTACTTAATACTTCAACAACGGGTGAAGATTTTCCTTAGGGTTTCGTTTAGTGGCTAAAGGAAAGTATAATCGTATTTTCCGGGTTCTACGTATAGAGGGTACCTTGGAGAGTACTACAAGGTATTTGGCTAAAGTATTTTGGGCATTACAACAATACTTGTAGAATACATTTCTACCAAGGGGGGTAGTATTTCGACTAGCACAACTAGGCTGGGGGTTACTCTCGGCTGGGGCACCACAAAAGGGGAGAGGGACCTTCTCGGCCAAAGGCCACAGGAGGAGGAGGGGAGAGGCTTAGGACGAGAGCCACAAGAGGGAGGGGAGGGATTTCAAGACTTAGACAAAGTGAGGAGTGAATGAATAAGTCTTCACAAGGGAGGGGTATTTATAGCCAAACCAAAGGCCAACCAATGGCCAAGATCAAGCCATGTGCAAGGCAAGTGTAAGGCCAAGATCAAGCCAAGTGCACCCTAGTCCCTACTCCTTAAAACCCTCACAAATATCTACCAAAAATATCTTCCCACTTGTCACCCTCCCGTTGGTCCAAAATGTTCCGCCGCTCGGAAAAATCCGCAAAAATACAAAACGACATAGCCGGAATTTTCCCCTCGCAAGTTATGTAAAACGTTTCGTCGAAAAACGACTCTAATCGGGTGTTGTGCACAAATGTCAATTCGGCCAAGCCACCTAGGCGGGGGTGACACGTGCCACCCTCCTAATGGCCCAAAATAAAACATCTTCCGAAAATATCCACAATGGCCAAAATCTCGAAAACAAAGTGGGCCCCACAAAACCGTAAATTTCTCCCGTGGGCCCCACGTGACCATTTCCGAAAATAAAATTCCATAATTCTAATATAATCAAAGAAGCCCAAATTCCAAATCTGGGAACCCAATTCCCATCAACGAACATTTTTCTTTACAAAAACCGGAAACTTTTTCCGTGGAAAAAATCACCTCTTTCTTCCTTTCCAATTTTACATGCGTGCTCAAATGCGTGCGTCCTCGCATACATACCACGAGAATACGGTATAACATCGGATCTGGGGTTAAGCTTCCCGATGCGGGGTATACCTCGGTGATGCAGGACCGTGATTCGAGGAATACCTCACGCGGTGCATGGGTGACTGTCGCGGGTGCGGTAGTTCGAGGATAGACGCACATTGATCTGCGGGCGAGTGGCCAGCTTCGATCATGTGGTGCGGTCTAGAAAGACCTCGTGATACAGTTTATGACATTTTTGGTACTGTGGGTCTTAGTAGTCGGCTATGCCTTCGTACTTACCCCGTACGGTTCTATTGTGATGACTTTGAGGGCGTGAGTCCACGACTTGACATGATCGCTATTTATTGTGATCGTAGTTTGGTTATCATACATGTCTCCGCTTTATATAGACTACTATGATTTCATTTCTGATTTATTTTCGATTTCACATACCTTTGTTATCTTGACCTCGCCCGGGCTGCGTTCATGCCGCAGGTAAAGGTACACCAGTCGTTAATCTTCGCTCTTAGGGTCACAGTTCAGCGTTTGGGAAAGCTCCGTTTCTCCGGAGGCTTGTCTTGGTATAGTCCCCTTGTTGTTGTAGGTGCTTACATTCAGGGGTATGACGGGGCCCTGTCCCGTCGTTGTTGTCATATCATTCGTAGAGTGCAGAAAATCGCTGTGGCGGTGGTTTGTAAAAAGGATTAAATTGTTCATTTGTAAGAGTTGTTATTTTTATATATGCCGAAAGGCAAGTTTTCCTCAGATTACTGTTTCGTACTTCATTGGTTTCATGTATGTGTTTTATGTTCCGCTGATTACTCTGATGTTGTATCACTAGGGTGCCCGGGGTAAGGCACCAGTCACGGGCCCGGGTTCGGGTCGTGACAAACCTATAATAGTCAGACACGTCTATCAACGTCTAGACTACTCTGTAAACAGTTCTAAGCAGAGGGTCCTCTATTCTACGGAAAATCGGCAAAGACTTCCCTGCGTGAGCTACTCAAGTCTCATGTGAAAGCAATTCTAAGTAAGTATAGTTCAATTATTCTTCTTTTAAACCCTTCTACTGTGATAACAGTTCAATTCTATTCTTTAATATCCTTCAGTGTATCTTATACTCAAATCTATACTATTCTTATGTGTAATATCCAATTACAATAGAAGGACAAGAGTATTTACCTCGATAAGCCCAAAATTATCCAAGTTAAAAGTCGATAGCTCCAAGAAACCTTTAGAAGTTCTTCACAACTTCTACTAAGTACTAAAGGATTTGGGCTAGGGTATTTAGGAATAGTAACTATACTTGGAAGACAACATTTCTACCAAGGGAGGGGGGGTAGGTTTCGGCTAGGACTACTAGGCTAGAGGGGGGGGTGTTTCGGCCAAGGCCTTCCCAAGGGGAGGGGGAAGTGTTGGACGAAAAGCTCACAAGGGAGAGAGAGGGATTTTAGACTTGGAAAGTTTGTTTGTGGATGAAGAACTCTTCATCTTAAGGGGGGTATTTATAGGTCAAGCAAAGGCCAACCAATGGCCAAGATGAAGCCAAGTGCAAGGCAAGTGTAGGGTGAGGATTCACCCAAGTGTCCTTATCCATCTACTACACAAATATCCTACCAACTCCTTGACTTGTGCAAAGGCACAAAAACGTGCCAATCAAGCCTCGAGTTGCCGTCGATGAGGGTGACAAGTGTCACCCTCCCGTTGGTCCAAAATATTTCATCCCTCGGAAAAATCCGCAAAAATTATAAATGACATAGCCGGAATTTACCCTACGCGAGTTTAGTAAAACGTTTCGTCGAAAAACGATTCTTTTTGATAGGTGTGCCCAATCTTTTTCGTCCAATGACTAACCTTAAGGAAAAACCTTTGTACGTATGCCCTCGCGTACATACTCTGGAAATACGGGGTATAACATTCTCCCCTCCTTAGAAACATTCGTCCCGAATGTTCCTTCCCAAGATAGTTAACGATAAAGCTTAAACAGTTTGCAAATGCTACATACGGCCACAAAACAACACTTAAGCACAAATGACCAAGAAAATTTACAAGTAGGAAAGTGAATTACCTGGAGGTGTGGGGAATAGGTGAGGATACTTCTTCCTCATGTCCTCCTCAGCTTCCCACGTCATCTCCTCCCTGAGCTCATTCCGCCACAAGACTTTGACGGAAGCCACGTCCTTGGTCCGCAGATGCCTAACCTGACGATCGATTATCGCAATGGGAACCTCCTCATATGATAACCCCTCGGTCACCTAGACATCGTCAATCGGGTGTACCCTAGATGGATCCCCGATACATCTCCTCAGCATAGAAACGTGAAAAACCGGATGCACTGCCTCCAGATCGGACGGCAGATCCAACTCATAGGCAACCTTGCCTACCCTGCGGACAATCTGATACGGCCCAATGTACCTTGGGCTGAGTTTCCCTTTCTTCCCGAATCTCATCACACCCTTCATGGGTGACACCTTCAGGAAAACCCAATCATCAACCTCGAACTCCAGATGATTTGCATATGACTTCTGTCGACTCTGAGCCGTCAGCAACCGCTCCTGGATAAGTTTCACCTTATCCACTGCCTGCTGCACCAAATCTGGTCCCAATCGCACTCGCCTACATCAAACCATCCTATCGGCGATCTGCACTTCCTCCCATACAAGGCCTCATAAGGCGTCATCTGAATACTGGAGTGGTAGCTATTATTATATGCAATCTCAACTAGAGGCAAATGATCCTCCCAGCTACCCCTGAAGTCGATAACACAGGCTCGCAGCATATCCTCAAGAGTCTGGATAGTGCGATCTGCCTGTCCGTGCATGCGTGGATGGAATGCGACTCGTGCTCACTGCGTCCTAAACCCTTCGGAAAGACCTCCAAGTTAGCGTAATGGGGCTCCTCATGCGATATGATCGAAATAGGGACTCTATGCGATCGACGATCTCTCGGATGTAAAGTCGGCATAATCCTCGGTGAAAAAGTCGTCCTGACGGGAAGAAAGTGGGCTGATTTCGTCAGACTGTCGACGATAACCCATATAGAATCATGTCTCCTCTGAGTGCGAGGTAATCCTGTGATAAAGTCCATGTTGATCACCTCCCACTTCCAGGTCGGGATCTCTATCGTCTGCAACAAACCACTAGGCCTCTGGTGCTCTACCTTCACCTGCTGACAACACGGGCACTGAGATACGAACTCTGCAACGTCCCTCTTCAAGCCATCCCACCAATACACAGATCTAAGGTCGCGGTACATCTTGGTCGACCCTGGATGGATAGAGTAACGCGTGTGCTTCCCCCAAGAACCTGCCCAAGTCACGAAACATCTGGAACACACAACTCGCCCTCAAACCATAGCACCCCATCAAAGTGCTACCTCAGGACCGCTTCCTCACGAAGAGCCGTATCACGATAACGTGTCAAAACTGGATCCTCGAACTGTTGCCTCTTCACCTCCTCGACGATGGAAGACTCGGCAACCTCACGAACTCGAACCCCACTGCTATCAAAATCAATCAAACGGACACCAAGGCTCGCTAACTGATGCAAATCACGAACCATGCCCCTCCTCTCTGGCTGCACATCTGATAGACTCCCCATCGACCTACGACTAAGAGCATCTGCCACAACATTGGCCTTCCCCGGGTGGTACAGGATATCGACGTCATAATCCTTAAGCAACTCTAACCACCGTCTCTGTCGTAAGTTCATCTCCCTCTGGCTGAAGATATACTGGAGGCTCTTATGGTCTGTATAAATATCCACATGAACCCCATACAAATAGTGCCTCCAGATCTTCAAGGCGTGAATCACCGCTGCCAACTCCAAATCATGGGTGGGGTAGTTCCTCTCATGCTTCTTAAGCTGTCGGGATGCGTACGCTATAACCTTACCCTGCTGCATCAACACACATCCCAGCCCGATGCCTGACGCATCACAATACACAACATAACCGTCTGGACCCTCTGGAAGAGTAAGAACGGGGGCGGTCGTCGATCTCTCAAGAATCGAAACCCCGCTCACAAGCATCATCCATCAAACTTGGCCGCTTTCGAGTCACCTAGTCAATGGTGCGAGAGATAGAAGCAAACTTCTCTGAACCACCGATAATAACTCGCAAGGCCCGTAAAATCGCGAACCTCTGCCGGAGTAGGTCTAGGCCAAGTCTGATCGCCGATCTTGGCCGTATCCACTCGAATGCCATCATCCCCGGCAATATGCCCAAGAAAAGCCACCAAGTCAACCAAAACTCACATTTGGAAAACTTGGCGTATAAGCTGCTGTCGGAGAACTCTCGGCCGCAATCGCCAAATGCTCGCATACTCGCGCTCTGGCGAGAATAAACCAAGATATCATCAATGAACACTATCACAAACGTGTCCAAAATGGTTTGAACACTCGGTTCATCAAATCCATGAATACCGCGGAGCATTGGTCAACCCAAAAGACATGACCACGAACTCATAATGCGTCGGGTCCGAATGCGATCGTAGGACATCCGCCTCTCGACTCGTGCTGATGATAGCGATCGCAGATCAATCTTGGAGAAACATCTCGCACCTGCGGTGGTCGAACAAATCATCAATCACAGGAAGGGTATTCGTTCTTAATGGTCACCTTGTTCACCGTAATCAACACACGCGCGCGGCGTCGCCCTTCTTCACGAACAATACGGCGCTCCCGGGGAGAAACACTAGGCTTGATGAAGCCGCTTCTCCGGAAATCTCGCAATGGTCCTTCAACTCTCTCAACTCGGCAGTGCCATTCTCGTATGGCGGAATGGAAATAGGCGAGTGTCCGCAGCGACATCAATACAAAACTCTATCTCCTCTCGGGAGGATACCCGGAGGTCGTGCGGAAACACGTCGGGAACTCTCGACTCTTGAATCGATCGAAATCGCACTGCAGCCTCGTGATCAAACACCGAACGAGATGGTAGATATACCCTTTCGCACCATCTTCCTAGCCTTGAGGTAAGAAATAAACCTACCTCCGGCGTCTGATGTTCTCCCACTCAACAATGGCTCCCAGAAAATGGAACTGTACCACTCTCTCTGCGGTCTACATTGGCATAGCAGAAGCTAACCAATCCATACCCATGATCACGTCGAAATCGGTCATGTCCAACTCTACCAAGTCGGCTAGGTCGACGATCGCATAAGGTCATGGACAAGCCCTATATACCGCCGAGCTACCACCGAATCACCGGCGTAGCTACCTCGAAAGGGTCTATGGACTCGTGCTCTATCCCTATCCTACTAGCAACAAGGGAGATATGTAGGGCGAGTGAACCGTATCTATCAAGGCATACACATCATAATCGGAGATCGATAAGGTACTGTGGCGACATCGGTGAGGCCTCACGGTCTGTCGGTGGACAAGGCATAAATGCGGTTCGAGGACCGCTAGAAGCTGGACCGCGCCACGACCTGCCGCGACCTGCTGGCCCATAAGTACCACGCCTCAAGGCGAGTAATTGTAGGAGATGATGAACGGCAACAGACCTGTAGGTGAGCCTACCACCGCTGCCCCGGCCGGACAGGCCTCGCAAAATGACCTGCGGCCACAAGTATAGCAAGCTCGGAGTAGTACTACAGCTCCACTGAATGGAATCTACCACAACGGACACAGGCGGACCTCGATCGGTTAGCACCCTTACCTCGAAATCGAAGTCCAGGGCCCGACCGCCCGAATACTCGCAGTCGACAATGATGTGGGAGTGCTCAGCTGGTGGGGTGCAAATCTAGGCTAACTGCGAGGCCGCCCACCCGAGAACTACCAAAAGAACCGGCCGTCTTGGCGCTTCGATCTTTGATATCTGTCGACTCGTCGGTCTCTGCGCTCCTCGCATCCAAGTGCATGAGCCTGCATACGGGTAATGTCCATGCCTGGCTGAAGAGCCACACCCGCACAAGACTCGGCCATATAATCATCTAGCCCGGTGACGTAGCGATGCACCCTGTCCTCCATATCCGCTACCAATGCAGGGACATATCGAGCCAAAGAATCGAACTCGACATTGTACTCCCTAACTGTGCGTCCCCTCTGTCTCAGTAACAAAAATCTGTCGGCCCGTGCCCTCCTCATCTGTGGAGGCAAGAAGTGAGTGAGGAAAGCCTCCGAGAACTCATCCCAAGTAGCTGGGGACGCGTGCTCTCCCCGGGATAACTCCCACGAATCAAACCAATCGACTGCGGTATCACGCAGCCGATGCGAACCGAAGATCACGGACTCGGTCTCCGACGCCCTGATCACCCTCATAATCCTCTGTAACTGACGGATGAACTCCTGCGGATCATCCTCCGGCCTCGACCCGTAAAACTCTGGCGGGCTACAACTCAGGAAATCTCGTAGCCTCAAACTATCTGCCCTCGGGTGAACCACGGGTACTACTGGGCTGGGCTGAATCGCCAGATCCAGCCTATCCTCATGTTCGCCCACGATCCGGCGATGGCGCCATCTCCTTGTACCCTAACTCTTCGCCTGTGCCGTGGGACTAGAAGGCGAATGCGTGGTCTCGCTTGGGGCGGCGGCGTCATGGAACTCGCCGTCTCGGGTATAGACTGGGCCTGAGCCCTCGTAACTCTCGGTGTCCTACTAGCAGCTCCTCGGCGCTTGCCCTCGGGCGGGTTGCCTTACGTGGAGGCATAATCATTCTGAGAAAGGAATACGTTAGAGGTCCAACTTATAACACAACTCTAAGGCACGATCTCAGAGTGAGAAGAATGAAAACCAATCCTAAATATCCTATAGCCTCCTGATTATTGGTGTGGTGCACAACACACCGATAATCAAGACTCTACTAGATACGGTCTGTAGACACTTTCCGAGGATTAACTGCTCTGATACCACTTTTGTCACGACCCGTTCCGGGGCCCGTGACTGGTGCCTTACCCGGGCACCCAAGTAGTCATACATCAGAGTAATCAGCGGAATATAAAAACAAGACATGAAACAGTTGTAAAATGAGACACAATTTTATGTGAGAAAATGTCGCCTTTCGGCATATATATATATAAACATAGTTTTGCAGTTACATCCCAACTGTACAATAGGACTACAGACCTCTAAGAAGATAACCAACTATGGCGGGACAGGGCCCCGCCATACCCTGAATGTACAAAACTATATACAACAACAGGGAGATCATACCCAAAAGTCGAGCCTCCGGAGAAGATGGAGCTCCTGACACCAAAGCAAAAAGATCCTAAGGATGTGGATCTAGCACCTGCTTGCCCTTACCTGCGGCATGAACGCATCCCCCCGAAGGAGGTCAGTACAACAGGTACCAAGTATGTGAAACTGTAAAGTACTTAAATGAAATCAAAGTATTTAAAACCATTTGCAAATACAATCAGTTCAATTGCACATAGTGCCATATCACAAACAAGAACAATAATAGGTAAACTGTAACAGGTCTTTTCTAGGCCGCGAATGATCGAAGCAAGGCCAATCGCCCATAGTATCATTATGCGTGCCTAATCCTGGACTCCCGCAGTCCGCATAGGTCACACACAGACCCGCATGAGGTATTCCTCGTCGGGAGCTAACCGGTACCTCACGGACTCCGCGCACCGCATAGTCTCAATAGACCGCATAGTCACACGCATCGCATAGGGCATCCCCGCGTCGGATAAAACACCGGAATGATCAATCTCGAACTCCCGCGACTCGCGTAGTCACACGCACCGCATAAGCCGTATAGACCGCGTCAAAGGTGGCAAGCCCTCGGTATAATAAGTCAGGGTAGGTGATATAATAACATTACAATCGACTTACCGTTTAGCAACGTCAGCACATCAAGAAGGACCCACTTTCACAACCTCACACGACACTAACCCCCGTAGCATCATAATATGTCTATTTATCAACAATCTTACTACACCTTACAAATCAATACAAGGTTTTTATAACAAATAAGTAATTCCTTTTATCTTTCTTAAGTTGTTATACCTAACTTCCCATAAAGCTAGTATAACTCTTAAGCTTTTGTTTAAAAACCAAATATTTCTCTTCATTAAAATGATTCAAGATTCTTTGAAATGCATCAAGATTCTTATTATTCAGCTTAAGTCAAAAGACATTGCGTAATTATTATTCGTGCTTAAGTCAAAAGACATTGCCGTAATTATTATTCGCTTAACACGTATCGTCACCGTACTATATATATATCTTAAAATATCATGCTTAAGAGTATAGGAAGAATCACATACCTTCTCGGCGAAAACCACCTGCCAAGTCGAGTATGCCTCGCGCAGAGAATCAACCTATAATAGTCAGACACGTCTATCAACGTCTAGACTACTCTATAAACAGTTCTAAGCAGAGGGTCCTCTATTCTACGGAAAATCGGGCAGCACTTCCCTACCCGGCGAGCTACTCAAGTCTACTGTGAAAACAGTCCTAAGTAAGTATAGTTCAATTATTCTTCTTTTAAACCCTTCTACTGTGATAACAGTTCAATTCTATTCTTTAATATCCTTCAGTGTATCTTATACTCAAGTCTATACTATTCTTATGTGTAATATCCAATTACAATAGAAGGACAAGAGTATTTACCTCGATAAGCCCAAAATTATCCAAGTTAAAAGTCGATCCTGAGCGAGGTTTAGCTCCTAATTGCACGCTCCGATAGCTCCAAGAAACCTTTAGAAGTTCTTCACAACTTCTACTAAGTACTAAAGGATTTGGGCTAGGGTATTTAGGAATAGTAACTATACTTGGAAGACAACATTTCTACCAAGGGAGGGGGGGTAGGTTTCGGCTAGGACTACTAGGCTAGAGGAGGGGGGAGTGTTGGACGAAAAGCTCACAAGGGAGAGGGAGGGATTTTAGACTTGGAAAGTTTGTTTGTGGATGAAGAACTCTTCATCTTAAGGGGGGTATTTATAGGTCAAGCAAAGGCCAACCAATGGCCAAGATGAAGCCAAGTGCAAGGCAAGTGTAGGGTGAGGATTCACCCAAGTGTCCTTATCCATCTACTACACAAATATCCTACCAACTCCTTGACTTGTGCAAAGGCACAAAAAACGTGCCAATCCAAGCCTCAAGTTGCCGTCCAATGAGGGTGACAAGTGTCACCCTCCCGTTGGTCCAAAATATTTCATCTCTCGGAAAAATCCGCAAAAATTATAAATGACATAGCCGGAATTTACCCTACGCGAGTTTAGTAAAACGTTTCGTCGAAAAACGATTCTTTTTGATAGGTGTGCCCAATCTTTTTCGTCCAATGCCTAACCTTAAGGCAAAACCTTTGTACGTATGCCCTCGCGTACATACTCTGGAAATACGGGGTATAACAATAGGTTGAAAGTTCTGCGAGTAGCATGTTCTACTTGAAAGGTGGACAAGGCTAGTCGGGTTATAGCGGTGGAGCGTTTTGCTATTTGTTGATAATCGTCGCGAGGTATGTGATTCTTCCTATCCTCTTGAGCATGATATTTTAAAAGAATATATATAGTACGGTAGACGTACGTGTGTTAACTGAACGTGGTTTTACTGCAATGTCTTCTGACTTGAGTCTAAATAATAAGAATCTTGAAGTATTTCAAAAGAATTAAGAATCGTTTTTGAAAGAAGAGTAATACTTGGTTTTAAAAGCTTGAGAGTTATACTAGCTTTATGGGAAGTTAGGTATAACGACTTAAGAGAGATAAAAGGAACGGTTTACTTAATTGTTTATGAACGCCTTATATTGATTTCGGAAATGAGAATAAGTATCGAACAAACCACTGCAGCGCTAATAAAGGGAAATGTATTGACTAATTAAGTATTATTAAAACGGTAGAAACCTCCATGCATAGAAGCTAAGATGAGACAAAATGATATAACATTTCCTAGATCATGGCTGCTTTAATAAGATTGTTATGAACAAGAATAACCTACTCACACATAAGGCATATGTTACTCAATTGTTTTAAAAGAGATTACGTTATTTGATTAAGACTATGAACTATGAAATCTTTCTAAATAAACGACTTGAGTGTATTTTTAATTAGGCAACTTGGGCGCTTGGAAAGAATGTTGTTACTTGATATTAAAAGGAAAGCTATTTTGGTTTACTTAAAAAGATAGTCACTCTATTTTTAATACTACGTATCGTGTGACTTTTGTGAAAAAGCAGATCTTTTAAAGAATTAATGTCGTAGTACCTTGGGGTTAAAACCAGAACTTGTTGACATAAAATAGAAAGTACCTTGTGTGAATAACTTGACTATGTTTGGTTTGTGATAGCCTTGTAATACTTTCTTGATTGGTTTGATAAGTAAACATATTATGATGCTACGTATGTTCGTATCTTGTAACGTTTGTGTAAGAGGTTATTCTTATTGTGCTTATGTTGTTTAACGATAAGCCGTTGTGCTAGTATTATATCACTCACCTCTTGACATGATATACGGGGGTTAAGCTGCCCGACGCGAGTACACCTCAGCGATCGTGTGACTATGATTCGAGAATACCTAATGCGGGTCGGGGGCCTTGCGGAGCTACGAGAGTTCGTGTTAGTGTGCGGTCTATGTGGCCATGCGGTCTATGTGGCCATGCGGACTACGAGTCCAGGACGATGCCGAGGAGTAGCTACCCTCGATGCGGGGAATACCTCATGCGGGCCTATGTGTGTGGCCTATGCTGTCACGACCCGAACCCGGGCCCATGACTGGTGCCTTACCCCGGGCACCCTAGTGATCCAACATCAGAGAAAATCAGCGGAAATAAAATATAAACATGAAACAAGAGATATGAATCAAGATAAAAGAAAATAGGCCAACCAAAAGGGTTGCCTTTCAGCATATATATATATAACGACCTTTGAGCGATTATAATCCTTACAACCCGCCACAACAAGATTACTACGGACCTCTAAGAAAGTGATAACAACTATGGCCAGGGGCCGCCATACCCCGAATGTACAAGAACCTCTGCACTCGTGGTAACATACCAAAAGATAAGCCTCAAGAAATGGGGCTTCCCAACACGCTGTGATCCATGAGCGAGGATCCACAACCGATGTATTCTACTGCGGCGTGAACGGCCCCGAAGGAGGTCGATAACAGTACAAGTATGTGAATCGAAAAATCAGAAATGAAATCATAGCAGTCTATATAAAGCGAGAGACATGTATGATAACCAAACTACGATTCACGATAAATAGCGATCATGTAAGTCGTGACTCACGCCTCCAGTCATCACTCAAATATAACTAAGGGTCTCACGCCCGCAACATCAATCATGCGTGGAATACCTTCCACAGCTGCGATCTATGATATAATAACACCAAGAGTACATATGAACACCAAGTCCTACACGATGCCAAAGCGTACTAACAATACTATACAACCAAACCACGAAGGCGACACGGGGCAAGTCGAAGCCGACTACCAGATACCAAGGCGGTCACGTGGCGGCCGGCAAGTACGAGGGCTAACTACGGTACCAAGGCGTATCACGAGACTTCGTCACTACACCGAGCGGGGCAAGTGCGAGGGCTAACTACCAGTACCAGGGCGAATCAGCCACGAGACGGGGCAATCTGGCCGACCACGGATACCAAGGCCGAGCGGTAAAACCTCATGGAGAGCTAGTCCATGGAATAACACTATCAACGGAGGCGTGCGTGGAATTCTCCGTCACCGCACGCGTCAAGTAAGTCCTCAACAAGTCAACCGGCCCTCCACCGAGAGACGCGGTAGTATAGAAACACAATTCTTGCACAACAAAGGCTATCACAACAAGCATAGGAAAGTTTCACAACAACAAGCATAGGCAAGTTATACACAACTCAAGGTACTTTCATTTTATGTCAAGGTCCGGGTTTTAACCCTAAAGTACTACGTACGTTAAATTCCTTTTAAAGATCCATTTCTTTTACAAAGGTCACCCGATACCCGTAGTATAAAAATAGAGTGACTAACATTGTTAAGTAAACCAAAATGCTTTCCTTTGTAAAATCAAGTAACAACATTATTTTCCAAACATTCAAGTTTGCCTAATTTCAAATGCTCAAGTTTCTCATTTTCGAAAAGGTTTCGTAGTTCATAATTTTAATCCCTTAAAACATAATTCTCTTTTAAACAATTTGAGAAACATATGCCTTATATGTGAGTAGGTTATTCTTGTTTATAATCAATCTTATTAAGCAGCCATGATCTAGGAAATGTAATATCATTTTGTCTCATCTTAGTTTCTATGCAGATGGAGGTTTCTACTGGTTTTAATAATACTTCATTATTCAATACATTTCCTTTATTAACGCTGCAGTGGTTTGTCGATACTCATTCTGATTTCCGAAATCAGTAAAACATTTCTCCTTTTAAAAACCAAGTACTCATTACTCACGAATGAGGTTTCACACAAAATTCATATTAATTCATTCAAGTCAAGTCTCTTATCTTTTAAGATCAAGTCTCTTAACTTCTAAAAATCAGTAAACCATTCTCTTTATCTCTCTTAAGACGTTATACCTAACTTCCCATAAAGCTAGTATAACTCTTATGTTTTCAAAACCAAGTATTACTCTTCTTTCAAAAAGGTTTCTTAATTCTTTTGAAATACTTCAAGATTCTTATTATTCAGGCTTAAGTCAAAAGACATTGCCGTACAACTACGTTCTGTTAACACACGTACGTCTACCGTACTATATATATATTCTTTTAAAATATCATGCTCAAGAGTATAGGAAGAATCACATACCTCGCGACGATTATCGACTATAAGCAAAACGCTCCACGGCTATAACCCGGCTAGCCTTGTCCACCTTCCAAGTAGTACATGCTACTCGCAGAACATTCAACCAATAAGGTTATAAGTCTACTGTAATTACAGTCCTATGTAAGTACAGTTTAAACTTCTACTTATATATTCTTCTGACGTGATATCAGTTCAATCCTTTTCTGTAATATCCTTCTATTACAGTTCAATTCTCTTCTATGAATCTTATATTCATTTCTATACTACTACAGTATGTAATTTCCAATTACACTAGAAGGATAGGATTATTTACCTCGGTAAGCCCAAAATTATCCAAGTTTAATGTCGATCCTGAGCAACGTTTAGCTCCTACTCCGAGTGCTCCATCCATACAAACAACCCTTAGAAGTTCTACGCACTTCTACTTAACACTTCAACCGACTATGAAGGTTTTCCTTAGGGTTTCGTTTAGTGGCTAAAGGAAGTATAATAGTATTTCCGGGCTCTACGTATAGAGGTAACTTTGGAAAGTACTACAAGGTATTTGGGCTAAAGTATTTTGGTATTATAACAATACTTGGAGAGTATTTCTCTACCAAGGGGGTAGGCTCGTAGGGCCTTTCTCAAAGGGGAGGGGGGGATGGCTTTGGACGAGCTCACACAAAGAGGGGGGGAGGATTTTAACACTTAGAAAATGATTTTTGGATGAAGAAGTTCATCAACTAAGGGGGGTATTTATAGGTCAAGCAATGGCCAACCAATGGCCAAGATCAATCCAAGTGTAAGGCAAGTGTAGGGCTAGGATTTAACCATGTGTACCTTATCCATCTACCACACCAACTATCACAAATATCCTACCTAACCACAAGCCCAAGTCGTCCAACTTGCCCCAATCTCACGTCCAATGTGAGGGTGACACATGTCACCCTCCCGTTGGTCCAAAATGTTTCGTCTCTCGGAAAAATCCGCAAAAATTATAAATGACATAGCCGTATTTTTCCCTTCGCAAGTCTTGTAAAATGTTTCGTCGAAAAACGACTCTTTTCGGTACTTGTGCCCACATTTTCGGTCCTAGCCTAACTTTAAGGCTCAAACTTTTCTACGTACGTCCTCACGTACATACTCTGGAAATACGGGGTATAACATTCTCCCCTCCTTAGAAACATTCGTCCCGAATGTTCCTTCTCAAGACGGATAACGATAAAGTTCTTCTTAACTTAAACAAGTTGCCAATGCCACATATGGCCACAAAAATAACACACGCTCCAGTACTTAACCCAAGTCAACGAGGAATCACCTCTAGCATTACAAAAGCTTCCACCCCCCGGTCTAACAGATATTCCTTCGCACCTTACTTCACAAGGGTAACGATCATTTCTATTTTCTCAGCACATGTTCACATCTATCCTTACCCGTCGTACTCTTCTCGAACACTTGAACTTCTCTAGTATACGTACCATACTTCAGTCATCGCTTCAGTTCCCAAAACTTTGGAGTCACCACCTCCAAACTTGGTCATCTTACTAGCCTCAATCTCCCTTAAGGCCATTCCCGGCCTTCACGATCCGCTTCTGGTCGAACATATCCACGAACTCATACGATGGTCATCTAACTTGGGCCTAGCACCCTCGTGACCCTACCACCTGGCGGGACCACCCGGTGACCCACCTCAAAGCAGCGCGGGTTGGCGCAACATGGCCCCAACCCGACCACTTAACGTCAAGCTTTTGTTTCCCGATCCGGAACAATCTTACCTATACAGGTCATGAAAGCTACCACTTCCATTTTACACCACCCAAGGAATTTTCCACAATTACTCCACGTATACTTACATTCTGACAAAGATCACCCGCAAAATCTTGTACTCAAGACGGCCTTACATCTAAGGTCTCAACTGTAATATTCTAAGGTTCATCATTTTCTCACCCCCAGGCTTACCCTTTTCACTAACCAGGCTTCTAAATCACATTTTTAGCACAAAGCTATCCGAACATAACACTAAACACATCCTCATAACATCAATACATACAAAACTCTAGAGGTTAAGGATATACGAAAATAGGCGGTTGAAGGACCGCTAAATCGGGAACTTCCACCGCGACCTCTGTGGCTGCGGTGTATGAACATCCGCTAGCTATGGAAGGTGAAGAACCCGCCCGATCCGAGTCTGTGCTATCCTACCCGCTACCCACTGGTCGGACGGTCTCGCGGATGGCCTGTTGGCCGCAAGAATAACAATCTCCCAAGTTAGTACGACACTCTCCCTTATGAAGTTTCCCACAACGGCCACACTGAGACAAGGGCGACCTCATCCGGCGAGCACTCCTACTCCCCTGAAAATCTGAAACACAGAGCCGACCGCTCCTGAATATCCCGAAGGTCCCGAAGGCTGTGGAGGACCACTCTGTACTGGAGGAGGTACATAACTAGTCTGCTGCTGAGGCGGTCCGCCTCGAAAGTTATCAAAGGACCCTGCTGTTCTGGCCCTCTTCTGCTGATCTTGGTCATTCCGTCGATTCCTCCGCTCCTCACATCCAAGTGCATAAGCCTGCATGCAGGCAATGTCCATGCCCGGCTGAAGAGCTACACCCGAACAACTCTCTGCTAGGTAATCATCGAGCCCTGTAACATATCGGTGCACTCGATCCTCCATACTAGCTACTAACGCGGGGACGTACCGGGCCAATGAGTCGAACTCACATTGTACTCTGAACCGTCGCGGATTACGCGCAACACCAAAAATCTGTCGGCCCGAGACCTGCTCATCTGTGGAGGCAAGAAATGTGCAAGAAAAGCCATTGAGAACTCGTCACAAACGGCTGGAAGTGCATGCTCTCCCCGGGACAGCTCCAACGAATCAAACCGATCATTGCGGTATCACGCAGCCGATGCGAACCTAGGACCACTGACTCGGTCTCCGATGCCTTGATCACTCTCATGATCCGCTGTAACGGTCGGATGAACTCCTGCGGATCATCCTCAGGCCTCGACCCATAACACGCTGGCGGGCTCTGACTCGTAAAATCAGTAGCCTCAAACTATCGATCTAGGGTGAACCACGGAGCTCTTTGGGCTAACTGCGTCCGGCCTATCCTCAAGTCGCCTGACAACCCGCCGATAATCGCCCACTCTTTGTAACCCATCTCCTCTGCTCGGTGTGGGGTGGAGGCTCGTGTCTTGTGGTCTTTGTAGAGGCGCCATTGCTGCTCTGCTCGCGACTCGCCTGCTGCCTTGCCACGGGCCGGGTTGCCTTACGCGGAGGCATAATCGGTAAAGGAAAGGAATACGTCGGAGGGTCCAACTTATCACCTGACTCTAAGGCACGATCTCGTAATGAGAAGAATGAAACCAATCCTAAATGTCCTATAGCCTCACGATTGTAGATGTGGTGCCACACATCGATAATCAAGACTCTACTAGACACGGTCTGTAGACACTTTCCGAGACTAATCGCTCACGATACCACTTTTGTCACGACCGAACTCGGGCGTGGTCGTGCCTACCGGGCACCCTAGTGATCCAACATCAGAGAAAATCAGCGGAAATAAAATATAAACATGAAACAAGAGATATGAATCAAGATAAAAGAAAATAGGCCAACCAAAAGGGTTGCCTTTCAGCATATATATATATATCGACCTTTGAACAGTTACAATCCTTACAACCCTGCCCACAACAGTACTACAGACCTCTAAGAAAGTGACAACAACTATGACAGGACAGGGCCCCGCCATACCCCTGAATGTACAAGAACCCTGCACTCGAGTAACATACCAAAAGATAAGCCTCGAAGAAATGGGGCTTCCCGACATCAATCGTGATCATATGAGAGAGGATCCACAACAGATGTATTTCTACTGCGGCGTAGCGGCCCGAAGGTCGATCTGTGTACCAAGTATGTGAATCGAAAAATCAGAAATGAAATCATAGCGATCTATATAAAGCGGGAGACATGTATGATAACCAAACTACGATTCACGATAAATAGCGATCATGTAAGTCGAGGACTCGCCTCGAGTCATCACTCAAATATAACTATGGGTCTCGCCGCAACATCAATCATGCCCGTGGAATACCCTCCTCACTGCCGGCAGTCTATGATATAATAACACCAAGGAGTACATATGAACACCAAGTCCTACCTGATGCCAAAGTCGTACTAACAATACTATACAACCAAACCACGAAGCTGACACGGGGCAAGTACGAAAGCCGACTACGGATACAGGCGGTCACGTGGTGGCCGGGGCAATCTGAGGGCTAACTACCGGTACGGCCGTATCACGAGACTTCGTCACTACACCGAGCGGGGCAAGTCGAGGGCTAACTACCGTGTACAAGGCGAATCGGCCACGAGGCGGGCAAGTACGAAGCCGACCACGGATACCAAGGCGAACAGTAAAACCTCGCGGAGAGCTAGTCCATGGAATAACACTATCAATAGGGCGTGCGGTGGAATTCTCCGTCGCTGCACGCGTCAAGTAAGTCCTCAACAAGTCAACCGGCCCTCCACCGAGACGCGGTAGTATAGAAACACAATTCTTGCACAACAAAGGCTATCACAACAAGCATAGGCAAGTTTCACAACAACAAGCATAGGCAAGTTATACACAACTCAAGGTACTTTCATTTTATGTCAAGGTCCGGGTTTTAACCTAAAGTACTACGTCGTTAAATTCCTTTTAAAGATCCATTTCTTTTACAAAGGTCACCCGATACCGTAGTATAAAAATAGAGTGACTAACATTGTTAAGTAAACCAAAATGCTTTCCTTTGTAAAATCAAGTAACAACATTATTTTCCAAACGCGTTCAAGTTTGCCTAATTTCAAATGCTCAAGTTTCTCATTTTCGAAAAGGTTTCGTAGTTCATAATTTTAATCCCTTAAAACATAATTCTCTTTTAAACAATTTGAGAAACATATGCCTTATATGTGAGTAGGTTATTCTTGTTTATAATCAATCTTATTAAGCAGCCATGATCTAGGAAATGTAATATCATTTTGTCTCATCTTAGTTTCTATGCGGATGGAGGTTTCTCTGGTTTTAATAATACTTCATTATTCAATACATTTCCTTTATTAACTGCGGTGGTTTGTCGATACTCATTCTGATTTCCGAAATCAGTAAAACATTTCTCCTTTTAAAAACCAAGTACTCATTACTCACGAATGAGGTTTCACACAAAATTCATATTAATTCATTCAAGTCAAGTCTCTTATCTTTTAAGATCAAGTCTCTTAACTTCTAAAAATCAGTAAACCATTCTCTTTATCTCTCTTAAGACGTTATACCTAACTTCCCATAAAGCTAGTATAACTCTTATGTTTTCAAAACCAAGTATTACTCTTCTTTCAAAAGGTTTCTTAATTCTTTTGAAATACTTCAAGATTCTTATTATTCGGGCTTAAGTCAAAAGACATTGGCGTCTAACCACGTTCTGTTAACACACGTCTGCCTGATCTATATATATATACTTTTAAAACATCATGCTCAAGAGTATAGGAAGAATCACATACCTCGCGACGATTATCGACTATAAGCAAAACGCTCCACGGCTATAACCCGGCTAGCCTTGTCCACCTTCCAAGTAGTACATGCTACTCGCAGAACATTCAACCAATAAGGTTATAAGTCTACTGTAATTACAGTCCTATGTAAGTCTGATTTAAACTTCTACTTATATATTAACGGCGTGATATCGATTCAATCCTTTTACGTAATATCCTTATTACGATTCAATTCTCTTATGAATCTTATATTCATTTCTATACTACTACAGTATGTAATTTCCAATTACACTAGAAGGATAGGATTATTTACCTCGGTAAGCCCAAAATTATCCAAGTTTAATGTCGATCCTGAGCAACGTTTAGCTCCTACTCCGAGTGCTCCAATCCGCTCCAAACAACCCTTAGAAGTTCTACGCAACTTCTACTTAACACTTCAACCGACTATGAAGGTTTTCCTTAGGGTTTCGTTTAGTGGCTAAAGGAAGTATAATAGTATTTCCGGGCTCTACGTATAGAGGTAACTTTGGAAAGTACTACAAGGTATTTGGGCTAAAGTATTTTGGTATTATAACAATACTTGAGAGTATTTCTCTACCAAGGGGGTAGGCTCGGCCGAGGGCCTTTCTCAAAGAGGAGGGGGGGATGGCTTTGGACGAGCTCACACAAAGAGGGGGGGGGGAGGATTTTAACACTTAGAAAATGATTTTTGGATGAAGAAGTTCATCAACTAAGGGGGTTATTTATAGGTCAAGCAATGTCCAACCAATGGCCAAGATCAATCCAAGTGTAAGGCAAGTGTAGGGCTAGGATTTAACCATGTGTACCTTATCCATCTACCACACCAACTATCACAAATATCCTACCTAACCACAAGCCCAAGTCGTCCAACTTGCCGCCCCAATCTCACGTCCAATGTGAGGGTGACACATGTCACCCTCCCGTTGGTCCAAAATGTTTCGTCTCTCGGAAAAATCCGCAAAAATTATAAATGACATAGCCGTATTTTTCCCTTCGCAAGTCTTGTAAAACGTTTCGTCGAAAAACGACTCTTTTCGGTACTTGTGCCCAAATTTTCGGTCCTAGCCTAACTTTAAGGCTCAAACTTTTCTACGTACGTCCTCACGTACATACTCTGGAAATACGGGGTATAACATATGCGGAGCTGCGGGAAGTTCCAGGATTAGACGCGCACATTGATACTGCGGGCGAGTGGCCAGCTTCGATCATGTGGCGGTCTAGAAAGACCTCGTGATACAGTTTATGGCATTGTTAGTACTGTGGGTTTTAGTAGTCGGCTATGCCTTCGCATTACTACCGTCACGGTTTTATTATGACACGTGGGACACGTGTTCATGTGTATTCCTTGGTGTTTTTATATCATGGATCAGCGGTGAGGAAGGAATTCCACGCATGACCGATATTGTGGGCATGAGACTCATGGTTATATTTGAGTGATGACTTTAAGGCGTGAGTCCACGACTTGACATGATCACATATTGTGTATCTTAAATTGGTTATCATATATGTCTTACATTTTATATAGACTATTATGATTTCATTTCTGATATTTTCGATTTCACATACTTGGTACTGTTTGACCTCCTTGAGGGCTGCGTTCATGCCGCGGTAGAGGTACACCGTGTTGATCCTCGCTCATAGGGTCCGCGATTCGGCGTTTGGGAAGCTCCGTTTCTCCGAGGCTTATCGATTGGTATAGTCCACTGTCGTTGTAGGTACTTACATTCGGGGGTATGGCGGGCCACTGTCCGTCATTATGGTTATAACATTCTTAGAAGTGCAGTAATCTTTGCGGGCAGAGTTTGTAAAAAGGGATGTAACTGTTCGGATTCATGTTTATTTATATATATGCCGAAAGGCAACTTTTCTCAGATAAACTGTTTCTCACTTCATATTATTTCATGTCTTGTTTTATATTCCGCTGATTACTCTGATGTATGTCTACTTGGGTGCCCGGGTAAGGCACCAGTCATGGGCCCGGGTTTGGGTCGTGACACTTATTCTCATTTCCGAAATCAATATAAGACGTTCATAATCAATTAAGTAAATCGTTCCTTTTATCTCTCTTAAGTCGTTATACCTAACTTCCCATAAAGCTAGTATAACACTTAAGTTTTTAAAACCAAGTATTACTCTTCTTTCAAAAACGATTCTTAATTCTTTTGAAATACTTCAAGATTCTTATTATTTAAAACTCAAGTAAAAAGACATCGAAGTAAAACCACGTTCATTTAACACACGTACGTATACCGTACTATATATATTCTTTTAAAATATCATGCTCAAGAGGATAGGAAGAATCACATACCTCCTCGGCGAAATCCACCTGCCAAGTCGAGTATGTCGCGCGCAGAGTATCAACCTATAATAGTCAAATACGTCTATCAAAGTCTAGACTACTCTGTAGTATATTCTAAGCAGAAGGTTCTTATTTCTACGGAAATTTGGGCAGCACTTCCCTACCCGTCAAACTACTCAAGTCTACTGTAATACAGTCCTATGTAATTACAGTTCAATTCTCTTCTTTAATATCCTTCTATATATCTTATACTCAATTCTAAACTTCTACAATATGTAATCTCCAATTACAATAGAAGGATAAGATATTTACCTCGATAAGCCCAAAATTATCCAAGTTTAAATGTCGATCCTGAGCAAGGTGTAGCTCTAATTTGCACGCTCAGATAGCTCCAAGAAACCTTAGAAGTTTCCACACAACTTACTTACTACTTCAACCAACTATGAAGTTTCTCCTGGGTTTCGTTTTGTGACTAAAGAAAGTATAGTAGTATTTCCTGCTCTTAGTATTGAAATAACTTTGGAATACTACAAGGTATTTGGGCTAAGGTATTTTGGAATTGTAACAATACTTGGAGAATACTTTTCTACCAGGGGTATTTCACGAGAACAATCAAGAGGGGTATTTCACGAGAACAATCAAGAGGGGGTATGTCACGACCCGACCAAGCCGCGGCAGGTGCCCTACAGGCACCTGTTGGTATACATCGAGAAATAGCGTGGAACATACATGAAACTTATAAAATAAAATAACGAGAAATTAAACCACGTGTTAGCGATAAGGCTACCTTCGACACATATACATATACATAACAACAGATTACATCCTTTCCTTTTTACAAACCGACCCACAACATGTGACTACTGACCTTAATACTTACAATCTGCGGGACAGGGCCGCCATACCTGAATGTACATAAGTCTACCACATCGGAAACCGTACCAAAGACAAGCCTCGGAGTGAAAGGGATTCTTTCCAAAAAGCAGAGATCCTAAGAGCAAGGATCACCAACAGGTACCTAAAACTGCGGGCATGAACGCAGCCCGAAGAAGTCGATAACAACAGTGCAGTATGGAACAGAAATAAAATGCAATAGCCAAATCATATCTGTATAAAAGAATGTCATTTTAACTCCTGAAATCAATCATATATTAACCGTTCCTTTCCTTCTTTCGATAAGATTTAACAACATATTCTTACATACTTACTTAAGAGTTTAATCCAAATTTTTCACATAACTTACATATCTTACATAACATAATCCGCCCATTTGCGGGACACGGTGTCTTGATGAATCATGTGACATAATCCGGCCCGCTGTGGGGCTCGATTATCTTGTGGAATCTTATAACATAATCCGGCCCGCCTGTGGGGCTCGGTGTACTGTGGAATCATATAACATAATCCGCCCGCTGTGGGGCTCGGTGTCTTGTGGAATCATATAACATAATCCGCCCGCTGTGGGGCTCGGTGTCTTGTGGAATCATATAACATAATCCGGCCCGCCTTTGGGGCTCGGTGTACTGTGGAATCATATAGCATAATCCGGCCCGCCTGTGGGGCTCGGTGTACTGTGGACTCAGATAACATAATCCGCCCGTGGGGCTCGGTGTCTTGTGGAATCATATAACATAATCCGGCCCGTGGGGCTCGGTGTAAGATGACGTAACCGCCTATGTGAAGGCTCGGGGTAATATGGCGTGTCAGGCCTATTTGTAGGCTCGGTGTATCTCATAACGTAATCCGCCTATTTGTAGGCTCGTGTATTTCATAACGTAATCCGCCTATCTGTAGGCTCGTGTACTTCATAACGTGTCCGCCTATCTGTAGGCTCGGTGTGATTTTCCTTACATAACATTTTCAAACCATCTTTTCACTTCTTCTTAAGTCGTCATAACAACTTCCCATAAAGCTATTATAACAACCTTTCATTTTAGAGAACTTAAGACACTTTTATTCTTACAACATTAGGAAAACTAGATCCAAAAATACTACGTACATACATACTTAAAAAGAATAATAGAACTCCTTTCTTTTTAAAGCTCAAGTCACATACTCTTTTGGAAGCCATCTTCTTATCTTTTGAAATAAATTAAGAAGCCATACTTTGTAAAATTAAGTCATTTCTACTTATAAAATCAAGGCTTATAACCTTAACACCTCATAGCATACACTCTTTCAAATCATGTCGCTTATACTTTAGAAAACAAGTCCCATAACTTGAAAAATAAAGTTTCATAAACCTTTAAAGAAAATCAAAGTTCATAGTCTTAAAACTTCATAACATACATTCTTTAAAGTCCAATTACTTATACTTGTAAAATCATGTCATCTACACTTTTAAAACCAATCCCCTTTTCACATATAAATTCAAGTCATTTTCAAACATAAAACTCAACTTACATACTTACTTTAAATCAAGATACATAGCCCTTAAATCAAATCTCATAATTTCCTAACCATCCTTACCAACGTCTCCCATAAGACCTAGTAAGGACTTAGGACAATTTAAACATACTCTTAACTTAGATTCAACAATGTAAATACTTCTTAACTTCTAAGAGTAGAAGGAATCTTGAAATACTATCACATGGATATTTCATACGTAGGATCATACCAAAGAAAGTAGAGGTTCACATACCTCGCGACGATTGTCGACAAGTAGCAAGATGCTCCAAAGTACTTCAACCTTGAGCTATTCCATTCTTCAAGTAGGATACGCTAAACTTAGTACTTCAACCTATCATGCCCACAATACGTCCATTAACCTCTTACTTTAAACGTAGAATATCCTAAGTGCCAAGTCACTAAATTCTACGGAAAATCGGACAGCACCTCCTTTGTTTTTACTAACTTTGCCACCTTTTTCAAGGCCGAATACAATAACCAAACAGCCCCAATTGGCTCACCACAATCTATAAGGTAGTCCAAAACAAATGAATAACAAACTATAAGTACAAATCGGCCACCTTAAGTTCAACAATACCAATTCTTAACCAATTTCCAATTCAATCCAAATTGGTAGCATAACATGATATCAAGTCGCATTTGATTATATCAACCATAATCTTCAAGTAATTAACATGCGACTATTCTAATAACGATCAAATTGTAATCCAACTTAACATGGCCTACATTACATTTCGAACTTCCAAGATTACAATCGATCTATAATCCTTATAAACTTCAACTTAACAACTTCATGCTAGCAACATGTAAAGCTAACAACAACAATATAATTATATAATCTTGTAACACTTATAAAAGACAAGATTATACCTTAACGATTCTTAATCCAATTCGATCCAAGTCGCCCTTAGTAGTTTAGAACCTCTCCAAGACACTTCAATCCGTTTGTTGAGACCCTTAGAACCATACCAACAACTTTCCTTCAAACATCCAATCCAAAACCTAGAAAGCCACTAGGTTTTCACTTTGCGACTAATACGAAAACTCTCTTTTTCCGAGATTTTTCTATTGAGATACACTTACATAACACTCAAGAACCTTGGTTTAAAGTGGGGAGCTAAATGGACAACAAACGAAAAAAATTTCTTTCTTCATTTGCTAAAGTAGAGCACCATAGCAAGTTCATCCAATTTTCTTGTAAAATTTGCTAAGTATGGAACTTGTCTCACTACTAGTAGTATAATAAAGGGACATGGAGGGTTGAGATTAGCACAAATGTGAGGTTTGGATGAAGTCTTAGTAAATATCAATAAGTGGTCCCATTGACCAAGTCAACATTGTCAAGCTTTCAAGTTGCAAGACTTGTCTTGCTAGCAAAGGTCCAAAGACCCTTAAGCACTTACAAAATCGTCCAAGGCATTATTAAGGGGGGGTGACACGTGTCGCCCTCCCTTTCGTCACAATAATACGTTTTCCGACAAAATCCAACATGTCCGATAAATTTTTTACAAGTCTCAAATCTTAACACTTGTGAGTTCTTACGTACGTTCTTAAAACATATCCTGTAAATACGGGGTGTAACATTCTTCCCCCCTTAGAAACATTCGTCCCCGAATGTTCTTTCGGAGTCAACCTTTATAATTTGCGACATAGTTTCCTTTCACAACCCCGACATACTAATAATGCCACACATAGCCCTAATACCTCGCACACGCATAACCGTCCATCATAAGCCCAAAAGAGGTTATCTTTTCGTACTTCCAACTCTTTCTAGCATACATACATAACTTCCATACCAATTCTGGCCTCTAATCTTTGGAGTCACTCTATAAGACAATATACGACCATTTCCGGCTTTCACGACCTGGTTCCGGTGGAACGCGTCCACGAACCCGTAAAACAATTAACTAGACTTGGGCCTTGCACCCTCGTGACCATCGCGTGGCGGAACTACTACCAACTGATCCCACTCCATTTCAGCCATGGGAGACCCGTAAGAGTCCCAAACCACTCGGTCGCACTTAACTCTTATCCTTGGTCTGACTTAAAATCTTATTGCCAGAGAAAGCCTCATATACCTAAGGTCTCGGTAGTAATCAATATTCTTAGGCTCGCAATTTCCATGCTCCAAGCCTACCTTACCAGTCCCCCAGTAAACAGGTACAAAAAATTCTCATAAAACCAAAACCATGTTGTCTCGATCACAACAACCATTACTTACGCTATACGGACCTCATCCGTACAATTCTCTTAAGCCTACTACGCAGCTTAATCTATTAACATGACATTCCATTAGGTTCCTTAACATGGCTTCTTGCGGTTCACTACCCTATCATGACTTCATCTTTTCCCAATTATCTCGAAATAAAACACAAAACCTTGGCGAAAATTCATTAACTATTCCATACCTTCCCGGTATCTAGTTAGTCTTTACCAATTCCTGGTAATCTAAAATCATTCTAGACAACACGCGTCTGACCCTCATACATAACTCCGTATAGATGTATGTCACAATACCAACTATACTATAATCATTACCAACCTGGATACGCAATCCACATAGTCATTCCTGGGTCATCACGCTTTCTCGTAATGCATTCAACATAACTCGTTGGGGAGGGCGACCACAAAAACACACTCTATCGCACGATCTCGAGTGAGAAGAATGGAAACCAATCCTAAATGTCCTGCGGCCTCACGATTATAGATGTGGTGCACAACACACCGATAATCAAGACTACTAGACACGGTGCAGACACTTTCCGAGGACTAATCGTTTCGATACCACTTTTGTCACGACCGACCGGGCGCGATCGTGCCCTACACAGGCACCTGCTCGTATACATCGAGAAATAGCGGCGGAACATACATGAAACTTATAAAATAAAATAACGAGAAATTAAACCACGAGGTTAGCCGATAAGGCTACCTTCCGGACATATACATATACATAACAACAAAGATTACATCCCTTTCCTTTTTACAAACCGACCCACAACATGTGACTACAGACCTCTAATACTTACAATTGCGGCGGGACAGGGCCCCGCCATACCCCTGAATGTACATAAGTCTACCACATCGTGAAACTGTACTAAAAGACAAGCCTCCGGAGTGAAAGGGCTTCTTTCCAAAATCGAGCAGAGATCCTAAGAGCAAGGATCACCAACGGGTACCTAAAACTGCGGGCATGAACGGCCCGAAGGGGTCGATCAATAGGTGCAGTATGGAATGTAAATAAAATGCAATAGTCAGTAACGACCCGTTCGGGGCGGTTGCGGTGCCTTACCGGCACCCTAGTGATACATACATCGAGAAAATCAGCGGAACATAACACATGAGTCATGAAACAAGAGATATAATAATAAGCAGGCCAGCAGCGGTTGCCTTCAGATATACATAAAACGAACAGTTTAATCCTTTTACAACCACGCCCAACAGATTACTACGGACCTCTAAGATTTACAACGACTATGACGGACGGGGCCCGCCATACCACGAATATACAAGAACCTACAACTCGTGGAAACACACACCAAAAGATAAGCCTTCGAGAAACGGAGCTTCCAATACTGAATCGTGATCCTATGGCGAGGATCCACGACCGATGTACCTCTACATGCGGCATGACGCGGCCGAAGGAGGTCGATCTGTGGTACCAAGTATGTGAATCAGAAAAATCAGAAATGAAATCATACTAGTCTATATAAAAGCAGAGACATGTATGATAACCAAACTCTGATTCACAACATAAGCGATCATGTCGATCGGGGACTCACGCCTCAGTCATCACTCAAATATAACTATGGGTCTCACGCCCACAACATCAATCATGTTCGCATCACGCGCATGCCCGGAATCTGCGCCGGTGTAGACATGTCCATGATGCAACAACAATACCCATGCCCCACGTACGCCTCGGAATTCTACCTCGGTGTAGACACGTCCGTGACATCAACAATAATATCTTTGGGTGATCAACCCCGCCGCGTACGCGTGCCCCGAATTCTACCTCGGTGTAGACATGTCCATGTAACATCGACAATAAGACGAGAATCAAAATGGAAACATACCGTGGAATTCTCCGTCATCGCCGACGCGTCAAGTAAGTTCTCAACAAGTCAACCGGCCCTCTATCGAGAAACGCGGTAACACAGAAATACAACACTTGTACAACAAAGGCTATCATCACAAGCATAGGCAAGTTTCACACAACTCAAAGTACTTTCACATAAGTCACACAATAACCGTAGTATAAAAATCGTGACTATCTTTTTAAGTAAACAAGACACTTCCCCTTTTGTAAGATCAAGTAACAACATTATTTTCCAAACGTTCAAGTTTGCCTAATTTCAAATGCTCAAGTCACTTATTTTAGAAAGGTTTCATAACTCATAGTCTTAATCTCTTTTAAACAATTGAGTAACATATGTCATTTATGTGAGTAGTTTATTCTTGTTTATAACGATCTTATTACAGCAGCCATGATCTAGAAAATGTAATATCATTTTGTCTCATCTTAGCTTATGCGGATGGAGGTTTCTCTGGTTTTAATACAACACATCATTATTCAATACATTTTCCTTTATTAACGCCGCGGTGGTGCTGTCGATACATATTCGATTCCGAAATCGGTCTGACATTATCCCTTTAAAACCAAGTACTCATTACTCACGAATGAGGTTTCACAACATCCACATTAAAACAAATAAGTTAAGTCTCTTATCTTATAAGATCAAGTCTCTTAACTTCTAACATCAGTAAACCATTTTCTTACCTACATAAAGCTGTTATAACCAACTTCCCATAAAGCCGTTATAACACTTTATGTTTAAACCAAACAAATACACTTAGCACTGTCGTCCACCGTCTTACATAGTTACACACATATCATGCTAGAACGGATAGGAAGAGGTTCAAATACCTCGCGACAGTATCGACAATAAGCAAAATGCTCCAAGTACTACAACGCACTGGCCCTTTCCACTCGCCAAGTAGAATACGCTACTCTTAGTACCTTCACCTAAAAAGGTCACAAAATTCTATAAACTTTTAAACATACGTTTACATTTCTCTACAGAAAATTCAGAAGACCTCCCCACATGGCAGCGTAAATCTCCTCTCTATCGAGTAGCTACCAAGCCAACCAAGAGGGGGTTTACGCCTAACCTGACGTGTACAATTCTACTCAAGAATACTACACAAGTCTCTCGCAATACAATCCTATGTAAATATGATTCGATTCTTTTCTTTACTCTTCAAGCTTAAGTCAAAAGACATTGCCAAATACAAAGTTCAGTTCTATATATAGTATACTTCAACTATATATTCTAACAACATGTAATTTCCAATTACAAATAGAGGGACAAGATAATTACCTTGATAAGCCCATAATTATCCAAGTTAAATGTCGATCCTTAGCAACGTTTAGCTCAACTCGGTGCTCCACCCCGCTCCAACAACCCTTAGAAGTTCTAACCAACTTCTACTTAATACTCCAACCAACTATGGAGATTTTCCTTAGGGTTTCGGTTTGAGACAAAAAGGACATACGGTAGTATTTCCGGGCTCTACGTATAGAGGTATCTTTGGAATACTACAAGGCAAACGGCTAAGGTATTTTGGGTATAGTAACAATACTTTTGAGAGTATTTCTACCAAGAGGGGGGGTATTTATACGAGACAACACCACAAGGGGGGGGGGTGTGTACCCCTCGGCCAACCCCACTAGGGGGGGTACTCTCGGCCAAGGGGGGGGGGGAGGGGCTCTCGGCCAAAGGCCTCACAAAGGGGGAGAGGAACTCTCGGCCAAGACACTACACTAAGGGGGAGGAAGAAAGCTTTCAAGACTTAGAAGTTTTGGGATGAAGAAGTCTTCACAAGGGAGGGGTATTTATAGGGAGTTTAATGGACAAGATCAAGCCATGTGGGGGGCAAGTGGAGGGCCAAGATATGCCCAAGTGCCCCCTAGTCCCTACTCCTTAAAACCCTCACAAATATCTACACAAATATCTACCATCAACTTGCCCCTTCAATCGGCCAAGTGCCGCCCCACTTGCTTCCATTGTGAGGGTGACACATGTCACCCTCCCGTTGGTCCAAAATGTTTCGTCTCTCGGAAAAATCCGCAAAAATAAGAAAAGACATAGCCGGAATTTTCCCCTCGCAAGTTATGTAAAACGTTTCGTCAAAAAACGACTCTAACCGGGTGTTGTGCACAAATGTCATTCGGCCAAGCCACCTAGGCGGGGGTGACACGTGTCACCCTCCTATTGGCCCTCATAAAACATCTTCCGAAAAATATCCACAATGGCCAAAATCTCGAAAACAAAGTGGGCCCCACAAAACCGTAAATTTCTCCCGTGGGCCCCACGTGACCATTTCCGAAAATAAAATTCCATAATTCTCTAATATTCCAGGAAGTCCGAATACCAAATCTGGGAATCCAATTCCCATTAACGAACCTTTTTCCTTCACAAAAACCGGAAACTTTTCCGTGGAAAAAATCACCTCTTTCTTCCTTTCCAATCTTTCTGTCGTATTCTCGTACGTACGTCCTCGCATACATACCCTGGAACTACGGGGTATAACATTCTTCCCCCCTTAGAAACATTCGTCCCGAATGTTCCTTCTAAGTCCCCAAACATACAAGCGCCGATATAGTCTCTACTACTATACTTACGGGAACAATCCTGCCACACCTGGCCATGGAAACACCTGCGCAAAAACTTACATCCAAGTCCACGAGGAAACACCTCTACATCACCACAAATACCTCTCTCCGGGGTCTAAAGTATACTCCCATAGCACCCCGTGCAGCCTTACAACCTTTCTGATATATCAACACTGCTGAGTACACGGTCCTGACCGAAAAACACGACGGGCTGCCCCCATCGGCCCGACTACTGGTTGAACGCATCCACGAACTCGTACGCTGGTTAACCAAACATGGGCCTAACACCCTCAAGATCCTACCTCAAGGCGGGACCACTACAAACAGACCCCACCACCATACAGGTCGCGGGTTGACCCGCACGTGGCCTCAACCCGACCCGGCAATGCGCAAAAACTCTAGCTCCCCGATCCGGAAAACTCTCACTAATCACGCTACGAAAACCTAGCGGTCTTCTTAGCTCAACTACCCTCTTTCATTCCATACTATTTAGGGACCTATCCCAAACATAGCTCACGTGCACTCCGATAAGGATCAAACATAACAATACATCTTTACCCGAGATGGCCTTACCTCTAAGGTCTTCACGCATAACATTCTAAGGCTCACACCTTCTCTATCCCCCAAATCTTACTTGGTTAACTAACCAAGATTTCTAATCACAATTTTAACATACTGCTATCAGAACATAGCACTTATGATATACCCATCTTATCACACATACTGATCTCTAGAGGTTTAAGGATATACCTGTAACTACTGTTTCACTCCCCTTAGTCATTCTAATCAAACCTGCCCCGTAGGGCGCATAGCTAAGGAAAGTGACGAACTACCCACCGATCCTGAAGGCTGAGTCCTCCTACTAGGACACTCTTTCGATAACAGACCCTGACGGTCATAGGTACAACAAGTACCAATCTAAAAGACGTCATTCCCCGGGATGACATCTACCACATTGCAAACCGGAAGCCCTGGAGTTCTGACCAACTCCTGCCTACCCCGAACGTCCTGAACCTCGTGGAGGACCTCTCTGCACTGGTGGATGTGCAAATCTAATCCGCTGGTGAGGTGACTCGCCTCGAAAGTTACCAAAGGACCTTTCTGCTCTGGCCCTCTTCTGCTGGCCTTCGTTAACCCGTCGATTTCTACGATTCTCGGCCTGCTGCGCATAAGCCCGTACACAGGCCATGCTCAAGCCTAACTGAAGAATTACTCTTGCACAACCCTCTCTTAGATAGTCATCAAGACTCGCGGTACGTCGGTATACTCTATATTCTCTGTTCCCGGTCGTGGAACTGAAGGTTCAAATATCATGGCGCGATGAGGCTGCCGCCGCCGTGCTAAACTCTCATGGGCTAGGACGTCGCAAAACTCCCAAACGAAAACCTAACTCGGGTGATGGTTGGGCACGTGCCTCGTAACCCTCGTACTCTACTCGGCTCCTCGGCCGCCTTGCCCTCCCGGGCGGGTTGCCTGCGGCGGAGGCATAGCGGTAAGGAAAGAAATACGTTAGAGGTCCAACTTACAACACGGCTCTAAGGCACGACCTCGAGTGAGAAGAATAGAAACCAATCCTAAATATCCTATAGCCTCACGATTATTGGTGTGGTGCACAACACATCGATAATCAAGACTCTCTTGGATACGATGCGTAGATACTTTCCGAGGATTAATCGCTCGATACCACTTGTAACGACCGTTCGGGGCGGTCGTGCCTTACCGGGCACCCTAGTGATACATACATCGAGAAAATCAGCGGAACATAACACATGAGTCATGAAACAAGAGATATAATAATAAGCGAGCCAACCAAAGCGGTTGCCTTCGGTATATACATAAAACACGAGCAGTTTAATCCTTTTACAACCCCGCCACAACAAGATTACTACGGACACTAAGATTTACAACGACTATGACGGGACAGGCCCGCCATACCCACGAATGTACAAGAACCTACAACTCGTGGAAACACACACTAAAAGATAAGCCTCGGAAAGCGGAGCTTCCCAATCTGTTGGCGTGATCCTATGAGCGAGGATCCACGGCCGATGTACCTCTACTGCGGCATGACGCGGCCGAGGAGGTCGATAACAGGTACCAAGTATGTGAAACTGTAAAATACTGTAAATGAAATCATACTACTCTATATAAAAACAGGAGACATGTATGATAACCAAACTACAGTTCACAACATAAAAGCAGTCATGTCCAGTCAGGGACTCACGCCCTCAAGTCATCACTCAAATATAACTATGGGTCTCACGCCCACAACATCAATCATGTTCGCGTCACGCCACATGCCCCGACTGCATCGGTGTAGACATGTCCATGATGCAACAATAATACCAATGCCCCATGGCCACATGCCCCCGGAATTCTACCTCGGTGTAGACACGTCCATGTGACATCAACAATAATATACTGGGTGATCAACCCTGCCGCATGGCCACATGCCCCCGGAATTCTACCTCGGTGTAGACATGTCCATGTAACATCGACAATAAGACAGTAATCAAAATGGAAACATACCCGTGGAATTCTCCGTCACTGCCAGCACGTCCAAGTAAGTTCTCAACAAGTCAACCGGCCCTCTATCGAGAGACGCGGTAACACAGAAATACAACACTTGTACAACAAAGGCTATCATCACAAGCATAGGCAAGTTTCACACAACTCAAAGTACTTTCACGTAAGTCGCACAATACCCGTAGTATAAAAATCGTGACTATCTTTTTAAGTAAACAAGACACTTCCCCTTTTGTAAAATCAAGTAACAACATTATTTTCCAAACGTTCAAGTTTGCCTAATTTCAAATGCTCAAGTCACTTATTTTAGAAAGGTTTCATAACTCATAGTCTTAATCTCTTTTAAACAATTGAGTAACATATGTCATTTATGTGAGTAGTTTATTCTTGTTTATAACGATCTTATTACAGCAGCCATGATCTAGAAAATGTAATATCATTTTGTCTCATCTTAGCTTCATGCGGATGGAGGTTTCTACGGTTTTAATACAACACATCATTATTCAATACATTTTCCTTTATTAACGCCGCGGTGGTGTCGATACACATTCGATTCCCAAATCGATAACATTATCCCTTTAAAAACCAAGTACTCATTACTCACGAATGAGGTTTCACACAACATCCACATTAAAACAAATAAGTTAAGTCTCTTATCTTATAAGATCAAGTCTCTTAACTTCTAACATCAAGATAAACCATTTTCTTACCTACATAAAGTTGTTATAACCAACTTCCCATAAAGCCGTTATAACACTTTATGTTTAAACCAAACAAATACACTTAGCACCTGTACGTCCACCGTACTACATAGTTACACACATATCATGCTAGAACAGATAGGAAGAGGTTCACATACCTCGCGACGAGTATCGACAATAAGCAAAATGCTCCAAGTACTACAACCTGGCTAGCCCTTTCCACTCCTCAAGTAGAATACGCTACTCTTAGTACTTTCACCTAAAAAGGTCACAAACGTCTATTAACTTTTAAACATACGGTTCCATTTCTCTACAGAAAATTCGGCAGCACCTCATCGAGGCCGGCTACCAAGCCAACCAGGGGGGGGGGTTTACACGTCTAACCGGACGTGTACAATTCTACTCAGCAATACTACACAAGTCTACTGCAATACAGTCCTATGTAAATACAGTTCAGTTCTTTTCTTTACTCTTCAGGCTTAAGTCAAAAGACATTGCCAAATACAAAGTTCAGTTCTATATATAGTATACTTCAACTATATATTCTAACAACATGTAATTTCCAATTACAAATAGAGGGACAAGATAATTACCTCGATAAGCCCATAATTATCCAAGTTAAATGTCGATCCTTAGCAACGTTTAGCTCCAACTCCGGGTGCTCCACCCCGCTCCAAACAACCCTTAGAAGTTCTAACCAACTTCTACTTAATACTCCAACCAACTATGGAGATTTTCCTTAGGGTTTCGGTTTGAGACAAAAAGGACATACGGTAGTATTTCCGGGCTCTACGTATAGAGGTATCTTTGGAATACTACAAGGCAAACGGCTAAGGTATTTTGGGTATAGTAACAATACTTTTGAGTATTTCTACCAAGAGGGGTATTTATACGAGACAACACCACAAGGGGGTGTGTACCTCGCCAACCCCACTGAGGGGTACTCTCGCCAAGGGGAGGGCTCTCGCCAAAGGCCTCACAAAGGAGAGGAACTCTCAAGACACTACACTAAGGGGAGGAAGAAAGCTTTCAAGACTTAGAAGTTTTGGGATGAAGAAGTCTTCACAAGGAGGGTATTTATAGGGAGTTTAATGAACAAGATCAAGCCATGTGGGGGCAAGTGGAGGGCAAGATATGCCCAAGTGCCCCTAGTCCCTACTCCTTAAAACCTCACAAATATCTACACAAATATCTACCATCAACTTGCCCCTTGATCGGCCAAGTGCGCCCCACTGCTTCCATTGTGAGGTGACACATGTCACCCTCCCGTTGGTCCAAAATGTTTCGTCTCTCAAAAAATCCGCAAAATAAGAAAATACATAGCCGAATTTTCCTCGCAAGTTATGTAAAACGTTTCGTCAAAAACGACTCTGGCAAGGTGTTGTGCACAAATGTCATTCGGCTAAGCCACGCAGGCGGGGTGACACGTGTCACCCTCCTATTGGCCCTCATAAAACATCTTCCAAAAATATCCACAATGGCCAAAATCTCAAAACAAAGTGGGCCCCACAAAACCAGTAAATTTCTCCGTGGGCCCACGTGACCATTCCAAAATAAAATTCCATAATTCTCTAATATTCCAGGAAGTCCGAATACCAAATCTGGGAATCCAATTCCCATTAACGAACCTTTTTCCTTCACAAAAACCGGAAACTTTTCCGTGGAAAAAAAATCACCTCTTTCTTCCTTTCCAATCTTTCTGTCGTATTCTCGTACGTACGTCCTCGCATACATACCCTGGAACTACGGGGTATAACATAGCCAAATCATATCTGTATAAAAGAATGTCATTTTAACTCCTGAAATCAATCATATATTAACCGTTCCTTTCCTTCTTTCGATAAGATTTAACAACATATTCTTACATACTTACTTAAGAGTTTAATCCAGCCTTTTTCACATAACTTACATATCTTACATAACATAATCCGGCCCATTTGCGGGACACGGTGTACTGATGAATCATGTGACATAATCCGACCCGCCTGTGGGGCTCGGTGTACTGTGGAATCTTATAACATAATCCGGCCCGCCTGTGGGGCTCGGTGTACTGTGGAATCATATAACATAATCCGGCCCGCCTGTGGGGCTCGGTGTACTGTGGAATCATATAACATAATCCGGCCCGCCTGTGGGGCTCGGTGTACTGTGGAATCATATAACATAATCCGGCCCGCCTTTGGGGCTCGGTGTACTGTGGAATCATATAGCATAATCCGGCCCGCCTGTGGGGCTCGGTGTACTGTGGAATCATATAACATAATTCGGCCCGCTTTGTGGGGCTCGGTGTCTTGTGGAATCATATAACATAATCCGCCCGCTGTGGGGCTCGGTGTAAGATGACGTAACCGGCACATGTGAAGGCTCGGGGTAATATGGCGTAATCCGGCCTATTTGTAGGCTCGGTGTATCTCATAACGTAATCCGGCCTATTTGTAGGCTCGGTGTATTTCATAACGTAATCCGGCCTATCTGTAGGCTCGGTGTACTTCATAACGTAATCCGGCCTATCTGTAGGCTCGGTGTGATTTTCCTTACATAACATTTTCAAACCATCTTTTCACTTCTTCTTAAGTCGTCATAACAACTTCCCATAAAGCTATTATAACAACCTTTCATTTTAGAGAACTTAAGACACTTTTATTCTTACAACATTAGGAAAACTAGATCCAAAAATACAACGTACATACATACTTAAAAAGAATCATATAACTCCTTTCTTTTTAAAGCTCAAGTCACATACTCTTTTGGAAGCCATCTTCTTATCTTTTGAAATAAATTAAGAAGCCATACTTTGTAAAATTAAGTCATTTCTACTTATAAAATCAAGGCTTATAACCTTAACACCTCATAGCATACACTCTTTCAAATCATGTCGCTTATACTTTAGAAAACAAGTCCCATAACTTGAAAAATAAAGTTTCATAAACCTTTAAAGAAAATCAAAGTTCATAGTCTTAAAACTTCATAACATACATTCTTTAAAGTCCAATTACTTATACTTGTAAAATCATGTCATCTACACTTTTAAAACCAATCCCCTTTTCACATATAAATTCAAGTCATTTTCAAACATAAAACTCAACTTACATACTTACTTTAAATAAATCAAGATACATAGCCCTTAAATCAAATCTCATAATTTCCTAACCATCCTTACCAACGTCTCCCATAAGACCTAGTAAGGACTTAGGACAATTTAAACATACTCTTAACTTAGATTCAACAATGTAAATACTTAACTTCTAAGAGTAGAAGGAATCTTGAAATACTATCACATGGATATTTCATACGTAGGATCATGCCAAAGAAAGTAGAGGTTCACATACCTCGCGACGATTGTCGACAAGTAGCAAGATGCTCCAAAGTACTTCAACCTTGAGCTATTCCATTCTTCAAGTAGGATACGCTAAACTTAGTACTTCAACCTATCATGCCCACAATACGTCCATTAACCTCTTACTTTAAACGTAGAATATCCTAAGTGCCAAGTCACTAAATTCTACGGAAAATCGGACAGCACCTCCTTTGTTTTTACTAACTTTGCCACCTTTTTCAAGGCCGAATACAATAACCAAACAGCCCCAATTGGCTCACCACAATCTATAAGGTAGTCCAAAACAAATGAATAACAAACTATAAGTACAAATCGGCCACCTTAAGTTCAACAATACCAATTCTTAACCAATTTCCAATTCAATCCAAATTGGTAGCATAACATGATATCAAGTCGCATTTGATTATATCAACCATAATCTTCAAGTAATTAACATGCGACTATTCTAATAACGATCAAATTGTAATCCAACTTAACATGGCCTACATTACATTTCGAACTTCCAAGATTACAATCGATCTATAATCCTTATAAACTTCAACTTAACAACTTCATGCTAGCAACATGTAAAGCTAACAACAACAATATAATTATATAATCTTGTAACACTTATAAAAGACAAGATTATACCTTAACGATTCTTAATCCAATTCCAATCCGAAGTCGCTCCTTAGTAGTTTAGAACCTCTCCAAGACACTTCAATCCGTTTGTTGAGACCCTTAGAACCATACCAACAACTTTCCTTCAAACTTCCAATCCAAAAACTAGGAAGCCACTAGGTTTTCACTTTGCGACTAATACGAAAACTCTCTTTTTCCGAGATTTTTCTATTGAGATACACTTACATAACACTCAAGAACCTTGGTTTAAAGTGGGGAGCTAAATGGACAACAAACGAAAAAAATTTCTTTCTTCTTGTTGCTAAAGCCGAGAGCACCATAGCAAGTTCATCCAATTTTCTTGTAAAATTTGCTAAGTATGGAACTTGTCTCACTACTAGTAGTATAATAAAGGGACATGGAGGGTTGAGATTAGCACAAATGTGAGGTTTGGATGAAGTCTTAGTAAATATCAATAAGTGGTCCCATTGACCAAGTCAACATTGTCAAGCTTTCAAGTTGCAAGACTTGTCTTGCTAGCAAAGGTCCAAAGACCCTTAAGCCCTTACAAAATCGTCCAAGGCATTATTAAGGGGGGTGACACGTGTCGCCCTCCCTTTCGTCACAATAATACGTTTTCCGACAAAATCCAACATGTCCGATAAATTTTTTACAAGTCTCAAATCTTAACACTTGTGAGTTCTTACGTACGTTCTTAAAACATATCCTGTAAATACGGGGTGTAACATTCTTCCCCCCTTAGAAACATTCGTCCCCGAATGTTCTTTCGGAGTCAACCTTTATAATTTGCGACATAGTTTCCTTTCACAACCCCGACATACTAATAATGCCACACATAGCCCTAATACCTCGCACACGCATAACCGTCCATCATAAGCCCAAAAGAGGTTATCTTTTCGTACTTCCAACTCTTTCTAGCATACATACATAACTTCCATACCAATTCTGGCCTCTAATCTTTGGAGTCACTCTATAAGACAATATACGACCATTTCCGGCTTTCACGACCTGGTTCCGGTGGAACGCGTCCACGAACCCGTAAAACAATTAACTAGACTTGGGCCTTGCACCCTCGTGACCCTGTCACGTAGCGGAACTACTACCAACTGATCCCACTCCATTTCAGGCCATAGGGAGACCCGTAACAGGTCCCCAACCCGACTCAGCGTCGCACTTAACTCTTATCCTTGGTCTGACTTAAAATCTTATTGCCAGAGAAAGCCTCATATACCTAAGGTCTCGGTAGTAATCAATATTCTTAGGCTCGCAATTTCCATGCTCCAAGCCTACCTTACCAGTCCCGATGCGGGTACAAAACTTCTCATAAAACCAAAACCATGTTGTCTCGATCACAACAACCATTACTTACGCTATACGGACCTAATCCGTACAATTCTCTTAAGCCTACTACGCAGCTTAATCTATTAACATGACATTCCATTAGGTTCCTTAACATGGCTTCTTAAGGGTTCACTACCCTATCAGACAGCTCATCTTTTCCCAATTATCTCGAAATAAAACACAAAACCTTGGCGAAAATTCATTAACTATTCCATACCTTCCCGGTATCTAGTTAGTCTTTACCAATTCCTGGTAATCTAAAATCATTCTAGACAACACGCGTCTGACCCTCATACATAACTTCGTATAGATGTATGTCACAATACCAACTATACTATAATCATTACCAACCTGGATACGCAATCCACATAGTCATTCCCCGTCATCACGCCTTTCTCGTGTGCATTCAACATAACTCGTTAGTGGAGGGACGACCCTAACAACACAGCTCTATCGCACGATCTCAGAGTGAGAAGAATGAAACCAATCCTAAATGTCCTGCAACCTCACGATTATAGATGTGGTGCAACACACCGATAATCAAGACTCTACTAGACACGGTCAGTAGACACTTTCCGAGGACTAATCGCTCACGATACCACTTTTGTCACGACCCGACCCCGGGCCCGCGACTGGTGCCCTACCTAGGCACCCTGTTCAGGTATACATCAGAGAAATAGCAGCGGAACATACATGAAACTTATAAAATAAAATAACGAGAAATTAAACCACAGGTTAGCCGATAAGGCTACCTTCCTGGACACATATACATATACATAACAACAGCAGTTACATCCCTTTCCTTTTTACAAACCGACCCACAACATGTGACTACAGACCTCTAATACTTACAACTGCGGCGGGACAGGGCCCCGCCATACCCCTGAATGTACATAAGTCTACCACATCAGGGAAACCGTACCAAAAGACAAGCCTCCGGAGTGAAAGGGGCTTCTTTCCAAAATCGAGCAGAGATCCTAAGAGCAAGGATCACCAACAGGTACCTAAAACTGCGGGCATGAACGCACCCGAAAGTCGATAACAACAGTTTGAGTATGGAATGTAAATAAAATGCAATAGCCAAATCATATCTGTATAAAGAATGTCATTTTAACTCCGAAATCAATCATATATTAACTGCTCCTTTCCTTCTTTCGATAAGATTTAACAACATATTCTTACATACTTACTTAAGAGTTTAATCCAGCCTTTTCACATAACACATATCTTACATAACATAATCCGCCCATTTGCGGGACACGGTGTCTTGATGAATCATGTGACATAATCCCGCCCGTGGGGCTCGGTGTCTTGTGGAATCTTATAACATAATCCGCCCGCTTTGTGGGGCTCGGTATCTTGTGGAATCATATAACATAATTCGCCGCGCTGGGGCTCGGTGTCTTGTGGAATCATATAACATAATCGCCCGCTGTGGGGCTCGGTGTCTTGTGGAATCATATAACATAATCCGCCGCTGGGGCTCGGTGTCTTGTGGAATCATATAACATAATCCGCCCGCTGTGGGGCTCGGTGTCTTGTGGAATCATATAACATAATCCGGCCGCCAGGGGCTCGGTGTCTTGTGGAATCATATAACATAATCGGCCGCTGTGGGGCTCGGTGTAAGATAGCGTAACCGCCTATGTGAAGGCTCGGGGTAATATGGCGTAATCCGGCCTATCTGTAGGCTCGGTGTACTTCATAACGTAATCCGGCCTATCTGTAGGCTCGGTGTGATTTTCCTTACATAACATTTTCAAACCATCTTTTCACTTCTTCTTAAGTCGTCATAACAACTTTCCATAAAGCTATTATAACAACCTTTCATTTTAGAGAACTTAAGACACTTTTATTCTTACAACATTAGGAAAACTAGATCCAAATATACTACGTACATACATACTTAAAAAGAATCATAGAACTCCTTTCTTTTTAAAGCTCAAGTCACATACTCTTTTGGAAGCCATCTTCTTATCTTTTGAAATAAATTAAGAAGCCATACTTTGTAAAATTAAGTCATTTCTACTTATAAAATCAAGGCTTATAACCTTAACACCTCATAGCATACACTCTTTCAAATCATGTCGCTTATACTTTAGAAAACAAGTCCCATAACTTGAAAAATAAAGTTTCATAAACCTTTAAAGAAAATCAAAGTTCATAGTCTTAAAACTTCATAACATACATTCTTTAAAGTCCAATTACTTATACTTGTAAAATCATGTCATCTACACTTTTAAAACCAATCCCCTTTTCACATATAAATTCAAGTCATTTTCAAACATAAAACTCAACTTACATACTTACTTTAAATAAATCAAGATACATAGCCCTTAAATCAAATCTCATAATTTCCTAACCATCCTTACCAACGTCTCCCATAAGACCTAGTAAGGACTTAGGACAATTTAAACATACTCTTAACTTAGATTCGACAATGTAAATACTTCTTAACTTCTAAGAGTAGAAGGAATCTTGAAATACTATCACATGGATATTTCATACGTAGGATCATGCCAAAGAAAGTAGAGGTTCACATACCTCGCGACGATTGTCGACAAGTAGCAAGATGCTCCAAATTACTTCAACCTTGAGCTATTCCATTCTTCAAGTAGGATACGCTAAACTTAGTACTTCAACCTATCATGCCCACAATACGTCCATTAACCTCTTACTTTAAACGTAGAATATCCTAAGTGCCAAGTCACTAAATTCTACGGAAAATCGGACAGCACCTCCTTTGTTTTTACTAACTTTGCCACCTTTTTCAAGGCCGAATACAATAACCAAACAGCCCCAATTGGCTCTCCACAATCTATAAGGTAGTCCAAAACAAATGAATAACAAACTATAAGTACAAATCGGCCACCTTAAGTTCAACAATACCAATTCTTAACCAATTTCCAATTCAATCCAAATTGGTAGCATAACATGATATCAAGTCGCATTTGATTATATCAACCATAATCTTCAAGTAATTAACATGCGACTATTCTAATAACGATCAAATTGTAATCCAACTTAACATGGCCTACATTACATTTCGAACTTCCAAGACTACAATCGATCTATAATCCTTATAAACTTCAACTTAACAACTTCATGCTAGCAACATGTAAAGCTAACAACAACAATATAATTATATAATCTTGTAACACTTATAAAAGACAAGATTATACCTTAACGATTCTTAATCCAATTCCAATCCGAAGTCGCTCCTTAGTAGTTTAGAACCTCTCCAAGACACTTCAATCCGTTTGTTGAGACCCTTAGAACCATACCAACAACTTTCCTTCAAACTTCCAATCCAAAACCTAGAAAGCCACTCGGTTTTCACTTTGCGACTAATACGAAAACTCTCTTTTTCCGAGATTTTTCTATTGAGATACACTTACATAACACTCAAGAACCTTGGTTTAAAGTGGGGAGCTAAATGGACAACAAACGAAAAAAATTTCTTTCTTCTTGTTGCTAAAGCCGAGAGCACCATAGCAAGTTCATCCAATTTTCTTGTAAAATTTGCTAAGTATGGAACTTGTCTCACTACTAGTAGTATAATAAAGGGACATGGAGGGTTGAGATTAGCACAAATGTGAGGTTTGGATGAAGTCTTAGTAAATATCAATAAGTGGTCCCATTGACCAAGTCAACATTGTCAAGCTTTCAAGTTGCAAGACTTGTCTTGCTAGCAAAGGTCCAAAGACCCTTAAGCCCTTACAAAATCGTCCAAGGTATTATTAAGGGGGGGTGACACGTGTCGCCCTCCCTTTCGTCACAATAATACGTTTTCCGACAAAATCCAACATGTCCGATAAATTTTTTACAAGTCTCAAATCTTAACACTTGTGAGTTCTTACGTACATTCTTAAAACATATCCTGTAAATACGGGGTGTAACAGGGTACTTCGGCCGAGGGCCTTCTCAAGGGGGAGGGGTGGTTTGGACGAGAGCTTCAAGAGGGAGAGGGAGGATTTCAAGACTTGGAAAGTGTTTAAGGGATGAAGAATAAGTGTTGCACTTGAGGGGTATTTATAGGCCAATCAATGGCCAAGATTAAGGCAAGTGGAGGGCAAGTGGAGGGTGAAGATTTGGACAAGTGTGTGTGGGTCCCACCTTATCCATCTACCACACAAAATATCAACAAAACATTGACCAAACATTTTTGGCCTTTAAAATGATAAAAACGTGCCCCCTAAAATCGTCCACCAATCCGCCACTTGAGGGTGACACATGTTGCCCTCTCGTTGGTCCAAAATATTTCATCTCTCGGAAAAATCCAAAAATAAATAAATTCTTGAAAACGTAAAATTCCTTTACAAGGTTCGGAAAATTTTCCGTCGGAAAAACAATTCTTTCTCGTGGATGTGCACAATTTCGTCCTTAACAATAATCCGGGCTTATAAAATTGTACGTACGTCCTTACATACATACTCTGGAAATACGGGGTATAACATTCTCCCCTCCTTAGAAACATTCGTCTCGAATGTTCCTTCTCAAGACAGATAACGATGAAGTTCCTTTTAACTTAACAAGTTGCCGATGCCATACATGGCCACAAAATAACACACGCGCAAATACTGAAATCTAAGTCCACGAGGAATCACCTCTATCATCACAAAAGCTCCCACTTCAAGGCTAAAAGATACTCCCTTCGCACCTTTACTTCACATAAGAAATGATCACTTCTATTCTCTTAACCTATGCTCGATTCTCCCCTTTCTCGTCGTACCCTCGAACTCTTCCTACTATACGTACCACCTTTCTATTATTGCTTCAGTTTCCAACATCTCGGGGTTACTATCTCCAACTTGGTCATCATTAACTAGGAACACTCTGGATGGATCTCCGATACTTTCCCGAACATAGCAACATGAAAGACCGGACGTACTGCCTCCTACGTCGGACGACAAAGATAACTTATAGGCAACCTGGCCTATTCTCCAAATGATCTGAAAACGCTCAAGGTACCTCGGGCTAAGTTTCCCCGCTTCAAACCTCGCCACGCCTTCCGGTGGTACTTCAAGAAAACCCACCGTCGTCAACTCCAACTGTCGACGGCGATTATCCGCATGACTTCTGTTGACAGCTGCCAATAACCTCTCCTGGATAAGCTTCACCCTATCCACATCCTGCTGAATCAAGTGGACCAACTATCTGAACCTTGCCAACATCGAACCAATCGACCGACAACCTACACTTCCGCCCTACAAAGCTTCATAGGTGACATCCGAATCGAAATGGTAGCTATAATGATACTCACTCAACGAGAGGCACATAATCCTCACCGCTACTCACGAAATCAAAACACCGCCCGAGGATGAATGCACATCGAGACTCACCGAGTTCCTAACCTTGCTCGTAAAACCTCCATAAAAAGAAATAGCGTAACTGGCTGCACACTTCATAAGTAAAAGTAGGAACCGTGCGATCTTACAACCTTCCTGATATATAACATCTCGCATAACCCTCTGCCGAGTAAACAGTTCTGACTGAAAGACAAGATGGGCTGACCTCATCGGCCCGACTACTGGTCGAACGCATCCACGAACTCGTACGATGGTTAACTAAACTTGGGCCTAACACCCTCGTGACCCTATCACAAAGCGGGACCACCACAATTTTTCCTTACTTCAAACCGGGCTGCGGGTTGACCCGCAATCTGGCCTCAACCCGACCCATTTTTTTGCGCCAAGCTCTTGTTTCGCGATCCGGAACAACCTCACCATCAAGTCACGAAAACCTAGTGGTCTTCTTAGCTCCACTACCCTCTTTCATTTCACACTACTCAGGGACTTATCACACAAACATATCTCACGTATACTATGCACTCCGATAAGGGTCAAACAAATAAATCTTTTACTCAAGATGGCCTCGCCTCTAAGGTCTCCACGTATAAAACTCTAAGGCTCACACTTTCCCTATCCCCAATCTTACCCTTTTACCTAACCATGATTTCTAATTACAATTAACACAAGGCTATCAGAACAACACTTAAGATATACTCACCTTTTCACACATACTAATCTCTAGAGGGTTAAGGATGTACCTGTATCTACTGCTTCACTCCCCTTTGTCGTTCTAATCAATCCTGCCCTGATGGGCGCATAGCTAGGGAAGGTGATGAACTAGCCACTGATCCTGAAGGCTGAGTCTCTACATCCGCGCCACCTCTGGTCGGACAATTCCTCGCAAAATGGCCCTGCTGGCCGCAAGCATAACAAGTCAAGAAGTACGACACTCACAATGACACCTACCAACGGCCACACCGAGGTGGGGTGGCCTCTCAACTAACACCCTTCCTCTCCGAAATCTGAATCCGCAATCGATCCGTAGGTGAGTCCTTCTACTTGCATCCTCCTACTTGAACATTCTTTCGTCACATGGTTCTCGACGGCGCAGTAAAACAAGAACCAACAAAAAGTCGACATTCCCGGGATGGCGCGCCACCTGTGAACACCGAGGAAAATCAATCCGGTGGCCGAACCTACGTGTATCGTGAACCGAAGCCTGGAGCTCGACCAACTCCTGCGTACCGAACGTCCCGAACTGCGGGAGGACCACTCTGCACTGGCGGAGGTGCGTATCCAGTCTGCTGCTGAGGCGATCCGCCTCGAAAGTTACCAAAGGACCTGCCGACCGCCTCTTCGCCGCTCTTGGTTAACCCGTCGATCTACGTTTCTCGGCCTGCTACGCATAAGCCGTCTGTGCCATGCTCAAGCCTGACTGAAGAGCTACTCTTGCACAACCCTCTCTTAGATAGTCATCAAGACCCGTGATAAATCGGTACATAATATACTCTCTGGTTGCTAAATCCCTAGATAGTAACAGGGTCGTCTCCTTGCAATACATACTTTACGCATCGGGTCGTGGGCGAAGGTTCAAATATCATGGCGCAGAGGGAGCTTCTTGCCATTGCTAAACTCTGCTGGGGGCGACGTGTGAGAACTCCCGAATGAAGCACCACCTCGGTGATGATTGGGCTGTGCCCTCGTAACCCTCGTGCTCTGCTCGGCTCCTCCCGCCTTGCCCATACGGGCGGGTTGCCTTGCGCGGAGGCATAACTGGTAAGGGAAAGAATTACGTTAGAGGGGTCCAACTTATAATCACAGCTCTAAGGCACGATCTCAGAGTGAGAAGAATGGAAACCAATCCTAAATATCCTATAGCCTTCTGATTATTGGTGTGATGTACAACACACCGATAATCAAGACTCTACTAGATACGGTCTGTAGACACTTTCCGAGGATTAACTGCTCTGATACCACTTTTGTCACGACCCGAACCCGGGCCCGTGATTGGTGACTTACCCGGGCACCCAAGTAGACATACATCAGAGTAACCAGCGGAATATAAAACAAATCATGAAACAGTATGAAGTGAGAAACAGTTTATCTGAGAAAAGTTGCCTTTCGGCATATATATATAAAAATTTGAACACGAACAGTTACAACCCTTTTACAAACTCTGCCCACAACAGTACTATAGACCTCTAAGAATGTTATAACAACAACGACGGGACAGGGCCCCGCCATACCCCTGAATGTAAGTACCTACAACAACAGGGGGCTATACGAGATAAGCCTCGAGAAACGGAGCTTCCCAAACGCTGACTGTGATCCTAAGAGCGAGGATCGACGATCGTGTACCTCTACTGCGGCATGAACGCAGCCCCCGAAGGAGGTCGATGCAACAGTACCAAGTATGAAATCAAAAAATCAGTAAATGAAATCATAATAGTCTATATAAAGCAGAGACATATATGATAACCAATTTACGATACACCATATATAAGCGATATGTCAAGTCGTGACTCACGCCCTTAAAGTCATCACTCAAATATAACTATGGGTCTCATGCCCAATATCAATCATGCCCGTGGAATTCCTTCACCGCCAAGATCCATGATATAAAAACACCCGAAATACACATGAACACGGGTCCACTGTGTCATAATAAAACCGTACGGGGTAAGTATGAAGGCATAGCCGACTACTAGAACCCACCGTACCAACAATGCTATCAAACTGCATCACGAGGTCTTTCTAGACCGCCACATGATCGAAGTTGGCCACTCGCCCTCAGTATCAATGTGCGCGTCTAATCCTGGAACTTACCGCAGCTCCGCATAGGCCACACATAGGCCCGCATGAGTTATTCCTCGCATCGGGGGCAGCTAACCCGCGACATCCTACTGGACTCTCGTAGTCCGCATGGCCACATAGACCGCATGAGGTAATTACCCCGCACACTAACCTGGAACTCCCGTAACTCCGCATAGGTCCCCTGGACCCGCATGAGGCATCCCTCGCATCGGGGGGCAGCTTAACCCCCGGTATATCATGTCAAGAGGTGAGTGGTACAATACTAACATAACGACTTATCATTAAACAACATAAGCACAATCAAGGGAAACCCCTTTACACAAACATCACAAGACACTAACACACGTAGCATCCTAACATGTTTACTTATCAAACCAACAAGAAGTATTACAAGGCTATCACAAACCAACATAGTCAAGTTATTTACACAAGGTACTTTTTATGTCAACAAGTTCGGGTCTTTATCCTCAAAGTACTTCATACATTAACTCTTTAAAAACCAAGTACTCATTGCTCACGAATGAGGTTTCACACTTTTTAACAAAATTCATATCAAGTCAATTAAGTCAAGTCTCTTATCTTTTAAGATCAAGTCTCTTAACTTCTAAAATCAATAACCCATTCTTTTCCAAAAGTTCAAGTTGCATAAATTCAAATACTCAAGTCTCTTATTTTCAAAAGATTCATAGATCATAGTTTTAAACACTTAACAACGTAATCTCCTTTTTAAAACAATTTGAGTAACACATGCCTTATGTGTGAGTAGGTTATTCTTGTTTATAACAATCTTATTAAAGCAGTCATGATCTAGGAAATGTAATACAATTTTGTCTTATCTTAGCTTCTATGCAGATGGAGGTTTCTACTGGTTTTAATAATACTTAATTAGTCAATACATTTTCCTTTATTAGCGCTGCAGTGGTTTGTTCGATACTTATTCTCATTTCCGAAATCAATATAAGGCTTTCATAATCAATTAAGTAAATCGTTCCTTTTATCTCTCTTAAGTCGTTATACCTAACTTCCCATAAAGCTAGTATAACACTTAAGTTTTTAAAACCAAGTATTACTCTTCTTTCAAAAACGATTCTTAATTCTTTTGAAATACTTCAAGATTCTTATTATTTAAAACTCAAGTCAAAAGACATCGAAGTAAAACCACGTTCAGTTAACACACGTACGTCTACCGTACTATATATATTCTTTTAAAATATCATGCTCAAGAGGATAGGAAGAATAACATACCTCTCGCCGAAATCCACCGAGTCGAGTATGTCGCGCAGAGTATCAACCTATAATAGTCAAATACGTCTATCAAAGTCTAGACTACTCGTAGTATATTCTGCGAGAAGGTTCTTATTTCTACGGAAATTTGGGCAGCACTTCCCTACCCGTCAAACTACTCAAGTCTACTGTAATACAGTCCTATGTAATTACAGTTCAATTCTCTTCTTTAATATCCTTCTATATATCTTATACTCAATTCTAAACTTCTACAATATGTAATCTCCAATTACAATGAAGGATAATATATTTACCTCGATAAGCCCAAAATTATCCAAGTTTAAATGTCGATCCTGAGCAAGGTTTAGCTCCTAATTTGCACGCTCCGATAGCTCCAAGAAACCCTTAGAAGTTTCCACACAACTTCTACTTACTACTTCAACCAACTATGAAGTTTCTCCTAGGGTTTCGTTTTGTGACTAAAGAAAGTATAGTAGTATTTCCGGGCTCTTAGTATTGAAATAACTTTGGAATACTACAAGGTATTTGGGCTAAGGTATTTTGGAATTGTAACAATACTTGAAGATTACTTTTCTACCAAGGGGGGGGGGGGGGGTATTTCACGAGAACAATCAAGAGTGTACATCGGTAGGGCCTTCTCGAGGGGAGGGTGGTTTGGACGAGAGCTTCAGAGAGGAGGAGGATTTCAAGACTTGGAAAGTGTTTAAGGGATGAAGAATAAGTGTTGCACTTGAGGGGTATTTATAGGCCAATCAATGGCCAAGATTAAGGCAAGTGGAGGGCAAGTGGAGGGTGAAGATTTGGACAAGTGTGTGTGGGTCCCACCTTATCCATCTACCACACAAAATATCAACAAAACATTGACCAAACATTTTTGGCCTTTAAAATGATAAAAACGTGCCCCCTAAAATCGTCCACCAATCCGCCACTTGAGGGTGACACATGTCGCCCTCTCGTTGGTCCAAAATATTTCATCTCTCGGAAAAATCCAAAAATAAATAAATTCTTGAAAACGTAAAATTCCTTTACAAGGTTCGGAAAATTTCCCGTCGGAAAAACAATTCTTTCTCGTGGATGTGCACAATTTCGTCCTTAACAATAATCCGGGCTTACAAAATTGTACGTACGTCCTTACATACATACTCTGGAAATACGGGGTATAACAATTACACGCCTTAATATGACGTGTAAAATTATGCCCCACAATAATACAAAACAATCCAATAACCTTAGGCAATATTCGGCAATATCAAGGATAACAACAACCTCTATTTCTTTCCAATTCCTTTCAATCCATAATGTCGTCCTAACATGTTATATAGTCGCAAACAATTCAAACAACTATAATCCTTTCGTTATATAACAAGCGACGACTAAAACTAGTAACCAATTTGAATTACAATCTTAGGGTTAATCATGCAACTTTCGTATTAGGGTTTCCAATATCCATAACACTTATCAAACTTCATAATATATACCTCATGCTTGCTAATATCCATAGATACAACAATAAGTAATCTTAATTACTAAAACGACAAGTTTGTTACCTTTATAAGCCCTTATAATTTCCAAGATTCAAAGTCTCTCCTTAGAAATTCTTAGCTCCTTTCCTTTACGCTCCAATCCGCTATTTGAAGCCCTTAGAAGTTCACAACCAACTTCCCCTCAATTTCCAACTTCAAAGTTGAAGAACACCTTAGGTTTTCGCCTTGCGACTAACGTGAAAATGTCGTTTTTCCGAGATCTTTCTATTGAGATATCCTTACAATACCCTTAGGGACCTTGGGTTAAAGTCTTGTGAACAATGGACCAAAACTACAAAATTTTCTTGTGAAACTTGTGTCAAACCCGAGAGCTCCTTATGGACAAGAACAATGTTTAGAAATTTTCTAAGTGTTGGAGACTAGTCTTGCACTAGTGTAGTGTATATATAACACAATGGAGGGCTTAGATTACAACAAATGTGAGGCTAGGATGAAGAGCATTAATTAATTAGCCAAGTGGACAAGTTGACTTGGTCAATTTTCTCAAGCTTTGAAGACTTGATCTTCCACATAGGTCAATTACCATACTACCCTTGTATAATTTCGTCCAAGACCATTGGGGGTGCCACGTGTCACCCTCCCATTCGTCCATAAATTTCGTAACCCTCGTGGGCCCCACAAAATGTAAAATTCTCGGGTGGGCCCCACATGACCAAACCCGTAAAAATAAATTTCCATAATAATAATAAGTTTCGTATTCTTCAAATAATGCATTTTGAGAATCCAATTCTCATCAACAAACATTTTTCCTTTCCGACATTCGGAAGATTTTTCCTTCGGAAAAACAATTCTTCCTTTCGTACCAATTTCCAAGTCTTGTGTTCTTGCGTCTATTCTCGTATACTTGTCCTGAAATTCTGGGGTGTAACATTCTTCCCCCCTTAGAAACATTCGTCATCGAATGTTCTTTCGGAGCTCACTCTATCATTTCTTGGCATAGTCTCATAAAACTGCACTTAGTGAAACCTAATTATGCCACATATGGCCCTAATACACCGCACTTGCATATCCACCCATCATAAATCAAACGAGGAAACAAATCCAAAGTGTGCACCATCACTATTTACTCCCATTCATGGCCTAAAAGGATTATCTCTTCGTACTTCCAACTTACTTCTAGCATACATACATAATCTCAATATTATTCGTTCATGACATTTAAACATACAACAACCTTATCATGCATACAAGTCTCTAAAGGGTCAAAGATATACCTGAAATCATATAGGCGGTTCATAGGACCGCTAAAACTGGGAACTTCCACCACGACCTCTGCCACGGCCTGCCGGTGTATGAACATCCTGTCTAGCTATTGAAGGTGAAGAACCCACAACTGATCTAGTAGACTGTGCTATCCCACCTGTAACCTTCCTACTAGGACAATCCCTCAACATATGGCCCTGACGGCCACAGGTAAAACAGGCACCAGTAGCACGACGACATTCCCCATGGTGATGCCGGCCACACTGTGAACACTGAGGGAAGAGTGGTCCCGACTGCCTAGAACCCATGTGCACGTGCGAATCCGAAACTCTGGAGCTCTGACCAGCTCCTGAATTACCCGGCTGATCCAACCTCCTGCCAGAAAACTGGGAAGGAGCACTCTGTGCTGGCTGAAATGTAGACCTAGCCTGCTGCTGAGGCTCTCCGCCTCGAAAATCACCCTGAACCCCTGCCGTCCTGGCCCTCTTGGGCTGGCCTTGGTCTGGCCGGTCCTCTCTCTCCCTGTCCTCAATCCCCTGTGCATATGTCTGCATCCTGGCAATATCCATACCTGGCTGAAGGGCCACTCCCAGGCAAGCAGTGATCATATAGCGGTCTAGCCCCATAACATAGCGATGAACTCTATCAGCCATGTCAGCCACAATAGTGTGCGCATACCTGGCCAACGAGTCAAACTCCAGGTTGTACTCCCTGATGGTTCTCCCATTCTGCCTCAATGACAAGAACCTATCAACACGGGCTCTCCTCATCTCAGGAGGCAAAAAGTGATCAAGAAAGGCCTCTGTGAACTCATCCCAAACAGCTGGAGGAGCACCCACACCCCTAGACAGTTCCCATGACTCAAACCAGTTCAACGCAATATCGCGTAACCGGTAAGAAGCTAGCACCACTGACTCGGTCTCCGAGACCCTAAGCACCTGCATAGTCCGTTGTATCTGCCGAATAAACTCCTGAGGATCCTCCTCAGATCTCGAACCATAGAACTCGGGTGGACTACAACCCAGAAAATCCCGAATCCTCAAACTGTCGGCTCTAGGGTTAGCTACCTGCTCCTGTCGGTGCTGCCCTACCACTATGCTAGTCAATAACCGACCGCTCTCCATAATCTCTATACTCCGCCCGGTGAGGGCCTGAGGCTCGTGTCGGAACCCACAGGTTGCGGTGCTCTGCTCTCTATCTGCCAGCGTCGAACTCGCCGCCTGGACCATAACCTCAGGCATAGTCTGGGCCTGAGTCCTAGTAATCCTCTACGCACCACTAGCAGCTCCTGCTGCTGCCTTGCCCTTCTGGGCCCTGGTCGCCTTCCGTGGAGGCATAGCTGATTCATACACATAAGAATACGTCAGAGACGGATCAACCTAATAACACAGCTCAATTGCACGATCTCATATAACATGCCTTGATACTACGGGTGTTAGTATCTTGTGGTTTTTATATAAAAGGGTTCTTTTAAAGGAACGGAAGTACGGAGTACTTTGGGTTTACTTCCCAAATTTTTAATGACATGTTAGTACCTTAAGTTAAATAAAATGAGAGTGCATGATAATTAAGGCTAATAAGAAGTTATGGGATTTCTTAACTTGCTTATGATAATTATGATAAGTCGGTGGTGCTTATGTTATGTATGATAAGCCGGTGGTGCTTATGTTATGTATGATAGCCGGTTGTGCTAGTGTTATGTTATTCTTGCGGGGTAAACCCCCGGGTTACTACTTATTCCATGGATTTGCTACCCATGATGCGAGTGCGGCGTTTGTACTCATTGCGGGTCCACCGGGCCTATGCGAGTGAAATAGTCCTATGCGGGTGAAATAGTCCCATGCGAGGCGGATGATGTTATACCCCGTATTTCCAGAGTATGTATATGAGGACGTATGTACAATTGTGTAAGCCCGAATTATGTTAGGGACGAAAATTGTGCACACCCAACGAAAAGAATTATTTTTCCGACGAAAAATTTTCTGAACCTTGTAAGGGAATTTTACGTTTTCAAGAATTTATTTATTTTGGATTTTTCCGAGAGATGAAATATTTTGGACCAACGAGAGGGCGACATGTGTCACCCTCAAGTGGACGGCATTGTGGACGAATTCTTGGCACGTTTTTGCCATGTTAAAGGCCTTAAACATTTGGTCAATGTTTTGTAGATATTTGTGGAGTAGATAGATAAGGTTGCACTTGTCCAAATCTCCACCACACACTTGCTTGAATCTTGGCCATTGAGGGTCCTATAAATACCCCCCCTCTAGTGCAAGACTTCTTCATCCACAAAAATATTTTCCAAGTCTCAAAAACTCCCTTCTCCCTTTGTGAGCTTTCGTCCAAGCTCTTCCCCTCCCCTTCCTTGTGTTCTCGCCGAAACACACCCCCCCCTGGTAGAAAATATTCTCCAAGTATAGTTACTATTCCTAAATACCTTAGCCTAAATTCCTTGTAGTTTTCCTAAGTTACCTCTATACTAAAAGCCCGGAAATACTACTTTATATCCATTAGTCACAAACGAAACCCTGGGGAAATCTTCATAGTTGGTTGAAGTATTAAGTCGAAGTTGTTTAGAAACTTCTAAGGGTTTCTTGGAGCTATCGGAGCGTGCAAATTAGGAGCTAAACGTTGTTCAGGATCGACATTTAAACTTGGATAATTTTGGGCTTACCGAGGTAAATATCTTGTCCTTCTATTGTAATTGGAGATTACATACTGTAGTAGTATAGAAATGAGTATAAGATATATAGAAGGATGGTATAAGAAGAGAATTGAACTGTACTTACATAGGACTGTACTTACAGTAGACTTGTGTAGTTTGTGGGTAGGAAGTGCTCAATTTTCCGTAGAATAGAGAACCCTCGCTTAGAATATTCTACGTGTAGTCTGACGTTGATAGACGTATTTGACTATTATAGGTTGATACTCTGCGCGCGACATATTCGACTTGGCAGGTGGATTTCGCCGAGGAGGTATGTGATTCTTCCTATCCTCTTGAGCATGATATTTTAAAATATATATATAGTACGGTAGACGTACGTGTGTTAACTGAACATGTTTTTACTTGATGACTTTTGACTTGAGTCTAAATAATAAGAATCTTGAAGTATTTCAAAAGAATTATGAATCATTTTTGAAAGAAGAGTAATACTTGATTTTTAAACAAAAAGCTTAAGAGTTATACTAGCTTTATGGGAAGTTAGGTATAACGACTTAAGAAAGATAAAAGGAACGGTTTACTTATGTGTTTATGAAAGCCTTGTATTGATTTCTGGGAAGTGTAGTAAGATGGTTTGATAAGTAGACATATTATGATGCTACGTGTGTTAATGTCTTGTAACATTTGTGTAAAGGGGGTTCCCTTGTTGCGCTTATGTTGTTTAACGATAAGCAGTTGTGCTGATATTATATCACTTACACCCCTGACTTGAAATTCCGAGGGTTAGCCGCCCCCGATGCGAGGAATACCTTATGCGGGTCTGTGTGACCTATGCGGAGTCGGGAGTTCGGGATGATCACTCGGGTCCGTTATCCGTCACGGGTCTATATGGCCTATGCGGTGCTGTGTGACTATCGGTGCGGGAGTCGAGTTGATCTGCGGGTTAGCCGCCGTCACGAGAGAATACCATGCGGACCTAGGTGGTCTATGCGGACTGCGGGAGTCCAGGAATAGGCTCACATAATGATACTATGGGCGATTGGCCTTGCTTCGATCATTAGCGGCCTAGAAAAGACCAGTTACATTATATCTATTTCGCTCTTGTTTATGCTGTGACACTATGTGATGTTGAACTGGTTGTATTTGTAAATGGTTTTAAAATACATTGATTTCATTTCGATTTTTCTGATTTCACATACTTGGTACTGTTGTCGACCTCCTTGAGGCTGCGTTCATGCCGCAGTAAGGAAGCGGTGGTAGATCCTCATTCTTAGGATCCTTACTGCAGTGTCGAGAGCTCCCTTTCTCCGGAGGCTCGACTTTTGGTACGACTCTCCCTGGTGTTGTAGATATTTTGTACATTCAGGGTATGGCGGGGCCCTGTCCCGCCATAGTTGTTTACTTCCTTAGAGGTCTGTAGTCCTGTTGTAAAGTTGGGATGTAACTGCCAGACTTGGTACATATATTTATGCCGAAAGGCAACTTTTTCTCAGATAAAGTGTTACATTTTAGATTTGTTTCATGTCTTGATTTATTATTCCGCTGATTACTCTGATGTATGTCTACTTGGGTGCCCGGGTAAGGCACCAGTCACGGGCCCGGGATCGGATCGTAACAAAAGTGGTATCAGAGCAGTTAATCCTCGGAAAGTGTCTACAGACCGTATCTAGTAGAGTCTTGATTATCGGTGTGTTGTGCACCACACCAATAATCAGGAGGCTATAGGATATTTAGGATTGGTTTCCATTCTTCTCACTCTGAGATCGTTCTTTAGAGCTGTGTTATAAGTTGGACCCCTCTAACGTATTTCTTTTCTTTACCAGTTATGCCTCCGCAACCAGCACGGGCCGAGAAGGGCAAAGCGGAGGAGGCGCTAGTAGGAACAGAGAGGTCACGAGGCCTGAGCCATCTATACCCGGGCGATACCTCGGGCGGCGAGTTCCACGACGCCGCCCGGCCCAGCGAGTTTAGAGCGCGGCGGTGGGCGATGAGACCACAATACTGCGCCTCGATCCACGGCTGGAAGCGAGAGAGATGGGTTCTGAGAGAGATGGCGATTCGGCGGGATCGTGGCGAACATGAGATAATTTGATCACGGCGATTCGATCCAGTTCAGCGATGCACATGGTCGCGAGGTCGGATAGTTTGAGGCTACGGGATTTTTACGAGTTGTAGCCCGCGAGTTCTACGGGTCGAGGCGAGGATGATCCACGGGAGTTCATCCGGCGACTCTGACGGATCATGCGAGTGATCAAGGCTTCGGAGACCGAGTCAGTGGTCTTAGGTTCACATCGGCTGCGTGATACCGCAGTCGACTGGTTTGACTCGTGGGAGCTGTCCCGGGGAGAGCACGCGCCTCCAGCTATTTGGGACGAGTTCTCGGAGTCTTTTCTCACTCACTTCTTGCCTCCGCAGATGAGGAGGGCACGGTAAACAAGTTTTGATCTTTGAGACGAGAGGCGCACCGTTAGGAGTACAACGTTGAGTTCGATTCGTTGGCTCGATATGTCCACTGCGCTAATGCGAATATAGAGGCGAGTGCACCGCTACGTCACCGGGTTAGATGATTATTTGGCAGAGTCTAGCTCGGGTATAGCTCTGAGCCGGGCATGGACATTGCCGCGTGCGAGCTCATGCGCCCAGGTGTGAGGCGGAGAGGTCTGGTCGACGGATATCGGCCAGCGAAGAAGGCGGGATGGCGAGATCTTTAGCGGCTCTCGGGGCGGGCGTCCTCGTGGCGATCGGTGCACCGGCCATCTCGAGCACTCTACACCGTCTTGGGGCGGCGGGGTATTGAGGCGGTCGGGGCCCGGGACCGTACTTCGAGTAGCGGGTGCTAACGATCGAGTCATCTCGGTGTGTCCGAAGTGGTGGATTCAATTCTGGGAGATGTGGCCATACTTCAGGAGTTTGATTTGCTTGCGGTCAGAACGGTCACTGCGGTGTCAGGCCAAGAGCGCGCAGATGGTAAGTCGACTACGAGTCTTTTCTTGGGTCTTCATCCCCTACAATTACTCGCCCCGGAGGGCAGGGTACTCATGGACCAGCAGGTCGTGGCGCGGGTCCCAGTTCTAGCAGTCCTCAGAAGCGCATTTATGCCCTGTCCAGACGCCAGGACCAGGAGGCATCGCCGGATGTCGTCATAGGTACTTTATCAGTTTCATATTGTGACGTGTATGCCTTGATAGATTCGGGTTCTACTCTGTCTTATATATCTCCCCTTATTGCTAGTAGGATAGGCATAGAGCCTGAGTCCATAGACCCTTTCGAGGTAGCTACGCCAGTGTGTGATTCGGTGGTAGCTCGGCGAGTATATAGGGCTTGCCCAGTGACTATATGCAGTCGTCAGACCCTTGCCGACTTGATAGAGTTGGACATGACCGATTTCGATGTGATTATGGGTATGGATTGGCTAGCTTCTTGCTACGCCAATGTGGACTCCAGGGCGAGGTTGATGCGGTTCGGTTCGAGGCCGGTTGTTGAGTAGGAGGAACACCGTGTGTAGGGGTAGGTTTATTTCCTACCTCAAGGCTAGGAAGATGGTGCGAAGGGTATATCTACCATCTCATTCGGGTGTTTGATCTCGAGGCTGCGGTGCAGATTTTGATCGATTCGATGGTCGGAGAGTTCCCGGATGTGTTTCGGATGACCTCCGGGTATCCTCCCGAGAGGAGATAGAGTTTTGTATCGATGTGCTGCCAGACACTCGGCCTATTTCCATTCCGCCATACAGAATGGCACCTGCCGAGTTGAGAGAGTTGAAGGACCAAGCGAGAGATTTCTTTGGAGAAGGGCTTCATCGGGCCTAGTGTTTCTCCCCAGGAGCGCGCCGTTGTTCGTGAAGAAGAAGGATGGGGCGCTGCGCATGTGTGTTGATTACAGCGGTGAACAAGGTGACTATTAAACAGATACCCCCTTCCGAGATTGATGATTTGTTCGACGATTGCGAGTGCGAGATGTTTCTCAAGATTGATTTGCGATCGGGCTATCATCAGTCTGCGAGTTAGAGGCGGATGTCCCTAGGATCGCATTCGGACCGTGCGAACGCTGTGAGTTCGAGTTATGTCTTTCGGTTTGACCAATGCTCGGTGGCATTTATGGATTTGATGAACCGAGTGTTCAAGCCATTTTGGATCGTTTGTGATAGTATTCATTGATGACATCTTGGTTTATTCTCGCCGGGCGAGGAGCATGCGGAGCATTTGAGGTATCTTTGAGAGTTCTCCAGACCAGCGGTTACGCCAAGTTTTCCAAATGTGAGTTTTGGTTGGCTTGGTGGATTTTCTTGGGCACATTATCGGGGCGATGGTATTCAGTGGATCTGGCCAAGATCGAGCGATCGGGAGTTGGCCTGACCTCTACAAGCCAGTGCAGCAGCTTTACGGGCCTTGCGGGTTATTATCGGTTCGTGGAGAAGTTTGCTTCTATTTACGCACAATGACTAGGTGACTCGTAGCGGCTAAGTTTGATGGGTGATGCTTGTGGCGGGGTTTCGATTCTTGAAGGAGAGGATGACGACCGCCCCAGTTCTTACTCTTCCTGAGTGTCTAGACGGCTATGTGGTGTATTGTGATGCGTCAGGCATCGGGCTTGGATGTGTCTTGATCGGCGGGGCAAGGTTATAAGCGTCGCATCCGTCGGCTTAAGAAGCATGAGAGGAACTACCCCCATGATTTGGAGTTGGCGGCGATAATTCACGCCTTGAAGATGCGGAGGCACTATTTGTATGCGGGGTTCATGTGGATATTTACGGACCACAAGAGCCTTGATATATCTTCACGGAGGAGCTGAACTTACGGCGAGGCGGTGGTTAGAGTTACTCAAGGATTATGATGTCGATATCCTGTACCACCCAGGGAAGGCCAATGTTGTGGCAGATGCCCTTAGTCGTAGGTCGATGGGGAGTCTATCAGATGTGCAGCCAGAGAGGAGGGGCATGGTCCGCGAGTTGCATCAGCTAGCGAGCCTTGGACTCCGATTGATTGATTCTGGTAGTAGTGGGGTTCGAGTTCGAGAGGTTGTCGAGTCTTCCATCGTCGAGGAGGTGAAGAGGCAACAGTTTGAGGATCCGGTTTTGACACGGTATCGTGATACGGCTCTTCGTGAGGGGAAGGGTCCTTTTGAGGTAGCACCTGATGGGGTGATAAGGTTTGAGGCGAGTTGTGTGTTCCGGATATTGCGGGACTTGTGAGTTCTAGGGAAGCACACGCGGCGTTACTCTATCCATCGGTCGACAAAGATGTACCACGACCTCGGATCGTGTATTGGTGGGATGGCACGAAGAGGGCGTCGCGAGTTTGTTCCTCAGTGCCCGTGTTGTCAGCAGGTGAAGGTAGAGCACCAGAGACCTGGTGGGTTGTTGCAGGCGATAGAGATCCCGACCTGGAAGTGGGAGGTAATCAACATGGACTTTATCACAGGGTTACCTCGCACTCCGAGGAAATATGATTCTATTTGGGTTATCGTCGACAGGCTGACGAAATCAGCCCACTTTCTTCCAGTCAGGATGACTTTTTCACGAGGATTATGCGGACTTTACATCAGAGATCGTGAGGCTGCATGGGTCCTATTTCTATCATATCGACCGAGAGCCCGGTTTACGCTAACTGGAGGTCTTTCGGAAGGGTTTAGGACGCAGTGAGCACAGTCGCATTCCATCCACAGACAGACGGACAGGCAGAGCGCACTATCCAGACTCTTGAGGATATGCTGCGAGCCTGTGTTATCGACTTCAGGGGTAGCTGGGAGGATCATTTGCCTCTAGTTGAGTTTGCATATAATAATAGCTACCACTCCAGTATTCAGATGGCGCCTTATGAGGCCTTGTATGGGAGGAAGTGCGGTCGCCCGATAGGATGGTTGGATGTAGGCGAGTGCGATTAGTAGGACAGATTTGGTGCGGCGGATGGATAAGGTGAAACTTATCCAGGAGCGGTTGCTGACGGCTCAGAGTCGACAGAAGTCATATGCAGATCATCGTCGTCGGCATCTGGAGTTCGAGGTTGATGATTGGGTTTTCCTGAAGGTGTCACCCATGAAGGGTGTGATGAGATTCGGGAAGAAAGGGAAACTTAGCCCAAGGTACATTGGGCCGTATCAGATTGTCGCGAGGTAGGCAAGGTTGCCTATGAGTTGGATCTGCCGTCCGATCGGGCGGTGCATCGGTTTTTCACGTTTCTATGCTGAGGAGATGTATCGGGGATCCATCTAGGGTACACCCGATTGACGATGTCCAGGTGACCGAGGGGTTATCGTATGAGGAGGTTCCCATTGCGATAATCGATCGTCAGGTTAGGCGTCTGCGGACCAAGGACGTGGCTTCCGTCAAAGTCTTGTGGCGGAACGAGCTCAGGGAGGAGATGACGTGGGAAGCTGAGGAGGACATGAGGAAGAAGTATCCTCACCTATTCCCCACACCTCCAGGTAATTCACTTTCCTACTTGTAAATTTTCTTGGTCATTTGTGCTTAAGTGTTGTTTTGTGGCCGTATGTAGCATTTGCAAACTGTTTAAGCTTTATCGTTAACTATCTTGGGAAGGAACATTCGGGACGAATGTTTCTAAGGAGGGGAGAATGTTATACCCCGTATTTCCAGAGTATGTACGCGAGGGCATACGTACAAAGGTTTTGCCTTAAGGTTAGTCATTGGACGAAAAAGATTGGGCACACCTATCAAAAAGAATCGTTTTTCGACGAAACGTTTTACTAAACTCGCGTAGGGTAAATTCCGGCTATGTCATTTATAATTTTTGCGGATTTTTCCGAGAGATGAAATATTTTGGACCAACGGGAGGGTGACACTTGTCACCCTCATTGGACGGCAACTTGAGGCTTGGATTGGCACGTTTTTTGTGCCTTTGCACAAGTCAAGGAGTTGGTAGGATATTTGTGTAGTAGATGGATAAGGACACTTGGGTGAATCCTCACCCTACACTTGCCTTGCACTTGGCTTCATCTTGGCCATTGGTTGGCCTTTGCTTGACCTATAAATACCCCCCTTAAGATGAAGAGTTCTTCATCCACAAACAAACTTTCCAAGTCTAAAATCCCTCCCTCTCCCTTGTGAGCTTTTCGTCCAACACTTCCCCCTCCCCTTGTGAAGGCCTTGGCCGAAACACCCCCCCCTCTAGCCTAGTAGTCCTAGCCGAAACCTACCCCCCCTCCCTTGGTAGAAATGTTGTCTTCCAAGTATAGTTACTATTCCTAAATACCCTAGCCCAAATCCTTTAGTACTTAGTAGAAGTTGTGAAGAACTTCTAAAGGTTTCTTGGAGCTATCGGAGCGTGCAATTAGGAGCTAAACCTCGCTCAGGATCGACTTTTAACTTGGATAATTTTGGGCTTATCGAGGTAAATACTCTTGTCCTTCTATTGTAATTGGATATTACACATAAGAATAGTATAGACTTGAGTATAAGATACACTGAAGGATATTAAAGAATAGAATTGAACTGTTATCACAGTAGAAGGGTTTAAAAGAAGAATAATTGAACTATACTTACTTAGGACTGTTTTCACAGTAGACTTGAGTAGCTCGCCGGGTAGGGAAGTGCTGCCCGATTTTCCGTAGAATAGAGGACCCTCTGCTTAGAACTGTTTACAGAGTAGTCTAGACGTTGATAGACGTGTCTGACTATTATAGGTTGATTCTCTGCGCGCGACATACTCGACTTGGCAGGTGGTTTTCGCCGAGAAGGTATGTGATTCTTCCTATACTCTTAAGCATGATATTTTAAGATATATATATAGTACGGTAGACGTACATGTGTTAACTGAATAATAATTACGGCAATGTCTTTTGACTTAAGCCTGGATAATAATAATCTTGATGCATTTCAAAAGAATACTGAATCATTTTAACAGAAGAGAAATATTTGGTTTTTAAACAAAAAGCTTAAGAGTTATACTAGCTTTATGGGAAGTTAGGTATAACAACTTAAGAAAGATAAAAGGAACTGTTTACTTATTTGTTATAAAAACCTTGTATTGATTTCTGTAAGGTGTAGTAAGATTGTTGATAAATAGACATATTATGATGCTACGTGTGTTAGTGTCTTGTGATGTTGTGAAAGGGGGTCATTCTTGTTGTGCTTACGTTGCTAAACGGTAAGTCTATTGTACTGTTATTATATCACCTACCCCCTTGACTTATTATAGGGCTTGCCACCCTTGATGCGGGTCTATACGGCTATGCGGTCTGTGTGACTATGCGGAGTGCGGAGTTCCGAGATTGATCATTCGGGTGTTTTATCCCGATGTGGGGATGCCTATGCGATGCAATGTGACTATGCGGTCTATTGAGACTATGCGGACTGCGGAGTCCAGAGGTGCAGGGTTAGCTCCCCGTCACGAGAATACCTCATGCGGTGCAGTGTGACCTATGCGGATGCGGGAGTCCGAGATTAGGCACGCATAATGATCTTATGGGCGATTGGCCTTGCTTCGATCATTCGCGCCTAGAAAAGACATTCTGATTTACCTATTATTGTTCTTGTTTGTGATATGGCACTATGTGCAAATGAACCGATTGTATTTGCAAATGGTTTTAAATACTTTGATTTCATTTAAGTACTTCTGATTTCACATACTTGGTACTGTTATCTTGACCTCCTTGGGTGCGTTAAATGCGGTAAGAGCAAGCAGTGCTAGATCCATATCCTTAGGATCTTTTGCTTTGGTGTCGTGAGCTTCATCTTCTCCGAGGCTCGACTTTTGGGTATGATCTCCCTGTTGTTGTATATAGTTTTGTACATTCAGGTATGGCGGGGCCCTGTCCGCCATAGTTGTTTATCTTCTTAGAGTGCAGTAGTCTATTATGCAGTTGGGATGTAAGCTGCAAAACTATGTTTATATATATATGCCGAAAGGCGACATTTTCTCACATAAAACTGTGTCTCATTTTACAACTGTTTCATGTCTTGTTTTTATATTCCGCTGATTACTCTGATGTATGACTACTTGGGTGCCCGGGTAAGGCACCAGTCACGGGCCCCGGAACGGGTCGTGACACCTATAAAGGCCATATACGTCTATCAACGTCTAGACTACTCTGTAGAATATTCTAAGCAGAGGGTTCTCTATTCTACGGAAAATCGGGCAGCACTTCCCTACCCGTTAAACTACACAAGTCTACTGTAAATACAGTCTTATGTAAGTACAGTTCAATCTTCTTCTTTAATATTCTTCTGATGTGATTTCAATTCAATTCTCTTCTCTTATACCATCCTTCTATAAATCTTATACTCATTTCTATACAACTACAGTATGTAATTTCCAATTACAATAGAAGGACAAGAGTATTTACCTCGATAAGCCCAAAATTATCCAAGATTAATGTCGATCCTGAGCAACGTTTAGCTATACTCTGGGCGCTCCAACCCGCTCCAAACAACCCTTAGAAGTTCTACGCAACTTCTTCTTAATACTTCAACCAATTATGAAGATTTTTCCTTAGGGTTTCGTTTTGTGGTGAAGGAAGTATAATAGTATTTACGGGCTTCTAGTATAGGGGTAACCTTGGAATACTACAAGGTATTTGGGCCAGTATCTTGGAATAATGTAATACTTGGAGAATACTTTTCTACCAAGGGGGTGTTTCACGAGAACAACACTCGAGAGGGTACTTTCGGTAGGGCCTTCTCGAGGGAGGATGTTATACCCGTAGTTGCGGGGTAGGTATGTGAGGGCGTGCGTCGAGTACGAGAAATTTTGAAAAGAAAGAAAGATGTGAGTTTCAAGCGGAAAAGTTTCCTGTTATTTGTGAAGAAAAGGTTCGTTATTGGGGTGGATTCCCAGTTTGGTATTTGGACTTCATAGATTATATTAGAATTTTGAGATTTTATTTTGGAAATGGTCACGTGGGGCCCACTGAGAAATTCTGATTTTGTGGGCCCGCTTTGTTTTGAGATTTCCGGTATTTTGGATATTTTGGAAGACGAAATATTCAGGCGAATCGGGCGACACGTGTCACCCCATGTGGCACCCTTGGCCGAATTTACCTTTGTGCACAACACCCGATTAGAGTCGTTTTTCGACGAAACGTTTTGCATAACTTGCGAAGGGAAAATTACGGCTATGTCGTTTTGTATTTTTGCGGATTTTTCCGAGAGACGAAACATTTTTGACCAACGGGTGGGTGACATGTGTCACCTCACATTAGCAGTGCAACCTCGGCGATTGGTTCACGTTTCTTGGCCAATTGGCTCCTTGTTTTGTGCCTTGTTTTGGCCTTGTTTGGTGCATTGTTTTGTGGAATGTTTTGTGGAGTAGGGGTTAGGATGCACTTGGCTTAATCTTGCCCTTACACTTGCTATACACTTGGAAGGATCTTGGCCCTTGGTTGGCCTTTGGTTTTGCTATAAATACCCCCCTAAGTGTGAAGACTTCATCCATTCCAAAAACTTCCAAGTCTTGAAACCCTCTCCTCCCCCTTTGTGAGCTCTTAGCCGAGAGCCTCCCCCTCCCCCTTTTCGTGTGGCCTTTGGCCGAGGGGTTCCCCTCCACGCTGTGGTGCTAGCAGTAGGGTACCCACTGCCTAGTTGTTTTCGTATAATACCCTCCTCATTGGTATTGAAATACTTCTAGTATTGTTATAATGCCCAAAATACCTTAGCCTTGTACCTTGTAGTTTTCCAAAGATACCTCTATACGTAGAGTCCGGAAATACTACCTTTTGTCCTTTTAGTCTCAAACCGAAACCCTAAGGAAATCTTCATAGTTGGTTGAAGTATTTGAGTAGAAGTTGGTTAGAACTTCTAAGGGTTGTTTGGAGCGGATTGGAGCGCACGGAGTAGGAGCTAAACCTTGCTCAGGATCGACTTTTATCTCGGATAATTTTGGGCTTGTCGAGGTAAATATTCTTGTCCCCTTATTGTAATTGGAGATTACATGTTGTAGGATTATATAGTTGAAGTATACTATATATAGAATCAACATTATTGTGGCAATGTCTTTTGACTTAAGCTGAAGAATAAAGAATCGAATGTATTTACATAGAGGGTGTATTGCAGATGACTTGTGTAGTATTCTGTGTAGAATTGTACACGTCAGGTTAGACGTGTAAACTCCCCCCCTGGTTGGCTTGGTAGCCGGCCTCGATAGAGGAGGAGATTTCCGCTGTGGCGGGGAGGTCTTTGCAATTTTCTATAGAAAGATAAAAACTTGTGTTTTGGGGTTAATAGACGTTTGTGACCTTTATAGGTGAAAGTACTAAGAGTAGCGTATTCTACTCGAGGAGTGGAAAGGGCTAGCAAGGTTGTAGTACTTGGAGCATTTTGCTTATTGTCGATAAATCGTCGCGAGGTATGTGAACCTCTTCCTATCTTTTCTAGCATGATGGTTGTTAACTATGTATTACGGTGAGGCGTACATGTGCTAAGTGATTTGGTTGGTTTAAAACATAGGGTGTTATTATAGCTTTATGGGAAGTTAGTTATAACGACCTTATGTAAGTGAAAATGGTTTACTGATGTTAGAAGTTATGAGACTTGATCTTATAAGATAAGAGACTTAACTTATTTGTTTTAATGTGGATGTTTGTGTGAAACCTCATTCGTGAGTAATGAGTACTTGGTTTTAAAGGGATAATGTTTTCTTGATTTGGGAATCGAATGTGTATCGACAGGACCAACTGCGGCGTTAATAAAGGAAAATGTATTGAATAATGATGTTGTATTAAAACCGGTAGAAACCTCCATCTGCATAGAAGCTAAGATGAGACAAAATGATATTACATTTTCTAGATCATGGTCTTTGTAATAAGATCGTTATAAACAAGAATAAACTACTCACATATATGACATATGTTACTCAATTGTTCTAAAAGGAATCAAGTGATTAAGTTTGGGAACTATGAAACCATTTGAAAATGAGAAGCTTGAGTAATTGAAACTAGGCAAAATGGAACTTAGGAAAGAATGTTGTTACTTGATTTTGAAAAGGAAGGTGGGTTGGTCGTTCTAATACTACGGGTATCGGGTGACTTTTATAAAAGTAATGGATCTCTTTTAAAAGAACTTAACGTATGTAGTACTTTGGGGTTAAAAACTGACTTTGGCATAAAATGAAAGTACTTTGAGTTGTGTGAAACTTGCATATGCTTGTTGTTGTGAAACTTGCCTATGCTTGTTGTTGTGAAACTTGCCTATGCTTGTGATGATAGCCTTTGTTGTGCAAGTGTGGTATTTACGTATTCGCGTCTCGATGAGTAGGTCGACTTGTTGAGAACTTACTTGGACGTGCTGGCAGTGATGGAGAATTCCACGGGTATGTTTCCATTTTGATTACTGTCTTGTTGTTGATGTCACATGGACATGTCTACACCGATCTGAGTCGGGGCATGCGGCCATGCAGTCGGGTTGATTACCCGATATATTGTTATTGTGGTTACATGGACATGTCTACACCGAGGTAGAATTCCGGGGGCATGTGGCCATGCGGCAGGGTTGATCACCCAGTATATTATTGTTGATGTCACATGGGCGTGTCTACCGAGGTAGAATTCGGGGCATGTGGCCATGGGGCATTGGTATTATTGTTGCATCATGGACATGTCTGCACCGTCAGAATTCGGGGCATGCGGCCGTGATGCGAACATGATTGATGTTGTGGGCGTGAGACCATAGTTATATTTGAGTGATGACTTGAGGCGTGAGTCACATGGATATATTTGCTTTTATGTTGTGAATCGTAGTTTGGTTATCATACATGTCTCTGCTTTATATAGACTAGTATGACTTCATTCTGATATTTTCTGATTTCACATACTTGGTACTGTTGTATTGACCTCGCCGGGGCTGCGTTCATCTGCGCAGTAGAGTACATCGATCGTGGATCCCCGCTCTTAGGATCACGATTCAGCGTATTAGGAAGCTCCGTTTCTTGAGGCTTATCTTTTAGTATGTGTTCCACTGAGTTGTAGGTTCTTGTACATTCGGGGTATGGCGGGGCCTGTCCGTCATAGTCGTTGTAAATCTTAGAAGTGCAGTAATCTTGTTGTGGCGGGGTTGTAAAGGATTAAAGCTGTTCGGAGTTTTATGTATATCTTTGAAAACAGCGTTTTGGTTGCTTTGCTTATTATTATATCTCTTGTTTCATGACTCATGTTTTATTTTCCATTGGTTTTCTCGATGTTGTATCACTAGGGTGCAGGGTAAGGCACGATGCGGGGCAGGCAGGTCGTTCTGAGAGCTCTTGGGCGAGAGCTACACTAAGGGAGAGGATTTTCAAGACTTAGAAAAGTGGAGTGGATGAAGAAGTCTTCAACTCGAGGGTATTTATAGGACTTTCAATGGCCAAGATTAAGGCAAGTGGAGGCGGTGGAGGTGAAGATTTGGACAAGTGTGTGTGGGTCCCACCTTATCCATCTACCACACAAAATATCTACAAAACATTGACCTAATGTTTTAGGCAACAAAAATGGAAAAAACGTGCCAAGGAATTCGGCCACCATTTCCGCCAACTTGAGGGTGACAAATGTCGCCCTCTCGTTGGTCCAAAATATTTCATCTCTCGGAAAAATCCGCAAAAAATATAAATGTCGCAACCGTAATTTTCCCTTCGCAAGGTCCGGAAAACGTTTCGTCGGAAAACAATTCTTTTCGCTAGTTGTGCACAAATTTTTCGTCCCTTGCCTAACTTAAGGCTTAAACTTTGTACGTACGCCCTTACGTACATACTGCTGAAATACGGTATAACATTCTCCCCTCCTTAGAAACATTCGTCCCGAATGTTCCTTCTCAAGACAGATAACGATAAAGTTCCTCTTAACTTAAACAAGTTGCCAATGCCACACCTGGCTACAAAATAACACACGCGTAATTACTTAACCCAAGTCCACGAAGAATCACCTCTATCCTCACAAAAGCTCCCACCCAAGGTCTAAAAGATACTCCCTACGCACCTTCATTTCACAAAAGAAATGATCACTTCTATTCTCTTAACACATGCTCATTTCTTCCCTTACTCGTCGTACCCTTCTCGTACACTCGAACTCTTTCTCATAACTTACCACATTTCTGTTATTGCTTCAGTTTCCAAAATCTCGGGGTTACTATCTCCAACCTGGTCATCATTAACTGGGAACACTCTGGATGGATCTCCGATACTTTTCCGAACATAGCAACAAGAAGGACCGGACGTACTGCTTCCAACGTCGGACGGCAATGCCAACTTATAGGCAACCTGGCCCATTCTCCAAATGACCTGAAAACGCTCAAAGTACCTCGGGCTAAGTTTCCTCTATTTTTCCAAAACTCGTCACACCCTTTCCGGGGTGGTACCTTCAAGAAGACCCACCATCAACCTGAACTCCAAGCGTCGTCGCCGATTATCTGCACAACTTCTGTTGACTCTGAGCTGCCAATAACCTCTCCTGGATGAGATTCACCCTATCCACATTCTGCTGAAACAAGTATGAACCAACTATCTGAATCTTGCCAACATCGAACCAATCGACCGGCATACTATACTTCCGCCCATACAAGGCTTCATAAGGCGACATCCGAATACTGAAATGGTAGCTATAAAACACTCCCTCAACAGGAGGCAACAATCCTCACAGCTACCCCTCAGACGGATGGACAGGCGGAGCGTACTATCTAGACACTTGAGGATATGCTACGAGCCTGTGTTATTGACTTCAGGGGTAGCTGGGAGGATCATTTGCCTCTAGTTGAGTTTGCGTATAATAATAGCTACCACTCCAGTATTCAGATGGCGCCTTATGAGGCCTTGTGGGAGGAAGTGCAGATCGCCGATAGGCTGGTTTGATGTGGGCGAGGTGCAGTTAGTGGGACCAGACTTGATCTGACGGCGATGGATAAGGTGAAGCTTATCCGAGGCGGCTATTGACGACTGAGTCGATCAAGTCGTATGCGAATCATCGTCGTCGGCATCCGAGTTTGAGGTTGATGATTGGGTTTTCTGAAGGTGTCACCCATGAAGGGTGTGATGAGATTTGGCGAGAAGGGAAGCTCAGCCCAAGGTACATTGGGCCTTATCAGATTGTCCGCAGGGTAGGCAAGGTTGCCTACGAGTTGGATCTGTCGTCCGATCTGGAGGCAGTGCATCCGGTTTTCCATGTTTCTATGCTGAAGAGATGTATCGGGGATCCATCTAGGGTGCACCCGCTTGACGATGTCCAGGTGACCGAGGGGTTATCGTATGAGGAGATTCCCATAGCGATACTTGATCGTCAGGTTAGGCGTCTGCGGACGAAGGATGTGGCTTCCGTCAAGGTCTTATGGCGGAACGAGCACAGAGAGGAGATGACGTGGGAAGCAGAGGAGGACATGAGGCAGAAGTATCCTCACTTATTCCCCACACCTCCAGGTAACTCACTTTCCTACTTGTAAATTTTCTTTGGCATATGTACTTAAGTGTTGTATTGTGGCCATGTGTGGCATTTGCAAACTGTTTAAGTTATGAGGAACTTTATCGTTATCTGTCTTGGGAAGGAACATTCGGGACGAATGTTTCTAAGGAGGGGAGAATGTTATACCCCGTATTTTTAGAGTATGTATGTGAGGACGTACGTACAATTGTGTAAGCCCGAATTATGTTAGGGACGAAAATTGTGCACACCCAACGAAAAGAATTGTTTTTCCGACGAAAAATTTTCCGAACCTTGTAAGGGAATTTTACGTTTTCAAGAATTTATTTATTTTGGATTTTTCCGAGAGATGAAATATTTTGGACCAACGAGAGGGCGACATGTGTCACCCTCAAGTGGACGGCATTGTGGACGAATTCTTGGCACGTTTTTGCCATGTTAAAGGCCTTAAACATTTGGTCAATGTTTTGTAGATATTTGTGGAGTAGATAGATAAGGTTTCACTTGTCCAAATCTCCACCACACACTTGCTTGAATCTTGGCCATTGAGGGTCCTATAAATACCCCCCCTCTAGTGCAAGACTTCTTCATCCACAAAAATATTTTCCAAGTCTCAAAAACTCCCTTATCCCTTTGTGAGCTTTCGTCAGCTCTTCCTCCTTCCTTGTGTTCTCGCCGAAACACCCCGCCCCCCCCCCCCCCCGGTAGAAAATATTCTCCAAGTATAGTTACTATTCCTAAATACCTTAGCCTAAATCCCTTGTAGTTTTCCTAAGTTACCTCTATACTAAAAGCCCGGAAATATTACTTTATATCCATTAGTCACAAACGAAACCCTGGGGAAATCTTCATAGTTGGTTGAAGTATTAAGTAGAAGTTGTTTAGAAACTTCTAAGGGTTTCTTGGAGCTATCGGAGCGTGCAAATTAGGAGCTAAACGTTGTTCAGGATCGACATTTAAACTTGGATAATTTTGGGCTTACCGAGGTAAATATCTTGTCCTTCTATTGTAATTGGAGATTACATACTGTAGTAGTATAGAAATGAGTATAAGATATATAGAAGGATGGTATAAGAAGAGAATTGAACTGTACTTACATAGGACTGTACTTACAGTAGACTTGTGTAGTTTGACGGGTAGGGAAGTGCTGCCCAATTTTCCGTAGAATAGAGAACCCTCTGCTTAGAATATTCTACAGTGTAGTCTAGACGTTGATAGACGTATTTGACTATTATAGGTTGATACTCTGCGCGCGACATATTCGACTTGGCAGGTGGATTTCGCCGAGGAGGTATATGATTCTTCCTATCCTCTTGAGCATGATATTTTAAAATATATATATAGTACGGTAGACGTACGTGTGTTAACTGAACATGGTTTTACTTGATGACTTTTGACTTGAGTCTAAATAATAAGAATCTTGAAGTATTTCAAAATAATTATGAATCATTTTTGAAAGAAGAGTAATACTTGGTTTTTAAACAAAAAGCTTAAGAGTTATACTAGCTTTATGGGAAGTTATGTATAACGACTTAAGAAAGATAAAAGGAGCGGTTTACTTATGTGTTTATGAAAGCCTTGTATTGATTTCTGGGAAGTGTAGTAAGATGGTTTGATAAGTAGACTTATTATGATGCTACGTGTGTTAATGTCTTGTAACGTTTGTGTAAAGGGGGTTCCCTTGTTGCGCTTATGTTGTTTAACGATAAGCAGTTGTGCTGATATTATATCACTTACCACGACTTGAAATTCCGGGTTAGCGCCCCGTCGAGGAATACCTTATGCGGGTGCAGTGACCTATGCGGGTGCGGGAGTTCAGGATGATCACTCGGGTGTGTTATCCGTCTTGGTCTATATGGCCTATGCGATGCGTGTGACTATGCGGTGCGGGAGTCGAGTTGATCTGCGGGTTAGCTGCCCGATGCGAGAATACCTCATGCGGACCTAGGTGGTCTATGCGGATGCGGGAGTCGAGAATAGGCTCGCATAATGATACTATGGGCGATTGGCCTTGCCCGATCATTAGAGGCCTAAAAAGACCCGATTACATTATATCTATTTTGCTCTTGTTTATCTTTGTGACACTATGTGCGGTTGAACTGGTTGTATTTGTAAATGGTTTTAAAATACTTTGATTTCATTTCAGTACTTTACAGTTTCACATACTTGGTACCTGTTGTACTGACCTCCTTCGAAGCTGCGTTAAATGCCGCGAGTAAGGAAGCGGTGGTAGATCCTCATTCTTAGGATCCTTACTGCAGTGTCAGGAGCTCCCTTTCTCCGGAGGCTCGACTTTTGGTACGACTCTCCCTGGTGTTGTAGATATTTTGTACATTCAGGGTATGGCGGGGCCCTGTCCCGCCATAGTTGTTTACTTCCTTAGAGGTCTGTAGTCCTGTTGTAAAGTTGGGATGTAACTGCCATACTTGGTACATATATTTATGCCAAAAGGCAACTTTTTCTCAGATAAATTGTGTTACATTTTACATTTGTTTCATGTCTTGATTTATTATTCCGCTGATTACTCTGATGTATGTCTACTTGGGTGCCCGGGTAAGGCACCAGTCACGGGCCCGGGATCGGGTCGTGACAGATGACCTCATTGCGGGTCCACAAGACCTATGCGGGTGAAATAGTCCCAGGAGTAGGATTGCTTAATGATACTACGGGCGGGTGGACCTAGATTGATCATGAGCCTCCTATTGTTATGCAGTAAAGTATTCTCTTGTTTACTCTCATTGTTAGTAAGGCACAGTGTACTGTTAATGTAGTTATCATACATGTCCCCAGCTTTATTTTAGACTATTATGATTTCATTCTGATGCTTTCGATTTCACATACTTGGTACTGTTATCGACCTCCTTCGGGGGCTGCGTTCATGCCACAGGTAGAGTTATACAGGTTGCTGATCCTCACTCTTAGGATCACTGTTCAACTGTTGAGAAGCTCCATTACTCCAGAGGCTTATCTTTGGTTCAGATCCCTGGTATTGTCGATTGTTGTACATTCAGGGGTATGGCGGGGCCCTGTCCCGTCATAGTTGTTATGTAAAAATTCTTAGAGGTCTGTAGTCATATCTTGTGGATTGGGTTGTAAAGAAAAAGGAGGTAACTGCTTTTTGGGTTATGTGTATACTTTTGGAAGGTGGCCTTATCGGCTAACCTGTTTTTTTTTTTAGTTGTATGTATGTTCCGCTACTATTCTCTGATGTATACCTGTAAGGGGTGCCCAGGTAGGGCACCAGTCGCGGTCCCGGGGTCGGGGCGTGACAGATTACATGTTGTGGTAGTTATATATATTAGCAAGCATGAGTTATACTTAATGAAGATTGATAAGTGTTATGGATATTGGAACCACTAATCCGAAACTAGCATGTTTAGCCTTTGAGATTGTAATTCAATTTAGTTATTGGTTTTAGTCGTCGCATGTTATATAAAGAAGGAATTATAGTTGTTAAAGTTGGTTACGATTATATACCATGTTAGAACGACAACTTGGATTGAAAAAGAATTGGAAAAGACTTTACATTGTTGTTGATTGTTAGCCGAGAATAAAATTGGCTATTGAACTACTTGGTATTAATTGTGGGGCAGAATTTTACACATCCAGTAAGGCGTGTAATCCCCTTTGATTGGTTGATGTGTTGAGCTTTAAAATGTGACATATTGGTTATTGATTTCGGGCCTTGAAAAAGGTGGAAAAGTATGTAGAAACAAAGGAAATGCTGCCCAATTTTTCGTAGAACAAGTGACTTTACACATAGAATAGTCTACGTTTGAAGCTAGAAGTTAATAGACGTATTATGGTCATTTTAGGTTGACATACTACGTACGGCATATTGGACTTAGCAAGTGGATTGAACCGAAGAGGTATGTAGAACTTTCCCTATCTTTTGAGCATGAATTTTACAAATATATAGTACGGTGGACGTACGAGTTTTAAAGGAATTCGGTTTCATTTTGATATCATTGCCTTAATCTAAGAATTTCTAAGTTTGGTTGAGTTGGAGAATTAACTCACTTGTCTTTAAAAGATGAAACTGCCTTAATTGTCTAAAACATAAAGAGTTATAACGGCTTTATGGGAAGTTAGTTATAACGCCTTTATGGAAAGTTAAGAGATTGGTCTACTTGAATTATAGGCATGTGTTGCCTAGGTTGTGGAAGTAGAAGTGCTTGATTTTCTTAAAAGCTTGGGTTTGAATTTCTAAAGGTATAGTACTTGGGGTTAAATTCCCGGATTTGACATGACATGCTAGTGCCTTGAGTCTTATAAAATGATAGGTGATTCACCTTAATCTAATGAGAGTCCTAAATGAATTTAGGTTGCATATGTTGCTCACAATTGATATTCGGGCAAGTATTATATTTCCATATCACTGCGTCCCTCACTTGAGGGCCGGCAATCATGTATTATGTTACGGGTTAAATTCCCTTGATATTGTTTTATTCCGTGGATTTGCTCTCCACGATGCGGGTATCCATATATACTCATTGGGGGTCCACGAGACCTATGCGGGGTTCAATTCCTATGCGGGTTAAATTCCCATGACTATTCCGTGGGCTAGCTCTCCACGATGCGGGTATCCACATATACTCATTGCGGGTCCACGTGACCTATGCGGGTTCGATTCCTATACGAGTTAAATTCCCATGAATAGGATGGTATAATGGTATTACGGGCGGGTAGCTCGAAATAACAATAACCTTCCTACTTTTAAACAGCAAAAGATACTCTCATTAGTCACAGTGTTAATAAGGTGCGGTGTACTGTTATTTGGTTATCATACATGTCTCCAGCTTTATTTTAGACTATATGATTTCATTTCAGTATTTTTAGTTCTTATACTTGGTACATATTTTGTACTGACCCCTTTTTCCCACGGGCTGCGTTCATGTCGCAGGTAGGGGTAAGCAGGTTATGGATCCTCACTCTTTGGATCACTGATCAGTTGTCAGAAGGCTCCATTTCTCCGGAGGCTTGTCTTTTGGTACGGTTCCCCTGATGTTGTAGATTTATGTACATTCAGGGGTATGGCGGGGCCCTGTCCAGTCACAGTTGTTATGTAAAAATTCTTAGAGGTCTGTAGTCATATCTTGTAGATTGGGTTGTAAAGAAAAAATGATGTGACTGCTTTTTGGGTTATGTATATTTTTGTACGGAAGGTGGCCTTATCGGCTAGCCTGTTGATATTTCATGACTTGTACTTTTTGAGTTGTATGTATGTTCCGCTACTATTCTCTGATGTATACCTGTAAGGGATGCCCAGGTAGGGCACCAGTCGCGGGCCCGGGGTCGGGTCGTGACATATATAATGTCTTCGGGAGAATAATATAATGTCATGGGACTATAACCCACATACATATACAAGTTAAATAATCTTTGATTCTCATTAAAACACATAGAATGAACTATCTTTTTAGAAAACTCAAGGTATTTTTATGTCATATACTATTAAGGACTTGAACCCAAAAGTATATGTCACGCCCCGAACCCCGGGCCCATGACTGGTGCCCTACCTGGGCAACCTTCTGCCTAACTGACACAAGTAAACTGCGGAACTAAATAACACCTCTTTTTTTAAAAAAAACCAACGAACATGCAAGGCCAAAGCCGACAAGGCTGCCACATAATATACATAATAAAAGGTATTACACTGTACATGAGTCCAATCCCACATATGAATACAGACCTCTAAGAGTTTTACTGAACTATAACGGGACAAGGCCCCGCCATACCCATAACTGTACAAAAGCCTGTACTGAAGGATCTATACCAAAATGATAAACTCTTGAACAGATGGAGCTATCAAAACTTCGGGCGAGTCCTACACTGCAGATCACCAAGCTGCATTACCTAAACTGCGGCATGAGCGGCCCGAGGAGGTCGATCTGAAGAATGTACCAAGTATGTGAAACAGTAAATACTATAACGAAATCATAACAGTCTATACAAAACAAGAGACATGTATGATAGACAAACTACAGTACACAGTACATAAGCAGTCAAATCAAGTCAGGGACGCATGCCCTCAAAGTCATTACTCAACTAGAACCATGGGTCTCACGCCCATAATATCAATCATGCCCGTGGAATCCTTCCTCACTGCCGGCAGTCCATGATATAATATAACATCAATAAGAACACTGAACCTTGCAATCATAAGAGTAATACAATCCTTTTTATCTTTTAATTATGCTTATAACAATGAGACCAACTGTTCCACTTTAAGTCATAAACACACTGCACCCTTTCATTAATGAAATCACTACCGTTTCAAAACATGAAGGCCGTGCCAGTGCCAGGGTCTACCACCCTCTGTGTTATAATGCAACCTATCATTGGACTATTTCACCTGCAGGGGACTATTTCACCCGCTTAGGTCATGTGGATCCGCAATGAGTCATCGGTACACGATACTGGCATCACGGATAGCTAATTCATGGCTTATATATATCCCGGGAATTTAACCCACCCGAGTCAAATACCGACCCGCCGTGAGTGTGTACCACTCACCACCATGGGGAGCTACTCCATGATATCCTTGAAACAAGTTGCCGACCCTTTATGGAGGGACGCGGAGATGTGGAAATATGACACTTGCACGAATGTCTATATGAGCAACCCATATGCAAGCCAACCATTCTTGACCTTTATTTATAAAATGAATAACCATCATTTTAGCAAACCAAGACAACACCGTGCCTTTCCTTTTTACATAAACCAAGACAATTACCATGCCTTCTTTTTACATATACCAAGACAATTACCATGCCTTTTTTTTACATATACCAAGACAATTACCATGCCTTTCCTTTTTACATATACCAAGAGAAAATCCTTATTTAAGCAAGCCAAAGTACTATCAAGGCACAAATAGAATAATTCTCATTTAACAAGCCAAAGTACTATCAAGGCACAAATAGAATAATTCTCATTTAACAAGCCAAAGTACTATCAAGGCACAAATAGAATAATTCCCATTTAACAAGCCAAAGTACTATCAAGGCACAAATAGAATAATTCTCATTTAACAAGCCAAAGTACTACGTACGTCCATTCTTTTCAAAAGACTCCTTTATATATAACGCCCCAAGATACTAACACCCGTAGTATCAAGGTATGTCTATTTTTCAAAATAAGTTACTACACCTTTAGAAATTCATTTCAAGACTTTGAAACTAAGTAACTTTAAATTTCGCAACCTAGGCAACTCATGTCTATCAATCAAAATAGACAATTTTCTTAACCTTCCATAAAGCCGTTATAACTAACTTCCCATAAAGTCGTTATAAACCTTTATGGTTTTAGACAAATTCATTCTTTTTATATCCAAGAGACTTATACTTTTAAAACCAAGTATCACATACTTTCAAATCAAGTTTCTTAACTTTCAAAATACTTCAAGTCTCTTAATCTTTAGAAATCAAGTTTCTTAACTTTAGAAATCAAGTTTCTTCTACTTTTAATGTTACACCCCGTAAGTCCAGGACATGTATAAGAGAATGTACGTAAGGAATCTGTTATACCCCGTATTTCCAGAGTATGTACGTGAGGGCGTACGTACAAAAGTTTTTAGCCTTAAGTAGGCATTAGGGACGAAATTTGGGCACAACTAGCGAAAAGAATCGTTTTCCGACGAAACGTTTTCCGGACTTTGCGAAGGGAAAAATACGGTTGCAACATTTATAATTTTTGCGGATTTTTCCGAGAGATGAAATATTTTGGACCAACGAGAGGGTGACAAGTGTCACCCTCAAGTGGGCGGAAAGTGGGACGAACTTGGCACATTTTTTGGCCCTCATTTTTTGTCAAGGATTAGGTAGGATATTTTGTGATATTTTGTGTAGTAGATGAGCAAGTGGGACCCACACAACACTTGTCCAAATCTTCACCCTCCACTTGCCCACCACTTGTCTTAATCTTGGCCATTGATTGGCCTATAAATACCCCTCTAATGCAAGACTTATTCTTCATCCACAAATCATTTTCCAAGTCTAAAAACCCTCTCCCCCTTAGTGTAGTTTTCGTCCAAGGTTCCCCTCCCCCTTTGAGAGGCCTTGGCCGAAACAACCCCCCCCCCCCCCTCTTGAGTTGTTCTCGTGAAATACCCCCTTGGTAGAAAAGTATTCTCCAAGTATTGTTACTATTCCAAAATACCTTGGCCCAAATACCTTGTAGTATTCCAAGGTTACACCTATACTAAAAGCCCAGAAATACTATTATACTTCCCTTCAGTCACACAAACGAAACCCTAAGGAAAATCTTCATAACGGGTTGAAGTATTAAGAAGAAGTTGCGTAGAACTTCTAAGGGTTGTTTGGAGCGGGTTGGAGCGTTCAGAATAGGAGCTAAACGTTGCTCAGGATCGACATTAAAACTTGGATAATTTTGGGCTTATCGAGGTAAATACTATTGTCCTTCTATTGTAATTGGAAATTACATACTGTAGTAGTTTAGAAATGAGTATAAGACGTATATAAGGATGGTATAAAGGAAGAGAATTGAATTGAAATCACATCAGAAGAATATTAAAGAAGAAGATTGAACTGTACTTACATAGGACTGTATTTACAGTAGACTTGTGTAGTTTGTCGGGTAGGGAAGTGCTGCCCAATTTTCCGTAGAGCAAGGAATCTGTATCTAGAATTATTCTGCAGAGTAGTCTAGACGTTGATAGACTTGTATGACCGTTATAGGTTGAAGTACTGCAAGTAGCGTATTCTACTCGAAGGGTGGAAAAGGCTAGCAGGATTCTGATGCTTTGGAGCTATTTGCTAATAGTCGATAATCGTCGCGAGGTATGTGATTCTTCCTATCCTCTTGAGCATGATATTTTAAAAGAATATATATAGTACGGTAGACGTACGTGTGTTAACTGAACGTGGTTTTACTTCGATGTCTTTTGACTTGAGTTTTAAATTATAAGAATCTTGAAGTATTTCAAAAGAATTAAGAATCGTTTTTGAAAGAAGAGTAATACTTGGTTTTGAAAGTTTAAGAGTTATACTAGCTTTATGGGAAGTTAGGTATAACGACTTAAGAGAGATAAAAAAAATGGTATTGATTTTAGAAATTAAGAGACTTGATCTCAAACGATAAGAGACTTGACTTAATTGAATTATTATGAATTTTGTTAAAAAAGTGTGAAACCTCATTCGTGAGTAATGAGTACTTGGTTTTTAAAAGGAATAATGTTTTACTGATTTCGGAAATGAGAATAAGTATCGAACGAACCACTGCAGCGTTAATAAAGGAAAATGTATTGACAAATAAGTAATTATATTAAAACCAGTAGAAACCTCCATCTGCATAGAATCTAAGATAAGACAAAATTGTATTACATTTTCTAGATCATGGCTGCTTTAATAAGGATTGTTATAAACAAGAATAACCTAGTCACACATAAGGCATATGTTACTCAAATTGTTTTAAAAGAGAATTATGTTATTAAGTGATTAAGACTATGAACTACGAAACCTTTCGAAAATGAGAAACTTGAGTATTTGAAATTAGGCAAACTTGAACTTTTGGAAAAGAATGTTGTTACTTGACTTTAAGAAGGAAAGTGTTTTGGTTTAAAAAGAAGAGCATAATATTGCCTTAGTTGATTTTAAAAAGGAAAACTTGGTATTATCTTAATCTGTCTTAAAACAGCGTTTAAATGTTATGGTCAATTCTATACCGCGTTCATGGGATCAACCGGGAATGTATTTCACACGACACCGCGTTCATGGGATGAACCGGGAATGTATTCCATACGATTCCTATCGAGTCCCATGAGATGGGCCGAGACATGTACGATTCCTATCGAGTCCCATGAGATGGGCCGAGACATGTATTCCATACGATTCCTATCGAGTCGAGTCCCATGAGATGGGCGAGACATGTCACGATTCCTATCGAGTCCCGTGAGATGGGCGAGACATGTACGATTCCTATCGAGTCCCGTGAGATGGGCGAGACATGTCGATTCCTATCGAGTCCCGTGAGATGGGCGAGACATGTCTGATTCCTATCGAGTCCCATGAGATGGGCCGAGACATGTCGATTCCTATCGAGTCCCATGAGATGGGCGAGACATGTGCGATTCCTATCGAGTCCCGTGAGATGGGACGGGGCGAGACATGTCGATTCCTATCGAGTCCCATGAGATGGGCGAGACATGTCACGATTCTCGAGTCCCGTGAGATGGGCCGAGACATGTCACGATTCCTATCGAGTCCCGTGAGATGGGCCGAGACATGTCACGATTCCTATCGAGTCCATGAGATGGGCGAGACATGTATTCCTCCCGATCGAGTCCCGTGAGATGGGCGAGACATGTATTCCACGATTCCATCGAGTCCCGTGGGATGGCGAGACATGTTATCACGATTCCACCTGAGTACCTGGGATGGCGGTGAGGAAGGAGTTCCACGGGCATGAGGGATGACTTTGAGGGCGTGAGTCCCTGATTTGACATGACTGTTTTTATGTTGTGAACTGTAGTTTTGTTATCATACATGTCTCCTGTTTTATTTTAGACTGTTATGATTTCATTTACAGTATTTTTTTTAGTTTCACATACTTGGTACCTGTTGTACTGACCTCCTTCGGGGGGCTGCGTTCATGCCGCAGGTAGAGGTACACCGGTTGTTGATCCTCGCTCATAGGATCACAGTTCAGCGTATCGGGAAGCTCCGTTTCTCCGGAGGCTTATCTTTTGGTATGTTTCCCTGAGTTGTAGGTTCTTGTACATTCAGGGGTATGGCGGGGCCCTGTCCCGTCATAGTTGTTGTTACATTCTTAGAGGTCTGTAGTACTGTTGTGGGCAGGTTTGTAAATGGGGATGTAACTGTTCAAGTTTTATTATATATATATGCCGAAGGGCAATTTTCCTCAGATAAACTATTTCTCACTTCATATTGTTTCATGTATTGTTTTTATATTCCGCTGGTTACTCTGATTTATGTATCACTAGGGTGCCCGGGGTAAGGCACCAGTCATGGGCCCGGGATCGGGTCGTGACAGAATCAAGACTTGAAATTAGTACGAAAGGAAGAATTGTTTTTCCGACGGAAAATCTACCGAACGTCGGAAAGGAAAAATATTCGTTGATGAGAATTGGATTCTCAAAATTCATTATTTGAAGAATATGGAACTTATTAACATATTGGAAATTTATTTTTACGGATTTGGTCATGTGGGGCCCACCCGGGGAATTTTACGTTTTGTGGGACCCACGAGGGTTACGGAATTTTATGGACGAATGGGAGGGAGACACGTGGCACCCCCCACATGGTCTTGGACAAAATATTGCAAGGGTAGAAATATCTCGGAAAAACGACGTTTTTACATTAGTCGCAAGGCGAAACCCTAAGGTGTTCTTCAACTTTGAAGATGGAACTTGAAGAGGAGTTCTTCATGAGCTTCTAAAGAGTGTTTGGAGAGGATTGGAACATAAGGAAAGGAGCTAATAGTTGCTAAGGAGCGACTTTGAATCTTGGAAATTATAAGGGCTTATAAAGGTAACAATTCTTGTCGTCTTATTAATTAAGATTACTTATAGTTGTAGCTTTGGATATTAGCAAGCATGAAGTATATATTATGAAGTTTGATAAGTGTATTGGCTATTGGAACCCTAATCCGAAAACTAGTATGTTTAGCCCTTGAGATTTCAATTCAATTAGATTATTAGTTTAGTCGTCACATGTTATATAAAGAAGGAATTATAATTGTTAAGTTGTTTATGACTATATAACATGTTAGACCTAAGAATTTGGATTGAAAAAGAATTGGAAAAGACTTTGTGTTATTGAATAAGTTAGCCGAGAATGGCCTTGATTAAGGACTTAGTTGGTATTAATTGTGGGGCGGAATTTTACACGTATTGTAAGGCGTGTAATCCCCTTTGATTGGTTGTTGTATTGAGCCTTAAATGTGGCGTGTTTGGTTGTTGAATTCGGCCTTGAAAAAGGTGGCAAAGTATGTAGAAACAAAGGAAGTGCTGTCCGATTTTCCATAGAATTTAGTGACTTTGCACTTAGAATATTCTACGTTCGAAGCTAGAGGTTAATGTACGTATTATGGCCATTATAGGTTGAAGTACTAAGTATAGCGTATTCCACAAAGGATGGAATTGATTGCAAGGTTGAAGTACTTTGGAGCATTTTGCTACTTGTCGATAATCGTCGCGAGGTATGTGAACCACTTCCTTCTTTTGACATGATTCTATGTATGAAAATACATGTGGTACTATTTCATGATTTCTTCTACTCTTAGAAGTTAAGAGGTATGTATGTTGATTTACTCTATGAAAAGGTTACGTCTAAGTTATCCTAAGTTCTTACCAAGTCTTATGGGGGATGTTGGTAAGAGTCGTTAGGAAGTATTTGGAGTCACGTTGACTTGCTAAGTACTGCACGAATGATAATAAGTATCGAACAAGCCACTGCATCTTTAATAAAAGAAAATGTATCGTCAATCAATTAAATTAAAATGAGTAGAATCCTACATCTGCATAGAAGCTAATATAAGACAAAATTGTATTACATTTTCTAGATCATGGCTACTTGAATAAGATCGTTATAAATAAGTATAACTTATTCACAACGCACCAAAGTATATGTTACTTAATTTAAAAGAGTTTACGTATGAAGTTTTAAGACTATGAACCTCAAATTCTTAAAAGGTTAAGAGACTTTATTTTTTTCAAGTTATGGGACTTGATTCTTAAAGGAAGAAATGACTTGATTTAAGAAGTATGGTTTCTATGAATTATTTCAAAAGTTAAGAGGCTTGATTTCAAAAGAGAATGTAACTTGAGTTTTTAAGAGAAGAAGTTTATGGATTTAAAAAGAGAAGGAGCTTTATGATTATTTTTAAGTATGTATGTACGTAGTACTTTTGGGTTTAATCTTTCCCTAATGTAAAAAGAAATAAAAGTGTATTAAGTTCTCTAAAGCGAAAGGTTGTTATAATAGCTTTATGGGGAGTTGTTATAACGACTAAAGAAGAAGTTAAAAGATGATTTAAAATGTTATGTAAGGAGACATTATCGCGCCCCAGGAATGGGCCGGGCAGTATACCTTTATGGGCAGACTATATGACATTATCGCGTCCCAGATTGGGCCGGGCAGTATACCTTTATGGGCAGACTTACGTGACTTTATCGCGTCCCAGATTGGGCCGGGTAGTATAGGCGTCCCTCCATAAGGGCCGGATTATTTTATGCAAGGTAAGTAAGTTATATGGTAATAAACTTGACGATTTTTCCTAAGTATATACGTATGAATGTGACTATAACTTTTATTGAAAAATGGGAAAATATAATAAGGTACGATTAAGTTCACGAGATGATAATGACACGGTAGGATCTGGTATTTACCCTTTTTATACTTGCCCCTGTCATTCTTTTGTACAGTTATGATCTGTTTACTGTACTTTATTTCCGTTCCATAATCGGTACATGTTGTACTGACCCCCTTCGGGGGGCTGCGTTCATGTCCGCAGATTTAGGTACACAGTTGTGGATCCGCGAGCTTAGGATCTTGGTTCAGCATTTTGAGATGACTCCAATATTTCGGAGCTTGTCATTATGGCTAGGTATATTCAGGGGTACGGCGGGGCCTTGTCCCGTCATATAATTGTCCAAAAATCTTAGAGTTCTGTAGTCACATATGGTGGGTCAGTTTGTAAAGGAAGGGAGGCAACTGCTTCGGTTATGTATTTATGTGTCCAGGGAGGTAGCCTTATCGGCTAACCTGTTGATTTTATCTCTGTTGATTTATTTTATAAGTTTCATGTATGTTCCGCTGATTATCTCTAATGTATACCTGTAAGGTGCCTGAGTAGGGCACCGATCGCGGACTCTGGCCGGTCGTGACAAAAGTGGTATCAGAGCAGTTAGTCCTCGGAAAGTGTCTACAGACCTCATCTAGTAGAGTCTTGATTATCGGTGTGTTGTGCACCACATCTATAATCAGGAGGCTGCAGGACATTTAGGATTGGTTTCCATTCTTCTCACTCTGAGATCGTGCGATAGAGCTGTGTTGTTAGGGTCGTCTCTCCCTAACGAGTTATGTTGATTGCAGCTACGAGAAAGGCAGCAGTGACCCAGGAAGGATTGTGTGGATTGCGTATCTAGGTTGGTAATGATTGTAGTATAGTTAGTATTGTGACATACAGCTATACGGAGTTATGTATGAGGGTCAGACACGTGTTGCCTAGAATGATTTTAGATTACCAAGAGTTGGTAAAGACTAACTAGATACCGGGAAGGTATGGAACAGTTAATGAATTCCCGCCAAGGTCTTATGTTTTATTTTGAAATAATTGGGAAAGGATGAGCTGTCTGATAGGGCAGTGAACCCTTAAGAAGTCATGTTAAGAAACTTAATGGAATACCATGTTAATAGATTAAGCTACGTGGTGTGCGTAAGAGGATTGTACGGATGAGATCTGTATAGAGTAAGTAAGGGTTGTTGTGATCAAGACGACACGATTATGGTATTATGAGAAGTTATTGTACCCGTTTACGGGGGGACTGGTAAGGTAGGCTTGGAGCATGGAAATTGCGAGCCTAAGAATATTGATAACCGCCGAGACCTTAGGTATATATAAGGCCTTCTCGGGAAATAAGATTTTATGCAGACTTTGGGTAGGAGTTAAGCGCAACGGTGGGTCGGGTTGAGGACCTATTACGGGTTGCCTCACGGTTTGAAATGGAGTGGGATCAGTTGGTAGTAGTCCCGCTACGTGACAAGGTCACGAGGGTGCGAGGCCCAAGTCTAGTTAATTGTTTTACGGGTTCATGGACGCGTTCCACCGGAACCAGGTCGGGAGAGCCGGAAATGGCCTTATATTGTTTTATAGAGTGACTCCAAAGATTGGAGGCCAGAATCGGTATGGAAATTATGTATGTATGCTAGTATGATTTGGAAATACGGAAATAGTACGACCAGTAAGAAAGATAGCAACCAAGTGTAAAGAAATAGAGCATGATTCCATAAGAACCTTTCGAGGTAACTACACCCGTGAGTGTTTGGGGTGGTAGCTGAGCGGGTATATGAGATTTGCCCGGTAATGATACAGTCGTCAGACCCTAGTAGACCTAGTAGAGATGATTACAACAGACTTTGAGGTCATTGCGAGTATGGAGTAGTTGGCTTCGTGAGTGCCAAGGTTGACATTTTAGTATAAGTATTGTTATGTGGCCATGGGTGACATATGTTGTATGAAGGGTGTAGTAAAAGGAGACTATGTCGCTATCTAATTAGATGGGACTCCGAAAGAACATTCGGGGACGAATGTTTCTAAGGGGGGAAGAATGTTACACCCCGTAAGTGTTATACCCCGTATTTCAAGAGTATGTACGTGTGGGCGTACGTAGAAAAGTTTGAGCCTTAAAGTAGGCAAGGGACGAAAATTTTGTTCACAACCCCCGAAAAGAAATGTTTTCCGACGAAACGTTTTCCAAACTTTGCGAAGGGAAAATTACGGCTATGTCATTTATAATTTTTGCGGATTTTTCCGAGAGATGAAATATTTTGGACCAATGGGAGGGTGACATGTGTCACCCTCAAAGTGGACGAATTGGAGGGCCTTGTCTTGCACGTTTTTGGCATTTTTGTGGCCTTAAACATTTGGTCAATGGTTGGTAGGATATTTGTGTGGTAGATGAGAAAGTGGGACCCACACAACACTTGTCCAAATCTTCACCCTACACTTGCCTACCACTTGTCTCAATCTTGGCCATTGGCTGGCCTATAAATACCCCCCTTAGTTGAAGGATTTCTTCATCCCTCAAATGACTTCTAAGTCTTAAAAATCCCTCCCTTGTAGTATAGTTCTCGTCCAAGCCACCCCTCCCCCTTGAGAAGGCCTTGGCCGAAACCTCCTCCCCTTTGTAGTGTCCTAGCCGAGACACCCCCTTCCCTTGAAATTGCTCTCGCCCAAACACACCCCCTTGGTAGAAAATACTCTCCAAGTATAGTTACTATTCCAAAATACCTCGCCCAAATACCTTGTAGTATTCCAAGGTTACACCTATACTAAAAGCCGAAATACTACTATACTTCCTTCACTACAAAACGAAACCCTAAGGAAAATCTTCACAGTTGGTTGAAGTATTAAGAAGAAGTTGCGTAGAACTTCTAAGGGTTGTTTGGAGCGGGTTGGAGCACCCGGAGTAGGAGCTAAACCTTGCTCAGGATCGACATTTATACTTGGATAATTTTGGGCTTATCGAGGTAAATACTCTTGTCCTTATATTGTAATTGGAAATTACATACTGTAGTAGTATAGAAATGTATATAAGATACATAGAAGGATATTACAGAAGAAGAATTAAACTGTACTTACATAGGACTGTATTTACTGATGAACTTGTGAAGTTTGACTGTAGGAAGTGCTGCCCAATTTTCCGTAGAATCTTGTATCTAGATTTATTCTACCGAGTAGTCTAGACATTGATAGACTTGTATAACCGTTATAGGTTGAAGTACTGCGAGTAGCGTATTCTACTCGAAGGGTGGAAAAGGATAGCAGGATTACAGTACTTTGGAGCTATTTTCTAATAGTCGGTAATCGTCGCGAGGTATGTGATTCTTCCTATCCTCTTGAGCATGATATTTTAAAGAATATATATATAGTACGGTAGACGTACGTGTGTTAACTGAACGTAGTTTTACGGCAATGTCTTTTGACTTAAGCCTGAATAATAAGAATCTTGAAGTATTTCAAGAGAATTAAGAAACCTTTTTGAAAGAAGAGTAATACTTGGTTTTAAAAGCTTAAGAGTTATACTAGCTTTATGGGAAGTTAGGTATAACGGCTTAAGAGAGATAAAAAGAATGATTTATTGATTTTAGAAGTTAAGAGACTTGATCTTAAAAGATAAGAGACTTGACTTAATTAAATTAATATGAGTTTTGTTAAAAAGTGTGAAACCTCATTCGTGAGTAATGAGTACTTGGTTTTTAAAAGGAATAAAGTTTTACTGATTTCGGAAATCAGAATAAGTATCGAACAAACCACTGCAGCGTTAATAAGGGAAACGTATTGACTAATTAAGTATTATTAAAACCAGTAGAAACCCCCATCTGCATAGAAGCTAAGATGAGACAAAATGATATTACATTTCCTAGATCATGGCTGCTTTAATAAGATTGTTATAAACAAGAATAACCTACTCACATATAAGACATATGTTTCTCAAATTGTTTTAAAGGAGAATTATATCATTAAGTGATTAAAACTATGAACTATGAAACCTTTCGAAAATGAGAAACTTGAGCATTTGAAATTAGGCAAACTTGAACGTTTGGAAAATAATGTTGTTACTTGATTTTACAAAGGAAAGTGTTTTGGTTTACTTAAAAAGATAGTCACTCTATTTTAATACTACGGGTATTGTGTGACTTTTGTGAAAGAAACGGATCTTCTAAAGAGTTAATGTATGAAGTACTTTGGAGATAAAAACCCGAACTTGTTAACATAAGTAGAAAGTACATTGTGTGATTAACTTGATTGTATTGGTTTGTGATAGCCTTGTAATACTTTCTTGTTGATTTGATAAGTAAAAATGTTAGGATGCTACGTGTGTTAAGTATCTTGTGATGTTTGTGTAAAGGGGTTTCCCTTGTTGTGCTTATGTTGTTTAACGATAAGCTGTTATGTTAATAGTATATCACTCACCTCTTGACATGATCTCGGGGGTTAAGCTGCCCTCCGATGCGGAGTAATACTCAGGCAGTCTGTGTGACTATGATTCGAGGATACCTCATGCGGGTCCAGGGGACCTATGCGGAGCTACGAGAGTTTCAGGTTAGTGTGCGGCCTTTGTGGTCATGCGGTCTATGTGGCCATGCGGACTGCGAGTCCAGGACGTTGCCGGGGAGTAGCTACCCTCGATGCGGGGATGTTACACCCCGTAGTTCCAGGGTATGTATGTGAGGACGTACATACGAGAATACGACACAAAAATTGGAAAGGAAGAAAGATGTGATTTTTCGACGGAAAAGATTCCGGATTTTGTGAAGGAAAAATGTTCGTTAAAGGGAATTGGATTCCCAGATTTGGTATTCAGACTTTTTGGAATTTTTGAGAATTATGGAATTTTATTTCCGGAATTGGTCACGTGGGGCCCACGGGAGGAATTTACGGTTTGTGGGGCCCACTTTATTTTCGGATTTTTGGCATTACGGATATTTTCTAAGATGAAATATTTTGGGCCAGTAGGGGCGACACATGGCACCCCATGTGGCTCATTGGCCGAAAATTAGGGGACAGCACGTGGACAACGGGCGTTTTTGGGGGACAAGTGGCAAGCCACTTGTCCCATTTTGGTGGTGGACATTTGGTTGGCAAATTACCCACACACTTGGACCCAATCTTCACCATACACTTGCCTTGATCTTGGCCATTGATTTATCTATAAATAGACCCTTAAGCTTGCAAGACTTATTCATTCCACACTTAGTTATTTCCAAAGCTTGAAAAATTACTCCCTCCCTTCTAGGTGCTCTCGGCCTTGGGCTGATTTGTGGAGCTAAATTTGTCCAAAAATTCTTAAAGTTTTAAGTGTTCTTCCTTAGAGTGTTAGGAAGATTGTGTACCAAGAGTTGGAAAATATTTCACACCCCTAGCCTAGAAACCTTACCTTGGCCGAAACTTGCCATAGTTTGAGCCTAAGTGTTATTCACTTTTTGGAGTTGGATCTTGAAGAGAAGTTGTTTAGAAACTTCTAAGGGTTGCTCGGAGTGGGTTGGAGCATAAGGAATTGGAGCTAAGCGTTGCTCAGGTCGACTTATAATCTTGGATAATTTTGGGCTTATCGAGGTAATGATCTATGTCCCTATACTGTAATTGGATATTACATGTTGTAGTAGCTTAGAATTGAGTATAATATATATTGGAAGGATGATTGAAAAGAATTGAGCGTATTTACATTGGGTGTATTCTGATGAGACTTGTAGTATTATTGTGGGGCAGTGTTGTACACGTCCGGTTAGACGTGTAACCCCCCCCCCCTTTGGAGTTGTTGGCTTAGTAGCGGGCCTTGTTAGAGGAGGAGATTTTTGTGGTTGCGGGGGGGAGGTGCTGCCGAATTTTCCGTAGAATATGGAACCTTGTATTTAGAAATGTTCTACGAAGAGAACTAGAAGTTAATAGGCGTTTTATGGCCATTATATGTGGAAGTACTACGAGTAGCGTATTCTACTTGGAGGGTGGAAAGGCTAGCGATTCTGATGCTTTGGAGCGTTTTGCTAATTGTCGATAATCGTCGCGAGGTATGTGAACCTCTTCCTATCTTTTCTAGCATGATATGTTGTGAACTATGTAGTACGGTAGACGTACATGTGTTAAATGAATTTGGTTGATTTAAAACATAAAGTGTTATAACGGCTTTATGGGAAGTTTGTTATAACAACTTTATGTGGGCAAAGAAATGGTTTGTGGTTTTAAAAGATAAAAGACTTGATGTGAAATAATAAGGACTTGGGTTGTGTTAAAAGTTGTGAAACCGATTTAATGAGAAATGGATAATTGGGTTTTAAAAGGAATAATGTTATATTGATTTGGAAATGAGAACAAGTATCGAACAAACCATGCAGCGTTAATAAAGGAAAATGTATTGACTAAGTAATTATTATTCAAACCAGTAGAAACCTCCATCTGCATAGAAGCTAAGATAAGACAAAATTGTATTACATTTTCTAGATCATGGCTGCTTTAATAAGATTGATATAAACAAGAATAACCTACTCACACATAAGGCATATGTTACTCAGATTGTTTTAAAAGAGAATTATGTTATTAAGGGATTAAGACTATGAACTACGAAACCTTTCGAAAATAAGAGACTTGAGTATTTGAAATTAGGCAAACTTGAACTTTTGGAAAAGAAGGTTGTTACTTGTCTTTAAAAAAGGGAAATTATTTTGGTTTACTTAAAATAATAGTTACTCTGTTTTGGATACTACGAGTGTTGGTATCAGGTGACTTCTTGTGAAAGAATGGATATTTGTAAGAGAATTGAAGTATGATAATTTGCTTGTGCTTGCTTGTGATAGCCTTGTAGTGTAAAAGTTGTATTCCTATGCTACCGCGTCTCTCGATGGAGGGTGTTATACCCCGTAGTTCTAGGGTATGTATGCGAGGACGTACGTACGAGAATACGACAGAAAGATTGGAAAGGAAGAAAGAGGCGATTTTTCCACGGAAAAGTTTCCGGTTTTGTGAAGGAAAAAGGTTCGTTAATGGGAATTGAATTCCCAGATTTGGTATTCGGACTTCCTGGAATATTAGAGAATTATGGAATTTTATTTTCGAAAATGGTCACGTGGGGCCCAGGAGAAATTCTGTTTGTAGGGCCAGCTTTGTTTTGAGATTTTGGCCATTATGGATATTTTGGAAGATGTTTTATTTTGGGCCAATAGGAGGGTGACACGTGTCACCGCCGAATGGCATTTGTGGTTAAGTCGTTTTTTTTCATAACTTGCGAGGAAAATTCCGGCTATGTCTTTTCTTATTTTTGCGGATTTTTCCAGAGGCGGAACATTTTGGACCGGCGACACTTGGCACCTCTCATTGGTGAAGCAAGGTGGGCGGCCGGGCGATTTGGGAAGGCAAGTGGGAGATATTTTTGGTAGATATTTTGTGTGCAAGTTGGCTAGGTACACATGGGTGAATCTTGGCCCTACACTTGCCTAACACTTGGTGTAATCTTGGCCATTGGTTGGCTTTCACTTGACTATAAATACCCCACTTTGAAGACTAATTCATTCCAAAATTGCCTAAGTCTTGAAAGCTTCTTCCTTCCCCTTAGTGTAGTGTCTTGGCGAGGCCCCTCTCTCCCCTTGGCCGAGTCCCCCCAGTGGGGTAGGCGGTAGCCACCCACTCGCTGTGGTGTGGCGTGGGGTACCCACTGCTAGTTTGTTTTCATATAATACCCTCTTGGTAGAAATACTCTCAAAGTATTGTTATAATGCCCAATTACCTTAGCCGTATACCTTGTTGTATTCTAAGGTTATACCTATCTGAAAAGCCCGAAATACTATTATACTTCAAACCGAAACCACTAGGAAAATCTCCATAGTCCGTTGGAGTATTGTGAAGAAGTTGGTTAGAACTTGGGTGGTTTAGAGCGGGTTGGGCGCTCGGAGTTGGAGCTAAGCGATTGCCCGGGATCGACTTTATATTTGGATAATTATGGGCTTAGCGAGGTAAATATCTTGTCCCTATTGTAATTGGATATTACATGTTGTAGGAAAATATAGTTAAAGTATACTATATATATATAATCAACATAGCTTGTGTGATGTCCTTGGACTTAAGCAGAATTTTACATAGATTCTGATAGACTTGTGTAGTAGTCTTGTGGAGTAGAATTGTACCGTTCGGGTTAGATGTATAACCCCTGGTTGGCTTGATGGGATGAGATTTCGTCGAATTTTGGTAGAATGTTCTCGATAAGATCTAGATGTTAATGCGCGTGGCCTTATAGGTTGAAGTACTACGTGTGGCGCGTTCTACTTGGCTTGTACTCGGAGCATTTTGCTATTAGTCGATGTCGTCGCGAGGTATGTGAACCTCTTCCTATCTCTTCTAGCATGATATGTGTGAACTATGTAGTGCGGTAGACGTCATGTGCTAAATGTATTCGATGGGTTTAAAACATAAAGTGTTATAACGGCTTTATGGGAAGTTGGTTATAACAGCTTTATGTAGATAAGAAAACACTTTGTGGTTTTAAAAGGTAAATGATTTGTTTATAACTGGCTTGATGTGTGATTATAAAGAACTTGAAGTATTTCAAAAGATTTACGAAATCGTTTTGAAAGAAGTAATACTTGGTTTTGAGAACTTAAGAGTTATACTAGCTTTATGGGAAGTTAGGTATAACGGCTTAAACGTTTTCTTGATGTTGGAAATCGGGATGTGTATCGACAAACCGCGTTAATAAAAGGAAATGTTTTGAATAATTAAGTATTATTAAAACCGAAACTTCCATCTGCATAGAAGCTAAGATGAGACAAAATGATATTTCTAGATCATTAATAAGATTGTTATAAACAAGAATATCCTACTCATATAAGGCTTATGTTTCTCAGTTGTTTAAAGAGAATTATATTCTTAAATGAATAAGACTATGAACTCTGAAACCTTTCTAAAATAAGAAACGTGAACATTTGAAATTAGGCAAACTTGGGCGTTTGGAAAATAATGTTGTTACTTGATTTTACAAAGGTAAGAGTTTTAGTTTTCTTAAAAGGACTATTTTATACTACGGGTATTGTGTGACTTATGTGAAAGAAAGCAGATCTTTTTTAAGATTTTAATGTGTGAAGTACTTTGGGAATAGATACGAACTTGTTAGTAGAAAGTACCTTGTGTGAATAACTTGATTGTATTGGTTTGTGATAGCCTTGTAATACTTTCTTGTTGCTTTGATAAGTAAACGTGTTAGGATGCTACGTGTGTTAGTATCTTGTGATGTTTGTGTAAGGGGTTTCCTTGATTGTGCTTATTAACTATCGATCGTTATGATAGTATTGTGGCATTCATCTCTTGAGATGATTCGGGTTGCGCCTCCGTCGGGGTAGACTTCGGTGATGCAGGACCGTGATTCGAGAATACCTCATGCGGGTCACGAGGGCCTATGCGGGCTACGAGTTCGAGTTAGTATCGTCCTTTATGGGCATGCGGTCGCTTGTGGCCATGCGGACTCGAAAGTCGGGGCGATGCGGGAGTAGCTACCGATGCGGGGAATACCTCATGCGGGCGATGAGATTGGCTATGGAAGTTCGAGACTAGGCGCGCATTAGATCCGCAAGTGGCGGCTTTGATCATGTGACAGATCTTATGATACAGTTATGACCTTGTTGGTACTTTGGGTGTTAGTAGTCGGCTATTCCTTCGTACTTACCTTTATTAGGACACGAGTGGGACACGGTGTTCATGTATTCCTTGGTGCTTGTATATCATAAAGCTGGCGATGAGGAAGGTATTCCACGCACGATTGATGTTGTGGGCGTGAGACCCGTTGTTAAATTGGTGATGACTTGAGGTGTGAGTCACGACTTGACATCTTATTTGTGGTGGCGTAGTTTGGTTATCATACATGTCTCCTTGGTATAGACTACTATGATTTCATTTCTGATTTATTTTTAGTTTCACATACTCGGTACTGTTATCGACCTCGCCCGAGGTGCGTTCAAGTTGAGGTACATCGATCGTTGATCCTAGCTCTCGGTCGCGATTCGGCGTTTGGGAAGCTCCGTTTCTCGGAGGCTTATCGATGGTATAGTCCCGTCGTAGTAAGTGTTTACATTCGGGGGTTTGGCGGGGCCGCCATTGTGTCGTATCATTCTTGGCGGGGTTGGTAAAAAGGATTAAGTTGTTCATTTGTAAAGAGTTGATGGTTATATATATGAGTTTCCTGATTATTGTTTTATATTTCTATCTCGTATTTGTTGTTTATGTTCGGTGATTACTGCGATGTTGTGTCACTAGGGTGCGGGGTAAGGCACGATGTCGTGACAAAAGTGGTATCGAGCGATTAATCCTCGGAAAGTGTCTGACCGTATCGATGAAGTCTTGATTATCGGTGTTGTGCACCACACAATAATCGGAGGCTATAGGATATTTAGGATTGGTTTCTATTCTTCTCACTCGAGATCGTGCCTTAGAGTGTGTTGTAAGTTGGACCCTCGGCGAAATTATTTCCCTTATCGTTATGCCTCGCGTGGGCAACCGGGCCGGGAGGGCAAAGCGGCGAGGCTGCAGTAGAGTTCGGGCGAGGCACGGGCCAAATCATTACCTAGGGTAGTGCTTCATTCGGGGTTTCTGCGACGTCACTAGCCCGGCGGAGTTTAAGCATGGCGGCGGCGATTCCTCTGCGGCCATGATATGTGAACAACCGCGAGAATATAGATTGCGAGACAACCTTGTTACTAGCTATGGATTTGGCTAAGTATTGTATCGCGAGTCTTGATGACTACCTAAGAGAAGGTTGTGCAAGAGTAATCCTTGATTAGGCTTGAGCATGGCGTGTATGGGCTTATGCGCGAAAGCGTAGAGATCGGCAGGTTAACGAGGGCGAGAAGAGGGCGAGCAGCGAGTCCTTGGTAACTTTCAAGGTGAGTATACCTTAAGTGCTATGTTACGATAGCGGTGTGTTAGTTGTGATTAGAAATCATGGTGGGTTAACCGGTAAGATTTTGGAGGATAGAGAAAGTGTGAGACTTAGAGCTTTATACGAGCCTTAGAGGTAAGGCCGTCTCGGGTAGAGGCGTATGTTTATGTTTGACCCTTATAGGAGTGCATAGTGCACGTGGTGTGTTTGGGATAAGTCCCATGTAGTATGAAATGAAGGAGGGTAGTTGAGCTAAGAAGACCGCTAGGTTTTCGTAACGTGTTTAGTAAGATTGTTCCTTGGGAGATGGTATTTTGCGCCTTGGTCGGGTTGAGGCTACGTCGGGTCAACCCGCGGTAGGATTTGGTGGTGGGGTCAGTTTGTGGTGGTCCCTCTTTGTGTTAAGTCATGAGGGTGTTAGGCCCATGTTTAGTTAGCCAGCGTGCAAGTTCGTGGATGCGTTCGACCGGTGGTCGGGCGATGATCGTGTTCTTGGTCGAGTCGTTCCTCGGCGGTGTTGATGTTATCGAAAAGGTTGTGAGGTTGCAGGGTGCCTACCTTCACCTTATGAACGATGGAGCCCGTGCACTGTTTCTCTTCCGGGAGTTTGTACGGCGGGGCTAGGAACTCGCGTTCGCCACCGGGCGATGTTTTGATTTGAGGTATTTGTGAGGATCGTTGTCTCGGTTGAAGTGTTTAAGCTACCATTTGGTGTTCGGATGTCGTCTTGTGGCGCCTTGTAGAAGCAGAAATGCAAGTTGCGGTCGATTGGTTCGATGTTGGCGGAGTTGAGATAGTTGGTTGAGCTTGTTCCGGTATGGATAGTGAAGCTTGTCTAGAAAGTTCGCGGCTCGGAGGAATCGTGCGGATGTCGGCGGCGCTTAGAGTTGAGTTGACGGTCGGTCTTCTTGAAAGTACCACCGGACGAGTGTGAGTTTTGAAGCGGCCGTGTCGAATGTGGTAAGAGTTCGAGTGTACGAGATCCTCGGATGTACCATTTGTTAGTCGTCGAGCAAGGCTCGCGACAAAGTGACAAAAGTGGTATCGATGACTAAGGAAGTATATTTTGACCCGGAAGAGGTATTTGTGGTGATGTAGAGGTGTTTCCTCGTGGACTTAGATGTAAGTTTTGCGCAGTGTTTCCGGCGGTATGGCGAGATTGTTCGTAAGTATAGTAGTGAAGACTATATTGGCGCACGTTTGTTTTGAGACTTAGAAGGAACATTCGACGAATGTTTCTAAGGAGGAGAATGTTATACCGTAGTTCTAGGGTATGTATGCGAGGGCGTGCGTGCGAGAATAAAGATTGGAAAGGAAGAAAGAGCGATTTTCCACGGAAAAGTTTCGGTTTTGTGAAGGAAAAAGGTTCGTTAATGGAATTGAATTCCCGGTTGGTATTCGGACTTCTGGAATATTAGAGAATTATGGAATTTTATTTTGAAAATGGTCACGTGGGGCCCACGGGAGAAATTCTGATTTTGTGGGGCCAGCTTTGTTTTGAGATTTTGGCCATTATGGATATTTTGGAAGATGTTTTATTTTGGGCCAATAGGAGGGTGACACGTGTCACCCCGCCTAAATGGCATTTGTGCACAACACGGTTAAGTCGTTTTTCGTTTTCATAACTTGCGAGGAAAATTCCGGCTATGTCTTTTCTTATTTTTGCGGATTTTTCCGAGGCGAAACATTTTGGACCAGCGAGAGGCGGCACCCTCATTGGTGGCAAGGGCGGCCGGCGATTTGGGAAGGCAAGTGGGAGATATTTTTGGTAGATATTTTGTGTGCAAGTTGGCTAGGTACACATGGGTGAATCTTGGCCTACACTTGCCTAACACTTGGTGTAATCTTGGCCATTGGTTGGCTTTCACTTGACTATAAATACCGAAGACTAATTCATTCACAAAATTGCCTAAGTCTTGAAAGCTTCTTCCCCTTAGTGTAGTGTCTTGGCGAGAGCCCTCTCTCCCCCGAGAGTCCCCCTAGTGGGGTAGTAGAGGGTAGCCACTCCTTTGTGGTGTGGTAGTGGGGTACCCACTGCTAGGTTGTTTTCATATAATACCCTCTTGGTAGAAATACTCTCAAAGTATTGTTATAATGCCCAAATTACCTTAGCCGTATACCTTGTTGTATTCTAAGGTTATACCTATCTGAAAAGCCCGAAATACTATTATACTTCCCGTCGGTCCAAACCAAAACCACAGGAAAATCTCCATAGTCAGTTGGAGTATTGTGAAGAAGTTGGTTAGAAGCAGGGTGGTTTAGAGCGGGTTGGGCGCTCGGAGTTGGAGCTAAGCGATTGCCGATCGACTTTATATTTGGATAATTATGGGCTTAGCGAGGTAAATATCTTGTCCTATTGTAATTGGATATTACATGTTGTAGGAAAATATAGTTAAAGTATACTATATATATATAATCAACATAGCTTGTGTGATGTCCTTGGACTTAAGCACAGAATCGCTTTTACATAGGGTTATTCTGATGAGACTTGTGTAGTAATCTTGTGGAGTAGAATTGTACCCGTTCGGGTTAGATGTATAACCCCACTGGTTGGCTTGATGGCCATAGAGGAGGAGATTTCTGCTTTGTCGAATTTTGGTAGAATGTTCTACGATAAGATCTAGATGTTAATAAGCGCCTTGTGGCCTTATAGGTTGAAGTACTACGTGTGGCGCGTTCTACTTGGCTTAGGAGTAGCCGGCGGCGAGGTACTCGGAGCATTTTGCTATTAGTCGATGTCGTCGCGAGGTATGTGAACCTCTTCCTATCTCTTCTAGCATGATATGTGTGAACTATGTAGCGTCATGTGCTAAATGTATTCGATGGGTTTAAAACATAAAGTGTTATAACGGCTTTATGGGAAGTTGGTTATAACGACTTTATGTAGATAAGAAAACACTTTGTGGTTTTAAAAGGTAAATGATTTGTTTATAACTGGCTTGATGTGTGATTATAAAGAACTTGAAGTATTTCAAAAGATTTCTGAAATCGTTTTGAAAGAGAAGTAATACTTGGTTTTGAGAACTTAAGAGTTATACTAGCTTTATGGGAAGTTAGGTATAGCGGCTTAAACGTTTTGATGTTGGAAATCGGGATGTGTATCGACAAACCACTGCGGCGTTAATAAAGGAAATGTTTTGAATAATTAAGTATTATTAAAACCGAAACTTCCATCTGCATGAAGCTAAGATGAGACAAAATGATATTTCCTAGATCATTGTAATAAGATTGTTATAAACAAGAATATCCTACTCACATATAAGGCTTATGTTTCTCAGTTGTTTAAAAGAGAATTATATTCTTAAATGAATAAGACTATGAAAAACCTTTCTAAAATAAGAAAGCGTGAACATTTGAAATTAGGCAAACTTGGGCGTTTGGAAAATAATGTTGTTACTTGATTTTACAAAGGTAAGAGTTTTAGTTTTCTTAAAAGGACAATCACTCTATTTTATACTACGGGTATTGTGTGACTTATGTGAAAAAGCAGATCTTTTTAAGATTTTAATGTGTGAAGTACTTTGGGAATAGATACGAACTTGTTAGTAGAAAGTACCTTGTGTGAATAACTTGATTGTATTGGTTTGTGATAGCCTTGTAATACTTTCTTGTTGCTTTGATAAGTAAGCGTGTTAGGATGCTACGTGTGTTAGTATCTTGTGATGTTTGTGTAAGGGGTTTGATTGTGCTTATTAACTATCGGTCGTTATGATAGTATTGTGGCATTCATCTCTTGAGATGATTCCTCCGATGCGGGGTAGACTCGGTGATGCAGGACCGTGATTCGAGAATACCTGCATGCGGGTCTGAGGGCCTAGAGTTCGAGTTAGTATCGTCCTTTATGGGCATGCGGTCCTTGTGGCCATGCGGACTCGAAAGTCGGGGCGATGGAGTAGCTACCCTCGGGAATACCTCATGCGGGCGATGAGATTGGCCTATCGGAGCTGCGGGAAGTTCGGGACCATTAGATCTGCGGGCAAGTGGCGGCTTTGATCATGTAGATCTTATGATCTGATTTATGACCTTGTTGGGTGTTAGTAGTCGGCTATGCCTTGTTTTATTAGGACACAGTGGGACACGGTGTTCATGTGTATTCCTTGGTGCTTGTATATCATAAAGCTGGCGGTGAGGAAGGTATTCCACGGGCACGATTGATGTTGTGGGCGTGAGACCCGTTGTTAAATTGAGTGATGACTTGAGGTGTGAGTCACGACTTGACATGGCCTTATTTGTAGTGAAGCGTAGTTTGGTTATCATACATGTCTCCCGCTTGGTATAGACTACTATGATTTCATTTCAATGATTTATTTTTAGTTTCACATACGACCTCCGTTCATGCCGCGAGTTGAGGTACATCGATCGTTGATCCTAGCTCTCGAGTCTTGGGAAGCTCCGTTTCTCGGAGGCTTATCGGTGGTATAGTCCTTTGCGTAGTAAGTGTTTACATTCGGGGGTTTGGCGGGGCGCCATTGTGGTCGTATCATTCTTAGAAGTGCATGTGGCGGGGTTGGTAAAAAGGATTTTCATTTGTAAAAGAGTTGATGGTTATATATATGCCGAAGCAAGTTTCCAGATTATTGTTTTATATTTACATTTATCTCATTTGTTGTTTTATGTTCCGATTACTCGATGTTGTGTCACTAGGGTGCGGGGTAAGGCACGATCCACGCCCGATTCGGTCGTGACAGAGGCGTATATTGTTATTGTTGTTACATGGACATATACGCACCGTCACGAGAATTAGGGGCATGCGGCCGTCTGCGGGTTAATCACCGGTATATTGTTATTGTTGTTACATGGACATATACGCCGGCGATTAGGGGCATGCGGCCCGTGCGGCGGGTTAATCACGGTATATTGTTATTGTTGTTACATGGACATATGCACCGTCTGAATTCAGGAGCATGCGGCCATGCGGCGGGTTAATCACGGTATATTGTTATTGTTATTACATGGACATATACGCCGTCTGAGTGAGGCATGTGGCGTGCGGCGAGTTGATTACGATATATTGTTATTGTTACATGGACATGTGCACCGTCTGAATTTCGGGGCATGTGGCCATCTGGCGGGGTTGATTACGATATATTGTTATTGTTGTTACATGGACATATACGCCGTCTGAAATTCCGGGGCATGTGGCCATGCGGCGAGTTGATTACGATATATTGTTATTGTTGTTACATGGACATACTGCGCGTCTGAATTCGGGGGCATGTACGTGCGGCGAGTTGATTACGATATATTGTTATTGTTGTTACATAGACATGCTGCAGATGAAAATTAGGGGCATGTGGCGTCTGGCGAGGTTGATTACGGTATCTTGTTATTGCATCATGGACATGTCTACCGATGGAGAATTCGAGCGTGTGGCGTGATGCGGGCATGATTGATATTGTGGGCGTGAGACCCTTGGTTATATTTGAGTGATGACTTTGAGGGCGTGAGTCCCTGCTTTGACATGACTGCTTTTATGTTATGTACTGTAGTTTGGTTATCATATATGTCTCCTGTTTTATATAGACTACTATGATTTTATTTACAGTATTTTCAGTTTCACATACTTGGTACCTGTCGTACTGACCTCCTTCGGGGGGCTGCGTTCATGCCGCAGGTAAAGGTACATCGATTGTTGATCCTCACTCTTAGGATCACACTGATTTCAAAGATATCGGAAGCTCTCGTTTCTCGGAGGCTTATCTTTTGGTAGGTTGTAGGTTCCCAGAGTTTGTAAGTTCTTGAACATTCGGGGTATGGCGGGGCCTGTCGTCATAGTTGTTGTAAAATCTTAAGTGCATGCCTTTGTTGTGGCGGGGTTGTAAAGGATGTAACTGTTCAAATTTCTGTATATATGCAAAAAGGCAACCGTTTTGGTTAGCCTGTTTTCTTTTACCTTGTTTCCTGTTTAAGTTTTAATTTCCGCTGATTATCTCTAATGTTGTATCACTAGGGTGCCCGGGGTAAGGCGCCAGTCGCGGGCCCGTGGTCGGGTCGTGACAAAAGTGGTATCAGAGCAGTTAATCCTCGGAAAGTGTCTACAGACCGTGTCTAGTAGAGTCTTGATTATCGGTGTGTTGTGCACCACATCTATAATCAGGAGGCTACAGGATATTTAGGATTGGTTTCCATTCTTCTCACTCGAGATCGTGCCTTAGAAATGCTGTTATAAGTTGGACTCCTCCGCATATTCTTATGTACCCGTTACGCCTCTGCAAGGCAACGAGCCCGGAAGAGCAAGGCGTGAGAAAGCTGCGAGTAGAGCACAAAGGGTTACGAGGCACAGGCGGTCATTATCCGAGACAACGCTTCATTCGGGGAGTTACTGCGGCCGCTAGCCCAGAGAGTTTAGAGCGTGGCGTAGCTCACGAGGCCACGATACGAGCCTCGGTTCCACGACTAGGAGCCGAGGATATGAGTTAGAAGGAGATGGCCCGATTACTAGCTAAATTCGTGGCGAGATATGAGGGCGGACGGGGCCGGTGGTTCAGCGATACCGATGATTCACCCAGATCCGATGATGCGAGACTTGAGATTTCTTGAGTTGCGATTCGCGAGTTTATGGATAGAGAGATGAGGATGATCCTCGAGGTGTCGTGCTAGTTTGGGAGATTGTTATACTTGCGGCCGTCGAGGGCCGTATGATGGGAGGATGTCAGTATGAGGATACAAGAGAGGATGACTCGGCCTAGGGTCGATGGCGGGTTGATTGTTCGGGATAAGGGGTGTTAGTCGGATGAGGTCACTACCTCGTTGTGGCCATTGTAATAGACTCCATTATGGGAGTGTCGTCTTTGCGCCGGCGACTTGTATGCTTGCGGTCAACGAGGCCATTTGGTGAGAGTTTGTCCGACGGGCGTAGCACGGATGTAGAGACTCGGCGCCGAGATCGGTGGTGGTTCATCGCCTTGTATAGCTAGGCGACTGCGAGCGAGGATTATGATTAGAGCGACAAAGGAAAGTGAGGCGATAGTTACGGAGATATCTTTATCCCTTAGAGACTTGTTTATGTTGTTATGGTAGATACGTGTGGAGTGCTATGTGCGAATAGCATTGTGTTAAGTCACGAATTAGAAAGCGTGGGTAGTTGGAAAAGGGGTAAGTGCGGAGGCGAGACAATTGTGAGCCTTAGAATTTATATGATTAGGACCTCGGATGCAAGGCCGCCTTGAGTGGATGATTTTACGGTTGGTCTTTGTCGAAGTACTTGGTATCGTGAAATATATTGTGGGATAATTCCATGGGTAGTGTGAGATGGAAGTGGTAGCTTTCGTGGCGTGAATTAGTAAGATTGTTCGGATCGGGAACGAGAGAGTTTGGGCGATAGCGGGTCGGGTTGAGGCCAGATCGCGGGTCAACCCGCAGCCCGGAGTGAGGTGGGGTCAGTTCGAGGTGGTCCCGCCAGGTGCTAGGATCACGAGGGTGCTAGGCCCAAGTTTAGGTAACCATCGTATGAGTTCGTGGATATGTTCGACCAGAATCAGATCGTGAAGGCCGGGAATGGCCTTATAGGAATTTGAGGTTAGTAAGATGACCAAGTTTGGAGGTAGTGACTCCAAGGTTTTGGAAATTGAAGCGATGACTGGAGTATAGTACGTGTACTAGAGAGAGTTCGGGTGTCTGAGAAGAAAGTGACGAGTAAGAAAAGAAGTGAACGTGGGTTAACAAAATAAAAGAGATCATTTTGTTGTGAAGTGAAGATGCGAATGGAGTATCCTTTAGACCTTGGGTAGGAGCTTATGGTGATGTTATACACGGTAGAGGTGATTCCTCGTTGGCTTGGATTGGAGTTTTTCGCATATGTTATATTATGGCCATTGGTGGCATAATTGGTTTAAATAAGTATAGCGATGAAGGCTATCTGGCGCATGTATGTTTTGAGACTTAGAAGGAACATTCGACGAATGTTTCTAAGAGGAAGAATGTTACACCCGTAGTTCGAGTATGTATGTGAGGGCGTGCGTGCGAGAATCTGACACAAAAAGTGGAAAGGAAGAAAGATGTGATTTTTCACGGAAAAGATTCGGATTTTGTGAAGGAAAAATGTTCGTTAAAGGGAATTGGATTCCCAGTTTGGTATTCGGACTTTTTGGAATTTTTGAGAATTATGGAATTTTATTTAGGAATTGGTCACGTGGGGCCACGGGAGAATTTCTGATTTGTGGGGCCCACTTTATTTTCGAATTTTTGGCATTACGGATATTTTCGGAATATGAAATATTTTGGACGAGTAGGGGGGCAACACATGGCACCCCCATGTGGCTCATTGGCCGAAAATTAGGGGGACCACATGGACACTTGGACGTTTTTTTTGGGGGACAAGTGGCTGCCACTTGTCCCATTTTGGTGGTGGACATTTGGTTGGCAAATTACCAACACACTTGGACCCAATCTTCACCATACACTTGCCTTGATCTTGGCCATTGATTTATCTATAAATAGACCCTTAAGCTTGCAAGACTTATTCATTCCACACTTAGTTATTTCCAAAGCTTGAAAAATTACTCCCTCCCTTCTAGGTGCTCTCGGCCTTGGGCTGATTTGTGGAGCTAAAGTTGTCCAAAAATTCTTAAAGTTTTAAGTGTTCTTCCTTAGAGTGTTAGGAAGATTGTGTACCAAGAGTTGGAAAATATTTCACACCCCTAGCCTAGAAACCTTACCTTGGCCGAAACTTGCCATAGTTTGAGCCTAAGTGTTCTTCACTTTTTGGAGTTGGATCTTGAAGAGAAGTTGTTTAGAAACTTCTAAGGGTTGTTGCTCGGGCGGGTTGGAGCATAAGGAATTGGAGCTAAGCGTTGCTCAGTCGACTTATAATCTTGGATAATTTTGGGCTTATCGAGGTAATGATCTATGTCCTCTTGTAATTGGATATTACATGTTGTAGTAGCTTAGAATTGAGTATAATATATATTGGAAGGATGATTGAAAAGAATTGAACTGTATTTACATTGGGTGTATTTCTGATAGACTTGTAGTATTATTGTGGGGCGATGTTGTACACGTCCAGGTTAGGCGTGTAACCCCGCTGGAGTTGTTGGCTTAGTAGCGGGCCTTGTTAGAGGAGGAGATTTTTGTGGTTGCGGGGAGAGTCTTTGCGAATTTTCCGTAGAATATGGAACCTTGTATTTAGAAATGTTCTACGAAGAGAACTAGAAGTTAATAGGCGTTTTATGGCCATTATAGGTGGAAGTACTACGAGTAGCGTATTCTACTTGGAGGGTGGAAAGGGCTAGCGAGATTCTGATGCTTTGGGCGTTTTGCTAATTGTCGATAATCGTCGCGAGGTATGTGAACCTCTTCCTATCTTTTCTAGCATGATATGTTGTGAACTATGTAGTACGGTAGACGTACATGTGTTAAATGAATTTGGTTGATTTAAAACATAAAGTGTTATAACGGCTTTATGGGAAGTTTGTTATAACAACTTTATGTGGGCAAAGAAATGGTTTGTGGTTTTTAAAAGATAAAAGACTTGATGTGAAATAATAAGGACTTGGGTTGTGTTAAAAAGTTGTGAAACCGCTTTAATGAGAAATGGATAATTGGGTTTTAAAAGGAATAATGTTATATTGATTTCGGAAATGAGAACAAGTATCGAACAAACCACTGCAGCGTTAATAAAGGAAAATGTATTGACTAAGTAATTATTATTCAAACCAGTAGAAACCTCCATCTGCATAGAAGCTAAGATAAGACAAAATTGTATTACATTTTCTAGATCATGGCTGCTTTAATAAGATTGATATAAACAAGAATAACCTACTCACACATAAGGCATATGTTACTCAAATTGTTTTAAAAGAGAATTATGTTATTAAGGGATTAAGACTATGAACTACGAAACCTTTCGAAAATAAGAGACTTGAGTATTTGAAATTAGGCAAACTTGAACTTTTGGAAAAGAAGGTTGTTACTTGTCTTTAAAAAAGGGAAATTATTTTGGTTTACTTAAAATAATAGTTACTCTGTTTTGGATACTACGAGTGTTGGTATCAGGTGACTTCTTGTGAAAGAATGGATATTTGTAAGAGAATTGAAGTATGGTAATTTGCTTGTGCTTGCTTGTGATAGCCTTGTAGTGTAAAAGTTGTATTCCTATGCTACCGCGTCTCTCGATGGAGGGCTGGTATATTGTTATTGTTGTTACATGGACATGTCTGCCGTCTGAGAATTTGGGCATGCGGCCATGCGGCGGGTTAATCACGGTATATTGTTATTGTTGTTACATGGACATATGCCGTCTGAATTCCGGAGCATGCGGCCATCGCGGGTTAATCACCCGTATATTGTTATTGTTGTTACATGGACATGTCTGCCGTCACGAATTAGGCATGCGGCCGTCGGCGGGTTAATCACCGTATATTGTTATTTTGATACATGGACATATACGCCGTCTGAGTCAGGGGCATGTGGCATGCGGCGAGGTTGATTACGATATATTGTTATTGTTGTTACATGGACATATATGCGCCGTCTGCGAGTCAGGGCATGGTCATGCGGCGAGTTGATTACCATATATTGTTATTGTTGTTACATGGACATACTGCCGTCTGAGTCCGGGGCATGTGGCCATGCGGCAGGGTTGATTACCCGCTATATTGTTATTGTTGTTACATGGACATGTCTGCACCGATGCAGAATTCCGGGGGCATGTGGTCATGCGGCAGGGTTGATTACCCGATATATTGTTATTGTTGTTACATGGACATATACTGCAGATGAAGAATTCGGGGCATGTTATTTCTGATATTTTGATTTCACATACTTGGTACTGTCGTCTTGACCTCCTTGGGCTGCGTTCATCTGCGCAGGTAAAGGTACATCGATTGTTGATCCTCACTCTTAGGATCACCTTTCAGCATATTGGGAAGCTCCGTTTCTCCGGAGGCTTATCTTTTGGTAGGTTTCCCCGAGTTTGTAAGTTCTTGAACATTCAGGGGTATGGCGGGGCCCTGTCCCGTCATAGTTGTTGTAAAATCTTAAGTGCAGCCTTTGTTGTAGCGGGGTTGTAAAGGATGTAGCTGTTCAAATTTACGTATATATGCAAAAAGCAACCGTTTTGGTTGCTTTGTTTTCTTTACCTTGTTTCCTGTTTAAGTTTTAATTTCCGCTGATTATCTCTGATGTTGTATCACTAGGGTGCCCGGGGTAATGCGCCAGTCGCGGACCCATTGTTATACCCCGTATTCTCAGGGTATGTATGCGAGGACGTACGTACGAGAGCACGACAGAAAATTGGAAAGGAAGAAAGAGGTGATTTTTCCACGGAAAAAGTTTCCGGTTTTTGTAAAGAAAAATGTTCGTTGATGGGAATTGGGTTCCCAGATTTGGAATTTGGGCTTCTTAGATTATATTAGAATTATGGAATTTTATTTTGGAAATGGTCACGTGGGGCCCACGGGAGAAATTCTGATTTTGTGGGGCCCACTTTGTTTTGAGATTTTGTCCATTGTGGATATTTTTGGAAGACGTTTTTGAGGGCCAATAGGAGGTGACACGTGTCACCCGCCTAAATGGCTTAGCCGAATGACATTGTCTGTGCACACTTTGGTTAGAGTCGTTTTTGTGAAACATTTTACATAACTTGCGAGGAAAATTCCGCCTATGTCTTTTCTTATTTTTGCGGATTTTTCGAGAGGCGAAACATTTTGGACCAACGGGAGGGTGGCGTGTGTCACCTCACGATGGAGGCAAGTGGGGCGGCACTTGGCGATTGGAGGAGCAAGTTGTGGTAGATATTTGTGTAGATATTTGTGAGGTTTTAAGGAGTAGGGACTAGGGTGCACTTGGCTTGATCTTGGCCTTACACTTGCCTTGCACATGGCTTGATCTTGGCCATTGGTTGGCCTTTGGTTTTGCTATAAATACCACTAAGCTTGAAGACTTCATCCATTCCTAAAATCTTCCAAGTCTTGAGTCCTCTCCTCCTTTGAGTGTGTTCTCGTCCTAAGCCTTCCCCTCCCCCGCCAGGTGGCCTTGTGGCGAGAGCCTCCCCCTCCTCTGTGGTGCTAGCCGTGGGGTACCCCACTAGCCTAGTTGTTTCGTATAATACACCCTCTTGGTAGAAATACTCTCGAGTATTGTTATAATGCCAAAATACCTTAGCCTTTACCTTGTTGTATTCCAAAGTTACCTCTATCGTAGAGCAGAAAATACTACCTTTTGTCCTTTTAGTCTCAAACTGAAACCCTAAGGAAATCTTCATAGTTGGTTGAAGTATTTGAGTAAGTTAGTTAGAACTTCTAGGGTTGTTTGGAGCGGATTGGGCGCCAGGAGTATGAGCTAAACCTTGCTCGGGATCGACATTATAACTTGGATAATTTTGGGCTTGTCGAGGTAAATATTCTGTCCCTTATTGTAATTGGAGATTACATGTAGTTGGAATATATAGTTGAGGTATACTATATATAGAACTAAGCTTAATCGCGGCAATGTCTTTTGACTTAAGCTGAAGAATAAAGAAAAGAAGCGCCTTTGTATTTACATGGGGTGTATTGCGGTAGACTTGTGTTGTATTCTTGAGTAGAATGGTACACGTCCAGGTTAGGCGTGTAAACCCCAGTTGGCTTGGTAGCGGCCTCGATAGAGGAGGAGATTTCTGTTGTTGCGGGGAGAGTCTTTGCCAATTTTACGTAGAAGTGGAACCTTGTGTTTTGAAGTTAATAGACGTTTGTGACCTTTTTAGGTGAAAGTACTATGAGTAGCGTATTCTACTTGAGGAGTGGAAAGGGCTAGCAAGGTTGTAGTACTTGGAGCATTTTGCTTATTGTCGATACTCGTCGCGAGGTATGTGAACCTCTTCCTATCCTTCGAGCATGATGTTTTGTAAACTATTTAGTACGGTAGACGTACATGTGCTAAATGAGTTGGTTGGTTTAAAACATAGGGTGTTATAATAGCTTTATGGGAAGTTAGTTATAACGACCTTATGTAGGTGAAAATGGTTTACTGATGTTAGAAGTTAAGAGACTTGATCTTATAAGATAAGAGACTTAACTTATTTGTTTTAAATGTGAATGTTTGTGTGAAACCTCATTCGTGAGTAATGAGTACTTGGTTTTATTTAAAGGGATAATGTTTCTTGATTTGGAAATCGAATGTGTATCAACAGGACCAGCTGCGGCGTTAATAAAGGAAAATGTATTGAATAATGATGTATCGTATTAAAACCGGTAGAAACCTCCATCTGCATAGAAACTAAGATGAGACAAAATGATATTACATTTTCTAGATCATGGTCTTTGTAATAAGAATGTTGTAAACAAGAATAACCTACTCGCGTGAGACATATATTACTCGATTGTTCTAAAAGGAATCAAGTGATTAAGTTTGGGAACTATGAAACCATTTGAAAATGAGAAGCTTGAGTAATTGAAACTAGGCAAACTGGGACTTAGGAAAAGAATGTTGTTACTTGATTTTGAAAAGGAATGTGGGTTGGTCATTCTAATACTACGGGTATCGGGTGACTTTTATAAAAGTAATGGATCTCTTTTAAAAGAACTTAACGTATGTAGTACTTTTGGGTTAAAAACCCGGACTTTGGCATAAAATGAAAGTACTTTGAGTTGTGTGAAACTTGCCTATGCTTGTTGTTGTGAAACTTGCCTATGCTTGTTGTTGTGAAACTTGCCTATGCTTGTGATGATAGCCTTTGTTGTGCAAGTGTGGTATTTACGTATTCTGGCGTCTCGATAGAGGCGGTTGACTTATTGAGAACTTACTTGGAGCGTCTTTGGCGGTGGAGAATTCCACGGGTATGTTTCCATTTTGATTCTTGTCTTGTTGTTGATGTCACATGGGCGTGTCTACCGTCTGCGATTCCGGGCATGTGGCCATGCGGCGGGGTTGATCACCCGATATATTGTTATTAATGTCACGTGGGCGTGTCTACGAGGTAGAATTCGGGGCATGTGGCCGTAGGGCATTGGTATTATTGTTGCATCATGGACATGTCTACACGATCTGCGAATTCCGGCATGCGGCCATTATGCGAACACGATTGATGTTGTGGGCGTGAGACCCATAGTTATATTTGAGTGATGACTTGAGGCGTGAGTCACATTTGGACATGATCGCTTTTATGTTGTGATCGTAGTTTGGTTATCATACATGTCTCTGCTTTATATAGACTAGTATGATTTCATTTCTGATATTTCTGATTTCACATACTTGGTACTGTTGTCTTGACCTCCTTGAAGTGCGTTCATCTGCGGTAAGTACATCGGTCGTGGATTCGCTCATAGGATCAGTTCGGCGTATTGGGAAGCTCCGTTTCTCGGAGGCTTATCTTTTGGTATGTGTTTCCACTGAGTTCTAGGTTCTTGTACATTCGAGGGTATGGTGGGGCCACTGTCCGTCATAGTCGTTATAAATCTTAGAAGTGCATGTAATCTTGTTGTGGCGGGGTTGTAAAGGATTAAAGCTGTTCGTGTTTTATGTATATCTTGAAAACCGTTTTGGTTGCTTTGTTTATTATTATATCTCTTGTTTCATGACTCATGTTTTATTTTCCATTTGGTTTTCTCGATGTTGTATCACTAGGGTGCCGGGGTAAGGCACGATCACGGGCGAGTCGGGGTGTGACATAGTGGTATCGAGCGATTAGTCTCGGAAAGTGTCTGACCCGTGTCTAGTAGAGTCTTGATTATCGGTGTGTTGTGCACCACATCTATAATCGTGAGGCTATAGGACATTTAGGATTAGTTTCCATTCTTCTCATTACGAGATCGTGCCTTAGAGGCGTGTTGTAAGTTGGACCCTACGACGTATCGTTTTTACGATTATGCCTCGCAGGCAACGAGCCAGAAGGGCAAAGCGGCGAGAGTCTTTGCTAGTGAGATCTGAGAGAATGCAGCGCGAGCCGGGCGATACACGAGTTGTGCTTGACGGCGGGTTTTGTAGCGCCGCCCGGCCCAGCGAGTTTAGAGCGCGGCGGTGGGCTGCTGCGACCTGATACTGAGCCTCGGTCCCGCGATGCAGGCGGAGGAGATGGGTTACAAGAGATGGCCCGATTCTTTGGTCGAGTCGTGGCGAGATATGAGATAAATTTGGATCTGGCGATTCGATTCGATTCGATGCACGATGGTTCACCCCCAGCGAGATAGTTTGAGGCTACGGGACTTTACGAGTTAGCCGCGAGTTTTATGGGTCGAGGCACGAGGATGATCGCGAGGAGTTCATCGGCGATTCTGGTCGTAAGTGATCAAGCCGGAGACCGAGTCGGTGGTCTTAGGTTCGCATCGGCTGCGTGATACCGCATGATCGGCCCGGTTTGGTCGTGGGAGTTGTCGGGAGAGCATGCGCTTCAGCGATATGGGACGAGTTCTCGGAGGCATTCCTCACTCACTTCTTGCCTCGCGGATGAGGAGGGCGCGGTAAACGATTTATGATCTTTGAGGCGAGAGGCGTCTGATTCGAGTACAACGTGGAGTTTGACTCGTTGGCTCGGTATGTCCCAGCTTTAGTGGCAACCATGGAGGATAGAGTGCACGCCACGTCACGGATTAGATGATTACTTGCGAGGCTTGTTGGTGTAGCTCTTCAGGGCATGGACATTGCCCATGCGAGCTCATGCACTAGGATGTGAGTGCGGAGAGGTCGACGGAATGACACAGATCAGCGAGAAGAGGGCGAGGACATCGCGTGTCTTTTAGCGACTTTCGGCGGACCGCCTCGGCCGAACTAGTTTTGTACCCCGCCCGATCTGAGTGGTCCTCCGTCTTGAGGCGGTCGGGGCTCGAGGTTGAGTTTCGAGGAAGTAAGGGTGTTGGCGGATCACGGTCACCCTACCTCGGTGTGGCGATGTGGTAGACCGCATTTCGGGAGTGTCGTGGTGCGAGGAGCTTGTTATTTTTGCGGCCAGCAGGCCATTTCTGCGAGGAACTGTCCGACCAAGGGTATACGGATGCTCTGACTCGACGCCGTGATCGGTGGTGGTTCATCACCCGCTGGTATACGCCTGCGAGCGGGGCGTGATTAGGAAGCGGAAGAGGCAGTATATCCTTAACCTCTAGAGTTTGGTATACTGATGTGTTTTAGTGTTATGTTCGGATAGCTTTGCGCTAAATGTGATTTAGACACCTGGTTATTGTAGAAGGGTAAGTATGGGGGCATGGTAAGTGTGAACCCTAGACTGTCACGATTGAGACCTTAGAGGTAAGGTCGTCTTGAGTAAAAGATTCGTTTTATGTTTGACCTTTATCAGAGTGCGTAGTATACGTGGGTTTTATTTGTGTGATAAGTCCATGGGTAGTGTGAGATGGAAGTGGTAGCTTTCATGATGTGATTTAGCGAGATTGTTCCGTGTCGGGAGCGAGGGCTTGGCGATTGTGGGTCGGGTTGAGGGCGTGATACGGGTCAACCGTGCCCGGATTAAGGTGGGGTCAGTTAGGTGGTCCCCCGGTGGTAGGGTCACGAGGATGCTAGGCCCAAGTTTGTATGATCATCGTATGAGTTCGTGGACGCGTTCGACGAGCGGTTCGTAAAGGGGAATGGCCTTAAGGAAGTTTGAGGTTAGTAAGATGACCAAGTTTGGAGGTAGTGACTCGGAGATTTTTGGGAGCGGGTAATGACTGATGTTTGAGTACGTCTTGGGAGAGTTCAAGTGTTCGAGAAGGGCACGACGAGTAAGGAAGGAAGAAGAGCGTGTGTTATTTCGTGGCGGTGTGGCGTTGACAACTTGTTAGAGGAACTTCATCCATATCGTCTTGAGAAGGAACATTCGGACGAATGTTTCTAAGGAGGAGAATGTTATACCCGTATTCTCGGGGTATGTATGCGAGGGCGTGCGTCGTGCGAGCCTGACAGAAAATTGGAAAGGAAGAAAGAGGTGATTTTTCCACGGAAAAAGTTTAGGTTTTGTAAAGAAAAATGTTCGTTGATGGGAATTGGGTTCCCAGTTTGGAATTTGGGCTTCTTAGATTATATTAGAATTATGGAATTTTATTTTGGAAATGGTCACGTGGGGCCACGGGAGAAATTCTGATTTTGTAGGGCCCACTTTGTTTTGAGATTTTGGCCATTGTGGATATTTTTGGAAGACGTTTTTGAGGGCCAATAGGAGGGTGACACGTGTCACCCCGCCTAGGTGGCTTGGCGAATGACATTTGTGCACAACTTTGGTTAGAGTCGTTTTTGGAAGCGTTTTACATAACTTGCGAGGAAAATTCGGCTATGTCTTTTCTTATTTTTGCGGATTTTTAGAGGCGAAACATTTTGGACCAACGGGAGGGTGACATGTGTCACCTCGCGATGGAGAGCAAGTGGGGCGTGACTTGGCGGTGGAGAGCGAGTTGTGGTAGATATTTGTGTAGATATTTGTGAGGTTTTAAGGAGTAGGGACTAGGGTGCACTTGGCTTGATCTTGGCCTTACACTTGCCTTGCACATGGCTTGATCTTGGCCGTTGGTTGTCCTTTGGTTTTGCTATAAATACCCCTGGCTTGAAGACTTCATCCATTCCTAAAATCTTCCAAGTCTTGAGTCCCTCTCCCTCCTTTGAGTGTGTTCTCGTCCTAAGCCTTCCCTCCCCCAGGTGGCCTTGTGGCGAGAGCCTCCCTCCCCTTTGTGGTGCTAGCCGTGGGGTACCCCACTGCCTAGTTGTTTCGTATAATACACCCTCTTGGTAGAAATACTCTCAGTATTGTTATAATGCCCAAAATACCTTAGCCTTTACCTTGTTGTATTCAAAAGTTACCTCTATCGTAGAGCAGGAAATACTACCTTTTGTCCTTTTAGTCTCAAACCGAAACCCTAAGGAAATCTTCATAGTTGGTTGAAGTATTTGAGTAGAAGTTGGTTAGAACTTCTAAGGGTTGTTTGGAGCGGATTGGAGCGCGCGGAGTAGGAGCTAAACCTTGCTCAGGATCGACATTATAACTTGGATAATTTTGGGCTTGTCGAGGTAAATATTCTTGTCCCCTTATTGTAATTGGAGATTACATGTAGTTGGAATATATAGTTGAGGTATACTATATATAGAACTAAGCTTAGTACTGCGGCAATGTCTTTTGACTTAAGCCTGAAGAATAAAGAAAAGAACTGCACTGTATTTACATAGGACTGTATTGCAGTAGACTTGTGTTGTATTACTGAGTAGAATGGTACACGTCCGGTTAGACGTGTAAACCCCCCCCCCCTGGTTGGCTTGGTAGCCGGCCTCGATAGAGGAGGAGATTTACGCTGTTGCGGGGAGGTCTTGAATTCCTGTAGAGAAGTGGAACCTTGTGTTTTGAAGTTAATAGACGTTTGTGACCTTTTTAGGTGAAAGTACTATGAGTAGCGTATTCTACTTGAGGAGTGGAAAGGGCTAGCAAGGTTGTAGTACTTGGAGCATTTTGCTTATTGTCGATACTCGTCGCGAGGTATGTGAACCTCTTCCTATCCTTCGAGCATGATGTTTTGTAAACTATGTAGTACGGTGAGCGTACATGTGCTAAATGAGTTGGTTGGTTTAAAACATAGGGTGTTATAATAGCTTTATGGGAAGTTAGTTATAACGACCTTATGTAGGTGAAAATGGTTTACTGATGTTAGAAGTTAAGAGACTTGATCTTATAAGATAAGAGACTTAACTTATTTGTTTTAAATGTGAATGTTTGTGTGAAACCTCATTCGTGAGTAATGAGTACTTGGTTTTATTTAAAGGGATAATGTTTCTTGATTTGAAATCAGAATGTGTATCGACAGACCACTGCAGCGTTAATAAAGGAAAATGTATTGAATAATGATGTATCGTATTAAAACCAGTAGAAACCTCCATCTGCATAGAAACTAAGATGAGACAAAATGATATTACATTTTCTAGATCATGGTCATTTTGTAATAAGAATGTTGTAAACAAGAATAACCTACTCACGTGAGACATATATTACTCAATTGTTCTAAAAGGAATCAGTGATTAAGTTTGGGAACTATGAAACCATTTGAAAATGAGAAGCTTGAGTAATTGAAACTAGGCAAGCGGGACTTAGGAAAGATTGTTGTTAATTTATTTTGAAAAGGAATGTTGGTTGGTCATTCTAATACTACGGGTATCGGGTGACTTTTATAAAAGTAATGGATCTCTTTTAAAAGAACTTAACGTATGTAGTACTTTGGTGTTAAAAACCCGGACTTTGGCATAAAATGAAAGTACTTTGAGTTGTGTGAAACTTGCCTATGCTTGTTGTTGTGAAACTTGCCTATGCTTGTTGTTGTGAAACTTGCCTATGCTTGTGATGATAGCCTTTGTTGTGCAAGTGTGGTATTTACGTATTCTGCGTCTCGATAGAGGCGGTTGACTTATTGAGAACTTACTTGGGCGTCTTTGGCGGTGTGGAGAATTCCACGGGTATGTTTCCATTTTGATTCTTGTCTTGTTGTTGATGCCACGTGGGCGTGTCTACACCGTCACGATGTAGGGGGCATGTGGCCGTGCGGCGGGGTTGATCACCCAATATATTGTTATTAATGTCACATGGGCGTGTCTACAGGTAGAATTCCGGCATGTGGCCGTGGGGCATTGGTATTATTGTTGCATCATGGACATGTCTGCCGTCTGAGTCGGGGCATGCGGCCGTGATGCGAACACGATTGATGTTGTGGGCGTGAGACCCATAGTTATATTTGAGTGATGACTTGAGGCGTGAGTCACATCGACATGTTGCTTTTATGTTGTGATCGTAGTTTGGTTATCATACATGTCTCTGCTTTATATAGACTAGTATGATTTCATTCTGATATTTCTGATTTCACATACTTGGTACTGTTATCTTGACCTCGCCCGGAAGTGCGTTCATCTGCGAGTAGAGTACATCGATCGTGGATCCTCGCCATAGGATCACGATTCAACGTATTAGGAAGCTCGTTTCTCCGAGGCTTATCTTTTGGTATGTGTTTCCACTGAGTTGTAGGTTCTTGTACATTCGTGGTATGGCGGGGCCTGTCCGTCATAGTCGTTGTAAATCTTAGAAGTGCATGAAATCTTGTTGTGGCGGGGTTGTAAAGGATTAAAGCTGTTCGGGTTTTATGTATATATTGAAGGCAACCGTTTTGGTTGGCCTGTTTATTATTATATCTCTTGTTTCATGACTCATGTTTTATTTTCCGCTGGTTTTCTCTGATGTTGTATCACTAGGGTGCCCGGGGTAAGGCACCAGTCACGGGCCCGAATTCGGGGTGTGACACCCATGGTCGGGTCGTGACAGGGGAATACCTCATGCGGGCCATTGGAGTGGCCTATGCGGAGCTGCGGGAAGTTCCAGGACTAGACGCGCACATTAGATACTACGGGCGAGTGGCGGCCGATCATGTGGCGATCAGACAGATCTCATGATACGATTTATGACCTTGTTGGTGCGTGGGTTTTAGTAGTCGGCTATGCCTTCGCACTTACCGTACGGTTTTATTATGACACAGGTGGGACCTGGTGTCCATGTGTGTTCCTTGGTGCTTTTATATCATAGACTGTCGACAGTAAGGAAGGTACTCCACGGGCATGATTGATGTTGTGGGCGTGAGACCCATAGTTGTATTTGAGTGATGACTTTGAGGTCGTGAGTCCCTGACTTGACATGACTGCTTATTTATTGTGAACTGTAGTTTAGTTATCATACATGTCTCCTGCTTTATATAGACTACTATGATTTCATTTCTGATGCTGATTTCACATACTTGGTACTGTTATCTTGACCTCGCCCGAAGTGCGTTCATGCCGCGGGAAGAAGTACACGATCGTCGATCCTCGCTCTTAGGATCACGATTCAGCGTTTGGGAAGCTCCGTTTCTCGGAGGCTTATCGATGGTATAGTCCACCGCCGTTGTAGGTACTTACATTCGAGGTATGGCGGCCCGCCCGCTATTGTTGTCATATCATTCTTAAGTGCATGTAATCTGTTGTGGCGAGTTTGTAAAAAGGATATGCTGTTCGGATTTATGTTTTTATATATATATGCGAAAAGCGCACTTTTCTTGAGATAAAGCGTGTCTCTTTTACATTGTTTCATGTTGTGTTTTATATTCATGATTACTCGATGTTGTATCACTAGGGTGCCCGGTAAGGCACGATCCACGGGCCGGTTGGTCGTGACAAAAGTGGTATCGAAGCGATTAATCATCGGAAAGTGTCTCTGACCGTATCTAGTAGAGTCTTGATTATCGGTGTGTTGTGCACCACACCAATGTCGAGAGGCTATAGGATATTTAGGATTGATTTCCATTCTTCTCACTCTGAGATCGTGCTTAGAGCTGTGTTATAAGTTGGACCCCTCTAACGTATTTCTTTCCCTTACCGTTATGCCTCCGCGTAAGGCAACCCGGGCAGAGGGCAAGCGGCGGAGGCTGCGAGTAGAGCACGAGAGGTTACGAGGCACAGCCCAATCATCACCGGTGGTGCTTCATTCGGGAGTTCTGCGGCAGCGCGATCCCAAAGAAGTCTAGCGCAGCGGCAACAGTTCCTACTGCGGCCATGATATTTGAACCTTCAGTTCCACGACCAGTAGCAGGAAGTATGGATTGCAAAGAGACGACCCTGTTACTAGCTATGGATTTAGCAACCAGAGAGTATATTATGTACCGGTTTAGCACGGGTCTTGATGATTATCTAAGAGAGGATTGTGCAAGAGTAGCTCTTCAGTGAGGCATGAGCATGACCTGCGTACAGGCTTATGCGCAGCAGGCCGAGGAACGTAGGGATCGACGGGTTAACCAAGGTCGTGAAGAGGCGGGGCGAGGTCCTTTGGTAACTTTCGAGGCGGACCTTACCGGCTAGATCGTTAGGCGCCTCCGCCCGGTGCAGTGGTCCTCGCGCACTTCGGGCGTTCGGGGTATGTAGGAGCTGGTCAGAGCTCCAGGGCTTCTGGTTCACAGATATACGTAGGTTCTAGCCAGCCGGGTTCAGATTTTCCTCGGTGTTCACAGTATGGCAGGCGTCATCCCGGGAAATGTCATCTTTTTGTTGGTGCTTGTTTTACCTGCGGCCGTCAGGGCCATGTGTCAAAAAGATGTCATAGTAGGAGGGATGAAAGTAGGAGGACTCAGCTTACCAGATCAGTTGCGGATTCAGTGGCTCGGAGAGGAAGGGTTGTTAGCCAGAGGAGGCCACCCCCACCTCGGTGTGGCCGTTGTGATAGATGTCATTGTGGGGAGTGTCGTACTTCTTCGACAGCTTGTTTTGCTATGCGCCCAGCCGGGCAGGATTGATTGAAACGACAGAGGGGAGTGAAACAGTAGATTCAGGTATATCCTTAACCCTCTAGAGATTGTATGTGTGATAAGATAAGTGTATCTTAAGTGCTAGGTTCAGATAGCATTGTGTTAATTGTGATTAGAAATCATGGTTAGTTAAAAGGGTAAGATTGGGGATAGGGAAAGTGTGAGCCTTAGAGTTTTATACGTGGAGACCTTAGAGGTAAGGCCATCTCGAGTAAAAGATTATTTATGTTTAACCCTTATCAGAGTGCACAGTATACGTGAGATATGTCTGTGTGATAAGTCCCGGAGTGGCATGAAATGAAAGAGGGTAGTTGAGCTAAGAAGACCACTAGGTTTTCGTAACTTGATTGTGGGATTGTTCCGGATCGGGGAACAAGTGTTTGACGCGATAGCGGGTCGGGTTGAGGACCGATCGCGGGTCAACCCGCGGCCTGTATTGTGGTGGGGTCAGTTCGAGGTGGTCCCGCCAGGTGGTAGGTCCTGGCGCTAGGCCCAATTTTAGTTAACCATCGTACGAGTTCGTGGATGCGTTCGACCAGTAGTCGGGCCGATGAGGTCAGTCCCTCTTGTCTCTCAGTCAAGATCGTTTACTCGGCAGAGGGTTATGCGAGATGTGATATCAGGAAGGTTGTAAAGGCACGAGGTGCTGCTTTCACCTTATAATGACGATGGAGCCAGTTACGGCTATTTCTTTTTGGAAGTTTTACCAGCGGGGTTAGGAACTCGGTGAGTCTCGATGTCGCATTCGCCTCGGGCGGTGTTTGGATTTCAGGGGTAGCTGTGAGGATTGTTGCCTCCTGTTGAGGGAGTGATTTATAGCTACCATTTCAGTATTCGGATATCGCCTTATGAAGCCTTGTAGGGGCGGAATTGTAAGTTGCCGGTCGATTGGTTCGATGTTGGCAAGGTTCAGATAGTTGGTTCATACTTGTTTCAGCAGGATGTGGATAGGGTGAAGCTTATCTAGAAGAGGTTATTGGCATTTCAGAGTCAACAGAAGTCGTGCGGATAATCGCGACGGCAGAGTTCAGGTTGACGGTGGGTCTTCTTGAAGGTACCACCCCGGAAAGGGTGTGACGAGTTTTGGAAAACAGAGGAAACTTAGCCCGAGTTACTTTGGGCCTTTTAAGATCATGTGAAGAATAGGTCAGGTTGCCTATATGTTAGCATTTGTCGTCCGACTTAGGCGGCAGTATGTCCGGTCTTTTATATTGTTATGTTCGAAAAAGTATCGGAGATCCATCCAGAGTGTTCCCAGTTAATGATGACCAAGTTGGAGATAGTAAACCCGAGATTTTGGAAAGCAGGCGATGTGAAATGTGGTAAGTTATGAGAAAGAGTTCGAGTATACGAGAAGGGTACGACGAGTAAGGGAAGAAGCGAGCATGTGTTAAGAACATAGATGTGATCATTCTTTTGTAAAGTGACGGTGCGAAAGGAGTTTTTAGACCTTGGGTGGGAGCTTTGTGGGGATAGAGGTGATTCCTCGTGGACTTGGATGTAAGTATTTGCGCGTGTGTTATTTTGTGGCCATATGTGGCATTGACAACTTGTTTATGTTAGAAGGAACTTCATCGTTATCCGTCTTGAGAAGGAACATTCGGGACGAATGTTTCTAAGGAGGGGAGAATGTTATACCCCGTATTTCCAGAGTATGTACGTGTGGGCGTACGTAGAAAAGTTTGAGCCTTAAAGTAGGCAAGGGACGAAAATTTTGTTCACAACCCCCGAAAAGAAATGTTTTCCGACGAAACGTTTTCCAAACTTTGCGAAGGGAAAATTACGGCTATGTCATTTATAATTTTTGCGGATTTTTCTGAGAGATGAAATATTTTGGACCAATGGGAGGGTGACATGTGTCACCCTCAAAGTGGACGAATTGGAGGGCCTTGTCTTGCACGTTTTTGGCATTTTTGTGGCCTTAAACATTTGGTCAATGGTTGGTAGGATATTTGTGTGGTAGATGAGAAAGTGGGACCCACACAACACTTGTCCAAATCTTCACCCTACACTTGCCTACCACTTGTCTCAATCTTGGCCATTGGTTGGCCTATAAATACCCCCCTTAGTTGAAGGATTTCTTTATCCCTCAAATGACTTCTAAGTCTTAAAAATCCCTCCCTCGCTTGTAGTATAGTTCTCGTCCAAGCCACCCCTCCCCCTTGAGAAGGCCTTGGACGAAACCTCCCCCTCCCCCTTTGTAGTGTCCTAGCCGAGACACACCCCCCCTTCCCTTGGAAATTGCTCTCGTCCACACAGACCACCCCTGGGTAGAAAAGACTCACCAAGTATAGTTACTATTCCAAAATACCTTGGCCCACATACCTGCGAGTATTCCAAGGTTACACCTCTACTAAAAGCCCAGAAATACTACTATACTTCCCTTCAGTCACAAAACGAAACCCTAAGGAAAATCTTCACAGTTGGTTGAAGTATTAAGAAGAAGTTGCGTAGAACTTCTAAGGGTTGTTTGGAGCGGGTTGGAGCACCCGGAGTAGGAGCTAAACCTTGCTCAGGATCGACATTTATACTTGGATAATTTTGGGCTTATCGAGGTAAATACTCTTGTCCTTATATTGTAATTGGAAATTACATATTGTAGTAGTATAGAAATGTATATAAGATACATAGAAGGATATTACAGAAGAAGAATTAAAGCAGACTTACATAGGAATTTGTATTTCTGATGAACTTGTGAAGTTTGTGGGTAGGAAGTCTGCCCAATTTTCCGTAGAATCTTGTATCTAGATTTATTCTACCGAGTAGTCTAGACATTGATAGACTTGTATAACCGTTATAGGTTGAAGTACTGCGAGTAGCGTATTCTACTCGAAGGGTGGAAAAGGATAGCAGGATTACAGTACTTTGGAGCTATTTTCTAATAGTCGGTAATCGTCGCGAGGTATGTGATTCTTCCTATCCTCTTGAGCATGATATTTTAAAGAATATATATATAGTACGATGAGCGTCGTGTGTTAACCGAACGTAGTTTTCTGGCAATGTCTTTTGACTTAAGCTGAATAATAAGAATCTTGAAGTATTTCAAGAGAATTAAGAAACCTTTTTGAAAGAAGAGTAATACTTGGTTTTAAAAGCTTAAGAGTTATACTAGCTTTATGGGAAGTTAGGTATAACGGCTTAAGAGAGATAAAAAGAATGATTTATTGATTTTAGAAGTTAAGAGACTTGATCTTAAAAGATAAGAGACTTGACTTAATTAAATTAATATGAGTTTTGTTAAAAGTGTGAAACCTCATTCGTGAGTAATGAGTACTTGGTTTTAAAAGGAATAATGTTTTCTTGATTTGAAATCGAATAAGTATCGAACAAACCAACTGCGGCGTTAATAAGGAAATGTATTGACTAATTAAGTATTATTAAAACCAGAGAAACCCCATCTTCATAGAAGCTAAGATGAGACAAAATGATATTACATTTCTAGATCATGTCGCTTTAATAAGATTGTTATAAACAAGAATAACCTACTCACATATAAGGCATATGTTTCTCAAATTGTTTTAAAGGAGAATTATATCATTAAGTGATTAAAACTATGAACTATGAAACCTTTCGAAAATGAGAAACTTGAGCATTTGAAATTAGGCAAACTTGAACATTTGGAAAATAATGTTGTTACTTGATTTTACAAAGGAAAGTGTTTTGGTTTACTTAAAAAGATAGTCACTCTATTTTTATACTACGGGTATTGTGTGACTTTTGTGAAAGAAACGGATCTTCTAAAGAGTTAATGTATGAAGTACTTTGGGGATAAAAACCCGAACTTGTTAACATAAGTAGAAAGTACCTTGTGTGATTAACTTGATTGTGTTGGTTTGTGATAGCCTTGTAATACTTTCTTGTTGATTTGATAAGTAAACATGTTAGGATGCTATGTGTGTTAAGTATCTTGTGATGTTTGTGTAAAGGGGTTTCCCTTGTTGTGCTTATGTTGTTTAACGATAAGCTGTTATGTTAGTAGTATATCACTCACCTCTTGACATGATCCCGGGGGTTAAGCTGCCCTCCGATGCGGGGTAATACTCAGGCAGTCTGTGTGACTATGATTCGAGGATACCTCATACGGGTCCAGGGGACCTATGCGGAGCTACGAGAGTTCCAGGTTAGTGTGCGGCCTTTGTGGTCATGCGATCATGTGGCCACGCGGATCGCGAGTCGGGACGTTGCGGGAGTAGCTACCCTCGATGCGGGAATACCTCATGCGGGCCATTGTAGTGGCCTATGCGGTCGCGGGAAGTTCGAGGACTGACGCGCGCACATTAGATACTACGCGCGAGTGGCGGCTTCGATCATGTGGCGGTCAGACAGATCTCATGATACGATTTATGACCTTGTTGATGCGTGGGTTTTAGTAGTCGGCTATGCCTTCGTACTTACCGTGCGGTTTTATTATGACACGGTGGGACTCGGTGTAACGACCGTTCGGGGCGATTCGTGCCTTATCCCGGGCACCCTAGTGATACAACATCAGAGAAAACCAGCGGAAAATAAAACATGAGTCATGAAACAAGAGATATAATAATAAACAGGCCAACCAAAACGGTTGCCTTCAGTATATACATAAAACCCGAACAGTTTAATCCTTTACAACCCTGCCCACAACAATTACTACGCACTTAAGATTTACAACGACTATGACGGACAGTGGCCGCCATACCACGAATGTACAAGAACCTACAACTCAGGGAAGACATACCAAAAGATTAGCCTCCGAAGAAACGGAGCTTCCCAAAACGCTGAGCTGTGATCCTAAGAGCGGGGATCCACGACCGATGTACCTCTACCTGCGGCATGAACGCAGCGGCCAAGGAGGTCGATAACAGTACCAAGTATGTGAAGCGTAAAAGATCTCAGAATGAAATCATACTAGTCTATATAAAGCAGGAGACATGTATGATAACCAAACTACAGTTCACAACATAAAAGCGATCATGTCGATCGAGGACTCGCCTCAAGTCATCACTCAAATATAACTATGGGTCTCACGCCCACAACATCAATCATGTTCGCATCATGGCCGCATGCCCCCGGAATTCTGCATCGGTGTAGACATGTCCATGATGCAACAATAATACCAATGCCCCAAGGCCACATGCCCCCGGAATTCTACCTCGGTGTAGACACGTCCATGTGACAACAACAATAATATCGGGTGATCAACCTGCGCGTAGCCACATGCCCCGGAATTCTACCTCGGTGTAGACATGTCCATGTAACCACAATAACAATATATCGGGTAATTAACCCGACCGCGTGGCGCGTGCCGGACTGCGCATCGGTGTAGACATGTCCATGTGACATCAACAAGACGAGAATCAAAATGGAAACATACCCGTGGAATTCTCCATCACTGCCAGCACGTCCAAGTAAGTTCTCAACAAGTCGACCGGCCCTCTATCGAGAGACGCGGTAACACAGAAATACCACACTTGCACAACAAAGGCTATCATCACAAGCATAGGCAAGTTTCACAACAACAAGCATAGGCAAGTTTCACAACAACAAGCATAGGCAAGTTTCACACAACTCAAAGTACTTTCATTTTATGCCAAAGTCCGGGTTTTTAACCCCAAAGTACTACATACGTTAAGTTCTTTTAAAGAGATCCATTTCTTTTATAAAAGTCACCGATACCCGTAGTATTAGAATGACCAACCCACCTTCCTTTTCAAAACCAAGTAACAACATTCTTTTCCTAAGTTCGGTTGCCTAGTTTGATTACTCAAGCTTCATTTTCAAATGGTTTCATAGTTCCCAAACTTAATCACTGATTCCTTTTTAGAACAATTGAGTAACATATGTCATATATGTGAGTAGTTTATTCTTGTTTATAACGATCTTATTACAGTGACCATGATCTAGAAAATGTAATATCATTTTGTCTTATCTTAGCTTATGCAGATGGAGGTTTCTACGGTTTTAATACAACACATCATTATTCAATACATTTTCCTTTTATTAACGCTGCGATGGTGCTGTCGATACACATTCGATTCGAAATCAGTAAAACATTATCCCTTTAAAACCAAGTACTCATTACTCACGAATGAGGTTTCACACAAACATCCACATTAAAACAAATAAGTTAAGTCTCTTATCTTATAATATCAATTCTCTTAACTACTAACATCGATAAACCATTTTCACTTACATAAGGTCGTTATAACTAACTTCCCATAAAGCTATTATAACACCTATGTTTTAAACCAACCAAATCACTTAGCACGTATGCGTCTACCGTACTACATAGTTCACAACAATCATGCTAGAAAAGATAGGAAGAGGTTCACATACCTCGCGACGATTTATCGACAATAAGCAAAATGCTCCAAGTACTACAACCTTGCTAGCCCTTTCCACTCCTCGAGTAGAATACGCTACTCTTAGTACTTTCACCTATAAAGGTCAAAACGTCTATTAACCCCAAAACACAAGTTTCTATCTTTCTATAGAAAATTCAAGAGACCTCCCCATGCAACGTAAATCTCCTCTCTATCGAGGCCGCTACCAAGCCAACCAGTGGGGTTTACACGCCTACGGGCGTGTACAATTCTACTCGATGTCTTACACAAGTCTCTTTATCTGATCTATGTAAATCTGATTGATTCGATTCTTTATTCTTCAGCTTAAGTCAAAAGACATTGCGAATACTAAGTATAGTTCCATATATAGTATACTTCAACTATATATTCTAACAAACATGTAATTTCCAATTACAATAGAGGACAAGATAATTACCTCGATAAGCCCAAAATTATCCAAGTTATAATGTCGATCTGAGCAAGGTTTAGCTCACTCATGCGCTCCAAACCACTCCAAACAACCCTTGAAGTTCTAACTAACTTCTACTTAAATACTTCAACCAACTATGAAGATTTCCTTAGGGTTTCGGTTTGAGACTAAAAGGACACAAGGTAGTATTTCCGGACTCTACTGTATGAGGTATCTTTGGAATACTAGAATGTACAAGGCTAAGGTATTTTGGGCATTTTAACAATACTAGGGGAGTCTTTCTATACCACAAAAAGGGGGGTATTATACGAAACAACTAGGCTAGGGGTACCCAGCCAAGGCACCACAGGGGAGGAGGAGGCCCTCGGCCAAGGCTCTCAAAAGAGGGGGGGGATGAGTTGGACGAACTCAACACTAGAGGAGGGAGGGATTTTAGGCTTGGAAGGTTTCATTTGTGGATGAAGAGTTCATCAACATAAGGGGGGTATTTATAGCAAAACCAAAAGCCAACCAATGGCCAAGATCAAGCCATGTGCAGGCAAGTGTAAGGCCAAGATCAAGCCAAGTGCACCCTAGACCCTACTCCTTAAAACCCTCACAAATATCTACACAAATATCTAGCACCACTTGCCCCCTCAATTCGGCCAAGTGCCGCCCCACATGCTTCCATTGTGAGGGTGACACATGTCACCCTCCCGTTGGTCCAGAATGTTTCGTCTCTCGGAAAAATCCGCAAAAATACAAAACGACATAGCCGGAATTTTCCCTTCGCAAGTTATGTAAAACGTTTCGTCGAAAAACGACTCTAACCGGGTGTTGTGCCCAAATGTAAAATCGGCCAAGGGTGCCACATGGGGGTGACACGTGTCGCCCCCCGATTCGCCCAGAATATTTCGTCTTCCGAAAATATCCAAATTACCGGAAATCTCAAAAACAAAGCGGGCCCCACAAAACCGTAAATTTCTCCCGTGGGCCCCACGTGACCATTTCCGAAAATAAAATCTCAAAATTCTAATATTGTCACGAACCGGGCAGTGGTAGTGCCTACCGGGCACCCAGTAGACATACATCGAGTAATCAGTGAACATAAAGATAATACATGAAACGATGTAATAAGACGGTGAAATAAGACAAGGCAACTAAAAAGCGGTTACCTTCGGTATAAATATAAATAGCAACTTTTTCAACATGAGCAGTTTAATCCTTTTTACAAACCACGCCTACAACGGTACTACGGACCTCTAAGAATGATATGACAACAATGGCGGGACGGGGCCCAAACCCCTAAATGTAAACACTTACGACGACGGGGACTATACCCGATAAGCCTCGGAGAAAGCGGAGCTTCCCAAACTGGCGTGACCACGAGCTAGGATCAACGGCTGGTGTACCTCAACTGCGGCATGAACGCAACCCCGAAGGAGGTCGATCTGAGTGCAGAGTATGTGGCGAAAATACATCGTAAATGAAATCATAGCGATCATATAAAGCGGGAGACATGTATGATAACCAAACTACGATTTACAACAAAGCGATCATGTCAAGTCGTGACTCACGCCTCAAGTCATCACTCAAATATAACAATGGGTCTCGGGCCCACAACATCAATCATGCGTGGAATACCTTCTCACCGCCGCGATCTATGATATAAAAGCACCAAGGAACACACATGAACACGGGTCCCACTGTGTCATAATAAAGCTGTGCGGGGTAAGTGCGAAGGCATAGCCGACTACTAAAAACCCACAGTACCAACAAGGTCATGAATCGTATCATAAGATCTGTCTGACCGTCACATGATCAAAGGCCGCCACTTGCGCGATATCGATGCTGCGTCTAACCTCGGAACTCCGCGACTCGCGTAGGCCAATCTCATCGGCCGCATGAGGTATTCCCGCGTCGGGTAGCTACTCCGGCATCGCCCGGATTTCGCGATCCGCGTAGCCACGTGGACGCGTGCCCATAAAGGACGACACTAACCTAGAACTCTCGTAGCTCGCATAGGCCCACGGGACTGCGTAGGTATTCTCGAATCATAGGTCCATCGACCCGCTTTGAGTCTACCCGTATCGGAGGCGCCTTAACCGGAATCATCTCGAGATGAGTGATGTAAAATACTAACACAATGACTTATCGTTAAGCAACATAAGCACAACAAAGGAAACCCTTTACTCAACATCACAAGATACTAACACACGTAGCATCCTAACATGTTTACTTATCAATCAACAAGAAAGTATTACAAGCCTATCACAAACCAACACAATCAAGTTATACACACAAGGTACTTTATACTATATGCCAACAAGTACGGGTTTTATCCCCAAAGTACTTCATACATTAACTCTTTAAAAGATACGTTACTTTCACAATGTCACACAATACCGTAGTATAAAAATATAGTGACTATCCATTTTAAAGTAAAACAATTACTTCTCTTTGTAAAATCAAGTAGCAACATTTTTTCCAATGATCAAGTTTTCCTAATTTACTATGTTAAATTTTCTCATTTTATAAAGGTTTCGTTGTTCATAGTCTTTTTAATTTAATAATATAATTCTACTTTTAAATATCTGAGAAACATAAGTCTTATATGTGAGTAGGATATTCTCGTTTATAACAATCTTATTACAAAGACCATGATCTAGGAAATATCATTTTGTCTCATCTTAGCTTCTATGCAGATGGAAGTTTCTCTTGGTTTTAATAATACTTACTTATTCAAAACATTTTCCTTTATTAACGCTGCGGTGGTTTGTCGATACACATTCGATTTCGAAATCGAAACATTCTTAAGCGTTATACCTAACTTCCCATAAAGTTAGTATAACTCTTAAGTTCTCAAAACCAAGTATTACTTCAAGTTCTCTATTAATCACATAACAAACCGCTTATAGTTCAAATCGGTTACCTTTTAAAAACCACAAGTATTTTCTTACCAACATAAAGTGTTTATAACCGACTTCCCATAAAAGCGTTATAACACTTTATGTTTTAAATCAACTAAATACATTTAGCACGTATGCGTCTACCGTACTACATAGTTCACACATATCATGCTAGAAGAGATAGGAAGAGGTTCACATACCTCGCGACAGTATCGACTAATAGCAAAAGCGCTCAAGTACCTCAAACCGTCGGCTACTCCTTAGCCGGTAGATCGCGCCACACGTAGTACTTCAACCTATAAGGCCACAGTGACTTATTAACATTTAGGTCTAACCGTAGAACATTCTACTGTAAAATTCGTGACCTCCCCCATGACAGCGTAAATCTCCTCTCTATCGAGGCCGCTACCAAGCCAACCGGGGGTTATACATCTAACCTAACGGTACAATTCTACTCCACGGTACTACTACACAAGTCTAACATGTCTGACCCTAAGTAAAAGCAGTTTAGTACTCTTCTTCAAAAGGTTTCTTATTATTGGGCTTAAGTCCAAAGACATTGCCGACAACAACGTTCAGTTCTATATATATAGTATACTTCAACTATATAGTCTAACAATATGTAATTTCCAATTACAACAGAGAACAAGATAATTACCTCGATAAGCCCATAATTATCCTAGTTAAAGTCGATCCGGGCAATCGTTTAGCTCGACTCCGGCGCTCCAACTCGCTCTAAACCACCCTTAGAAGTTCTAACCAACTTCTACACAATACTCTAACGGACTATGGAGATTTTCCTAGGGTTTCGGTTTTGTGTGGAAGGAAGTATAATAGTATTTCAGGCATTTTTGTATAGGTATAACCTTAGAATACAACAAGGTATACGGCTAAGGTAATTTGGACATTATAACAATACTTTTGAGAGTATTTCTACCAAGAGGGGTATTATACGAAAACAACTAGGCTAGGGGTACCCACGACTAGCACCCCAGAGGGGGTGTATACCCTCGCCTACCCACTAGGGGAACTCTCGACGAGGGGAGGAAGGCTTTTGGACGAGAACCACAAGAAGGTAGAGGGAGGGATTTTAACACTTAGAAGATTTTAGGATGAAGAAAGTCTTCAACATAGGGTGGTATTTATAGGCCAACCAATGGCCAACCAATGGCCAAGATCTTGCCAAGTGCAAGGCAAGTGTAGGGCGAGATCTTGCCAAGTGCCCCTTAACCAACTAACACACAAATATCCTACCAACTAAAGCCATTCCAATCGGCCACAATCGAGCTCTCACGTCGCCAATGGGAGGGTGCCAAGTGGCGCCTCTTGTTGGCCCAACACGCTTCGTCTCTCGGAAAAATCCGCAAAATTAAAAATGACATAGCGGAAATTCCCTACGAAAGTGGAAAACGTTTAAGTCAACGACTCTAAGCGGGTGTTGTGAACAAAATTAATTCGCCAAGCCTTAGTACAAGTTTCAAATTTTTCTACGTCGCCCCACGTACATACTGAAATACGGGTATAACATTCTCCTCCTTAGAAACATTCGTCGAATGTTCCTTATAAGTCTCAAAACAAGCGCGCCAATATAGTCTTCACTACTATACTTACGAGAACAATCACGCCATTGCACTGCGTAAATACTTACGTCAAAGTCCACGAGAAACACCTCTAATCATCACCACAAAACACTCCTCACCGGTCTAAAATATACTTCTTCCACACTTTTCCAAACAAAAGAAATGGTCACATCAATTCTCGCCATACCTGCTCGCTTCTTCCCGATACCACTTTTGTCACTTTGCCGCGAGGTTCTAGTGTCACTCGGCGACCCAACAAATGGTACGGACTACGCGATCCCCGAGGTCGTACACTCGAACCTTACCACATTTCCGATCTCGCTTGGTTCCAAAACTCGGGGTTACTATCCCTAACGTGGTCATCATTAATCGAACACTGATGGATCTCCGATACTTTCCCGAACATAACAATACGAAAGACCGGACGTACTGCCTCCTAAGTCGGACGGCAAAAGCTATCATATAGGCAACCTGGCCTATCCTTCACATGAACTCAAAGGCCCAAAGTAACTCGGGCTAAGTTCCCTCTGTATTCCAAAACTCGTCACACCCACCCCGGGGTGGTACTTTCAAGAAGACCGACCGTCAACCTGAACTCTAAGCGTCGTCGCCGATTATCCGCACGATTTCTCTGAGCTGCCAGAACCTCTTCTAGACAAGCTTTACTCTATCCACAGTCTGCTGGAACAAGCCTGAACCAACTATCTGAATCTTGCCAACGTCGAACCAATCAACCGGCAACTTACACTTCCGCCCCCTACAAGGCGTCAAAGCGATATCCGAACACCGAAATGGTAGCTTAAACACTTCCTCCACGAGACAACAATCCCCGACTACCTCGAGATACACACGCCCGACCGGCGAATGCGGTCGAGATTCACGAGTTCTTAACACATGCTTGGCAAAACTTCCGGAAACAATGCCTACCACGGGCTCCATCTGTCATAGGTGAAGGTAGGCACCCGTGCAGCCTTACAACCTTCGGATAACTCAACACGGTAGAGTAAACGGTCTGACCGAAGAACACGATGGGCTGCACCCATCGACCCGACCACTGGTCGAATGCATCCACGAACTCGTACGCTGGTTAACTAAACTTGGGCCTAACACCCTCACAACCCTAACACAAGGCGGGACCACCACAACCTGGCCCCACCACCAAACCTACCGCGGGTTGACCCGGCGTGGACTCAACCCGACCCGGCAACGCGCACAATACTAGCTCCCCGATTCGGAACAATCTCACAAATCACGTTTCGAAAACCTAGCGGTCTTCTTACCTCAACTACCCCCTTTCATTCCACACTACTAGGGACCTATCCCAAACATAACTCACGTGCACTATGCACTTAGATAAGGGTCAAACATAACACTACACCTTTTCTCGAGATGGCCTCACCTCTAAGGTCTCTACGTAAAAGCTCTAAGGCTCACACCTCTATCCCCCAAAATCTTACTCGGTTAAACAACCATGATCTAATCACGACTAACACACGTTATCGAACATAGCACTTAGGTATACTCACCTTATCACACATACCGATCTCTGAGGGTTAAAGATATATCTATATCTCTTCTTCACTCCCTTAGTCGTTCAAATCAAACGCCCGTAGGCGCATAGCTAGGAAGATGACGAACTACCCACCGATCTGAAGGCTAAGTCCTCCTGAGGACACTCTATCGACATCGGACCACGGCGGTCGTAGGTACAACAAGTACCGACTAAAAGACGACATTCCCGGGATGGCGTGCATCTGTGAACACCGAGGGAAAAGCGAATCCGGTGGTGGAACTACGTGTAGGCGTGAGCGGAAGCTCGAGCTCGACCAACTCCTGCGTACCCCGAACGTCCCGAACCCCGTGGAGGACCACTGCGAGGTGGATGCGCATATTCAATCTCTGGTGAGGTGACTCGCCTCGAAAGTTACCAAAGGACTCTTTGCTCGGCCTCTTCTTCGTCGCCCGTTAACCCGTTGATCTCTACGTTTCTTGGCACATTGCGCATAAGCCCGCATACCACGGTGCCATGCTCAACCTAGCGAAGAATTACTCTTTGCACAACCTCTCTTAGATAGTCATCAAGACCGTGGTACATCGGTATACTCTCTGGTAGCCACATCCATAGCTAATGTGAGGTCGTCTTCTTTGCACTCTATATTCACTGTTCGGTCGTGGGCGAAGGTTCAAATATCATGGCGCGATGGGAGCTGCCGCTGCCGTGCCAAACTCTGCGGCTAGTGGCGTCGCAAAACTCCCGAATGAAGCACTACCTAGGTAATGATTGGGCTGTGCCCTCGCCACCTGAACTCTACTCGCGGCTCCTCTGCGCGCCTCTGGGCGGGTTGCCTGCGCGAGGCATAGCGGTAAGAGAAAGAAATACGTCGGAGGTCCAACTTACAACACGGCTCTAAGGCACGATCTCGAGTGAGAAGAATAGAAACCAATCCTAAAATATCCTATAGCCTCACGATTATTGGTGTGGTGCGCGACACACCGATAATCAAGACTCTTGGATCTGATGCTGTAGACACTTTCAGGATTAATCGCTCGATACCACTTTTGTCACGACCGAACCGGGCGTGGATCGTGCCTACCGGGCACCCAGTAGACATACATCGAGTAATCAGTGGAACATAAAGACAATACATGAAACGGTGTAATAAGACGGTGAAATAAGAAGGCAGGCTAACCAAAAGCGGTTACCTTGGTATAAATATAAATAGCAACTTTTTCAACATGAGCAGTTTAATCCTTTTTACAAACCACACGCAAGATTACTACAGACCTCTAAGAATGATATGACAACAATGGCGGGGCGGGGCCCGCCAAACCACAAATGTAAACACTTACGACGACGGGGACTATACCTGATAAGCCTCCGAGAAACGGAGCTTCCCAACGCTGAAATTGTGACCACGAGAGCTAGGATCAACGGCGGTGTACCTCAACTGCGGCGTGAGCGGCCCGAAGGAGGTCGATAACAAAAGTGCAGAGTATGTGGCGAAAATACATCGTAAATGAAATCATAGCGATCATATAAAGCGGGAGACATGTATGATAACCAAACTACGATTTCTGACAAAGCGATCATGTCAAGTCGGGGACTCACGCCTCAAGTCATCACTCAAATATAACAATGGGTCTCGGGCCCACAACATCAATCATGCGTGGAATACCTTCCGCCGGCTGGCGATCATGATATAAAGCACCAAGGAACACACATGAACACGTGTCCCACGTGTCATAATAAAGCTGTGCGGGGTAAGTGCGAAGGCATGGCCGACTACTAAAAACCCACGGTACCAACAAGGTCATGAAGCGTATCATAAGATCTGTCTAGACCGTCACATGATCAAAGCCGCCACTTGCGCGATGTCGATGTCTGCGTCAACCACGGAACTCCGCGACTCGCGTAGGCCAATCTCATCGGCCGCGTGAGGTATTCCCGCGTCGGTAGCTACTCCGGCGTCGTCCCCGACTTCGCGATCGCGTGGCCACATGGACGCGTGCCCATAAGGGCCGCGCTAACACGGAACTCTCGTAGCTCCGCGTAGGCCCACAGGACTGCGTGAGGTATTCTCGAATCATAGGTCCATCGACCGCTGAGTCTACCCGCGTGGAGGCGGCTTAACCGGAATCATCTCAAGAGATGAGTGATGTAAAATACTAACACAATGACTTATCGTTAAGCGACATAAGCACAACAAAGAAACCCTTTACTCAACATCACAAGATACTAACACACGTAGCATCCTAACATGTTTACTTATCAATCAACAAGAAAGTATTACCAGGCTATCACAAACCAACACAATCAAGTTATACACACAAGGTACTTTCTACTATATGCCAACAAGTTCGGGGTTTTATCCCCAAAGTACTTCATACATTAACTCTTTAAAAGATCGTTACTTTCACAATGTCACACAATACGTAGTATAAAAATAGAGTGACTATCCTTTTAAAGTAAATCGATTACTTCTCTTTGTAAAATCAAGTAGCAACATTCTTTTCCAATGATCAAGTTTGCCTAATTTCCAATGTTCAAGTTTCTCATTTTAGAAAGGTTTCGTAGTTCATAGTCTTATTCATTTAAGAATATAATTCTCCTTTAAACTATCGAGAAACATAAGTCTTATATGTGAGTAGGATATTCGTTTATAACAATCTTATTACAAAGACCATGATCTAGGAAATATCATTTTGTCTCATCTTAGCTTATATGCAGATGGAAGTTTCTACTGGTTTTAATAATACTTACTTATTCAAAACATTTTCCTTTATTAACGCTGCAGTGGTTTGTCGATACACATTCTGATTTCCGAAATCAGTAAAACATTCTTAAGCCGTTATACCTAACTTCCCATAAAGTTAGTATAACTCTTAAGTTCTCAAAAACCAAGTATTACTTCAAGTTCTCTATTAATCACATAACAAACCAGTTATAGTTCAAATCAGTTACCTTTTAAAAACCAGAAGTATTTTCTTACCAACATAAAGTCATTTATAACGACTTCCCATAAAGCCGTTATAACACTTTATGTTTTAAATCAACTAAATACATTTAGCACATGTACGTCTACCGTACTACATAGTTCACACATATCAAGCTAGAAGAGATAGGAAGAGGTTCACATACCTCGCGAGTATCGACTAATAGCAAAAGCGCTCAGTACCTCAAAGTCGGCTACTCCTTGGCCGGTAGATCGCGCCACACGTAGTACTTGACCTATAAGGCCACAAGGCGCTTATTAACATTTAGGTCTAACCGTAGAACATTCTACGAAAATTCGCGACACCTCCCCATGCAGCGTAAATCTCCTCTCTATCGGCTGGCTACAAGCCAACCGAGGGGGTTATACATCTAACCCTAACGGTACAATTCTACTCAGGTACTACTACACAAGTCTCTTTATGTCTGACCTAAGTAAAAGCAGTTTAGTACTCTTCTTGAAAGGTTTCTTATTATTGGGCTTAAGTCCAAAGACATTGCCGACAACAACGTTCGATTCTATATATATAGTATACTTCAACTATATAGTCTAACAATATGTAATTTCCAATTACAACAGAGGAACAAGATAATTACCTCGATAAGCCCATAATTATCCTAGTTAAAGTCGATCTGGGCAATCGTTTAGCTCAACTCAGCGCTCGACCCGCTCTAAACCACCCTTAGAAGTTCTAACCAACTTCTACACAATACTCTAACGGACTATGGAGATTTTCCTAGGGTTTGGTTTTTGTGTGGAAGGAAGTATAATAGTATTTGGGCATTTTTGTATAGGTATAACCTTAGAATACAACAAGGTATACGGCTAAGGTAATTTGGACATTATAACAATACTTTTGAGAGTATTTCTACCAAGAGGGGGTATTATACGAAACAACTAGGCTGGGGTACCACGGCTAGCACCCAAGGAGGGGGTGTATACCTCGGCCTACCCCACTGGGGAACTCGGCCAGGGAGGAAGGCTTTTGGACGAGAACCACGAGAAGGTAGAGGAGGGATTTTAACACTTAGAAGATTTTAGGATGAAGAAAGTCTTCAACATAGGGTGGTATTTATAGGCAACCAATGGCCAACCAATGGCAAGATCTTGCCAAGTGCAAGGCAAGTGTAGGGCAAGATCTTGCCAAGTGCCCTTAACCAACTAACACACAAATATCCTACCAACTAAAGCCATTCCGATCGGCCACAATCGAGCTCTCACGTCATGATGGGAGGTGCCAAGTGGCGCCCTCTTGTTGGCCCAACACGTTCGTCTCTCGGAAAAATCCGCAAAAATTAAAAATGACATAGCGGAAATTCCCTACGAAAGTCGTGAAAGCGTTTCGTCGAAAAACGACTCTAAACGGGTGTTGTGAACAAAATTAATTCGGCCAAGCCTTAGTACAAGTTTCAAATTTTTCTACGTACGTCCTTACGTACATACTCTGGAAATACGGGGTATAACAAATATAATCTATGAAGTCCAAATACCAAATCTGGGAATCCAATTCCCATTAACGAACCTTTTTCTTCACAAATAACCGGAAACTTTTCCGTCGAAAACTCACATCTTTCTTTCTTTTCAAAATTTACTGCGTACTCAAATGCGTCGTCGTCCTCACATACATACCACCTGCAACTACGGGGTATAACATTCTCCTCCTCTTAGAAACATTCGTCCGAATGTTCCTTCTCAAAGCGGATATCGATGAAGTTCCTCTAACAAGTTGTCAGCGCCACGCGAACAGCGCGAAATAACACACGTTATCTTCCTTCCTTACTCGTCGTGCCGCTTCTCGAACACTTGAACTCTCGGTATGTACCATACTTGATCATTACTTCCGTTCGAAAATCTCGGAGTCACTACCTCCAAACTTGGTCATCTTACTAACCTCAAACTTCCTTAAGGCCATTCCGGCCTTTACGAACGCTGCAGTCGAACGCGTCCACGAACTCATCGTTGGTCGCACAAACTTGAGCCTAGCATCCTCGTGACCTACCACCGGCGGGACCACCTGACCCGACCCACCGGGTTACGGTTGACCGCAAATGGTCCTCAACCCGACCAACGCGCCAAACTCTTGTTCCCGATTCGAACAATCTTACTAATTCATCATGAAAGCTACCACTTCCATCTCACACTACCCACGGACTTATCACACAAATAAATCCCACGTACTACTACTCACGATAAGGGTCAAAAATAAATCTTTAACTCAAGACGACCTTACCCCTAAGGTCTCGATCGTGACATAGTCTAAGGTTACACTTACCATGCCCATAACGTATCCTCCCAACTAAGCATGTTTTCTAACTCACAATTAACACAACGCTATTCGTACATAGCACATAATAATGAGACCATTATAACAAGCATACCAAAACTCTAGAGGGTTAAGGATATACATGAAGCTACCGCTCCACTCTAATCATAGGCACGCCTGCAGTGCATGCTAATGAAAGCGATGAACCGACCCGATCCGGTAGGTGAGTCGTAACATCCGTGCTACCCTTGGTCGGACGATTCCTGCAAAATGGTCCTGCTGGCAAAAATAACAAGCTCCCTGGCACCACGACACTCCCGAAATGCGGTCTACCACATCGACCACACCGAGGTAGGGGTGACCGCATCTGGCCAACACCCTTACTTCCCTGGAAACCTGAACCCTTGGAGCCCTGACCTGCTCCCGAATACTCTGAAGGTTGTGGAGGACCACTCTGCACTGGCGGAGGTACAAAACTAGTAAGCTGCTGAGGCGGTCCGCCTCAAAAGTCACCAAAGGACCCTGTTGTTACGGCCTCTTCGCTGATCTTGGTCATTCCGTCGACCTCTCCGTGCCTCGCATCCGGTCGTGAGCTGCGTGCGGGCAATGTCCATGCCGGTGAAGGGCTACTCTGAACATGCCTCGACATGTAATCATCGAGCCACCGTAACATATCGGTGCACTCGATCCTCCATACTAGCTACCAACTGGGACGTCTGCGGCCAATGAGTCGAACTCACATTGTACTCCCGACCGTGCGCGCTCTGTCTAAGCATCAAAAATCTGTCGGCGTGCCTCCTCATGCGGAGGCAAGAAGTGCGTGAGAAAGCCCCGAAAACTCATCCCATACCGCTGGAGGTGCATGCTCTCCCGAAAGCTCCGTGAATCAAACCAATCGATCGCGGTATCACGCGGCGATGCGAACCAAAGGTCACGACTCGGTCTCTGAAGCCTTGATCACCGCGTGATCATTGTAGCTGCGGATGAACTCCTGCGGATCATCCTCGAGCCTCGACCCATAAAACTCCGGCGGGCTACAACTCGAAAGTCCAGTAGCCTCAAACTATCTGCTCGGGGTGAACCACGGTGCTCTTCGGGCTGGGCTGCTGCGTCCGGCCTATCTCATATCGGCCACGACCACGGCGGCAAGAATCGGCCATCTCCGTAACCCATCTCCTGCCTGTGTGGGGTGGAGGCTCGGTGTGTAGTCTCATCAGCCACGGTGCGGCTCTAAACTCTCTTTGGGTGGCGGCGTCACAAAACCGCCGTCAAGCCTGACAACCGTCTTGTCGGGCTGCGCCCTCGTACTCCTCAGTATCTCACTAGCGGCACCATCGGCCTTGCCCTTCGGGCTCGTTGCCTTGCGCGGAGGCATAAGCGGTAAAAAGCGAGATACGTCGGAGGTACAACTTACAACACAACTCTAAGGCACGATCTCGGAATGAGAAGAATGGAAACCAATCCTAAATGTCCTATAGCCTCACGATTATAGATGTGGTGCAACACACCGATAATCAAGACTTACTAGACACGCGTTCAGACACTTTCCGAGGATTAAGCGCTCGATACCACTTTTGTAACGACCGTTCGGGGCGTTCATTGATGCCTTATCCCGCACCCTGGTGATACAACATCGAGAAAACGGCGGAAAATAAAACATGAGTCATGAAACAAGAGATATAATAATAAGCAGGCCAACCAAAGCGGTTGCCTTGGTATATACATAAAACACGAGCAGTTTAATCCTTTACAACCCCGCCACAACATGAGACCTCTAAGATTTACAACGACTATGACGGGACGGGGCCCGCCATACCACAATGTACAAGAACCTGACTCGGGGAACACATACCAAAAGATAAGCCTCCAAGAAAGCGGAGCTTCCCAAAGCAGTTGTGATCCTAAGAGCGGGGATCCACGACCGATGTACCTCTACTGCGGCATGAGCAGCCCGAAGGAGGTCGATGCAACAGTACCAAGTGAAATCAGAAAAGATCAGTAATGAAATCATACTAGTCTATATAAAGCGGGAGACATGTATGATAACCAAACTCTGATTCACAACATAAAAGCGATCATGTCGATCGGGGAATCACGCCTCAAGTCATCACTCAAATATAACTATGGGTCTCACGCCCACAACATCAATCATGTTCGCATCACGGCGCGTACCGGTCTGCATCGGTGTAGACATGTCCATGATGCAACAATAATACCAATGCCCCATGGCCACATGCCCCCGGAATTCTACCTCGGTGTAGACATGTCCATGTAACCACAATAACAATATATCGGGTAATCAACCCGACCGCATGGCCGCATGCCCCCGGAATACTGCATCGGTGTAGACATGTCCATGTGACATCAACAACAAGACAGTAATCAAAATGGAAACATACCCGTGGAATTCTCCATCACTGCCAGCACGTCCAAGTAAGTTCTCAACAAGTCGACCGGCCCTCTATCGAGAGACGCGGTAACACAGAAATACCACACTTGCACAACAAAGGCTATCATCACAAGCATAGGCAAGTTTCACAACAACAAGCATAGGCAAGTTTCACAACAACAAGCATAGGCAAGTTTCACACAACTCAAAGTACTTTCATTTTATGCCAAAGTCCGGGTTTTTAACCCCAAAGTACTACATACGTTAAGTTCTTTTAAAAGAGATCCATTTCTTTTATAAAAGTCACCCGATACGTAGTATTAGAATGACCAACCCACCTTCCTTTTCAAAACCAAGTAACAACATTCTTTTCCTAAGTTCCGGTTGCCTAGTTTCAATTACTCAAGCTTCATTTTCAAATGGTTTCATAGTTCCCAAACTTAATCACTTGATTCCTTTTAGAACAATTGAGTAACATATGTCATATATGTGAGTAGTTTATTCTTGTTTATAACGATCTTATTACAATGACCATGATCTAGAAAATGTAATATCATTTTGTCTTATCTTAGCTTCTATGCGGATGGAGGTTTCTACCGGTTTTAATACAACACATCATTATTCAATACATTTTCCTTTTATTAACGCGGTGGTCTGTCGATACACATTACGATTCCGAAATCGGTAAACATTATCCCTTTAAAACCAAGTACTCATTACTCACGAATGAGGTTTCACACAAACATCCACATTAAAACAAATAAGTTAAGTCTCTATCTTATAAGATCAAGTCTCTTAACTTCTAACATCAGTAAACCATTTTCACTTACATAAGGTCGTTATAACTAACTTCCCATAAAGCTATTATAACACCCTATGTTTTAAACCAACCAAATCACTTAGCACATGTACGTCTACCGTACTACATAGTTCACAACAATCATGCTAGAAAAGATAGGAAGAGGTTCACATACCTCGCGACGATTTATCGACAATAAGCAAAATGCTCCAAGTACTACAACCTTGCTAGCCCTTTCCACTCCTCGAGTAGAATACGCTACTCTTAGTACTTTCACCTATAAAGGTCAAAACGTCTATTAACCCCAAAACACAAGTTTCTATCTTTCTATAGAAAATTCTAAGCCTCACCGCAACAGCGTAAATCTCCTCCTCTATCGAGGCCGGCTACCAAGCCAACCAGTGGGGTTTACGCCTACGGGCGTGTACAATTCTACTCGATGTCTTACACAAGTCTGCAATACTGATCCTATGTAAATACATTCATTCGATTCTTTATTCTTCAGCTTAAGTCAAAAGACATTGCGAATACTAAGTATAGTTCCATATATAGTAAACTTAAACTATATATTCTAACAAACATGTAAATTCAAATTACAATAGAGTGACAAGATAATTAACTCGATAAGCACAAAATTATCCAAGTTATAATGTCGATCCTTAGCAAGGTTTAGCTCCACTCCGTGCGCTCCAAACCACTCCAAACAACCCTTAGAAGTTCTAACCAACTTCTACTCAAATACTTCAACCAACTATGAAGATTTCCTTAGGGTTTCGGTTTGAGACTAAAGGACAAAAGGTAGTATTTCCTGACTCTACGTGAAAGAGGTATCTTTGGAATACTACTAGGTACAGTCTAAGGTATTTTGGGCATTCTAACAATCCGAGGAGAGTATTTCGAAACCACCCAACGGGGGTCTTCTACGCACACACCTCGGCTAGGGGGGGTACCCCACGGCGAGCACCACAAAGGGGAGGGAGGCCTCGGCCAAGGCTCTCAAAGAGGGGATGAGTTGGGCGAACTCAACACTAGAGGAGGAGGATTTGAGGCTTGGAAGGTTTCATTTGTGGATGAAGAGTTCATCAACATAAGGGGGGTATTTATAGCAAAACCAAAAGCCAACCAATGGCCAAGATCAAGCCATGTGCAAGGCAAGTGTAAGGCCAAGATCAAGCCAAGTGCACCCTAGACCCTACTCCTTAAAACCCTCACAAATATCTACACAAATATCTAGCACCACTTGCCCTCAATTCGGCCAAGTGCGCCCCATCTTCCGTTGTGAGGGTGACACGTATCACCCTCCCGTTGGTCCGAATGTTTCGTCACGCGGAAAAATCCTCAAAAATACAAAACGACATAGCCTAATTTTCCGCCGCAGTTATGTAAAACGTTTAAAAACGACTTAACCAAAGTGTTGTGCCAAAATGTAAAATCGGCCATGGGTGCCACTTGGGGGTGAGACGTGTCGCCCACCGATTCGCCTAGAATATTTCGTCTTCCGAAAATATCCAAATTACAAATCTCAAAAACAAAGCGGGCCCACAAAAGTAAATTTCTCCGTGGGCCCACGTGACCATTTCCAAAATAAAATCTCAAAATTCTAATATAATCTATGAAGTCCAAATACCAAATCTGGGAATCCAATTCCCATTAACGAACCTTTTTCTTCACAAATAACCTAAACTTTTCCGAAAACTCACATCTTTCTTTCTTTTCAAAATTTCTGCCAGATTTCTCGCACGCACGCCCTCACATACATACCACTGCAACTACGGGTATAACACCGTGTTCATGTGTGTTCCTTGGTGCTTTTATATCATAGATCACGGTGAGGAAGGTATTCCACGCATGATTGATGTTGTGGGCGTGAGACCCATAGTTGTATTTGAGTGATGACTTTGAGGGCGTGAGTCCCTGACTTGACATGACTGCTTATTTATTGTGAACTGTAGTTTAGTTATCATACATGTGTTTTCCTTATATAGACTACTATGATTTCATTTACGGATTTCGCCACATACTGGTACTGTTATCGACCTCGCTTGAAGTGCGTTCATCGCGCAGAAGAAGTACACCAGTCGTCGATCCTCGCTCTTAGGATCACAGTTCAGCGTTTGGGAAGCTCCGTTTCTCCGGAGGCTTATCAGTGGTATAGTCCTGCCGTTGTAGTACTTACATTCGTGGTATGGCGGGGCCCTGTCCCGTCATTGTTGTCATATCATTCTTAGAGGTCTGTAGTACTGTTGTGGGCAGAGTTTGTAAAAAAGGATGTAACTGTTCGGATTTAAGTTTTTATATATATATGCCGAAAGACAACTTTTCTTCAGATAAACTGTGTCTCTTTTACATTGTTTCATGTTGTGTTTTATATTCCGCTGATTACTCTGATGTTGTATCACTAGGGTGCCCGGGGTAAGTCCAGGACATGTATAAGAGAATGTACGTAAGGAATCAAGACTTGAAATTAGTACGAAAGGAAGAATTGTTTTTCCGACGGAAAATCTTCCGAACGTCGGAAAGGAAAAATGTTCGTTGATGAGAATTGGATTCTCAAAATGCATTATTTGAAGAATATGGAACTTATTAACATATTGGAAATTTATTTTTACGGATTTGGTCATGTGGGGCCCACCCGGGGAATTTTACGTTTTGTGGGACCCACGAGGGTTACGGATTTTTATGGACGAATTGGAGGGGGACACGTGGCACCCCCACATGGTCTTGGACAAAATATTGCAAGGGTAAAATGGTCATTGACCATGGTAGATGAATAAGTCTTGCTAGTTTGAGATTGTTGACCAAGTCAACTTGCCACTTGTGTAGTTATCCAAGTGTTCTTCATCCTAGCCACACATATGTTATTATCTTGACCCTCCATTGTAATATATATACACACTAGTGCAAGACTTGTCTTCCAACACTTAGAAAAAATTTGAGAGACTTTGAGTTATCATAATGGAGCTCTCGGCTTTGTGCTATAATGGAGAAGAAAAATTTTCGTTTGTGGTTCATTATTCACAAGACTTTAACCCAAGGTTCCTAGGGGTATTGTAAGGATATCTCAATAGAAAGATCTCGGAAAAACGACGTTTTTACGTTAGTCGCAAGGCGAAACCCTAAGGTGTTCTTCAACTTTGAAGATGGAACTTGAAGAGGAGTTCTTCATGAGCTTCTAAGGAGTGCTTGGAGTGGATTGGAACATAAGGAAATGAGCTAAGAGTTGCTAAGGAGCGACTTTGAATCTTGGAAATTATAAGGGCTTATAAAGGTAACAATTCTTGTCGTCTTAGTAATTAAGATTACTTATTGTTGTAGCTTTGGATATTAGCAAGCATGAAGTATATATTATGAAGTTTGATAAGTGTATTGTCTATTGGAACCCTAATCCGAAAACTAGTATGTTTAGCCCTTGAGATTTCAATTCAATTGGATTATTAGTTTAGTCGTCACATGTTATATAAAGAAGGAATTATAATTGTTAAGTTGTTTATGACTATATAACATGTTAGACCTAAGAAGTTGGATTGAAAAAGAATTGGAAAGGACTTTGTGTTATTGAATAAGTTAGCCGAGAATGGCCTTGATTAAGGACTTAGTTGGTATTAATTGTGGGGCGGAATTTTACACGTATTGTAAGGCGTGTAATCCCCTTTGATTGGTTGTTGTATTGAGCCTTAAATGTGGCGTGTTTGGTTATTGAATTCGGCATTGAAAAAGGTGGCAAAGTATGTAGAAACAAAGGAAGTGCTGTCCGATTTTCCGTAGAATTTAGTGACTTTGCACTTAGAATATTCTACGTTCGAAGCTAGAGGTTAATGGACGTATTATGGCCATTATAGGTTGAAGTACTAAGTATAGCGTATTCCACAAAGGATGGAATTGATTGCAAGGTTGAAGTACTTTGGAGCATTTTGCTACTTGTCGATAATCGTCGCGAGGTATGTGAACCTCTTCCTTCTTTTGACATGATTCTATGTATGAAAATACATGTGGTACTATTTCATTATTTCTTCTACTCTTAGAAGTTAAGAGGTATGTATGTTGATTTACTCTATGAAAAGGTTACGTCTAAGTTATCCTAAGTTCTTACCAAGTCTTATGGGGGATGTTGGTAAGAGTCGTTAGGAAGTATTTGGAGTCACGTTGACTTGCTAAGTACTGCACGAATGATAATAAGTATCGAACAAGCCACTGCAGCGTTAATAAAAGAAAATGTATCGTCAATCAATTAAATTAAAATGAGTAGAATCTTCCATCTGCATAGAAGCTAAGATAAGACAAAATTGTATTACATTTTCTAGATCATGGCTACTTGAATAAGATCGTTATAAATAAGTATAACTTATTCACAACGCACCAAAGTATATGTTACTTAATTTAAAAGAGTTTATGTATGAAGTTTTAAGACTATGAACCTCAAATTCTTAAAAGGTTAAGAGACTTTATTTTTTTCAAGTTATGGGACTTGATTCTTAAAGGAAGAAATGACTTGATTTAAGAAGTATGGTTTCTATGAATTATTTCAAAAGTTAAGAGGCTTGATTTCAAAAGAGAATGTAACTTGAGTTTTTAAAAGAAGAAGTTTATGGATTTAAAAAGAGAAGGAGCTTTATGATTATTTTTAAGTATGTATGTACGTAGTACTTTTGGGTTTAATCTTTCCCTAATGTAAAAAGAAATAAAAGTGTATTAAGTTCTCTAAAGCGAAAAGTTGTTATAATAGCTTTATGGGGAGTTGTTATAATGACTAAAGAAGAAGTGAAAAGATGATTTAAAATGTTATGTAAGGAGACATTATCGCGTCCCAGGAATGGGCCGGACAGTATACCTTTATGGGCAGACTATATGACATTATCGCGTCCCAGGAATGGGTCGGGCAGTATACCTTTATGGACAGACTATATGACATTATCGCGTCCTAGGAATGGGCCGGGCAATATACCTTTATATGCAGACTATATGACATTATCGCGTCCCAGGAATGGGCCGGGCAATATACCTTTATGGGCAGACTATATGACATTATCGCGTCCCAGATTGGGTCGGGCAGTATACCTTTATGGGCAGACTTACGTGACTTTATTGCGTCCCAGATTGGGTCGGGTAGTATAGGCGTCCCTCCATAAAGGGCCGGATTATGTTATGCAAGGTAAGTAAGTTATATGGTAATAAACTTGACGATTTTTCCTAAGTATGTACGTAAGAATGTGACTATAACTTTTATTGAAAAATGAGAAAAGATAATAAGGTACGATTAAGTTCACGAGATGGTAATGACACGGTAGGATCTGGTTGTTACACCCCGTAGTTCAAGGACGTGTTTAAGAGAATTTATGTAAGGAACACAAGACTTGAAAAGGGTACGAAAGGAAGAATTGTTTTTCCGACGGAAAATCTTCCGAACGTCGGAAAGGAAAAATGTTCGTTGAAGAGAATTGGATTCTCAAAATGCATTAATTGAGGATTATGGAATTGTCACGACCCGACCCCGGATCCGTGACCGGTGCCTTAACCCGGGCACCCTTGTGACACAACATCAGAGAAAACCAGCGGAACATAAACTCATAATAAACAACCATAATGATATAAATAGTCTAGCCCAAAATGGCTACCCCAAAAGTACATAAAACCGAACGGTTACATCCTTAAACAAACAAAGTTATGACAAGACTACAGGCCTCTAAGAAGGAGTAACACTATGACGGGACAGGGCCCCGTCATGCCCCTGAATGTACAAAACATCAACAACACCAGGGAGAACCATACCAAAAGTCGAGCCTTCGAAGAAATGGAGCTCCTGACACCTGAGTAAAAGATCCTAGGAATGAGGATCTACCACCTGCTTTCCCTTACATGCGGCGTAACGCAATTTCGAGGAAGGGTCAGAACAACGCACCAAGTATGTAAAAGCGGAAAATACCGTAGTAATATCATAAGTAAAAAGAAGCCGGAGTCATAGATAAAAATCAATTTCCGTGCACTGTGCCTTACTAACAATGAGAGTAACAAGTATACAACTTATAGCATAAAAATAGGAGGCTCACGATCAAAACAGGGTACCTCGCCCGTAGTATCATTAAGTAATCCTAGTCCTGGGACTATTTCACCCGCATGGGTCCTGTAGACCCGCATGAGGTCATCCGCCTCGTCATGGGACTATTTCACCCGCATGGGACTATTTCACCCGCATGGATCCTGTGGACCCGCATGAGTACCATCGCCGTACTCGCATGGGACTATTTCACCCGCATGGATCCTGTGGTCCGATCCGCATGAGTGCAAGTGCCGCTCGCATCATGGGTAGCAAATCCATGGCATAAATAATAACCGGTGTTTACCCAGTAATAATATAAATATATAACATAGCTCATCCGGCTATCATACATAACATAAGCACTACCGGCCTATCATATCATACATAAGCACTACCGGCCTATCATATCACAACATAAGCACTACCGGCCTATCATAACATAAGCAAGTTAAGAAATCCCTAACTTCTTATTAACATTATTAATATATCCTCTCATTTTAGTATCCTAAGGCACTAACATGTCTTTTAATAGAAAATCCGGGAATTCAACCCAAGTACCATGTACTTCTAACTTTTTAAGAAATAATTCTTTTTATAAAAACTCCAAGATACTAATCACCATAGTATCAAGTTACGATTTCTTTCAAGACAAGTCACATTTCCTTTTAGAAATATAATAGGCTTCTAAATCAATTGACTTCATTTCCTTTAAAACCTTAGGCAACCAATGCCTAAAAATCAATTCACCTTTCTTAGTTTCAAATCCTTTACCCGTACTTGTTTTAATTAGAGTAAACCTTTCTTTGTGAACCTTTCAAGAAAACTAATATAACCAACTTCCCATAAAGTCATTATATTAGCGTTATCCCTTTGTCAAATACATTTTCCCTAAATCCAAGGGACTTATACTTTTGAAATGACACAAGTAGCATATACTTTTAAAACAAGTGAAAGATATCAAATCTTGTACGTCTACCGTACTACATAACTACAACTACTCATGCTCAAGAGATAGGAAAGTTCCACATACCTCTTTGGTCAATCCACTTGCTAAGCTCAACTACCGCAAGTAATATTTCAACCTATAATAATCATGATACGTTTGTTAACCTCTAATCTCAAAGTAGAACAATCCAAGTTCAAAGTCACTAAATTCTATGGAAAATTGGGCAGCATTTCCTTTGTTTCTACTCACTTTGCCACCTTTCTCAAGGCCGAATTTATCATCCAAACACCACATTTAAGGCTCAACAATCCAACATTTCAAAGGGGATTACACACCTAAACTTGGGTGTGTAAAATTCTGCCCCATAAGGTACAACAATTCTCTTAACAATTCTAAGGTAGTTTTTTTGGCTACAACATGCTCATAATATCTTCTTAACCAATTCTTGCATATCCAAACCACATTTCTTGCATGCAATGACTCTAAGAGCATTATTTACTACCACAAGTTCTTTCTTCTTAACATGCAACACTAGAAACTAATTCTAAAGGAAGAAATGTTACCTTAAAGTTTTAGCCAAACTTATTCCAAATATTTTGCTAGCTTCCTTGCCAAGAACACCACCACAACAACACCAACAAGCTAGCCACAAGCTTCCTTCTTGTTCTTAACTTTTCAGATTTTTCCTAAGGCTAGAATTTCCTTTGGAAATGTAGAGAGAAGGAGGAGCTAATTTAGAGAGAGGGAGAGGTTTGAAAGATGACCAAGTCTTCAAGACTTGGTCAATATAAGGCATGCAAGAAAAATCAGATGGGGGGGACACTTGTCACCCTCCCATGGCCTTTTTAAAAGAGAAATCAGACTTTCCTATGTTTTTCCGCCCAAAAATCCCGCCTCGGCGCCGCGGCCCCGCCGCCGGCGCTGAAACCTCCGCAGCCTCTCTGAACTTTCAGCGCCGCGGCCCTGCCGTCCTGGCGCCGCGGCGCTGCAACTTCAGCGACCCTTCAGTACTTTCGGCGCCGCGGCCCTGCATCCGGCGCCGCGGCCCTGTCGCCTTTGTCCGAAACACATTTCTGTCCGACTGCGCACTGAACTTGTAACTCTCATAACTTTCTACTCCGACGTCCTATCGACGAATGGTTGGTTGCGTTGGAATCTAGACTCCACGAACTACGCCCTAGGCCTTTGAAACACTTAGGAACTCTCAATGTACCGGGTCATAACCCGCCTCAAAGTTGACTAAAACCCGTCTGGAACAATCCGTCAACCTATCCTTAGAAAATTTTAAGTCTTACATGCTTTAAATGCGCTCTCATACGTAGGGTCAGAACTACGGGGTATAACATTCTCCCCCCCTTAGAAACATTCGTCCCGAATGTTCCTTCTAGGCTTACTCAAATCACAACATCGACATAGACCCTCTTAACTATTCTTTTGCAAAAAAAAAAGAAGCTCCACGAGCCACAACATACTGAAGCGTAAATGCTAAATCAAAACTAACAAGCAGGAAAGTGGGTTACCTGGAGGTATAGGAAATAGGTGAGGGTATTTCTTCATCATGTCGTCCTCTGCTTCCCATGTCATTTCCTCCCTGTTCTCGTTCCGCCATAAGACCTTGACGGAAGCCACGTATTTCGTCCAAAGTCGTCTAACCTGACGATCGAGTATCGCTATGGGACTCTCCTTATACGATAACTCTTCTGTCACTTGGACATCATGAACCGGGTCCACTCTAGATGGATCTCCAATACATTTCTGCAACATGGACACATGGAAAACTGGATGTACCGCCTCCAAATCGGACGGCAGATCTAACTCATAGGCAACCCTGCCTACCCTACGGACAATCTAATACGGCCCAATGTACCTTGGGCTAAGCTTCCCCTTCTTTCCAAATCTCATCACGCCGCACGTGGCGATACCTTTAGAATAACCCAATCATCTATCTCAAATTCCAAGTGTCGACGCCGATGATCTGCATACGACTTCGGCGACTCGAGCCGCCAACAACCGCTCCTGGATAAGCTTCACCTTATCCACTGCCTGCTGAACTAAGTCTGGCCCGACTAACTGAACTTCTCCCACCTCGAACCAGCCTATCGGTGACCTGCACTTCCTCCCGTATAAGGCCTCATAAGGCGCCATCTGAATACTAGAATGGTAGCTGTTGTTATAAGCAAACTCCACAAGAGGTAAATGATCCTCCCAGCTACCCCCGGAAATCAATAACACAAGTCCGCAAAGATATCCTCGAGTGTGCGGATAGTGCGCTCGGCCCGTCGACCGAGGGTGAAATGCAAGATCGAGACTCACCTGTGTCCCTAATCCCTTCTGAAAAGACCTCCAGAAGTTAGCCGAGAATTGTGCTCCTCTATCTGATATAATCGACACCGGGACTCCATGCAGTCTCACAATCTCTCTAATATATAATCTGGCATAGTCCTCAGCTGAGAACGTCGTTCTGACCGGAAGAAAATGGGCTGATTTCGTCGACTGACAATCACCCAAATGGAATCATGCTTCCTCTGAGTGGTAGGTAGCCCTGTAATAAAATCCATATTTATCACCTCCCACTTCCAAGTCGGAATATCAATAGCCTGCAATAGCCCACCGGGCTTCTGGTGCTCAACCTTAACCTGCTGACAATTCGGGCACTGCGCCACGAACTCCGCAACGTCCCGCTTAAGGCCATCCCACCAATACACGCATCTGAGGTCATGATACATCTTAGTCGACCCCGGATGAATGGAATAACGAGCACTGTGTGCCTCCCCCAGAATCTGCTGACGAAGTCCTGTCACATCGGGAACACACAACCGGCCCTCAAATCTTAGCACCCCATCAGGCGCTACCTCAAATAGACTCCTCTCTTTCTGAACAGCGGCATCTCGGTACCGTACCAAAATCGGATCCTCATACTGTCGCCTCTTCACCTCCTCGACGATAGAAGACTCGGCAACCTCTCGAACCCGAATTCCATCACTATCAGAATCAACCAAACGAACCCCAAGGCTCGCTAGCTGATGCAACTCTCGGACCATATTCCTCTTCTCCGGTGACATCGCATGCACTACCCATCGAACGACGACTAAGGGCATCTGCAACTACATTGGCCTTCCCTGGGTGGTATAGAATATCAACATCGTAATCCTTAAGTAGCTCCAACCACCGTCTCTGTCGCAAGTTCAGCTCCCTCTGGCTGAAGATATACTGGAGACTCTTGTGGTCTGTGTAAATATCCACATGAACCCCATACAAATAATGTCTCCAGATCTTTAAGGCATGAATCACTGCTGCCAACTCCAAATCATGTGTGGGATAGTTCTTCTCATGCTTCCTAAGCTGTCGAGACGCATAAGCTATAACTCTGTCGTGCTGCATCAGCACGCACCCAAGCCCGACACCTGACGCATCGCAATAAACCACATATCCATCTAAGCCCTCTGGAAGAGTAAGGACTGGGGCGGTCGTCAATTTCTCCTTTAGTAACTGGAAACTCTCCTCACAAGCATCCGTCCACTGAAATGTAGCTGCCTTCTGAGTCAGCCTAGTCAAAGGCGCTGACATGGAGGCAAACTTCTCCACAAACCTCCGATAATAACCTGCAAGGCCCAAAAAGCTGCGCACCTCCGTCGGTGTAGTGGGTCTGGGCCAAGTCTTGACTGCCTCAATCTTAGCTGTATCAACCCGAATACCATCGGCCCCGATAACATGCCCTAAGAAAGCCACTGAAGCCAGCCAAAACTCGCATTTCGAGAACTTGGCATACAACTGCCGGTCCCTGAGGACTCCCAATACCGTCCTCAAATGATCTGTATGCTCCTGCTCTGTGCGCGAATACACCAAGATATCATCAATGAACACTATAACGAACATATCCAAGAATGGCCTGAACACCCTATTCATCAAATCCATGAATACTGCTGGAGCGTTGGTCAATCCGAAAGACATCACCCTGAACTCATAGTGCCCATACCGGGTCCTGAATGCAGTCTTTGGGATATCCGCCTCTCTAACTCGTACCTGATGGTAACCAGACCGCAGGTGTCACGACCCGACCTCGGGCCCGTGACTGGTGCCTTACCCCGGGCACCCTAGTGATACAAACATCAGAGAAAATCAGCGGAAATAAAACTTAAGCATGAATCAAGACATAAAGTAAGCAATAGGCTAACCAAAACGGTTACCTTCCTGAATGTATATATCAAAAATTGAACAGTTAAATCCCTTATAAACCCTGCCCACAACAGTACTACAGACCTCTACGAATTTTATAACAACTATGACGGGACAGGGCCCCGCCATACCCCTGAATGTACAAGATCCTACAAACTCAGGGAATCATACCAAAAGATAAGCCTGCGGAGAAACGGGGCTTCCCAAAACGCTGAACTGTGATCCTATGAGCGAGGATCAACAACCGGTGTACCTCTACCTGCGGCATGAACGCAGCCCCCCGAAGGAGGTCGATAACAGTACAGTATGTGGCGAAATGCGGTAATAGAATCATAGCGGCTTATATAAAACAGAGACATGTATGATAACCAAACTACGAATAATATGTAGCGATCATATCAAATCAGGGACTCACGCCCTCAAAGTCATCACTAAAATATAACCAAGGGTCTCACGCCCACAAAATCAATCATGCCCGCATCATGGCCGCATGCCCCCGGAATTCTCCATCGGTGTAGACATGTCCAGGATGCAATAACCATATCCCGGGTAATCAACCCTGCTGCATGGCCACATGCCCCCAGAATTCTTCATCGGTGCAGACATGTCCATGTAACAATAACAATATACGGGTAATCAACCTGCGCGTGGCCACATGCCTAATTCTTCATCTGCGGCATGTTCATGTAACAATAACAACAATATCGTAATCAACCCCGCGTGGCCACGTACCCCTGCATTCTTCATCGGTGCATATGTCCATGTAACAATAACAACAATATACCGTAATCAACCTGCGCCAGGCCACGCCCCTAATTCTTCATCGGTGCAAACATGTCCATGTAACAACAATAACAATATCGGGTGATTAACGCGCGTGGCCGCATGCCCGGAATTCTTCATCGGTGCGGACATGTCCATGTAACAACAATAACAATATCTGGGTGATTAACCCGCCGCGTAACGCATGCCCCCGTAATTCTTCATCGGTGCAGACATGTCCATGTAACAACAATAACAATATACCGAGTGATTAACCCGCCGCATGCCCCCGGAATTCTTCATCGGTGCAGACATGTCCATGTATCAATAATAACAATATACCGGCCCTCCATCGAGAGACGCGGTATCATAAGAATACAACTTTTACACAACAAGGCTATCACAAGCAAGCACTAGCAAATTACCATACTCCAATTCTCTTACAAATATCCATTTCCTTCACAAGAAGTCACCTGATACTTGTTACACCCCGTATTTACAAGACATGTTTTAAGAACGTACGTAAGAACTCGCAAGTGTTAAATTAGAGACTTGTAAAAATTTAACGGAATTATGGAATTGTCGGAAAACGTATTATTGTGACGAATGGGAGGGCGACACGTGTCACCCCCCCTTATAGATGCCTTGGACGAAATTGGCATGGCCAATATGGTCATTGACCATAGTCCTAGATGGCAAGTCTTGCAAGTTGATTAGCTTGAGAAGTTTGACTAAGTCAAGGTCCCACAAGTCTTGATATTTGTTAAGAGATCATCCAAACCACCCAATTGTTTACATCTTGACCCTCCATGTTTCTTTATAATACTAGTAGTAGTATGACTAGCTTAACACTTAGAAAAATTCACAAGAATTGAAGAGCAAGAGCAAGAAGCTCTCGGGTTCCCTCTCCTTCAAAAGGAAAAAATTTCGTTTCTTGTTCTTTAGGCTCCACACTTTAAACCAAGGTTCTTGAGGGTAGTGTAAGCATATCTCAATAGAAAAACCTTGGAAAAAAATAGTTTACTGTTAGTCGCAAAACGAAACCTAAGGGTCTTTCTAGGTTTTAGATTGGAAGTTGAAGGAAAGTTGTTGGTTTGGTTCTAAGGTTATCAACGAGCGTATTGAAGTGTCTTGGAGAGGTTCTAAACTACTAGGGCGACTTGGTTGGAATTGGATTAAGATTCGTTGAGGTATAATTTTGTCCTTTAATGTGTTACAAGATTATATATTTATATTGTTGTTGTTAGCTTTACGTGTTGCTAGCATGAAGTTGATATGTAGAAGTTTATAAGGATTGTGGATTGATTGTAGCATTGGAAATCCGGAATGTAATGTAAGCCATGTTAAGTTGGATTTCAATTTAGTCGTTATTAGAATCGTCGCATGTTATTGATTTGAAGATTGTGGTAGTTTTAACCAAATGCGACTTGATATCATGTTATGATTAACAAATTGGATTGAAATGGAAATTTGATAAGTATTGGTATGGTTGAACTATATGTGGTCGAATTTGGACTACTTTCTAAATTGTGAGCCAATTGGGGCTGTTTAGTTATTCATTTGTATTGGACTACCTTCTTTATTGTTGTGAGCCAATTGGGGCTGTTTGGTTATTGTATTCGACCTTGAAAAAGATGGCAAAGTGAGTAGAAACAAAGGAGGTGCTGTCCGATTTTCCGTAGGATTTAGTGACTTAGCACCTAGGATATTCTACGTTTGAATAAGAGGTTAATGGACGTATTGTGGCCATGATAGGTTGAAGTACTAAGTTTAGCGTATCCTACTTGAAGAATGGAATAGCTCAAGGTTGAAGTACTTTGGAGCATTTTTGCTACTTGTCGACAATCGTCGCGAGGTATGTGAACCTCTTCTTTCGTTGGCATGATCCTACGTATGAAATATCCATGTGATAACGTTTTAAGATTCCTTCTACTCTTAGAAGTTAAGAAGTATTTACATTGTTGAATCTAAGTTAGGAGTATGTTTAAATTGTCCTAAGTCCTTACTAGGTCTTATGGGAGACGTTGGTAAGGATGGTTAGGAAATTACGAGATTTGATTTAAGGGCTATGTATCTTGATTTATTTAAAGTAAGTATGTAAGTTGATTTTTATGTTGGAAAATGACTTGAATTTATATGTGAAAAGATGGTTTGAAAATGCTATGTAAGGAAAATCACACGAGCCTACAAACAGGCGGACACGTTATGAAATACACCGAGCCTACAAACAGCCGGATTACGTTATGAAATACCGAGCCTACAAATAGGCGGATTACGTTATGAAATACACCGAGCCTACAAATAGGCGGATTACGTTATGAAATACACCGAGCCTACGAATAGGCGGATTACGTTATGAAATACAGGAGCCTACGAATAGGCGGATGCGTTATGAAATACACCGAGCCTACGAATAGGCGGATTACGTTATGAAATACACCGAGCCTACGAATAGGCGGATTACGTTATGAGATACACCGAGCCTACACATAGGCGGATTACGCCATATTACCCCGAGCCTTCACATAGGCGGGTTACGCTATCTTACACCGAGCCCCACAGCGGGCGGATTATGTTATATGATTCCACAAGACACCGAGCCCCACAGCGGGCGGATTATGTTATATGATTCCACAAGAGCCCGAGGCGGCGGGCGGATTATGTCACATGATTCATCAAGACACCGTCCCGCAAATGGGCCGGATTATGTTATGTAAGATATGTAAGTTATGTGAAAAAAGCTGGATTAAACTCTTAAGTAAGTATGTAAGAATATGTTGTTAAATCTTATCGAAAGAAGGAAAGGAACAGTTAATATATGATTGATTTCAGGAGTTAAAATGACATTCTTTATATCGATATGATTTGGTTATTGCATTTTATTCTTTGTTCCATACTCGGCACTGTTATCGACTTCTCTGGGCCGCTTTCATGCCCGCAGGTGATAGGTACACAGGTTGGTGATCCTTGCTCTTAGGATCTCGGTCCAGTTTTTGGAAAGAAGCCCCTTTCACTCCGGAGGCTTGTCTTTTGGTACGGTTTCACGATGTGGTAGACTTATGTACATTCAGGTATGGCGGAGCCCCGTCCCGCGCTTGTAATTCTTAGAGGTGTAGTCACATGTTGTGGGTCGGTTTGTAAAAAAAAGGAAGGGATGTAATCATGTTATGTATATGTATATATGTCCAGGAAGGTAGCCTTATCGGCTAACATGTGGTTTAATTTCTTGTTATTTTATTTTATAAGTTTCATGTATGTTCCGCTGCTATTCTCTGAGGTATACCTGAACAGGGTGCCCAGTAGGGCACCATCGCGCCGGGTCGGGTCGTGACAAAAGTGGTATCGAGCGCTTAGTCCTCTGAAAGTGCCTACAGTGTGTCTAGTTGAGTCTTGATTATCGGTGTGTTGTGCACCACATCTATAATCGTGAGGCCGCAGGACATTTAGGATTGGTTTCCATTATTCTCACTCGAGATCGTGCGATAGAGCCGTGTTGTTAGGGTCGCTCTCCTAACGAGTTATGTTGTTTGTTCTGAGAAAGAAAGCGATGACCAGGAAAGACTATGTGGATCGCGTATCCGGGTTGGTAATGATTGTAGTATAGTTGGTATTGTGACATACATCTATACGGAGTTATGTATGAGTCGACGCGCGTGTTGCCTAGAATGATTTTAGATTACCAGGAATTGGTAAAGACTAACTAGATACCGGGAAGGTATGGAATAGTTAATGAATTTTCGCCAAGGTTTTGTGTTTTATTTGAGATAATTGGGAAAGGATGAGCTGTCTGATAGGGTAGTGAACCCTTAAGAAGCCATGTTAAGGAACTAACTAATGTCATGTTAATAGATTAAGCTGCGTAGTATGTTTAAGAGAATTGTACGGATGAGGTCCGTATAGAGTAAGTAATGGTTGTTGTGATCGACAACATGGTTTTGGTTTTATGAGAAGTTTTTGTACCCGTTTACTGGGGGACTGGTAAGGTAGGCTTGGAACATGGAAATTGCGAGCCTAAGATTATTGATTACTGCCGAGACCTTAGGTATATAAGGCTTTCTCTAGCAATAAGATTTTAAGTCGCACCGCGGTAAGAGTTAAGTGCGACACTGAGTCGGTTGAGGACTTCACGGGTCTCCCCATGTCCTGGAATAGAGTAGGATCAGTTGGTAGTAGTTCCGCTACGTGACAGGGTCACGAGGGTGCAAGGCCCAAGTTTAGTTAATTGGTTTACGGGTTCGTGGACGCGTTCGACCGGAACCAGGTCATGAAAGCCGGAAATGGCCTTATATTGTTTTATAGAGTTACTCCAAAGATTTGAGGCCAGAATTGGTATGGAAGTTATGTATGTATGCTAGTATGAGTTGGAGGTACGAAAAGATAATCTCTTTTGGGCTTATGATGGACAGTTATGCGTGTGCGAGGTATTAGGGCCATGTGTGGCATTGTTGGTATGTTGGGGTTGTGAAAGGATACTATGTCGCCAATTTATAAAGATTGACTCCGAAAGAACATTCGGGGACGAATGTTTCTAAGGGGGGGAAGAATGTTACACCCCGTATTTACAAGACATGTTTTAAGAACGTACGTAAGAACTCGCAAGTGTTAAATTAGATACTTGTAAAAATTTAACGGAATTATGGAATTGTCGGAAAACGTATTATTGTGACGAATGGGAGGGCGACACGTGTCACCCCCCCTTATAAATGCCTTGGACGAAATTGGCATGGCCAATATGGTCATTGACCATAGTCCTAGATGGCAAGTCTTGCAAGTTGATTAGCTTGAGAAGTTTGACTAAGTCAAGGTCCCACAAGTCTTGATATTTGTTAAGAGATCATCCAAACCACCCAATTGTTTACATCTTGACCCTCCATGTTTCTTTATAATACTAGTAGTAGTATGACTAGCTTAACACTTAGAAAAATTCACAAGAATTGAAGAGCAAGAGCAAGAAGCTCTCGGGTTCCCTCTCCTTCAAAAGGAAAATTTTTCGTTTCTTGTTCTTTAGGCTCCACACTTTAAACCAAGGTTCTTGAGGGTAGTGTAAGCATATCTCAATAGAAAAACCTTGGAAAAAAAATAGTTTACGGGTTAGTCGCAAAACGAAAACCTAAGGGTCTTTCTAGGTTTTGGATTGGAAGTTGAAGGAAAGTTGTTGGTATGGTTCTAAGGGTCTCAACGAGCGGATTGAAGTGTCTTGGATAGGTTCTAAACTACTAGGAGCGACTTCGGATTGGAATTGGATTAAGATTCGTTGAGGTATAATTTTGTCCTTTAATGTGTTACAAGATTATATATTTATATTGTTGTTGTTAGCTTTACGTGTTGCTAGCATGAAGTTGATATGTAGAAGTTTATAAGGATTGTGGATTGATTGTAGCATTGGAAATCCGGAATGTAATGTAAGCCATGTTAAGTTGGATTTCAATTTAGTCGTTATTAGAATCGTCGCATGTTATTGATTTGAAGATTGTGGTAGTTTTAACCAAATGCGACTTGATATCATGTTATGATTAACAAATTGGATTGAAATGGAAATTTGATAAGTATTGGTATGGTTGAACTCTAGGTGGTCGAATTTGGACTACTTTCTAAATTGTGAGCCAATTGGGGCTGTTTAGTTATTCATTTGTATTGGACTACCTTCTTTATTGTTGTGAGCCAATTGGGGCTGTTTGGTTATTGTATTCGACCTTGAAAAAGGTGGCAAAGTGAGTATAAACAAAGGAGGTGCTGTCCGATTTTCCGTAGGATTTAGTGACTTAGCACCTAGGATATTCTACGTTTGAATAAGAGGTTAATGGATGTATTGTGGCCATGATAGGTTGAAGTACTAAGTTTAGCGTATCCTACTTGAAGAATGGAATAGCTCAAGGTTGAAGTACTTTGGAGAATTTTTGCTACTTGTCGACAATCGTCGCGAGGTATGTGAACCTCTTCTTTCGTTGGCATGATCCTACGTATGAAATATCCATGTGATAACGTTTTAAGATTCCTTCTACTCTTAGAAGTTAAGAAGTATTTACATTGTTGAATCTAAGTTAGGAGTATGTTTAAATTGTCCTAAGTCCTTACTAGGTCTTATGGGAGACGTTGGTAAGGATGGTTAGGAAATTACGAGATTTGATTTAAGGGCTATGTATCTTGATTTATTTAAAGTAAGTATGTAAGTTGATTTTTATGTTGGAAAATGACTTGAATATATATGTGAAAAGATGGTTTGAAAATGCTATGTAAGGAAAATCACACCGAGCCTACAAACAGGCCGGATTACGTTATGAAATACACCGAGCCTACAAACAGGCCGGATTACGTTATGAAATACACCGAGCCTACAAATAGGCCGGATTACGTTATGAAATACACCGAGCCTACACATAGGCCGGATTACGCCATATTACCCCGAGCCTTCACATAGGCCGGGTTACGTCATTTTACACCGAGCCCCACAAGTGGCTCCTGGGATTATGTTATATGATTCCACAAGACACCGAGCCCAGCGGGCGGATTATGTTATATGATTCCACAAGACACCGAGCCCCACAGCGGGCGATTATGTTATATGATTCCAGTACACCGAGCCCAACTGGCGGGCCGTATTTTTTTATTTTTTTCCACAGTACACCGAGCCCCACAGGCGGGCCGGATTATGTTATATGATTCCACAAGATAATCGAGCCCCAGCGGGCGGGCGGTTATGTCACATGATTCATCAAGACACCGTCCCGCAAATGGGTCGGATTATGTTATGTAAGATATGTAAGTTATGTGAAAAAGGCTGGATTAAACTCTTAAGTAAGTATGTAAGAATATGTTGTTAAATCTTATCGAAAGAAGGAAAGGAACGGTTAATATATGATTGATTTCAGGAGTTAAAATGACATTCTTTTATACTGATATGATTTGGTTATTGCATTTTATTGTTGTTCCATACTCGGCACTGTTATCGACTTCTTGGGCTGCGTTCATGCCCGCAGGTGATAAGTACACAGGTTGGTGATCCTTGCTCTTAGGATATCGGTCCAGTTTTTGGAAAGAAGCCCCTTTCACTCCGGAGGCTTGTCTTTTGGTACGGTTTCCCTGATGTGGTAGACTTATGTACATTCAGGGGTATGGAGGGGCCCTGTCCGCGCAGCTTGTAATTCTTAAGTGCAGAGTCACATGTTGTGGGTCGGTTTGTAAAAAAAAAAAGGGATGTAACTGCTGTTGTTATGTATATGTATATGTGTCCAAGAAGGTAGCCTTATCGGCTAACCTGTGGTTTAATTTCTTGTTCTTTAGGCTCCACACTTTAAACCAAGGTTCTTGAGGGTAGTGTAAGCATATCTCAATAGAAAAACCTTGGAAAAAAATAGTTTACGGGTTAGTCGCAAAACGAAAACCTAAGGGTCTTTCTAGGTTTTGGATTGGAAGTTGAAGGAAAGTTGTTGGTATGGTTCTAAGGGTCTCAACGAGCGGATTGAAGTGTCTTGGAGAGGTTCTAAACTACTAGGAGCGACTTCGGATTGGAATTGGATTAAGATTCGTTGAGGTATAATTTTGTCCTTTAATGTGTTACAAGATTATATATTTATATTGTTGTTGTTAGCTTTACGTGTTGCTAGCATGAAGTTGATATGTAGAAGTTTATAAGGATTGTGGATTGATTGTAGCATTGGAAATCCGGAATGTAATGTAAGCCATGTTAAGTTGGATTTCAATTTAGTCGTTATTAGAATCGTCGCATGTTATTGATTTGAAGATTGTGGTAGTTTTAACCAAATGCGACTTGATATCATGTTATGATTAACAAATTGGATTGAAATGGAAATTTGATAAGTATTGGTATGGTTGAACTCTAGGTGGTCGAATTTGGACTACTTTCTAAATTGTGAGCCAATTGGGGCTGTTTAGTTATTCATTTGTATTGGACTACCTTCTTTATTGTTGTGAGCCAATTGGGGCTGTTTGGTTATTGTATTCGACCTTGAAAAAGGTGGCAAAGTGAGTATAAACAAAGGAGGTGCTGTCCGATTTTCCGTAGGATTTAGTGACTTAGCACCTAGGATATTCTACGTTTGAATAAGAGGTTAATGGATGTATTGTGGCCATGATAGGTTGAAGTACTAAGTTTAGCGTATCCTACTTGAAGAATGGAATAGCTCAAGGTTGAAGTACTTTGGAGAATTTTTGCTACTTGTCGACAATCGTCGCGAGGTATGTGAACCTCTTCTTTCGTTGGCATGATCCTACGTATGAAATATCCATGTGATAACGTTTTAAGATTCCTTCTACTCTTAGAAGTTAAGAAGTATTTACATTGTTGAATCTAAGTTAGGAGTATGTTTAAATTGTCCTAAGTCCTTACTAGGTCTTATGGGAGACGTTGGTAAGGATGGTTAGGAAATTACGAGATTTGATTTAAGGGCTATGTATCTTGATTTATTTAAAGTAAGTATGTAAGTTGATTTTTATGTTGGAAAATGACTTGAATATATATGTGAAAAGATGGTTTGAAAATGCTATGTAAGGAAAATCACACCGAGCCTACAAACAGGCCGGATTACGTTATGAAATACACCGAGCCTACAAACAGGCCGGATTACGTTATGAAATACCGAGCCTACAAATAGGCGGATTACGTTATGAAATACACCGAGCCTACACATAGCCTTACGCCATATTACCGAGCCTTCACATGCTTACGCTATTTTACACCGAGCCCCAAGCGGGCGGATTATGTTATATGATTCCACAAGACACCGAGCCCCACAGGGCGGATTATGTTATATGATTCCAAGACACCGAGCCCCACAGGCTGGCCGGATTATGTTATATGATTCAACAGTACACCGAGCCCCACAGGCGGGCCGGATTATGTTATATGATTCCACAAGACACCGAGCCCACAAAGCGGCGATTATGTTATATGATTCCACAAGATAATCGAGCCCCACAGGGCGAGGTTATGTCACATGATTCATCAGTACACCGTGTCCCGCAAATGGGCCGGATTATGTTATGTAAGATATGTAAGTTATGTGAAAAAGGCTGGATTAAACTCTTAAGTAAGTATGTAAGAATATGTTGTTAAATCTTATCGAAAGAAGGAAAGGAACGGTTAATATATGATTGATTTCAGGAGTTAAAATGACATTCTTTTATACTGATATGATTTGGTTATTGCATTTTATTGTTGTTCCATACTCGGTACCTGTTGTACTGACCCCCTTCGGGGGGCTGCGTTCATGCCCGCAGGTGATAAGTACACAGGTTGGTGATCCTTGCTCTTAGGATATCGGTCCAGTTTTTGGAAAGAAGCCCCTTTCACTCCGGAGGCTTGTCTTTTGGTACGGTTTCCCTGATGTGGTAGACTTATGTACATTCAGGGGTATGGAGGGGCCCTGTCCCGCCGCAGTTGTAATTCTTAGAGGTCTGTAGTCACATGTTGTGGGTCGGTTTGTAAAAAAAAAGGATGTAATCTTTGTTATGTATATGTATATGTGTCGAAGGTAGCCTTATCGGCTAACTCGTGGTTTAATTTCTTGTTATTTTATTTTATAAGTTTCATGTATGTTCATTGCTATTCTCGAGGTATACGAACAGGTGCCTGTAGGGCACCGGGCGCCCGGCTGGTCGTGACAAAAGTGGTATCAGAGCAGTTAGTCCTCGGAAAGTGCCTACAAACCGTGTCTAGTAGAGTCTTGATTATCGGTGTGTTGTGCACCACATCTATAATCAGGAGGCTGCAGGACATTTAGTATTGGTTTCCATTATTCTCACTCTGAGATCGTGCGATAGAGCTGTGTTGTTAGGGTCGTCTCCTGCAAAGTTATGTTGTTTTGCAGTCTGAGAAAAGCGTGATGACCAGGAAAGACTATGTGGATTGCGTATCTAGGTTGGTAATGATTGTAGTATAGTTGGTATTGTGACATACATCTATACGGAGTTATGTATGAGGGTCAGACGCGTGTTGCCTAGAATGATTTTAGATTACCAGGAATTGGTAAAGACTAACTAGATACCGGGAAGGTATGGAATAGTTAATGAATTTTCGCCAAGGTTTTGTGTTTTATTTGAGATAATTGGGAAAGGATGAGCTGTCTGATAGGGTAGTGAACCCTTAAGAAGCCATGTTAAGGAACCTAACGGAATGTCATGTTAATAGATTAAGCTGCGTAGTAGGCTTAAGAGAATTGTACGGATGAGGTCCGTATAGAGTAAGTAATGGTTGTTGTGATCGACAACATGGTTTTGGTTTTATGAGAAGTTTTTGTACCCGTTTACTGGGGGACTGGTAAGGTAGGCTTGGAACATGGAAATTGCGAGCCTAAGATTATTGATTACTGCCGAGACCTTAGGTATATAAGGCTTTCTCTGGCAATAAGATTTTAAGTCAGACCAAGGGTAAGAGTTAAGTGCGACGCTGAGTCGGGTTGAGGACCTGTTACGGGTCTCCCCATGGCCTGGAATAGAGTAGGATCAGTTGGTAGTAGTTCCGCTACGTGACAGGGTCACGAGGGTGCAAGGCCCAAGTTTAGTTAATTGTTTTACGGGTTCGTGGACGCGTTCGACCGGAACCAGGTCATGAAAGCCGGAAATGGCCTTATATTGTTTTATAGAGTTACTCCAAAGATTTGAGGCCAGAATTGGTATGGAAGTTATGTATGTATGCTAGTATGAGTTGGAGGTACGAAAAGATAATCTCTTTTGGGCTTATGATGGACAGTTATGCGTGTGCGAGGTATTAGGGCCATGTGTGGCATTGTTGGTATGTTGGGGTTGTGAAAGGATACTATGTCGCCAATTTATAAAGATTGACTCCGAAAGAACATTCGGGGACGAATGTTTCTAAGGGGGGAAGAATGTTACACCCCGTATTTACAAGACATGTTTTAGAACGTGCGTAAGAACTCGCAAGTGTTAAATTAGAGACTTGTAAAAATTTAACTAATTATGGAATTGTCGGAAACGTATTATCAGGATTTAATGGGAGGCGACACGTGTCACCCCCTTATAAATTCCTTGGACGAAATTGGCATGGCCAATATGGTCATTGACCATAGTCTAGATGGCAAGTCTTGCAAGTTGATTAGCTTGAGAAGTTTGACTAAGTCAAGGTCCCACAAGTCTTGATATTTGTTAAGAGATCATCCAAACCACCCAATTGTTTACATCTTGACCCTCCATGTTTCTTTATAATACTAGTAGTAGTATGACTAGCTTAACACTTAGAAAAATTCACAAGAATTGAAGAGCAAGAAGCTCTCGGGTTCCCTCTCTTTCAAAAGGAAAATTTTTCGTTTCTTGTTCTTTAGGCTCCACACTTTAAACCAAGGTTCTTGAGGGTAGTGTAAGCATATCTCAATAGAAAAACCTTGGAAAAAAATAGTTTACTGTTAGTCGCAAACGAAAACCTAAGGGTCTTTCTAGGTTTTGGATTGGAAGTTGAAGGAAAGTTGTTGGTATGGTTCTAAGGGTCTCAACGAGCGGATTGGAGTGTCTTGGAGAGGTTCTAAACTACTAGGAGCGACTTGGATGGAATTGGATTAAGATTCGTTGAGGTATAATTTTGTCCTTTAATGTGTTACAAGATTATATATTTATATTGTTGTTGTTAGCTTTACGTGTTGCTAGCATGAAGTTGATATGTAGAAGTTTATAAGGATTGTGGATTGATTGTAGCATTGGAAATCCAGAATGTAATGTAAGCCATGTTAAGTTGGATTTCAATTTAGTCGTTATTAGAATCGTCGCATGTTATTGATTTGAAGATTGTGGTAGTTTTAACCAAATGCGACTTGATATCATGTTATGATTAACAAATTGGATTGAAATGGAAATTTGATAAGTATTGGTATGGTTGAACTCTAGGTGGTCGAATTTGGACTACTTTCTAAATTGTGAGCCAATTGGGGCTGTTTAGTTATTCATTTGTAGTGGACTACCTTCTTTATTGTTGTGAGCGAATTGGGGCTGTTTGGTTATTGTATTCGACCTTGAAAAAGGTGGCAAAGTGAGTAGAAACAAAGGAGGTCTTTGTCAGATTTTCCGTAGGATTTAGTGACTTAGCACCTGGATATTCTACGTTTGAATAAGAGGTTAATGGACGTATTGTGGCCATGATAGGTTGAAGTACTAAGTTTAGCGTATCCTACTTGAAGAATGGAATAGCTCAAGGTTGAAGTACTTTGGAGCATTTTTGCTACTTGTCGACAATCGTCGCGAGGTATGTGAACCTCTTCTTTCGTTGGCATGATCCTACGTATGAAATATCCATGTGATAACGTTTTAAGATTCCTTCTACTCTTAGAAGTTAAGAAGTATTTACATTGTTGAATCTAAGTTAGGAGTATGTTTAAATTGTCCTAAGTCCTTACTAGGTCTTATGGGAGACGTTGGTAAGGATGGTTAGGAAATTACGAGATTTGATTTAAGGGCTATGTATCTTGATTTATTTAATGTAAGTATGTAAGTTGATTTTTATGTTGGAAAATGACTTGAATTTATATGTGAAAAGATGGTTTGAAAATGCTATGTAAGGAAAATCACACCGAGCCTACAAACAGGCCGGATTACGTTATGAAATACACCGAGCCTACAAACAGGCCGGATTACGTTATGAAATACACCGAGCCTACAAATAGGCCGGATTACGTTATGAAATACACCGAGCCTACAAATAGGCCGGATTACGTTATGAAATACACCGAGCCTACGAATAGGCCGGATTACGTTATGAAATACACCGAGCCTACGAATAGGCCGGATTACGTTATGAGATACACCGAGCCTACACATAGGCCGGATTACGCCATATTACCCCGAGCCTTCACATAGATCGGGTTACGTCATTTTACACCGAGCCCCACAGGCGGGCCGGATTATGTTATATGATTCCACAGTACACCGAGCCCCACAGGCGGGCCGGATTATGTTATATGATTCCACAGTACACCGAGCCCCACAGCGGGCGGATTATGTTATATGATTCATCAACACCGCGGTCCCGCAAAGTGGCCGCAAATGGGCGGTTATGTTATGTAAGATATGTAAGTTATGTGAAAAAGGCTGGATTAAACTCTTAAGTAAGTATGTAAGAATATGTTGTTAAATCTTATCGAAGAAGGAAAGGAGCGGTTAATATATGATTGATTTCGGGAGTTAAAATGACATTCTTTTATCTTGATATGATTTGGTTATTGCATTTTATTCATTGTTCCATACTAAATTTTTGTTATCGACCACTTCTGGGTTGCGTTCATGCCGCAGTGATAGGTACACGTGTTGGTGATCCTTGCTCTTAGGATCTCGGTCGGCTTTTGGAAAGAAGCCCTTTCACTCGGAGGCTTGTCTTTTGGTACGGTTTCCACGATGTGGTAGACTTATGTACATTCAGGTATGGCGGGCCCCGTCCCTTGTGATTGTAATTCTTAAGTGCGTAGTCACATGTTGTGGGTCGGTTTGTAAAAAAAGGAAGGGATATGCTGTTGTTGTTATGTATATGTATATGTGTCGGGAAGGTAGCCTTATCGGCTAACTCGTGGTTTAATTTCTTGTTATTTTATTTTATAAGTTTCATGTATGTTCATTGCTATTCTCGAGGTATACACGAGCAGGTGCCCAGGTAGGGCACGATGCCCTGGTCGGGTCGTGACAATACTAACACTCGTAGTATCCGAAACAGAGTAACTATTATTTTAAGTAAACCAACACAATTCCCGTACCTTATTTTTAAACGACACCACTTCTCCTTTTAAAGTCAAGTTACCATTTTAAATCTAATAATAAAACCATTCTTTTGTTTCCTTAAAGTCGTTATAACTAACTTCCCATAAAGCTATTATAACACTTTATGTTTTAAACCAATTTAAGACAAAACCATGCCTTTCTTTTAAACCAAAACACTTCAAATTCTTAAGTCTCTTTTCTTTTAGAAAATCAAGTTCCTTACTTTGCAATTTTAAGAAAACCAAAACTTGAATATAATAATTCTTATTAGAGCAGCCATGATCTAGGAAATGTAATACAATTTTGTCTTATCTTAGCTTCTATGCAGATGGAGGTTTCTACTGGTTTTAATATAATTAATTGTCATTACTTTTTCCTTTATTAACGCTGCATTGGCTTGTTCGATTCTTATTACCATTTCCGAAATTAATGTAACATTATTCTTTTAAAAACCAAGTACTCATTACTCACGAATGAGGTTTCACAACTTCTAATACAATTCAAGTTCTTCACATTTCATATCAAGTCAAATATAAGTCCAGTCTCTTACCTTTTAAAATCAGTAAATCATTCTTTTACCTACATAAAGTTGTTATAATTAACTTCCCAAAAAGCCATTATAACACTTTATGCTTTAAACCAACCAAAATTCTTTTAGCACCCGTACGTCTACCGTACTACATAGTTCACAACATCATGCTAGAAAAGATAGGAAGAGGTTCACATACCTCGCGACGATTATTGTTATACCCCGTATTTCCAGTGTATGTACGTGGGGGAGTACGTAGAAAAGTTTGAGCCTTAAAGTTAGGCATGATTCGAAATTTGTACACAACCCCCGTAAAGAATCGTTTTTCGACGAAACGTTTTACAGAACTTGCGAAGGAAAAATTCCGGCTATGTCATTTTTAATTTTTGCGGATTTTTCCGAGCATCGGAACATTTTTGGACCAACGAGAGGGTGACACTTGTCACCCTCAAGTGGCGGATTGGAGTGGACGAAAGGGGGACGTTTCCTCCCTTGTTTTGTGCCTTATTTTGGCCTTGTTTTGTGCCTTGTTTTGTGCCATGTTTTGGGGAGTAGGGGTTAGGGTGCACTTGGCTTGATCTTGGCCTTACACTTGTCTTGCACATGGCTTGATCTTGTCCATTGGTTTCCCTATAAATACCCCCCCTTGCTTGAAGGTTTTCTTCATCCCTCAATTCATTCTAAGTCTTGAAAACTCTTCCCCCCTTTGTGTTGTTCTCGTCCTAGCCTCTCCCCCTCCCCCTTTGAGAGGCCTTGTGGCCGAGAGGGTACCTCCCCCCCTCCTAGTAGTGTTGGCCGAGGGGTACACCCCCCCCCTTGCCTTGTTGTTCTCGTATAATACCCCTTTTTTTTGGTAGAGAAATACTCTCCAAGTATTGTTACTATACCCAAAATACCTTGTAGTATTCCAAAAGTTACCTCTATACGTAGAGCCCGGAAATACTACCTTTTGTCCTTTTAGTCTCAAACCGAAACCCTAAGGAAATTCTTCATAGCGAGTTGAAGTATTAAGTAGAAGTTGCGTAGAACTTCTAAGGGTTGTTTGGAGCGGGTTGGAGCGCCCAGAGTTGGAGCTAAACGTTGCTCAGGATCGACATTATAACTTGGATAATTTTGGGCTTATCGAGGTAAATATTATTGTCCCCTTATTGTAATTGGAAATTACATGTTGTAGGATTATATAGTTGAAGTATACTATATAGAACTGAACATAGCTTTGCGGCAATGTCTTTTGACTTAAGCCTGAATATAAAGAGAGAATCTGACTGTAATTACATAGATCAGTATTACGATGAACTTGTGTGGTATTCTTGTGTAGTAGAATTTTACCCGTCCGTTAGGCGTATAACCCCCTGGTTGGCTTGGTAGACGGCACCGATAGAGGAGGAGATTTACGCGATTCTGCGGGGTGGGAGGTCTTTGCCGAATTTTACGTAGAATATGGGCCGTGCGTTTAGAAGTTAATAGACGTTTGTGGCCTATATAGGTGGAAGTACTACGAGTAGCGTATTCTACTTGAAGAGTGGAAAAGGCTAGCCGGGTTACAGTACTGTGGAGCGTTTTGCTTATTGTCGATAAGCGTCGCGAGGTATGTGAACCTCTTCATATCCTTTCTAGCATGATGTTTTGTAAACTATGTAGTACGGTAGACGTACATGTGCTAAATGAGTTTGGTTGGTTCAAAACATAGGGTGTTATAATAGCTTTATGGGAAGTTAGTTATAACGACTCTATGTGGGTAAAAGAATGGTTTATTGATTGTAGAAGTTAAGAGACTTGATCTTGAAAGATAAGAGACTTAACTTATTTGACTTGTTATATAACATTTTGTTTAAAATATTGTGAAACCTCATTCGCGAGTAATGAGTACTTTGTTTTAAAAAGAATAATGTTTTACTGATTTCGGAAATGAGAATAAGTGTCGAGTAAACCACAGCAGCGCTAATAAAGGAAAATGTATTGACAATTAACTAATTGTTGTTAAAACCAGTAGAAACCTCCATCTGCATAGAAGCTAAGATAAGACAAAATTGTATTACATTTCCTAGATCATGGCTGCTGTAACAAGATTGTTATAAACAAGAATAAACTGCTCACACATATGTCACGACCCGAACCCGGGCCCGTGACTGGTGCCTTACCCCGGGCACCCTAGTGATACAACATCAGAGTAATCAGCGGAACATAACACATCAACATAAAATAACAAGAAGTGTACAACAATTATCTTTAGAAAACTTGCCTTTCGGCATATATATAAATAACAATTCTTTCAAAATGAACAGTTTAATCCTTTTTACAAACCACACAGCGATTACTACGCACTTCTACGAATGATATGACAACAACGACGGAGGGCGGGCCGTGATACCACGAATGTAAGCACCTACAACAATGTGGACTATACTAAGATAAGCCTCGAGAAAGCGAGCTTTCCCAAACGCTGAATGACCCTAGAGCGAGATCACCGATCGTGTACCTTTACTGCGGCGTGACGCAGCCCCGAAGGAGGTCGATAACTGGCAAGTATGTGAAATCGAAAATAAATCGTAAATGAAATCATAGTAGTCTATACAAAGCAGAGACATGTATGATAACCAAACTACGATTCACAATAAATAAGCAAATATGTCAAGTCGGGGACTCACGCCTCAAGTCATCACTCAAATATAACTATGGGTCTCACGCCCACAACATCAATCACGCGTGGAATACCTTCTCATCGCGATCTATGATATAAAAACATCCAGAATACACATGAACACGAGTCCCACTGTGTCCTAATAAAATCGTGCAGGGTAAATCGAAGGCATAGCCAACTACTAAAACCCACGCACCAATAAGGTAATAAAGCGTATCATGAGATCTGCAGACCGTCACATGATCAAAGCGCCACTCGCCCGCGATATCTATGCGCGTCTAGCCACGAACTCTCCAGATTCCGCATAGGCCAAACTCATAGGCCAGCGTGAGGTATAACCCGCGTCGAGGTAGCTACTCCCCGGCGTCCGCTGGACTCGCGATCGCGTAGCACATGCACCGCGTGACCATAAAGGCCGCGCTAACACGGAACTCTCGCGACTCCGCATAGGCCGGGACCGCGTGAGGTATTCTCGAATCATAGGTCACATGCACTACTGAGTCTACCCGCGTCGGAGGCGCCTTAACCTCCGGAAACAAGTCAAGGTGAGTGGTACAATACCAACATATCGGCTGATAGTGAAACAATTTAAGCGTAATCGAGGGGAAACCCCTTTACACAAACATCACAAGATACTAACACACGTAGCATCCTAGCATGTTTACTTAACAAATCAACAAGAAAGTAATACAAGGCTATCACAAACCAATACAATCAAGTTATTCACACAAGGTACTTTCTACTAACAAGTTCGGGTAGCTATCCCCAAAGTACTTCATACATTAAATCTTTAAAAGATCCGTTTCTTTCACATAAGTCACACAATACCCGTAGTATAAAAATAGAGTGACTGTCTTTTTAAGTAAACCAAAACACTTACCTTTGTAAAATCAAGTAACAACATTATTTTCCAAACGTCCAAGTTTGCCTAATTTCAAATGTTTACGATTCTTATTTTAGAAAGGTTTCGTAGTTCATAGTCTTATTCATTTAAGAATATAATTCTCTTTTAAACAATCTGAGAAACATAAGCCTTATATGTGAGTAGGATATCCTTGTTTATAACAATCTTATTACAGCAGCCATGATCTAGGAAATATCATTTTGTCTCATCTTAGCTTCTATGCAGATGGAAGTTTCTACTGGTTTTAATAATACTTAATTATTCAATACATTTTCCTTTATTAACGCTGCAGTGGTTTGTCGATACACATTTCTGATTTCCGAAATCAATAAAACATTATTCCTTTTAAAACCAAGTACTCATTACTCACGAATGAGGTTTCACACGAAATTCATATCAATTCATTTGAGTTAAGTCTCTTATCTTACAAGATCAAGTCTCTTAACTTCTAAAATAAATAAATCGTTCGTTTTATCTCTCTTAAGCCGTTATACCTAACTTCCCATAAAGCTAGTATAACTCTTAAGCTTTTAAAACCAAGTATTACTCTTCTTTTAAAAACAGTTCTTAATCCTCTTGAACTACTTCAAGATTATTATTATTCGGGCTTAAGTCAAAAGACATTGCCGTACAACTACGTTCAACTAACACACGTACGTCTACCGTACAACATAGTTATACACATATCATGCTAGAAGAGATAGGAAGAGGTTCACATACCTCGCGACGATTATCGACTATTAGCAAATCGCTCCACGGCTATAACTCGGCTAGCCTCGTCCACCTTCTCAAGTAGCACATGCTACTCGCAGAACATTCAACCTATACAGGTTATACAAGTCTATCAAAGTCTAGACTACTCGGTAGAATAAATCTAGATACAAGATCCTACGGGAAATTGGGCGACCACTGCAGTCAAACTACACAAGTCTCAGTCTGATCCTGCGTAATTACATTCAGTTCTCTTCTTTAAATTCAGGCTTAAGTCCAAAGACATTGCCACAAAACTACGTTCAGTTCTATATATAGTATACTTCAACTATATATTCCTACAACATGTAATTTCCAATTACAATAGGGGGACAGGATAATTACCTCGATAAGCCCATAATTATCCAAGTATAATGTCGATCCCGCAACGTTTAACTCAACTCAGAGCGCTCGACCGCTCCAAACCACCCAGAAGTTCTAACCAACCTACAAAACTCCAACTAACTATGGAGATTTTCCTTAGGGCTTGGTTTTGTATTGTGACGGGAAGTATAATAGTATTCTTGGGCTTTCAGATAGGTATAACCTTAGAATACTACAAGGTATAAGGCTAAGGTAATTTGGGTATAATGTAATACTTTTGAGTATTTCTACCAAGAGGGGTATTTATACGAGACAACACCACAAGGGGGTGTATACCCTCGCCAACCCAGCTGGGGGTACTCGACGAGGAGGGAGAACTCTCGGCCACAAGGCCTCACAAAGGGGGAGGGTGGGACGAAACCAACAAGGAGGGAGGGAGGATTTTAAGACTTGGAAATTTGTAGAATGGATGAAGAAGTCTTCAAAGGGGGGGTATTTATAGGTCTAGCAAAGGCCAACCAATGGCCAAGATCATGCCAAGTGCAAGGCAAGTGTAGGGCCAAGATCATGCCAAGTGCACCTTATCCATCTACCACAAAAATATCCTACCAACTACTTGACAAAACCCAACCAATTCGTCCACTTTACCGCCACCAATGAGAGGGTGGCAAGTGTCTCCCTCTCGTTGGTCCAAAATGTTTTGTCTCTCGGAAAAATCCGCAAAAATTAGAAATGACATAGCCGTAATTTACCCTACGCGAGTTGTGTAAAACGTTTCGTCGAAAAACGACTCTAACCGGGTGTTGTGCACAAAGATAATTCGGCCAAGCCACCTAGGGGGGGGTGACACGTGTCGCCCTCCTAATTGTCCAAAATAATTCATCTTCCGAAAAAAAAATCCATAATGGCCAAAATCTCATAATCAAGCGGGCCCCACAAAACCGTAAATTTCTCCCGTGGGCCCCACGTGACCATTTCCGAAAATAAAATCTCAAAATTCTAAAATAATTTAAGAAGCCCATATTCCAAATCTGGGAATCCAATTCCCATCAACGAACATTTTTCCTTCACAAAAACCGGGAACTTTTCCGTGGAAAAATCACCTCTTTCTTCCTTTCCAATTTTTCTGTCGTGCACTCGTACGTACGTCCTCGCATACATACCCTGGAACTACGGGGTATAACATTCTCCCCTCCTTAGAAACATTCGTCCCGAATGTTCCTTCTAAGTCTCAAAACAAACGCGCCAAGATAGTCTTCACCATTGTACTTACGAAAACAATCTCGCCACAGCCTGCAGACACCTGCGCAATTTCTTACATTCAAGCCCACGAGGAGACACCTCTAACATCACAAAAATAATGATCACAACTATGCTCGTAATACATGCTCGCTTCTCCCTTTACTCGTCGTACCTTTCTCGTACACTCGAACTCTTACCACAGTCTGCTGGAACAAGCCTGAACCAACTATCTGAACCTTGCCAACATCGAACCAATTGATCGGCAACTTACACTTCCGCCCCTACAAGGCTTCATAAGGCGACATTCGAACACTGAAATGGTAGCTTAAACACTCCCTCCACGGGAGACAACAATTCTCACAACTACCCCTGAAATCCAAACACCGGCGAGGCGAATGCGTCTGAGGAGACTCACCAGTTCCTAACCCCGCTGGTAAAACTCGAGAAAAAGCGGCCGTACCTGGGCTCCATGCGTCATAAAGTGAAGGTAGGCACCCCGTGCAGCCTTACAACCTTTCTGATATACCAACACAGCCGAGTAATTGGTCCTGACCGAAGAACACGATGGGCTGCCCCCATCGGCCCGACTACTGGTTGAACGCATCCACGAACTCGTACGCTGGTTAAATAAACTTGGGCCTAACACCCTCGTGACCCTACCACAAGGCGGGACCACCACAAACAGACCCCACCACCAAACATGCCGCGGGTTGACCCGCAACGTGGCCTCAGCCCGACCGTGATCGCGAAATACTAGCTCCCCGAAGGAACAATCTCACTACTCACGTTACGAAAACCTAGCGGTCTTCTTAGCTCAACTACCCTCTTTCATTCCACACTACTCCGGGACTTATCACACAATATCCCTCACGTGCACTATGCAATCCGATAAGGATCACACATAAACATACGTCTTTTACTCGAGATGGCCTTACCTCTAAGGTCTCTATGTATAAAACTCTAAGGCTCACACTTTCTCTATCCCCCAAAATCTTACTCGGTTAACTAACCATGATTTCTAATCACAATTTACACAATGCTATCAGAATATAACACTTAAGGTATACTCACCTTATCACATATACAAAATTCTAGAGGGTTAAAGATCTATCTGCAATTACTGATACCACTTTTGTCACTTTGCCGCGAGGTTCTAGTGTCACTCCGGCGACCCAACAAATGGTACCGGGCTGCATGCGATCCCTGAGGCATGAACCTTCCGGGGCGTGCCATACGAGAGCCACGGTTGGTCTGTTCCGTGGTAGAGGCTCGGCCTCTTTATACGCTCGGCCCGATCTGCGTGAGTCCTCACTTGCACCCTCCTACTAGTACACTCACGACACTGCGACGGCGCAGTAAAACGAGCACTAACAAAAGCGACATTCCGGAATGGCGTGCGCCTGTGAACCGGAAGATGCGGAGCTCGACCAACTCCTGCATACCGAGCGTCCCCGAACCCGTGAACCTCTGCTGCGGTGGATGTGCATAATCTAATCCGTGGTGAGGTGACTCGCCTCGAAAGTTACCAAAGGACCTTCTTGTTACGGCCTCTTCTGCGTCCTTGGTTAACCCGTCGATCTCTACGTTTCTCGACTGCTGCGCATAAGCCCGCATACGTGCCATGCTCAAGCCTAGCGAAGAACTACTCTTGCGCAACCTCTCGTTGATATTCATCAAGACTCGCGATACATCGGTATACTCTCCGTAGCCAAATCCATAGCTAATGTGGTCGCCTTCGCAATCTAAATTCACTGTTCCGGTCGTGGGCGAAGGTTCAAATATCATGGCGCAGAAAGCTGCGCCGCCGTGCTAAACTCTGTGGGCTAGTGGCGTCAAAAACTCCCGAATGTAGCACTACCTAGGTAAAGATTGGGTTTGTGCCTCGTAACCCTCGTACTCTGCCGCGGCTCCTCGCCTCGTCCTCACGGGCGGGTTTGCCTACGCGGAGGCATATCGGTAAGGAAAGAAATACGTTAGAGGTCGACTTACAACACGGCTCTAAGGCACGATCTCGAGTGAGAAGAATAGAAACCGATCCTAAATATCCTATAGCCTCACGATTATTGGTGTGGTGCACAACACGATAATCAAGACTCTCTCGGATCTGATGCGTAGACACTTTTCGAGGATTAATCGCTCGATACCACTTTGTCACGACGAACCTCGGGCGGATCGTGCCTACCGGGCACCCTAGTGATACAACATCAGTGTAATCAGCGGAACATAACACAGCATCATAAAATAACAAGAAGTGTACATCAGTTATCTTTAGAAAACTTGCCTTTCGGCATATAGATAAATAACAATTCTTTCAAAATGAAACGATTTAATCCTTTTACAAACCACGCCCAATAAGATTACTACGCACCTCTACGAATGATATGACAACAACGGCGGGCGGGGCCGTCATACCACGAATGTAGCACCTACAACAACAGGGACTATACGAATAAGCCTCGAGAAACGGAGCTTTCCCAACGCTGTGACCACTAAGAGCGAGATCACCGATCGGTGTACCTTTACTGCGGCATGAACGCAGCCCCAAAGAGTCGATCTAACAGTACCCAGTATGTGGCGAAAATAAATCGTAAATGAAATCATAGTAGTCTATACAAAGCGGAGACATGTATGATAACCAAACTACGATTCCTGATAAATAGCGATCGTATGTCAAGTCGGGACTCACGCCAACTCATCACTCAAATATAACTATGGGTCTCACGCCCACAACATCAATCATGCGTGGAATACCTTCCTCACCGCGATCTATGATATAAAAACATCCAGAATACACATGAACACGAGTCCCACTGTGTCCTAATAAAACCGTGCGGGGTAAATGCGAAGGCATAGCCGACTACTAAAACCCACGGTACTAATAAGGTCATAAAGCGTATCATGAGATGCATGCGGACCGTCACATGATCAAAGCCGCCACTCGCGCGGTATCTATGCGCGTCAGCCACGGAACTCTCCGCGATTCGCGTAGGCCAAACTCATAGGCCCGCATGAGGTATAACCCGCGTCGAGGTAGCTACTCCGGCGTCCGCCGACTCGCGATCGCGTAGCCACATGACGCGTGACCTTAAAGGTCGCACACTAACCCGAACTCTCGCGACTCGCGCAGGCCCCGGGACCCGCGTGAGGTATTCTCGAATCATAGGTCACACAGACCACTGAGTCTACCCGCGTCGGAGGCGACAACCTCGGAAACAAGTCAAGGTGAGTGGTACAATACCAACATATCGGTGATGGTGAAACAATTTAAGCGTGTCGAGAAACCCTTTACACAAACATCACAAGATACTAACACACATAGCATCCTAGCATGTTTACTTAACAAATCAACAAGAAAGTAATACAAGGCTATCACAAACCAATACAATCAAGTTATTCACACAAGGTACTTTCTACTAACAAGTTCGGGTAGCTATCCCCAAAGTACTTCATACATTAAATCTTTAAAAGATCCGTTTCTTTCACATAAGTCACACAATACGTAGTATAAAAATAGAGTGGTATCTTTTTAAGTAAACCAAAACACTTACCTTTGTAAAATCAAGTAACAACATTATTTTCCAAACGTCAAGTTTGCCTAATTTCAAATGTTTACGATTCTTATTTTAGAAAGGTTTAAAGTTCATAGTCTTATTCATTTAAGAATATAATTCTCTTTTAAACAATCGAGAAACATAAGCCTTATATGTGAGTAGGATATCCTTGTTTATAACAATCTTATTACAAAGCATGATCTAGAAATATCATTTTGTCTCATCTTAGCTTCTATGCAGATGGAAGTTTCTACTGGTTTTAATAATACTTAATTATGCAATACATTTTCCTTTATTAACGCTGCAGTGGTTTGTCGATACACATTTCTGATTTTCGAAATCAATAAAACATTATTCCTTTTAAAACCAAGTACTCATTACTCACGAATGAGGTTTCACACGAAATTCATATCAATTCATTTGAGTTAAGTCTCTTATCTTACAAGATCAAGTCTCTTAACTTCTAAAATAAATAAATCGTTCGTTTTATCTCTCTTAAGCCGTTATACCTAACTTCACATAAAGCTAGTATAACTCTTAAGCTTTTAAAACCAATTATTACTCTTCTTTTAAAAACAGTTCTTAATCCTCTTGAACTACTTCAAGATTATTATTATTCGGGCTTAAGTCAAAAGACATTGCCGTACAACTACGTTCAACTAACACACGTACGTCTACCGTACTACATAGTTATACACATATCATGCTAGAAGAGATAGGAAGAGGTTCACATACCTCGCGACGATTATCGACTATTAGCAAATCACTCCACGGCTATAACTCGGCTAGCCTCGTCCACCTTCTCAAGTAGCACATGCTACTCGCAGAACATTCAACCTATACAGGTTATACAAGTCTATCAATGTCTAGACTACTCGGTAGAATAAATCTAGATACAAGATCCTACGGGAAATTGGCAGCCGCTTCACCGTCAAACTACACATGCTTGTAATACAGTCTATCCACGTAATTACTGATTCGATTCTCTTCTTTAAATTGGGCTTAAGTCAAAGACATTGCCACAAAACTACGTTCGCTTCTATATATAGTATCTTCAACTATATATTCCTACAACATGTAATTTCCAATTCTGATAGGGGACAAGATAATTACCTCGATAAGCCCATAATTATCCAAGTATAATGTCGATCCTGGGCAACGTTTAGCTCAACTCAGGCGCTCGACCAGCTCCAAACCACTTTTAGAAGTTCTAACCAACTTCTACATAAAACTCCAACTAACTATGGAGATTTTCCTTGTGGCTTCGGTTTTGTACCGACGGAAGTATAATAGTATTCTTGGGCTTTTAGTATAGGTATAACCTTAGAATACTACAAGGTATAAGGCTAAGGTAATTTGGGTATAATGTGATACTTTTGAGAGTATTTCTACCAAGAGGGTATTTATACGAGACAACACCACAAGGGGTGTATACCTCGGCCAACCCCACTAGGGGGTACTCTCGACGAGGAGGGGAGAACTCTCGGCCCTGAGGCCTCACAAAGGGAGGTGGGGCCGAAACCAACAAGGAGGAGGAGGATTTTAAGACTTGGAAATTTGTAGAATGGATGAAGAAGTCTTGAAGGGGGGTATTTATAGGTCTAGCAAAGGCCAACCAATGGCAAGATCATGCCAAGTGCAAGGCAAGTGTAGGGCAAGATCATGCCAAGTGCACCTTATCCATCTACCACAAAAATATCCTACCAACTACTTGACAAAACCCAACCAATTGGTCCACTTTATCACGCTGATGAGAGGGTGGCAAGTGTCTCCCTCGTTGGTCCAAAATGTTACGTCTCTCGGAAAAATCCGCAAAAATTAGAAATGACATAGCCGTAATTTACCTACGCGAGTTGTGTAAAACGTTTAGTCAACGACTAACCGGGTGTTGTGCACAAAGATAATTCGGCCAAGCCACCTAGGGGGGGGGTGACACGTGTCGCCCTCCTAATTGTCCAAAATAATTCATCTTCCGAAAAAAAAATCCATAATGGCCAAAATCTCATAATCAAGCGGGCCCCACAAAACCGTAAATTTCTCCCGTGGGCCCCACGTGACCATTTCCGAAAATAAAATCTCAAAATTCTAATATAATTTAAGAAGCCCATATTCCAAATCTGGGAATCCAATTCCCATCAACGAACATTTTTCCTTCACAAAAACCGGAAACTTTTCCGTGGAAAAATCACCTCTTTCTTCCTTTCCAATTTTTCTGTCGTGCACTCGTACGTACGTCCTCGCATACATTGTCACGACCGGCGGGCGTGGATCGTGCCTTACGGGCACCCTAGTGACACAACATCAGTGTAATCACGAACATAAAACAACAACGTGAGATAACGAAATATAAAACAATAATCAGGAAAACTTGCCTTTCGGCATACATATAACCATCAACTCTTTTACAAATGAACGGCTTAATCCTTTTTACCAACCACCTTGCCACAGCATTACGGACCTCTAAGAATGATCGACCACAATGGCGGGACGGGGCCACAAAACCCCGAATGTAAACACTTACTCTGACGAGGACTATACATTGATAAGCCTCGGAGAAACGGAGCTTCCAACGCCGAATGTGACCACGAGCTAGGATCAACGGCGATGTACCTCAACTGCGGCATGAACGCGGCCCCGAAAGGTCGATCTGACAGTGCAGGTATGTGAAACTAAAAATAAATCGTAAATGAAATCATAGTAGTCTATACAAAGCGGGAGACATGTATGATAACCAAACTACTGATTACGAAATAAGCGATCGTGTCAAGTCGGGGACTCGCACCTCAAGTCATCACTCAATTTAACAATGGGTCTCACGCCCACAACATCAATCGTGCGTGGAATACCTTCCCTCCGCGGCTTTTATGATATACAAGCACCAAGGAATACACGTGAACACCAGGTCCCACTTGTGTCCTAATAAAGCTGTGCGGTAAATGCGAAGGCATAGCCGACTACTAACACCCATGGTGCAACAAGGTCATAAATCGTATCATAAGATCTGTCTGCACCGTCACATGATCAAAGCCGCCACTTGCCCGCGAGATCTAATGTCGGCGTCTAGTCCTGGAACTCCGCGACTCGCGTAGGCCAATCTCATCGGCCGCGTGAGGTATTCCCGCGTCGAGGTAGCTACTCCCGGCATCGTCCCCGACTTCGAGTCCGCGTAGCCCTGAGGACCGCGTGCCCATAAAGGACGACACTAACACGGAACTCGTAGCTCGCATAGGCCCCCAGACCCGCATGAGGTATTCTCGAATCATGGTCCCAGATCACGCGAGTCTACCGCGTGGAGGCGGCTTAACCGAATCATCTCGAGATGAATGCCACAATACTATCATAACGTGATAGTTAATAAGCACAATCAAGAAACCCCTTACACAAACATCACAAGATACTAACACGTAGCATCTTAACACGTTTACTTATCAAAGCAACATGAAAGTATTACAAGGCTATCACAAACCAATACAATCAAGTTATTCACACAAGGTACTTTCTACTAACAAGTTCGTATCTATCCCCAAAGTACTTCACACATTAAAATCTTAAAAAAGATCTGTTTCTTTCACATAAGTCACATGATACGTAGTATAAAATAGAGTATTGTCTTTTTAAGAAAACCAAAACTCTCACCTTTGTAAAATCAAGTAACAACATTATTTTCCAAGCGTCCAAGTTTGCCTAATTTCAAATGTTCCGTTTCTTATTTTAGAAAGGGTTAAGTAGTTCATAGCTTTATTCATTTAAGAATATAATTCTCTTTTAAACAATCGGAGAAACATAAACCTTATATGTGAGTAGGATATTCTTGTTTATAACAATCTTATTACAATGACCGTGATCTAGGAAATATCATTTTGTCTCATCTTAGCTTCATGCGGATGGAAGTTTCTCTGGTTTTAATAATACTTAATTATTCAAAACATTTCCTTTTATTAACGCTTGCGGTGGTTTGTCGATACACGTCCACGATTTCCAAAATCGAGAAAGCGTTCTTAAGTCGTTATACCTAACTTCCCATAAAGCTAGTATAACTCTTAAGTTCTCAAAACCAAGTATTACTTCTCTTTCAAAGCGATTTGAAATCTTTTGAAATACTTCAAGTTCTTTATAATCACACATCAAGCCAGTTATAAACAAATCATTTACCTTTTAAAAACCACAAAGTGTTTTCTTATCTACATAAAGTGTTATAACCAACTTCCCATAAAGCCGTTATAACACTTTATGTTTTAAACCATCGAATACATTTAGTACGTATGCGTCTGCGTACTACATAGTTCACATATCATGCTAGAAGAGATAGGAAGAGGTTCGCATACCTCGCGGCGATTATCGACTAATAGCAAAATGCTCCGAGTACCTCAATGCCGTCGGCTACTCCTAAGCCAAGTAGAGCGCCACACGTAGTACTTCAACCTATAAGGCCACAGTGCGCTTATTAACATCTAGATCTTATCGTAGAACATTCTACCGAAAATTCGGCCACCTCCCCGCATGACAGCGTAAATCTCCTCTCTATCGGTAGGCCATCAAGCCAACCGGGGTTTATACATCTAACGACGGGTACAATTCTACTCCACGATACTACTACACAAGTCTCATGTCTGATCCTATGTAAAAAATTCATTCGATTCTTGAGCTTAAGTCGAGGACATTGCCACAAGCTATGTTGATTATATATATATAGTATACTTGACTATAATTTCCTCTGACATGTAATATCCAATTACAATAGGACAAGATATTTACCTCGCTAAGCCCATAATTATCCAAGTATAAAGTCGATCTGGGCAATCGTTTAGCTCGACTCGGCGCCCAACCGCTCTAAACCACCCAGAAGTTCTAACCAACTTCTTCACAATACTCCCGGTATGGAGATTTTCTAGGGTTTCGGTTTTGTAGTGACGGGAAGTATAATAGTATTTACAGGCTTTTAAATGCAGGTATAACCTTAGAATACAACAAGGTATACGGCTAAGTTAATTTGGGCATTATAACAATACTTGGAGAGTATTTCTATACCACAACAAGGGTATTATCTGAAAACAACCTAGGCAGTGGGTACCCACCAGCAACTCTAGGAGGGGGTGTCTACCCTCGGCCTACCCACTAGGGGGACTCTCGGCCAAGGGGAGAGAGGGCTCTCGGCCAAGACACTACACTAAGGGAAGGAAGAAGCTTTCAAGACTTAGGCAATTTTGTGAATGAATTAGTCTTCAAAGGGGGTATTTATAGGTCAAGTGAAAGCCAACCAATGGCCAAGATTACACCAAGTGTTAGGCAAGTGTAGGGCCAAGATTCACCCACGTGTGTACCTAGCCAACTTGCACAAAATATCTACCAAAATATCTCACTTGCCTTCCCAAATCGTCGAGGCCGCCTTTGCCCGCTGATGAGAGGGTGCCAAGTGCAGCCTCTCGTTGGTCCATAATGTTCCGTCTCTCGGAAAAATCCGCAAAAATAAGAAAAGACATAGCGAATTTTCCTCATGAGTTATGAAAAAGCGTTTCGTCGGCGACTCTAGGGTGTTGTGCACAAATGCCATTCGGCGAGCCACAGGCGGGGTGACACGTGTCACCCTCCTATTGGCCCAAAATAAAACATCTTCGAAAATATCCATAATGGCCAAAATCTCAAAACAAAGTGGGCCCACAAAGCAGTAAATTTCTCCGTGGGCCCACGTGACCATTTTCAAAATAAAATTCCATAATTCTCTAATATTCCGGGAAGTCAGAATACCAAATGCAGAATCGATTCCCGTTAACGAACCTTTTTCCTTCACAAAACGGAAACTTTTCCGTGGAAAAATCGCCTCTTTCTTCCTTTCCAATCTTTAGCCGTATTCTCAAATGCGTGCGTCCTCGCATACATACCACTAGAACTACGGGGTATAACATTCTCCCCTCCAGAAACATTCGTCGAATGTTCCTTCTAAGTCTCAAAACAAGCGTCTTGTGATATAGTCTTCTCTACTATACTTATGAGAACAATCTGCCATGCACGGCCATGGAAACACTGCGCCAAAACTTACATCTAAGTCCACGATAAACACCTCTACATCACCACAAATACCTCTTCCGGGTCAAAATATACTTAGTCATCGATACCACTTTTGTCACTTTGTCGCGAGCCTTGCTCGGCGACGACAAATGGTGCCGGGAACTGCGATCGGAGGATCTCGTACACTCGAACTCTTACCACATTACGTCGGCGGTTCCAAAACTCGTCACACCTGTCGGGGTGGTACTTTCAAGACCGACCGTCAACTGAACTCTAGCGTCGTCGCCGATTATCCGCACGATTCTCCGAGTGCGTAACTTTCTAGACAAGCTTCCACTATCCGCGATCTGCTGGAACAAGCTGAACAACTATCTCGAACCTGCTAACATCGAACCAATCGGCCGGCAACTTGCATTTCGCCCTACAAGGCGTCACAAGCGACATCCAGAACAACGAAATGGTAGCAAACACTCTAACCAGGAGACAACGATCCTCGCACTACCACGAAATCAAAACAACGGCGGCGAATGCGATCTGGAGACTGCTGAGTTCCTAGCACAGTACAAACTCGGAAGAGAAACAGTACCACAGGCTCCATCCGTCATAAGGTGAAGGTAGGCACCGTGCAACCTCACAACCTTTCGGATAACATCAACCTTCGCTGAGCGACCACGGCCAGAAGAACACGATGGCTGCCCATCGGCCCGACCACACGGTCGAGCGCATCCACGAACTTGCACGCGGCTAACTAAACATGGGCCTAACACCCTCGTGACCCTAACACAGAGGGACCACCAAACTGACCCGCGCCCAAACCTACGCGGGTTGACGCGCGTAGCCTCAACCCAGGCGTGAGCGCGAAATACCATCTCCCGAAGGAACAATCTTACTAAACACGTTCACGAAAACCTGGCGGTCTTCTTAGCTCAACTACCCTCTTTCATTTCATACTACATAGGACTTATCCCAAACCACGACTCACGTGCACTATGCACTCTATAAGGGTCAAACATAAACATACGTCTGCAGAGATGGCCTTACCTCCAAGGTCTTTGCGTATAAAGCTCTAAGGCTCACACTTTCTCTATCCTCCAAAATCTTACTCGGTTAACCCACCATGATTTCTAATCACAACTAACACCGCTATCGAACATAGCACTTAAGGTATACTACTTGAAAGTTCAGAAGGACCTTGCTGCTCGCCCTCTTCTCGTCGCTTGGTTAACCCGTCGATCTCTCGTTTCTCGGCTGCCGCGCATAAGCGTACGAGCCATGCTCAAGCCTAACTGAAGGATTACTCTTGCACAACCTTCTCTTAGGTAGTCATCAAGACTTGCGATACATCGGTATACTCTCTGGTAGCCAAATCCATAGCTAGTAACAAGGTTGTCTCTTGCAATCTATATTCTCGGTTCGATCGTGGGCGAAGGTTCACATATCATGGCGCGATGAACCGCCGCCGTGCTTAAACTCTATTTGGGGCTAGTGACGTCGCGAAACCCCGAATGAAGCACTACCCTAGGTAATGATTTGGCACGTGCCTCGCCACCCTCTGAACTCTACTCGCGACTCCGCCTGCCTTGCCTCTGGGCGGGTTGCCCTACGCGGAGGCATAACGATAGAAATAATTTCGTCGGAGGGTCGACTTACAACACGGCTAAGGCACGATCTCGGTGAGAAGAATAGAAACCAATCTAAATATCCTATAGCCTCACGATTATTGGTGTGGTGCGCGACACGATAATCAAGACTCTTGGATACGGTCTGTAGACACTTTCAGGATTAAGCGCTCGATACCACTTTTGTCACGACCGGCGGGCGTGGTGGTGCCTTACCGGGCACCTAGTGACCTGACATCGATGTCAGTGAACATAAAACAACAACGTGAGATAACGAAATATAAAACAATAATCTGTGAAAACTTGCCTTTCGGCATACATATAACCATCAACTCTTTTACAAATGAAGCGACTTAATCCTTTTTACCAACCACGCCTGCGATTTCTACGGACCTCACAGAATGATCGACGCAATGGCGGGACGGGGCCGCCAAAACCACGAATGTAAACACTTTACGACGGGGACTATACGTGATAAGCCTCGGAGAAGCGGGCTTCCCAAGCGACTGTGACCACGAGCTAGGATCGGCCGATGTACCTCGACTGCGGCATGAGCGGCCCGGAAGGAGTCGATCTGACAGTGCAGTATGTGAAACTAAAAATAAATCGTAAATGAAATCATAGTAGTCTATACAGCGGGAGGCATGTATGATAACGAACTCTGATTACGAGAAATAGCGATCATGTCAAGTCGAGGACTCGCACTCAAGTCATCGCTCAATTTAACAATGGGTCTCACGCCCAACATCAATCGTGCGTGGAATACCTTCGCCGCCTGGCGATTTATGATATACAAGCACGAATACGTGAACACGAGTCCGCGTGTCTAATAAAGCTGCGGGGTAAGTGCGAAGGCATAGCCGACTACTAACACCACGGTACCAACAAGGTCATAAAGCAGATCATAAGATGCTGTCTGGGCGTCACATGATCAAAGGCGGCCAACGCGATATCTAATGTCTTGGCGTCTAGTCCTGGAACTCCATGACTCCGCGTAGGCCAATCTCATCGGCCGCGTGAGGTATTCCCGCGTCGGTAGCTACTCCGGCGTCGTCTGGACTTTCAGTCGCGTAGCCCTGAGGCCGCGTGCCCATAAGGGCCTTACGCTAACACGGAACTCGTAGCTCCGCGTAGGCCCCGGGACCGCGTGAGGTATTCTCGAATCATGGTCCCGGACCGCCGAGTCTACCCGCGTCGGAGGCGACAACCCGGAATCATCTCGAGATGAATGCCACAATACTATCATAACGACGATAGTTAATAAGCACAATCAGAAACCCCTTACACAAACATCACAAGATACTAACACACGTAGCATCTTAACACGTTTACTTATCAAAGCAACAAGAAAGTATTACAAGGCTATCACAAACCAATACAATCAAGTTATTCACACGAGGTACTTTCTACTAACAAGTTCGTTATCTATCCCCAAGTACTTCTACATTAAAATCTTAAAAAGATCTGCTTCTTTCACATAAGTCACATGATACGTAGTATAAAATAGAGTGGTATCCTTTTAAGAAAACCAAAACTCTACCTTTGTAAAATCAAGTAACAACATTATTTTCCAAGCGTCCAAGTTTGCCTAATTTCAAATGTTCACGTTTCTTATTTTAGAAAGGGTTAAAGTTCATAGCTTTATTCATTTAAGAATATAATTCTCTTTTAAACAATCGGAGAAACATAAACCTTATATGTGAGTAGGATATTCTTGTTTATAACAATCTTATTCTGACCGTGATCTAGGAAATATCATTTTGTCTCATCTTAGCTTCATGCGGATGAAGTTTCTCTTGGTTTTAATAATACTTAATTATTCAAAACATTTCCTTTTATTAACTTATTGCGGTGGTTTGTCGATACGTCACGATTTCCAAAATCGATGAAGCGTTCTTAAGTCGTTATACCTAACTTCCCGTAAAGCTAGTATAACTCTTAAGTTCTCAAAAACCAAGTATTACTTCTCTTTCAAAGCGATTTGAAATCTTTTGAAATCTTCAAGTTCTTTATAATCACACGTCAAGCGATTATAAACAAATCATTTACCTTTTAAAAACCACAAAGTGTTTTCTTATCTACATAAAGGTTATAACCAACTTCCCATAAAGCGGTTATAACACTTTATGTTTTAAACCCATCGAATACATTTAGCACGTATGCGTCTACCGTACTACATAGTTCACATATCATGCTAGAAGAGATAGGAAGAGGTTCGCATACCTCGCGACGATTATCGACTAATAGCAAAATGCTCAGTACCTCGGCCGTCGGCTCCTTAAGCCAAGTAGAGCGCCACACGTGAGTACTTGACTATAAGGCCACAAGGCGACATTAACATCTAGATCTTATCGTAGAACATTCTACAGAAAATTCGCGGCACTCCCCATGGCGGCGTAAATCTCTCCTCTATCGGAGGCTATCAAGCCAACCGGGGTTTATACATCTAACGACGGTACAATTCTACTCACGGTACTACTACCTGAAGTCTCATGTCTGATCTATGTAAAAGCAGTTCGATTCGATTCTTGGGCTTAAGTCGAGACATTGCCACAAGCTATGTTGATTATATATATATAGTATCTTGACTATAATTTCCTCTGACATGTAATATCCAATTACAATAGGGGACAAGATATTTACCTCGCTAAGCCCATAATTATCCAAGTATAAAGTCGATCTGGGCAATCGTTTAGCTCGACTCAGAAGCGCTCCAACCGCTCTAAACCACCCTTAAGTTCTAACCAACTCTTCACAATACTCCAAACGGACTATGGAGATTTTCCTAGGGTTTCGGTTTTGTATTGTGGGAAGTATAATAGTATTTACGGGCTTTTAAATGCAGTATAACCTTAGAATACAACAAGGTATACGGCTAAGGTAATTTGGGCATTATAACAATACTTGGAGAGTATTTCTATACCACAACAAGGGGTATTATCTGAAAACAACCTAGGCTTGGGGTACCCAGCAGCAACTCTAGGAGGGGGTGTCTACCCTCGGCCTACCAGCTAGGGGACTCTCGGCGAGGGGAGAGGGCTCTCGGCCAAGACACTACACTAAGGGGAAGGAAGAAGCTTTGAGACTTAGGCAATTTTGTGAATGAATTAGTCTTGAAGGGGTATTTATAGGTCAAGTGAAAGCCAACCAATGGCCAAGATTACACCAAGTGTTAGGCAAGTGTAGGGCCAAGATTCACCCGTGTGTACCTAGCCAACTTGCACACAAAATATCTACAAATATCTCCACTTGCATTCCCAGATCGTCAGTAGCCGCTTGCCCGCTGATGAGAGGGTGACAAGTGGCGCCCTCTCGTTTGTCCATAATGTTCCGTCTCTCGGAATAATCCGCAATAATAAGAAAAGACATAGCGGAATTTTCCCCTGCAAGTTATGAAAAGCGTTTAGTGAAACGACTCTAACGGGTGTTGTGCACAAATGCCCATTCGGCGAGCCACTGGCGGGGTGACACGTGTCGCCTCCTATTAACCCAAAATAAAACATCTTAGAAATATCCATAATGGCCAAAATCTAGAAAACAAAGTGGGCCCACCAGTAAATTTCTCAGTGGGCCCAGCGTGACCATTTCGAAATAAAATTCCATAATTCTCTAATATTCCGGAAGTCAGAATACCAAATCTGGAATCGATTCCGTTAACGAACCTTTTTCCTTCACAAAAACCGGAAACTTTTCCGTGGAAAAATCGCCTCTTTCTTCCTTTCCAATCTTTCTGTCGTATTCTCGTACGTACGTCCTCGCATACATACCCTAGAACTACGGGGTATAACATACATACCCTGGAACTACGGGCTATAACAATATAAGACATATGTTACTCAATTGTTTTAAAAGGGATTAAGACTATGAGTTATGAAACCTTTCTAAAATGAGAAACTTGCGCATTTGAAATTAGGCAAACTTGAACGTTTGGAAAATAATGTTGTTACTTGATTTTACAAAGGGAAGTGTTTTGGTTTACTTAAAAAGATAGTCACTCTATTTTTATACTGCGGGTATTGTGTGACTTTTGTGAAAGAAACTGATCCTTTAATAAGAGTTAATGTATGTAGTACTTTGGGGTTAAAACCCGGATTTGTTGTAATAAAATGTAAGTCTATGAGTTTGTTGAACTTGCCTAGGTTGGTTGTGATAGCCTTTGTTGTGCAAGTGTTGTATTTCTGTGTTACCGCGTCTCTCGTTGGAGGGCCGGTTATCTGGTTGATTGATGGACATACTGACACGATGGGTGGCCCACGAGTATGCTTCCACTAATCGATCCTTTTGGACATACTGACACGATGGGTGGCCCATGGGTATGCTTCCATTAGGAGTGTTATCTTGTTATTGGCTTGGACATACTGACACGATGGGTGGCCCACGGGTATGCTTCCATTCTGATTGTTATCTTGTTATTTGCTTTGGACATCACGACGATGGGTGGCCCGAGTATGCTTCCATTTCGATTGTTATCTGGATATTTCCTTTGGACATCCGACACGATGGGTGGCCCACGGTATCTTCCATTGGGATGGTTCCATGGCCGTACTTATACCGAGGTGAGATGCCGGGGCATGCGGCCGTTGTGCGGGTTAAATTCCCGGGTTATATTTGAGTGATGACTTCGAGGGCGTGAGTCCCTGACTTGACATGACTACTTTTATGTAGTGAATTGTAGTTTTGTTATCATACATGTCTCCTGTTTTTATATAGACTGTTATGATTTCATTCTGATATTTTGATTTCACATACTTGGTACTGTTGTCTTGACCTCCTTGAGGTGTGTTCGTCATGGTAGAGTACACGGTGTTGATCCTCGCTTTTAGGATCACGATTCGGCGTTAGGAAGCTCGTTTTCTCGGAGGCTTATCTTTGGTATGTTACCACGAGTTGTAGGTTCTTGTACATTCGGGGTATGGCGGGAGCCTGTCCGTCATGTTGTATAAAAAAACTCTTAGAAGTGCAGTAATCTTTATTGTGGGCAGGGTTTGTAAAAAGGATTAAACTGTTCGTTTTGAAAGAGTTGTATATATATATTTTATTGGAAGGTAACCATTTGGTTGGCCTGTTTTATGATCATATATCTTGTTTCTTGTTTATGTTTTTATTTCCGCTGATTTTCTCTGATGTTGTATCACTAGGGTGCCCGGGGTAAGGCACCAGTCACGGGCCCCGGTTCGGGTCGTGACAATTATCGACAATTAGCAAAACGCTCCAAAGTACTGTAACCCTGCTAGCCTTATCCACCCTCCAAGTAGAATATGCTACTCGTAGTACTTCAACCTATAAAGGCCACAAAACGTCTATCAACTTCTAGATCCCTTCGTAGAACATTTCTAAATACAAGGTTCCATATTCTACGGAAAATTGGCGTCTCCCATGACCACATAAATCTCCTCCTCTAACAAGGCGCTACGAGCCAACAACTCCAAAAGGGGGTTACGTCTAACGGGCGTGTACAACATTGCCCCACAATAATACTACAAGTCTGTAAATGAGTCAATGTAAATCTGTTCAATTCTTTATAAACATCCTTCAATATATCTTATACTCGATTCTAAATTACTACAATATGTAATATCCGATTACAATAGAGGCATAGATCATTACCTCGATAAGCCCAAAATTATCCAAGATTATAAGTCGATCTGAGCAGCGCTTAGCTCCGATTCCTTATGCTCCACCCGCTCAGAGCAACCCTTAGAATTTTCTAAACAACTTCTCTTCAAGATCGACTCAAGTGAAGAACACTTAGGCTCAAACTATGGCAAGTTTCGGCCAAGGTAAGGTTTCTAGGCTAGGGGTGTGCAATATTTTCCAACTCTTGGTACACAATCTTCCTAACACTCTAAGGAAGAACACTTAAAACTTTAAGAATTTTTGGACAACTTTAGCTCACAATTTCAGCCCATGGCGAGAGCTCATGAGGAAAGGGAGGAATTTTTCAAGACTTGGAAACTCTCTAAGTGTGGATGAAGAAGTCTTGCATTAAGGGGGGTATTTATAGAGAAATCAATGGCCAAGATCTAGGCAAGTGTATGGTGAAGATTGGGTCCAAGTGTGTGGGTAATTTGCCAACCAAATTTCCACCACAAAAATGGGACAAGTGGCTTTCCATTTGTCCCCCAAAAAAAACGTCCAAGTGTCCATGTGGTCCCCCTAATTTTTTGGCCAATGAGCCACGTGGGGTGCCATGTGTCGCCCCTACTCGTCAAAATATTTCATCTTAGAAAATATCGTAATGCCAAAAATTCGAAAATAAAGTGGGCCAGCAAGCAGTAAATTCCTCCAGTGGGCCCACGTGACCATTCGGAAATAAAATTCCATAATTCTCAAAAATTCCAAAAGTTCGAATACCAAATCTGGGAATCCAATTCCGCTTTAATGAACATTTTTCCTTCACAAAATCAGGAATCTTTTAAGTCGAAAAATCACGTCTTTCTTATTTCCGATTTTTGTGTCGTATTCTCGTGCGTCGTCCTCACATACATATCACGGAACTACGGGGTGTAACGGCGAGTCTATCTTGGAAAAACATCTACGCACCTGCAGTGATCAAACAAATCATCAATCACGGGAGGATATTTGTTCTTGATAGTTACCTTGTTGTTGCACATGTAATCAATACATCTGGCGTCCCGTCCTTCTTTTACAAATAACAGGCGCTCCCGGGGAGAAACACTAAGCTGATAAAGCCTTTTCGGCAAATCTTTGGTGGTCCTTGACTCTCTTAACTCGGCGGGTGCCGTTACGTATGGCGGAATAGATATCGGTCAGTGTGCGGCGCTAAATCGATGAAACTTAATCTCCCTCTCGGGAGGATACGGAAGCTTCGTGCGGGAATACGTCGGAAACTCTCTAACAGCGGAATTGGTGAAGGTCGGTATCTCACCTCGATGTCGAATACCAAACCAAATGGTAAATATACCGCCAGTACCATCTTATAGCCTTGAGGTAAGAAATAAACCTACCCGCCGGCGTCACGATATTCCTTCCACTCGATAGCAGGCTCGGGAAGCGGAACCGAACTAACCTCTCTCTACAGTCCACATTGGCATAGCAAGGCGCTAGCCAATCCATACCCATAATCACATCAAAGTCGGTCATATCCAACTCTATCAAGTCAGCTAGAGTCAAGACTATCTACGATCATTTGGGCGAGCCTTATATATCCGCTCGACTACCAAGCACCTACGGCGTAGCCTCAAAAGATTCTATGGACTGGGCTCTATCCCTATTCTACTAGCAATATGAGGATATATAGGACAAGGTAGAACTTGGGTCTATCAAGCATAAACATCACGACAAGCGACCAACAATGTACTGTGGCGATGCTCGGTGGCGCCTCACGATCTGGCGGTGGACATAACATAAATGCGGTTACGAGGACGTGGAGCTGGAACCACTGCCACGACCCTGCGCGGCTGCTGGACCGTGAACACCACGCCTCGGGCGCACAACTGCGAAGATGAAGACCCGACAAGCTGGGCCCGGTCGTGAGCCATAGCATTTCCGCGCCTGGTGGACAATCTCTCTTTAAATGGCCTGCATCCACAAAGTAACAAGCTCTGGATGAACACGACACCCCATAATGGCAATCACCACATCGACCACACCGAGGCATAGGTGGCCTCATCGGCGGAACTCTGGTCCTCTGAAACGAAGCCACGGATCCACTGTCTGCTCACGAATACTTTATGCGTCCGAAGATGGTGGAGGAGCGCTCTGGACCGGCGTGGTGCAAATGCAGTCTCTTCTTTGGGGTTGTCTACCCTAAAACTACGAGGACCTGCTTTGTCTGGCCTTATCACGACCCGTTCGGGGCAGTGGTAGTGCCTTACCCGGGCACCCAAGTAGACATACAACAGAGTAATCAGCGGAAAATAAAACAAAACATGAAACAAAATGAAGTGAGAAACAGTTTAACTGAGAAAAATTGCCCTTCGACATATATATAATAAACTTGAACGACGATTTACATCCACTTTTACAAACTGCGCCTGCGATTACTACGGACCTCTAAGAATGATATAACAACAATGGCGGGATAGGGCCCGTACCACGAATGTAAGTACTCTGGCGATAGGGACTATACGTGATAAGCCTCGGAGAAAGCGGAGCTTCCCAACTGAGCGTGACCTATGAGCGAGGATCAACAACGGTGTACCTCTACGCATGCGGCATGAGCGGCCCCGAAGAAGATCTACAACGAAGTATGTGGCGAAAATCGTAAATGAAATCATAGTAGTCTATATAAAGCGGAGACATGTATGATAACCAAACTACGATTCCTGATAAATAGCGATCATGTCAAGTCGGGGACTCACGCCTCAAAGTATCACTCAAATATAACTATGGGTCTCGTACCCACAACATTAATCATGCGTGGAATACGCCCATCTTGGCGATCATGATATAAAAGCACCAGGAACACATATGAACACGAGGTCCCGCGTGTCATAATAAAACCGTGCGGGGTAAATGCGAAGGCATAGCCGACTACTAAAACCCACAGTACCAACAATGTCATAAAACTGTATCACAAGGTCTTTCTGGACCGCCACATGATCGAAGCTGGCCACTCGCCCACAATATCAAATGTGCGCGTCTAATCCTGGAACTTCCGCGACTCGCGTAGGCCGCACGTAGGCGCGTGAGGTATTTCCGCGAGGGTAGCTACTCACCGGCGTCGTCACGGACTCGCGATCCGCGTAGCCACGTAGATCGCGTAGCCCACATGGGCCGCACGCTAACACGGAACTCGTAGCTCGCGCATAGGTCCCCTGGACCCGCGTAGGTATTCTCGAATCATAGTCCCCGGCACGAGGTATACCCGCGTCGGAGGCGACAACCCCGGTATAACATGTCGAGGGTGAGTGGTGCAATACTAACATAGCGGCGTGCCGTTAAACAACATAAGCACAAGGGAAACCCCTTTACACAAACATCACAAGACACTAGCACACGTAGCATCCTAACATGTTTACTTATCAAATCAACAAGAAAGTATTACAAGGCTATCACAAACCAACATAGTCAAGTTATTCACACAAGGTACTTAATACATTATCTCTAAAAAAAATATTTTGTTTCTTTCACAAGAGTCACACGATACCCGTAGTATTAAAATAGAGTGACTATCTCTTTAAGTAAACCAAAACACTTCCCTTTGTAAAATCAAGTAACAACATTCTTTTCCAAACGTTCAAGTTTGCCTAATTTCAAATGCTCAAGTTTCTCATTTCGAAAGGTTTCGTAGTTCATAGTCTTAATCACTTAATAATATAATTTTCTTTTAAAACAGTTTGAGAAACATATGCCTTATGTGTGAGTAGGTTATTCTTGTTCATAAAAATCTTATTAAAGCAGCCATGATCTAGGAAATGTAATATCATTTTGTCTTATCTTAGCTTCTATGCAGATGGAGGTTTCTACTGGTTTTAATAATACTTAATTTGTCAATACGTTTCCCTTTATTAAGCTGCGATGGTTTGTTCAATACTTATTCTCATTTAAATCAATATAACATTATTCCTTTTAAAACTCGATTACCCATTTCTCATAAAGCGGTTTCACAACTTTTTAATACAAACCAAGTCATTACTAATTCACGCAAGTCATTTATCTTTTAAAACCACCACCATTCCTTTACCCACGTAAAGTTGTTATAACAAACTTCCCGTAAAGCCGTTATAACACTTTATGTTGTAAACTAACTAAATTCACTTAACACGTATGCGTCTACCGTACTACATAGTTCACAACATATCATGCTAGAAAAGATAGGAAGAGGTTCACATACCTCGCGGCGATTATCGACAATTAGCAAAGCGCTCAGAAATACTATAACCTTGCTGGCCTTTTCCACCGCCCGAGTAGAATCGCTACTTGTAGTACTTTAACCTATAATGGCCATAAAGCGTCTATCAACTTCTAGATCACGTAGAATATTCTAAATACAAGATTCCTTATTCTCTGAGAAAATTGGCACCTCCCCGCAACCACGTAAATCTCCTCTTCTACTCGGGCGCTACGGGCCAACAACTCCCCTGGGGGAGGGTTACACGTCTAACAGGAAGTGTACAATTCTTCTTCACCATAATACTACACAAGTCTCACGTAAATACAATCCAATGTAAATACAGTCAATCCTTTATAATAATCCTTCCAATATATCTTATACTCGATTCTAAATTACTACGATATGTAATATCCAATTATAATAGGGGACGTAGATCATTACCTCGATAAGCCCAAAATTATCCAAGTTTATAAGTCGATCTGAGCAGCGTTTGGCTCCAAATCCATACGCTCCAACCGCTCCAAGCAACCCCTTAGAAGTTTCTAAACAACTTCTCTAAACACTTCACAAGCTAGGAAGATTTTTCTAGGGTTTCACTTTGCGACTAATGGAATAAGTAGTATTTCCGGGCTCCTAGTATTGAAATATTTTGGAATACAACTAGGGATACTAGGATAAGGTATTTGGGATTATACAATAATACTCAAAGTATTTTCTACACATGTGGGGGAGGGTGGACGAAAACTACTCAAGGGAGGGGATATTTTTGCCTTGGAAAGTCTTTAAGTGGATGAATATTATGTCTTGCACTATGGGGTATTTATAGAAGACTCAAGGGCCAAGATCAATGTAAGTGTATGGTCAAGATTGGGCCATGTGTGTGTGGGTCCCACCACACCACATGGCCAACGAAAACTCTCAGTGTCGTGGCCGTTTCGGCGAGACATGATGGCTAGCCACTTGTCCCACCAATTTCGGCCCACATGGACACTCAAAGGGGGTGACACGTGTCGCCCCCTTACTCGCCCAAAATATTTCGTTTTCCGAAAATATCCAAAATACCGAAAATCTCAAAAACAAAGAGGGCCCCACAAAACCGTAAATTTCTCCCGTAGGCCCCACGTGACCATTTCTGAAAATAAAATCTCATAATTCTAATATAAATCAAGAAGTCCAAATACCAAATCTGGGAATCCAATTCGCACTAACGAACCTTTTTCCTTCACAAAACCCGGAAACTTTTCCGTCGAAAAATCACACCTTTCTTTCTTTCCAAAATTTATGTCGTATTCTCAAATGCGTCGTCCCACATACATACCACGGAACTACGGGTATAACATTCTTCCCCAGAAACATTCGTCGAATGTTCCATCTAAGTCTCCAAAACATACTGCGTAGGTATAGTTTTCACTACTATACTTACGAAACCAATCATACCACGCTTTGGCCAAAAAATAACATCTGGCGCCCAAATACTTAAATCCAAGTCCACGAGGAATCACCTCTAAGATGTAAAGCGATACTAACTCGTTCCTTGTCAAAGGATACTCCGCCAGCGTCTTACCTCACAAAGAAATGATCACTTCCATCTCTCAGACTGTTCACTTTCCTTTCTCGTCGTACCCTTCTCGAACATTCGAACTCTTTCTAGTACACGTACCATACCTCAGTCGTCACTTCAGTTTCCAAAAATCTTTGGAGTCACTACCTCCAAACTTGGTCATCTTACTAGCCTCGAATTTCTTGAGGCCATTCCGGCCTTCACGATCGATTCGATCGAACACGTCCGAACTCATACGATGGTTACCTAATCTTGGGCCTAGCACCCTCGTGACCCTAACACAAAGCGGGACCACCACAAATTGACCCCACCCCAGCCGGGCTGCGGGTTGACCGCGCAACCTTGCCTCGGCACCCGTTTCGCACTAAGCTCTTGTTCCCGGTCGGAACAATCTCACTAATCAAGTCGCGAAAACTGGTGGTCTTCTTAGCTCACTACCTCTTATAATTCAAACCACTCGGGACATATCACACAATCTTACCCGCGTATACTATGCACTCCAACAAAGGTCAATCGTAAACAAAATCTTTTACTCAAGACGGCCTCGCATCTAAGGTCTCCACGTATAATATTCTAAGGTTCACACCTTCCATGACCCCAAACTTACCTCTTGACTAATCATGTTCTCTAAATCACTCTTAACACAATGCTATCCGTATAGCACTTCACACGTACCACCATAACAACATAAACAAGTCTCTTGGGGCTAAAGATATCTTTACACCTCTTGCCTCACTTTCCACTTTGTCGTTCTAATCATAATCACGCCTGCAGTGCCTAGCTCTATAAGGCGATGAACGACCACCGATCCAGAAATTTGAGTCTCTGCATCTGTGCTACCTGCAGTCGGACAAACTCTCACCAAATGGCCTGTTGGCCATGGCATACAAGTTGTCGAGCGATGCGACACTCCCATAATGGAGTCTATTACAATGGCCCACAGCGAGATAGGGGTGACCTCATCGACTAACACCCCCTTCTAGAACAAGCTGAACCATGGCCCGGCCGGTGGGTGAGTCATCCCTCTTGTATCCCTCCTGCTTGGACATCCTCCCATCACATGGCCACGGCGGTGCAAGTATAAAAATCTCCCAAATTAGCCACGACACCACGAGGATCATCCTCGACTCTCTATCCATAGAACTCGCGAACTCTGACTCAAGAAATCCCGAAGTCTCAGACTATCGGATCTAGGGTGAATCACTGGTACTGTCGGAACCACCGGCTCCCGTCCTTCCTCATATCTTGCCACGATCCTAGCTAGTAACTGGGCCATCTCTTGAACTCATATCCTCGGTTCCTGATCGTGGAACTGGAGGCTCAGGTATTATGGCCTCCGTAGAAACTGTTGCCGCTCTAAACTCTGCTGGGGCTAGCGGCGTCATTTAAACTCGTCGTCTGAAGTACTATCTCAGGTAATGACCAGGCCTGTACCCTCGCAACCCTCTGTGTTCAACTCGTAGCTCCCTCTGCTGCCTTGCCCATCTGGGCCCTGGTTGCCTTTCGCAGAGGCATAACTGGTACATACGAATACGTCAGGAGTCCAATTTATAACACGGCTCTAAGGCACGATCTCGGTGAGAAGAATAGAAACCAATCCTAAATATCCATAGCCTCACGATTATAGGTGTGGTGCACAACACGCGATAATCAAGACTCTACTAGATACGATGCGTAGACACTTTCAGGATTAAGCGCTCGATACCACTTTTGTCACGACCGTTCGGGGCCCATGGTAGTGCCTTACGGGCACCCAGTAGACATACATCGAGTAATCGTGGAAAATAAAACAAAACATGAAACAAAATGAAGTGAGAAAGCAGTTTAAGCGAGAAAAATTGCCGCCCGGCATATATATAATAAACTTGAACGACGATTTACATCCTTTACAAACTACGCCCACGGTACTACAGACCTCTAAGAATGATATAACAACAATGGCGGGACAGGGCCCCGAACGTAAGTACCTACAACGACAGGGGACTATACCACTGATAAGCCTCCGGAGAAACGGAGCTTCCCAAATGCTGAACTGTGACCCTATGAGCGAGGATCAACACTGGTGTACCTACTGCGGCATGAGCGGCCCCGAAGAAGTCGATTAACAGTACCAAGTATGTGGCGAAAATCTGTAAATGAAATCATTGTAGTCTATATAAAGCAGGAGACATGTATGATAACCAAACTACAGTTCACAATAAATAAGCAGTCATGTCAAGTCAGGGACTCACGCCCTCATAGTATCATTCAAATATAACTATGGGTCTCATGCCCACAACATTAATCATGCCCGTGGAATACCTTCCCATCGCTGTGATGATCATGATATAAAAGCACCAAGGAACACATATGAACACGAGTCCCACGTGTCATAATAAAACCGTCTGGGGTAAATGCGAAGGCATAGCCACTACTAAAACCACGGTACCAACAATGTCATAAAAGCGTATCACAAGGTCTTTCTAGACCGCCACATGATCGGCGGCCACTCGCGCGATATCAAATGTGCGCGTCTAATCCTGGAACTTCCGCGACTCGCATAGGCCACACACGTAGGCGCGTGAGGTATTTCCGCGTCGGGTAGCTACTCCCGGCGTCGTCACTGGACTCGCGATCCGCGTGGCCGCATAGATCGCGTGGCCACATAGACCGCACACTAACACGGAACTCTCGTAGCTCCGCATAGGTCCCTGGACCCGCGTGGTATTCTCGAATCATAGTCCCCGGTGCACGAGGTATACCCGCGTCGGAGGCGACAACCCCGGTATAACATGTCAAGGGGTGAGTGGTGCAATACTAACATAACGGCGTACCGTTAAACAACATAAGCACAACAAGGGAAACCCCTTTACACAAACATCACAAGACACTAGCACACGTAGCATCCTAACATGTTTACTTATCAAATCAACAAGAAAGTATTACAAGGCTATCACAAACCAACATAGTCAAGTTATTCACACAAGGTACTTCATACATTATCTCTAAAAAAAATATTCTGTTTCTTTCACAAGAGTCACACGATACCCGTAGTATTAAAATAGAGTGACTATATTTTTAAGTAAACCAAAACACTTCCCTTTGTAAAATCAAGTAACAACATTCTTTTCCAAACGTTCAAGTTTGCCTAATTTCAAATGCTCAAGTTTCTCATTTCGAAAGGTTTCGTAGTTCATAGTCTTAATCACTTAATAATATAATTCTCTTTTAAAATAGTTTGAGAAACATATGCCTTATGTGTGAGTAGGTTATTCTTGTTCATAACAATCTTATTAAAGAAACCATGATCTAGGAAATGTAATATCATTTTGTCTTATCTTAGCTTCTATGCAGATGGAGGTTTCTACTGGTTTTAATAATACTTAATTTGTCAATACATTTCCCTTTATTAGCGCTGCAGTGGTTTGTTCAATACTTATTCTCATTTCCGAAATCAATATAACATTATTCCTTTTAAAACTCCAATTACCCATTTCTCATTAAAGCGGTTTCACAACTTTTTAACACAAACCAAGTCATTACTAATTCACACCAAGTCATTTATCTTTTAAAAACCACCAACCATTCCTTTACCCACATAAAGTTGTTATAACAAACTTCCCATAAAGCCGTTATAACACTTTATGTTGTAAACCAACTAAATTCACTTAACACGTATCGTCTACCGTACTACATAGTTCACAACATATCATGCTAGAAAAGATAGGAAGAGGTTCACATACCTCGCGACGATTATCGACGATTAGCAAAGCGCTCAGAAATACTATAACGCGCTAGCCTTTTCCACCCTTCAAGTAGAATCGCTACTTGTAGTACTTTAACCTATAATGGCCATAAAGCGTCTATCAACTTCTAGATCACTGTAGAATATTCTAAATACAAGATTCCTTATTCTCTGAGAAAATTCGCGACCTCCCCGCCATGACCACATAAATCTCTCTTCTACTCGGGCGCTACCAGGCCAACAACTCCCAGGGGGGAGGGTTACACGTCTAACCGGACGTGTACAATTCTACTTCACAATAATACTACACAAGTCTACTGTAAATACAATCCAATGTAAATACAGGTCAATCCTTTATAATAATCCTTCCAATATATCTTATACTCAATTCTAAATTACTACAATATGTAATATCCAATTACAATAGGGGGACATAGATCATTACCTCGATAAGCCCAAAATTATCCAAGTTTATAAGTCGATCCTGAGCAACGTTTAGCTCCAAATCCTTACGCTCCAACCCGCTCCAAGCAACCCTTAGAAGTTTCTAAACAACTTCTCTAAACACTTCAACCAAGCTAGGAAGATTTTTCTAGGGTTTCACTTTGCGACTAATGGAATAAGTAGTATTTCCGGGCTCCTAGTATTGAAATATTTTGGAATACAACTAGGGATACTAGGATAAGGTATTTGGGATTATACAATAATACTCAAAGTATTTTCTACACATGTGGGGGAGGGTGGACGAAAACTACTCATGGGAGGGGATATTTTTGCCTTGGAAAGTCTTTAAGTGGATGAATATTATGTCTTGCACTATGGGGTATTTATAGAAGACTCAAGGGCCAAGATCAATGTAAGTGTATGGTCAATATTGGGCCATGTGTGTGTGGGTCCCACCACCACATGGCAACGAAAACTCTCAGTGTCATGGCCATTTCGGCGAGGGAATGATGGCTAGCTTGTCCACCATTCGGCCACATGGCCACTCAAGGGTGACACATGTCGCCCTTACTACTCAAAATATTTCGTCTTAGAAAATATCCAAAATACCGAAAATCTCAAAAACAAAGCGGGCCCACAAAACCAGTAAATTTCTCCGTGGGCCCACGTGACCATTTCCAAAATAAAATCCCATAATTCTAATATAAACCAAGAAGTCCAAATACCAAATCTGGGAATCAATTCCACTAACGAACCTTTTTCCTTCACAAAACCGGAAACTTTTAGTCGAAAAATCACACCTTTCTTTCTTTCCAAAATTTACATGCGTATTCGTGCGTCGTCCCCACATACCACGGAACTACGGGTATAACAACCTCTTCTGGCGATGCACATCGATCCGTCGGCCCCTGCGTTCCTCACACCAAAGTGCATATGCCTGCATGCGGGCAATGTCCATGCCCGGCTGAAGAGCCACTCCCGTGCAACTCTTGGCCAAGTGATCGAGTCTGTGACATAGCGGTGCACCTGTCCTCCATGTGCGCTACCAGCGAGCACATACCGAGCCAATGAGTCAAACTCCACGTTGTATTCGGACCGTCCGCCCACTCTGTCTCGATGTCAAAAATTTATCGGCGAGCCTCGCCATCTGCGGAGGCAAGAAATGGCCAAATAACGCCTCGAAGTCTTCCCCAAAGCAGGTGAGCGCATGCTCCCCGGGATAGTTCCATGAATCATACCAATCAGCTGCGGTGTCCGGCCGATGCGAACCTAGTACCACCGACTCGGTCTCGAAGCCCCGATCACCTCAAGATCCAGAATCGTCGGATAAACTCACGAGATCATCCTCGTGCCTCGACCATAAAACTCTAGTGGCTGCAACTCAAAAGTCCTCGGTCTCAAGCTAGCGACTCTGTCTTTGAACTACGGTGCGGCCGGAGCTGCTGTCTCCGGCTATCCTCATGTATCGCCACGATCACGGCTAATGGCGCCGTCTCCTTGTAGCCCATATCCTGCGCCCAGGCTGGGTGGAGGCTCAGTGCGCGGTCTCGATGGCCGCTGCTGCCTCGGACTCTCTTGGGGTTGGCGGCGTTGTAGAACTTCGCCGTCCAAACACCTCATCCAGTAAGGGTGGGCACGTGCCACAGTAACCCTCGGTTCCCTACTAGTAGTTCCTCTCTTGCCTTGCCGCCATACGGGCGCGGTTGCCTTGCGTGGAGGCATAAGCGTCTGAGAAAAATATGTCGGAGGAAATTCAACCTATAACACGGCTCTATTGCACGATCTTAGAGTGAAAGAATGGAAACCAATCCTAAATATCCTGCAGCCTCACGATTATAGATGTGGTGCCTGACACCGATAATCAAGACTACTACTAGATACGGCACTGTAGACCCTTTCCGAGGATTAAGCGCTCACGATACCACTTTTGTCACGCGACCAGGCCGGATCAGTGGCCGGTGCCTTAACCGGGCACCGCGGACACAACATCAGAGAAAGTACTCATAATAAACAACCATAATGATATAAATAGTCTAGCCCAAAATGGCTACCCCAAAAGTACATAAAACCGAACGGTTACATCCTTAAACAAACCAAGTTATGACAAGACTACAGGCCTCTAAGAAGGAGTAACACTATGACGGGACAGGGCCCCGTCATGCCCCTGAATGTACAAAACATCAACAACACCAGGGAGAACCATACCAAAAGTCGAGCCTCCGAAGAAATGGAGCTCCTGACACCTGAGTAAGAGATCCTAGGAATGAGGATCTACCACCTGCTTTCCCTTACCTGCGGCATGAACGCAGCCCCCGAGGAATGCGTCAGTACACAACGTACCAAGTATGTAAAAACTGGAAAATACTGTAGTAATATCATAAGTCAAAAATAAGCCGGAGTCATAGATAAAAATCAATTTCCTTGCACTGTGCCTTACTAACAATGAGAGTAACAAGTATAAAACTTATAGCATAAAAATAGGAGGCTCACGATCAAAACAGGGTACCTCGCCCGTAGTATCATTAAGCAATCCTACTCCTGGGACTATTTCACCCGCATGGGTCCTGTGGACCCGCATGAGGTCATCCGCCTCGTCATGGGACTATTTCACCCGCATGGGACTATTTCACCCGCATGGATCCTGTGGACCCGCATGAGTACCATCGCCGTACTCGCATGGGACTATTTCACCCGCATGGATCCTGTGGTCCGGATCCGCATGAGTGCAAGCGCGGTTATCGCATCATGGGTAGCAAATCCATGGCATAACTTATAAACCGGTGTCTAACCCTTAATAATATAAATATATAACATAGCTCATCCGGCTATCATACATAACATAAGCACTACCGGCCTATCATATCATACATAAGCACTACCTGGCCTATCATATCACAACATAAGCACTAGTCTATCATATCACAACATAAGCACTACCGCTATCATAACATAAGCAAGTTAAGAAATCCCTACTAACTTATTAACATTATTAATATATCCTCTCATTTTAGTATCCTAAGGCACTAACATGTCTTTTAATAGAAAATCAGGAATTCAACCCAAGTACCATGTACTTTAACTTTTAAGAAATAATTCTTTTATAAAAACTCCAAGATACTAATCACCATAGTATCAAGTTACGATTTCTTTCAAGACAAGTCACATTTCCTTTTAGAAATATAATAGGCTTCTAAATCAATTGACTTCATTTCCTTTAAAACCTTAGGCAACCAATGCCTAAAAATCAATTCACCTTTCTTAGTTTCAAATCCTTTACCCGTACTTGTTTTAATTAGAGTAAACCTTTCTTTGTGAACCTTTCAAGAAAATTAATATAACCAACTTCCCATAAAGTCATTATATTAGTGTTATCCCTTTGTCAAATACATTTTCCCTAAATCCAAGGGACTTATACTTTTGAAATGACACAAGTAGCATATACTTTTAAAACAAGTGAAAGATATCAAATCTTGTACGTCTACCGTACTACATAGGTACAACTACTCATGCTCAAGAGATAGGAAAGTTCCACATACCTCTTTGGTCAATCCACTTGCTAAGCTCAACTACATGAAGTAATATTTCAACCTATAATAATCATGATACGTTTGTTAACCTCTAATCTCAAAGTAGAACAATCCAAGTTCAAAGTCACTAAATTCTATGGAAAATTAGGCAGCATTTCCTTTGTTTCTACTCACTTTGCCACCTTTCTCAAGGTCGAATTTATCATCCAAACACCACATTTAAGGCTCAACAATCCAACATTTCAAAGGGGATTACACACCTAAACTTGGGTGTGTAAAATTCTGCCCCATAAGGTACAACAATTCTCTTAACAATTCTAAGGTAGTTTTTTGGCTACAACATGCTCATAATATCTTCTTAACCAATTCTTGCATATCCAAACCACATTTCTTGCATGCAATGACTCTAAGAGCATTATTTACTACCACAAGTTCTTTCTTCTTAACATGTAACACTAGAAACTAATTCTAAAGGAAGAAATGTTACCTTAAAGTTTTAGCCAAACTTATTCCAAATATTTTGCTAGCTTCCTTGCCAAGAACACCACCACAACAACACCAACAAGCTAGCCACAAGCTTCCTTCTTGTTCTTAACTTTTCAGATTTTTCCTAAGGCTAGAATTTCCTTTGGAAATGTAGAGAGAAGGAGGAGCTAATTTTTAGAGAGAGGGAGAGGTTTGAAAGATGACCAAGTCTTCAAGACTTGGTCAATATAAGACATGCAAGAAAAATCAGATGGGGGGACACTTATGTCACCCTCATGGCCTTTAAAGAAATCGGACTTTCTAAGTTTTTCGCCCAAAATCCCGCCTCGGCGCCTTGCTGAAACCTCATGACCTCTCTAAACTTTCAGCGCCCGGCTGCGTCTGGCGCGGCTGCAACCGAGACCCTTCAGTACTTTGGCGCGCGGCTGCATCGGCGCGGCGGCCGCGCTGTCGAAACACATTTACGTCACTACGCCCGAACTTGTAACTCATAACTTTCTACTCGGCGTCCTATCGGCCGAATGGTTGGTTGCGTTGGAATCTAGACTCCACGAACTACGCCTAGGCCTTGAAACACTTAGGAACTCTCAATGTACCGGGTCATAACCCGCCTCAAAGTTGACTAAAACCGTGCGGAACAATCGTCAACCTATCCTTAGAAAATTTTAAGTCTTACATGCTTTAAATGCGCTCTGCATCGTAGGGTCGAACTACGGTATAACAGGAATGTATTATCATTATGGAAATTTACTTGTGCGGTTTGGTCATGTGGGGCCACAGAAATTTCGTTTTGTGGGGCCACGAGGTGTCACGCCCGAACCCGGGCGTGGTGGTGCCTACTACAGGCACCCTTCTACTAACAACACAAGTAAAGCTGCGAAAATTAAATAACACCTCTTTTTTTTTTTAAAACCAACATACGTCTGAGGGCAAAGCGGATAAGGCTCCATATAATATACATACTCGAAGACACTACTGCGTACATGAGTCCAATCCACGTATGAATACGGACCTCTAAGAGTTTCTTGAAATATGGCGGGACAAGGCCCATTGTACCCATGCCGTACAAAAGCACATGCTTGAAGGAACTATACAAAAAGACAAACTCACGAGCAGAGGAGCTATCCAAAACTCGAGCGGTCCTACACTGCGAGATCACCAAGCTGCATTACCTAAACTGCGGCGTGAATGCAGCCGAAGGAGGTCGATCTGAAGAATGTACCAAGTATGTGAAGCGATGAAATGCTTGTAATGAAATCATAATGATCTAAACAAAGCGAGAGACATGTATGATAAGCCAACCTACGATCATAATACATAGCGATCATATCAAGTCGGGGCGCGTGCCTCAAAGTCACTACTCAAATATAACTATGGGTCTCGCCCGTAATATCAACCATGCGTGGAATCCTTTCTCACTGCCGCGATCCGTGATATAACAATATCCTCGTGGTCGCGTGCCGAAATCCCACATCGTATAAGCATGAACATGGGGTAATACAAACAAATCAGGAATCTAACGCTCACGGTCACGTGCCGGAATCCCACATCGTATAAGCATGTCCAGAGTATCCCTCGTGGTCGCGTGCCGGAATCACATCGTATAAGCATGACCATGGGGTAATACAAACAAATCAGGAATCTAACCGCTCGGTCACGTGCCGGAATCCCGTCGTATAAGCATGTCGAGTATCCCTGGTCGCGTGCCGGAATCCCACATCGTATAAGCATGACCGTGGGGTAATACAAACAAATCAGGAATCTAACGCTCTGGTCACGTGCCGGAATCCCACATCGTATAAGCATGTCCAGAGTATCCTCGTGGTCGCGTGCCGGAATCATCGTATAAGCATGACCGTGGGGTAACACAAATAATGGAAGCATGCGTGGAATCCACTCATGCATGCGTCGAGTAAACTTACAACAAGGCGGCCACTCCAACCAGAAGTCGCGGCGTTATAAAACATAATACTTGTACTCGAATGCTATCACCCGGACACGTTGGAAATTCTCAATTAAACAAGCCAAAGTACTTATCAAGGCACACATAGAATAATTCTCAATTAAACAAGCCAAAGTACTTATCAAGGCATACATAGAATAATTCTCAATTAAACAAGCCAAAATCTTGTCACGACCGAACCGGGCGTGACTAGTGCCTACCTCGGGCACCAGTAGACATACATCAGTAATCGTGGAACATAAAACAAGACATGAAATATCAAGAAGTGTAAAGCAGTTATCTGAGAAAATTTGCCTTTGGCATAATATATAAAACTTAAATCGAGCGATTTACATCCCTTTTACAACTCGCCAAACAATACTCTGGACCTCAAGAGTGGCATGACAACAATGGCGGGACGGGGCCCGCCATACCACGAATATGGCACCTACAACAACGGGGACTATACGGCTGATAAGCCTCGGAGAAAGCGGAGCTTCCCAACGTTGAGCGTGACCACGAGAGCTAGGATCGGCGGCGGTGTACCTCTACTGCGACATGAGCGGCCCCGAAGGAGTCGATCTGCAACAGTACCAAGTATGTGGCGAAAAATCGTAAATGAAATCATAGTAGTCTATATAAAACATGAGACATGTATGATAAGCAAACTACAGTTCACAATAAATAAGCAGTCATGTAAAGTCAGGGACTCAAGCCCTCAAAGTCATCACTCAAATATCACTATGGGTCTCACGCCCATAACATCAATCATGCGTGGAATACCTTCCTCCTGCCGCGATCTATGATATAAAAGTACCAGGAACACATGAACACGAGTCCACTGTGTCATAATAAAGCATGCGGGGGTAAATGCGAAGGCATGGCGACTACTAAAACCCACAGTACCAGCAGGTCATAAAGCGTATCATGAGATCTGTCTAGGCCGTCACATGATCAAAGGCGCCACTCGCCATGATATCTAATGTGCCGCGTCTAGCCTGGAACTTCCGCGACCGCGTGCCAACCTCATAGGCGCGTGAGGTATTCCGCGTCGGTAGCTACTCCCGGCATCCGCACGGACTGATCCGCGTAGCGCATGGCCGCGTGACCATAAAGACCGCCACTAACACGGAGCTCTGTAACGACCCGTTCGGGGCGTTCGCAGTGCCTTATCCGGGCACCCTAGTGATACAACATCGAGAGAAAACAGCGGAAAATAAAACATGAGTCATGAAACAAGAGATATAATAATAAGCAGGCCAACCAAGCGGTTGCCTTGGTATATACATAAAACACGAGCAGTTTAATCCTTTACAACCACCCACAGCGATGCTACAAACCTCTAAGATTTACAACGACTATGACGGGACGGGGCCCGCCATACCACGAATGTACAAGAACCTACAACTCGAGAAACACATGCAAAAGATAAGCCTCAGAAAGCGGAGCTTCCCAATCTGTTGGTGTGATCCTAGGCGGGGATCACGGCCGATGTACCTCTACTGCGGCATGACGGCCCCAGAGAGTCGATCTGGTACCAAGTATGTGAAAGCGTAAAAGATCTTGTAATGAAATCATACTAGTCTATATAAAGCGGGAGACATGTATGATAGCAAACTCTGATTCACAACATAAGCGATCATGTCGATCGAGGACTCACGCCTCAGTCATCACTCAAATATAACTATGGGTCTCACGCCCACAACATCAATCATGTTCGCGTCGGCGCGTGCCGGAGTGCATCGGTGTAGACATGTCCATGATGCAACAATAATACCAATGCCCGGCCACATGCCCGGAATTCTACCTCGGTGTAGACGCGTCCATGTGACATCAACAATAATATCTTTGGGTGATCAACCTGCCGCGTGCCACGTGCCGGAATTCTACCTCGGTGTAGACGTGTCCGTGTAACCACAATAACAATATATCGGGTAATCAACCCGGCGCATGCGCGTGCCGGTCTGCGTCGGTGTAGACATGTCCATGTGACATCAACAACAAGGCGATAATCAAAATGGAAACATACGTGGAATTCTCCATCACCGCCCGCGTCAGTAAGTTCTCGACAAGTCGACCAGCTCTATCGAGAGGCGGTAACGCGAAATACCACACTTGCACAACAAAGGCTATCATCACAAGCATAGGCAAGTTTCACAACAACAAGCATAGGCAAGTTTCACAACAACAAGCATAGGCAAGTTTCACACAACTCAAAGTACTTTCATTTTATGCCAAAGTCGGGTTTTTAACCCCAAAGTACTACATCGTTAAGTTCTTTTAAAGAGATCCATTTCTTTTATAAAAGTCACCCGATACGTAGTATTAGAATGACCAACCCACCTTCCTTTTCAAAACCAAGTAACAACATTCTTTTCCTAAGTTCGGTTTGCCTAGTTTGATTACTCGAAGCTTCTCATTTTCAAATGGTTTCATAGTTCCCAAACTTAATCACTTGATTCCTTTTTAGAACAATTGAGTAACATATGTCATATATGTGAGTAGTTTATTCTTGTTTATAACGATCTTATTACAGCAGCCATGATCTAGAAAATGTAATATCATTTTGTCTTATCTTAGCTTCTATGCAGATGGAGGTTTTGTTATACCCCGTATTTCCAGAGTATGTACGTGTGGACGTACGTACGAATTTTGAGCCTTAAGTTAGGCATGTTTCGAAATTTTGGGCACAAGTGCCGATTAGAGTCGTTTTTACGGCGGAGCGTTTCCACGACTTTCGTAGAAAATTCGGCTATGTCATTTATAATTTTTGCGGATTTTTCAGAGGCGAAACATTTTGGACCAGCGGGAGGGTGACATGTCACCCCACATTATTAGCAAGTGGAGGACTTGGGCGATTGGGCGTCAAGAGGATCGGTTGGCCTTGGCCGATTGGTCCCTTGAATTGTGCCTTGTTTTGGCCTTGTTTTGTGGAGTGTTTTGTGGAGTGTTTTGTGGAGTAGGGTTAGGGTGCACTTGGCTTGATCTTGGCCTTACACTTGCCTTGCACATGGCTTGATCTTGGCCATTGGTTGGCTTTTGGTTTTGCTATAAATACCCGCAAGTGTGAAGACTTCATCCATTCAAAAACTTCCAAGTCTTGAAACCCTCTCCTCCCTTCTTGTTGTGCTAGCCAGAGCTTCCCCTCCTCCCTTTTCGTGAGGCCTTGTGGCGAGAGCACACCCTCCCTTTGTGGTACCTTGGCCGTGGGGTACCACACTGCTAGTTGTCTTCGTATAATACCCTTGTTGTGGTATAGAAATACTCTCTAATATTGTTATAATGTCCAAATACCTTGGCCCAAATACCTTGTAGTATTCCCAAGGTTACACTTACAAAGCCAGAAAATACGATTATACTTCCTTTAGCCAAAGCGAAACCACTAAGGAAATCTTCACCGTTGTTGAAGTTGTAAGTAGAAGTTAGTTAGAACTTCTAAGGGTTGTTTGGGCGCTCGGAGTAGGAGCTAAGCGTTGCTCGGGATCGACTTTATACTTGGATAATTTTGGGCTTATCGAGGTAAACACTCTTGTCCTTCTATTGTAATTGGAAATTACATGTTTGAATATATAGTCAGTATACTATATATAGAACTATACTTAATCTTTGTGGCAATGTCTTTTGACTTAAGCTGAAGAATTAAGCCCAGGCTGACTGTAATTACATGGGGCGTATTCTGATGAACTTGTGTAGTATTCTTGTGTAGTAGATTTGTACACGTCAGGTTAGGCGTGTAAAACCCCACTGGTTGGCTTGGTAGCCGGCCTCGATAGAGAAGGAGATTTGCTTGTTGTGGCGGGAGAGTCTTTGCCGAATTTTACGTAGACTATGGAGCGTTGAGATCTAGATGTTAATAAGCGCGCGTGGCCTTATAGGTTGAAGTACTACGTGTGGAGTGATCGGCAGCTTAGGAGTAGCCGGTTTGAAGGTACTTGGGCGTTTTGCTATTAGTCGACAATCGTCGCGAGGTATGTGAACCTCTTCCTATCTCTTCTAGCATGATATGTGTGAACTATGTAAATGCGGTGAGGCGTGCATGTGTTAGCGTGTTTGATTGTTCTTAACACATAAAGTGTTATAACGGCTTTATGGGAAGTTGGTTATAACAACTTTATGTAGGTAAGAAAATACTTTGTGGTTTTAAAAAAAGTAACCGATGAGAATTACAACTGGCTTGTTATAATAAAGAACTTGATGTATTTCAAAAAGATTTATAAGTCGTTTTGAAGGAGAGTAACACTTGGTTTTAAAAGGTTTTAAAAAGAGTTATACTAAGCTTTATGGGGAGTTAGGTATAATGTCTTAAGAGGTAAAGAAAATGGTTTACTGATGTTAGAAGTTAAGAGACTTGATCTTATAAGATAAGAGACTTAACTTATTTGTTCTAAATATGAATGTTTGTGTGAAACCTCATTCGTGAGTAATGAGTACTTGGTGTTATTTAAAGGGATAATGTTTCTTGATTTGGAAATCAGAATGTGTATCGACAGGACCAACTGCGGCGTTAATAAAGGAAAATGTCTTGAATAATGATGTATCGTATTAAAACCGGTAGAAACCTCCATCTGCATAGAAACTAAGATGAGACAAAATGATATTACATTTTCTAGATCATATTTCTTTGTAATAAGAATGATGTAAACAATAATAACCTACTCTCATGTGAGACATATATTACTCAATTGTTCTAAAAAGGAATCAAGTGATTAAGTTTGTGAACTATGAAACCATTTGAAAATGAGAAGCTTGAGTAATTGACACTAGGGCAAACTGGAACTTAGGAAAGAATGTTGTTACTTGATTTTGAAAAGGAATGTGGGTTGGTCATTCTAATACTACGGTATCGGGTGACTTTTATAAAAGTGATGGATCTCTTTTAAAAAGAACTTAACGTATGTAGTACTTTGGGGTTACAAACCCAGACTTTGGCATAAAATGAAAGTACTTTGAGTTGTGTGAGACTTGCCTATGCTTGTTGTTGTGAAACTTGCCTATGCTTGTTGTTGTGAAACTTGCCTATGCTTGTGATGATAGCCTTGGTTGTGCAAGTGTGGTATTTACGTATTCTGGCGTCTCTCGGTAGAGGGCCGGTTGACTTGTTGAGAACTTACTTGGACGTGCTGGCAGTGATGGAGAATTCCACGGGTATGTTTCCATTTTGATTACTGTCTTGTTGTTGATGTCACATGGACATGTCTACACCGTCTGATGATTAGGGGCATGCGACCGTGCGGCGGGTTGATTACCGATATATGGTTGTTCTTGCAACATGGGCGTGTCTACCTGCCGTCTGATGTCCGGGGCATGTGGCCATGCGGCGGGGTTGACCACCGGTATATTGTTATTGAGGTTACATGGGCATGTCTGCCGTCACGATGTCGGGGCATGTGGCCATGCGGCCTTGTTATGTGTTGCATCATGGACATGTATACCTGCCGTCACGATTCGGGGCATGTGGCCATGATGCGAACATGATGGATGTGGTGGGCGTGAGACCCATAGTTATATTTGAGTGGTGACTTTGAGGCGTGAGTCACGACTTGGCGCTTTTATGTTGCGTCTTGTATTTTGGTTATCATACATGTCTCTGCTTTATATGGTATTATGATTTAAGCTGCGATATTCTGATTTCACATACTTGGTACTGTTATCGACCTCCTTGAGGCTGCGTTCATCTGCAGCGGTAGAGGTACATCGGTCGTGGATCCCATTTCTTAGGATCTCACTTGACGTGTCGGAAAGCTCGTTCCTTGAGGCTTATCTTTGGTATGTTTCCACTGAGTTGTAGGTTCTTGTACATTCGAGGGTATGGCGGGAGCCACTGTCCGTCATAGTTGTTGTATATCTTAAGTGCATGTAATCTTGTTGTGGCGGGGTTGTAAAAGATTAAAGCTGTTCGGAGTTTTATGTATATCTTGAAAGGCAAGCTGTTTTGGTTGCTGTTTATTTACTATATCTCTTGTTTAGTGACTCATGTTTTATGTTCGCTGATTTTCTCGATGTATGTATCACTAGGGTGCCGGGGTAAGGCACTGATGGCGGGCCGGAGTTTGGGCGTTACAAAGTGGTATCGAGCGATTAGTCCTCGGAAAGTGTCTACGGCCGTGTCTAGTAGAGTCTTGATTATCGGTGTGTTGTGCACCACGTCTATAATCGGGAGGCTATAGGACATTTAGGATTGGTTTCCATTCTTCTCATTACGAGATCGTGCCTTAGTTTGTGTTGTAAGTTGGACCCCTCGGCGTGTTTCGTTTTACGATTATGCCTGCGAAGGCAACCGAGGCCCGAAGGGCAAAGCGGCGAGGAGGCGCTAGTGTGATTGAGGAAGTGCGAGCGCGAGCGGTCGATGCACAGGCGAGTGCTTAGACGGCGGGTTTCGCGACGCCGCCCGGCCAGCGAGTTTAGAGCGCGGCGATGGCTGCTGAGACTCTGATGCACGAGCCTCGGTCCGATGCAGGCGAGAAGGAGTTAGGTTACAAGGAGATGGCGATTCTTGGCGAGTCGTGGCGAATATGAGGATAAATTTGGATCTGGCGATTCCGGCCCAGTAGCACCGTAGTTCACCCCGGCGAGCGGTTTGAGGCTACGAGGACTTTACGAGATGTAGCGCGATTCTACGGGTCGAGGCACGAGGATGATCGCGGGAGTTCATCCGGCGATTCTGACGGATCGTAAAGTGATCGAGGCTTGGAGACCAGTCGGTGGTCTGAGTTCGCATCGTTTGCGTGATACGCGATCGGTGGTTTGGTCGTGGGGCTGTCGGGAAGAATGCACTTCCGGCCGTTTGGGGCGAGTTTTGAGGCCTTCGGCACATTTCTTGCCTCGCGGATGAGAGGGCTCGGGTAAGCAGATTTTTGATGTTGGCGAAGCAGGCGTCTGATTCGGGAGTACAATGTGAGTTCGACTCATTGGCGGTATGTTCCGCATTAGTAGCTAGTATGGAGGATCGGGTGCACCGATATATTCTGAGGCTCGATGATTACCTAGCGAGAGAGTTGTTGGGTGTTCTCTTGGTAGGCATGGACATTGCCAGCGTGCGAGCTCGTGCGCAGGTGCGAGGCGCGAAGATCGGCAGGTGGACGGCTTTCGAGAAGAAGGCGAGCGGCCGGATATTTTAGCGACTTTCGAGGCGGACCGCCTCGGCAGCCGGACTAGTTATGTACCTCGCCATTGCGAGTGGTCCTCCGCGACGCCGGGACCGCAGGATATTCGGGAAGCGGTCGGGCTCCCGGGTTTGAATGTTCGGGAGTAGGGGTTTTGGCGGATCGATCACCCTACCTCGGTGTGGTCGATGTAGTAGACGCGTTTGGAGAATGTCGTAGTACGAGGAGCTTGTTATTCTTGCGGCCAGCGGGGCCATATGGCGAGAGCTGTCAGGCCGAAGTAGCTGGTAGGATAGCCTGAACTACTAGGCGATTTGCGGGCCACGGTAAGTCGCGGTGGAAGGTCCCAGTTTTAGCGGTACTTGAACCGCCTAGTTTCAGGTATATCCCTAACCCTCGAGAGTTTTGTGTGTATTGATGTTGTTGATGTGTTTAATGATATGTTTGGATAGCTTTGTGCTAAAATGTGATTTAGAAACACAGTTAGTGAAAAGGGTAAGTCCAGGTAGTGTGAAATGGAAGTGGTAGCTTTCGCGACTGTAGAAGTAAGATTGTTGGATCAAGAAACTAGAGAGTTGGCGCTACGATGGGTCGGGTTGGGGCCATGTTGCGGGCCAACCAGCGTCCGTTTTGAGGAAGGGTCAGCTCTGGGTGGTCGCGGTGGCGAGTCACGAGGTGCTAGGCCCAGTTTAGATGACCATCGTATGAGTTCGTGGATCGTTCGACGAGAATCGGTTCGTGAAGGCGGGAATGGCCTTAGGAAATCGAGGTTAGTGAGATGACCAAGTTTGGAAGTAGTGACTCGAGGGTTGGGAAACGAGCGTTGGCGGAAGTGTGATGCGGACACTAGAACGAGTTCAGTGTTAGTGGCAATCTTTGCGAGAAAGGAAAAGTGGCGTGTGTTTTGTGACCGGTGTGGCATGATTGTTTTAAATGCGTATAGCGGTGAAGACTATCTTGGCGCTGTTGTTTTGAGACCTTGAAGGAACATTCGGGACGAATGTTTCTAAGAGGAAGAATGTTATACCCGTATTTCAGGTATATGCGTGTGGGCGTGCGTGCAATTTTGAGCCTTAAGTTAGGCATGTTTCGAAATTTTGGGCACAGTGCGATTAAGTCGTTTTTACGGCGGAGCGTTTCCACGACTTTCGTAGAAAATTCCGGCTATGTCATTTATAATTTTTGCGGATTTTTCAGAGGCGAAACATTTTGGACCAGCGGGAGGGTGACATGTCACCCCGCATTGGTAACAAGTGGAGGACTTGGGCGATTGGGCGTCGAGAGGATCGGTTGGCCTTGGCGATTGGTCCCTTGAATTGTGCCTTGTTTTGGCCTTGTTTTGTGGAGTGTTTTGTGGAGTGTTTTGTGGAGTAGGGTTAGGGTGCACTTGGCTTGATCTTGGCCTTACACTTGCCTTGCACATGGCTTGATCTTGGCCGTTGGTTGGCTTTTGGTTTTGCTATAAATACCCCTAAGTGTGAAGACTTCATCCATTCCAAAACTTCCAAGTCTTGAAACCCTCTCCTCATTCTTGTTGTGCTAGCCAGAGCTTCCCCTCTCCACCTTTTCGTGAGGCCTTGTGGCCGAGCACCCCTCACCCTGTGGTACCTTGGCCGTGGGGTACCCACTGCCTAGTTGTCTTCGTATAATACCACTTGTTGTGGTATAGAAATACTCTCCTAATATTGTTATAATGTCAAATACCTTGGCCCCAAATACCTTGTAGTATTCCCGAGTTACACTTACAAAGCCAGAAAATACGATTATACTTCCTTTAGCGCAAAAACGAAACCTAAAATCTTCACCGTTGTTGAAGTTGTAAGTAGAAGTTGGTTAGAACTTCTAAGGGTTGTTTGGAGCGCTCGGAGTAGGAGCTAAGCGTTGCTCGGGATCGACTTTATACTTGGATAATTTTGGGCTTATCGAGGTAAACACTCTTGTCCTTCTATTGTAATTGGAAATTACATGTTTGAATATATAGTCGAAGTATACTATATATAGAACTATACTTAATCTTTGTGGCAATGTCTTTTGACTTAAGCTGAAGAATTAAGAATGACCCAGTAATTACATAGGGTGTATTCTGATGAACTTGTGTAGTATTCTTGTGTAGTAGATTTGTACACGTCGGTTAGGCGTGTAAACCCCCAGTTGGCTTGGTAGCGGCCTCGATAGAAGGAGATTTGCTTGTGGCGAGGAGGTCTTTGCCGAATTTTACGTAGACTATGGGCGTTGAGATCTAGATGTTAATAAAGCGCGCGTGGCCTTATAGGTTGAAGTACTACGTGTGGAGTGATCCACTGGCTTAGGAGTAGCCGGCGGTTTGAAGTACTTGGGCGTTTTGCTATTAGTCGACAATCGTCGCGGTATGTGAACCTCTTCCTATCTCTTCTAACATGATATGTGTGAACTATGTAAATGCGGTGAGCGTACGTGTGTTAAGCGTGTTTGATTGTTCTTAACACATAAAGTGTTATAACGGCTTTATGGGAAGTTGGTTATAACAACTTTATGTAGGTAAGAAAATACTTTGTGGTTTTAAAAAAAAGTAACTGATGAGAATTACAACTGGCTTGTTATAATAAAGAACTTGATGTATTTCAAAAAGATTTATAAGTCGTTTTGAAGGGAGAGTAACACTTGGTTTTAAAAAGGTTTTAAAAAAGAGTTATACTAAGCTTTATGGGGAGTTAGGTATAATGTCTTAAGAGAGGTAAAGAAAATGGTTTACTGATGTTAGAAGTTAAGGGACTTGATCTTATAAGATAAGAGACTTAACTTATTTGTTCTAAATATGAATGTTTGTGTGAAACCTCATTCGTGAGTAATGAGTACTTGGTGTTATTTAAAGGGATAATGTTTCTTGATTTGGAAATCGAATGTGTATCGACAGGACCAACTGCGGCGTTAATAAAGGAAAATGTCTTGAATAATGATGTATCGTATTAAAACCGATGAAACCTCCATCTGCATAGAAACTAAGATGAGACAAAATGATATTACATTTTCTAGATCATGATTCTTTGTAATAAGAATGATGTAAACAAGAATAACCTACTCTCATGTGAGACATATATTACTCAATTGTTCTAAAAAGGAATCAAGTGATTAAGTTTGGGAACTATGAAACCATTTGAAAATGAGAAGCTTGAGTAATTGAAACTAGGCAAACTGGAACTTAGGAAAAGAATGTTGTTACTTGATTTTGAAAAGGAATGTGGGTTGGTCATTCTAATACTACGGGTATCGGGTGACTTTTATAAAAGTGATGGATCTCTTTTAAAAAGAACTTAACGTATGTAGTACTTTGGGGTTACAAACCCAGACTTTGGCATAAAATGAAAGTACTTTGAGTTGTGTGAGACTTGCCTATGCTTGTTGTTGTGAAACTTGCCTATGCTTGTTGTTGTGAAACTTGCCTATGCTTGTGATGATAGCCTTGGTTGTGCAAGTGTGGTATTTACGTATTCTGGCGTCTCTCGGTAGAGGGCCGGTTGACTTGTTGAGAACTTCCTTGGACGTGCTGGCAGTGATGGCGAATTCCCCGGGTCTGTTTCCATTTTGATTACTGTCTTGGTGTTGATGTCACATGGACATGTCTACACCGTCACGATGTAGGGCATGCGGCCATGCGGCGGGTTGATTACCGATATATGGTTATTCTTGCAACATGGGCGTGTCTGCCGTCACGATATTCGGGGCATGTGGCCGTGCGGCGGGGTTGACCACGATATATTGTTATTGAGGTTACATGGGCATGTCTACCGTCACGATGTCCGGGCATGTGGCCATGCGGCCTTATTATTGTTGCATCATGGACATGTCTACTGCCGTCTGATGTCCAGGGGCATGTGGCCATGATGCGAACATGATGGATGTGGTGGGCGTGAGACCCGTAGTTATATTTGAGTGGTGACTTTGAGGCGTGAGTCACGACTTGGCTAACTTTTATGTTGCGTCTTGTATTTTGGTTATCATACATGTCTCACCTTTATATGATGTTATGATTTAAGCTGCGATATTCTGATTTCACATACTTGGTACTGTTATGCTTGACCTCCTTGGGCTGCGTTCATCTGCGGTAGAGGTACATCGATCGTGGATCCCGCTCTTAGGATCTCACTTGACGTGTCGGAAAGCTCAGTTCCTTGGAGGCTTATCTTTGGTATGTTTCCACTGAGTTGTAGGTTCTTGTACATTCGGGGTATGGCGAGCCACTGTCGTCATAGTTGTTGTATATCTTAAGTGCAGTAATCTTGTTGTGGCGGGGTTGTAAAAAAGTTAAAGCTATTCGGGTTTTATGTATATCTTGAAGGCAAGCTTTTGGTTGCTTTGTTTATTTACTATATCTCTTGTTTAGTGACTCATGTTTTATGTTCGCTGATTTTCTCGATGTATGTATCACTAGGGTGCGGGGTAAGGCACGATGTGGAACGAGTTTCGGGCGTTACGAGTTTCTCTGGTTTTAATACAACACATCATTATTCAATACATTTTCCTTTTATTAACGCTGCGGTGAGTGCAGCCGATACACGTTACGATTCCGAAATCAGTAAAACATCAATCTTTAAAAACCAAGTACTCATTACTCACGAATGAGGTTTCACACAAACATCCACATTAAAACAAATAAGTTAAGTCTCTTATCTTATAAGATCAAGTCTCTTAACTTCTAACATGATAAACCATTTTCACTTACATAAGGTCGTTATAACTAACTTCCCGTAAAGCTATTATAACACACATGTTTTAAACCAACCAAATCACTTAGCACGTATGCGTCTACCGTACTACATAGTTCCAACAATCATGCTAGAAAAGATAGGAAGAGGTTCACATACCTCGCGACGATTTATCGACAATAAGCAAAATGCTCCAGTACTACAACGCACTAGCCCTTTCCTCCTCGAGTAGAATACGCTACTCTTAGTACTTTCACCTATAAAGGTCAAAGCGTCTATTAACCCCAAAACACAAGTTTCTATCTTTCTATAGAAAATTGTGACCTCCCCACATGTGGCGTAAATCTCCTCTATCGAGGCGGCTACCAAGCCAACCAAGGGGTTTACCGTCTACGGGCGTGTACAATTCTACTCGATGTCTTACACAAGTCTCTGCAATACGATCTATGTAAATCTGATTCGATTCGATTCTTTATTCTTGACTTAAGTCAAAAGACATTGCGAATACTAAGTATAGTTCCATATATAGTATACTTCAACTATATATTCTAACAAACATGTAATTTCCAATTACAATAGAGGAACAAGATAATTACCTCGATAAGCCCAAAATTATCAAGTTATAATGTCGATCTGAGCAAGGTTTAGCTCCTCCGTGCGCTCCAAACCACTCCAAACAACCCTTAGAAGTTCTAACCAACTTACTCAAATACTTGACCAACAATGAAGATTTCCTTAGGGTTTCGGTTTGAGACTAAAAGGACAAAGGTAGTATTTAGGACTCTACGTAAAGAGGTATCTTTGGAATACTACAAGGTCTGAGCTAAGGTATTTTGGGCATTATAACAATACTAGGGAGTATTTCTATACCTGACAAGGGTATTATACGAAACAACTAGGCTAGGGGTACCCGCCAAGGCACCTGAGGGGAGGGAGGAGGCCCTCGGCGAGGCTCTCAAAGAAGGGGATGAGTTGGGCCAGAACTCAACACTAGAGGAGGGAGGATTTTAGGCTTGGAAGGTTTCATTTGTGGATGAAGAGTTCATCAACATAAGGGGTATTTATAGCAAAACCAAAAGCCAACCAATGGCCAAGATCAAGCCATGTGCAAGGCAAGTGTAAGGCAAGATCAAGCCAAGTGCACCACAGACCTACTCCTTAAAACCTGCAAAAATCTACCTGAATATCTAGCACCAGCCCGCCAGTTCGGCCAAGTGCTGCATGTCTTCCATTGTGAGGGTGACACATGTCACCCTCGTTGGTCGAATGTTTCGTCTCTCGGAAAAATCCGCAAAAATACAAAGCGACATAGCCGAATTTTCCGCCATGAAGTTATGTAAAGCGTTTAGTCGAAAAACGACTCTAGGGTGTTGTGCCCAAATGTAAAATCGGCCAAAGGGTGCCACATGGGGTGACACGTGTCGCCCCCGATTCGCAGAATATTTCGTCTTGAAAATATCCAAATTAAAATCTCAAAAACAAAGCGGGCCAAAAGCAGTAAATCTCGTGGGCCCACGTGACCATTCGAAAATAAAATCTCAAAATTCTAATATAATCTATGAAGTCCAAATACCAAATCAGGAATCAATTCCCATTAACGAACCTTTTTCTTCACAAATAACCGGAAACTTTTAGTGAAAACTCACATCTTTCTTTCTTTTCAAAATTTACTGCGTACTCTCGTGCGTGCGTCCTCACATACATACCACGCAACTACGGGGTATAACATTCTCCCTCGCCCAAAACATTCGTCGAATGTTCCTTCTCAAACGGATATCGATGAAGTTCCTCTAACAAGTTGTCAGCGCCACGAACGCGCGAAATAACACGTTATCTTCCTTCCTTACTCGTCGTGCCGCTTCTCGAACACTTGAACTCTCGGTATGTACCATACTTGATCATTACTTAGTTCGAAAATCTCGGAGTCACTACCTCTAACTTGGTCATCTTACTAACCTCAAACTTCCTTAAGGCCATTCCGGCCTTTACGAACGGCTCGGTCGAGCGCGTCCACGAACTCATCGTTGGTCGCACAAACTTGGGCCTAGCATCCTCGTGACCCTACCACTGGCGGGACCACCTAGCGACCCCACCCCAAACCGGGTTCGGGTTGACCGCAAATGGTCCTCAACCCGACCGACGCGCAAACTCTTGTTCCCGATTCGAACAATCTTACTAATTCACGTCATGAAAGCTACCACTTCCATCTCACACTACCCACGGACTTATCACACAAATAAATCCACGTATACTACTACTCGATAAGGGTCAAAAATAAATCTTTAACTCAAGACGACCTTACCCAGGGTCTCGGTCGTGACATAGTCTAAGGTTCACACTTACCGTACCATCGTATCCTCACAACTAAGCATGTTTTCTAACTCACAATTAACACGACGCTATTCGTACATATCACATAATAATGAGACCATCATAACAAGCATACCAAAACTCTAGAGGTTAAGGATATACACGAAGCTACCGCTCACTCTAATCATAGGCACGCCTGCAGAGTATGCTATGAAAGCGATGAACCCAGCGATCCGGTGGTGAGTCGTAACATCCGTGCTACCCTTGGTGGACGGTTCCTGCAAAATGGCCTGCTGTCGCCAAAAATAACAAGCTCCCTGGCACCACGACACTCCCGAAATGCGGTCTACCACATCGACCACAGAGTAGGGGTGACCGCGTCCCAACCGCCTTCCAGAAACACGAACCTTGGAGCCACGACTGCTCCGAATACTCTGAAGGTTGTGGAGGACCACTCTGCTGGCGGAGGTACAAAACTAGTATCTTCTTGGCGGTCCGCCTCGAAAGTCACCAAAGGACCTGTTGTTACGGCCTGCCTGCGATCTTGGTCATTCCGTCGACCTCTCCGTGCCTCGCGTCCCGGTCGTGAGCTGCGTGCGGGCAATGTCCATGCGGTGAAGGGCTACTCACGAACATGCCTCGACATGTAATCATCGAGCCACTGTAACATATCGGTGCACTCGATCCTCCATACTAGCTACTGTATTGGGGCGTCGCAGGGCGATGAGTCGAACTCACATTGTACTCCCGAACCGTCGCGCGCTCTGTCTAAGCATCAAAAATCTGCCGGCGTGCCCTCCTCATCTGCGGAGGCAAGAAGTGCGTGAGAAAGCCCCGAAAACTCATCCCATCTGCTGGAGTGCATGCTCTCCGGAAAGCTCCGTGAATCAAACCAATCATTGCGGTATCACGCGGCCGATGCGAACCAAAGGTCCAGAACTCGGTCTCGAAGCCTTGATCACGCGTGATCGCGCATGGCTGCCGGATGAACTCCTGCGGATCATCCTCGAGCCTCGACCCGTAAAACTCTGGCGGGCTCTGACTCGAGAAAGTCCGTAGCCTCAAACTATCTGCTCGGGGTGAACCATGGTGCTCACTTTGGGCCCTGGGCTGCTGCGTCCGGCCTATCCTCATATCGGCCCACGACCACGGCGATGGCCAGGCCATCTCCTTGTAACCCGTCTCCTGCCCGGTGTGGGGTGGAGGCTCAGTGCTGTAGTCATCGACCACGGCCGCGGCTCTAAAGCTTCTGAAATTTTGGCGGCGTCCAAAACCCGCCGTCTGAGCCTGACCTCAGTCTTGTCAGGGCTGCGCCCTCGTACTCCTCAGTATCTCACTAGCAGCACCCTCGGTGCCTTGCCTCGGGCTCTGGTTGCCTTGCGCGGAGGCATAGCGGTAAAAAGCGAGATACGTCGGAGGTACAACTTCTTTCTGACTCTAAGGCACGATCTCGGAATGAGAAGAATGAAACCAATCCTAAATGTCCTATAGCCTCACGATTATAGATGTGGTGCACAACACGCGATAATCAAGACTTACTAGACACGGTCTGTAGACACTTTCAGAGGATTCGCGCTCGATACCACTTTTGTAACTTTGTCGCGAGCCTTGCTCGGCGACCAATGAAATGCCTACGGCCTGCCCTACGGGATGTGCCATGCGGAGACAGTTCGGTCTGCATTCGTGGTAGAGCTACGGCCTCTTTATCTCGCTCGGCCACCGAAGGAGAGTCGATGGTACCAAGTATGTGAAGCGTAAAAGATCGTAATGAAATCATACTAGTCTATATAAAGCGGGAGACATGTATGATAACCAAACTCTGATTCCAACATAAGCGATCATGTCGATCGGGGACTCACGCCTCAAGTCATCACTCAAATATAACTATGGGTCTCACGCCCGCAACATCAATCATGTTCGCATCATGGCGCGTATGCCGGAATTGCGCCGGTGTAGACATGTCCATGATGCAACAATAATACGATGCCCGTGGCGCATGCCGGAATTCTACCTCGGTGTGAACCGTCCGTGTGGCATCAACGATAATATCTTTGGGTGATCAACCTGCGCGTAACGTGCCCCGGAATTCTACCTCGGTGTAGACATGTCCATGTAACCACAATAACAATATATCGGGTAATCAACCCGTGGCGCGTGCCGGATTCTGCGTCGGTGTAGACATGTCCATGTGACATCAACAACAAGGCGATAATCAAAATGGAAACATGCGTGGAATTCTCCGTCACCGCCCGGCCGCGTCGAGTAAGTTCTCGACAAGTCGTAGGCCTATCGAGAGGCAGCGGTAACGAAATACCACACTTGCACAACAAAGGCTATCATCACAAGCATAGGCAAGTTTCACAACAACAAGCATAGGCAAGTTTCACAACAACAAGCATAGGCAAGTTTCACACAACTCAAAGTACTTTCATTTTATGCCAAAGTCGGGTTTTAACCCCAGTACTACATCGTTAAGTTCTTTTAAAGAGATTCATTTCTTTTATAAAAGTCACCGATACCGTAGTATTAGAATGACCAACCCACCTTCCTTTTCAAAACCAAGTAACAACATTCTTTTCCTAAGTTCGGTTTGCCTAGTTTGATTACTCGAAGCTTCATTTTCAAATGGTTTCATAGTTCCCAAACTTAATCACTTGATTCCTTTTAGAACAATTGAGTAACATATGTCATATATGTGAGTAGTTTATTCTTGTTTATAACGATCTTATTACAATGACCATGATCTAGAAAATGTAATATCATTTTGTCTTATCTTAGCTTATATGCGGATGGAGGTTTCTCTTGGTTTTTAATACAACACATCATTATTCAATAAATTTTCCTTTTATTACTTATTTGTAGTGGTGCAGCCGATACATTACGATTCGAAATCAGTAAAACATTATCCCTTTAAAAACCAAGTACTCATTACTCACGAATGAGGTTTCACACAAACATCCACATTAAAACAAATAAGTTAAGTCTCTTATCTTATAAGATCAAGTCTCTTAACTTCTAACATGATAAACCATTTTCACTTACATAAGGTCGTTATAACTAACTTCCCATAAAGCTATTATAACACCCTATGTTTTAAACCAACCAAATCACTTAGCACGTATGCGTCTACCGTACTACATAGTTCCACAACAATCATGCTAGAAAAGATAGGAAGAGGTTCACATACCTCGCGACGATTTATCGACAATAAGCAAAATGCTCCAAGTACTACAACCTTGCTGGCCCTTTCCACTCCTCGAGTAGAATACGCTACTCTTAGTACTTTCACCTATAAAGGTCAAAGCGTCTATTAACCCCAAAACACAAGTTTCTATCTTTCTATAGAAAATTCGCACCTCCACACATGGCAGCGTAAATCTCTCTCTATCGAGGCGGCTACCAAGCCAACCGGGGTTTACGTCTACCGGGCGTGTACAATTCTACTCGATAATACTACACAAGTCTCTGTCTGATCCTATGTAAATCTGATTCGATTCGATTCTTTATTCTTGAGCTTAAGTCAAAAGACATTGCGAATACTAAGTATAGTTCCATATATAGTATACTTCAACTATATATTCTAACAAACATGTAATTTCCAATTACAATAGAGGACAAGATAATTACCTCGATAAGCCCAAAATTATCCAAGTTATAATGTCGATCCTGAGCAAGGTTTAGCTCATTTCAGTGCGCTCAAACCACTCCAACAACCCTTAGAAGTTCTAACCAACTTCTACTCAAATCTTGACCAACAATGAAGATTTCCTTAGGGTTTTGGTTTGAGACTAAAAGGACAAAAGGTAGTATTTAGGACTCTACGTAAAGAGGTATCTTTGGAATACTACAAGGTACAAGGCTAAGGTATTTTGGGCATTATAACAATACTAGGGAGTATTTCTATACCTGACAAAGGGTATTATCAAAACAACTAGGCTAGGGGTACCCATGGCAAGCACCAAGAGGGAGGAGGAGGCCTCGGCCAAGGCTCTCAAAGAGAGGGGATGAGTTGGACGAACTCAACACTAGGAGGGAGGGATTTTAGGCTTGGAAGGTTTCATTTGTGGATGAAGAGTTCATCAACATAAGGGGTATTTATAGCAAAACCAAAAGCCAACCAATGGCGAATCAAGCCATGTGCAAGGCAAGTGTAAGGCCAAGATCAAGCCAAGTGCACCTAGACCTACTCTTAAAACCCTCACAAAAATCTACACAAATATCTAGCACCACGCCCTCAGTTCGGCCAAGTGCGCCCACATCTTCCGTTGTGAGGTGACACATGTCACCTCCGTTGGTCGAGAATGTTTCGTCTCTCGGAAAAATCCAAAAATACAAAGCGACATAGCCGAATTTTCCGCCCATGAAGTTATGTAAAGCGTTTCGTCGAAAACGACTCTAGGGTGTTGTGCCCAAATGTAAAATCGGCCAAAGGGTGCCACATGGGGTGACACGTGTCGCCCCGGTCGCCGAATATTTCGTCTTGAAAATATCCAAATTACCGAAATCTCAAAAACAAAGCGGGCCCAAAACAGTAAATTTCTCCGTGGGCCCACGTGACCATTTCAGAAAATAAAATCTCAAAATTCTAATATAATCTATGAAGTCCAAATACCAAATCACGGGAATCCAATTCCCATTAACGAACCTTTTTCTTCACAAATAGCAGGAAACTTTTAAAGTGAAAACTCACATCTTTCTTTCTTTTCAAAATTTCTGCCGTACTCTCGTACGTACGTCCTCACATACATACCCAGCAACTACGGGGTATAACACTCTCGTAGCTCCGCATAGGCCCCCGGGACCCGCATGAGGTATTCTCGAATCATAGGTCACACAGACCCGTCTGAGTCTACCCCGCATCGGAGGCGACAACCTCGGGATTATGTCAAGGTGAGTGGTACAATACCAACATAACGGCTGATAGTTAAACAACTTAAGCGCAATCGAGGGAAAACCCCTTTACACAAACAACACAAGATACTAACACACGTAGCATCCTAGCATGTTTACTTATCAAATCAACAAGAAAGTATTACAAGGCTATCACAAACCAACACAATCAAGTTATTCACACAAGGTACTTTCTACTATATGATTAACAAGATCGGGTTTTTATCCCCAAAGTACTTCATACATTAACTCTTTTAAAAGATACGTTACTTTCACAAAAGTCACACAATACCCGTAGTATATAAAAATAGAGTGACTATCTTTTGAAGTAAATCAAAACACTTCTCTTTTCCAAACGTTCAAGTTTGCCTAATTTCAATTACTCAAGGTTCTCATTTTCGAAAGGTTTCGTAGTTCATAGTTTTAATCACTTAATGATATAATTCTCCTTTAAAACGATTTGAGAAACATATGCCTTATATGTGAGTAGGTTATTCTTGTTTATAACAATCTTATTAAAGCAGCCATGATCTAGGAAATTGTAATATCATTTTGTCTTATCTTAGCTTCTATGCAGATGGAGGTTTCTACTGGTTTTAATAATACTTAATTATTCAGTACATTTCCTTTTATTAGCGCTGCAGTGGTGTGTTCGATACTTATTCTGATTTCCGAAATCAGTAAAACATTATCCCATTTTAAAAACCAAGTACTCATTACTCACGAATGAGGTTTCACACTTATTAACAAAATTCATATTAATTCAATTAAGTCAAGTCTCTTATCTTTTAAGATCAAGTCTCTTAACTTCTAAAATTAATAAACCATTCTTTTTATCTCTCTTGAGTCGTTATACCCAACTTCCCATAAAGCTAGTATAACTCTTAAGCTTTTAAAACCAAGCATTACTCTTCCTTCAAAAAGGTTTCTTAATTCTTTTGAAATACTTCAAGATTCTTATTATTCAGGCTTAAGTCAAAAGACATTGTCGTAAAACTACGTTCAGTTAACACACGTACGTCTACCGTACTATATATATATTCTTAAAATATCATGCTCAAGAGTATAGGAAGAATCACATACCTCGCGACGATTATCGACTATTAGCAAAAAAGCTCCACGGCTATAACCCGGCTAGCCTCGTCCACCTTTCAAGTAGTACATGCTACTCGCAGATCAATCAACCTATAAGGGTTATACAAGTCTATCAATGACTAGACTACTCTGTAGATTATTCTTCTGATGTGTTTTTAGTTCAAGTCTTTTCTGTAATATCCTTCTATTACAGTTCAATTCTCTTCTATGAATCTTATATTTATTTCTATGCTACAACAGTATGTAATTTCCAATTACAATATAAGGACAAGAGTATTTACCTCGATAAGCCCAAAATTATCCAAGTTTAATGTCGATCCTGAGCAACGTTTAGCTCCTACTCCGGGTGCTCCAACCCGCTCCAAACAACCTTTAGAAGTTCTACGCAACTTCTTCTTAATACTCCAACCAACTATGGAGATTTTTCCTTAGGGTTTCGTTTTTGTGACTGAAGGGAAGTATAATAGTATTTCTGGGCTTTTCGTATAAGTGTAACCTTGGAATACTACAAGGTATTTGGGCCAAGGTATTTTGGGAATAGTAACAATACTTGGAGAGTATTTCTACCAAGAGGGGGTAGTATTTTACGAGAACAACTAGGCAGGGGTACTCTCGGCCAAGGCTACTTGGAGGGTACTCTCGGCCAAAGGCCTACTCGAAGGGAGGGGAGGTTTGGACGAACCACTACTGAGAGAGGGAAAGGTTTTCAAGACTTAAGGATTTTTGTGGATGAAGAAGTCTTCAAAGGGGGTAATTATAGGTCAAGCGATAGCAACCAACGCGAAGATCATGCCAAGTGCAAGGCAAGTGTAGGGTCAAGATTCATCCATGTGTACCTTATCCATCTACCACACCAACTAACACAAAATATCCTACCAACTCCCACTCTCCAATCGTCCAAATTGACGCCCACAAGTCCACCAATTAGAGGGTGACAAGTGTCGCCCTCTCGTTGGTCCAAAATATTTCGTCTCTCGGAAAAATCCGCAAAAATAATAAATGACATAGCCGGAATTTTCCCCACGCAAGCTTTGGAAGACGTTTCGTCGGAAAATGATTCTTTTTGGTACTTGTGCACAAAATTTCGTCCTTGCCTAATCTTAAGGCTTAAATTTTATACGTACGCCCTCACGTACATACTCTGGAAATACGGGGTATAACATTCTCCCCTCCTTAGAAACATTCGTCCCGAATGTTCCTTCTAAGTCTCAAAACACACAAGCGCCCGTATAGTCTTCACTACTATACTTACAAAAACAAACATGCCACACCTGGCCACAATACAACCCGCGCAAATACTTACATCCAAGTCCACGAGGAATTACCTCCATCACTACAAAATCCCCCACCCAAGGGCTAAAAGATACACCCTCCGCACCTTTTCTTTACAAACGAAATGCTCACTTCTATGTTCTTAACACATGCTCGCTTCTTCCCTTACTCGTCGTACCCTTCTCGTACACACGAACTCCTTCTCATAACTTACCACATTTCTGTTACTGCATCAATTTCAAAAATCTCTGGGTTACTACCTCCAACTTGATCATCATAACTGGGAATACTCTGGATGGATCTCCGATACTTTTCCGAACCTAACAACATGAAGGACCGGACATACTGCCTCCTAAGTCGGACGGTAAAAGCTAACATATAGGCAACCTGGCCTACTCTTCACATGACCTGAAAAGGCCCAAAGTAACTCGGGCTAAGTTTTCTCTGTTTTCCGAATCTCGTCACACCGCCGGTGGTACCTTCAAGAAGACCCACCGTCAACCTGAACTCCAAGCGTCGTCGCCGATCATCCGTACGACTTCTGTTGATTCTGATCTATCGATAACCTCTACTGGATAGGCTTCACCCTATCCCCATCCTGCCGAAACAAGTATGAACCCACTATCTGAACTTTGCCAACATCGAACCAATCGGCCGTGACTTACACTTCCGCCCTACGAGGGCCGTAAGGCGATATCCGAATCTTGAAATGGTAGTTATAAAAGCACTCCTCAGCGAGGCAACAATCCTCATAGCTACCCCGAAATCCAAACACGGGCAGGGTGAATGCGATCTTGAGACTGCCGAGTTCCTCAACTGCTGGTAAAACTTCGAAAAAGCGAAATAGCCACAACACAGGATTCACATGCGTCATAAGGTGAAAGTAGGCGCCTCGTGCATCCTTACAACCTTCCTGATAAATAACATCTCGCATAACCTGAAGGACAAGATGGGCTGACCTCATCGGCCCGACTACTGGTCGAACGCATCCACGAACTCGTACGCTGGTTTACTAAACTTAGGCCTAACCCCCTCGTGACCCTACCACTGGAGGACCACCCGACCCACCACAAAACGGTCGCGGGTTGACCGCGATCGGTCCTCAACCCGACCGCATATCGCGCAAAACTCTTGTTCCGATCCTAACGATCTCACTAATCAAGTCACGAAAACCTAGTGGTCTTCTTAGTTCAACTACCCTCTTTCATTCCACACTACTCAGGGACTTATTATACAACTATATCTCACGTGCACTATGCACTCCGATAAGGGTCAAACACACATAAAGAAAAATTCATCTTATACTCGAGATGGCCTTTCCTCTAAGGTCCCTACGCATAAAGCTCTAAGGCTCACACTTTCTCTGCCCCCCAATCTTACCCGGTTAACTAACCATGATTTCTAATCACAATTAACACTTATGTTATCTGAACATAACTGTTATACCCCGTATTTTCCGGAGTATGTACGTGAGGGCGTACGTACGAAAGTTTAGCCTTAAAGTTAGGCCAAGTTCGAAAATTGTACACAACTCGCTAAAAGAATCATTTTCCGACGAAACGTTTTCCACGACTTTCGTAGGAAAATTCGACTATGCCATTTCTAATTTTGCGGATTTTTAGAGACGAAATATTTTGGACCAACGGGAGGGCGACACTTGGCACCCTCCAATTGGTGGACTTGAAATCGTCCATTGGACGAATTGGACTAGGTGTTGCACGTTTTTTGTGCCTTTGCACAAGTCAAGGATTAGGTAGGATATTTTGTGTGCAAGTTGGCCAAGGACACTTGCCCTAATCCTCACCCTACACTTGCCTTGCACTTGTCTTAATCTTGGCCATTGGTTGGCCACTTCTTGACCTATAAATACCCCCAAGATGAAGAGTTCTTCATCCACAAATCTTTCAAGTCTTGAAAATCCTCTCCTCTCCCTTGAGCCTTGTTCGTCAAACACTCCCCTCCCTGTGAAGTTTGGCGAGGCCTACCCTCCACACTGGCAGAAATCTACCCCCTTGGTAGAAAAGTTATCTTCTAGTATTGTTATAATGCCCAAAATACCTAGCCCAAATCCCTTAGTCCTTTGTAGAAGTTGTGAAGAACTTCTAAGGTTTCTTAGCCTCTGGAGCGTCTGACTTAGGAGCTAAACCTTGCTCGGTGCGACTTTATCTAGGATATTATTGGGCTTACGAGGTAACTAATCCTAACCCTCTTTTGAATTAGAGAATACATCTTTGTAGTAGTATAAGAATAAGTATTAAATACTTAGAAGAATATTCTGAGAATAGAATTGAACTATACTCATGAAAATTTGTTTTCCTGATGACTTATATAGCTCACGGGTAGGGTTGTGCTTGGACTTTAGTAGAATTGTGAACCTCTGTTTAGAATGACCTTGAGTAGTCTAGACTTTGATAGATGTCTGTGACTATTATAGGCTGATTCTATGCGCGCGACATATTCAACTTGGCAGGAGGTTTTCGCCGAGAAGGTATGTGATTCTTCCTAAGCATGATATTTTAACATATATATATAGTACGGTAGACGTACATGTGTTAACTGAATAATAACTACGGCAATGTCTTTTGACTTAAGCCTGAATAATAACTACGGCAATGTCTTTTGACTTAAGCTGAATAATAAGAATCGATGCATTTCAAAAGAAGCTGTGAATCGTGTTTTAACAGAAGATAAATAGTTGGTTTTTAAAACAAAAGCTTAAGAGTTATACTAGCTTTATGGGAAGTTAGGTATAACAACTTAAGAAAGATAAAAAGGAACTATTTACTTGTTGGTTTATAAAAGCCTTGTATTGATTTCTGTTAAGTGTAGTAAGATTGTTTGATAAGTAGACATATTATGATGCTATCTGTGTTAGTGTCTTGAAATGTTGTGTAAAGGGGTCATTCTTGCTTACGTTGCTAACCTTAAGTCCGTTGTCTTTGTTATTGTATCACCTACCCCCTTATTTGTTATCTGAGGCCTTGCCCGCGATCTTGGTCTATACGGCTTTATGCGGTGCAGTGAGACTATCTTGCGGCGGTATGCTCCAGGATTGATCATTCCGGGTGTATAGCCTGATGCGGGGGATTCCCTATGCGGTCTGTTGAGACTATGCGGTCTTTTGAGGCTATGCGGGCTGCGGGAGCCTAGGCGGATGCCGGGGGTTGGCTGCCCCCGATGCGAGGAATACCTCATGCAGTGCATGTGTGACTATGTGGACTGCGGAAGTTCAGGACTAGGCACGCAGAATGATACTATGGGCGATTGGCCTTGCTTCGATCATTCGCGGCCTAGACTAGACCTGTTACAGTTTTCCTATTACTGTTATTGTTTGCGATATGGCACTATGTGCAATTGAACTGATTATATTTGTGAAAAGGTTTTAAATAAGTTGATTTCATTTAAAGTACTTTATAGTTTCACATACTTGGTACCTGTTGTACTGACCTCCTTCGGGGGGCTGCGTTCATCTGCGGTAAGGCGGCGGTGCTAGATCCACATCCTTAGGATCTTTGCGTTGGTGTCGGGAGCTCCATCTTCTAGGAGGCTCTACTTTTGGGTATGATCTCCGTATTGTAGATAGTTTTATGCAGATCGAGGTATGGCGGGGCCACTGTCCGCCATAGTTGTTACTTCCTTAGAGGTGCAGTAGTACCATTATGCAGTTGGGATGTAGCGCAAAACTTGAGTTATATATATTATGCCGAAAAGGCAAGCTTTTCATCGATAAAATGTATGCATTTTACTATGTTTCCTATCTTGTTTTATATTTCCATTGGTTACTCGATGTATGACTACTTGGGTGCCGGTAAGGCACGATCCACGGGCCGGGCAGTCGTGACAAAAGTGGTATCGAGCGATTAATCCTCGGAAAGTGTCTACGCCGTATCTAGTAGAGTCTTGATTATCGGTGTGTCGTGCACCACACCAATGTCGAGGAGGCTATAGGATATTTAGGATTGGTTTCCATTCTTCTTATTACGAGATCGTGCTTTAGAAGTGTGTTATAGGTTGGACCCTCTAACGTATTCCTTTCTATGCTGATTATGCCTCGCGTAAGGCAACCGGGCGAAGAAGGGCAAAGCGGAGAGGCGCTAGCGAGACACCCGAGTCACGAGGGCTCGAGCCCGATCTATACGAGGCAGCGAGTTCCATAGCGCCGCCGGCCCAGCGAACCGCGATACCGTACCTCGATCCAACGGCTGGAAGCGAGAGAGATAAGTGCGAGAGATGGCGATTATTTGCTCGGATTGTGGCGAACGCGAGGGCAGTGTGGCGCAGCGATTCGATTCAGCGGCGCTGTAGTGCAGGCGAGCGGTTTGAGGCTACAGGATTTCCTTAGTTGTAGCCCGCGAGTTTTGGTCGAGGCGGAGGATGATCGCGAGGAGTTCATCCGTCAGTGCGAGAGGATCGTCGCGGTGATCGAGCTTGAGTCGAACTGTGACATTCGGTTCGCATCGGTGCGTGATACCGCGATCGATTGGTTTGATTCATGGGAGCTTTCGGGCGGCATGCCTCCAGCGGTATGGGATGAGTTTTGAGGCTTTTCTCACACACTTCTTGCCTCCGCAGATGAGGAGGGCACAGTGATAGATTCTTATTCTTTGAGACAGGAGGGCCTTGGTGAGGAGTACAATGTCGAGTTTGATTCTTTGGCTCGATATGTCCACCTGCTGTAGCGAGATATGGAGGACCGGGTGCATCGCTATGTCATGGACTAGATGATTACATGGCGAGTCTTGTGCGGTGTGTCCGCTTCACCCGAGCATGGACATTACCGTATGCGAGCTCATGCGCTGAGATGCGAGGCGTAGAGACGCGGGTAAGCGATATCAGCGAGAAGAAGGCCAAGGCGGCGGTTCTTTTGGTGGTTCGGGGTGGCGGCATCGCGAAGTCGATTTGCACCACATGCGCGAGCGCTCTACATCATCTTGATGCAGCGAGCGATCGAGGCGGTCGGGGCGGGACTTCGGATTTCGGGTAGCGAGGGTGCTAACCGTTCGAGTCTGCTCGGTGTGCCCGTTGTGGTAGATACCATTCGGAGGCGTACTCGGGAGCTTGCTATCGTGTGGCAGCGAGGTCATTTCGCGAGTTTGTCCGAAGCGGCGGCGGTGGTAGGGCCCGATCTGCGAGTGCATTGCCGTTTCTTCATCCCCGACGATTACTCGCCCGGAGGGCAAGGTACTCGTGGACCAGCGGGTCGCGGAGGTCGTGGCGCGGGTCGGATTCTAGCGGTCCTCGAAACGCATTTATGCTTTGTCCGGTAAGCGGGATCGGAGGCCTCACGATGTCGCGAGTACCTTATCGGTTCGGGTTTGATGTGTATGCTTTGATAGATCGGGTTCTACTCTGTCTATATATCTCCCTTGTTGCTAGTAGGATAGGGATAGAGCACGAGTCCATAGACCACTTTCGAGGTAGCTACGCGATGGGTGATTCGGTGGTAGCTCGGTGGGTATATAGAGCTTGTCCTGTGACCATTTACGATCGTCGGACCCTAGCGACTTGATAGAGTTGGAGATGATTGACCGGCGTGATCATGGGGATGGATTGGCTAGCTTCTACGCCAATGTAGGCTGAGAGAAAAGTAATGCAGTTCCAGTTTCTGAGGCCGGTTGTTGAGTGGGAGGGAACGGTATCGCCGAGGGTAGGTTTATTTCCTACCTCAAGGCTAGGAAGATGGTGCGAAGGGTATATCTACCATCTCGTTCGGGTGTTTGATCACGAGTGCGGTACCAGATTTTGAGCGATTCGGTGGTCAGAGAGTTCCCAGACGTGTTCCCAGACGACCTCCCGGGTATCCCTCCTAAGAGGGAGATCGAGTTTTGTATAGATGTGCTGCCAGACACTCGGCCTATTTCCATTCCGCCATCTGAGAATGGCACCGCGAGTTGAGAGAGTTGAAGAACAGTGAGAGATTTCTTTGGAGAAGAGCTTCATCGGGCCTAGTGTTTCTCCCAGGAAGCGCGTGATTGTTCGTGAAGAAGAAGGGCGGGGCCAGCTGCGCGTGTGTGTTGATCTGACGGTGAACAAGGTGACCATTAAGAACGAATACCCCGCTTCCCGGGATTGATGATTTGTTCGACCCGGTTGCGAGCGCGAGATGTTTCTCCAAGATTGATCTGCGTTCGCTATCATCAGTGCGAAGTCGAGAGAGGTGGATGTCCACAGGATCGCATTCGGGACGATGCGGGCATTATGAGTTGGTCATGTCTTTTGGGTTGACCAATGCTCGTGGTATTCATGGATTTGATGAACGAGTGTTCAAACCATTTTGGACACGTTTGTGGCGGTGTTCATTGATGATATCTTGGTTTATTCTCGCTCAGGCGAGGCATGCGAGCGTTGAGGCTGTCTTGGCAGTTCTCGGGACCAGCGGTTATGCGCCAAGTTTTCCAAATGTGAGTTTTGGTTGACTTGATGGCGTTTCTTGGGCATATTGTTCGGTGATGGCATTCGAGTGGATCTGGTCAAGATCGAGGCGATCGGGACTTGGCCTGAACCTACTACTCGGCCAGGGTTCGCGATTTTACGGGCCTTGCAGGATATTATCGCGGTTCTTGGAGAAGTTTGCTTCTATCTGCGCACCATTGACTAGGGTGACTCGGAAGCGACCAAGTTTGATGGGTGATGCTTGTGGCGGGGTTTCGATTCTTTGAAAAGAGGCGGCGACGCCCGTTCTTACTCTTCCGGAGGTCGGATGGTTATGTCGTGTATTGTGATCGTCGGGCATCGGGTTGGGATGTGTGTTGATGCGGCATGGCGAGTTATAGCATATCATCGACGGTGAAGAAACACGAGAGGAACTACCCCATGATTTGGAGTTGGCGGTATGATTCACGCTTTGAAGATCTGGAGGCACTATTTGTATGGGGTTCACGTGGATATTTTTACAGACCACAAGAGCCTCGGTATATCTTCAGCCGGAGGAGGCGAACTTATGGAGGCGGTGGTTAGAGTTGCTTAAGGATTACGATGTTGATATCTGTACCACCGGGAAGGCGATGTTGTGGCGGATGCTCTTAGTCGTAGGTCGATGGGAGCCTATCGGATGTGCGGCTAGAGAAGAGGGCATGGTTCGTGATTTGCATCGATTAGCGAGCCTTGGTGTCCGTTTGATTGATTACGATAGCGGTGGGGTTAGAGTTCGTGAGGTTGCCGAGTCTTCCATCGTCGAGGAGGTGAAGAGGCAGTTCGAGGATCGGCTTTGATTCGATATCGTGATACTGACTCTCGTGAGGCAAGGGTCCTTTGAGGTAGCACGATGGGGTGCTAATGTTTGAGGCGAGTTGTGTGTTCCGGATGTTTGAGGACTTCGGCGGAGTTCTTGGGAAGCACCGCGGTAGCGCGTTACTCTATCCAGGGTCGACCAAGATGTACCACGACCTTAGATCTGTGTATTGGTGGGATGTCTTGAAGAGGGACATTGCAGAGTTCGTAGCTCAGTGCCCGTGTTGTCAGCAGGTGAAGGTAGAGCACGAGGCACGGTGGTGCATTCTGGCGATAGAGATCCGACTTGGAAGTGGGAGGTGATCAACATGGACTTCATCAGGATTGCCTCGCACTCGGAGGAGACATGATTCTATATGGGTTATCGTCGACGGTGTGAAATCAGCCCACTTTCTTCCGTTAGGGCGACTTTCTCGGTGAGGATTATGCAGACTTTACATCAGAGATCGTCGATCGCATGGAGTCCCTATTTCGATCATATCGCATGCAGGCCCGGTTCACGGCTAACTTCGGAGGTCCTTCGAGGGGTTTAGGGGCGAGTGAGCACAGTCTTGCATTTCATCCACGCAGAGCGGCAGGCGGCGAAGCGCACTATCCGCACTGCGAGGATATCTGCGAGCTGTGTTATTACCGATGGTAGTTGGGAGGATCATTTGCCTCTAGTTGAGTTCGCGTACAATAATAGCTACCACTCCGGTATTCGGATGGCGCCTTATGAGGCCTTGTATGGGAGGAAGTGCGGTCGCCTATAGGTTGGTTCGATGTGGGCGAGTGCGGTGGTAGGACCAGATTTGGTGCGGCGATGGATAAGGTGAAGCTTATCGAGGCGCCTATTAATGGCGGCTCGAGTCGGCGAAGTCGTATGCGGATCATCGTCGTCGGCATCCGGAGTTCGCGATTGATGATTGGGTTTTCTGAAGGTGTCACCCATGAAGGGTGTGATGAGATTCGGAAGAAGAAACTCAACCCAAGGTACATCGGGCGTTTCGTTGTCGCGAGGTAGGCAAGGTTGACTATGAGTTGGATCTGCCGTCCGATCCGGAAGCGATGCATCCGGTTTTCACGTATCTATGTTGAGGAGATGTATCGAGGATCCATCTAGGGTGCACCGATTGGCGATGTCCGGTGGCCAGGGGTTATCGTATGAGGAGATTCCATAGCGATAATCGATCGTCGGAGTTAAGCGTCTGCGGACGAGGCGTGGCTTCCGTCAAAGTTCTGTGGCGGAACGAGCTCAGGGAGGAGATGACGTGGGAAGCTGAGGAGGACATGAGGCAGAAGTATCCTCACCTATTTCCCACACCTCCAGGTAATTCACTTTCCTACTTGTAAATTTTCATTATCGTTTATGCCTAAGTGTTGTTCTGTGGCCATTTGTGGCACTTGCAAACTGTTTAAGCTTTACCAATAACTGTCTTGAGAAGGAACATTCGGGACGAATGTTTCTAAGGAGGGGAGAATGTTATACCCCGTATTTTCCGGAGTATGTACGTGAGGGCGTACGTACGAAAGTTTAGCCTTAAAGTTAGGCCAAGTTCGAAATTGTACACAACTCGCTAAAAGAATCATTTTCCGACGAAACGTTTTCACAGCTTTCGTAGGGAAAATTCCGGCTATGCCATTTCTAATTTTTGCGGATTTTTCCAAGAGACGAAACATTTTGGACCAACGGGAGGGCGACACTTGGCACCCTCCAATTGGTGGACTTGAAATCGTCCATTGGACGAATTGGACTAGGTGTTGCACGTTTTTTGTGCCTTTGCACAAGTCAAGGATTAGGTAGGATATTTTGTGTGCAAGTTGGCCAAGGACACTTGCCCTAATCCTCACCCTACACTTGCCTTGCACTTGTCTTAATCTTGGCCATTGGTTGGCCACTTCTTGACCTATAAATACCCCCCTTAAGATGAAGAGTTCTTCATCCACAAATCTTTCCAAGTCTTGAAAATCCTCTCCTCTCCCTTGAGCCTTGTTCGTCCAAAAACTCCCCCCCTCCCCTTGTGAAGTTTGGCCGAGGGCCTACCCCTCCCCCTAGCCTAGCCGAAATCTACCCCCCCTCCCTTGGTAGAAAAGTTGTCTTCTAGTATTGTTATAATGCCCAAAATACCCTAGCCCAAATCCCTTAGTCCTTTGTAGAAGTTGTGAAGAACTTCTAAGGTTTCTTAGACTCTGAGCGTCTGACTTAGGAGCTAAACCTTGCTCAGGCGCGACTTTATCTAGGATATTATTGGGCTTACCGAGGTAACTAATCCTAACCCTCTTTTGAATTAGAGAATACATACTGTAGTAGTATAAGAATAAGTATTAAATACTTAGAAGAATATTACAGAATAGAATTGAACTATACTCACAAAGGACTGTTTTCACAGATGAACTTATATAGCTCATGGGTAGGGTTGTCTTTTGGACTTTCCGTAGAATTGTGAACCCTCTGTTTAGAATGACCTTCAGAGTAGTCTAGACTTTGATAGATGTCTGTGACTATTATAGGCTGATTCTCTGCGCGCGACATATTCAACTTGGCAGGAGGTTTTCGCCGAGAAGGTATGTGATTCTTCCTAAGCATGATATTTTAACATATATATATAGTACGGTAGACGTACATGTGTTAACTGAATAATAACTACGGCAATGTCTTTTGACTTAAGCCTGAATAATAACTACGGCAATGTCTTTTGACTTAAGCCTGAATAATAAGAATCCTGATGCATTTCAAAAGAACTACTGAATCATGTTTTAACAGAAGATAAATAGTTGGTTTTTAAAACAAAAGCTTAAGAGTTATACTAGCTTTATGGGAAGTTAGGTATAACAACTTAAGAAAGATAAAAAGGAACTGTTTACTTGTTGGTTTATAAAAGCCTTGTATTGATTTCTGTTAAGTGTAGTAAGATTGTTTGATAAGTAGACATATTATGATGCTATCTGTGTTAGTGTCTTGAAATGCTGTGTAAAGGGGTCATTCTTGCTGCGCTTACGTTGCTAACCGGTAAGTCCGTTGTACTGTTATTGTATCACCTACCCCCTTGACTGTTATACCGAGGGCTTGCCCCCCTTGATGCGGGTCTATACGGCCTATGCGGTCTGTGAGACTATGCGGAGCAGCGGTATGCTCCAGGATTGATCATTCCGGGTGTATAGCCTGATGCGGGGGATTCCCTATGCGGTCTGTTGAGACTATGCGGTCTGTTGAGACTATGCGGTCTTTTGAGGCTATGCGGGCTGCGGGAGCCTAGGCGGATGCCGGGGGTTGGCTGCCCCCGATGCGAGGAATACCTCATGCGGGTCTGTGTGTGACCTATGCGGACTGCGGAAGTTCAGGACTAGGCACGCAGAATGATACTATGGGCGATTGGCCTTGCTTCGATCATTCGCGGCCTAGACTAGACACATTCTGCTTTTCTATTCGTTATTGTTTGCGATATGGCACTATGTGCAATTGAATCGATTATATTTGTGAAAAGGTTTTAAATACTTTGATTTCATTTAAAGTACTTTATAGTTTCACATACTTGGTACTGTTATCGACCTCCTTCGGGCTGCGTTCATGCCGCAAGTAAGAGCGGCGGTGCTAGATCCACATCCTTAGGATCTTTGCGTTGGTGTCGTGAGCTCCATCTTCTCCTGAGGCTCTACTTTTGGGTATGATCTCCTGTATTGTAGATAGTTTTTATGCATCGAGGTATGGCGGCCTGTCCGCCATAGTTGTTTACTTCCTTAAGTGCTAGTACCATTATGCAGTTGGGATGTAGCGCAAAACTTGAGTTATATATATTATGCCGAAAGGCAAGCTTTTCATCGATAAAGCGTATGCTTTTACTATGTTTCCTGTCTTGTTTTATATTTCCGCTGGTTACTCTGATGTATGACTACTTGGGTGCCCCGGTAAGGCACCAGTCACGGGCCCCGGAACGGGTCGTGACAATAACACTTAAGATACGCTTATCTTATCACACCTACAATCTCTAGAGGGTTCAAGGATATACATGTATCTACCGCTTCACTTCCCCTTAGTCGTTCTAATCAAACCTGCCCCGTAGGGCGCATAGCTAGGGAAGATGATGAACTGATCACCGATCATGAAGACTGAGTCCTCCTACTTACATCCTTCCTACTAGGACATCCTTTCGACTAATGGCCCTGACGGCCGCCGGTAAAACAAGTACCAACTAAAAGACGACATTCCCCGGGATGACGCCTGTCACATTGTGAACACTGGGGAAAAACTGAATCTGGCTGGCTAGAACCTATGTAAATCTGTGAACCAGAAACCCTGGAGTTCTGACCAACTCCTAAATACCCTGAACGTCCTGAACCCTGTGGAGGACCACTCTGTTCTGGCGGAGGCGCATATCCAGTCTGCTGCTGAGGCGATTCGCCTCGAAAGTTACCAAAGGACCCTGCCGATCTGGCCCTCTTCTGCTGATTTTGGTTAACCCGTTGATCCCTACGTTTCTCGGCCTGCTGCGCATAAGCCCGTACGCAGGCCATGCTCAAGCCTGACTGAAGAGCTACTCTTGCACATCCTTTCTTTAGATAGTCATCAAGACCCGTGATATATCGGTGCACTCTATATTCTCTGGTTGCTAAAATCCTAGCTAATGTGTCCATTCCTTTTAATCCATATTCTTTGTTCCTGGTCGTGGAACTGAAGGCTCATACATCATGGCCGCAGTGGGAACTGCTGCCGCCGTGCTAAACTCTGCTGGGGCTGGTGACGTCGCAGAACTCCCCGAATGAAGCACCACCCCAGGTGATGATTGGGCCTGCGCCCTCGTAACCCTCTGTACTCAACTCGCAGCTCCCTCGGCTGCCTTGCCCCATCGGGCGGGTTGCCTTACGCGGAGGCATAACAATGAGGAAAGAAATACGTTTAGAGGGGTCCAACTTATAACACAGCTCTAAGGCACGATCTCTGAGTGAGAAGAATGGAAACCAATCCTAAATATCCTATAGCCTCCTGATTATTGGTATGGTGCACAACATACCGATAATCAAGACTCTACTAGATACGGTCTGTAGACACTTTCCGAGGATTAACTGCTCTGATACCACTTTTGTCACGACCGAACCGGGCGTGGTCGTGCCTTACCCCGCACCCAAGTAGACATACATCGAGTAATCAATGAACATAAAACAAGACATGAAATATCAAGAAGTGTAAAAGCTTATTCGAGAAAATTTGCCTTTCGGCATAATATATAAAACTTAAATCTGACGATTACATCCCTTTTACAACTCGCCCACAACAAGCTACAGACCTCTAAGAGTGACATGACAACAATGGCGGGACGGTCCCGCCATACCCTGAATGTAAGCACCTACAACAGGGACTATACGTGATAAGCCTCGGAGAAAGCGGAGCTTCCCAAACGCTACTGTGACCACGAGCTAGGATCAACGGCGCGGTGTACCTCTACTGCGGCATGAACGCAACTCCCGAAGGAGGTCGATAACAGTACCAAGTATGTGGCCCGAAAAATACTGTAAATGAAATCAAAGTAGTCTATATAAAACAGGAGACATGTATGATAACCAAACTACAGTTCACAATAAATAAGCAGTCATGTCAAGTCAGGGACTCACTCCCTCAAAGTCATCACTCAAATATCACTATGGGTCTCACGCCCATAACATCAATCATGCCCGTGGAATACCTTCCTCACTGCCGGCAGTCTATGATATAAAAGCACCAAGGAACACACATGAACACCAGGTCCCACCTGTGTCATAATAAAACCGTACGGGGTAAGTACGAAGGCATAGACGACTACTAAAACCCACAGTACCAACAGGGTCATAAACTGTATCATGAGATCTGTCTAGACCGTCACATGATCAAAGCTGGCCACTCGCCCGCAGTATCTAATGTGCGCGTCTAGCTCTGGAACTTCCCGCAGCCCCGCATAGGCCAACCTCATAGGCCCGCATGAGGTATTCCCCGCATCGAGGGTAGCTACTCCCCGGCATCCGCCTGGACTTCGCAGTCCGCATGGCCACATAGACCGCATGACCATAAAGACCGCACACTAACACCGAGCTCGTAGCTCCGCATAGGCCCCCGGGACCCGCATGAGGTATTCTCGAATCATAGGTCACACAGACCCGCCTGAGTCTACCCCGCATCGGAGGGCAGCTTAACCTCCGGGATTATGTAAAGGTGAGTGGTACAATACCAACATAACGGCTGATAGTTAAACAACTTAAGCGCAATCGAGGGAAAACCCTTTTACACAAACATCACAAGATACTAACACACGTAGCATCCTAGCATGTTTACTTATCAAATCAACAAGAAAGTATTACAAGGCTATCACAAAACAACACAATCAAGTTATTCACACAAGGTACTTTCTACTATATGATTAACAAGATCGGGTTTTTATCCCCAAAGTACTTCATACATTAACTCTTTTAAAAGATACGTTACTTTCACAAAAGTCACACAATACCCGTATTATATAAAAATAGAGTGACTATCTTTTGAAGTAAATCAAAACACTTCTCTTTTCCAAACATTCAAGTTTGCCTAATTTCAATTACTCAAGGTTCTCATTTTCGAAAGGTTTCGTAGTTCATAGTTTTAATCACTTAATGATATAATTCTCCTTTAAAACGATTTGAGAAACATATGCCTTATATGTGAGTAGGTTATTCTTGTTTATAACAATCTAATTAAAGCAGCCATGATCTAGGAAATTGTAATATCATTTTGTCTCATCTTAGCTTCTATGCAGATGGAGGTTTCTACTGGTTTTAATAATACTTAATTATTCAGTACATTTCCTTTTATTAGCGCTGCAGTGGTGTGTTCGATACTTATTCTGATTTCCGAAATCAGTAAAACATTATCCCATTTTAAAAACCAAGTACTCATTACTCACGAATGAGGTTTCACACTTATTAACAAAATTCATATTAATTCAATTAAGTAAAGTCTCTTATCTTTTAAGATCAAGTCTCTTAACTTCTAAAATTAATAAACCATTCTTTTTATCTCTCTTGAGTCGTTATACCCAACTTCCCATAAAGCTAGTATAACTCTTAAGCTTTTAAAACCAAGCATTACTCTTCCTTCAAAAAGGTTTCTTAATTCTTTTGAAATACTTCAAGATTCTTATTATTCAGGCTTAAGTCAAAAGACATTGCCGTAAAACTACATTCAGTTAACACACGTACGTCTACCGTACTATATATATATTTTTAAAATATCATGCTCAAGAGTATAGGAAGAATCACATACCTCGCGACGATTATCGACTATTAGCAAAACGCTCCACGGCTATAACCCGGCTAGCCTCGTCCACCTTTCAAGTTGTACATGCTACTCGCAGATCAATCAACCTATAAGGGTTATACAAGTCTATCAATGACTAGACTACTCTGTAGATTATTCTTCTGATGTGTTTTCAGTTCAAGTCTTTTCTGTAATATCCTTCTATTACAGTTCAATTCTCTTCTATGAATCTTATATTCATTTCTATGCTACAATAGTATGTAATTTCCAATTACAATATAAGGACAAGAGTATTTACCTCGATAAGCCCAAAATTATCCAAGTTTAATGTCGATCCTGAGCAACGTTTATGTTATACCCCGTATTTTCCAGAGTATGTACGTGTGGACGTACGTACGAAATTTGAGCCTTAAGTTAGGCATAGGACCGAAATTTGGGCACAAGTGCCGAATAGAGTCGTTTTTCGACGAAACGTTTCCACAGCTTTCGTAGGAAAAATTCCGGCTATGTCCTTTATATTTTTTGCGGATTTTTCCGAGAGACGAAACATTTTGGACCAACGGGAGGGTGACATGTGTCACCCTCACATTGGAAGCTAGGCGGCAACCGCGGGCCAATTGGTCACGTTTTCAAGGCCAATTGGCTCCTTGTTTTGGCCTTGTTTTGTGGCTTGTTTGGTGCCATGTTTTGTGCCTTGTTTTGTGGTGTAGGGGTTAGGGTGCACTTGGCTTGATCAAGGCCTTACACTTGCCTTGCACTTGGCTTGATCAAGGCCATTGGTTTCCCTATAAATACCCCTCCCTTGTGAAGACTTATTCATTCACTCCTCACTTTGTCTAAGTCTTGAAATCCTCCTCTCCCTTGTTGTTGCTCTCGTCCAACTCCTCTCCCCCTTAGAAAGGCCCTTGGCCGAGAACACCCCTCCCTAGCCTAGTTGTGCTAGCCGAGCCTACCACCTTGGTAGAAAGTTGTCTTCCAAGTATTGTTATAATGCCCAAAATATCTTGGCCTTATACCTTGTTGTATTCCAAAGTTACCTCTATCGTAGAGCCGAAATACTACCTTTTGTCTCAAACCGAAACCCTAAGGAAAACCTTCATAGTCGGTGGAAGTGTTAAGTAGAAGTTGTTGGGAACTTCTAAGGGTTGTTTGGAGCGGGTTGGAGCACTCGGAGTAGGAGCTAAGCATTGCTCAGGATCGACTTTATACTTGGATAATTTTGGGCTTATCGAGGTGAAAGTACTAAGAGTAGCGTATTCTACTCGAGGAGTGGAAAGGGCTAACAAGGTTGTAGTACTTGGAGCTTTTTGCTTATTGTCGATAATCGTCGCGAGGTATGTGAACCTCTTCCTATCTCTTCTAGCATGATATGTGTAAACTATGTAGTACGGTAGACGTACATGTGTTAACTGTGTTTGATTGTTTTTAAAACATAAAGTGTTATAACGGCTTTATGGGAAGTTGGTTATAACAGCTTTATGTAGGTGAGAAAATGGGTTGTGGTTTTCAAAAGGTAACTGATTTGGTTATAACTGGCTTGTTATGTGTTAATGAAGAAGTTGAAGTATTTCAAAAGATTTGTGAATCGTTTTGAAAGAAAGAGTAGTACTTGGTTTTTGAAAAACTTAAGAGTTATACTAGCTTTATGGGAAGTTAGGTATAACGGCTTAAGAATGTTTTACTGATTTCGGAAATCAGGATGTGTATCGACAAACCACTGCAGCGTTAATAAAGGAAAATGTATTGACTAATGAATTGTATTATTAAAACCAGTAGAAACCTCCAATTGCATAGAAACTAAGATGAGACAAAATGATATTACATTTTCTAGATCATGGCTGCTGTAATAAGATTGTTATAAACAAGAATAAACTACTCACATATATGGCATATGTTACTCAATTGTTTTAAAAGAGTTTAAGACTATGAGTTATGAAACCTTTCTAAAATAAGTGACTTGAGCATTTGAAATTAGGCAAACTTGAACGTTTGGAAAATAATGTTGTTACTTGATTTTACAAAAGGGGAAGTATTTTGTTTACTTAATAAGATAGTCACTATTTTAATACTACGGGTATTGTGTGACTTATGTGAAAGAAACGGATCTTTTAAAGGGTTTAACGTAAGTAGTACTTTAGGGTTAAAACCCGAACTTTGGCATAAAATGAAAGTACTTTGAGTTGTGTGAAACTTGCCTATGCTTGTCGTTGTGAAACTTGCCTATGCTTGTTGTTGTGAAACTTGCCTATGCTTGTGATGATAGCCTTTGTTGTGCAAAGTGTGGTGTTTTACGTGTTCTGGCGTCTCTCGATAGAGGCGGTTGACTTGTTGAGAACTTACTTGGGCGTCTTTGGCGGTGTGGAGAATTCCACGGGTATGTTTCCATTTTGATTCTTGTCTTGTTATCGATGTTACATGGGCGTGTCTACACCGCGCACTCCGGCATGTGGCCATGGGGCATTGGTATTATTGTTGCATCATGGACATGTCTACACCGTCTGGTCCGGCATGTGGCCACGCGCAGGTTGATCACCCGATATATTGTTGTTGATGTTACATGGACGTGTCTACACCGGGCGATTCCGGCATGTGGCCATGGGGCATTGGTATTATTGTTGCATCATGGACATGTCTGCCGATCTGCGAATTCGGGCATGCGGCCGTGATGCGAACATGATTGATGTTGTGGGCGTGAGACCCATAGTTATATTTGAGTGATGACTTGAGGCGTGAGTCACATCGACATGATCGCTTTTATGTTATGAATTGTAGTTTGGTTATCATACATGTCTCTGCTTTGTATAGATGTTATGATTTCATTCTGATATTTCTGATTTCACATACTTGGTACTGTTATCGACCTCCTTGGGAAGTGCGTTCATGCCGCAGGTAGAGGTACATCGGTCGTGGATCCCCGCTCATAGGATCACAGTTCAGCGTATTGGGAAGCTCCGTTTCTCCGGAGGCTTATCTTTTGGTATGTGTTCCCTGAGTTGTAGGTTCTTGTACATTCAGGGGTATGGCGGGGCCCTGTCCCGTCATAGTCGTTGTAAATCTTAAGTGCAGTAATCGTTGTGGGCGGGGTTGTAAAAGGATTAAACTGTTCGGGTTTTATGTATATCGAAGGCAAGCTTTTGGTTGGCCTGTTTACTTATCACATCTCTTGATCCATGTCTATTTGCATGTCTAAGTTTTTATTTCCGCTGGTTTTCTCTGATGTTGTATCACTAGGGTGCCCGGGGTAAGGCACCAGTAACGGGCCCGGGTTCGGGTCGTTACAAGTGGTATCAGAGCAGTTAGTCCTCGGAAAGTGTCTACAGACCGTGTCTAGTAGAGTCTTGATTATCGGTGTGTTGTGCACCACATCTATAATCAGGAGGCTATAGGACATTTAGGATTGGTTTCTATTCTTCTCATTCTAAGATCGTGCCTTAGAGCTGTGTGATAAGTTGGACCCCTCTGACGTGTTTCGTTTTACGATTATGCCTGCGAAGAAAGCGGCGCCTGAAGGGCAAAGGAGTAGCGAGAGCTACTAGTCGACTCGAGAGTTGTTAGGGCTTGTGCCCGGTATACGAATGATGTACCACGCGATGGCGGGTTCTTGCGCCGAGTTTTGAGACCACGGCACGAGCCTCTGATTTCTCGGTTAGGGGAAGACTTTAGGGTCATGAAGGAAAGCCATTATGTTATTGACCAAGTTAGCGATTACTCTGATTTCCTCAGCGGGAGGTTATTCGGCGATCTGAGCAGTGTCTGAGAGGTAGAGGCCAACGGAGATCTGCGTAAGAGGCTAGACCGGTTGGTTATCCGGTGAGTTTTGGACGAGCCGCCTCGGCCAAGTGAGATATTCGTCGATCTACCAGTACATACCCCCGCAGCTCACAGGTGGGAGATTTGATCCCACAAGGTATTTAGGAGCCGGTCCGAGCTCCAGGGGTCGAGGTTCTCATAGGAGCAGGGGATTTTCTCAGTCGAGACCACTTATTCCTCAGTGTTTCCATTGTAGTAAGCGTCATTTGGGGAAATGTCGTCTTGGCACAGGTGTTTGTTATTTTTGTGGCCGTCCGGGCCATATACTGAGGGTATGTCCTTTTAGAAGGGGCACCAGTGAGGTGGCGCAGCCTATGAGGCCGATGGTTGATTCCCTTTCCTCGCGGTATCGTCCCCAGGCGGGTGTTCAGATGTTAGCCAGCCGTGGTAGAGGTCAGGGTGGAGTTTATAGTTCTGGCGGTCCTTCGAACCGCATAGATGACGCAACTACTGGGCAGGATCAGGAGGCGACATCGCACGGGGTTACAGGTATATTCTTTTGAATCATACGTGCATTATTAGATTCAGATTTTACCCTAGCGTATATGTTTTCCCTTTATTGATAGAGTTGTAAAGTGATAGTACCCCAGAGGTAGGGATACCTTGAATAGTAAAGTGAGAAGTTTAGTGTTATGTTCGGTTAGCGTTGTGCTAAAATGTGATTTAGAAACCTGGTTAGTGAAAAAAAAAAGGGGTAAGCCTGGGGTGAGAAAATGATGAACCTTAGAATATGACAGTTGAGACCTTAGAGGTAAGGTCGTCTTGGGTAAAAGATTTATTTTTATGTTTGACCTTTACCAGAGTGTGTAGTGCACGTGGGGTATATTTGTGTGATAAGTCCATGGGTAATATGAGATGGAAGTGGTAGCTTTCATGGCTTGAATAGGTAAGATTGTTCCGTGTCGAGGAGCAAGAGTTGGGCGACAGTGGGTCGGGTTGGGGCCATGTTGCGGGCCAACCCGCGGCCTGTTTCGAGGTGGGGTCAGCTCTGGGTGGTCCCGCCAGGTGGCAGGGTCACGAGGGTGCTAGGCCCAAGTTTAGATGACCATCGTATGAGTTCGTGGATACGTTCTACCAGAATCGGTTCGTGAAGGCCGGGAATGGCCTTAAGGGAGATCGAAGTTAGTAAGATGACCAAGTTTGGAGGTAGTGACTCCAAGGGTTGGAAACAGAAGCGTTGACGGAAGTGTGGTACGGATACTAAAAAGAGTTCGAGTGTTCGAGAAGGGTACAACGAGATAGGGGAGAAGTGAACGTGTGTTTTTGTGGCCAGGTGTGGCATGATTGTTTTAGTAAGTATAGTAGTGAAGACTATACTGGCGCATGTTTGTTTTGAGACTTAGAAGGAACATTCGGGACGAATGTTTCTAAGGAGGGGAGAATGTTATACCCCGTATTTTCCAGAGTATGTACGTGTGGACGTACGTACGAAATTTGAGCCTTAAGTTAGGCATAGGACCGAAATTTGGGCACAAGTGCCGAATAGAGTCGTTTTTCGACGAAACGTTTCCACAGCTTTCGTAGGAAAAATTCCGGCTATGTCCTTTATATTTTTTGCGGATTTTTCCGAGAGACGAAACATTTTGGACCAACGGGAGGGTGACATGTGTCACCCTCACATTGGAAGCTAGGGGCGGCAACCCTTGGACGAATTGGTCACGTTTTCAAGGCCAATTGGCTCCTTGTTTTGGCCTTGTTTTGTGGCTTGTTTGGTGCCATGTTTTGTGCCTTGTTTTGTGGTGTAGGGGTTAGGGTGCACTTGGCTTGATCAAGGCCTTACACTTGCCTTGCACTTGGCTTGATCAAGGCCATTGGTTTCCCTATAAATACCACTCCTTGTGAAGACTTATTCATTCACTCCTCACTTTGTCTAAGTCTTGAAATCCCTCCTCTCCCTTGTTGTTGCTCTCGTCCAACTCCCTCTCCCCTTAGAGAAAGGCCCTCGCCGAGAACACCCCCTCACCTAGTTGTGCTAGCCGAGCCTACCCCTTGGTAGAAAGTTGTCTTCCAAGTATTGTTATAATGCCCAAAATACCTTGGCCTTATACCTTGTTGTATTCCAAAGTTACCTCTACGTAGAGCCCGAAATACTACCTTTTGTCTCAAACCGAAACCCTAAGGAAAACCTTCATAGTCGGTTGAAGTGTTAAGTAGAAGTTGTTGGGAACTTCTAAGGGTTGTTTGGAGCGGGTTGGAGCACTCGGAGTAGGAGCTAAGCATTGCTCAGGATCGACTTTATACTTGGATAATTTTGGGCTTATCGAGGTGAAAGTACTAAGAGTAGCGTATTCTACTCGAGGAGTGGAAAGGGCTAACAAGGTTGTAGTACTTGGAGCTTTTTGCTTATTGTCGATAATCGTCGCGAGGTATGTGAACCTCTTCCTATCTCTTCTAGCATGATATGTGTAAACTATGTAGTACGGTAGACGTACATGTGTTAACTGTGTTTGATTGTTTTTTTAAAAAAAACATAAAGTGTTTAACGGCTTTATGGGAAGTTGGTTATAACAGCTTTATGTAGGTGAGAAAATGGGTTGTGGTTTTCAAAAGGTAACTGATTTGGTTATAACTGGCTTGTTATGTGTTAATGAAGAAGTTGAAGTATTTCAAAAGATTTGTGAATCGTTTTGAAAGAAAGAGTAGTACTTGGTTTTTTGAAAAACTTAAGAGTTATACTAGCTTTATGGGAAGTTAGGTATAACGGCTTAAGAATGTTTTACTGATTTCGGAAATCAGGATGTGTATCGACAAACCACTGCAGTGTTAATAAAGGAAAATGTATTGACTAATGAATTGTATTATTAAAACCAGTAGAAACCTCCAATTGCATAGAAACTAAGATGAGACAAAATGATATTACATTTTCTAGATCATGGCTGCTGTAATAAGATTGTTATAAACAAGAATAAACTACTCACATATATGGCATATGTTACTCAATTGTTTTAAAAGAGTTTAAGACTATGAGTTATGAAACCTTTCTAAAATAAGTGACTTGAGCATTTGAAATTAGGCAAACTTGAACGTTTGGAAAATAATGTTGTTACTTGATTTTACAAAAGGGGAAGTATTTTGTTTACTTAATAAGATAGTCACTATTTTAATACTACGGGTATTGTGTGACTTATGTGAAAGAAACGGATCTTTTAAAGGGTTTAACGTAAGTAGTACTTTAGGGTTAAAACCCGAACTTTGGCATAAAATGAAAGTACTTTGAGTTGTGTGAAACTTGCCTATGCTTGTCGTTGTGAAACTTGCCTATGCTTGTTGTTGTGAAACTTGCCTATGTTTGTGATGATAGCCTTTGTTGTGCAAAGTGTGGTGTTTCTGTGTTACCGCGTCTCTCGATAGAGGGCCGGTTGACTTCTTGAGAACTTACTTGGACGTGCTGGCAGTGACGGAGAATTCCACGGGTATGTTTCCATTTTGATTACTGTCTTGTTGTCGATTTTACATGGACGTGTCTACACCGAGGCAGAATTCCGGGGGCATGTGGCCATGGGGCATTGGTATTATTGTTGCATCATGGACATGTCTACACCGATGCAGAATTCCGGGGGCATGTGGCCATGCGGCAGGGTTGATCACCCATTATATTGTTGTTGATGTTACATGGACGTGTCTACACCGGCGGCACTCCGGGCATGTGGCCATGGGGCATTGGTATTATTGTTGCATCATGGACATGTCTACACCAATGCAGAATTCCGGGGGCATGCGGCCATGATGCGAACATGATTGATGTTGTGGGCGTGAGACCCATAGTTATATTTGAGTGATGACTTGAGGGCGTGAGTCACATCGACATATTCGCTTTTATGTTATGAATCGTAGTTTGGTTATCATACATGTCTCTGCTTTGTATAGACATATGATTTCATTCTGATATTTCTGATTTCACATACTTGGTACTGTTATCGACCTCGCCCGGGGCCGCGTTCATGCCGCGGTAGAGGTACATCGATCGTGGATCCCGCCATAGGATCACAGTTCAGCGTATTGGGAAGCTCCGTTTCTCCGGAGGCTTATCTTTTGGTATGTGTTTCCCTGAGTTGTAGGTTCTTGTACATTCAGGGGTATGGCGGGGCCCTGTCCTGTCATAGTCGTTGTAAATCTTAAGTGCAGTAATCTTGTTGTGGCGGGGTTGTAAAAGTTAAAGCTTGGGTTTTATGTATATCGAAAGGCAAGCTGTTTTGGTTGCTTTGTTTACTTATCACATCTCTTGATCCATGTCTATTTGCATGTCTAAGTTTTTATTTCCGCTGGTTTTCTCTGATGTTGTATCACTAGGGTGCCCGGGGTAAGGCACCAGTAACGGGCCCGGGTTCGGGTCGTTACAGTTTAGCTCCTACTCCGGGTGCTCCAACCCGCTCCAAACAACCCTTAGAAGTTCTACGCAACTTCTTCTTAATACTCCAACCAACTATGGAGATTTTTCCTTAGGGTTTCGTTTTTGTGACTGAAGGGAAGTGTAATAGTATTTCTAGGCTTTTCGTATAAGTGTAACCTTGGAATACTACAAGGTATTTGGGCCAAGGTATTTTGGGAATAGTAACAATACTTGGAGAGTATTTCTACCAAGAGGGGGGTAGTATTTTACGAGAACAACTAGGCAAGGAGGGGGTACTCTCGGCCAAGGCTACTAGGAGGGGGGGTACTCTCGGCCAAAGGCCTACTCAAAGGGGGAGGGGGGAGGTTTGGACGAACCACTACAAGAGAGGGGGAAAGGTTTTCAAGACTTAGGGTTTTTGTGGATGAAGAAGTCTTCAAAGGGGGGGGGGGGGGTATTTATAGGTCAAGAAATGGCCAACCAAGGGCCAAGATCATGCCAAGTGCAAGGCAAGTGTAGGGTCAAGATTCATCCATGTGTACCTTATCCATCTACCACACCAACTAACACAAAATATCCTACCAACTCCCACTCTCCAATCGTCCAAATTGACGCCCACAAGTCCACCAATTAGAGGGTGACAAGTGTCGCCCTCTCGTTGGTCCAAAATATTTCGTCTCTCGGAAAAATCCGCAAAAATAATAAATGACATAGCCGGAATTTTCCCTACGCAAGCTTTGGAAGACGTTTCGTCGGAAAATGATTCTTTTTGGTACTTGTGCACAAAATTTCGTCCTTGCCTAATCTTAAGGCTTAAATTTTATACGTACGCCCTCACGTACATACTCTGGAAATATGGGGTATAACAAGTACTACGTACGTACATTCTTTTCAAAAGACTCCTTTTTATGTAAAACCCCAAGATACTAACACCCGTAGTATCAAGGTGTGTCTATTTTTCAAAGTAAGTTACTACACTTTTAGAAAACTCATTTCAAAGCTTGAAATCAAGTAACTTCAAATTTTCACAATCTAGGCAACTTATGCCTAATAATCAAAATAGACAACTTTCTTAACCTTCCATAAAGCCGTTATAACCAACTTCCCATAAAGCCGTTATAACCCTTTATGGTTTTAGACATATTCATTCCTTTTTATAACCAAGAGACTTATACTTAAAACCAAGTATCACATACTTACAAACCAAGTTCTTAACTTTCCAAAATACTTCAAGTCTTTTAATATTTAGAAAACAAGTTTCTTCTCTTAAATCATGTCATTTCTCCTCTCTTAAAACAATTAAGTAAATCACTCCTTTGACTCCCCTAAAGTCATTATAACGGCCCTTAGGTTTTGGAACTAAGGCACTAGCCAAAAGATTTGGAAACCACTTCCTTTTCAAGACTCTATGTACTTTAAGTAAAATACTTTCACTTTTAAGAATCCAACTTCACTAAGGCAATGGATTATACAACTTACAATTTAAACATCAAAGTACAATCAAGGAAGTACATAGAACAATTTCTATTTTAGGCAATCCAAATACAACCAAGGAATGGATCATTTAAGGAGTAGGACATACTTTCTTTATCTTAAGGAATCATGCTAGAAGAGGAGATAGTTCACATACCTTTTCGGCTAAATCCACAAGCTAAGCCGAATACGCCGCACGTAGAAGTGTCAACCTATAATGGTCACAACATGACTATCAACTTCTAGTCTCTAACATAGAATAATACTAAGTATACGGTCTCTAATTCTACGGAAAATCGGGCAGCACTTCCTTTGTTTCTACTCACTTTGCCACCTTTTTCAAGGCCGAATACAATAACCAACACGCCACATTTAAGGCTCAAACAACAACCAAACAAAGGGGATTACACGCCTTACAATACGTATAAATTTCCGCCCCACAATTCATACCAAGTAGTTTAATACTCACTAGCCATTCTCGGCCAACAATAACCCAACACAAGTCCTTTCCAATTCTTTTTCAATTACAAGTTCTAAGGTCTAACATGTTATATAGTCATAAACAACTTCCACAACTACAATTTCCTTCTTTATACAACATGCGACGACTTAAACTAATAATCAACTTGAATTGTAATCTTAAGGCTAAACATGCTAGTTTCCGGATTAGGGTTCCAATAACCAATATAATTATCAAACTTCATACTATATATCTCATGCTTGCTAATATCCATAGCTACAACCATAAGTAAACCTTAATTACTAAAACGACAAGATTATACCTTTATAAGCCCTTAAAATTTCCAAGATTCAAAGTCGCTCCTTAGCAAATTCTTAGCTCCTTTCCTTACGTTCCAAACCGTTCCAAGCACTCCTTAGAAGCCTATGAAGAACCTATCTTCAAGTTCCAACTTAAAAGTTGAAGAACTCCTTAAGTTTCCGCCTTGCGACTAATACGAAAACGCCGTTTTTCCGAAATCTTTCTATTAAGATATCCTTACAATACCCTTAGGGACCTTGGGTTTAAGTCTTGTGAATAATGTATCACAAACTAATTTTTTTTGTGTGGAAAGTTCATCAAAGCCGAGAGTATGCTAGTGTGCACAAGAGTTTGTCTAATTTTTCTAAGTGTGGAAGACCATGTCTTGCTACTAGTGTGGTATATAAAACACAATGGAGGGTCAAGATATCAACACTTGAGTGTCTAGGATGAGGAACACTTGGATAATGGCCAAGTGGACAAGTTGACTTGGTCAATAATATCAAGCTTGAAGACTTATCTTCCTTGATGGTCAAATGACCATTCTAACCCTTGCATTTTCGTCCAAGACCACATGAGGGGGTGCCACGTGTCGCCCTCTCATTCGTCCATAAAATTCTGTAACCCTCGTGGGCCCCGCAAAACGTAAAATTCCTCGGGTGGGCCCCACGTGACCAAATCCGTAAAAATAAATTCCATAATGTTAATAAGTTCCATATTCTTCAAATAATGCATTTTGGGAATCTAATTCTCCTCAACGAACATTTTTCCTTTCCGACGTTCGGAAGATTTTTCCGTCGGAAAAACAATTCTTCCTTTCGTACCAATTTCCAAGTCTTGGTTCCTTACATACATTTTCTTATACATGTCCTGGACTTACGGGGTGTAACATTCTTCCCCTCTTAGAAACATTCATCCCCGAATGTTCTTAGTCGGTTGTCAAGCTATACAAACTCCGGCATAAACTCTATACTATGCCTAACAGTCAATACTCCACAAGACCAACGATGCCACACATGGCCACCACCTAACATACGTAAACATATCAATGGACCTTCCGTCCGCGACCCCTTCTCACAAAACTCGAAGGTTACAGTCCTCTAAAACACGGGATCCTTAGAGGTTCATTTCTTTTCTTACTTGTCATACTTAACTTCTCATTCTTAGTCTGGAATAAATCTTTCTCTTATCTCAAGGTACTTCTCACCCTATCCCCCTATTCACTAGAGGTTCGTCACATAGGCCAAAGTATTTCTACTGTACATTCTTCCCTATTGGTCTTACACTGCTATGGGGAAATTACAACTTGTGAACTCTACACAACTATAGTCTCAGTTCACTTACCATTCTTGTCAACATTCTTAACTTCTCACTCTTACTAATCAAAGTATTCCTACCTCTGGGGGTACTATCACTTACAACTGCTAGCAACACAAGGAAAACATATACGCTAGGGCAAAATCAGAATCTAACAATGCACGTATGATTCAAAAGAATCGACATATACCTGTAACCCCATGCGATGTCGCCTCACGATCTGTCCGATGGTCATCAACTATGCGGTTCGAAGGACCGCCAGAACTATAAACACCACCCTGACCTCTACCACGACTGGCTGACATCTGAACACCCTGCCCTGGGGGACGCACAGCTGTGGAGGAAAGGTAACCAACCATCGGCCTCATAGGCTGAGCCACCTTACCGGTGCTCTTTCTAACAGGACATACCCTCAGAATATGGCCCGGACGGCCACAATAAAAACAAACACCTGTGCCATAACGGCATTTCCCCGAATGATGCTTACCACATCTGAAACACTGAGGAATAGGTGGCCTCGACCGAGAAAGTCCTCTGCTCCTCTGAGAACCTCGACCCCTGGAGCTTGGACCGGCTCCTAAATACCTTGTGGGATCAAATCTACCACCTGTGAGCTGCGGGGGTATGTACTGGGTAGGCTGGGACGAATATCTCACTCGCTGCTGAGGCTGCTCGTCCAAAAACTCACCGGGATAACCAACCGGTCTAGCCCTCTTACGTTGATCTCCGCGTTGGCCCTCTACCCTCTGTACACCTTTGCATCTTGGCCGAATAACCTCCTGCTGATGAAGCGTAGCCTTTGCTATCTTGGTCAATAACATAATCGCTTCCCTCGACCTATAGTCTTCTCCTGGCGAAAGCGGAGGCTCTGGTCTTTGGGGTCTCAAACACAGCGCAGAATAACTCACCGCTGCGGCCTGACATCAGGTATACCACAGGCATAAGCCCTATCAACTCTCTGAGTCGACTAGTAGCTCTGCTACTCCTATGCCCTACGGGCTGTTGCCTCCTCGAGGCATAAGCGTAACACAAAATTACGTCGAGAGGAATTATCTTACTAACACGACTCTATGGCACGATCTTAGAGTGAGAAAAATAGAAACCAACTCACTAAATGTCCTGTAGCTTCTGTTTATGGGTGTGGCGCGCAACACAGTTAATCAAGACTCTACTAGACACGGTCTGTAGACATTCCGAGGTATTGCTTTGATACCATCTGTCACGCCCGAACCCGGGCGTGGTGGTGCCTACACAGGCACCCTTACACTAACAACACAAGTAAAGCTGCGGAAATTAAATAACACCTCATTTTTTTAAAACCAACATACGTCTGAGGCAAAGCCGATAAAGGCTGCCATATAATATACATACTCAAAATACACTACACATGAGTCAATCCACATATGAATACGGACCTCAAGAGTTTCTTGAAATATGGCGGACAAGGCCTCGCCAGTACCCATGCAGTACAAAGCACATCTTGAAGGAACTATACCAAAAGATAAACTCCCGAGCAGAGGAGCTATCCAAAACTACGGCGGTCCTACACTGCAGATCACCAAGCTGCGTACCTAAACTGCGGCATGAGCGGCCCAGGAGGTCGATGCGAAGAATGTACCAAGTATGTGAAACAGTAAGTACTATAATGAAATCATAACGGTCTAAACAAAATAGGAGACATGTATGATAGCCAACCTACGATACAATACATAGCGGTCATATCAAGTCGAGGGCGCATGCCCTCAAAGTCACTACTCAAATATAACTATGGGTCTCACGCCCATAATATCAACCATGCGTGGAATCCTTTCTCGCTGCCGTGATCCATGATATAACAATATCCCTCGTGGTCGCGTGCCCGGAATCCCACATCGTATAAGCATGACCGTAGGGTAATACAAACAAATCGGGAATCTAACTCGATCCGGTTGTCACGACCGTTCGGGGCGTGGTCGTGCCTTCTGGGGCACCCAAGTAGTCATACATCAGAGTAATCCGCGGAAACATAAAGCAAGACATGAAACAGGTTATAAATCAAGACACAGAGTCTGGGAGAAAACATCGCCTTTCGGCCTATATATCTAATCATGTTTTAGCGATTACATCCGACAGCATAACATGACTCTGGACCTCTGAAATATACAACTATGGCGGACGGGGCCGCCATACCACTGTACAAAACTAACTCTGACAGGAGATCATACCAAAAAGTAGAGCCTCGGAAGAGATGGAGCTCACGACACCAACGTAGAGATCCTAAGGATGCGGATCTAGCACTGCTTTGCCCCTGCGGCATGAACGCAGCCCGAAGGAGGTCGATAACAGTACTAAGTATGCGAAAGCGTAAAGTACTTAAATGAAAACATATCAAAACCGGTTTACAAATATGTGTGAAACAACCGAAACCGCACATAGTGCCACATCACAAACAAGAGCAACAATAGGTAATATGTCACGTCTTGTCTAGGCTGCGAATGATCGAAAGCAGGCCACTCGCCCACATCCTCATTCTGAGCCTAATCCTCGACTCGAGTCGCATAGGCCACTCGCGTGGGCGCGTGAGGTATAACCCGCATCGAGGGTAGCTACTCCTCGGCGTCGTCTGGACTCATTGTCGCATGGCACATAGACCGCGTGAGGCATAACCCGCATACTAACACGGAACTCGTAGCTCGCATAGGCCCCTGGACCCGCGTAGGTATTCTCGAATCATGGTCTGCACCGCTGAGTCTACCCGCGTCGGAGGCGACAACCGGTATCATCTCGAGGTGAGTGATAGTATACTAACATAACAACTTATCTTTAAGTAACATAAGCACAACAAGGATACTCACCTATACAAACGTTACAAGATACTAACACACATAGCATCATATCATGTCTACTTATCAAACCATCTTATTATTCTTTTCACAATATAAGTCTGTTATAAACACATAGGCAAACTTGTTTCTTTTTATCAATCTTAAGTGGTTATACTTACTTCCCATAAAGCTAGTATAACTCTTAAGCTTCATTTCAAAACCAATTAGTTCTCTTACATTTAATAAATGGTTCATGAGTCCTTTTGAAATGTTTTGATTCTTTATTATTCGGGCTTAAGCGTGAGGCATTCTTCACGTTTTATTCGAGCTTAAGCCGTGAGGCATTCCGTAAGTATTATTCGATTAACACGTATGCGTCTACCGTACTATATACATATTGTAAAATATCATGCTTTAGGAAGAATCACATACCTTCTCGGGAAATCCACCGCCAAGTCGAGTATGTCGCGAAGAATCACCTATAATAGTCACAGATATCTATCAAAGTCTAGACTATTCTGTAGGTCATTCTAAACAGAGGGTCCTCAATTCTACGGAAAGTCGGGCAGCACAACCCTACCCGGTGAGCTATATAAGTCTACTGTGAAAACAGTCCTATGTAAGTACAGTTCGTATATTCTTCTTTTTATACCCTTCTAAGGTGTTACAGTTCAATTCTATTCCATAACAACCTTCTAAGTATTTATACTTATTCTTATTCTACAACAGTAAGTATTTTCTAATTACAAAAGAGGGTTAGGATTATATACCTCGATAAGCCCAATAATATCCAAGTAAAAAGTCGATCCTGAGCGAGGTTTAGCTCCTAATCCAAAGCTCCAAGGCGCTCCAAGAATCCTTAGAAGTTTCCCACAACTTCTACTAAGTACTAAGGAATTTGGGCTAGGTTAAATTGGGCATTATAACAATACTAGAAGGCAACTTTCCTACCAAGGGAGGGGGGGGTAGGTTTCGGCTAGGCTAGAGGGGGGAAGGGCCTCGGCCAAAACTTCACTCAAAGGGGAGGGTGTTTGGACGAATTGCTCACAAGGGAGAGGGAGGGTTGTCAAGACTTGAAAGCTTTAGTGGATGAAGAACTCTTCATCTCAAGAGGGGTATTTATAGGTCAAGACATGGCCAACCAATGGCCAAGATTTAGCCAAGTGCTAGGCAAGTGTAAGGTCAAGATTAGGGCAAGTGTACCTAGCCAACTTGCACTATTAATCTCTATCCAACTTTATGAAAAGGATTGTCATCCAATCGCCCTATTGCCGTGACAAGTCCACCAATGAGAGGGTGGAAAGTGTCGCCTCTCATTGGTCCAAAGTGTTACGTCTCTCGGAAAAATCCATAAAAATAAGAAATGACATAGCGAATTTATCCTATGAAAATGGAAGCGTTTAGTCGGAAAACCAATCGTTTTGTGAGTTGTGCCCAATAATTTTCGTCAAGCCTAACTTTTAAGGCTAACCTTTTATGCGTATTCCCTTACGTACATACTGCGAAATACGAGGTATAACATTCTCCTCTTAGAAACATTCGTCGAATGTTTCCTTCAAAACGATTAAAGATAAGGTTCTTAACAACCTAAGATTCGCAAAAAAACACTTAGCACATAAGTCAATTGAATCAATAAGTAGGAAAGTAGGTTACGGAGGTGTGGGGAATAGGTGAGGTATCTCGCCTCATGTCCTCCTCGGCTTCCCGTCATCTCCTCGCGAGCTCGTTCGCCACAAGACTTTGACGGAAGCCACGTCCTTCGTCGCGGACGCCTAACGACGATCGATTATCGCTATGGAATCTCCTCATACGATAACCCTCGGTCACTGGACATCGTCAATCGGATGTACCTAGATGGATCCCGATACATCTCCTCGGCGTAGAAACGTGAAACACGGATGCCGCCTCCGGATCGGACGGCAGATCAACTCATAGGCAACCTTGCCTACCTGCGGACAATCCAAGCGGCCCAATGTACCTTGGTGAGTTTCTTCTTCCGAATCTCATCACACCGCCATGGGTGACACCTTCAGAAAACCCAATCATCAATCGCAAACTCGGATGTCGACGATGATGATCTGCATCGACACATGCGACTCGAGTATCGATAGCCGCTCTCGGATAAGCTTCACCTTATCCATCACTGCTTTGCACCAAATCTGGTCCCACTAGCCGCACCTCGCCCACCTCGAACCAACCTATAGGCGATCTGCACTTCCTCCCATACAAGGCCTCATAAGGCGCCATCCCGAATCTGGAGTGGTAGCTATTATTATACGCGAACTCAACTAGAGGCAAATGATCCTCCCAACTACCACGAAGTCAATAACACGGGCTCGCGGCATATCCTCGAGAGTGCGGATAGTGCGCTCTGCTGTCCGTGCATGCGTGGATGAAATGCGATACTCGTGCTCACTGCGTCCTAAACCCCTCTGGAAGGACCTCAGGAAGTTGGCGTGGCGGGCTCCTGCATGCGATATGATCGAAGTAGGGACTCCATGCGATCGACGATCTCTCGGATGTAAAGTCGGCATAATCCTCGGTAGAAAAAGTCGTCTGACGGGAAGAAAGTGGGCTGATTTAAATCGACTGTCGACGATAACCCATATAGAATCATGTCTCCTCTGAGTGCGAGGTAATCCTGTGATGAAGTCCATGTTGATTACCTCCCACTTCCAGGTCGGGATCTCTATCGCCTGTAACAAACCACCAGGTCTCTGGTGCTCTACCTTCACCTGCTGACAACACGGGCACTGAGCTACGAACTCTGCAACGTCCCTCTTCAAGCCATCCCACCAATACACAGATCTAAGGTCGTGGTACATCTTGGTCGACCCCGGATGGATAGAGTAACGCGCGCTGTGTGCTTCCCCAAGAACCTGCTGCCGAAGTCCTGAAACATCTGGAACACACAACCTGCCCTCAAACCTTAGCACCCCATCAGGTGCTACCTCAAAAGGACCCTTGCCCTCACGAAGAGCTGTATCACGATATCGAATCAAAGCTGGATCCTCGAACTGTTGCCTCTTCACCTCCTCAACGATGGAAGACTCGGCAACCTCACGAACTCTAACCCCATTGCTATCAGAATCAATCAAACGGACACCAAGGCTCGCTAACTGGTGCAAATTACGAACCATGTCCCTTCTCTCTAGCTGCACATCTGATAGGCTCCCCATCGACCTACGACTAAGGGCATCTGCCACAACATTGGCCTTGCGGTGGTAGTGCAGGATGTCACATCGTAATCCTTAAGCAACTCTAACCACCGTCTCAGCCGTAAGTTCGGCTCCTCTGGTGAAGATATCTTTGGAGGCTCTTGTGGTCTGTAAAAATATCCACGTGAACCCCATACAAATAGTGCCTCCAGATCTTCAAAGCGTGAATCACAGCTGCCAACTCCAAATCATGGGTGGGGTAGTTCCTCTCGTGTTTCTTCAGCTGTCGGGATGCATATGCTATAACTCTGCCATGCTGCATCAACATCCCAACCCGATGCTCGGCGTCACGATTACGACATAACCATCTGGACCTGCGGAAGAGTAAGAACGAGGCGGTCGTCGGTCTCTCTTCGACAGCTGGAAACCACCGCTCCAAGCATCGATCCGCTGAAACTTGGTGCTACGAGTCGGCTAGTCAATGGTGCGAAGATAGAAGCAAACTTCTCCACGAACCGCCGATAATACCTGCAAGGCCCGAGCTGCGAACCTCTGCCGGAGTAGTAGGTCAGGCAAGTCTGCGCCTCGATCTTGGCGTATCAACTCGAATGCCATCGGCCCGACAATATGCCCAAGCGCCAGAAGTTAACCAAAACTCACATTTGGAAAACTTGGCGTACAATTCTGTCTGGAAGCTGTCGGCCACGATCCTCAAATGCTCGCATGCTCCTGCTCGGCGAGAATAAACCAAGATATCATCAATGAACACTATCAAAACGTGTCCAAAAATGGTTTGAACACTCGGTTCATCAAATCCATGAATCTGGCGAGCATTGGTCAACCCAAAGACATGACCACGAACTCATAATGCGTCAGGGTCCGAATGCGATCCTAGGGACATCCACCTCTCGACTCGCACTGATGATAGCGATCGCAGATCAATCTTGGAGAAACATCTCGCACCTGCCCGGTCGAACAAATCATCAATCCTGGGAAGGGGGTATCTGTTCTTAATGGTCACCTTGTTCGGCTGCCTGTAATCAACACACATGCGCAGCGTCCCGTCCTTCTTCTTCACGAACAATACCGGCGCTCCCCAGGGAGAAACACTAGGCCTAATGAAGCCCTTCTCTAGCAAATCCCTAAGTTGATCCTTCAACTCTCTCAACTCGGCAGGTGCCATTCTGTATGGCGGAATGGAAATAAGCCGAGTATCCGCAACACATCTATACAAAACTCGATCTCCTCTCGGGAGGATACGGGAAGGTCATGGAAACTGCGTCGGGAACTCGACTCTTTGGCCCAGCGGAAAATCGCACCGCGGCCGATATCAAACACGAGCGAGATGGTAGATATACCCCTGCACCATCTTCCTAGCCGAGGTAGGAAATAAACCTACCACCGGCGTCTGGTGCTCCTCCCACTCAACAACCGGCTCGCCGAGCTGGAACCGTACTATTCTCTCTCTGCGATCTACATTGGCGTAGCGAAGCTAGCCAATCCATCCCCATGATCACGAAGTCAATCATCTCAACTCTATCAAGTCGGCGGTCGGCGGCGTAAATGATCACAGGACAAGCTCTATATACCCGCCGAGCTACCACGAATCACCATGGCGTAGCTACCTCGAAAAGGTCTATGGACTCGTGCTCTATCCCTATCCTACTAGCAACAAGGGAGATATATGGGGCCAGTAGAACCGGATCTATCAAAGCATACATATCAAACCGAACCGATAAGGTACTGTGGCGACATCGGTGAGGCCTCACGATCTGTCGGTGGACAAAGCATAAATGCGGTTCGAGGACCGCTAGGCTGGACGAGCCACGGCCTGCGCGACCTGCGACCCATGAGCACCACGCCCTCGGGCGAGTAAGCGTAGGAGATGATGAAGCGGCAGCGAACTGAAGGTGAGCCTACCACCACGGTGCCCCGGTCGGACGATCCTCGCAAAGTGACCTGCTGGCCCTGGCGTAACAAGATCCAAAAGTAGTACCACACTTCCCGTAATGGGATCTGCATCGGCCACACTGGGGTGGTCGTCGGCGATACCTCTGCTACTGGACGTCAAGCCACAGGGCCACAGTGCGCCCTCAGCGTGGTTGTCTTGAGGGCGGTGCGGGAGTGCTCTGTCTTTGGTGTGGTGCGAATCTAGGCTCTTTGAGGCCGCCACCACGATAACCACGGAAGACCCTCCGTCACGGCCTTAACCTGCTGCTTTGTCCACTCGTCGACCTCTGCGCTCGCCGCATCCAAGGCGTGAGCTGCGTGCGGGTAATGTCCATACCGGTGGAAAACCCCGCACATGACTTCGGCCATATAGTCGTCTAGCGGTGACATAGCGGTGCACCTATCCTCCATATCTACTGCAATCTTTGGGACATATCGAGCCAATGAATCAAACTCGACATTGTACTCACGGCGGTCGTCCTCTGCCTCGATGGTAAAAATCTATCGGCCGCGCCCTCATCATCTGGAGGCAAGAAGTGAGTGAGGAAAGCCTCGAGAACTCATCCCAGTAGGCGAGGGCGCGTGCTCTCCGGGATAACTCCGTGAATCAAACCAATCGATGCGGTATCACGCGACCTATGTGAACCAAAGATCACGGACTCGGTCTCGGCATACGATCACTCTCAAAATCCTCTGAAGTGCGGATGAACTCCTGCGGATCATCCTCGGCCTCGATCCATAAAACTCCGCGTGAACTCTGACTCGAAGTCTCGTAGCCTCAAACTCTGCCTCGGGTGAACAGCGTGCGGCCGAGCTGGGCTGGCCCAGGCTGCCGCGTCGGCCTCTCTCCGTGTCGGGCCTGACTTTAGCCAAAGGCTGGGCCATCTCCTTGTACCCTAACTCCTCGCCCCGGTGTGGGACGGGAGGTGTGGGTCTTGTGGTCTCTTTGGGGCGCGGCGTCATAGAACTCGCCGTCTACGGTATGGCGGGCACGAGCCCTCGTGACTCTGGGTGTCACTGCTAGCGGCTCCTCATTTGCCTTGCCGCCCGGGCGGGTTGCCTTACGTGGAGGCATAAGCATTACGAGGAAAGGAATACGTTAGAGGTCGACTATAACGACTCTAAAGCACGATCTCGGAATGAGAAGAACGGAAACCAATCCTAAATATCCTATAGCCTCACGATTATTGGTGTGGTGCACAACACCGATAATCAAGACTCTACTAGATACGGTGCGTAGACACTTTCCGAGGATTAAGCGCTCGATACCACTTTTGTCACGACCGTTCGGGCGTGGCGTGCCTCAGGGCACCCAGTAGTCATACATCAGTAATCGGCGGAAACATAAAGCAAGACATGAAACGATTTATAAAACAAGACATAGATTATGTGAGAAAACATCGCCTTTCGGCATATATATATAATCATGTTTTAGCGATTACATCCGACAACCTTTGTACAACATGACTCTACAGACCTCTGAAATATACAACTATGGCGGGACGGGGCCCCGCCATACCTGTGTACAAAACTAACTACAACAGGAGATCATACAAAAGTAGAGCCTCGGAAGAGATGGAGCTCACACCAACGTAGAGATCCTAAGGATGCGGATCTAGCACACCTTGCCCTTACTGCGGCATGAACGCAGCCCCGAAGGAGGTCGATAATGTGTACTAAGTATGCGAAAGCGTAAAGTACTTAAATGAAAACATATCAAAAACCGGTTTACAAATATGTGTGAAACAACCGAGAAACCGCACATAGTGCCACATCACAAACAAGAGCAACAATAGGTAATCATGTCGTCTTGTCTAGTGCGAATGATCGAAAGCAGGCCACTCGCCCCATCCTCATTCTGCAAGCCTAATCCTCGACTCGAGTCCGCATGGCCACTCGCGTGGGCGCGTGAGGTATAACCCGCGTCGAGGGTAGCTACTCCTCGGCGTAAATCTGGACTCATTGTCGCATGGCCACATAGACGCGTGAGGCATAACCCCGCATACTAACACGGAACTCGTAGCTCCTCGCGTAGGCCCTCGACCCGCGTGAGGTATTCTCGAATCATGGTCTGAACCGCTGAGTCTACCCGCGTCGGAGGCGACAACCCGGTATCATCTCAAGAGGTGGTGATAGTATACTAACATAACAACTTATCTTTAAGTAACATAAGCACAACAAGGATACTACCTATACAAACGTTACAAGATACTAACACACATAGCATCATATCATGTCTACTTATCAAACCATCTTATTATTCTTTTCACAATATAAGTCTGTTATAAACACATAGGCAAACTTGTTTCTTTTATCAATCTTAAGTGGTTATACTTACTTCCCATAAAGCTAGTATAACTCTTAAGCTTCATTTCAAAACCAATTAGTTCTCTTACATTTAATAAATGGTTGATGAGTCCTTTTGAAATGTTTTGATTCTTTATTATTCGAGCTTAAGCGTGAGAGGCATTGCGTCACGTTTATTCGAGCTTAAGCCGTGAGGCATTGCCGTAAGTATTATTCGATTAACACGTATGCGTCACCGTACTATATACATATTGTAAAATATCATGCTTTAGGAAGAATCACATACCTTCCGTGAAATCCACCGCCAAGTCGAGTATGTCGTGTATGAAGAATCGCCTATAATAGTCACAAATATCTATCAAAGTCTAGACTATTACGTAGGTCATTCTAAACAGAGGGTCCTCAATTCTACGGAAAGTCGGGCAGACAACCCTACGGTGAGCTATATAAGTCTCTTGTGAAAACAGATCCTATGTAAATGATTCAGATATTCTTCTTTTATACCCTTCTAAGGTGTTCTGATTCAATTCTATTCCATAACAACCTTCTAAGTATTTATACTTATTCTTATTCTACAACAAGAAGTATTTTCTAATTACAAAAGAGGTTAGGATTATATACCTCGATAAGCCCAATAATATCCAAGTAAAAGTCGATCCTGAGCGAGGTTTAGCTCACAATCCAAAGCTCCAAGCGCTCCAGAATCCTTAGAAGTTTCCCACAACTTCTACTAAGTACTAAGGAATTTGGGCTAGGTTAAATTGGGCATTATAACAATACTAGAAGGCAACTTTCCTACCAAGGGAGGGGGTAGGTTTCGGCCAGGCTAGAGGAAGGGCCTCGGCCAAAACTTCACTCAAAGGGGAGGGTGTTTGGACGAATTGCTCACAAGGGAGAGGAGGGTTTTCAAGACTTGAAAGCTTTAGTGGATGAAGAACTCTTCATCTCAAGAGGGGTATTTATAGGTCAAGACATGGCCAACCAATGGCCAAGATTTAGCCAAGTGCTAGGCAAGTGTAAGGTCAAGATTAGGGCAAGTGTACCTAGCCAACTTGCACACAAAATATCTATCCAACTTTATGACAAGGATTGTCATCCAATCGGCCCTATTGCCGTGACAAGTCCACCAATGAGAGGGTGGAAAGTGTCGCCCTCTCATTGGTCCAAAGTGTTACGTCTCTCGGAAAAATCCGCAAAAATAAGAAATGACATAGCCGGAATTTATCCTATGAAAGCTGTGGAAACGTTTCGTCGGAAAACCAATCGTTTTGTGAGTTGTGCCCAATAATTTTCGTCCAAGCCTAACTTTTAAGGCTAACCTTTTGTACGTATTCCCTTACGTACATACTCTGGAAATACGGGGTATAACACTGGTCACATGCCCCGGAATCCCACATCGTATAAGCATATCTAAGGAGTATCCCTCGTGGTCGCATGCCCCGGAATCCCACATCGTATAAGCATGACCAAGGGGTAATACAAACAAATCCGGGAATCTAACCCGCTCCTGGTCACATGCCCCGGAATCCTACATCGTATAAGCATGTCCAAGGAGTATCCCTCGTGGTCGCATGCCCCAGAATCCCACATCGTATAAGCATGACCATGGGGTAATACAAACAAATCCGGGAATCTAACCCGCCTCCTGGTCACATGCCCCGGAATCCCACATCGTATAAGCATGTCCAAAGAGTATCCCTCGTGGTCGCATGCCCCGGAATCCCACATCGTATAAGCATGACCATGGGGTAACACAAATAATGGAAGCATACCCATGGAATCCCACCTCACTGTCGGTACGTCCAAGTAAACTTACAACAAGGCAGCCGACCCTCCAACCGAGAGTCGCGGCAACGTAATAAAACATAATACTTGTACTCAAATGCTATCACCAGCACACATTGGAAATTCTCAATTAAACAAGCCAAAGTACTTATCAAGGCACACATAGAATAATTCTCATTTAAACAAGCCAAAGTACTTATCAAGGCATACATAGAATAATTCTCAATTAAACAAGCCAAAGTACTACGTACGTACATTCTTTTCAAAAGACTCCTTTTTATGTAAAACCCCAAGATACTAACACCCGTAGTATCAAGGTGTGTCTATTTTTCAAAGTAAGTTACTACACTATTAGAAAACTCATTTCAAAGCTTGAAATCAAGTAACTTCAAATTTTCACAATCTAGGCAACTTATGCCTAATAATCAAAATAGACAACTTTCTTAACCTTCCATAAAGCCGTTATAACCAACTTCCCATAAAGCCGTTATAACCCTTTATGGTTTTAGACATATTCATTCTTTTTTATAACCAAGAGACTTATACTTAAAACCAAGTATCACATACTTACAAACCAAGTTCTTAACTTTCCAAAATACTTCAAGTCTCTTAATATTTAGAAAACAAGTTTCTTCTCTTAAATCATGTCATTTCTCCTCTCTTAAAACAATTAAGTAAATCACTCCTTTGACTCCCCTAAAGTCATTATAACGACCCTTAGGTTTTGGAACTAAGGCACTAGCCGAAAGATTTGGAAACCACTTCCTTTTCAAGACTCTATGTACTTTAAGTAAAATACTTTCACTTTTAAGAATCCAACTTCACTAAGGCAATGGATTATACAACTTACAATTTAAACATCAAAGTACAATCAAGGAAGTACATAGAACAATTTCTATTTTAGGCAATCCAAATACAACCAAGGAATGGATCATTTAAGGAGTAGGACATACTTTCTTTATCATAAGGAATCATGCTAGAAGAGGAGATAGTTCACATACCTTTTCGGCTAAATCCACAAGCTAAGCCGAATACGCCGCACGTAGAAGTGTCAACCTATAATGGTCACAACATGACTATCAACTTCTAGTCTCTAACGTAGAATAATACTAAGTATACGGTCTCTAATTCTATGGAAAATCGGGTAGCACTTCCTTTGTTTCTACTCACTTTGCCACCTTTTTCAAGGCCGAATACAATAACCAACACACCACATTTAAGGCTCAAACAACAACCAAAGAAAGGGGATTACACGCCTTACAATACGTATTAATTTCCGCCCCACAATTCATACCAATTAGTTTAATACTCACTAGCCATTCTCGGCCAACAATAACCCAACACAAGTCCTTTCCAATTCTTTTTCAATTCCAAGTTCTAAGGTCTAACATGTTATATAGTCATAAACAACTTCCACAACTACAATTTCCTTCTTTATACAACATGCGACGACTTAAACTAATAATCAACTTGAATTGTAATCTTAAGGCAAAACATGCTAGTTTACGGATTAGGGTTCCAATAGCCAATATAATTATCAAACTTCATACTATATATCTCATGCTTGCTAATATCCATAGCTACAACCATAAGTAAACCTTAATTACTAAAACGACAAGATTATACCTTTATAAGCCCTTAAAATTTCCAAGATTCAAAGTCGCTCCTTAGCAAATTCTTAGCTCCTTTCCTTTCGTTGAGGAGAATTAGATTCTCAAAATGCATTATTTGAAGAATATTGAGAATCTAATTCTCCTCAACGAAAGGAAAGGAGCTAAGAATTTTGAGAATCTAATTCTCCTCGCGGATTGGAGCGTAAAGGAAAGGAGCTAAGAATTGCTAAGGAACGACTTTGAATCTTGGATTTTATAAGGGCTTGTAAAGGTAAAAATCTTGTCGTTTTAGCTATTAAAGATTACTTATCATTGTAGTTATGGATATTAGAAAGCATGAAGTATTTAGTATGAAGTTTGATAAGTGTATTGGCTATTGGAACCCTAATCCGAAAACTAGCATGTTTAACCCTTAAGATTACAATTCAAGTTGATTATTAGTTTAAGTTGTCACATGTTATATAAAGAAGGAAATTGTAGTTGTTGAAGTTGTTTATGACTATATAACATGTTAGACCTATGAATTTGGAGTAAAAGAATTGGGAAAGACTTTGAGTTGTTGTTTATGATAGCCGAGAATGGCTTTAATTATGGAACTAGTTTCGTATTAATTGTGGGGAGGAATTTTACACGTATTGTAAGGCGTGTAATCCCCTTTGATTGGTTGTTGTATTGGGCCTTAAATGTGGCGTGTTTGGTTATTGAATTCGGCCTTGAAAAAGGTGGCAAAGTATGTAGAAACAAAGAAAGTGCTGTCCGATTTTCCGTAGAATTTAGTGACTTTGCACTAAGAATATTCTACGTTTGAAGCTAGAGGTTTAATGGACGTATTATGGCCATTATAGGTTGAAGTACTAAGAATAGTGTATTCTACTTGAAGGATGGAATAGCTATCAAGGTAGAAGTACTTCGGAGCATTTTGCTATTTGTCGATAATCGTCGCGAGGTATGTGAACCTCTTCCTTCTTTTGACATGATTCTATGTAGGAATATACATGTGGTATTATTTCATGATTCCTTCTACTCTTAGAAGTTAAGAGGTATGTATGTTGATTTACTCTACGTAAGGGTTATGTCTAAGTTATCCTAAGTTCTTAGCAAGTCTTATGGGGGATGTTGGTAAGAGTCATTAGGAGGTATTTTGGAGCCAAGTTGACTTGGCTAAGTTTCGGCACAAATGAGAATAAGTATCGAACAAGCCACTGCAGCGTTAATAAAGGAAAGTGTAATGACAATCAATTAAGTTAAAACAATTAGAATTCTCCATCTGCATAGAAGCTAAGATAAGACAAAATTGTATTACATTTTCTAGATCATGGCTACTTGATTAAGATCGTTATAAATAAGTATAACTTATTCACAATGCACCAAAGTATATGTTACTTAATTTATAAGAATTTACGTATGAGGTTTTAAGACTATGAACCTCAAATTCTTAAAAGGTTAAGAGACTTTATTTTTCAAGTTATGGGACTTGATTCTTAAAGGAAGAAATGAATTGATTTAAAAGCATAGGATACTTGATTTCTAAAGTATTGATTTCTTGCCATTCTAAAGTTAAGAAACTGGTTTTCTTAAAAGTTAAGAGACTTGAAGTATTTTGAAAGCTATGTAATTCGATTTGAAAGTATAAGTCTCTTGGTTATAAAAGGAATGAAATTGTCTAAGACATAAAGAGTTATAACGGCTTTATGGGAAGTTGGTTATAACAACTTTATGGAAGATTAAAAGAATGGTTTTCTTCAGTAATGTAAACAAAGAAATGACTTGAAATAAAGAAGGGCAAATTTCCTTAAAGGTACCAATTGCTTAGGGTTTTAAAGAAAGAAGCCACATGATTTAGAAGCCTATAATTGTATTTCTAAAAGATATTGTGACTTGTTTTGAAAAGTAAATATGACTTGATACTAAGGTTATTAGTATCTTGGAAGTTTTATTTGAAAAAGAGTCATTTTAAAGGAGTAGAGGTGCGTAGTACTTTGGGTTAAATTCCCGGATTTTTATGTGTGAAACGAAAATGCCATGAGTTTATAAAAATGGAAGTCTAAAGGTTTAATGAGCTTGCCTATGTTTGCTTGTGATAGCTTTGAGTGCAAGTATTATATGTTTACGTTGTCGTGACTCTCAGTCAGAGGGTCGGCTGTCTTGTTGTAAGTTTACTTGGACGTACCGACAGTGATGTGGGATTCCACGGGTATGCTTCCATTATGATTGATCCTTGGACATGCTTATACGATGTGGGATTCCGGGGCATGTGACCAGGAGGCGGGTTAGATTCCCGGATTTGTTTTATTACCCATGGACATGCTTATACGATGAGGGATTCCGGGGCATGCGACCATGCTATGTACGATTATTACTCCATGGGCTAGCTCCCCATGAAGACCTGCACCTACGATGAGGGATGCCGAGGGCACGTTATGGCCATGCTTATACGATGAGGGATTCCGGGGCATGCGGCCACGTTATATATATATATATATATATATATATATATATATATATGTTGTGTATGTTTACGCCGACAGTGAGGTAGGATGCCACGCGTAGTCATGGTTATATGTTACACCTACTACCGGCGGTGATGTGGGATTCCACGCGGGAGATATATATATGTATTGTGTATGTACGCCGGTGAGGTAGGATGCCACGGCGCGTCACGTGGTTATATGTTACACTTATGACCGCTACAGTGATGGGGATTCCACGCACGCTTTGATATTTGTGTGATTTGATCGCGTCCCATCGGGTCGTAGTATATGCGTCCCTCCATAAAGGGCCCGATTATGTTATGAAAGATAAGTAAGTTATATGGTAATGAACTTGACGATTTTTCCCTAAGTATGTACGTAAGAAAGTGACTATAACTTTTATTGAAAAATGGGAAATGATAATAAGGTACGATTAAGTTCACGAGATGGTAATGACACGGTAGGGTCTGGTATGTACCCTTTTTATACTTGCCTCTGTCATTCTTTTGTACAGTTATGATTTGTTTACTGTACCTTATTTCTGTTCCATATTCTGCACTGTTGTTAGATCGACTCCTTCTGGGGCCGTTAAATGTCCGCAGGATTAGGTACACAGTTGTGGATCCGCGAGCTTAGGATCCTGATTCAGCATTTTGAGATGGCTCCAATGTTCTGGAGTTGTCATGGCTATGTATATTCAGGGGTACGGCGGGGCCTTGTCCCGTCATGGTATTTGTTCAAATCTTAGAGGTGCAGTATTCATCCGTAATGGATCAAGCTGAGTTGTTTTTACATTGTTAAACAGTGTAGACACTTTCGGGTAATTTTTATGATTATGGCAGCCTTATCAGCTTGGCCTTAGTTTAAAAAAAAAAAGTGTGTTATTTATCTTCCGCAGTTTATTAGGTTGTATGATTAGAAGGGTTCCCAGGTAGGGCACTAGTCGCGGCCCGGGGTCGGGTCGTGACACTGGTATTTACCCTTTTTATACTTGCCCCTGTCATTCTTTTGTACAGTTATGATCTGTTTACTTTACTTTATTTCCTTTCCATATTCGGTACCTGTTGTATTGAATTTCTTCGGAAAGCTGCGTTCATGTCCGCAGTTTAGGTATTACGATTGTGGATCCGCGAGCTTAGGATCCTGGTTCAGCATTTTGAGATGGCTCCAATGTTCCGGAGCTTGTCATTATGGCTAGGTATATTCAGGGGTAAGGCGGGGCCTTGTCCCGTCATAGAATTGTCCAAAAATCTTAGAGTTCTGTAGTCACATATGGTGGGTCAGTTTGTAAAGGAAGGGAGGCAACTGCTTCGGTTATGTATTTATGTGTCCAGGGAGGTAGCCTTATCGGCTAACCTGATGATTTTATCTCTGTTGATTTATTTTATAAGTTTCATGTATGTCCCGCTGATTATCTCTGATGTATACCTGTAAGGGTGCCCAGGTAGGGCACCAGTCGCGGGCCCGGGGTCGGGTCGTGACATTTAAATCCCAAGTAACTCACACCTTTAAAACAAGTTACTTCTCTTAAAGTCATGTCATTTCTCGTCTTTTAAATCAATTAAGTAAATCGCTCCTTTGACTCCTCTAAAGTCATCATAACAACCTTTAGGTTTGGAACTAAGGCACTAGCCCAAAAGAGTTGGAAACCACTTCCTTTTTAAGATTCTATGTACTTCAAGTAAAACACTTTCACTTTTGAGAATCCAAACTTCATTAAGTGAATGGATTATAACAACTTACAATTTAATCATCCAAAGTACAATCAATGAAGTATATAGAAAAAGGAGTTAGAGAGAAGTTTCTCTCACTAAGGAAAACGCTCTCAACGTTTATCCTTGGTTGCTCCTCACGGTTCTCGTCCATCCCTCTATTCCTAATCTCTCACTCTCATTTGATTCTTCAATTAGTTACGTTTTGAGTTCATGTCATGAGAAAGACTAAAAGGTTCACACGTTCTAGCAATGATTCCGGGGGTTCCGGTGGTTCGTCCAAATCTAGAACCAAGAAAAAGAAGAAGAATGGTGGAAGTCCAACAATTGTGAATGAAAACTTAATACCAGCTATCTCAGACCCCTCAGTATTAGTACATGTTGCTCCGGATTTGCGTTTTCCACTAGAACATGTGGTGGATGATATCACGTTACAAAGGATTCATGATTGGGGAAAAGGTATAGAGATTGCTAGCCCAGAAAGAAGCAAGTGTAAAAATGATAATACTACGAATGTTACCCCTCCCTCTGTCCACAAGCCTCTGGACAATGACCCCCCCTTAGCCCCCGGCGATTCTATTGAAGTTCAGACAACTAAAGACACTCCTTCCTCTCATTTGAACGCCACTTCATGCGCGGGTAAATCTGTGAACTCCGGGACCACTACGGAGGAGAAGGGTAACCACGGGAGCATTAAGAACACATCCCTTAGTGGTTTATTGCCCAGAAGAGTCGGAAAGACTAAGATTTCCGGTCGAGGAATTTCGATCGGCGGAACTTTGCATGAAGGAATTCTTGGGCCTAAGCCGGGTTGGTTTGCGGGTCTATTGAGAAAGGCGGGTCAGGCGGGTATCCATGGGTCTATATTAACTACTGGACCTCGAGGTACTTCACATGTTGTGGATACCGAAGGGTCTGCTAGTTCCAAGAGGCCTAGTAACTATCCGTTCTTTAATGGTGCGGAAGTCAATGAGTCTAACGTCTTGAATGGGCAGCCTTCCTGCGCGGATACCAAAGAGTCAAACATCTTGAATAATCAGCCTTCATTACGTCCTCCTAAAAACACGAACCACCCCTTCCCCTCCCTTACCGGTTTTCTAAACGACATTCAACATAGAAACCCCAATATTCCCTTTTCATTTACTTATTCCTTGGTCAATGGAAACGATAAGAATCTTCCACCTCTCTCCTCTTCTACTTCTTCAATACCTTTCAGATTTCATAAAGACTCACACACTCCCCCCTACACAACCTCACCCACACCAGAAATACCTGCCTCTTTCCCCACCCTCCCAAATGGTACCCGCATACTATCTCCAGATGCGGGCCCAAGCTCCATTCCCTCTAACACCACCCCTCATTCTACACTACCTAGAATGTCTGATGATTTTATACCTACTGATAATTCCAAATTCCATAACACGCTTCCATCCGGTAATCCCTCTAAGGGTGCAATGCCCCCCCTCAACACAAAGGCCCCAATACGCAAAGGAAAACCTATGCGGGAGTCTTTGCGGGTTCCAGACTTGAAGCAAAAGGATTGCAACTTCATTTCATTAATCAACAAGGAGAAGATGTAGAACTTGAATCAACGGATGAAGTCCCCTTCATTGAAACATGGGGATATTGCCTCATAGGCTGCTTCACGGGTCCTTTCCCGGGAAGAGAAGCGTTGAACACTATTGTAAAAGGTTGGGGAGTTAAGTGTCGTATCATTCCTTACGGCAAAGGATGGACAATATTTAAATTCATGACGGAGGAGGAACGCACTAACGTACTCCACGGAGGCCCTTACATGGCCTTCGGCAAAACTATGATGCTAAAACCAATTGATAAAGGAGTTTTACTTACGGATGACTTATTCATGGATATCCCAATTTGGGTAACTTTCCATGACATCCCCCTTTCGGTTTGGAGTGCCTCAGGCCTTAGCAAGATTGCATCACGTGTAGGGAAACCCCTATACACGGATCAATTTACCAAGGAAAGGTCTAAGATGAACTACGCCAGAATCTTAGTTGTTATACCCCGTATTTCCAGAGTATGTACGTGTGGGCGTACGTAGAAAAGTTTGAGCCTTAAAGTAGGCAAGGGACGAAAATTTTGTTCACAACCCCCGAAAAGAAATGTTTTCCGACGAAACGTTTTACAAACTTTGCGAAGGGAAAATTACGGTTGTGACTTTAATTATTTTTGCGGATTTTTCCGAGAGACGAAATATTTTGGACCAACGAGAGGGCGACACTTGTCACCCTCAAGTGGGCGTCCTAGTGGCCGAAAGTGGGGCGTTTTTCCTCCATGTTTTGTTGCCTAAAACTTGGGTCAATGTTTGTGAGGGATTTATGGAGTAGGGTTAGGGTGAACTTGGGCAAATGTTGACCCTCCACTTGCCCCCCACTTGGCTTGATCTTGGCCATTAGTTTCCCTATAAATACCCCCCCCCCCTTTGTGAAGACTTTTTCATCCACACAATGTTTTCTAAGTCTTGAAAGCCCTCTCCCCCTTAGTGTAGTGTTTTCGTCCAAGCCTCCCCCTCCCCCCTTTGTGAGGCCCCCTTGGCCGAGAGTACCCCTCCCCCCCTCTTGAGTGTTGTTCTCATAAATACCCCTTCTCTTGGTAGAAAAGTATTTCTCCAAGTATTGTTACTATGCCAAATACCTTAGCCTTATACCTTGTAGTATTCCAAAGATACCTCTATACGTAGAGCCCGAAAATACTACCTTATGTCCCTTTAGTCTCAAAACGAAACCCTAAGGAAAATCTTCATAGCCGGTTGAAGTATTAAGAAGAAGTTGCGTAGAACTTCTAAGGGTTGTTTGGAGCGCCCAGAGTAGGAGCTAAACGTTGCTCAGGATCGACATTTAAACTTGGATAATTTTGGGCTTATCGAGGTAAATATCTTGTCTCCCTATTGTAATTGAGTTTATATACTATTGAAGTATAAGAATTAAGTATAAGTTATATACAAGGAAGGTATATAAGAAGGGAATTGAATCAGACTTACATAGAATTGTATTCTGATGACTTGTGAAGTTTGTGGGTAGGAAGTCTTTGCCCAATTTTCCGTAGAATCTTGTATCTAGATTTATTCTACCGAGTAGTCTAGACATTGATAGACTTGTATAACCGTTATAGGTTGAAGTACTGCGAGTAGCGTATTCTACTCGAAGGGTGGAAAAGGATAGCAGGATTACAGTACTTTGGAGCTATTTGCTAATAGTCGGTAATCGTCGCGAGGTATGTGATTCTTCCTATCCTCTTGAGCATGATATTTTAAAGAATATATATATAGTACGGTAGACGTACGTGTGTTAACTGAACGTAGTTTTACGGCAATGTCTTTTGACTTAAGCCTGAATAATAAGAATCTTGAAGTATTTCAAGAGAATTAAGAAACCTTTTTGAAATAAGAGTAATACTTGGTTTTAAAAGCTTAAGAGTTATACTATCTTTATGGGAAGTTAGGTATAACGGCTTAAGAGAGATAAAAAGAATGATTTATTGATTTTAGAAGTTAAGAGACTTGATCTTAAAAGATAAGAGACTTGACTTAATTAAATTAATATGAGTTTTGTTAAAAAGTGTGAAACCTCATTCGTGAGTAATGAGTACTTGGTTTTTAAAAGGAATAATGTTTCTTGATTTCGGAAATCAGAATAAGTATCGAACAAACCACTGCAGCGTTAATAAGGGAAATGTATTGACTAATTAAGTATTATTAAAACCAGTAGAAACCCCCATCTGCATAGAAGCTAAGATGAGAAAAAATGATATTACATTTCCTAGATCATGGCTGCTTTATTAAGATTGTTATAAACAAGAATAACCTACTCACATATAAGGCATATGTTTCTCAAATTTTTTTAAAGGAGAATTATATCATTAAGTGATTAAAACTATGAACTATGAAACCTTTGGAAAATGAGAAACTTGAGCATTTGAAATTAGGCAAACTTGAACGTTTGGAAAATAATGTTGTTACTTGATTTTACAAAGGAAAGTGTTTTGGTTTACTTAAAAAGATAGTCACTCTATTTTTATACTACGGGTATTGTGTGACTTTTGTGAAAGAAACGGATCTTCTAAAGAGTTAATGTATGAAGTACTTTGGGGATAAAAACCCGAACTTGTTAACATAAAGTAGAAAGTACCTTGTGTGATTAACTTGATTGTGTTGGTTTGTGATAGCCTTGTAATACTTTCTTGTTGATTTGATAAGTAAACATGTTAGGATGCTACGTGTGTTAAGTATCTTGTGATGTTTGTGTAAAGGGGTTTCCCTTGTTGTGCTTATGTTGTTTAACGATAAGCTGTTATGTTAGTAGTATATCACTCACCTCTTGACATGATCCCGGGGGTTAAGCTGCCCTCCGATGCGGGGTAATACTCAGGCAGTCTGTGTGACTATGATTCGAGGATACCTCATGCGGGTCCAGGGGACCTATGCGGAGCTACGAGTTCCGTGTTAGTGTGGCCTTTGTGGTCATGCGGTCTTTGTGGCTACGCGGATCGCGAGTCCGGGACGCGCCGGATTAGCTACCCTCGATGCGGGAATACCTCATGCGGGCCATTGGAGTGGCCTATGCGAGTCGCGGAAGTTCGAGGACTAGACGCGCATTAGATATCGCGCGAGTGGCGGCTTCGATCATGTGGCGGTCTAGACAGATCTCATGATACAGTTTATGACCTTGTTGGTACTGTGGGTTTTAGTAGTCGGCTATGCCTTCGTACTTACCCCGTACGGTTTTATTATGACACAGGTGGGACCTGGTGTTCATGTGTGTTCTTTGGTGCTTTTATATCATAGACTGCCGGCAGTGAGGAAGGTATTCCACGGGCATGATTGATGTTGTGGGCGTGAGACCCATAGTTGTATTTGAGTGATGACTTTGAGGGCGTGAGTCCCTGACTTGACATGACTGCTTATTTATTGTGAACTGTAGTTTAGTTATCATACATGTCTCCTGCTTTATATAGACAACTATGATTTCATTTACAGTACTTTCAGTTTCACATACTTGGTACCTGTTGTACTGACCTCCTTTGGGGGGCTGCGTTCATGCCGCAGGAAGAAGTACACCAGTCGTCGATCCTCGCTCTTAGGATCACAGTTCAGCGTTTGGGAAGCTCCGTTTCTCCGGAGGCTTATCAGTGGTATAGTCCCCTGTCGTTGTAGGTACTTACATTCAGGGGTATGGCGGGGCCCTGTCCCGCCATTGTTGTCATATCATTCTTAGAGGTCTGTAGTACTGTTGTGGGCAGAGTTTGTAAAAAAAGGATGTAACTGTTCGGATTTAAGTTTTTATATATATATGCCGAAAGGCAACTTTTCTTCAGATAAACTGTGTCTCTTTTACATTGTTTCATGTTGTGTTTTATATTCCGCTGATTACTCTGATGTTGTATCACTAGGGTGCCCTGGGTAAGGCACCAGTCACGGGCCCGGGTTCGGGTCGTGACTAAAGTGGTATCAGAGCAGTTAATCCTCGGAAAGTGTCTGCAGACCGTATCTAGTAGAGTCTTGATTATCGGTGTGTTGTGCACCACACCAATAATCAGGAGGCTATAGGATATTTAGGATTGGTTTCCATTCTTCTCATTCTGAGATCGTGCCTTAGAGCTGTGTTATAAGTTGGACCCCTCTAACGTATTTCTTTCCATTACCATTATGCCTCCGCGTAAGGCAACCCGGGCCCAGAAGGGCAAGTCAGCCGAGGGAGCTGCGAGTAGAGCACAGAGGGTTACGAGGGCACAGGCCCAATCATCACCTGGGGTGGTGCTTCATTTGGGGAGTTCTGCGATGACGCCAGTCCCAGCAGAGTCTAGCGCAATGGCAGCGATTCCCATCGCGGCCATGATATTTGAACCTTCGGCCCACGACCAAGAGGAAGTATAAATTGCAAAGAGACGACCCTGTTACTAGCTATGGATTTAGCAACCAGAGAGTATATTATGTACCGGTTTAGCACGGGTCTTGATGATTATCTAAGAGAGGGTTGTGCAAGAGTAGCTCTTGATCGAGCATGAGCATGACTCACAGACAGCTTATGCGCGGCAGTCGAGAATGTAGGATCGACGGGTTAACCAAGGTCGAGAAGAGAGGCGGGACGCGAGGTCCTTTGGTAACTTTCGAGGCGGACCTTCTCGGCAGATCGGTTATGCGCCTCCGCCAAAGGCAGAGTGGTTCTCCGCACTTGGGGCGTTCGGGGTAGGCAGGAGTTGGTCGAGCTCGAGGCTTCGGTTCACAGCTATACGTAGGTTCTAGCCAGCCGGGTTCAGATTTTCCTCAGTGTTCACAGTATGGTAGGCGTCATCCCGGGGAATGTCATCTTTTTGTTGGTGCTTGTTTTACCTGCGACCGTCAGGGCCATGTGTCGAAAAGATGTCCTAGTAGGAGGGATGCAAGTAGGAGGACTCACTACCGATCGGTCGATTCATGGCTCGGAGAGAAGGGTGTTAGCTGAAGAGGCCACCCCACCCTGTGGCCGTTGCGGTAGATGTCATTGTGGGGAGTGTCGTACTTCTTCGACAGCTTGTTATGCTTGCGGCCAGCAGGGCCATTTTGCGAGAAATTGTCCGACCAGAGGTGGCGCGGATGTAGAGACTCAGCCTTCAGGATCAGTGGCTAGTTCATCACCTTCCCTAGCTATGCGCCCAACAGGGCAGGATTGATTGGAACGACAAAGGGGAGTGAAGCAGTAGATACAGGTTTATCCTTAACCCTCTAGAGATTAGTACGTGTGATAAGATAAGTATATCTTAAGTGTTATGTTCAGATAACATTGTGTGATTAGAAATCATGGTTAGTTAAAGGGTAAGATTGGGGATAAGGAAAGTGTGAGCCTTAGAGTTTTATACGTGGAGACCTTAGAGGCAAGGCCATTCTGAGTAAAAGATTATTTATGTTTAACCCTTATCAGAGTGCACAGTATACGTGAGATATGTCTGTGTGATAAGTCCCGGAGTGGCATGAAATGAAAGAGGGTAGTTGAGCTAAGAAGACCACTAGGTTTTCGTAACTTGATTGTGAGATTGTTCCGGATCGGGGAACAAGTGTTTGACGCGATAGCGGGTCGGGTTGAGGACCGATCGCGGGTCAACCCGCGACCTGTATTTTGGTGGGGTCAGTTCGAGGTGGTCCCGCCAGGTGGTAGGGTCACAAGGGCGCTAGGCCCAATTTTAGTTAACCATCGTACGAGTTCGTGGATGCGTTCGACCAGTAGTCGGGCCGATGAGGTCAGTCCCTCTTGTCTCTCAGTCAAGATCGTTTACTCGGCAGAGGGTTATGCGAGATGTTATATCAGGAAGGTTGTAAGGCTGCACGAGGTGCCTGCTTTCACCTTATGACAGGCAGTGGAGCCCAGGTTACGGCTATTTCTTTTTTCTGGAAGTTTTACCAGGCAGGGTTAGGAACTCAGGTGAGTCTCAGTATCGCATTCGCCCTCGGGCCAGTGTTTGGATTTCAGGGGTAGCTGTGAGGATTGTTGCCTCCTGTTGAGGGAGTGTTTTTATAGCTACCATTTCAGTATTCGGATGTCGCCTTATGAAGCCTGGTAGGGGCGGAAGTGTAAGTTGCCGGTCGATTGGTTCGATGTTGGCAGGGTTCAGATAGTTGGTTCATACTTGTTTCAGCAGGATGTGGATAGGGTGAAGCTTATCTAGAAGAGGTTATTGGCAGCTCAGAGTCAACAGAAGTCGTGCGGATAATCGGCGACGACGCTTAGAGTTCAGGTTGACGGTGGGTCTTCTTGAAGGTACCACCCCGGAAAGGGTGTGACGAGTTTTGGAAAACAGAGGAAACTTAGCCCGAGTTACTTTGGGCCTTTTCAGATCATGTGAAGAATAGGCCAGGTTGCCTATATGTTAGCATTTGCCGTCCGACTTAGGAGACAGTATGTCCGGTCTTTTATATTGTTATGTTCGAAAAAGTATCGGAGATCCATCCAGAGTGTTCCCAGTTAATGATGACCAAGTTGGAGATAGTAAACCCGAGATTTTGGAAACGGAAGCAGTAACAGAAATGTGGTAAGTTATGAGAAAGAGTTCGAGTATACGAGAAGGGTACGACGAGTAAGGGAAGAAGCGAGCATGTGTTAAGAACATAGATGTGATCATTCTTTTGTAAAGTGACGGTGCGAAAGGAGTATGTTTTAGACCTTGGGTGGGAGCTTTGTGGGGATAGAGGTGATTCCTCGTGGACTTGGATGTAAGTATTTGCGCGTGTGTTATTTTGTGGCCATATGTGGCATTGACAACTTGTTTATGTTAGAAGGAACTTCATCGTTATCCGTCTTGAGAAGGAACATTCGGGACGAATGTTTCTAAGGAGGGGAGAATGTTATACCCCGTATTTCCAGAGTATGTACGTGTGGGCGTACGTAGAAAAGTTTGAGCCATAAAGTAGGCAAGGGACGAAAATTTTGTTCACAACCCCCGAAAAGAAATGTTTTCCGACGAAACGTTTTACAAACTTTGCGAAGGGAAAATTACGGTTGCGACTTTAATTATTTTTGCGGATTTTTCCGAGAGACGAAATATTTTGGACCAACGAGAGGGAGACACTTGTCACCCTCAAGTGGGCATCCTAGTGGCCGAAAGTGGGGCGTTTTTCCTCCATGTTTTGTTGCCTAAAACTTGGGTCAATGTTTGTGAGGGATTTATGGAGTAGGGTTAGGGTGCACTTGGGCAAATCTTGACCCTCCACTTGCCCCCCACTTGGCTTGATCTTGGCCATTAGTTTCCCTATAAATACCCCCCCCCCCCTTTGTGAAGACTTCTTCATCCACACAATGTTTTCTAAGTCTTGAAAGCCCTCTCCCCCTTAGTGTAGTGTTTTCGTCCAAGCCTCCCCCTCCCCCTTTTGTGAGGCCCCCTTGGCCGAGAGTACCCCTCCCCCCTCTTGAGTGTTGTTCTCATAAATACCCCCCTCTTGGTAGAAAAGTATTTCTCCAAGTATTGTTACTATGCCAAATACCTTAGCCTTATACCTTGTAGTATTCCAAAGATACCTCTATACGTAGAGCCCGGAAATACTACCTTATGTCCCTTTAGTCTCAAAACGAAACCCTAAGGAAAATCTTCATAGCCGGTTGAAGTATTAGGAAGAAGTTGCGTAGAACTTCTAAGGGTTGTTTGGAGCGGGTTGGAGCGCCCAGAGTAGGAGCTATACGTTGCTCAGGATTGACATTTAAACTTGGATAATTTTGGGCTTATCGAGGTAAATATCTTGTCTCCCTATTGTAATTGAGTTTATATACTATTGAAGTATAAGAATTAAGTATAAGTTATATACAAGGAAGGTATATAAGAAGGGAATTGAATCAGATTACATAGGATGTATTCTGATGACTTGTGAAGTTTGACGGGTAGGGAAGTGCTGCCCAATTTTCCGTAGAATCTTGTATCTAGATTTATTCTACCGAGTAGTCTAGACATTGATAGACTTGTATAACCGTTATAGGTTGAAGTACTGCGAGTAGAATATTCTACTCGAAGGGTGGAAAATGATAGCAGGATTACAGTACTTTGGAGCTATTTGCTAATAGTCGGTAATCATCGCGAGGTATGTGATTCTTCCTATCCTCTTGAGCATGATATTTTAAAGAATATATATGTAGTACGGTAGACGTACGTGTGTTAACTGAACGTAGTTTTACGGCAATGTCTTTTGACTTAAGCCTGAATAATAAGAATCTTGAAGTATTTCAAGAGAATTAAGAAACCTTTTTGAAAGAAGAGTAATACTTGGTTTTAAAAGCTTAAGAGTTATACTAGCTTTATGGGAAGTTAGGTATAACGGCTTAAGAGAGATAAAAAGAATGATTTATTGATTTTAGAAGTTAAGAGACTTGATCTTAAAAGATAAGAGACTTGACTTAATTAAATTAATATGAGTTTTGTTAAAAAGTGTGAAACCTCATTCGTGAGTAATGAGTACTTGGTTTTAAAAGGAATAATGTTTCTTGATTTGAAATCAGAATAAGTATCGAACAAACCACTGCAGCGTTAATAAGGGAAATGTATTGACTAATTAAGTATTATTAAAACCAGTAGAAACCCCCATCTGCATAGAAGCTAAGATGAGACAAAATGATATTACATTTCCTAGATCATGGCTGCTTTATTAAGATTGTTATAAACAAGAATAACCTACTCACATATAAGGCATATGTTTCTCAAATTGTTTTAAAGGAGAATTATATCATTAAGTGATTAAAACTATGAACTATGAAACCTTTCGAAAATGAGAAACTTGAGCATTTGAAATTAGGCAAACTTGAACGTTTGGAAAATAATGTTGTTACTTGATTTTACAAAGGAAAGTGTTTTGGTTTACTTAAAAAGATAGTCACTCTATTTTTATACTACGGGTATTGTGTGACTTTTGTGAAAGAAACGGATCTTCTAAAGAGTTAATGTATGAAGTACTTTGGGGATAAAAACCCGAACTTGTTAACATAAAGTAGAAAGTACCTTGTGTGATTAACTTGATTGTGTTGGTTTGTGATAGCCTTGTAATACTTTTTTGTTGATTTGATAAGTAAACATGTTAGGATGCTACGTGTGTTAAGTATCTTGTGATGTTTGTGTAAAGGGGTTTCCCTTGTTGTGCTTATGTTGTTTAACGATAAGCTGTTATGTTAGTAGTATATCACTCACCTCTTGACATGATCCCGGGGGTTAAGGCGCCTCCGACGCGGGTAATACTCGAGCGATGCGGTGACTATGATTCGAGGATACCTCATGCGGGTCCAGGGGACCTATGCGGAGCTACGAGAGTTCCAGGTTAGTGTGCGGCCTTTGTGGTCATGCGGTCTATGTGGCCATGCGGACTGCGAGTCCAGGACGTTGCCGGGGAGTAGCTACCCTCGATGCGAGAATACCTCTGCGCAGCCATTGGAGTGGCCTATGCGAGTCGCGGAAGTTCCGGACTAGACGCGCACATTAGATATCGTGGGCGAGTGGCGGCCGATCATGTGGCGGTCAGACAGATCTCATGATACGATTTATGACCTTGTTGCATGCGTGGGTTTTAGTAGTCGGCTATGCCTTCGCATTACCCCGCACGGTTTTATTATGTTAGCGGACACAGTGTTCATGTGTTCCTTGGTGCTTTTATATCATAGACTGCCGGCAGTGAGGAAGGTATTCCACGGGCATGATTGATGTTGTGGGCGTGAGACCCATAGTTGTATTTGAGTGATGACTTTGAGGGCGTGAGTCCCTGACTTGACATGACTGCTTATTTATTGTGAACTATAGTTTAGTTATCATACATGTCTCCTGCTTTATATGGACTACTATGATTTCATTTACGCATTTCCACATACTTGGTACCGTTGTAATCGACTCCTTCTGGGCTGCGTTCATGCCGCAGAAGTACACCGCCGTCGATCCTCGCTCTTAGGATCACAAATTGCGTTTGGGAAGCTCCGTTTCTCGGAGGCTTATCGATGGTATAGTCCTGTCGTTGTAGGTACTTACATTCAGGTATGGCGGCCCTGTCCGCCATTGTTGTCATATCATTCTTAGAGGTCTGCAGTAATCACTGTGGCGAGTTTGTAAAAAGGATGTAATCGTCGGATTTAAGTTTTTATATATATATGCCGAAAGGCAACTTTTCTTCAGATAAACTGTGTCTCTTTTACATTGTTTCATGTTGTGTTTTATATTCCGCTGATTACTCTGATGTTGTATCACTAGGGTGCCCGGGGTAAGGCACCAGTCAGGGCCCGGGTTCGGGTCATGACATTAGTGGAGGTTGATGTTAGTAAAAAACCGGTCACAAAATTTGGAGTCAAACTGCCTGACAAACGAAGATACATCCAAAAAGGTCCAATATGAGAACTACTCTGATTTTTGTTATCATTGCACCTCCTTTGGTCATAACCATTTGAAGTGCAAGATTCTGATGCAAGACAACTCCTCTAAGGAAGCCCGGAAAGCCGACTTTCCTTTAGCTCCTCCTTGCAAAGGAGCCGATTCTTCTAGCACGGGACATCCTTTGGTTGCGGGTCACTCTGGTCCCCCTAATGTTGATCCACCACCCCCTCTTCATCCCGTGGGTAATGTTAGCTTGAAGGAAGTTGATAGTTGTTATACCCCGTATTTCCGGAGTATGTACGTGAGGACGTACGTACAAAAGTTTAGCCTTAAAGTTAGGCCAAGTTCGAAAATTGTACACAACTCGCTAAAAGAATCGTTTTCCGACGAAACGTTTTCACAGCTTTCGTAGGGAAAATTCCGGCTATGCCATTTCTAATTTTTGCGGATTTTTCCGAGAGACGAAACATTTTGGACCAACGGGAGGGCGACACTTGGCACCCTCCCATTGATGGACTTGAATCGTCCATTGGACGAAATTGGAGAGGTGAGCACGTTTTTTGTGCCTTGTGCACAAGTCAAGGAGTTGGTAGGATATTTGTGTATAGTTAATCTTCACCCTACACTTGCCTTGCACTTGTCTTCATCTTGGCCATTGGTTGCCAAGGCTTGAGCTATAAATACCAACCTTTAGATGAAGAATTATTCATCCACAAAGTTATCTTCCAAGTCTAAAAATCCTCTCCTCTCCCTTAGCCTTTCGTCCAACACCTCCCCCCCCCTTTGAGTGAGTTTGGCCGAGGGCCTACCCCCCTAGCCTAGCCAAAATCTACCCCCCCTCCCTTGGTAGAAAAGTTGCCTTCTAAGTATTGTTATAATGCCCAAAATACCCTAGCCCAAATCCCTTAGTCCTTTGTAGAAGTTGTGAAGAACTTCTATGGTTTCTTGGAGCTACCGGAGCGTACAACTTAGGAGTTAAACCTTGCTCAGCGCGACTTTATCTAGGATATTATTGGGCTTACCGAGGTAAATAATCCTAACCTCTTTTGTATTAGAGAATGCATCTTTGTAGAAGTATAAGAATAAGTATTGAATACTTAGAAGAATATTACGAATAGAATTGAACTCATCACAGTAGGGGTTTAAAAGAAGAATAATTGAACTGTACTCACATAGGATTGCTTTCTGATGAGACTTATATAGCTCACCTGTAGGGTTGTGCTGCCCGACAATCCGTAGAATTGTGAACCCTCTGCTTAGAATGACCTTCGAGTAGTCTAGACTTTGATAGATGTCTGTGACTATTATAGTCGATTCTCTGCGCGACATATTCAACTTGGCAGGAGGTTTTCGCCGAGAAGGTATGTGATTGTTCCTAAAGCATGATATTTTAACATATATATATAGTACGGTAGACGTACATGTGTTAACTGAATAATAACTACGGCAATGTCGTTTGACTTAAGCCTGAATAATAACTACGGCAATGTCTTTTGACTTAAGCCTGAATAATAAGAATCCTGATGCATTTCAAAAGAACTACTGAATCATTTTTAACAGAAGATAAATATTTGGTTTTTAAAACAAAAGATTAAGAGTTATACTAGCTTTATGGGAAGTTAGGTATAACAACTTAAGAAAGATAAAAAGGAATTGTTTACTTGTTTGTTTATAAAAGCCTTGTATTGATTTCTGTTAAGTGTAGTAAGATTTGTTTGATAAGTAGACATATTATGATGCTACCTGTGTTAGTATCTTGAAATCTTTGTGTAAGGGGTCATTCTTGCGGCTTACGTTGCTAACCGTAAGTCCGTTATCGTTGTTGTATCACCTACCCTCGATCGTTATACCGCGGCTTGCCCTCGATGCGGTCTATACGGCTATGCGGTCTGTGAGACTATGCGAGCAGCGGTATGCTCGAGATTGATCATTCCGTGTTTAGCCTGACGCGGGGATTCCTATACGATCTGTTGAGACTACGCGGTCTTTTGAGGCTATGCGGCTGCGGAGCCTAGGCGGATGCCGGGTTAGCTGCCCCGATGCGAGAATACCTCATGCGGTCCATGTGTGACCATGCGGCCGCGGAAGTCCGGGACTAGGCACGCAGAATGATACTATGGGCGATTGGCCTTGCCCGATCATTCGCGCCTAGAATAGACCTTTACGCTTTTCCTATTCTTGCTGTTGTTTGTGATGTGGCATTATGTGCAATTGAACCGATTGTATTTGTGAAAAGGTTTTAAATACTTTGATTTCATTTAAGTACTTTATAGTTTCACATACTTGGTACTGTTATCTTGACCTCTTCGGGGCTGCGTTCATGCCGCAGGTAAAGGCAAGCAGGTGCTAGATCCGCATCCTTAAGATCCTTTGCGTTGGTGTCAGGAGCTCCATCTTCTCCGAAGGCTCTACTTTTGGGTATGATCTCCCTGTTGTAGATATTTTTGTACAGTCAGGGTATGGCGGGGCCCTGTCCCGCCATAGTTGTATATTTCCTTAAGTGCTGTAGTCATGTTGTATAGTTTGGGATGTAATCGCTGAACCATGTTTATTTATATATGCCGAAAGGCGACGTTTTTCACATAAAGCGTGTCTTATTTTATAAATCGCTTCTGTCTTGTTTTATATTCCGGTTACTCGATGTATGACTACTTGGGTGCCCCAAGGCACGATCCACGCCCCAGACGGTCGTGACAAAAGTGGTATCGAGCGATTAATCCTCGGAAAGTGTCTACGCATCAGTATCTAGTAAGTCTTGATTATCGGTGTGTTGTGCACCACACCAATAATCGTGAGGCTATAGGATATTTAGGATTGGTTTCGTTCTTCTCATTCTCGAGATCGTGCTTTAGAGTCGTGTTATAGGTTGGACCCTCTAACGTATTCCTTTCCCCGTAATGATTATGCCTCCACGTAAGGCAACCCGTGCCTGGCGGCAAGGCAAAGCGTGAGGCGCTAGCAGACACCCGAGTCACGAGGGCTCGAGCCCGTCTATACGAGACGGCGAGTTCTATGACACACCGCCCCAAAGAGACCACAGTACCCACACCTCCTGTCCCACAGCCTGGGGCGGAGGAGTTAGGGTACAAGGAGATGGCCCAGCTATTGGCTAGAGTTGTGGCCAGATACGAGGACAGGCTGACGCGATCAGGCTCAGCCTCCATCCAGCCCGTGGTGCACCCGAAGCGAATAGTTTGAGGCTACGAGATTTCTTGAGTTGTAGCCCGCCAGAGTTTTTAGGGTCGAGGCCGGAAGATGATCCGCAGGAGTTCATCCGTCAGCTGCAGAGGATTATGCGGGTGATCAGGGCTTCAGAGACTGAGTCTGTGACATTCGGTTCGCATCGGCTGCGTGATACCGCAGTCGATTGGTTTGATTCATGGAGCTTTCGGGAGAGCATGCACCTCCAAAGACTATGGGATGAGTTTTCAGAGGCTTTTCTCACACACTTCTTGCCTCCGCAGATGAGGAGGGCACGAGCTGATAGATTCTTGTTGCTGAGACAGGGAGGACGCACAGTGAGGGAGTACAATGTCGAGTTTGATTCTTTGGCTCGATATGTCCCTGCACTGGTGGCAGATATGGAGGATCGGGTGCATCGCTACGTCACCGGGCTAGACGACTATATGGCCGAGTCTTGTGCGGGTGTGTCCCTTCAGCCAGGCATGGACATTACCCGGATGCAGGCTCATGCACTAGGATGCGAGGAGCGTAGAGACCGCCGGGTAGAGCGATATCAGCGCAGGAAGGCCAAGACGGCCGTTCTTTTGGTGGTTCTCGTGGTGGCGCATCGCCAGAAGTCGATTTGCACCACAGCCGGCGCAGAGCGCTCCTACATCATCTTCGGTACAGCCAGAGCGATGGCGGTGTCGTGGCCCCGGGACTTGATTTCGAGGAGCAGGGGTGCTAACCGTTCGAGGTCTGCTCAGTGTGCCCGTTGTGGTAGATACCATTCTGGGAGCTGTACTCCGGGAGCTTGCTATACGTGTGGCCAGCAGGGTCATTTCGCGAGAGTTTGTCCGACAGGGGGCGGCGCTGGTGGTAGGGCCCACCAGTGGTTCTGCCGCTTCTTCATCCCCGACAGTTACTCGCCCCGGAGGGCAAGGTAATCATGGACCAGCGGGTCGCGCAGGTCGTGGGCGCAGTCCCGATTCTAGCGGTCCTCGAACCGCATTTATGCTTTGTCCACCGACAGATCGAAGGCCTCACCGATGTCGCCACAGTACCTTATCGGTTCGGGTTTGATGTATATGCTTTGATAGATCCGGTTCCACTGGCCCTATATATCTCCCCTTGTTGCTAGTAGGATAGGGATAGAGCCTGAGTCCATAGACCCTTTCGAGGTAGCTACGCCAGTGGGTGATTCGGTGGTAGCTCGGCGGGTATATAGAGCTTGTCCTGTGACCATTTGCGATCGTCGGACCAGCCGACTTGATAGAGTTGGAGATGATTGACTTCGACGTGATCATGGGGATGGATTGGCTAGCTTCTGCTACGCCAATGTAGATCGCAGAGAGAGTAGCACGGTTCCGCTTCTGAGGAGCCGTTGTTGAGTGGGAGGGAGCACCAGACGCCGGTGGTAGGTTTATTTCCTACCTCAAGGCTAGGAAGATGGTGCGAGGGTATATCTACCATCTCGTTCGGGTGTTTGATCTCGAGGCCGCAGCGCGCATTTTCGATCCCAGTGAGTCGTGAGTTCCCGACGCGTGTTTCGGATGACCTCCGTATCCTCCCGAGAGGAGATCGAGTTTTGTATAGATGTGTTGCGATACTCGGCCTATTTCCATTCCGCCATACGTAATGGCACCGCCGAGTTGAGAGTTGAAGGACCACCGAGGGATTTGTTGGAGAAGCGGCTTCATCAGCCTAGTGTTTCTCCCCGGGAGCGCCGGATTGTTCGTGAAGAAGGGCGACGCCGCGCATGTGTGTTGACTTCTGAGTGATGAACAAGGTGACCATTAAGAATGATACCCCCTTCCCGTGATTGATGATTTGTTCGACCAGATTCTGAGCGCGAGGTGTTTCTCCAAGATTGATCTACGGCCGCTATCATCAAAGTGCGAGTCGAGAGGTGGATGTCCCTAGGATCGCATTCAGACCCAGACGCATTATGAGTTCGTGGTCATGTCTTTTGGGTTGACCAATGCTCCGCGTATTCATGGATTTGATGAACCGAGTGTTCAAACCATTTTTGACACGCTTGTGATAGTGTTCATTGATGATATCTTGGTTTATTCTCGCCAGAGCGAGCACGCGAGCATTTGGCGATCTGGCCGATGATTCTCGAGACCAGCGGTTGTGCGCCAAGTTTTCCAAATGTGATTTTGGTTGACTTGATGGCGTTTCTTGGGCATATTGTCGTGGTGATGGCATTCGAGTGGATACGGCCAAGATCGGCGATCAGACTTGGCCTGAACCTACTACTCCGGCAGAGGTTCGCAGCTCGGGCCTTGCGAGTTATTATCGGCGTTCGTGGAGAAGTTTGCTTCTATCTCGCACCATTGACTAGGCCGACTCGTAAGCGACCAAGTTTGATGGATGATGCTTGTGGCGGGGTTTCCATTCTTGAAAGAGAGATCGACGACCGCCTCGTTCTTACTCTTCCGGAGGTCCAGACGGTTATGTTGTGTATTGCGATCGTCGGGCATCGGGTTGGGATGTGTGTTGATGCAAAGATGGCGAGTTATAGCATATGCATCCCGACACCAAGAAACACGAGAACTACCCCACCCATGATTTGGAGTTGGCGGCGTGATTCACGCTTTGAAGATCCGAGGCACTATTTGTATGGGGTTCACGTGGATATTTTTACGCACCACAAGAGCCTCCAAGATATCTTCACCAGAGGAGCCGAACTTGCGGCAGACGGTGGTTAGAGTTGCTTAAGGATTACGATGTTGATATCCTGTACCCCCCGGGAAAGGCCAATGTTGTGGCAGATGCTCTTAGTCGTAGGTCGATGGGGAGCCTATCAGATGTGCAGCTAGAGAGGAGGGACATGGTTCGTGATTTGCATCAGTTAGCGAGCCTTGGTGTCCGTTTGATTGATTCTGATAGCAGTGGGGTTAGAGTTCGTGAGGTTGCCGAGTCTTCCATCGTCGAGGAGGTGAAGAGGCAACAGTTCGAGGATCCAGTTTTGACACGTTATCGTGATACAGCTCTTCGTGAGGGCAAGGGTCCTTTTGAGGTAGCACCTGATGGGGTGCTAAGGTTTGAGGGCAGATTGTGTGTTCCAGATGTTTCAGGACTTCGGCAGCAGGTTCTTGGGGAAGCACACAACGCGCGTTACTCTATCCATCCGGGGTCGACCAAGATGTACCACGACCTTAGATCTGTGTATTGGTGGGATGGCTTGAAGAGGGACGTTGCAGAGTTCGTAGCTCAGTGCCCGTGTTGTCAGCAGGTGAAGGTAGAGCACCAGAGGCCTGGTGGTTTGTTACAGGCGATAGAGATCCCGACCTGGAAGTGGGAGGTAATCAACATGGACTTCATCACAGGATTGCCTCGCACTCAGAGGAGACATGATTCTATATGGGTTATCGTCGACAGGCTGACGAAATCAGCCCACTTTCTTCCCGTTAGGACGACTTTCTCGGCTGAGGATTATGCCAGACTTTACATCCGAGAGATCGTCAGACTGCATGGAGTCCCTATTTCGATCATATCGCATGCAGGAGCCCGGTTTACGCTAACTTCGAGGTCCTTCCAGAGGGTTTAGGGACGCAGTGAGCACGAGTAATCGCATTTCATCCACGCATGACGGACAGCAGAGCGCACTATCCGCACTCTTGAGGATATGTCGCGAGCCCGTGTTATTTACTTCAGTTGTAGTTGGGATGATCATTTGCCTCTAGTTGAGTTTCGTATAATAATAGCTACCACTCCAAGATTCGATGGCGCCTTATGAGGCCTTGTATGGGAGGAAGTGCAGATCGTCTATAGGTTGGTTCGATGTGGGCGAGGTGCAAAGTGGGACCAGATTTGGTGCAGCGATGGATAAGGTGAAGCTTATCCGAGGCGGCTATCGACATACCGTGAGTCGGCAAGTCGTATCAGATCATCGTCGTCGGCATCTTGAGTTCGAGGTTCATGATTGGGTTTTCCTAAAGGTGTCACCCATGAAGGGTGTGATGAGATTCGGGAAGAAGGGAAAACTCAGCCCAAGGTACATTGGGCCGTTTCAGATTGTCCGCAGGGTAGGCAAGGTTGCCTATGAGTTGGATCTGCCGTCCGATCTGGAGGCGGTGCATCCGGTTTTTCACGTTTCTATCTTTGAGAGATGTATCGGATCCATCTAGTGGTACACCCGATTGACGATGTCCAGTGTGACCGAGGTTATCGTATGAGGAGATTCCCATAGCGATAGTCGATCGTCGGGTTAGGCGTCATGCGGACCGGGCGTGGCTTCCACAAAGTTACGTGGCGGAACGAGCTCGAGGAGGAGATGGCGTGGGAAGTCGGCGAGGACATGAGGCGAAGTATCCTCACCTATTCCCACACCTCCGGGTAATTCACTTTCCTACTTGTAAATTTCCATTATCATATATGCCTAAGTGTTGTTCTATAGCGTGTGTGGCATTTGCAAATCGCTTTAGCTTTATCGATAACTGTCTTGGGAAGGAACATTCGGGACGAATGTTTCTAAGAAGGGGAGAATGTTATACCCCGTATTTCCGGAGTATGTACGTGAGGACGTACGTACAAAAGTTTAGCCTTAAAGTTAGGCCAAGTTCGAAAATTGTACACAACTCGCTAAAAGAATCGTTTTCCGACGAAACGTTTTCACAGCTTTCGTAGGGAAAATTCCGGCTATGCCATTTCTAATTTTTGCGGATTTTTCCGAGAGACGAAACATTTTGGACCAACGGGAGGGCGACACTTGGCACCCTCCCATTGATGGACTTGAATCGTCCATTGGACGAAATTGGAGAGGTGAGCACGTTTTTTGTGCCTTGTGCACAAGTCAAGGAGTTGGTAGGATATTTGTGTATAGTTAATCTTCACCCTACACTTGCCTTGCACTTGTCTTCATCTTGGCCATTGGTTGGCCAAGGCTTGAGCTATAAATACCCCCCTTTAGATGAAGAATTCTTCATCCACAAAGTTATCTTCCAAGTCTAAAAATCCTCTCCTCTCCCTTAGCCTTTCGTCCAACACCTCCCCCCCCCCTTTGAGTGAGTTTGGCCGAGGGCCTACCCCCCTAGCCTAGCCAAAATCTACCCCCCCTCCCTTGGTAGAAAAGTTGCCTTCTAAGTATTGTTATAATGCCCAAAATACCCTAGCCCAAATCCCTTAGTCCTTTGTAGAAGTTGTGAAGAACTTCTAAGGTTTCTTGGAGCTACCGGAGCGTACAACTTAGGAGCTAAACCTTGCTCAGGCGCGACTTTATCTAGGATATTATTGGGCTTACCGAGGTAAATAATCCTAACCCTCTTTTGTATTAGAGAATGCATACTGTAGAAGTATAAGAATAAGTATTGAATACTTAGAAGAATATTACAGAATAGAATTGAACTGTCATCACAGTAGAAGGGTTTAAAAGAAGAATAATTGAACTGTACTCACATAGGACTGTTTTTACAGTAGACTTATATAGCTCACCGGGTAGGGTTGTGCTGCCCAAAACTGAGAATTGTGAACCTCTGTTTAGAATGACCTTCAGAGTAGTCTAGACTTTGATAGATGTCTGTGACTATTATAGGCTGATTCTCTGCGCGCGACATATTCAACTTGGCAGGAGGTTTTCGCCGAGAAGGTATGTGATTCTTCCTAAAGCATGATATTTTAACATATATATATAGTACGTAGACGCGTACGTGTTAATCGAATAATAACTACGCAATGTCGTTTGACTTAAGCTCGAATAATAACTACGCAATGTCTTTTGACTTAAGCTGAATAATAAGAATCGATGCATTTCAAAAGAACTATCGATCATTTTTAATGTAAGATAAATATTTGGTTTTTAAAAACAAAAGCTTAAGAGTTATACTAGCTTTATGGGAAGTTAGGTATAACAACTTAAGAAAGATAAAAAGGAATTGTTTACTTGTTTGTTTATAAAAGCCTTGTATTGATTTCTGTTAAGTGTAGTAAGATTTGTTTGATAAGTAGACATATTATGATGCTACCTGTGTTAGTATATTGAAATGCTTGTGTAAGGGTCATTCTTTGGCTTACGTTGCTAACCTGAAGTCCGTTGTCTTGTTGTTGTATCACCTACCCTCGATCGTTATACCGCGGCTTGCCCCTTGACGCGGTCTATACGGCCTATGCGGTCTGTGAGACTATGCGGACAGCGGTATGCTCCGTGATTGATCATTCCGGTGTTTAGCCTGACGCGGATTCCCTATGCGCGTCTGTTGAGACTACGCGGCTTTTGAGGCTATGCGGCCGCGGAGCCTAGGCGGATGCCGGGTTGGCTGCCCCCGGCGCGAGGAATACCTCACGCGTCTGCGTGTGACCTATGCGGGCTGCGGAAGTCCGGGACTAGGCACGCAGAATGATACTATGGGCGATTGGCCTTGCTTCGATCATTCGCGGCCTAGAATAGACCTGTTACAGTTTTCCTATTACTGTTGTTGTTTGTGATGTGGCACTATGTGCAATTGAACTGATTGTATTTGTGAAAAGGTTTTAAATACTTTGATTTTATTTAAGTACTTTATAGTTTCACATACTTGGTACCTGTTGTACTGACCTCCTTCGGGGGGCTGCGTTCATGCCGCAGGTAAGGGCAAGCAGGTGCTAGATCCGCATCCTTAGGATCGCTGCGTTGGTGTCGGAGCTCCATCTTCTCCGAGGCTCTACTTTTGGGTATGATCTCCCTGTTGTAGATAGTTTTGTCTGATCGTGGTATGGCGGCCCCGTCCCGCCATAGTTGTATATTTCTGAGGTGCAGTAGTCATGTTGTACGATTTGGGATGTAATCGCTGAACCATGTTTATTTATATATGCCGAAAGGCGACGTTTTCACATAAACTGCTTCTTATTTTATAAATTGTTTCTGTCTTGTTTTATATTCACGTTACTCGATGTATGACTACTGGGTGCCCCAGAGGCACGACCACGCCCCGTGCGGTCGTGACAATAGTATTGAACAATCTGTACGGCATATCCCCGGAAGTGTTGGGGAGGCGCTAAACCTCCAAATCCCACCGACTGCGGGTCTTTCTGACTCTTTGAACTTACGGGTTTCTCTTGAAGGGTCCACTGTTCACTACGACATCGCTATTGCGCATCAAGAGAGGCTTGGTATGGATGCCATGCAATCTGAAAAGAGCACACCATCTAACCCGCACACTCCTCCAGATATGGGTTCTCGCGGGAATTCTAATGAAGTGCCCAATATTGCAACTCGTTGCATTACCTTTGAGCGCGGTGAACATAGCAACTTTGAGTCACCTGCCTTGGCTCCTAATGACAAGGATGAAGGTTGGACAGAAGTAACTACAAGAAGAAATAGCAGTTTGGCAAGAAAAGCGAAGCGCGGAGGAGCTCCTAAACCCTCCATGGTTTCCTAATGAAAATTCTTTGTTGGAATGTCAGTGGTCTTTGCGGACAGAGGGATAGGGCAGCCACACAAGCTCTTGTGTGTAGGCTCGCAATACAACATGATGTGGCTCTGATTTGTCTAATAGAAACAAAATTTGACCGATTGCGGATTGACTCTTTTGCTTCTCAACGATTCCGTACTTGGAAATTCTGCTCCAACATTGATTTCATAGATGGCGGGAGAATTCTAGTGTTATGGGACCCCTCCAGAGTTAGTTGTGATGTGCTTGGTATGGACTCTCAACATATCCATGTCCAAACATGCTGCAAGATTTCTCAAGTAACCTCCCTTGCTACGTTCGTGTATCCGGTATATAGCATTCCGGAAAGAAGGAAGCTTTGGCATCACCTTACTCACTTGGGTACGGGTATTGTCATGCCTTGGATGATTATTGGAGACTTTAACACTTATTGCTATCCTCAATACAAGTTGGGTGGCCCTCCACTCACGCCCTATGTACTTAAGGATCTCGGAGATTTCAGAATTGCACACGGTTTGGTAGACACTCCTTCTAAGGGGCCCTACTACACTTGGACTAACAGCTCTATTTGGTCCAAACTTGACAGAGTGTTAATGAACCAGAATTGGAGTGACTTGAACCTAGAATGCTCTACAAGCTTTTTGCCTATGGAACCAGTCTCGGATCATTGCCCCGTGATTGTTTCGGTAATTTCGTCTTGTAGTTTGGGGAAATGGCCTTTCAAGTTCATGAACATGTGGCTATCACATCCCACATTTGAGAACATCCTTTCTTCATGCTGGAGGAAGCACGTCTTTGGTACTGCCCAATTCTCTTTGGTCACAAAACTGAAGTCGTTAAAGAAGCCATTAAGGGATCTTAACTCTAGTGAATTCGGGAGTATTGAACAAAGAGCAAATGAGGCCAACATGGAATTCAAAGAAGCTATAAATGAACATATGGTTAATCCCGTTGATGAAGGATTAAAATCCAAGGTCAAGTGCTTAAGAGCTAAGACCAACCACCTCCTTGAATCCGAGAGGCACTTCTTAAGGCAAAAGGCGAGGCAGAAACATTTGATTGGAAGTGATAGATGCTCCAAATACTTCCACAGTCTGATCAAGAGAAGCAATGTTAAGAACTCGATTTCTTATCTTGTTAAAGACAACGACAACACAACAACATCTCCCGATGAAGTCTCAGATTTGTTAGTTGAGTTCTATAGAGGACTTCTTGGCTCCTTTAAACCCGTAACAAGAGTAAACCCTGCGGTACTTGATTGTGGCCCGAAATTAGGGGAGGAGGATGGTTCTTTCCTCATACATCCTGTATCCCCAGAGGAGGTTTGGGATGCTCTTTCAGATATTGGTAATGACAAGGCACCTGGCCCGGACGGTTTTTCAGCCGCCTTCTTCAAGAATAGATGGAAGGATGTGGGGCATGATGTAGTTAGGAGTACACAAGAATTCTTCTCTTCCGGTGTACTACTGAAGCAAATGAATCATACTATAATCACCCTTCTACCCAAATCTGATCGGGACCCCAAGGTGAGTGATTTTAGACCTATTGGATTAACAAATGTGGTATACAAGATCATTTCCAAGATTTTAGCTAACCGGATGGCAAGGTTTTTACCCTCCTTAGTTGATAAATGCCAAGGTGCTTTTGTGAAAGGAAGAAGCATGGTAGAAAATGTCTACATTGCCCAGGAACTCGTGCGAGGCTATAACAGAACTAGAATTTCCCCAAGATGTATGCTCATGATAGATCTCCGGAAAGCTTTTGATACAGTCTCCTGGAATTTTCTTGAATCGGTGCTAAAAGGTCTCAAGTTCCCGGACAGATTTACAAGGTGGATTATGGAATGTGTAAGCTCAACTTCTTTCTCACTTTCAATAAATTGAGAGTTACATGGCTTCTTTACGGGTAAACGCGGTCTGAGTCAAGGTGATCCTATGTCTCCAATGCTCTTTATCCTTTGCATTGAATACCTTTCCAGAATGATCAAGCTCAGAACTTCGGATAAATCCTTCTACTTTCATCCGAAGTGCAAAAGTCTAGGCATCTCACACCTTGCCTTTGCGGATGACCTTATGCTCTTTGCCAAAGGTGACCTTTCTTCAGTTGGTGTCCTTATGGATTGTCTTGATAGTTTAGAGGCGGCTTCTGTCCTAACACTAAACCCATCAAAATCATCCATCTACATTGCGGGAGTTCATGATTCTATCCGCGACTTGATTTTGGCTAGAGTTGGATGCCCTTCAGGAGTCTTCCCCGTGAGATACTTATGTGTCCCTTTGTCTCCTATCTCTGTCTCTGTGGATCAGTTTGCCCCTTTCACTAGTGCAATCTTTGGTTACATTCAGAAATGGGGGCATCACTCGCTCTCTTATGCGGGTAAATTGGAGCTCATCAGGTCGGTAGTTCAGGGGGTTGAGAGCTTTTGGTTCCGTGCTCTACCCATTAGCTCTTCTGTGCTCAACAAGGTCCGTTCTGCTTGCATCCAGTTCTTATGGGGGGGCAAGCCACCTAGAGTTGCTTGTGATGAAATTTGTGTGCCTCAATCTGAGGGAGGCCTTGGCCTCATGGATATCAAGGTATGGAATCACGCTTTACTCTCTCATTCCATATGGAAAGCACATTCTAAGGCGGAAACACTTTGGGTCCAATGGATCAATAGACACTACTTAAGGAATCAATCCATTTGGGAGTATGAAATGCGCTCTAGAGATTCTCCTCTATTCAAAAGGCTTTGTTGCATTCGTGACACTTTCTTAAGCATATTTGGGAATATGGGTAACACTATTATTGGCTTGGAAAAGTGCTGTATAAATGGAAGATTTGATTCGGGTCTTGTGTACAACGTCTTGCGTACACCAAGAGAGCACAAGCTTTGGATGTCGCAAATTTGGAAAGGATTTATTCCTCCTAAATTCTCATTCACGGTTTGGCTCACTTGTAGAAAGCGTCTTGCTACCAAAGATACTCTCTCCTTCCTCAACTTAGAAGACAAATCGTGTGTTTTCTGCAAGAGTGCCAACGAGACTAGATCTCACCTCTTATTTTCATGCCCTTTCACTCACAAGATTTGGACGTACACAAAAGAATGGTTAGGTATTACAAGGGACTAGCATCCGCTCCAAAGCCATCCTACTAGCTTTTTGAATAGTGGTATATGAGATTTGGAGAGCAAGGAATGAAATACTATTTGCTGACACTAAAACAACAGTGGTGGAAGTGGTAGCAAAAGTACAAACAACAACTTACATAATTCTTTATGATTTAATCCCATCTTGTAAACATCACCTCTGAGTGATCACCCCTTCCCTCCTTCATTTCTTGTTTTTTACGTTGAGGATTGAGAACCCTCAATGATTGATTGTAAGATTTCAGTTTATTCATATTTATAATATTACCATTTACCTGAAAAAAAACAAAAAAAAAGTATATAGAACAACTTCTATATTAGGCAATCCAAGTACAATCAAGGAATGGATCATTTTAGGAGTAGGATTTACTTTCTTTATCATAAGGAATCATGCTAGAAGGAGAGGAAATGGTTCACATACCTTTTCGGCTAAATCCACAAGCTAAGTCGAATACGCCGCACGTAGAATTGTCAACCTATAATGGCCACAACACGACTATCAACTTCTAGTTTCTAACGTAGAATAATACTGTTACACCCCGTAAATTCAAGAAGTTAAGATAAGAACATACCAAGGAATATAAGATTTGAAAGTTGAAAGATAAGTTGACAAACATGTGTTGGACGGATTTTGAGTCTACCTTGGAGTGTTGCACCCCAGTTGTTAAGAATTGATAGGTGTTTAAAAAGCCTAGTGTGTAGTCCGTTAAATCTAGTTCCCAACGCAACAAACCGCTCGTCGATAGGACACCGGGGTCGAAAGTTATGGAAGTTACAAGTTCGTGCGCGATGCAAAGCGGTGGTTTCGATTCGAAGTCACAGCGCATGGGCCGAGGCGCGCGCCGGCCAGTACTGGGGGTTCGCTGAGGTTGCAGCGCTGCGGCGCCGGAATGCAGGTAACTATTCTCTGAAGTGGAAGCGCCGCGGCGCCAAGGCGGGATTTTTTCTGCGGTAAAGGGCGAAAAACAGGGAATATTTTGATAAAAGCCTATAGGAGGGTGACAAGTGTCCCTCCCATCCTTTTGACCAGAAAAGGGTCCTATTTTAGGGCCAAGTCTTGGAAGACTTGGCCATTTCATATTGGAAACCCTCCTAAGAACTCCTCTCCCTTTCTCTCTAGTTTGTGAAGAAAACCTAGCCTAAAGGGGAAAATTGTTGGAGCGGCGGCAAGAAGGCAAAGTGTTGGTAAACTTGTGGGAAGCGTGGGTGGACGAGTTTGACGGGAAAGAAGTTGAAGAAAGAGGGCTTTTGTGGGCTATTCCAAAAGGTAAAAGTTTCCCCTTCTCTTGGATATGAGTTATAATACTAGTTATAGTAGTTTGGAAATGAGCCTGAGGCTGTTATATTTAAGTTTGAATAGATTTGGATCTTGTTGTCTTGTTGAAAACCGAAAATGGGCATGCTAGCCTTAAGATTTTAACTTCAATTTGGTTACTAATTTAGTCGTCACATGTTGTAAAGGGGAAAATTGTAGTTGTTGAAGATGTCTAGGGCTAGATATCATGTTAGACCTAAGAACTCGGATTGGAAAAGATAATTGGAAAAGATTTAGGATTGGTTATATTGTTGGCCAAGAATGGCATGGAAAGTATTGGTTTATTTTTGTATTGTTGTGGGGCGGAATTTTACACGTATTGTTAGGCGTGTAATCCCCTTGTTTTTGCTGAATTAATTGAGCCTTAAATGTGGCGTTGGTTATTGAATTCGGCCTTGAAAAAGGTGGCAAAGTATGTTAAAACAAAGGAAGTGCTGTCCGATTTTCCGTAGAATTTAGGGACTTTGCACTTAGTTTATTCTACGTTCGAAGCTAGAGATTGATAGACGTTTTATGACCATATTAGGATTGAAGTACTACGAGTAGCGTATCCTACTTGAAGGGTATAATACTGTGGAGCATTTTGCTAATTGTCGACAATCATCGCGAGGTATGTGATTCTTCCTATCCTCTTGAGCATGACTATTTGTGAAATATATAGTGCGGTAGATGCACGTGTGTTAAAGGAATTTGATTTCCCTTTTGTGCCTTGACTTGATATGAAGTGTAAAGGTCTTGATTGTGTGAAAAAGTAGTAAACTCCTATTCGTTAGTAATGGGTACTCGGTTGTTAAAAAATAAGTCCTCTTGGTCTCATAAATGCTTATAGTTGTGATTGGTTGGTTTAAAACATAAAGTGTTATAATGACTTTATGGGAAGTTAGTTATAACGACTTTATGTAGGTAGAAGAATGGTTTGTTGTTTTCAAAAGATAAAAGACTTGACATATAATTGACCTAAGTGGTGTTGAAAAGTGTGAAACCTCATTCGTGAGTAATGAGTGTGTGGTCTTTAAAAGAATAAAGTTTTATTTGATTTCTTGACATTCTAAAGTAAGGAGACTTAAAGGCTTTTTGACAGGTCATGTAACTTGATTTTGGGAAAAGAGAAGTAACTTGAGTTTAAAAGTATAAGTAACTTGTTTTCAAATATTGAACTCTTCTTGATGGAAAAATATAAGTGGCTTGGTTTTAAAAGGTAGGAGTACCTTGGTCTTAAAGAGGTTAGTTACTTGGGTTTGAATGGTATACTTGACGTTGTGTTTAAAGTGTTTAAAGTACTTGATTTAAACATGAACGTGTTTGGTACTACGGATATTAGTATCGAGTTGTTTTTACGTAAGAAAAGGAGAGATCTTCTTTTTGAAAGAATTAAAGTATGTAATACTTTGGGGGTTAAAAACCCGGACCTTGACATAAAATGAAAGCACCTTGAGTTGTGTGTAACTTGCCTATGCTTGTTGAGATAGCCTTTGTTGTGCACGTGTTTGATGTTATGCTACCGAGTCTCTCGATGGAGGGCCGATTATCTTGTTATTGTTTGGACATAATGATACGTTGGGTGGCCCACGGGTATGCTTCCACAGTGAGTATTATCTTGTTATTGTTTGGACATACTGACACGTTGGGTGCCCACGTATGCTTCCACGATGAGTATTATCTTGTTATTGTTTGGACATACCGACACGCCAGCGCCCACGTATGCGTCCACAGTGAGTATTATCTTTTGATTTGTTTGGACATACTGACACGTTGGGTGGCCCACGGGTATGCTTCCACGGTGATTATTATCTTGTTATCTCCTTTGGGCATACCGACATGTTGGATGGTCCACGGGTATGGGCCCACTTGGACGGTTCCAGGGCCATGCTTATACCGAGGTGAGATGCCGGCACGCGCCATCAGAGTTAAATTCCCGGGTTGTACTTGAGTGATGATTTTAAGGGCATGAGTCCCTGACTTGACATGACTGCTATATATATTGTGAATTGTAGTTTGGTTGTCATACATGTCTCCTGTTTTATATAGACTATAATGATTTCATTTACAGTATTTTTCAGTTTCACATACTTGGTACCTGTTATCGACTTCGGAAGCTGCGTTCATGCCGCAGTTGAGGTACATAGCTTGATGATCCGCACTCTTAGGATCGATGTTGATTCTGAAAGCTCCATATCTCCTAAGCTTGTCACGTGGTACGTTCCTCAAGTAGTAGACTTTTGTATATTCAGGGGCATGGCGGGCCCTGTCCGTCGTTATGGTTTTAAAATTCTTAGAGGTGCAGAAGACTGCAAGTGTGGTTTGTGGGCGGATGTAATCGCTCAAGTTTTCATTTATGTACAAAAAGGTAACCGTTTGGGTTAGCCTGTTTTCTTATTTCACTGTTTTTCTTTCATGAGTTTTTATTTCCGCTGGTTTTTCTCTGATGTTGTATCACTAGGGTGCCCGGGGTAAGGCACCAGTCACGGGCCCGAGGTCGGGTCGTGACAAAAGTGGTATCAGAGCAGTTAATCCTCGAAAAGTGTCTACAGACCGTATCTAGTAGAGTCTTGATTATCGGTGTGTTGTGCACCACATCTATAATCAGGAGGCTATAGGATATTTAGGATTGGTTTCCATTCTTCTCACTCTGAGATCGTGCCTTAGAGCTGTGTTATAAGTTGGACTCCCTCTGACGTATTCTTTGTATACCAGTGATGCCTCCACGCAAGGCAACCAGGGCCCAGAAGGGCAAGGCAGCAGAGGGAGCTGCGAGTAGAGCAAAGAATGTCTCACCGAGGCCACGATACGAGCCTCCAGTCCCACGGCCAGGAACAGAGGATATGAGTTACAAGGAGATGGCCCAATTACTAGCTAGGATTGTGGCTAGACACGAGGAGAGACGAGAGTCGGAGGTTCCAGTAGCACCCGTAGTTCACCCGAGGTCAGATAGTTTGAGACTACGGGATTTTACGAGTCACTTCACCCGAAGTTCTACGGGTCGAGGCACGAGGATGATCCGCAGGAGTTCATCCGACGATTCTGTGGATCGCGAGAGTGATCAAGGCTTGAGAGACCGAGTCGGTGGTTTTGTTCACATCGGCCGCGTGATCTGCGATGATCGGTTTGATTCATGGGAGCTGTCCCGGGGAGCATGCGCCTCAATCAGTATGGGGCGAGTTCTCGAGGCTTTCCTTGGCCATTTCTTGCCGCCAGATGAGAGAGCAGGCCGACAACTTTTTGACGCCGAGACAGAGGCGCACGCTCGAGTACAATGTAGAGTTTGACTCGTTGGCGGTATGTCCCCGCTTTGGTGGCGTATACGAGGATAGAGTGCACCGTTATGTCACGAGACTCGATGACTACTTAGCGAGAGTTGCACGAGTAGCTCTTCACGGGCATGGATATTGCCCGCGTTCAGCTTATGCACTTGGGTGTGAGGCGTAGAGGTCGGCGGAATAACCAAGATCGCGAGAGAGGCCAGACAGCAGGGTCCTCTGGTGACCTTCGAGGCAGGCAGCCTCAGCAGCAGACTAGTTATGCGCCTCCGCCAGTACGGAGTGCTCCACCACAGCCTTCAGGACATTCGGGAGATTCAGGAGCAGGTCACGGCTCTAAGGTTTCAGGTTTTTGGGGAAACAGGGATGTTCGCCAGATGGGACCACCCCTACCTCGTTGTGGCCATTGTGGTAGGCTCCATGATGGGGAGTGTCGTGCTAGTATGGGAGTTTGTTTTACATGCGGCCAGCAGGGCCATTTTGCGAGAAATTGTCCAACCAGAGGTAGCGCGGATGTAGAGACTCAGCCTTCGGGATCAAAGACTGGTTCACCTCCTCCTTTTGTGCGTCGTGCAGGGAAAGAACATAATTAGAACGACAAAGGGAAAGTGAAGCAATAGTTACAGGTATATTCTTAACCATCTAGAGACTAGTATGCATTGATGTTATGGTGATGTACTAAGTGTTATGTTCGGATAGCGTGGTGTTAAAATGTGATTTAGAAGCCTGATTAGTGAAAAGGGTAAGTCTGGGGATGAGAAAATTTTGAACCTTAGAATTTATAACAGTTGAGACCTTAGATGTAAGGCCGTCTTGAGTAGAAGATTTTACGGTTATCTTTGTCGGAGTACATAGTATACGTGGAGTATATTCGGGTGATAAGTCCATGAGTGGTGGGAGCTTTTGTGATATTAGAGATGATCCCTCGTTGGCTGGGATTTAAAGTTTTGCGTGATTAGTATATTATGGCCATGAGTGGCATAATTGATTTTTGTAGGTGTAGTAGTGAAGACTACACTAGCGCCTGCGTTTTGATGACTTAGAAGTAACATTCGGGACGAATGTTTCTAAGGGGGGAGAATGTTACACCCCGTAAATTCAAGAAGTTAAGATAAGAACATACCAAGGAATATAAGATTTGAAAGTTGAAAGATGTTATACCCCGTATTTCCAGAGTATGTACGTGAGGGCGTACGTACAAAAGTTTAAGCCTTAAAGAAGACTAAGGGACGAAATTTTGTGCACAACTAGCAAAAAGAATCGTTTTCCGACGAAACGTTTTCCAGAACTTGCGAAGGGAAAATTCCGGTTATGTCTTTTATTATTTTTGCGGATTTTTCCGAGAGATGAAATATTTTGGACCAACGAGAGGGTGACACTTGTCACCCTCAAGTGGACGGCCAAGTGGGAATTCCTTGCACGTTTTTTTGTGCCTTTTTTTGGTCAAAGAGTTGGTAGGATATTTTGTGTAGTTGATGAGCAAGTGGGACCCACAAACACATGTCCAAATCTTGACCCTCCACTTGCCCACCACTTGTCTTGATCTTGGCCATTGGTTGGCCTATAAATACCCCTTCAATGCAAGACTAAATCTTCATCCACAAATCATTTTCCAAGTCTAAAAACTCTCTCCCCCTTAAGTGTAGAATTCGTCCAAAGCTCCCCTCCCCCTTTGAGAGGCCTTGGCCGAAACATCCCCCCCCCTTGCCTAGTAGTTTTCGTAAAATACCCCCCCCTTGGTAGAAAAATATTCTCCAAGTATTGTTACTATTCCAAAATACCTTGGCCCAAATACCTTGTAGTATTCCAAGGTTACACCTATACTAAAAGCCCAGAAATACTATTATACTTCCTTTAGCCACTAAACGAAACCCTAAGGAAATCTTCATAGCGGGTTGAAGTATTAAGAAGAAGTTGCGTAGAACTTCTAAGGGTTGTTTGGAGCGGGTTGGAGCACCCAGATTAGGAGCTAAACGTTGCTCAGGACCGACATTTAAACTTGGATAATTTTGGGCTTATCGAGGTAAATACTCTTGTCCTTATATTGTAATTGGAAATTACATACTGTAGTTGTATAGAAATGTATATAAAATACATAGAAGGATATTACAGAAGAGAATTGAACTGTAATAGAAGGATATTAAAGAAGAAGATTAAAGCAGACTTACATAGACCGTATTTACTGATGAGACTTGTGTAGCTTAACGGGTAGGGAAGTGTTGCCCAATTTTCCGTAGAATAAAGGAAACTGTATCTAGAAGTATTTTTTTACAGAATAGTCTAGACGTTGATAGACTCTTATGACCGATATAGGTTGAAGTACTGCGAGTAGCGTATTCTACTCGAAGGGTGGAAAAGGCTAACAGGACTACAGTACTTTGGAGCGTTTTGCTAATAGTCGATAATCGTCGCGAGGTATGTGATTCTTCCTATCCTCTCGAGCATGATATTTTAAAAGGAATATATATAGTACGGTAGACGTACGTGTGTTAACTGAACGTAGTTTTACGGCAATGTCTTTTGACTTAAGCCTGAATAATAAGAATCTTGAAGTATTTCAAAAGATTTAAGAACCGTTTTTGAAAGAAGAGTAATACTTGGTTTTAAAAGCTTAAGTTATACTAGCTTTATGGGAAGTTAGGTATAACGACTTAAGAGAGATAAAAGGAACGGTTGACTTAATTGAATTGATTTAAAGTCTGTTAAAGTGTGAAACCTCATTCGGGAGTAATGAGTACTTGGTTTTTAAAAGAATAATGTTTTACTGATTTCGGAAATGAGAATAAGTTATTATATTAAAACCAGTAGAAACCTCCATCTGCATAGAAGCTAAGATAAGACAAATTGTATTACATTTCCTAGATCATGGCTGCTTTAATGAGGATCAGTATAAACAAGCATTAATTTTCTTAAAATTTCAAAGTAAGGAACTTGATTTCTAAAAGAAAAGAGACTTGAGGAATTGAAGAATTTTCTTAAAAAGAAAGACATTGTTTTGTCTTAAATTGGTTTAAAACATAAAGTGTTATAACAGCTTTATGGAAAGTTAGTTATAACGACTTTATGAAAACAAAAGAATGGTTTTGTCATTGGTTTTTAAAGTGGTAACTTGACTTTAAAAAGGAGAAGTGTTTTCGTCTAAAAAGAAGGCATGGTATTGTCTTAATTTGGTTTAAAAAGGAAAGTATGGAAGTTGTTTTGATTTACTTAAAAATGTTGGTCACTCTATTTTTATAATACGGGGATCGGGTGACCTTTGTAAAAGAAATGGATCTTTTAAAAAGAATTTAACGTACGTAGTACTTTGGGGTTAAAACCTGGACTTTGGCATAAAATGAAAGTACCTTGAGTTGTGTGTAACTTGCATGTGTTTTCGTGTGATAGCCTTGTCGTGCTAGTATTGTATTTCTATACCACCGCGTCTCTCAATGGAGGGCCGGCTGATTTGTTATGATCTTACTTGGACGTACCGGCAGTGACGGAGGATTCCACGGGTACGCTCCTGTTGATAGTGTTATTCCATGGACTAGCTCTCCATGAGGTTTTACTGATTCGGCCTTGGTATCTGGTGGTTGGCTTTCGTACTTGCCCCGTCTCGTGGTTGATTCGGCCTTGGTATCTGGTAGTTAGCCTTTGCACTTGCCGCTCGGTTTAGTGGCGGTCTCGTGATCTGACCTTGGTATCTGGTAGTTAGCCCTCAGACTTGCCCCGGCCACCACGTGACACGACTTTGGTATCCGTAGTTGGCTTTCGTACTTGCCGTGCTCGCCCGTGGTTTGGATGTTGAGTGGCGAAGTCTCGTGATACGACCTTGGTATCTGGTAGTTAGCCCTCAGACTTGCCGCCGCCACGCGTGACACGGCTTTGGTATCCGGTAGTTGGCTTCGTACTTGCCGTGACGGCTTCGTGGTTTGGTTGTATAGTGTTGTTAGTACGGCCTTGGTGTTATTATATCATAGACTGCCGGCAGTGAGGAAGGTACTCCACGGGCATGATTGATGTTGTGGGCGTGAGACCCATAGTTATATTTGAGTGATGACTTTAGGGCGTGAGTCCCTGACTTGACATGACTGTTTATTTACTGTGGACTGTAGTTTGGTTATCATACATGTCTCCTGCTTTATATAGACTACTATGATTTCATTTACAGTTTTTTTTTTCAGTTTCACATACTTGGTACCTGTTATGCGACCTCCTTCGGCTGCGTCATGCCGCGGTAGAGGTACACCAATCGTTGATCCTCGCCATAGGATCACGATTCAGATTAGGAAGCTCCGTTTCTCCGGAAGCTTATCTTTTGGTATAGTCCCCTGTCACTGTAGGTACTTGTACATTCAGGGGTATGGCGGGGCCCTGTCCTGTCATGTTGTATAAAAACTCTTAGAGGTTTGTAGTATTGTTGTGGGCAGGGTTGTAAGGATTTAACTGTTCAAACTTTGTATTTATATATATGCCGAAAGGCGACTTTCTCTCAGATAAAATGTACCTCATTTTACATTTGTTCATATATTGTTTTATGTTCCGCTGATTACTCTGATGTATGACTACTTGGGTGCCCGGGTAAGGCACCAGTCACGGGCCCCGGAACGGGTCGTGACAAAAGTGGTATCAGAGCAGTTAATCCTCGGAAAGTGTCTACGAACCGTGTCTAGTAAGTCTTGATTATCGTGTTGTGCACCACATCTATAATCAGGAGGCTGCAGGACATTTAGGATTGGTTTCCATTCTTCTCATTCTGAGATCGTGCCTTAGAGTTGTGTTATAAGTTGGAACCCTCTGACGTATCTCGTTTTTACCAGTTATGCCTCCGCGCAAGGCAACCAGGGCCCAGAAGGGCAAAGCGAGAGGAGTCGCGAGTAGAGTACAAAGGAGTACGAGGGTGCAGGCCCGGTCTTTACCTGAGATAGTGCTTCAGACGGCGAGTTTTGCGACGCCGCCAGCCCCAGTAGAGTTTAGAGCCGCAACAGTGGCTGCTGAGACCACAAGACGAGACTCGATCCCACACTGAAGCGAGAGGAGTCGTACAAAGAGATGGCCCGATTATTGGCCGAGATAGTGGCAAGGCACGAGGATAAGCCGATCTGGCGATCCCAGACCGTAGTACCGTAGTTCACCGAGGCGGATAGTTTGAGATCGCGGACTTTACGAGTTGCAGCCGCCGATGTTTTATGGATCGAGACACGAGGGCGATCCGCAGGAGTTCATCCGGCGATTCTGATGGATCATGAGAGTGATCGGTTTCGGGGACCGAGTCAGTGGTCTTAGGTTCACATCGGCTGCGTGATACCGCAGTCGACTGGTTTGATTCGTGGGAGCTGTCCCGGGGGGAGCATGCGCCTCCAGCTTTTTGGGACGAGTTCTCGGAGGCATTTCTTGCACATTTCTTGCCTCCACAGATGAGGAGGGCTATGGCCGACAGATTTTTGGTGTTGAGGAAGAGCGGGCGTACGGTTCGGGAGTACAATGTGGAGTTCGACTCATTAGCTCGGTACGTCCCCGCGTTAGTAGCCGACATGGGGGACAGAGTGCACCGCTACGTCACCGGGCTTGATGACTACTTGGCAGAGGCTTGTTCAGGTGTAGCTCTTCAGCCGGGCATGGACATTGCCCTCATGCAGGCTTATGCACTTGGGTGTGAGGAACGGAGAGGTCGACGGAATGACCAAGATCAACAGAAGAGGGCCAAGACAGCAGGGTCTTTTGGCGACTTTCGAGGCGGACCGCCTCAGCAGCAGGCTAGTTATGTACCTCCGCCAGTACAGAGTGGTCCTCCACAGTCTTCGGGACATTCGGGATATTCAGGAGCAGGTCAGGGCTCCCAGGTTTCAGATTCTCAGGGGAGTAGGAGTGCTCGCCGGATGAGGCCACCCCTGTCTCAGTGTGGCCGTTGTGGAAAAATTCATAAGGGAGAGTGTCGTACTAATTTGGGAGATTGTTATTCTTGCGGCCAACAGGGCCATTTGGCGAGAGACTGTCCGACCAGGGGTAGCACTGGTGGGATAGCACAGACTACGAGATCAGTTGCGGGTTCTTCACCTTCCATAGCTAGGCAGGATGTTCATACACCGGCAGGCCACGGCAGAGGTCGCGGTGGAAGTTCCCAGTTTTAGCGGTCCTTTGAACCGCCTATCTTTTCAGGTATATCCTTAACCCTTTAGAGATTAGCATGCGTGATACGATGTTTATATGTTGAGTACTATGTACCGATAGCGTTGTGTATATTGTGGTTTAGAGGCGTGGTTAGTTGAAAGGATAAGTATGGGGACAGGGAAGGTATGAACCTTAGAATTTTACACGATGAGACCTTAGCTGTAAGGCCGTCTTGAGTAGAGTTATGTTTATGTTGACCCTTGTCAAAGTGCATTATATGCGTGAAACATATTTGTGTGATAAGTCTCTGAGTGGTATGAGACTAGAGAGGGTAGTTGACCTAAGAAGACCAATAGGTTTTCGTGACTTGATTTATGAGATTGTTTCGGATCGGGGGAACAAGAGAGTTCAGCACGACGGAGGGTCGGGTTGAGGCGTGTGCGGGTCAACCAAGAGCCGGATTAAGGTGGGGTCAGTTCTGGGTGGTCCCGCCAGGTGGTAGGGTCACGAGGGCGCCAGGCCCAAGTATAGATGACCATCGTATGAGTTCGTGGATATGTTCGACCAGAATCGGATCGTGAAGGCCGGGAATGGCCTTAAAGAAGATCGAGGCTAGTAAGATGACCAAGTTTGGAGGTAGTGGCTCCGGAAATTTTGGGAACTGAAGTAATGACTGAAGTGTTATACCCCGTATTTCTAGAGTATGTACGTGAGGGCGTACGTATTAAATTTTTACCTTAAGAATTGACAAGTTTCGAAATTTGGGCACAAGTGCCGAAGGGAGTCGTTTTTCGACGAAACGTTTTACTAAACTTGCGAAGGGAAAATTCCGGCTATGTCATTTCTAATTTTTGCGGATTTTTCCGAGAGACGAAACATGTTGGACCAACGGGATGGTGACATGTGTCACCCTCACATTGGATGAGTGTGGGCGGTAATGCTTGGCCGAATTGGGGCATGTAGTAGGTAGGATATTTTGTGCAAGTTGTGTGGTAGGTGGATAAGGTACACATGGTTGAAATCTAGCCCTACACTTGCCTTACACTTGGAGTGATCTTGGCCATTGGTTGGCCATGGCTTGACCTATAAATACCCCTCTAAGTTGATGAACTTCTTCATCCTAAATTGTTCTAAGTGTTAAAAATCCTCCCCCCTCTTAGTGTGAGCTTTTCGTCCCTCTCCCCCCCCTCCTAGTTGAGCTTGGCCGAGAGCCACCACACCCTCCCCCTTGTGAAGCCTTGGCCGAGGGGTACCCCCCCCCCAGCCTAGTTGTCTCGTATAAATACCTCCTTTTTGTGGTATAGAAATACTCTCCAAGTATTGTTATAATGCCCAAATACCTTGGCCCAAATACCTTGTAGTATTCCCGAGGTTACACGTATACAAAGCCAGAAAATACTATTATACTTCCCTCAGTCACAAAAACGAAACCCTAAGGAAAACCTTCATAGTCGGTTGAAGTGTTAAGTAGAAGTTGCGTAGAACTTCTAAGGGTTGTTTGGAGCGGATTGGAGCACTCGGAGTAGGAGCTAAACATTGCTCAGGAGCGACATTAAACTCGGATAATTTTGGGCTTATCGAGGTAAATACTACTGTCCTTCTAGTGTAATTGGAAATTACATACTGTAGTAATATAGAAATGAATATAAGATTCATAAGAAGAGAATTGAACTGTAATAGAAGGATATTACAGAAAAGACTTGAACTGAAATCACTTCAGAAGAAAATAAGTAGAAGTTAAACTGTACTTACATAGATTGTATATCTGATGGTGATAACCTTTATTGGTTGAATGTTCGCAAGTAGCATGGGCTACTTAGAAGGTGGACCAAAGCTAGGGTTATAGCCGTGGAGCGTTTTGCTTATAGTCGATAATCGTCGCGAGGTATGTGATTCTTCCTATACTCTTGAGCATGATATTTTAAAAAGGAAGATATATATAGTACGGCAATGTCTTTTGACTTAAGCCTGAATAATATATAGTACGGTAGACGTACGTGTGCTAATTGAACGTAGTTGTACGGCAATGTCTTTTGACTTAAGCCTGAATAATAAGAACTTTGAAGTATTTCAAAATTGCTAAGAAACCATTTTTGAAAGAAGAGTAACACTTGGTTTTAAAGGTTTTAAAAAGAGTTATACTAGCTTTATGGGGAGTTAGGTATAACGTCTTAAGAGAGGTAAAGAAAATGGTCTACTGATTTTAGAAGTTAAGAGACTTGATCTTATAAGATAAGAGACTTAACTTAAATGAATTAATATGGATTTTGTGTGAAACCTCATTCGTGAGTAATGAGTACTTGGTTTTTAAAAGGAATAATGTTTTACTGATTTCGGAAATCAGAATGTGTATCGATAAACCACTGCAACGTTAATAAAGGAAAATGCATTGAATAATTAAGTATTATTAAAACCAGTAGAAACCTCCATCTGCATAGAAGCTAAGATGAGACAAAATGATATTACATTTTCTAGATCATGGCTGCTTAATAAGATTGATTATGAACAAAGATTAACCTACTCACCTATGGCATATGTTACTCTATTGTTTTAAAAAGAGATTAAGACATTGAACTATGAAACTTTTCTAAAAAGAGACTTGCGTAATTGAAATTAGGCAAACTGGAACTTTTAGGGAAAAGAAAGGCATTGTGTTGTCTTAAAATGGTTTGAAACATAAAGTGTTATAACAGCTTTATGGGAAGTTGGTTATAACGACTTTATGAAAACAAAAGAAGGGTTTTATCATTTGTTTTAATGTGGTAACTTGACTTTTAAAAGAGAAGTATTTTGGTCCAAAAAGAAGGCATGGTATTACCTTAATTTGGTCTTAAAAAGGAAAGTATGAAAGTTGTTTTGGTTTACTTAAAAGATATAAGTCACACATTTTTATATACTACGGTATCGGGTGACTTTTATAAAGGAATTTAACGACGTAGTACTTTAGGGTTAAAATCCGGACTTTGACATAAAATGAAATTACCTTGAGTTGTGTATAACTTGCCTATGCTTGTTGTTGTGAAACTTGACCATGTTACGTGTGATAGCCTTGTTGTGCAAATACTGTATTTCACTCGACTACCGGTTCATCCGGGAATGTATTTCACTCGACTACCGGTTCATCCGGGAATGTATTTCACTCGACTACCGGTTCATCCGGGAATGTATTTCACTCGACTACCGGTTCATCCGGGAATGTATTTCACTCGACTCAGGTTCATCCGAATGTATTTCACTCGACTACCGGTTCATCCAGAATGTATTTCACTCGACCACGGTTCGTAGGATGAGCAGGAATGTATCCCACACGTTTCTATCTGGGTCCATGAGATGGGCCGAGACATGTTATACGTATCACATGATTTGTACCTAGATCGCCGGTGAGGAAGAAGTTCCACGTGAGGATGACTTTGAGGCGTGAGTCCACGACTTGACATAATCGCTTTTATGTTGTGATCGTAGTTTGGTTATCATACATGTCTCTGCTTTATATAGACTATTATGATTTCATTTACTGATTTTACGATTTCACATACTTGGTACTTGTTGTCTTGACCTCCTTGGGCCGTTCATGCCGCAGTAAGTACACCTACCGCCGATCCGCGTTTAGGAACTCATTTCAGCGTCTGGGAAGCTCCGTCCCTTCAAGGCTTATCTTTGGTATGTTACCTGAGTGCAGAGGTCCTTGTACATTCGGGGTATGGCGGGCCCTGTCCGTCATAGTTGTTGTATAAATCTTAGAGGTCCTTTGTTGTGGGCGGGGTTGTAAGGATTATGCTTTCAAATGTTTATATATAAATATATGTTGAAAGGCAACCGTTTTGGTTGGCCTATTTTCTTTCATCTTAATCCATGTCTATTTACATGTTTAAGTTTTATTTCCATTGGTTTTCTCTCGATGTTGTATCACTAGGGTGCCCGGTAAGGCACGATCACGGGCCCGGTTCGGTCCCGACAAAGTGGTATCGAGCGATTAGTCCTCGGAAAGTGTCTGACCGTGTCTAGTAGAGTCTTGATTATCGGTGTGTTGTGCACCACATTTATAATCGTGAGGCTATAGGACATTTAGGATTGGTTTCCATTCTTCTCATTCTCGAGATCGTGCCTTAGAGGCAGTGATAAGTTGGACCCTCCGACGTATTCCTTTCTTTACCGTTATGCCTCCGCGTAAGGCAACCCAGCCCGAATGGGCAAGGCGATGAGGAGTCATAGTGAGATACTGAGGAGTACGAGGCGCAGCCCGGTCGATGAGACGAGGCTTCCGACGGCGGGTTTCGCGCCGCCAAAGACCAGCAGAGTTTAGAGCCGCGGCGGTGGTCTGCCGAGACTACAACACGAGCCTCCATCCCACACCGGAGCAGATGAGACGGGTACAAGGAGATGGCGATTCGCGGCGGTCGTGGCCGATATGAGGATAGGCTGACGCAGCAGCTCCAGCCCCAGAGCACCGTAGTTCACCCCGAGCGATTTGAGACTACGGATTTTACGAGGTGTAACCCGCGAGTTTTATGGGTCGAGGCACGAGGATGATCCGCAGGAGTTCATCCGGCGATTCTGCAGTCATGAGAGTGATCAAGGCATCGGATACCGAGTCGGTGGTCCTAGGTTCGCATCGGCTGCGTGATACCGCAGTCGACTGGTTTGATTCGTGGGAGCTGTCCCGGGGAGAGAATGCACTTCCAGCTGTATGGGACGAGTTCTCAAAGGCATTTCTGGCACTTGCCGCCACAGATGAGGAGGGCTCGGGCCGACAGATTTTTGGTGTTGCGGCAGAACGGGCGGACGGTTAGAGAGTACAATGTGGAGTTCGACTCGTTAGCTCGGTATTGTCACGACCCAAACCTGGGCCCGTGACTGGTGCCTTACCCCGGGCACCCTAGTGATACAACATCAGAGTAATCAGCGGAACATAAAACACATACATGAAACAAATGAAGTACAAAACAAGAATCGAGGAAAACTTGCCTTTTCGATATATATAAATAACAACTCTTACAAATGAGCAGTTTAATCCTTTTTACAAACCCCGCCACAACAAGCATTACTGCACTTACGAATGATATGACAACAACGACGGACAGGCCCCGTCATACCACGAATGTAGCACCTACAACAACAAGTGGACTATACGAAGATAAGCCTCCGAGAAACGGAGCTTTCCCAAATGTTGAATGTGACCCTAAGGCGAGGATCAACGATCGTGTACCTTTACTGCGGCATGAACGCAGCCCCAAGGAGGTCGATAACAGTACCAGTATGTGAAATCAAAATAAATCGTAAATGAAATCATAGTAGTCTATACAAAGCGGAGACATGTATGATAACCAAACTACGATTCTGATAAATAGCCATGTCAAGTTAGGGACTCACTCCTCAAAGTCATCACAATAAAACCGTGACGGTAAGTGCGAAGGCATAGCCGACTACTAAGACCCTCGCACCACAAATGCCATAAAGCGTATCACGAGGTCTTTCTAGACCGCACCACATGATCGGCGGCCATTTGCCCGCAGATCAATGTGCGTGTCTATCCTCGAACTCTCGCAGCTCGCGTAGGTCACACTGCGGACCCGCATAAGGTAGTCCTCGAATCATGGTCCTAGACCGCTGAGGTACACCCCGCGTCGGCGACAACCTTCGGTATCCGCCTAGGCTCCCGCAACCCGCATAGTCTCAAAAGACCGCATAGTCTCAACAGACCGCATAGGGAATCCCCCCGCATCAGGCTAAACACCCCGAATGATCAATCCTGGAGCTACCGCACTCCGCATAGTCACAAGGATTGCATAGGCCGTATAGACCCGCATCAAGGGTGGCAAGCCCTCGGTATAATAAGTCAAGGGGGGTAGGTGATATAATAATAGTACAATGGACTTACCGTTTAGCAACGTAAGCACAGCAAGAATGACTCCCCTTACATAACAACCACAAGATACTAACACACTTAGCATCCTAACATGTTTACTTATCAAATCAACAAGAAAGTATTACAAGACTATCACAAACCAATACAATCAAGTTTATTCACACAAGGTACTTTCTACTAACAAGTTTGGGCATCTATCCCCAAAGTACTTCACCCATTAAATCTTTAAAAGATCCGCTTCTTTCCCATAAGTCACGCAATACCCGTAGTATAAAATAGAGTGACTGTCCTTTTTAAGTAAACCAAAACACTTACCTTTGTAAAATCAAGTAACAACATCATTTTCCAAACGTTCAAGTTTGCCTAATTTCAAATGTTCACGTTTCTTATTTTAGAAAGGTTTAAATGCTCATAGTCTTATTCATTTAAGAATATAATTCTCTTTTAAACCATCTAAGAAACATAAGCCTTATGTGTGAGTAGGATATTCTTGTTTATAACAATCTTATTACAGCAGCCATGATCTAGGAAATATCATTTTGTCTCATCTTAGCTTCTATGCAGATGGAAGTTTCTACTGGTTTTATTAATACTTCATTAATCAAAACATTTCCCTTTATTAACGCTGCAGTGGTTTGTCGATACACATTCGATTTCGAAATCAAGAAACATTATCCCTTTTAAAAATCAAGTACTCATTACTCACGAATGAGGTTTCACACAAAATTCATTGATTAAGTTAAGTCTCTTATCTTACAAGATCAAGTCTCTTAACTTCTAAAATAAATCATTCGTTTTATCTCTCTTAAGCCGTTATACCTAACTTCCCATAAAGCTAGTATAACTCTTAAGTTTTTAAAACCAAGTATTACTCTTCTTTTAAAACAGTTCTTAATTCTCTTGAACTACTTCAAGATTATTATTATTCGGGCTTAAGTCAAAAGACATTGCCGTACAACTACGTTCAATTAACACACGTACGTCTACCGTACTACATAGTTATACACATATCATGCTAGAAGAGATAGGAAGAGGTTCACATACCTCGCGACGATTATCGACTATTAGCAAATCGCTCCACGGCTATAACCCGGCTAGCCTGGTCCACCTTCTCAAGTAGCACATGCTACTCACAGAACATTCAACCTATACAGGTTACACAAGTCTATCAAAGTCTAGACTACACAAGTCTACTGTAATACAGTCCTATGTAATTACAGTTCAGCTCTCTTCTTTAAATTCAGGCTTAAGTCCAAGGACATTGCCACAACACTAAGTTCAGTACTATATATAGTATACTTCAACTATATATTCTAACAACATGTAATCTCCAATTACAATAGGGGGACAAGATAATTACCTCGATAAGCCCATAATTATCCAAGTAGAGATGTCGATCCTGGGCAACGTTTAGCTCCAACTCCGAGCGCTCCAACCCGCTCTAAACCACCCTTAGAAGTTCTAACCAACTTCTACACAATACTCCAACGGACTATGGAGATTTTCCTAGGGTTTCGGTTTTGTGGTGACGGAAGTATAATAGTATTTCTGGGCTTTTCGTGTAGGTATAACCTTAGAATACTACAAGGTATACGGCTAAGGTAATTTGGGCATTATAATAATACTTGGAGAGTATTTCTACACCACAAAAGGGGTATTATACAAAAACAACTAGGCTAGGGGTACACTCTGGCTAGCACCCTAGAGGGGGTGCTCTCCACAAGGGAGGCCTCGGCCGAACTCAACACACGGGGAGGGAGAAGGAGAGCTGTCAAGACTTAGGCAAATTTCTGGATGAATTATTCTTCCAAAGGGGTGGGTATTTATAGGACAAGCCAAGGCCAACCAATGGCCAATATCTTGCCAAGTGCATAGCAAGTGTAGGCCGAGATCTTGCCAAGTGCACACTAGCCAACTAACACAAAATATCCTACCAACCTTGACCACAATGGCCATACTTTCGCCACCACTATTACCGCCTGAGGTGTTCCAATGAGAGGTGACAAGTGTCGCCTCTTGTTGGTCCAAAATGTTTCGTCTCTCGGAAAAATCCGCAAAAATTAAAAATGACATAGCCGAATTTTCCCTACGAAAGTCGTGGAAACGCTTCGTCAAAAACGACTCTAATCGTGTTGTGAACAAAGTTAATTCGCCAAGCCTATGTAAAAGTTCAAATTTTTCACGCACGCCCCACGCATATACCGAAATACGGTATAACATTCTCCTCCTTAGAAACATTCGTCCGAATGTTCCTTCTAAGTCTCAACAAGCGCGCCAAGATAGTCTTCACTACTATACTTACGAGGACAAACCTGCCACATCTGGCCACAGAAACACCCACGCAAAAATACTTACATCCAAGTCCACGAGGAAACACCTCTAACATCACCAAAATGATACCACTTTTGTCACTTTGCCTGAGGCATTAACCTTCTCAAGCGACCCAACAAATGGTAATGCGATCGCATGCGATCACCGAGGTTGTCATACACTCGAACTCTTGATCTTGCTTCGCTTCAAAACTCGGTTACTATCCCTAACGTGGTCATCATTAACTGGGAACACTCTGGATGGATCTCCGATCTCCTTCTCGAACATAACACGAAAGACTGGACGCACTGCCTCCTAAGTCGGACGGCAAATGCTAACATATAGGCAACCTGGCCTATCCCTCACATGAACTCAAAGGCCCAAAGTAACTCGGGCTAAGTTCCCTCTGTTTTCCCAAAACTCATCACACCCAACCCGGTGGTACTTTCGAAGACCGGCCAACTCGAACTCTAAGCGTCGTCGCCGATAATCCGCACGATTCCTCCGAGCTACCAAAAAAACCTCTTCTGGATAAGCTTCACCCTATCCACATCCTGCTGAACACGTATGAACCAACTATCTGAACCTTGCCAACGTCGAACCAATCGACCGGCAACTTACACTTCCGCCCCTACAAGGCGTCACAAGGCGATATCCGAACACTGAAATGGTAGCTATAAAACACTTCCCCAACAGGAGATAACAATCCTCACAACTACCCCTGAAATCCAATCACTGGCCCGAGGGCGAATGCGATACTGAGTCTCACCTGAGTTCTTAACCCTGCCGGTAAAACTTCCAGAAATAAAAACAGCCGTAACCTGGGCTCCACTGCCTGCCAGAAGGTGAAGGTAGGCACCCCGTGCAGCCTTACCACCTTCGGTAAATCTACATCGCCGAGTGAACGGTCCCGACCGAAGAACACGATGGGCTGCCCCCATCGGCCCGACCACTGGTCGAACACATCCACGAACTCGTACGCTGGTTAACTAAACTTGGGCCTAACACCCTCGTAACCCTAACACAAGGTGGGACCACCACAAACTGACCCCACCACCATTCATGCCGCGGGTTGACCCGCAACATGGCCTCAACTAGACCCGGCAACGCGCACAATACTAGCTCCCCGATCCGGAATCAATCTTACTAATCACGTTACGAAAACCTAGCGGTCTTCTTAGCTCAACTACCCTCTTTCATTCCACACTACTCAGGGACTTATCCCACGAACATAGCTCACGTGCACTATGCATTCCTATAAGGGTCAAACATAATATACGTCTTTTACTCGAGATGGTCTTACCTCTAAGGTCTCTACGTATAAAGCTCTAAGGCTCACACTTTCTCTATCCCCCAAATCTTACTCGGTTAACTAACCAAGATTTCTAATCACAACTGACACACTGCTATCAGAACATAGCACTTAAGGTATACTCGCCTTATCACATAAACAAAACTCTAGAGGGTTAAAGATATATCTATATCTCGCTTCACTCCCTTAGTCGTTTCTAATCAAACACGCCCGTAGGCGATAGCTAAGGAAGGTGACGAACTACCCACCGATCCTGAAGGCCAAGTCCTCCTACAAGGACACTCTTCGACACCAGACCCTGACGGTCATAGGTACAACAAGTACCAACCAAAAGACATTCCACAGGATGGCGTGCACATCTTGAACCGGAAGCCACAGAGTTCGACCAACTCTGCGTACCGAACGTCCTGAACCCTGCGGAGGACCTCTCTGCACTGGTGGACGTGCATAATCTAATCTGCTGGTGAGGTGACTCGCCTCGAAAGTTACCAAAGGACCTTGCTGCTCTGGCCCTCTTCTGCTGTCCTTGGTTAACCCGTTGATCTCTACGTTTCTTGGCCTGCTGCGCATAAGCCCGTACACAGGCCATGCTCAAGCCTAACTGAAGAATTACTCTTGCACAACCCTTTCTTAGATAGTCATCAAGACTCGTGGTACATCGGTATAATCTCTGGTAGCCAAATCCATAGCTAGTAACAGGGTCGCCTCTTTTGCAATCTATATTCACTGTTCCCGGTCGTGGAACTGAAGGTTCAAATATCATGGCCGCAGTAGGAACTGCCGTCGCCGTGCTAAACTCTGCTGGGGCTAGTGACGTCGCAGAAATCCCCGAATGAAGCACTACCCTAGGTAATGATTGGGCCTGTGCCCTCGCAACCCTCTGAACTCTACTCGCAGCTCTCACGCCGCTTGCCCTCCTGAGCCCGGGTTGCCCTACGCGGAGGCATAACGATAAGGGAAAGAATTTCGTCAGAGGGTCCAACTTACAACACAGCTCTAAGGCACGATCTCAGAGTGAGAAGAATAGAAACCAATCCTAAATACCCTATAGCCTCCTGATTATTGGTGTGGTGCATAACACACCGATAATCAAGACTCTACTAATACGGTCTGTAGACACTTTCCGAGGATTAACTGCTCTGATACCACTTTTGTCACGACCCAAAACCTGGGCTCGTGACTGGTGCCTTACCCCGGGCACCCTAGTGATACAACATCAGAGTAATCAACGGAACATAAAACACATACATGAAACAAATGAAGTACAAAGCGATGTCGAGAAAACTTGCCTTTCGGCATATATATAAATAACAACTCTTACAAATGAGCAGTTTAATCCTTTTTACAAACCCCGCCACAACAAGATTACTGCACCTGCGAATGATATGACAACAACGACGGACGGGGCCCGTCATACCACGAATGTAAGCACCTACAACAACGGGGACTATACCAAGATAAGCCTCGGAGAAACGGAGCTTTCCCAAAGGCGAATCGTGACCCTAAGGCGAGGATCAACGATCGTGTACCTTTACTGCGGCATGAACGCAGCCGGCGAGGTCGATAACAGTGCAGTATGTGAAATCGAAAATAAATCAGAATGAAATCATAGTAGTCTATACAAAGCGAGACATGTATGATAACCAAACTACGCCTGATAAATAAGCGATATGTCAAGTTAGGGACTCACGCCTCAAAGTCATCACAATAAAAACCGCACGGTAAGTACGAAGGCATATCGGACTACTAAGACCCTCAGTACCACAAATGCCATAAACTGTATCACGAGGTCTTTCTGGACCGCACCACATGTCGAAGGCGACCATTTGCCCGCAGATCAATGCGTGTCTATCCTGGAACTCTCGCGACTCGCATAGGTCACACACGCACCGCATAAGGTAGTCCTCGAATCATGGTCCTAGACCGCCCGAGGTACACCCCGCGTCGGCGCAATTAACCTTCGTATCCGCCTAGGCTCCCGCGACCCGCATAGTCTCAAAAGACCGCATAGTCTCAGCGGACCGCATAGGAATCCCCGCGTCGGGCTAAACACCCGAATGATCAATCCTGAGCTACCGCGACTCGCGTAGTCACAAGGATCGCATAGCCGTATAGACCCGCATCGGGTGGCAAGCCCTCGGTATAATAAGTCAAGGGGGTAGGTGATATAATAATAGTACAATGGACTTACCGTTTAGCAACGTAAGCCAAAGAAGAATGACTCTTACATAACAACCACAAGATACTAACACACTTAGCATCCTAACATGATTACTTATCAAATCAACAAGAAAGTATTACAAGACTATCACAAACCAATACAATCAAGTTTATTCACACAAGGTACTTTCTACTAACAAGTTTGGGCATCTATCCCCAAAGTACTTCACCCATTAAATCTTTAAAAGATCCGCTTCTTTCCCATAAGTCACGCAATACCGTAGTATAAAATAGAGTATCATCCTTTTTAAGTAAACCAAAACACTTACCTTTGTAAAATCAAGTAACAACATCATTTTCCAAGCGTTCAAGTTTGCCTAATTTCAAATGTTCACGTTTCTTATTTTAGAAAGGTTTAATTGTTCATAGTCTTATTCATTTAAGAATATAATTCTCTTTTAAACCATCTAAGAAACATAAGCCTTATGTGTGAGTAGGATATTCTTGTTTATAACAATCTTATTACAGCAGCCATGATCTAGGAAATATCATTTTGTCTCATCTTAGCTTCTATGCAGATGGAAGTTTCTCTGGTTTTATTAATACTTCATTAATCAAAACATTTCCTTTATTAACGCTGCGGTGGTTTGTCGATACACATTCGATTTAGAAATCGGTAAAACATTATCCCTTTAAAAATCAAGTACTCATTACTCACGAATGAGGTTTCACACAAAATTCATTGATTAAGTTAAGTCTCTTATCTTACAAGATCAAGTCTCTTAACTTCTAAAATAAATCATTCGTTTTATCTCTCTAAGCCGTTATACCTAACTTCCCATAAAGCTAGTATAACTCTTAAGTTTTAAAACCAAGTATTACTCTTCTTTAAAAGCAGTTCTTAATTCTCTTGAACTATTTCAAGATTATTATTATTCGGGCTTAAGTCAAAAGACATTGCCGTACAACTACGTTCAATTAACACACGACGTCTACCGCATACATAGTTATACACATATCATGCTAGAAGAGATAGGAAGAGGTTCACATACCTCGCGGCGATTATCGACTATTAGCAATTCGCTCATGCTATAACCCGGCTAGCACAGTCCACCTTCTCAAGTAGTACATGCTACTCACGAACATTCAACCTATACAGTTACACAAGTCTATCAAAGTCTAGACTACACAAGTCTCTTTATACATCTATGTAATTACAACACTCTCTTCTTTAAATTCAGCTTAAGTCCAAGGACATTGCACAACACTAAGTTCAGTACTATATATAGTATACTTCAACTATATATTCTAACAACATGTAATCTCCGATTACAATAGGGGACAAGATAATTACCTCGATAAGCCCATAATTATCCAAGTAGAGATGTCGATCCTGGGCAACGTTAGCTCGACTCCGAGCGCTCAACCCGCTCTAAACCACCCTTAGAAGTTCTAACCAACTTCTACACAATACTCCAACGGACTATGGAGATTTTCCTAGGTTTCGGTTTTGTGGACTGACGGAAGTATAATAGTATTTCTGGCTTTTCGTATAGGTATAACCTTAGAATACTACAAGGTATACGGCTAAGGTAATTTGGGCATTATAACAATACTTTGGAGAGTATTTCTACACCACAAAAGGGGGGGTATTATACAAAAACAACTAGGCTAGGGGGGGGGGTACACTCTCGGCTAGCACCCTAGAGGGGGGGGGGTGCTCTCGGCCACAAGGGGGAGGCCCTCGGCCGAACTCAACACAAGGGGAGGGAGAAGGAGAGCTTTCAAGACTTAGGCAAATTTATGGATGAATTAGTCTTCAAAGGGGTGGGTATTTATAGGACAAGCCAAGGCCAACCAATGGCCAAGATCTTGCCAAGTGCATAGCAAGTGTAGGGCCAAGATCTTGCCAAGTGCACACTAGCCAACTAACACAAAATATCCTACCAACCTTGACCACAATGGCCATACTTTCGCCACCACTATTACCGCCTGAGGTGTTCCAATGAGAGGGTGACAAGTGTCGCCTCTTGTTGGTCCAAAATGTTTCGTCTCTGAAAAATCCGCAAAAATTAAAAATGACATAGCCGGAATTTTCCTACGAAAGTCGTGGAAACGTTTCACAAAAACGACTTAATCGGGTGTTGTGAACAAAGTTAATTCGCCAAGCCTATGTAAAAGTTCAAATTTTTCTCGTCGCCCCACGTACATACTGGAAATACGGGTATAACGGTATGTCCCCGTGAGTAGCCGATATGGAGGATGAGTACACCGCTACGTCACCGGCTAGATGATTACTGGCGAGGCTTGCGGTGTAGCTCTTCACCGGCATGGACATTGCCCGCATGCAAGCTCATGCACTAGGATGTGAGGCACGGAGAGGTCGACGAAATGGCCGAGATCGCGAGAAGAGGCCGTGACAGCAGGTCCTTTGGTAACTTTCGAGGCGGACCGCCTGTGAAAGTTAGTTATGTACCTCCGCCAGTACAGAGTGGTCCTCCACAGTCTTCAGGACGTTCGGGGTATTCGGGAGCTGGTCAGAGCTCCAGGGCTTCTGGTTCACAGGTATACGTGAGTGCTAGCCAGCAGGATTCATGTCCCCCTCAGTGTGCACGATGTGGCAAACATCATCCCGGGGAATGTCGTCTTTTTACTGGTGCTTGTTTCACCTGCGGCCGTCAGGGCCATGTGACGAGAGACTGTGCTTATAGGAGAGGTACCGGCAGCTTGGCGCAGCCTACCGGATCAGTGGCAGGTTCATCGCCTTCTCTACTATGCTGCCTGCGGCGTGCCTATGATTAGAGTGAGCGGTAGTTCAGTATATCCTTAACCCTCTAGAGTTTTGTATGTATTGATGTTGTGATGATGTGTTTAGTGTTATGTTCGGATAGCTTTGTGCTAAAATGTGATGTAGAACCTGGTTAGTGAGAAGGGTAAGCTTGAGGGTGAGAAAATGATGAACCTTAGAATATTACAGTTGAGACCTTAGATGTAAGGCCGTCTTGAGTACCAGATTTTGCAAGTGATCCTTGTCGGAGTGCATTTTTATGCCTAGAACGTTTTGTGTGATAAAGTCCCTGGGTAGTGTGCAATGGAAGTGGTAGCTTTCATGACCTGTAGAGGTAAGATTGTTCCGGATCGGGGAACAAGAGCGTGATGCGTTAAGTGGGTCGGGTTGGGGCCGTGTTGAGGGCCAACCCGCGGCTGTTCAGTGGGGTCGGCTCTGGGTGGTCGCCGGTGGTAGGGTCACGAGGGTGTTAGGCGAGTTTAGATGACCATCGTATGAGTTCGTGGATATGTTCGACCATAGCGGACCGTGAAGGCGGGAATGGCCTTAAGGAAGATTGAGGCTAGTAAGATGACCAAGTTTGGAGGTGGTGACTCCAAAGTATTGAAACCAAGCAATGGCCCGAAGTATGGTGCGTATACTAAAGAGTTCAAGTGTTCGAGGAGGGCACGACGAGTAAGGAGGGAAGAGAACGTGTGTTAGTTCGTGGCCAGGCGTGGCGTTGGCAACTTGTTAGAAGATCTTCAGTAATCCACCTTGAGAAGGAACATTCGGGACGAATGTTTCTAAGAGGAGAATGTTATACCGTATTTCCGGGTATATGCGTGAGGCGTGCGTATTAAATTTTACCTTAAATTGACAAGTTTCGAAATTTGGGCACAAGTGCCGGAAGAGTCGTTTTTCGGCGAAACGTTTTACTAAACTTGCGAAGGGAAAATTCCGGCTATGTCATTTCTAATTTTTGCGGATTTTTCCGAGAGACGAAACATGTTGGACCAACGGGAGGGTGACATGTGTCACCCTCACATTGGATGAGTGTGGGCGGTAATTGTTATACCCCGTAGTTCCAGGGTATGTATGCGAGGACGTACGTACGAGAATACGACAGAAAGATTGGAAAGGAAGAAAGAGGCGATTTTTCCACGGAAAAGTTTAGGTTTTGTGAAGGAAAAAGGTTCGTTAATGGGGTGGATTCCCAGTTTGGTATTCGGACTTCTGGAATATTAGAGAATTATGGAATTTTATTTTAGGAAATGGTCACGTGGGGCCCAGGGAGAAATTTACGGTTTTGTGGGGCCACTTTGTTTTGAGATTTTGGCCATTGTGGATATTTTGGAAGATGTTTTATTTTGGGCCAATAGGAGGGTGACACGTGTCACCCCGCCTAGGTGGCTTAGGCGAATGGCATTTGTGCACAACACCGGTTAGAGTCGTTTTTTCGACGAAGCGTTTTACATAACTGCGAAGGAAAATTCGGCTATGTCTTTTCTTATTTTTGCGGATTTTTCCGAGAGGCGGAACATTTTGGACCAACGAGAGGCGGCACTTGGCACCCTCTCATTGGTGGGCAAGGTGGGCGACACGTGGGACGAATTGGGAGGTCAGTGGTAGATATTTTGGTAGATATTTGTGAGGTTTTAAGGAGTAGGGACTAGGGGCACTTGGGCATATCTTGGCCCTACACTTGTGTAGCACTTGGCTCAATCTTGGCCATTGGTTGGCCTTGGCTTGTCTATAAATACCCTCTCCCTTTGATGAATTCTTCATCCTTTCCTAAATGTTTCTAAGTGTTAAATCTTCTCCTCCCCTTAGTGTTGAGTTCGGCCAGAGGCCTCCCCTCTCTAGAGGCCTTGGCCGAGGTACACCCCACTCCTAGTAGTGTGGCGTGGGGTACCCACTGCCAAGTTGCTTTCGTATAATACCCCTTTGTGGTGTAGAAATACTCTCAAAGTATTGTTATAATGCCCAATTACCTTAGCCGTATACCTTGTTGTATTCTAAGGTTATACCTATCTGAAAAGCCGAAATACTATTATACTTTCCGTCGGTCCAAAACCGAAACCACTAGGAAAATCTCCATAGTCAGTTGGAGTATTGTGTAGAAGTTGGTTAGAACTTCTAAGGGTGGTTTAGAGCGGGTTGGGCGCTCGGAGTTGGAGCTAAACCTTGCTAAGGATCGACATTAAACTTCGGATAATTATGGGCTTATCGAGGTAATTATCTTGTCCTCTATTGTAATTGGAAATTACATAATGTTAGAATATATAGTTGAAGTATACTATATATAGTCTTGAACTTAATGTTGTGGCAATGTCCTTGGACTTAAGCCCAAGAAGCGAATCAGTAATTACTTGGGTGTATTACAGTAGACTTGTGTGGTTGTGGGTAGGAAGGGCTGCCCAATTTCCGTAGGATCTTGCATCTAGATTTATTCTCTGAGAAGTCTAGACTTTGATAGACTTGTGTAACTGTATAGGTTGAATGTTCTGCGAGTGGCGTGTGCTCTTGAGAAGGTGGACAGCTAGCGGGTTATAGCCGTGGGCGATTTGCTATTAGTCGATAATCGTCGCGAGGTATGTGAACCTCTTCCTATCTCTTCTAGCATGATATGTGTGTAACTATGTGATGCGGTGAGCGTGCGTGTATTAATTGAACGTGGTTGTGCGGCAATGTCTTTTGACTTAAGCCCGAATGATATAATCTTGAAGTAGTTCAAGAGAATTAAGAGCTGTTTTTAAAGAAGAGTAATACTTGGTTTTAAAAGCTTAAGAGTTATACTAGCTTTATGGGAAGTTAGGTATAACGGCTTTAAGAAGATAAAGCGAATGATTTATTTATTTTGAAAGTTAAGAGACTTGATCTTGTAAGATAAGAGACTTAACTTAAATGAATTATATGAATTTTGTGTGAAACCTCATTCGTGAGAAATGAGTACTTGGTTTTAAAAGGAAAATGTTTCTTGATTTGGAAATCAGAAATGTGTATCGACAAACCATGCGGCGTTGATAAAGGAAAATGCATTGAATAATTAAGTATTATTAAAACCCGGTAGAAACTTCCATCTGCATGAAGCTAAGATGAGACAAAATGATATTTCCTAGATCATGGTCTTTGTAATAAGATTGTTATAAACAAGAATATCCTACTCACATATAAGGCTTATGTTTCTCAGATTGTTAAAAGAGAATTATATTCTTAAATGAATAAGACTATGAACTACGAAACCTTTCTAAAATAAGAAACGTGAACATTTGAAATTAGGCAAACTTGGACGTTTGGAAAATAATGTTGTTACTTGATTTTACAAAGGTAAGAGTTTTGGTTTTCTTAAAAGGACAGTCACTCTATTTTTATACTACGGGTATTGTGTGACTTATGTGAAAAAGCAGATCTTTTAAAGATTTAATGTGTGAAGTACTTTGGGGTTAGATACCCGAACTTGTTAGTAGAAAGTACCTTGTGTGAATAACTTGATTGTATTGGTTTGTGATAGCCTTGTAATACTTTCTTGTTGATTTAAGAAGTAAACATGTTAGGATGCTACGTGTGTTAGTATCTTGTGATGTTAGTGTAAAGGGGTTTTCCCCTCGACTGCGCTTAAAGTTGTTTGACTATCAGCCGTTATGTTGGTATTGTACCACTCACCTTGACTTGTGTCGGAGGTTGCGCCCTCCGTCGCGGGGTAGACTCGGTGATGCAGGACCATGATTCGAGAATACCTCATGCGGGTCCATGGGATCCATGCGGAGCTACGGGAGCTCCAGGTTAGTGTGCGGCCCTTGTGGTCATGCGGTCCTTGTGGCCCGTGCGGATGCGAGTCGGGGCGATCTTACGGGAATAGCTACCCTCGATGCGGGTTATACCTCATGCGGGCCTATCGGCGGCCTATCGCGGGCTGCGGAGAGTTCGGGGCTAGGCGCGCACATTTGATCTGCGGGCGAGTGACGGCTTTTATCATGTGGCGGTGCAGGCGGATATCATGACCACGACTTATGACCTTGTTGATGCGTGGGTGTTAGTAGTCGGCTATGCCTTCGTGCTTACCTGTCTTGTTTTATTAGGACAGTGGGACACAGTGTTCATTCCTTGGTGCTTGTATATCATAAACTGCCGGCAGTGAGGAAGGTATTCCACGGGCACGATTGATGTGGTGGGCGTGAGACCCATTGTTAAATTGAGTGATGACTTGACATGACTGCTTATTTATGGTGAACTGTAGTTTGGTTATCATACATGTCTCCTGCTTTGTATAGACTACTATGATTTCATTTACAGTATTTATTTTTTTGTTTCATATACTCTTACTGTTATCGACCTCCTTGAAGTGCGTTCATCTGCGAGTAAAGGTACACGATCATTGATCCTCGCTCTTAGGGTCACGATTCAGCGTTTGGGAAAGCTCCGTTTCTCGGAGGCTTATCGGTGGTATATTCCTGTTGTTGTAGGTGTTTACATTCGGGGTATAAGCGGGCCCCGTCCGCCATTGTTGTCGTATCATTTCTTAGAAGTGCAGTAATCTTGTCGTGGCGGGGTGTGAAAAGGATTAAAGCTGTTCATTTTGTAAAAGTTGTTATTTCTATATATGCCGAAAGGCAAGTTTTCTCAGTTATTGTTTCATATTTCATAATATGTCTTGTATCGTTTATGTTCGTGATTACTCGATGTTGTATCACTAGGGTGCGGGGTAAGGCACGATCCACGGGCGGAATCGGGTCGTGACAAAAGTGGTATCGAGCGATTAATCCTCGGAAAGTGTCTGAACCATATCCGATGAGTCTTGATTATCGGTGTGTTGTGCACCACGCCAATAATCGGAGGCTATAGGATATTTAGGATTGGTTTCTATTCTTCTCACTCAGGTCGTGCCTTAGAGGCGTGTTTTAAGTTGGACCCTCTAAACGTATTTCTTTCCCTTACCGTTATGCCTCGCGTAGGGCAGCGGGCGGGAGGGCAAAGCGGCGGAGGCTGCGAGTAGAATACAAAGGGTTGCGAGGGCACAGGCCCAATCATTACCTAGGGTAGTGCTTCATTCGGGGATTTCTGCGACGTTACTAGCCCCAGCGGAGTTTAGCACGGCGGCGGTTCCTCTGCGGCCATGATATTTGACCGCCGGTTCCACGGCCAGAGCAGAATTTAGATTGCAAAGCGACCACTGTTACTAGCCATGGATTTGGCTACGGAGAGTATACCGATGTACGCGAGTCTTGATGACTACCTAAGAAAGGGTTGTGCAAGAGTAATTCTTGATTGGGCTTGAGCATGGCACGTATGCGGGCTTATGCGGCAGCCGAAAACGTAGAGATCGGCGGGTTAACCAGGGCGGCGAGAAGAGGGCGGGCGGCGAGTCCTTGGTAACTTTCAAGGTGAGTATACCTTAAGTGCTATGTTACGATAGCGATATGTTAGTTGTGATTAGAAATCATGGTGGAGTTAGCAGTAAGATTTTGGAGGATAGAAAGTGTGAGCCTTAGAGCTTTATACGCAAATACCTTAGAGGTAAGGCCATCTCGGGTAGAGGCGTATGTTTATGTTTGACCTTTATAGGAGTGCATAGTGCACGTGGTGTGTTTGGGATAGGTCCTAAGTAGTGTGAAATGAAGAGGGTAGTTGAGCTAAGAAGACCGCTGGTTTTCGTAACGTGATTAGTGAGATTGTTCGATCGGAGCTAGTATTGTCGCGGCGTTCGGGTCGGGTTGAGGCCACGTTGCGTCAACCCGCGGCATGTATGGCGGTGGGAATGCGGTTGTGGTGGTCGCCTTGTGGTAGGGTCACGAGGTGCTAGGCCCAAGTTTAGTTAACCAACGTGCGAGTTCGTGGATGCGTTCGGCCGGTGGTCGGGCGATGAAGCAGCCATCGTGTTCTTGATCGGGCCGTTCACTTGCGATGTTGATTTATCGAGAAGGTTGTAAGGCTGCGGGGTGCCTACCTTCACCTTATGACGCAGTGGAGCCAGTTACGGCTGTTTTGTTTACGGAAGTTTTACCAAGCATGTGTTAAGAACTCAGTGAGTCTCGAGAATCGCATTCGCCCTCGGGCGGTCGTGGATTTGAGGGTAGTTGTGAGGATTGTTGTCTCTGTGGAGGAGCGTTTGAGCTACCATTTCGGTGTTGGATGTCGCCTTATGAAGCCTTGCGGGCGGAAGTGTAAGTTGCGGTCGATTGGTTCGATGTTGGCGGGGTTTAGATAGTTGGTTGATCTTGTTCCAGGTGTGGATAGTGAAGCTTGTCTAGAAGAAGTTACGGCGGCTCGGAGAATCGTGCGGATAATCGGCGGCGCAGAGTTGAGTTGGCGGTCGGTCTTCTTGAAAGTACCACCGGACGGTGTGACGAGTGTTGAAGCGAAGGAACTTAGCGAGTTACTTTGGGCCTTTGTGAGTTCATGTGAAGAATAGGCGGGTTGCCTATATGTTAGCATTTGCCGTCGACTTAGGAGGAAGGGCGTCGGTCTTCGTATTGTTATGTTCGGGAAAGTATCGAAGATCCATCCGAATGTTCCCGATTAATGATGACCACGTTAGAGATAGTAACCCGAGTTTTGGATACTAAAGCGATGCTCGAAATATGGTAAGAATTCAGTGTCACGACGAACGGTGATCGCATGCGGCCGGTACCATTTGTTGGAGTCGTTGGAGCAAGGCTCGCGACAAAGTGACAAAAGTAGTATTATTTGTGGTGATGTTAGAGGTGTTTCCTCGTGGACTTGGATGTAGGTATTTTTGCGTGGGTATTTACGTGGCGGTGTGGCGGATTGTTTCATAAGTATAGTAGTGAAGACTATCTTGCACGCGTTCGTTTGAGACTTAGAAGGAACATTGGGACGAATGTTTCTAAGGAAGAATGTTATACCCGTAGTTCGAGTATGTATGCGAGGGCGTGCGTGCGAGAATCGACGAAAGATTGGAAAGGAAGAAAGAGGCGATTTTTCCACGGAAAAGTTTCCGGTTTTGTGAAGGAAAAAGGTTCGTTAATGGGAATTGGATTCCCAGTTGGTATTCGGACTTCTGGAATATTAGAGAATTATGGAATTTTATTTTAGGAAATGGTCACGTGGGGCCCACGGAGAAATTCTGATTTTGTAGGCCCACTTTGTTTTGAGATTTTGGCCATTGTGGATATTTTCGGAAGATGGTTTATTTTGGGCCAATAGGAGGGTGACACGTGTCACCCCGCCTAGTGGCTTAGTAGAATGGCATTTGTGCACAACACGGTTAAGTCGTTTTTAAATGAAGCGTTTTACATAACTTGCGAAGGAAAATTCCGGCTATGTCTTTTCTTATTTTTGCGGATTTTTCGAGAGGCGGAACATTTTGGACCAACGAGAGGCGGCACTTGGCACCTCTCATTGGTGGGCAAGGTGGGCGACACGTGGGACCAATCGGGAGGTCAGTGGTAGATATTTTGGTAGATATTTGTGAGGTTTTAAGGAGTAGGGACTAGGGGGCACTTGGGCATATCTTGGCCCTACACTTGTGTAACACTTGGCTCAATCTTGGCCATTGGTTGGCCTTGGCTTGTGCTATAAATACCCCTCTCCCTTTGATGAATTCTTCATCCTTTCCTAAATGTTTCTAAGTGTTAAATCTTCTCCCTCCCCTTAGTGTTGAGTTCGGCCAAGAGGCCTCCCCCTCTCCTAGAGGCCTTGGCCGAGGGGTACACCCCCCCCTCCTAGTAGTGTGGCCGTGGGGTACCCCACTGTGAGTTGCTTTCGTATAATACCCCTTTGTGGTGTAGAAATACTCTCAAGTATTGTTATAATGCCCAAATTACCTTAGTCGTATACCTTGTTGTATTCTAAGGTTATACCTATCTGAAAAGCCGAAATACTATTATACTTTCCGTCAGTCACAAAACCGAAACCCTAGGAAAATCTCCATAGTCCGTTGGAGTATTGTGTAGAAGTTGGTTAGAACTTCTAAGGGTGGTTTAGAGTGGGTTGGAGCGCTCGGAGTTGGAGCTAAACCTTGCTAAGGATCGACATTAAACTCGGATAATTATGGGCTTATCGAGGTAATTATCTTGTCCCTCTATTGTAATTGGAAATTACATAATGTTAGAATATATAGTTGAAGTATACTATATATAGTCTTGAACTTAATGTTGTGGCAATGTCCTTGGACTTAAGCTGAAGAATCGAATCAGTAATTACTTAGGGTGTATTCAGATGGAGACTTGTGTGGTTGTGGTAGGGAAGGGCTGCCCAATTTCCCGTAAGATCTTGCATCTAGATTTATTCTACCGAGAAGTCTAGACTTTGATAGACTTGTGTAACCTGTATAGGTTGAATGTTCTGCGAGTAGCATGTGCTACTTGAGAAGGTGGACAGGCTAGCCGGGTTATGGCGTGGGCGATTTGCTATTAGTCGATAATCGTCGCGAGGTATGTGAACCTCTTCCTATCTCTTCTAGCATGATATGTGTGTAACTATGTAGTACGGTGAGCGTCGTGTATTAATTGAGCGTGGTTATGCGGCAATGTCTTTTGACTTAAGCGAATGATATAATCTTGAAGTAGTTCAAGAGAATTAAAGCTGTTTTTAAAGAAGAGTAATACTTGGTTTTAAAAGCTTAAGAGTTATACTAGCTTTATGGGAAGTTAGGTATAACGGCTTAAGAGAGATAAAACGAATGATTTATTTATTTTAAAAGTTAAGAGACTTGATCTTGTAAGATAAGAGACTTAACTTAAATGAATTATATGAATTTTGTGTGAAACCTCATTCGTGAGAAATGAGTACTTGGTTTTAAAAGGAAAATGTTTCTTGATTTCGGAAATCAGAAATGTGTATCGACAAACCACTGCAGCGTTGATAAAGGAAAATGCATTGAATAATTAAGTATTATTAAAACCAGTAGAAACTTCCATCTGCATAGAAGCTAAGATGAGACAAAATGATATTTCCTAGATCATGGCTGCTGTAATAAGATTGTTATAAACAAGAATATCCTACTCACATAAGGCTTATGTTTCTCCGATTGTTTAAAAGAGAATTATATTCTTAAATGAATAAGACTATGAACTACGAAACCTTTCTAAAATAAGAAACGTGAACATTTGAAATTAGGCAAACTTGGACGTTTGGAAAATAATGTTGTTACTTGATTTTACAAAGGTAAGAGTTTTGGTTTTCTTAAAAGGAATGATCCTCTATTTTTATACTACGGGTATTGTGTGACTTATGTGAAAGAAACAGATCTTTTAAAGATTTAATGTGTGAAGTACTTTGGGGTTAGATACCCGAACTTGTTAGTAGAAAGTACCTTGTGTGAATAACTTGATTGTATTGGTTTGTGATAGCCTTGTAATACTTTCTTGTTGATTTGAGAAGTAAACATGTTAGGATGCTACGTGTGTTAGTATCTTGTGATGTTAGTGTAAAGGGGTTTTCCCCTCGACTGCGCTTAAAGTTGTTTGACTATCAGCCGTTATGTTGGTATTGTACCACTCACCTTGACTTGTGTCCGGAGGTTAAGCTGCCCTCCGATGCGGGGTAGACTCAGGCGGTCTGGGACCATGATTCGAGAATACCTCATGCGGGTCCAGGGGATCCATGCGGAGCTACGGGAGCTCCAGGTTAGTGTGCGGCCCTTGTGGTCATGCGGTCCTTGTGGCCATGCGGACTGCGAGTCCAGGACGATGCCGGGGAATAGCTACCCTCGATGCGGGGTTATACCTCATGCGGGCCTATCTGACTGGCCTATGCGGAGCTGCGGAGAGTTCCAGGGCTAGACGCGCACATTTGATACTGCGGGCGAGTGACCAGCTTTTATCATGTGACGGTCTAGACAGATATCATGACACAGCTTATGACCTTGTTGGTGCGTAGGTGTTAGTAGTCGGCTATGCCTTCGTGCCTACCTGTCTTGTTTTATTAGGACACAGTGGGACACAGTGTTCATTCCTTGGTGCTTGTATATCATAAAGCTGCGGCGGTGAGGAAGGTATTCACGCACGATTGATGTGGTGGCGTGAGACCCGTTGTTAAATTGAGTGATGACTTGAGGCGTGAGTCCACGACTTGACATATTTGCTTATTTATAGTGAAGCGTAGTTTGGTTATCATACATGTCTCTGCTTTGTATAGACTACTATGATTTCATTTCTGATTTATTTTTGTTTCATATACTCAAATTTTTGTTATGCGACCTCCTTGGCTGCGTTCATCTGCAGTAAAGTACACGATCATTGATCCTCGCTCTTAGGGTCACGATTCGGCGTTTGGGAAAGCTCCGTTTCTCGGAGGCTTATCGATGGTATATTCCCTGTTGTTGTAGGTGTTTACATTCGGGGTATAAGCGGGGCCATCCGCCATTGTTGTCGTATCATTTCTTAGAGTGCATGAAATGCTGCGTAGGCGGGGTGTGAAAAGGATTAAACTGTTCATTTTGTAAAAGTTGTTATTTCTATATATCTTAGAAAGGCAAGTTTTTCTCGGATTATTGTTTCATATTTCATAATATGTCTTGTATCGTTTTATGTTCCGCTGATTACTCTGATGTTGTATCACTAGGGTGCCCGGGGTAAGGCACCAGTCACGGGCCCGGAATCGGGTCGTGACAGTAATGCTTGGCCGAATTGGGGCATGTAGTAGGTAGGATATTTTGTGCAAGTTGTGTGGTAGGTGGATAAGGTACACATGGTTGAAATCTAGCCCTACACTTGCCTTACACTTGGAGTGATCTTGGCCATTGGTTGGCCATGGCTTGACCTATAAATACCCTCTAAGTTGATGAACTTTTTCATCCTACATTGTTCTAAGTGTTAAAAATCCTCCCCCTCTTAGTGTGAGCTTTTCGTCCCTCTCCCCCCCCCCCCTCCTAGTTGATCTTGGCCGAGAGCCACACACCTCCCTTGTGAAGCCTTGGCGAGGGTACCCACAGCCTAGTTGTCTCGTATAAATACCCCTTTTTGTGGTATAGAAATACTCTCAAGTATTGTTATAATGCCCAAATACCTTGGCCCAAATACCTTGTAGTATTCCCAAGGTTACACGTATCTAAGCCAGAAAATACTATTATACTTCCTCGGTCACAAAAAGCGAAACCTAAGGAAAACCTTCATAGTCGGTTGAAGTGTTAAGTAAGTGCGTAGAACTTCTAAGGGTTGTTTGGAGCGGATTGGAGCACTCGGAGTAGGAGCTAAACATTGCTCGGGAGGCGACATTAAACTCGGATAATTTTGGGCTTATCGAGGTAAATACTCTGTCCTTCTAGTGTAATTGGAAATTACATCTTGTAGTAATATAGAAATGAATATAAGATTCATAAGAAGAGAATTGAGCGTAATAGAAGGATATTCTGAGAAAAGACTTGAATGAAATCACTTGAGAAGAAAATAAGTAGAAGTTAAAGCGTACTTACATGGGGTGTATATCTGATGGTGATAACCTTTATTGGTTGAATGTTACGCAAGTAGCATGGGCTACTTAGAAGGTGGACCGGGCTAAGCAGGGTATATGGCCGTGGGCGTTTTGCTTATAGTCGATAATCGTCGCGAGGTATGTGATTCTTCCTATACTCTTGAGCATGATATTTTAAAAGGAAGATATATATATGCATGCGGCAATGTCTTTTGACTTAAGCTGAATAATATATAGTACGGTAGGCGTCGTGTGCTAATTGAGCGTGGTTATGCAGCAATGTCTTTTGACTTAAGCCTGAATAATAAGAACTTTGAAGTATTTCAAAATTGTTAAGAAACCATTTTTGAAAGAAGAGTAACACTTGGTTTTAAAGGTTTTAAAAAGAGTTATACTTGCTTTATGGGGAGTTAGGTATAACGTCTTAAGAGAGGTAAAGAAAATGGTCTCCTGATTTTAGAAGTTAAGAGACTTGATCTTATAAGATAAGAGACTTAACTTAAATGAATTAATATGGATTTTGTGTGAAACCTCATTCGTGAGTAATGAGTACTTGGTTTTTAAAAGGAATAATGTTTCTTGATTTGGAAATCAGAATGTGTATCGATAAACCACTGCAGCGTTAATAAAGGAAAATGCATTGAATAATTAAGTATTATTAAAACCAGTAGAAACCTCCATCTGCATAGAAGCTAAGATGAGACAAAATGATATTACATTTTCTAGATCATGGCTGCTTAATAAGATTGATTATGAACAAAGATTAACCTACTCACCTATGGCATATGTTACTCTATTGTTTTAAAAAGAGATTAAGACATTGAACTATGAAACTTTTCTAAAAAGAGACTTGCGTAATTGAAATTAGGCAAACTGGAACTTTTAAGGAAAAGAAAGGCATTGTGTTGTCTTAAAATGGTTTGAAACATAAAGTGTTATAACAGCTTTATGGGAAGTTGGTTATAACGACTTTATGAAAACAAAAGAAGGGTTTTATCATTTGTTTTAATGTGGTAACTTGACTTTTAAAAGAGAAGTATTTTGGTCCAAAAAGAAGGCATGGTATTACCTTAATTTGGTCTTAAAAAGGAAAGTATGAAAGTTGTTTTGGTTTACTTAAAAGATATAAGTCACACATTTTTATATACTACGGGTATCGGGTGACTTTTATAAAAGGAATTTAACGTACGTAGTACTTTAGGGTTAAAATCCGGACTTTGACATAAAATGAAAGTACCTTGAGTTGTGTATAACTTGCCTATGCTTGTTGTTGTGAAACTTGACCATGTTACGTGTGATAGCCTTGTTGTGCAAATACTGTATTTCACTCGACTACCGGTTCATCCGGGAATGTATTTCACTCGACTACCGGTTCATCCGGGAATGTATTTCACTCGACTACCGGTTCATCCGGGAATGTATTTCACTCGACTACCGGTTCATCCGGGAATGTATTTCACTCGACTCGGTTCATCAGGAATGTATTTCACTCGACTACGGTTCATCCGGAATGTATTTCACTCGACTCTAGGTTCGTAGGATGAGCAGAGAATGTATCCTACACGTTTCTATCGGGTCCATGAGATGGGCGAGACATGTTATCGTATCACATGATTTGTACCTAGGCTGGCGGTGAGGAAGAAGTTCCACGGGCATGAGGATGACTTTGAGGCGTGAGTCACGACTTGACATAATTGCTTTTATGTTGTGAAGCGTAGTTTGGTTATCATACATGTCTCTGCTTTATATAGACTATTATGATTTCATTTCTGATATTTTCTGATTTCACATACTTGGTACTTGTTATCTTGACCTCCTTGAGTGCGTTCATCTGCGGTAGAAATACACATTTGTCGATCCGCGTTTAGGAACTCATTTCAGCATCTTGGAAGCTCCGTCCCTTCGAAGGCTTATCTTTGGTATGTTACCACTGAGTGCAGTAGGTCCTTGTACATTCGGGGTATGGCGGGGCCACTGTCGTCATAGTTGTTGTATAAATCTTAGAGTGCAGCATGCTTTGTTGTGGCGGGGTTGTAAGGATTGTAACTGTTCAAATGTTTATATATAAATATATGTTGAAAGGCAACCGTTTTGGTTGGCCTATTTTCTTTCATCTTAATCCATGTCTATTTACATGTTTAAGTTTTATTTCCGCTGGTTTTCTCTGATGTTGTATCACTAGGGTGCCCGGGGTAAGGCACCAGTCACGGGCCCGGGTTCGGGTCCTGACATGAAGTATGGTCCGTATACTAGAAAGAGTTCAAGTGTTCGAGAAGTGTACGACGAGTAAGGAAAGAAGTGAACATGTGCTAAGAAAATAGAAATGATCATTTCGTTGTAAAGTAAAGGTACGAAGAGGATATCTTTTAGACCAAGGGTAGAAACTTTTGTGATGTAGGAATGATTCCTCGTTGACTTGGGTTAAGTATTTGCGCGTGTGTTATTTTGTGGCCAGGTGTGGCATTGGCAACTTGTTATGAGGAGCTTTATCGTTATCTGTCTTAAGAAGGAACATTCGGGACGAATGTTTCTAAGGAGGAGAGAATGTTATACCCCGTATTTCCAGAGTATGTACGTGAGGGCGTACATACAAAAGTTTAAGCCTTAAAGAAGACTAAGGGACGAAATTTTGTGCACAACTAGCAAAAAGAATCGTTTTCCGACGAAACGTTTTCCAGAACTTGCGAAGGGAAAATTCCGGCTATGTATTTTATTATTTTTGCGGATTTTTCCGAGAGACAAAATATTTTGTACCAACGAGAGGGTGAAACTTGTCACCCTCAAGTGGACGGCCAAGTGGGAATTCCTTGCACGTTTTTTTGTTCCTTTTTTTGGTCAAAGAGTTGGTAGGATATTTTGTGTAGTTGATGAGCAAGTGGGACCCACAAACACATGTCCAAATCTTGACCCTCCACTTGCCCACCACTTGTCTTGATCTTGGCCATTGGTTGGCCTATAAAAACCCCTCCAATGCAAGACTAAATCTTCATCCACAAATCATTTTCCAAGTCTAAAAACTCTCTCCCCCTTAAGTGTAGAATTCGTCCAAGGCTCCCCTCCCCCTTTGAGAGGCCTTGGCCGAAACATCCCCCTTGCACTAATAGTTTTCGTAAATACCACTTGGTAGAAAAGTATTCTCCAAGTATTGTTACTATTCCAAAATACCTTGGCCCAAATACCTTGTAGTATTCGAGTTACACCTATACTAAAAGCCGGAAATACTATTATACTTCCTTTAGCCACTAAACGAAACCCTAAGGAAATCTTCATAGCGGGTTGAAGTATTAAGAAGAAGTTGCGTAGAACTTCTAAGGGTTGTTTGGAGCGGGTTGGAGCACCCAGATTAGGAGCTAATCGTTGCTCAGGACCGACATTTAAACTTGGATAATGTTGGGCTTATCGAGGTAAATACTCTTGTCCTTATATTGTAATTGGAAATTACATCTTTGTAGTTGTATAGAAATGTATATAAGATACATAGAAGGATATTACAAAAGAGAATTGAAGCGTAATAGAAGGATATTAAAGAAGAAGATTAAAGCGTACTTACATGGGTGTATTTCTGATGAACTTGTGTAGCTTAACGGGTAGGAAGTTACGCAATTTTCCGTAGAATAAAGCAAGCTGTATCTAGAAGTATTTTTTTACAGAATAGTCTAGACGTTGATAAACTCTTATGACCGATATAGGTTGAAGTACTGCGAGTAGCGTATTCTACTCGAAGGGTGGAAAAGGCTAACAGGACTACAGTACTTTGGAGCGTTTTGCTAATAGTCGATAATCGTCGCGAGGTATGTGATTCTTCCTATCCTCTTGAGCATGATATTTTAAAAGGAATATATATAGTCTGCGGTAGACGTCGTGTGTTAAGCGAGCGTAGTTTTACGGCAATGTCTTTTGACTTAAGCACGAATAATAAGAATCTTGAAGTATTTCAAAAGATTTAAGAACCGTTTTTGAAAGAAGAGTAATACTTGGTTTTAAAAGCTTAAGTTATACTAGCTTTATGGGAAGTTAGGTATAACGACTTAAGAGAGATAAAAGTAACGGTTGACTTAATTGAATTGATTTAAAGTCTGTTAAAGTGTGAAACCTCATTCGGGAGTAATGAGTACTTGGTTTTTAAAAGAATAATGTTTCTTGATTTGGAAATGAGAATAAGTTATTATATTAAAACCGATGAAACCTCCATCTGCATAGAAGCTAAGATAAGACAAAATTGTATTACATTTCCTAGATCATGGCTGCTTTAATGAGGATCAGTATAAACAAGCATTAATTTTCTTAAAATTTCAAAGTAAGGAACTTGATTTCTAAAAGAAAAGAGACTTGAGGAATTGAAGAATTTTCTTAAAAGAAAGACATTGTTTTGTCTTAAATTGGTTTAAAACATAAAGTGTTATAACGACTTTATGGGAAGTTAGTTATAACGACTTTATGAAAACAAAGAATGGTTTTATCATTGGTTTTTAAAGTGGTAACTTGACTTTAAAAAGGAGAAGTGTTTTAAATCTAAAAGAAGGCATGGTATTGTCTTAATTTGGTTTAAAAGGAAAGTATGGAAGTTGTTTTGATTTACTTAAAAATGTTGGTCACTCTATTTTTATAATACGGGATCGGGTGACCTTTGTCAAAGAAATGGATCTTTTAAAAGAATTTAACGTCGTAGTACTTTGGGGTTAAAACCTGGACTTTGGCATAAAATGAAAGTACCTTGAGTTGTGTGTAACTTGCATGTGTTTTCGTGTGATAGCCTTGTCGTGCTAGTATTGTATTTCTATACCACGCGTCTCAATGGAGGCGGCTGATTTGTTATGATCTTACTTGGGCGTCTGGCGGTGTGGAGGATTCCAGATGCGCTCGTTGATAGTGTTATTCCATGGACTAGCTCTCCGCGAGGTTTCTTGATTCGGCCTTGGTATCGGTGGTTGGCTTCGTACTTGCCCGTCTCGTGGCTGATTCGGCCTTGGTATCCGTAGTTAGCCTTCATACTTGCCGTTCGGTTTAGTGGCGAAGTCTCGTGATCTGACGCGGTATCTGGTAGTTAGCCCTCGTACTTGCCCGATCGGCTCGTGACACGACTTTGGTATCGGTAGTTGGCTTTCGTACTTGCCCGTGTCGGCCGTGGTTTGGATGTTGAGTGGCGAAGTCTCGTGTCTGACCTTGGTATCTGGTAGTTAGCCACCGTACTTGCCGGTCCATTTCGTGACACGGCTTTGGTATCTGGTAGTTGGCTTTCGTACTTGCCCCGTATCAGCTTCGTGGTTTGGTTGTATAGTGTTGTTAGTGCGGCCTTGGTGTTATTATATCATAGACTGCCCACAGTGAGGAAGGTATTCCACGGGCATGATTGATGTTGTGAGCGTGAGACCCATAGTTATATTTGAGTGATGACTTTGAGGGCGTGAGTCCCTGACTTGACATGACTGCTTATTTACGTGGATTGTAGTTTGGTTATCATACATGTCTCTGCTTTATATAGACTACTATGATTTTATTTCTGATATTTTTTTGATTTCACATACTTGGTACTGTTGTCACGACCTCGCCCGAGAAGCTGCGTTCATCCGCATAGTAAGTACACGATCGTTGATCCTCGCTCATAGGATCACAGTTGGCGTATTAGGAAGCTCCGTTTCTCGAAGCTTATCTTTTGGTATAGTCCCATCCTTTGTAGGTACTTGTACATTAAGGGGTATGGCGGGGCCTGTCTGTCATGTTGTATAAAAACTCTTAAGTGCAGAAATGCTTGTTGTGGGCAGGGTTGTAAGGATTTAACTGTTCAAACTTTGTATTTATATATATGACGAAAGATGACTTTTTCTCAGATAAAATGTACCTCATTTTACATTTGTTCATATATTGTTTTATGTTCCGCTGATTACTCTGATGTATGACTACTTGGGTGTCCGGGTAAGGCACCAGTCACGGGCCCCGGAACGGGTCATGACAAAAGATAAGTTGACAAACATGTGTTGGACGGATTTTGAGTCTACCTTGGAGTGTTGCACCCCAGTTGTTAAGAATTGATAGGTGTTTAAAAAGCCTAGTGTGTAGTTCGTTAAATCTAGTTCCCAACGCAACAAACCGCTCGTCGATAGGACACCGGGGTCGAAAGTTATGGAAGTTACAAGTTCGGTCTTGTGATCGATCAAAGCGATGGTTTTCGATTCGAAGTCACGCCATGGCCGGAGCGAGGCAGCGGCGCGGTTATCTTGAGGTTGGCGAGGTTGCAGCTCGCGGCGCCGGAATGCGAGGCATGGCGGAATGCAGTAACTATTCTCACGAAGTGGGCGCCCGCGGCTGGCGGGATTTTTTCTGCGGTAAAGGGCGAAAAACAGGGGATATTTTGATAAAAGCCTATGGGAGGGTGACAAGTGTCCCTCCCATCATTTTGACCAGAAAAGGGTCCTATTTTAGGACCAAGTCTTGGAAGACTTGGCCATTTCATCTTGGAAACCCTCCTAAGAACTCCTCTCCCTTTCTCTCTAGTTTGTGAAGAAAACCTAGCCTAAAGGGGAAAATTGTTGGAGCGGCGGCAAGAAGGCAAAGTGTTGGTAAACTTGTGGGAAGCGTGGGTGGGCCGAGTTTGTGGGAAATAAGTTGAAGAAAGAGGGCTTTTGTGGGCTATTCCAAAAGGTAAAAGTTTCCCCTTCTCTTGGATATGAGTTATAATACTAGTTATAGTAGTTTGGAAATGAGCACAGAAATCATATATTTAAGTTTGAATAGATTTGGATCTTGTTGTCTTGTTGAAAACCGAAAATGGGCATGCTAGCCTTAAGATTTTAACTTCAATTTGGTTACTAATTTAGTCGTCACATGTTGTAAAGGGAAAATTGTAGTTGTTGAAGATGTCTAGGGCTAGATATCATGTTAGACCTAAGAACTCAGTTGGAAAAGATAATTGGAAAAGATTTAGGATTGGTTATATTGTTGGCCAAGAATGGCATGGAAAGTATTGGTTTATTTTTGTATTGTTGTGGCGGAATTTTACGTATTGTTAGGCGTGTAATCCCCTTGTTTTCTTGAATTAATTGAGCCTTAAATGTGGCGTTGGTTATTGAATTCGGCCTTGAAAAAGGTGGCAAAGTATGTTAAAACAAAGGAAGTCTTTGTCAGATTTTCCGTAGAATTTAGGGACTTTGCACTTAGTTTATTCTACGTTGAAGCTAGAGATTGATAGGCGTTTATGACCATATTAGGATTGAAGTACTACGAGTAGCGTATCCTACTTGAAGGGTATAGTACTGTGGAGCATTTTGCTAATTGTCGACAATCGTCGCGAGGTATGTGATTCTTCCTATCCTCTTGAGCATGACTATTTGTTACACCCCGTAAATTCAAGAAGTTAAGATAAGAACATACCCCGGAATATAAGATTTGAAAGTGGAAAGATAAGTGGACAAACATGTGTTGGACGGATTTTGAGTCTACCTTGGAGTGTTGTACCCTAGTTGTTAAGAATTGCAAGGTGTTTAGAAAGCCTAGTGTGTATTCCGTTAATTCTAGTTCCCAACGCAACAAACCGTTCGTCGATTGGACATCGGAGTCAAAAGTTATGGAAGTTTCAAGTTTGGTGCGCAATCGAGCAAGCGGTGGTTTCGATTCGAAGTGCAGCGCGGCCAGGTTATCTTGAGGTTAGCAGAGGTTGCGTGTGGCCGGAATCTGAGGCGCGGCCGGAATGCGAGAATTTCGGAAGTGGCGCGCTGGCCGGCACGCGGCGCCAAGGCGGGATTTTCTGCGGTAAAGGGCGAAAATCGGGGATATTTTGTTAAAAGCCTATGAGATGGTGACAAGTGTCCCTCCCATCCTTTTGACCGGGAAGGGGCTATTTTAGGGCCAAGTCTTGGAAGACTTGGCCATTTCATTTGGAAACCCTCCCAAGAACTCCTCTCCCTTCTCTCTAGATTTTGAAGAAAAACCTAGCCTAAGAGGAAATTGTTGGAGCGGCGGCAAGAAGGCAAAGTGTGGGTGAACTTGTGGGAAGCGCTGATGGGCGTAGTTGACGGGAAAGAAGTGGAAGAAAAGGGCTTTTGTGGGCTTTTCCAAAGGTAAAAGTTTCCCCTTCTCTTGGATATGAGTTAATACTTGTTATAGTAGTTTAGAAATGAGCCTGAGGCTGTTATATTTAAGTTTGAATAGATTTGGATCTTGTTGTCTTGTTGAAAACCGAAATGGGCATGTTAGCCTTAAGATTGTAACTTCAATTGGATTACTAATTTAGTCGTCACATGTTGTAAAGGGGGGAATTGTAGTTGTTGAAGATGTCTAGGGCTAGATATCATGTTAGACCTAAGAACTTGGATTGGAAAAGAGTTGAAAGGGGTTTAGGATTGGTTATATTGTTGGCCAAGAATGGCATGGAAATTATTGGTTTATTTTGTATTATTGTGGGGCAGAATTTTACACGTATTATTAGGCGTGTAATCCCCTTGTATTTGCTGAATTAATTGAGCCTTAAATGTGGCGTTTGGTTATTGAATTCGGCCTTGAAAAAGGTGGCATAGTAAGTAGAAACAAAGGAAGTCTTTGTCCAAATTTCCGTAGAATGAAGGGACCTTGCACTTAGTTTATTCTACGTTCAAGCTAGAGATTGATAGGCGTTTATGACCGCTTATAGGATTGAAGTACTACGAGTAGCATATTCTACTTAAGGGGATAGTATTGTGGAGCATTTTGCTAACCGTCGATAATCGTCGCGGTATGTGATTCTTCCTATCCTCTTGACATGATTATTTGTGAAATATATAGTCAGATGAATGCGCGTGTGTAAAGGAATTTGATTTCCCTTGTTGTGCCTTGTCTTGATATGAAGTGTAAAGGTCTTGATTGTGTGAAAAAGTAGGAAAATCTTATTCGTTAGAAATGGGTACTCGATTGTTAAAGAATAAGCCCTCTTGGTCTCATAAGGGCTAATAGTTGTAATTGGTTGGTTTAAAACATAAAGTGTTATAACGGCTTTATGGGAAGTTTGTTATAACCACTTTATGTAGGTAAAAGAATGGTTTGTTTATTTCAAAAGATAAGAGACTTGACTTATAATTGACCTAAATGGTGTTGAAAAGTGTGAAACCTCATTCGTGAGAAATGAGTACTTGGTTTTTAAAAGAATAATGTTACATAAATTTCGGAAATGGGAATAAGAATCGAACAAGCCAATGCAGCGTTAATAAAGGAAAAAGTAATGACAATTAATTATATTAAAACGAGAAACCTCCATCTGCATAGAAGCTAAGATAAGACAAAATTGTATTACATTTCCTAGATCATGGCTGCTCTAATAAGAATTATTGTAATCAAGTTTTGATCTTCTTAAAAATTCCAAAGTAAGGAACTCGATTTCTAAAAGAAAAGAGACTTAAGAATTTGAAGTGTTTTGGTTTAAAAGAATGGCATGGTTTTGTCTTGACTTGTTTTAAAACATAAAGTGTTATAATAGCTTTATGGGAAGTTAGTTATAACGACTTTATGGAAAATAAAGAAATGGATTCATTATGGTTTTAGAATTCTTAGAGGTCTGTAGCACTGTTGTGGGCAGGGTTTGTAAGGGATGTAACTGTTCATGTTTTCATTTATGTACAAAAGGGTAACCGTTTGGGTTAGCCTGTTTTCTTATTTCACTGTTTTCTTTCATGAGTTTTTATTTCCGCTGGTTTTTCTCTGATGTTGTATCACTAGGGTGCCCGGGGTAAGGCACCAGTCACGGGCCCGGGATCGGGCCGTGACACTATTTGTGAAATATATAGTGCAGTAGACGCACGTGTGTTAAAGGAATTTAATTTCCCTTTTGTGCCTTGACTTGATATGAAGTGTAAAGGTCTTGATTGTGTGAAAAAGTAGTAAACTATAATTCGTTAGTAATGGGTACTCGGTTGTTAAAGAATAAGTCCTCTTGGTCTCATAAATGCTTATAGTTGTGATTGGTTGGTTTAAAACATAAAGTGTTATAATGACTTTATGAGAAGTTAGTTATAACGACTTTATGTAGGTAGAAGAATGGTTTGTTGTTTTCAAAAGATAAAAGACTTGACATATAATTGACCTAAGTGGTGTTGAAAAGTGTGAAACCTCATTCGTGAGTAATGAGTGCGTGGTCTTTAAAAGAATAAAGTTTTATTTGATTTCTTGACATTCTAAAGTAAGGAGACTTAAAGGCTTTTTGACAAGTCATGTAACTTGATTTTGGGAAAAGAGAAGTAACTTGAGTTTAAAAGTATAAGTAACTTGTTTTCAAATGTTGAACTCTTCTTGATGGAAAAATATAAGTGGCTTGGTTTTAAAAGGTAGGAGTACCTTGGTCTTAAAGGGGTTAGTTACTTGGGTTTGAATGGTATACTTGACGTTGTGTTTAAAGTGTTTAAAGTACTTGATTTAAACATGAACGTGTTTGGTACTACGGATATTAGTATCGAGTTGTTTTTACGTAAGAAAAGGAGAGATCTTCTTTTTGAAAGAATTAAAGTATGTAATACTTTGGGGGTTAAAAACTCGGACCTTGACATAAAATGAAAGCACCTTGAGTTGTGTGTAACTTGCCTATGCTTGTTGAGATAGCCTTTGTTGTGCACGTGTTTGATGTTATGCTACCGAGTCTCTCGATGGAGGGCCGATTATCTTGTTATTGTTTGGACATACTGACACGTTGGGTGGCCCATGGGTATGCTTCCACAGTGAGTATTATCTTGTTATTGTTTGGACATACTGACACGTTGGGTGGCCCACGGGTATGTTTCCACAGTGAGTATTATCTTGTTATTGTTTGGACATACCGACACGTTGGGTGGCCCACGGGTATGCGTCCACAGTGAGTATTATCTTGTGATTTGTTTGGACATACTGACACGTTGGGTGGCCGGGTATCTTCCGTAGTGATTATTATCTTGTTATCTCCTTTGGGCATACCGACATCGTTGGATGGTCCACGGGTATGGGCCCACTAGGGCGGTTCGAGGCCATACTTATACCGAGGTGAGATCTTGGGGCACGCGGCCATTGTCGGGTTAAATTCGGGTTGTACTTGAGTGATGATTTTAAGGGCATGAGTCCCTGACTTGACATGACTGCTATATATATTGTTAACTGTAGTTTGGTTGTCATACATGTCTCATGTTTTATATAGACTATTATGATTTCATTTACAGTATTTTTCAGTTTCACATACTTGGTACCTGTTATCGACCTCCCGGGGGCTGCGTTCATGCCGCGAGTTGAGGTACATAACTGGCGATCCGCACTCTTAGGATCGTTGTTCGGTTCTCGGAAAGCTCCATATCTCCTAAGCTTGTCACGTGATGCAGTTCCTCAAGTAGTAGACTTTTGTATATTCGGGGCATGGCGGGGCCTGTCCGTCGTTATGGTTTTAAAATTCTTAGAGTGCATGCTTTGTTGTGGCGGGGTTTGTAAGGGATGTAACTGTTCAAGTTTTCATTTATGTACAAAAAGGTAACCGTTTGGGTTAGCCTGTTTTCTTATTTCACTGTTTTTCTTTCATGAGTTTTTATTTTCGCTGGTTTTTCTCTGATGTTGTATCACTAGGGTGCCCGGGGTAAGGCACCAGTCACGGGCCCGAGGTCGGGTCGTGACAAATACTAAGTATACGGTCTCTTATTCTACGGAAAATCGGGCAGCACCTCTTTTGTTTCTACATACTTTTCCACCTTTTTCAAGGCCCGATAATCAATAACCAACATGCCACATTTAAGGCTCAATACACCAACCAATCAAAGGGGATTACACGCCTTACAATACGTCTAAAATTCTTCCCCACAATTAATACCAAGTAACTTCAATATTCAAAGCCATTCTCGGCTAACATGTACAACAACTGTTATACCCCGTATTTTCCAGAGTATGTACGTGAGGATGTACGTAGAAAAGTTTGAGCCTTAAGTTAGGCTAGGACCGAAAATTATTGTTCACAAGTACCGAAAAGAATCGTTTTTCGACGAAACGTTTTACAAGACTTGAGAAGGGAAAATTACGGCTATGTCATTTCTAATTTTTGCGGATTTTTCCGAGAGATGAAACATTTTGGACCAACGGGACCCTCACATTGGACGTTGTGATGGGCGGCTAGTGGATGAATTGGGGTCTTGGGTTAGGTAGGATATTTGTGATAGTTGGTGTGGTAGATGGATAAGGTACACATGGGTAAATCCTCACCCTACACTTGCCTAACACTTGGCTTGATCTTGGCCCTTGGTTGTCCTATAAATACCCCCCCTTAGTTGATGAACTTCTTCATCCTAAAATAGTTTCTAAGTCTTGAAAGTTCTCTCCCCCTTAGTGTAGTGGTTCGTCCAAGCCTCCCCCTTTGAGAAGGCCATTGGCCGAAGTACACCACTCCTAGTGGCCTTGGCGAGGTACACCCTCCTAGTGGCCTTGGCAGAGTACACCCCTTGCCTAGTTGTTCTCGCAAATACTACCCCCCCTCTTGCTAGAAATACTCTCCAAGTATTGTTACTATACCAAAATACCTTAGCCTAAAACCTTGTAGTATTCCAAGGTTACCCCTATACAAAAAGCCCAGAAATACCATTATACTTCCCTTCAGTCACTAAACGAAACCCTAAGGAAAATCTTCACAGTTGGTTGAAGTATTAGGAAGAAGTTTCGTAGAACTTCTAAGGGTTGTTTGGAGCGGGTTGGAGCACCCAGAGTAGGAGCTAAACGTTGCTCAGGATCGACATTAAACTTGGATAATTTTGGGCTTACCGAGGTAAATAATCCTATCCTTCTATTGTAATTGGAAATTACATATTGTAGTTGTATAGAAATGAATATAAGATTCATAGAAGAGAATTGAACTGTAATAGAAGGATATTACAGAATAGACTTGAACTGGAATCACATCAGAAGAATATTCTACAAGAGTAGTCTAGACATTGATAGACTTGTATAACCCTTATAGGTTGATTGATCTGCGAGTAACATGTACTACTTGAAAGGTGGACGAGGCTAGCCGGGTTATAGCCGTGGAGCGTTTTGCTAATAGTCGATAATCGTCGCGAGGTATGTGATCCTTCCTATCCTCTTGAGCATGATATTTTAAAAGAATATATATATAGTACGGTGACGTCGTGTGTTAATCGAACGTAGTTGTACGGCAATGTCTTTTGACTTAAGCCTGAATAATAAGAATCTTGAAGTATTTCAAAAGAATTAAGAAACCTTTTTGAAAGAAGAGTAATACTTGGTTTTAAAAGCTTAAGAGTTATACTAGCTTTATGGGAAGTTAGGTATAACGACTTAAGAGAGATAAAAAGAATGGTTTATTAATTTTAGAAGTTAAGAGATTTGATCTTAAAAGATAAGAGACTTGACTTAAGTAAATTAATATGAGTTTTTGTGTGAAACCTCATTCGTGAGTAATTAGTACTTGGTTTGTAAAAGGAATAATGTTTTACTGATTTCGGAAATAAGAATAAGTATCGAACAAACCACAGCAGCGCTAATAAAGGGAAATGTATTGACTAATAAAGTATTATTAAAACCAGTAGAAACCTCCATCTGCATAGAAGCTAAGATGAGACAAAATGATATTACATTTCCTAGATCATGGCTGCTTAAATAAGATTGATTATGAACAAGAATAACCTACTCACATATAAGGCATATGTATCTCAAATTGTTTTAAAGGAGAATTATATCATTAAGTGATTAAAACTATGAACTACGAAACCTTTCGAAAATGAGAAACTTGAGCATTTGAAATTAGGCAAACTTGAGCGTTTGGAAAATAATGTTGTTACTTGATTTACAAAGGGAAGTGTTTTGGTTTACTTAAAAGGATAGTCACTCTATTTTTATACTACGGGTATTGTGTGACTTTTGTGAAAGAAACGGATCTTTTAAAAGAGTTAATGTATGAAGTACTTTGGGGATAAAAACCCGAAATTGTTAACATAAAGTAGAAAGTACCTTGTGTGAATAATTTGATTGTGTTGGTTTGTGATAGCCTTGTAATACTTTCTTGTTGATTTGATAAGTAAACATGTTAGGATGCTACGTGTGTTAGTATCCGTGATGTTTGTGTAAAGGGGTTCCACTTGTTGTGCTTATGTTGTTTAACGATAAGTTGTTATGTTATTATATCACATACCCTTGACTTGTTATACCGAGGGCTTGCCACCCTTGATGCGGTCTATATGGCCTATCACGGTCTATGTGACTATGCGGAGCAGCGGTATGCTCGGGATTGATCATTAGGGTGTATATCCCGACGGGGATGCCCTATGCGATGCGTGACTATGCGGTCTATGAGACTATGCGGTGCGGAGTCGAGGAGAATGCAGGGTTAGCTACCGTCGCGAGAATACCTCATGCGGGTGCATGTGTGACCTATGCGGGCTGCGGAAGTCGAGATTAGGCACGCATAATGATACTATGGGCGATTGGCCTTGCGATCATTCGCGGCCTAGAAAAGACACATTACGATTTATCTACCTTGCTCTTGTTCATGTTGTGGCACTATGTGCGGTTAGGCTGGTTGTATTTGCAAATGGTTTTAAATACTTTGATTTTACTTGATCTACTGATTTCACATACTTGGTACTGTTATGCGACCTCGCCAGTGCGTTCATGCCGCAGTAGAGGTACACGATCGTTGATCTTCGCTCTTAGGGTCACGATTCGGCGTTTGGGAAGCTCCGTTTCTTGAGGCTTATCGGTGGTATAGTCCAGCTGTCGTTGTAGGTACTTATATTCGAGGTATGGCGGGGCCACATCCGCCGTTGTTGTCATATCATTCTTAAGTGCCTTAACCTTTGTTGTGGCAGAGTTGTAAAAAGGATGTAGCGATTCTAGTTGTTATATATATTTATGCTTGAAAGGCAAGTTTTCTCAGATTAATCGTTTCATATTTCATTATGTCATGTCTTGTTTTATATTCCACGATTACTCGATGTATGTCTACTTGGGTGCGGGTAAGGCACGATCCAGGCAGGTTGAGTTGGTCGTGACAAAAGTGGTATCGAGCGATTAATCCTCGGAAAGTGTCTACAGACCGTATCTAGTAGAGTCTTGATTATCGGTGTGTTGTGCACCACCAATAATCAGGAGGCTATAGGATATTTAGGATTGGTTTCCATTCTTCTCACTCTGAGATCGTTCCTTAAAGGCATGTTATAAGTTGGACCCCTCTAACGTATTTCTTTCCCTTACCGCTATGCCTCGCGTAAAAGCGGCCGAAGGCAAGAGCGGCGGCCAGAGGCTGAGTAAATCTGAGAAGGTTACGAGGGCACAGCCCAACCATCACCAGGGTGGTGCTTCATTCGGGAGTTCTGCGACGTCGCCCGGCCCGAGTTTAAAGCCGACGCGATTCTCTGCGGCCATGATGTATGAGCCTTCAGTTCCACGACCGGGAACAAAGAATATGGATTAAAAGGAATGGACCTGTTACTAGCTAGGATTTTAGCAACCAGAGAATATAGAGTGCACCGATATATCACGGGTCTTGATGACTATCTAAAGAAAGGATGTGCAAGAGTAGCTCTTCAGTCAGGCTTGAGCATGGCATGTGTACGGGCTTATGCGCGTGGCGAAAGCGTGGGATCAACGGGTTAACCAAAATCAGCGAAGAGGCGGTCGGCAGGGTCCTTTGGTAACTTTCGAGGCGAATCGCCTCAAGTGATCGATATGCGCCTCCGCGAAGCAGAGAGTCCTCCGCGTGGTTCAAGAGCGTTGAGTATGCGGAGTTGGTGAGCTCGTGGCTTCGGTTTCTGAATACGAAGGTTTTCCCCAATGTTCGCAGTGTGGCAGACGTCACCTCGGGGAATGTCGTCTTTTTGTTGGAGCTTGTTATACTTACGGCCAGCAGGGCCATTTTGCGAGGAATTGTCCGACTAGAGGTGGCGCGGATGTAGAGACTCGACGCCGAGGATCGGTGGCTAGTTAATCACCTTCCACAGCTATCGCCTACAGGCGAGGATTAGTTAGAACGACAAGGGGAAGTGAAGCGGTAGATACATGTATATCCTTGAACCCTCTAGAGATTGTAGGTGTGATAAGATAAGCGTATCTTAAGTGTTATGTTTAGATAACATAAGTGTTAATTGTGATTAGAAATCATGGTTAGTTAACCGGGTAAGATTGGGGGGCAGAGAAAGTGTGAGCCTTAGAGTTTTATACGTAGGGACCTTAGAGGTAAGGCCATCTCGAGTAAAAGATGTATTTTTTTTTATGTGTTTGACCCTTATCGGAGTGCATAGTGCACGTGAGATATAGTTGTATAATAAGTCCCTGAGTAGTGTGGAATGAAAGAGGGTAGTTGAACTAAGAAGACCACTAGGTTTTCGTGACTTGATTAGTGAGATCGTTCCGGATCGGGGAACAAGAGTTTTTGCGCGATAGCGGGTCGGGTTGAGGACCAATCGCGGGTCAACCCGCGACCTGTTTTGTGGTGGGGTCAGTTCGGGGTGGTCCCGCCAGGTGGTAGGGTCACGAGGGTGTTAGGCCCAAGTTTAGTAAACCAGCGTACGAGTTCGTGGATGCGTTCGACGATGGTCGGGCCGATGAGGTCGGCCCATCTTGTCCTTCAGCGGGGATTTACTCGGCAGAGATTTATGCGAGATGTTATTTATCAGGAAGGTTGTAAGGCTGCACGAGGTGCCTACTTTCACCTTATGACAGACAGTGAAGCCCAGGTTGTGGCTATTTCGTTTTCCGGAAGTTTTACCAGGCAGGGTTGAAGAACTCAGGTGAGTCTCAGTATCGCATTCGCCCTCGGGCCAGTGTTTGGATTTCAGGGGTAACTGTAAGGATTGTTGCCTCCGGTTAAGGGAGTGTTTTATAACCACCATTTCAGTATTCGGATATCGCCTTACGAAGCCTCGTAGGGGCGGTAGTGTAAGTTCTTGATCGATTGGTTCGATGTTGGCAAAGTTCGGATAAATGGTTCATACTTGTTTTGGCGGGATGTGGATAGGGTGAAGCCTATCCAGGAGAGGTTATCGGCAGCTCAGAGTCAACGGAAGTCGTGCGGATAATCGGCGACGACGCTTGGCGTTCAGGTGGACGGTGGGTCTTCTTGAAGGTACCACCGGAAAAGTGTGACGAGTTTGGGAAAGCGAGAAACTTAGCCCGAGTTACTTTGGGCCTTTCAGATCATGTGAAGAGTAGGCCAGGCTGCCTATATGTTAGATTTTGCCGTCCGACTTAGGAGGCAGTATGTCCGGTCCTTCATGTTGTTAGGTTCAGAAAAGTATCGGAGATCCATCCAGAGTATTCCCAGTTAATGATGATCAAGTTGGAGGTAGTAACCCAGAGATTTTTTAAATTGATGCGATATGAAATGTGGTAAGTTATGAGAAAGAGTTCGAGTGTGCGAGAAGATGCGACAGTAAGGGAAGAAGCGAGCATGTGTTAAGAACATAGAAGTGATCATTTCGTTTGTAAAGTGAAGGTGCGAAGGGAGTATCTTTTAGCCCTTGGGTGGGAGTTTTTTTGTGATGTTAAAGGTGAATCCTCGTGGACTTGGATGTAAGTATTTGCGCATGTTGTATTGTGCCCAGGTGTATGTACGTGAGGACGTACGTAGAAAAATTTGAGCCTTAAAGTTAGGCAAGGACGAAATTTTGTTCACAACTACCGAAAAAAATCGTTTTTCGACGAAACGTTTTACACAACTTGCGAAGGGAAAATTCCGGCTATGTCATTTATAATTTTTGCGGATTTTTTCGAGAGATAAAATATTTTGGACCAACGGGAGGGTGACATGTGTCACCCTCAAAGTGGACGGCAAAGGGGCCATCTTTGGCACGTTTTTGTTGCCTTGGAGTTGGTAGGATATTTGTAGATATTTTTGTGTAGTTGATGAGCAAGTGGGACCCACAAACACTTGTCCAAATCTTGACCTTACACTTGCCTACCACTTGTCTTGATCTTGGCCATTGGTTGGCCTATAAATACCCCCCTTAGTTGAAGATCTTCTTCATCCACAAATTGTTCTAAGTCTTGAAATCTCCCTCCCCTCTTAGCTAGGTTCTCGTCCAAGCCCTTGGTGAGGCTTTGGCCGAAACCCCCCCCCCCCTACCTTGAGTTGTCTCGTCAAATACTACCCCCCCTCTTGGTAGAAATACTCTCCAAGTATTGTTACTATTCCAAAATAACTTGGCCCAAATACCTTGTAGTATTCAAAGGTTACACTTATACTAAAAGCCCAGAAATACTATTATACTTCCCTTCAGTCACTAAACGAAACCCTAAGGAAAATCTTCACAGTTGGTTGAAGTATTAAGAAGAAGTTGCGTAGAACTTCTAAAGGGTTGTTTGGAGCGGGTTGGAGCGCCCAGAGTAGGAGCTAAACGTTGCTCAGGATCGACATTTTAACTTGGATAATTTTGGGCTTACCGAGGTAAATAATCCTATCCTTCTATTGTAATTGGAAATTACATACTGTAGTTGTATAGAAATGAATATAAGATTCATAGAAGAGATTTGAACTGTAATTGATGGATATTACAGAAAAGACTTGAACTGAAATCGCATCAGAAGAATATTATAGTAGAAGATTAAAACTGTACTTACATAGGACTGTATTTACAGTAGACTTGTATAACCTTTATAGGTTGAATGTTCTGCGAGTAGCATGTACTACTTGAATGGTGGACAAGGCTAGCCGGGATATAGCCGTGGAGCGTTTTGCTAATAGTCGATAATCGTCGCGAGGTATGTGATTCTTCCTATCCTCTTGAGCATGATATTTTAAAAGAATATATATATATATAGTACGGTAGACGTACGTGTGTAACTGAACGTAGTTTTACGGCAATGTCTTTTGACTTAAGCCTGAATAATAAGAATCTTGAAGTAATTCAAAAGAGTTAAGAAACCTTTTTGAAAGAAGAGTAATGCTTGGTTTTAAAAGCTTAAGAGTTATACTAGCTTTATGGGAAGTTAGGTATAACGACTTAAGAGAAGTAAAAAGAATGGTTTACTGATTTTAGAAGTTAAGAGACTTGATCTTAAAAGATAAGAGACTTGACTTAATTATATTAATGTGAATTTTGTTAAAAAGTGTGAAACCTCATTCGTGAGTAATGAGTATTTTGGGTTTTAAAAGGAATAATGTTTCTTGATTTGGAAATCGAATGAGTATCGAGCGAACCATGCGGCGTTAATAAAGGGAAATGTTTTGACTAATAAAGTATTATTAAAACCATTAGAAACCTCCATCTGCATAGAAGCTAAGATGAGACAAAATGATATTACATTTCTAGATCATGATTGCTTTAATAAGATTGTTCTGACAAGAATAACCTACTCACACATAAGACATATGTTTCTCAAATTGTTTTAAAGGATTAAAACTATGAACTACGAAACCTTTCGAAAATGAGAAACTTGAGCATTTGAAATTAGGCAAACTTGAACGTTTGGAAAATAATGTGGTTACTTGATTTTACAAAAGGAAGTGTTTGGGTTTACTTAAAAAGATAGTCACTCTATTTTTATACTACGGGTATTGTGTGACTTTTGTGAAAGAAATGGATCTTTTAAAAGAGTTAATGTATGAAGTACTTTGGGGATAAAAACCCGAACTTGTTTAACAAAAAGTAGAAAGTACCTTGTGTGAATAAACTTGATTGTGTTGGTTTGTGATAGCCTTGTAATACTTTCTTGTTGGTTTGATAAGTAAACATGTTAGGATGCTACGTGTGTTAGTATCTTGTGATGTTTGTGTAAAGGGGTTTCCCTCGATCGCGCTTATGTTGTTTAAAGATCAGCCATTATGTTGGTATTGTACCACTCACCTTGACATGATCCCGGGGGTTAAGCTGCCCTCCGATGCGGGGTATATCTCAGGCGGTCTGGGACCATGATTCGAGAATACCTCATGCGGGTCCAGGGGACCTATGCGGAGCTACGAGAGTTCCAGGTTAGTATGCGGCCCATGTGGTCATGCGGTCTATGTGGCCATGCGGACTGCGAGTCCAGGACGATGCCGGGGAGTAGCTACCCTCGATGCGAGGAATACCTCAAGCGGGCCATTGGAGTGGCCTATGCGGAGCTGCGGGAAGTTCCAGGGCTAGACGCGCACATTAGATACTGCGGGCGAGTGGCGGCTTTGATCATGTGACGGTGCAAGCAGATCTCATGATCTGATTTATGACCTTGTTGATGCGTGGGTTTTTAGTAGTCGGCTATGCCTTCGTACTTACCGTGCGTTTTATTATGACAGTGGGACCTGGTGTTCATGTGTGTTCCTTGGTGCTTTTATATCATAGACTGCCGGCAGTGAGGAAGGTATTCCACGGGCATGATTGATGTTGTGGGCGTGAGACCCATAGTTATATTTGAGTGATGACTTTGAGGGCGTGAGTCACGACTTGACATATCGCTTATTTATTGTGAGCTGTAGTTTGGTTATCATACATGTCTCATGTTTTATATAAGCGCTATGATTTCATTTCTGATATTTTCGGTTTCAACTGTTATACCGTATTTCGAGTATATGCGTGGGGCGTGCGTAGAAAAGTTTGGACTTTAAAGTGGCTTGGCGAAAATTATTTGTTCACAACACGGTTAGAGTCGTTTTTCGACGAAGCGTTTTCCACGACTTTCGTAGGAAAATTCCGGCTATGTCATTTCTTATTTTTGCGGATTTTTCAGAGGCGAAGCGTGTTGGACCAACAAGAGAGGCGCCACTTGGCACCTCTCATTGGAGAGTGTGGGCGGTAAAGGTGGCCGAAAGTGTGGCCATTGTGGTCAAGGGTTGGTAGGATATTTTGTGTGTTAGTTGGTTAGGGTGCACTTGGAAAGATCTTGGCCCTACACTTGCTATGCACTTGGCATGATCTTGGCCATTGGTTGGCCTTGGCTTGTCCTATAAATACCCCCCCTTGGAAGACTTGTTCATCCATTCCTAAATATTTCTAAGTGTTAAAATCCTCCTCCCTCCTCTAGTGTTGAGTTCGGTGAGAGCCCTCTCCCCTTGGCGAGAGTACCCACTGTGGGTAGGTAGAAAGTATACACCCCACTCCTTGTGGTGCTAGCCGTAGGGTACCCCACTGCTAGTTGTTTCGTATAATACCCCTCTTGGTAGAAATACTCTCAAAAGTATTGTTCTTATACCCAAATTACCTTAGTCGTATACCTTGTAGTATTCTAAGGTTATACCTATCTGAAAAGCCGGAAATACTATTATACTTCCCGTCGATCCTACAAAACCGAAACCCTAAGGAAATCTCCATAGTTAGTTGGAGTGTTATGTAGAAGTTGGTTAGAACTTCTAAGGGTGGTTTGGAGGCGGGTTGGAGCGCGGAGTTGGAGCTAAACGTTGCCCGGGATCGACATTTCTACTTGGATAATTATGGGCTTATCGAGGTAATTATCTGTCCCTATTGTAATTGGAAATTACATGTTGTTAGAATATATAGTTGAAGTACTATATATAGGCGAACATAGCTTTGTGGCAATGTCTTTGGACTTAAGCGAATTTAAAGAAAATCTTGGCTGTAATTACATAGGGTATGTATTCAGATGAACTTGTGTAGCTTTTACGTGAGGTAGAATTGTACGTCGGATTAGGCGTATAACCCCCTGGTTGGCTTGGTAGCGGCCAGTTAGAGGAGGAGATTTACGCTGTTTGTTGCGGGAGAGGTCTTCGAATTTTACGTAGAATGTTCTCTGAAGAGACCTAAATGTTAATAAGCGCCTTTGGGCCGTATAGGTGGAATTACTATGCGGGGCGCCATCTACTTGGCAGGAGTAGCGGTTTGAGGTACTTGAGCGTTTTGCTATTAGTCGATAATCGTCGCGAGGTATGTGAACCTCTTCCTATCTCTTCTAGCATGATATGTGTGTAACTATGTAGTACGGTGAGCGTCGTGTGTTAAATGTATTTGATTGGTCTAAAACATAAAGTGTTATAACGGCTTTATGGGAAGTTGGTTATAATGACTTTATGTATGTAAGAAAATACTTGTGGTTTTAAAAGGTAATCGATTTGAACTATAAATTTGGTTATGTGATAATAAAGAACTTGAAGTATTTCAAAAGATTTTTGAATCATTTTGAAAGAAGAGTAATACTTGGTTTTGAAAACTTAAGAGTTATACTAGCTTTATGGGAAGTTAGGTATAACGGCTTAGAATGTTTTCTTGAGTTCGAAATCAGAATGTGTATCGACAAACCAACTGCAGGCGTTAATAAAGGAAATGTTTTGTGATTAAGTATTATAAAAACCAAGAGAAACTTCCATCCGCAAAGCTAAGATGAGACAAAATGATATTTCCTAGATCATGGTCTTTGTAATAAGATTGTTATAAACAAGAATAACCTACTCACATATAAGGCTTATGTTCCTCCGATTGTTTAAAAGAGAATTACATTCTTAAATGAATAAGACTATGAACTACGAAACCTTTCGAAAATGAGAAACTTGAGTAATTGAAATTAGGCAAACTTGAAACGTTTGGAAAAGAATGTGGTTACTTGATTTTACAAAGAGAAGTGTTTTGATTTACTTCAAAAGATAATCACTCTATTTTCATATACTACGGGTATTGTGTGACTTTTGTGAACGTAACGTATCTTTTTAAAGAGTTAATGTATGAAGTACTTTGGGGATAAAAACCCGATCTTGTTAATCATATAGTAGAAAGTGCCTTGTGTGTATAACTTGATTGTGTTGCATGCTAGGATGCTACGTGTGTTAGTATCTTGTGATATTTGTGTAAAGGGGTTTCCCCTCGATTGCGCTTAAATAGTTTCACTATCAGCCGTTATGTTGGTATTGTACCACTCTCACTTTGGATTTAGGAGGTTGTCGCCTCCGTCTGGGGTAGACTCAGCGGGTCTAGTGAACTATGATTCGAGAATACCTCATGCGGGTCCCGAGGGCCTATGCGAGCTACGAGTTCGTGTTAGTTTGCGTCCTTTATGGGCATGCGGTCTATGTGGCCATGCGGACTGCGAAGTCCAGGCGGTTGCCGGGGAGTAGCTACCCTCGATGCGGGGTTATACCTCATGCGGGCCTATGAGATTGGCCTATGCGGAGCTGCGGGAAGTTCCAGGGCTAGACGCGCACATTAGATACTGCGGGCGAGTGGCCAGCTTTGATCATGTGACGGTCTAGACAGATCTCATGATATAGTTTATGACCTTGTTGGTACTGTGGGTTTTTAGTAGTCGGCTATGCCTTCGTACCACCTCATGCGGTTTTATTAGGACACAGTGGGACACGTGTTCATGTGTATTCCTTGATGCTTTTATATCATATCATCGCGGTGAGGAAGGTACTCCACGGGCATGATTGATGTTGTGGGCGTGAGACCCATAGTTATATTTGAGTGATGACTTTGGCGTGAGTCCACAACGACATATTCGCTTATTTATTGTGAATCGTAGTTTGGTTATCATACATGTCTCTGCTTTATAGACTACTATGATTTCATTTACGATTTATTTTCGATTTCACATACTCGGTACTGTTATCGACCTCGCCCGAAGTGCGTTCATGCGCGGTAAAGTACACCGATCGTTGATCCTCGCTCTTGGGGTCACGATTCGGCGTTTGGGAAAGCTCCGTTTCTCGGTGGCTTGTCTTCGTATAGTCCCACATGTTGTAGGTGCTTACATTCAGGGTATGGCGGCCCCATCCGTCGTTGTTATCATATCATTCGTAAGTGCAGTAATGCTGTTGTGGGCAGAGTTGTAGAAAGGGATATCGCTCAAATTGTTATATATTATGAAGGTAACCGTTTTTGGGTTGCTTTGTCTTATTTCACCGTCTTATTGCATTGGTTTCATGTTATTGTTTTATGTTCCTGATTACTCGATGTTGTATCACTAGGGTGCGGTAAGGCACGATCATGGGCGAGTTGGTCGTGACATTCACATACTTAGTACTGTTATCGACCTCCCGGGGTGCGTTAAATCTGCGGTAGAGGTACACCAGATTGATCCTCGCTCATAGGGTCACAATTCAGCGTTTGGGAAGCTCCGTTTCTCCGGAGGCTTATCTTTGGTATAGTCCCCTGTTGTTGTAGGTGCTTACATTCAGGGGTATGGCGGGGCCCTGTCCCGTCGTTGTTGTCATATCATTCTTAGAGGTCTGTAGTACTGTTGTGGGCAGAGTTGTAATGGGATGTAACTGTTCGGTTTTAAATATATATATATATGCCGAAAGGCAAGTTTTCTCAGATAAACTGTTTCACATTTCATATTATATCATGTCTTGTTTTATGTTCCGCTGATTTCTCTGATGCATGTCTACTTGGGTGCCCGGGGTAAGGCACCAGTCACGGGCCCGGGTTCGTGTCGTGACAAAAGTGGTATCAGAGCAGTTAATCCTCGGAAAGTGTCTACAGACCGTATCTAGTAGAGTCTTGATTATCGGTGTGTTGTGCACCACACCAATAATCAGGAGGCTATAGGATATTTAGGATTGGTTTCCATTCTTCTCACTCTGAGATCGTGCCTTAGAGTTGTGTTATAAGTTGGACCCCTCTAACGTATTTCTTTCTCGTACCTGTTATGCCTCCGCGCAAGGCAACCCGGGCGATGGGGCAAAGCGGCCGAGGCTGCAGTAAATCTGAAGGTTCACGAGGGCAGGCCCAATCATCACCTGGGGTGGTGCTTCATTCGGGGAGTTCGAAGCGCCGTCGGTCAGAGTCTAACCTGCAAGCGGCAGTTCCTACTGCGGCCATGATAGTTGAACCTTCAGTTCCACGACCAGTAGCAGAAAGTATAGATTGCAAAGAGACGACCCTGTTACTAGCTAAGGATGTAGCTACCAGAGAGTATATGATGTACCGATATATCACGGGTCTGGATGACTACCTAAAGAAAGGTTGCGCAAGAGTAGCTCTTCAGTCAGGCATGGATATTGCCCGCGTGCGAGCTTATGCGCGACACGCAGAACGTAGAGATCGACGGATTAACCAAGATCGCAGAAGAGGCGAACAACGAGGTCCTGGTAACTTTCGAGGCGAACCGCCTCAGCAGCAGATTAGATATGCGCCTCCGCCAGTGCAGAATGGTCCTCCACCGGATTCAGGACGTTCGGGTATGCGGAGTTGGTGAGCTCGAGGCTTGATTCACGATACACGTCGGTTCGGCCGGCCGGATTGATGGTTCGGAGAGGAAGGTGTTAGCCGAGAGCCACCCCCGCGCGGGTGTGGCGTTGTGGTAGATGTCATGGTGGGATTGTCGTGCTTCGGCAATTGTTATGCTTGCGGCGGCAGGCCATTTGCGAGAAATTGTCCGACCAGAGGTGGCGCGGATGTAGAGACTCAGCCTTCGGGATCAGTGGCTAATTCATCTTCTTCCCTAGCTATGCGCCCAACAGGGCGGGATTGATTAGAACAACAAAGGGAAGTAAAGCAGTAGATGCAGGTATATCCTTAACCCTCTAGAGATTGTATGTGTGATGAGATAAGTATATCTTAAGTGTTACGTTCAGTTAACATTGTGTAAATTGGGATTATAAATCATGGTTAGTTAACCAGGTAAGATTGGGGGATAGAGGAAAGTGTGAGCCTTAGAGTGTTATACGTAGAGACCTTAGAGGCGAGGCCATCTCGAGTAAAAGATGTATTTTTATGTTTGACCCTTATCGGAGTGCATAGTACACGTGAGATATGGTTGTGTGATAAATCCCTGAGTGGTATGAAATGAAAGAGGGTAGTTGAGCTAAGAAGACCACTAGGTTTTCGTGACTTGATTAGTGAGATTGTTCCGGATCGGGGAACAAGAGTTTTTGCGCGATAGCAGGTCGGGTTGAGGACCAATCGCGGGTCAACCCGCGGCCTGTTTGGTGGTGGGGTCAGTTTGTGGTGGTCCCGCCAGGTGGTGGGGTCACGAGGGTGTTAGGCCCAAGTTTAGTTAACCAACAGACGAAGTTCGTAGGCGTTCGACCCGATGGTCGGGCGATGACGTCATCCCATCTTTTCTTTCAGTCAGGACCGTTTACTCGGCAGAGGGTTATGCGAGGTGTTATATCAGGAAGGTTGTAAGGTTGCACGAGGTGCCTACTTTCACCTTATGACAGGCAGTGGAGCCCAGGTTACGGCTATTTTTTTTTTCTGGAAGTTTTACGAGCAGGTTAGGAACTCGAAGTCTCGATGACGCATTTTCCCTCGGGCCAGTGTTTGGATTTCAGGGGTAGCTGTGAGGATTGTTGTCTCCATTGAGGGAGTGTTGTTATAGCTACCATATCAGTATTCGGATATCGCCTTATGACGCCTTGTAAGGGCGGAAGTGTAAGTTGCCGGTCGATTGGTTCGATGTTGGCAAGATTCAGATAGTTGGTTCATACTTGTTTCTGCAGGTTGAGGATAGGGTGAAGCTTATCCAGAAGAGGTTATTGGCAGCTCAGAGTCAGCAGAAGTCGTGCGGATAATCGGTGACGACGCTTGGAGTTCAGGTTGACGGTGGGTCTTCTTGAAGGTACCACCCGGTGAGGGTGTGATGAGTTTTGGAAAACAGAGGAAACTTAGCCCGAGTTACTTTGGGCCTTTTCAGGTCATGTGAAGAATAGGCCGGGTTGCCTATGGTTAGCATTGCCGTCCGACGTGGGAGGCAGTGCGTCCGGTCTTTCATGTTGCTATGTTCGGAAAAGTATCAAAAATCCATCCAGATTGTTCCCAGTAATGATGACCAAGTTGGAGGTAGTAACCAGATTTGAAACCAAGCGATGCAAATGTGGTAAGGTATGAGAAAGAGTTCGAGTGTACGAGAAGGGTACGACGAGTAAGGGAAGAAGTGAACATGTGTTAAGAGGATAGAAATGATCGTTTCTTAAGGGGGTATCGTTTAGACTTTGGGTGGAAGCTTTTGTGATGTTAGAGGTGATTCCTCGTAGACTTGGATTAAGTATTGGAGCGTGTGTTATTTTTTTGTGGCCATGTGTGGCATTGGCAACTTGTTTAAGTTAAGAAGAACTTCATCGTTATCCGTCTTGCGAAGGAACATTCGGGACGAATGTTTCTAAGGAGGGGAGAATGTTATACCCCGTATTTCCAGAGTATGTACGTGAGGACGTACGTAGAAAAATTTGAGCCTTAAAGTTAGGCAAGGACAAAATTTTGTTCACAACTACCGAAAAAAATCGTTTTTCGACGAAACGTTTTACACAACTTGCGAAGGGAAAATTCCGGCTATGTCATTTATAATTTTTGCGGATTTTTTCGAGAGATAAAATATTTTGGACCAACGGGAGGGTGACATGTGTCACCCTCAAAGTGGACGGCAAAGGGGCCATCTTTGGCACATTTTTGTTGCCTTGGAGTTGGTACGATATTTGTAGATATTTTTGTGTAGTTGATGAGCAAGTGGGACCCACAAACACTTGTCCAAATCTTGACCTTACACTTGCCTACCACTTGTCTTGATCTTGGCCATTGGTTGGCCTATAAATACCCCCCTTAGTTGAAGATCTTCTTCATCCACAAATTGTTCTAAGTCTTGAAATCTCCCTCCCCTCTTAGCTAGGTTCTAGTCCAAGCCCTTGGTGAGGCTTTGGCCGAAACCCCCCCCCCCTACCTTGAGTTGTCTCGTCAAATACTACCCCCCCTCTTGGTAGAAATACTCTCCAAGTATTGTTACTATTCCAAAATACCTTGGCCCAAATACCTTGTAGTATTCCAAGGTTACACTTATACTAAAAGCCCAGAAATACTATTATACTTCCTTCATCACTAAACGAAAACATAATGAAATTCTTAACAGTTGGTTGAAGTATTAAGAAGAAGTTGCGTAGAACTTCTAAAGGGTTGTTTGGAGCGGGTTGGAGCGCCCAGAGTAGGAGCTAAACGTTGCTCAGGATCGACATTTTAACTTGGATAATTTTAGGCTTACCGAGGTAAATAATCCTATCCTTCTATTGTAATTGGAAATTACATACTGTAGTTGTATAGAAATGAGTATAAGATTCATAGAAGAGATTTGAACTGTAATTGAAGGATATTACAGAAAAGACTTGAACTGAAATCGCATCAGAAGAATATTATAGTAGAAGATTAAAACTGTACTTACATAGGACTGTATTTACAGTAGACTTGTATAACCTTTATAGGTTGAATGTTCTGCGAGTAGCATGTACTACTTGAATGGTGTACAAGGCTAGCCGGGATATAGCCGTGGAGCGTTTTGCTAATAGTCGATAATCGTCGCGAGGTATGTGATTCTTCCTATCCTCTTGAGCATGATATTTTAAAAGAATATATATATATAGTACGGTAGACATACGTGTGTAACTGAACGTAGTTTTACGGCAATGTCTTTTGACTTAAGCCTGAATAATAAGAATCTTGAAGTAATTCAAAAGAGTTAAGAAACCTTTTTGAAAGAAGAGTAATGCTTGGTTTTAAAAGCTTAAGAGTTATACTAGCTTTATGTGAAGTTAGGTATAACGACTTAAGAGAAGTAAAAAGAATGGTTTACTGATTTTAGAAGTTAAGAGACTTGATCTTAAAAGATAAGAGACTTGACTTAATTATATTAATGTGAATTTTGTTAAAAAGTGTGAAACCTCATTCGTGAGTAATGAGTATTTTGGTTTTTAAAAGGAATAATGTTTTACTGATTTCGGAAATCAGAATGAGTATCGAACGAACCACTGCAGCGTTAATAAAGGGAAATGTTTTGACTAATAAAGTATTATTAAAACCAGTAGAAACCTCCATCTGCATAGAAGCTAAGATGAGACAAAATGATAGTACATTTCCTAGATCATGGCTGCTTTAATAAGATTGTTATGAACAAGAATAACCTACTCACACATAAGACATATGTTTCTCAAATTGTTTTAAAGGATTAAAACTATGAACTACGAAACCTTTCAAAAAATGAGAAACTTGAGAATTTGAAATTAGGCAAACTTGAACGTTTGGAAAATAATGTGGTTACTTGATTTTACAAAAGGAAGTGTTTGGGTTTACTTAAAAGATAGTCACTCTATTTTTATACTACGTATTGTGTGACTTTTGTGAAAGAAATGGATCTTTTAAAAGAGTTAATGTATGAAGTACTTTGGGGATAAAAACCCGAACTTGTTTAACATAAAGTAGAAAGTACCTTGTGTGAATAAACTTGATTGTGTTGGTTTGTGATAGCCTTGTAATACTTTCTTGTTGGTTTGATAAGTAAACATGTTAGGATGCTACGTGTGTTAGTATCTTGTGATGTTTGTGTAAAGGGGTTTCCCTCGATCGCGCTTATGTTGTTTAACGATCAGCCGTTATGTTGGTATTGTACCACTCACCTTGACATGATCCCGGGGGTTAAGTTGCCCTCCGATGCGGGGTATATCTCAAAGCGATGCAGGACCATGATTCGAGAATACCTCATGCGGGTCGAGGACCTATGCGAGCTCAGAGTTCGGGTTAGTGTGCGGCCGCTTGTGGTCACGCGGTCTATGTGGCTACGCGGTGCGAGTCGGGGCGATCTTGCGGGAGTAGCTACCCTCGATGCGAGGAATACCTCATGCGGGCCATTGGAGTGGCCTATGCGGAGCTGCGGGAAGTTCCAGGGCTAGACGCGCACATTAGATACTGCGGGCGAGTGGCCAGCTTTGATCATGTGACGGTCTAGACAGATCTCATGATACAGTTTATGACCTTGTTGGTACTGTGGGTTTTAGTAGTCGGCTATGCGCCGTGACTTACCGTCGTTTTATTATGACACAGTGGGACACCGTGTTCATGTGTGTTCCTTGGTGCTTTTATATCATAGACTGCCGGCAGTGAGGAAGGTATTCCACGGGCATGATTGATGTTGTGGGCGTGAGACCCATAGTTATATTTGAGTGATGACTTTGAGGGCGTGAGTCCCTGACTTGACATGACTGCTTATTTATTGTGAACTGTAGTTTGGTTATCATACATGTCTCCTGTTTTATATAGACTGCTATGATTTCATTTACAGTATTTTCAGTTTCACATACTTGGTACCTGTTATCTTGACCTCGCCCGAAGCTGCGTTCATGCCGCAGGTAGAGGTACACCAGTATTGATCCTCGCTCATAGGGTCACAGTTCAACATTTGGGAAGCTCCGTTTCTCCGGAGGCTTATCTTTGGTATAGTCCCCTGTTGTTGTAGGTGCTTACATTCAGGGGTATGGCGGGGCCCTGTCCCGTCGTTGTTGTCATATCATTCTTAGAGGTCTGTAGTACTGTTGTGGGCAGAGTTGTAATGGGATGTAACTGTTCGGTTTTAAGTATATATATATATGCCGAAAGGCAAGTTTTCTCAGATAAACTGTTTCACATTTCATATTATATCATGTCTTGTTTTATGTTCATTGATTTCTCGATGCGTGTCTACTTGGGTGCCGGTAAGGCACGATCCACGGGCCAGGTTCGGTCGTGACAACCCCTTGCCCAGTTGTTCTCGCAAATACGACCCCCCTCTTTGTAGATATACGCTCCAAGTATTGCTACTATACCACAATACCTTAGCCTAAGACCTGGTAGTATTCCAAGGTTACCACATACAAAAAGCCGAAATACCATTATACTTCCCTTCAGTCACTAAACGAAACCCTAAGGAAAATCTTCACAGTTGGTTGAAGTATTAAGAAGAAGTTTTGTAGAACTTCTAAGGGTTGTTTGGAGCGGGTTGGAGCACCCGGAGCAGGAGCTAAACGTTGCTCAGGATCGACATTAAACTTGGATAATTTTGGGTTTACCGAGGTAAATAATCCTATCCTTCTATTGTAATTGGAAATTACATACTGTAGTTGTATAGAAATGAATATAAGATTCATAGAAGAGAATTGAATCGTAATAGAAGGATATTCAGAATAGACTTGAACCGAATCACATGGAAGAATATTCTACAAGAGTAGTCTAGGCATTGATAGACTTGTATAACCCTTATAGGTTGATTGATCCGCGAGTAGCATGTACTACTTGAAAGGTGGGACGAGGCTAGCGGGTTATAGCCGTGGGCGTTTGCTAATAGTCGATAATCGTCGCGGTATGTGATCCTTCCTATCCTCTTGAGCATGATATTTTAAAAGAATATATATATAGTACGGTAGACGTACGTGTGTTAACTGAACGTAGTTGTATGGCAATGTCTTTTGACTTAAGCCTGAATAATAAGAATCTTGAAGTATTTCAAAAGAATTAAGAAACCTTTTTGAAAGAAGAGTAATACTTGGTTTTAAAAGCTTAAGAGTTATACTAGCTTTATGGGAAGTTAGGTATAACGACTTAAGAGAGATAAAAAGAATGGTTTATTAATTTTAGAAGTTAAGAGACTTGATCTTAAAAGATAAGAGACTTGACTTAAGTAAATTAATATGAGTTTTTGTGTGAAACCTCATTCGTGAGTAATGAGTACTTGGTTTGTAAAAGGAATAATGTTTCTTGATTCGGAAATGAGAATAAGTATCGAACAAACCACAGCAGCGCTAATAAAGGGAAATGTATTGACTACTAAAGTATTATTAAAACCAGTAGAAACCTCCATCTGCATAGAAGCTAAGATGAGACAAAATGATATTACATTTCCTAGATCATGGCTGCTTAAATAAGATTTATTATGAACAAGAATAACCTACTCACATATAAGGCATATGTATCTCAAATTGTTTTAAAGGAGAATTATATCATTAAGTGATTAAAACTATGAACTACGAAACCTTTCGAAAATGAGAAACTTGAGCATTTGAAATTAGGCAAACTTGAACGTTTGGAAAATAATGTTGTTACTTGATTTACAAAGGAAAGTGTTTTGGTTTACTTAAAAGGATAGTCACTCTATTTTTATACTACGGTATTGTGTGACTTTTGTGAAGAAAGCGGATCTTTTAAAAGAGTTAATGTATGAAGTACTTTGGGGATAAAAACCCGAAATTGTTAACATAAAGTAGAAAGTACCTTGTGTGAATAACTTGATTGTGTTGGTTTGTGATAGCCTTGTAATACTTTCTTGTTGATTTGATAAGTAAACATGTTAGGATGCTACGTGTGTTAGTATCCGTGATGTTTGTGTAAAGGGGTTCCCTTGTTGTGCTTATGTTGTTTAACGATAAGTCGTTATGTTATTATATCACATACCCCTCGACTTGTTATACCGGGCTTGCCACCCTTGATGCGGGTCTATATGGCCTATGCGGTCTATGTGACTATGCGAGCAGCGGTATGCTCGAGTTGATCATTCGGTGTATATCCGTCACGAGGGATGCCTATGCGATGCAATGTGACTATGCGGTCTATTGAGACTATGCGGTGCGGGAGTCGTGAGAATGCAGGGTTAGCTACCCCGTCACGAGAATACCTCATGCGGAGTGCAGTGTGACCTATGCGGGCTGCGGAAGTCGAGATTAGGCACGCATAATGATACTATGGGCGATTGGCCTTGCTTCGATCATTCGCGGCCTAGAAAAGACACATTACGCTTTATCTACCTTGCTCTTGTTCATGTTGTGGCACTATGTGCGATTGAACTGTTGTATTTGCAAATGGTTTTAAATACTTTGATTTTACTTCGCGATTTCTGATTTCACATACTTGATACTGTTGTATCGACCTCCTTCGGGCTGCGTTTCATGCGCAGTAGAGGTACACCAGTCGTTGATCCTCGCTCTTAGGGTCACAGTTCAGCTTTTGGGAAGCTCCGTTTCTTCGGAGGCTTATCAGTGGTATAGTCCCCTGTCATTGTAGGTACTTACATTCAGGGGTATGGCGGGGCCCTGTCCCGCCATTGTTGTCATATCATTCTTAAGTGCAGTAACCTTTGTTGTGGGCAGAGTTGTAAAAAGGGATGTAACTGTTCTAGTTGTTATATATATTTATGCCGAAAGGCAAGTTTTCTCAGATGAACTGTTTCATATTTCATTATGTCATGTCTTGTTTTATATTCCGCTGATTACTCTGATGTATGTCTACTTGGGTGCCCGGGTAAGGCACCAGTCACGGGCCCGGGTTCGGGTCGTGACAACAACACAATTCCTTTCCAATTCTTTTTCAATCCAAGTTCTTACGTCTAACATGTTATATAGTCATAAACAACTTTAACAACTATAATTCCTTCTTTATATAACATGTGACGACTTAAACTAACAATCAAATTGAATTGTAATCTCAAAGGCTAAACATGCTAGTTTCGGATTAGGGTTCCAATAGCCAATACACTTATCAAACTTCATAATATATACCTCATGCTTGCTAATATCCATAGCTACAACAACAAGTAATCTTAATTACTAAAACGACAAGATTGTTACCTTTATAAGCCCTTATAAATTCCAAGATTCAAAGTCGCTCCTTAGAAATTCTTAGCTCCTTTCCTTTACGCTCCAATCCGGTATTTGAAGCCTTTAGAAGTTCACAACCAACTTCTCTTCCATTTCCAATCCAAAACTATGAAAACGACTTAGGTTTTCGCCTTGCGACTAACGTGAAAACATCGTTTTTCCGAGATCTTTCTATTGAGATATCCTTACAATACCCTTAGGGACCTTGGGTTAAAGTCTTGTGAATAAATAACCACAAACTAAAAAAAAATTGTGTGGAGAATATCACAAAGCCGAGAGCAACTCTTGCTAGCACAATTGTTCTCTAATTTTTTTTTCTAAGTGTTGAAGACTTGGTCTTGCACTAGTGTGGTATATATAAAATAGTGGAGGGCTTAGATTACAACACTTGTGTGGCTTGGATGGAGGAGATTAAATATTTAGCCAAGTGGACAAGTTGACTTAGTCAATTATCTCAAGCTTGCAAGACTTGATCTTCTACATAGGTCAATGACCATAATACCCTTGGTCAATTTCGTCCAAGATCATGTGGGGTGCCACGTGTCGTCCTCCCATTCGTCCATAAAATTCCGTAAGCCTAGTGGGCCCCACAAAACGTAAAAATTCCTCGGGCGGGCCCCACATGACCAAATCCGTAAAAATAAATTTCCATAATGATAATAAGTTCCATATTCTTCAAATAATGCATTTTGAGAATCCAATTCTCATCAACGAACATTTTTCCTTTCCAGCGTTCGGAAGATTTTCCTCCGGAAAAACAATTCTTCCTTTCGTACCAATTTTCAAGTCTTGCGTTCTCGTGTCTATTCTCTTAAACATGTCCTAGAATTCCGGGGTGTAACATTCTTCCCCCCTTAGAAACATTCGTCCCCGAATGTTCTTAGTCGGTTGTCAAGCTATACAAATTCCGGCACAGTCTCTTTACTATGCCTATCAATCAATACTGCACAAAACCAACGAAGTCACATATGGCCACCATATAACATACGTAAACATATCAATGGAACTTCCATCCGCGGTCCCTTCTCACAAAACTCGAAGGTTACAGTCTTATCAAAAACGGGATCCTTAGAGGTTCCTTTCTTTTTCCCGCATAAAGGGATGGCCCTGTCGTATTCTAAGTCAGGGGACTAACGCTATCTGAATCCTTCAGTCGGACTCCCACAGCTAACTGATGTGTTCCCCCGTGTTACTTCTCTTCTCTGTCTCACTTAGTCACCAAACTAGTTAGGACATAAACTTATAATCTGCCTAGCTTAGTTTACCAACCAGTGTAAACTCTAATACTAGTAGCATCTCAATCACGAGCACCTATAGACAGTGTTACTAAACCTAAGGCGTGTATCATCATAATTAACCTCCACTCATGGCCTAAAAGGAATTTTCTCTACGCACTTTCATTACTCTTAACTATAACCACTATAGTTCTTTTAACCCTTGTTCCTTCCTTTCTTACTTGTCATACTTTCTCGTACTTCCAAACTTATTTAGTACACGTACAAAATTTCAAATATTGTTTCTGTTCTCTAATACTTGGAGTTACTATCCCAACTTGGCCATTATGCCACTGGCATTTCCGTTAAGGCCCTTCTCGGCCCTCACGGCCTGATTCCGGTGGAACGCGTCCACGAATTCGTACAACGATTAACTCGACTTGGGCCTTGCATCCTCGAGACCCTATCACATAGCGGGACCATATCCAATTGACATCATCCCATTCCATACTACCGGTTGACCCGAAATGAGTCCATAACCCGACCCATCATCACACTTAACTTCTCATTCTTAGTCTGAAATAAATTTCTCTTATCTCAAGGTACTTCTCACCCTATCCTCCCATTCACTAGAGGTTCGTCACATAGGCCGAAGTATCTCTACTGTACATCCTTCCCTATCGGTCTTTACACTGTTACGGGGTAATTACAACTTGTGAACCCTACACAACTATAGTCTCAGTTCACTTTATCATTCTTGTCAACATTCTTCACTTTTCACTTTACTAATCAAAGTATCTTTACTTCTGGGGGTGCTATAAATTACAACTACTAGCAACAAGGGAAAACATATACGCTAGGGCAAAATTTGAATCTATCAATGCACGTATGATTCAAAAGAATCGAAATATACCTGTAACCCCATGCGATGTTGCCTCTTGATCCTGCCCAGTAGCCACGTAAATCCATGCGGTTCGAAGGACCGCCAGAACTATAAACTCCACCCTGACCTCTGCGGTGGATCGACATGAACACCCGCCTTGCAGGTGGTGTGTGGGGAAAGGAACTAACTACGGCCTCATAAGTGAGCCACCTCACGGTGCTCTTTCTAAAAGGACATACCCTCGTGATATGGCGGACGGCCACAATAAAAACAAACACCTGTGCCATAACGACATTTCCCCATATGACGCTTACTACATCGGAAACACTGAGGAATAGGTGGCCTCGACTGAGAAAATCCTCTGCTCTTCTGAGAACCTCGACCCCTGGAACTTGGACCGGCTCCTAAATACCTTGTGGGGTCCAATCTCCCACCTGTGAGCTGCGGGGGTAGGTACTGGGTAGGCTGGGATGAATGTCTCACTCGCTGCAGAGGATGCTCGTCCAAAAACTCACCGGGATAACCAACCGGTCTAGCCCTCTTACGCTGATTTCCGTGTTGGCCCTCTACCCTCTGTACACCTATCTGTACTGGCCGAATAACCTCCTGCTGATGAAACTGTAGCACCGCTATCTTGGTCAATAACATAACTGCTTCTCTTATGACCCTATAGTCTTCCCCTAACTGAGAAACTGGAGGCTCTGGTGTTGGGGCCTCAAAACCTGGCGCAGAAGAACTCGCCGACTGCGGCACAACATCCGGTATACCATGGGCATGAGCCCTATCAACTCTCTTGGTCTGACTGGTAGCTCCATCTACTGTTTTGCCCTTCTGGGCGACTGTTGCCTTCCTTGGAGGCATAGCTGTAACACAATAATACGCCAGAGAGGAATTATCTTATTAACATAGCTCTATGGCACAATCTCAGAGTGAGAAGAATAGAAACCAACTCCTAAATGTCATGTAGCCTCCTGTTTATGGGTGTGGCACGCAACACACCGATAATCAAGACTCTACTAGACACGGTCTGTAAACATTCCGAGGACCGATCGCTCGATACCACTGTCACGCCCAACCTCAAGCTCGGATCGTGCCCTACCTGGGCACCCTTCTGCCTAACTGACACAAGTAAACTGCGGAACTAAATAACACCTCATTTAAAAAAAAAAAAACAACGAACATGCAAGGGCAAAGCCGATAAGGCTGCCACATAATATACATAATATAAGGTATTACACTGTACATGATTCCAATCCCACATATGAATACAGACCTCTAAAAGTTTTACTGAACTATGATGGCACAAGGCCCCGCCATACCCATAATCAGATAAAAGTCAGATCAAGGATCTATACCAAAATGATAAACTCTCAATGTATGGAGCTATCCAAAACTCAAGCGGTCCTACAATCGCAGATCATAAAATCGTGTACCTAAACTCATGCAGATTTAACGCACTTCAAGGAGGTCAATACGAAGAATGTACCAAGTATGTGAAACGAAGAATATTGTAACGAAATCATAATAATATACAAACAGGAGACATGTATGATAGCCAAACTACAGTACACAATACATAAGCAGTCATATCAAGTCAGGGACGCATGCCCTCAAAGTCATTACTCAACTATAACCATGGGTTTCACGCCCATAATATCAATCATGCCCGTGGAATCTTTCCTCACTGCCGGCAGTCCATGATATAATATAACATCAATAAGCACACTAAACCTTGCAATCATGAGAGTAATGCAATCCTTTTTATCTTTTAAGTTATGCTTATAACAATGAGACCAATTGTTCCACTTTAAGTCATAAACACACTGCACCCTTTCATTAATGAAATCACTACCGTTTCAAAACATGAAGGCCATGCCAGTGCCAGGGTCAACCACCCTCTATGTTATAATGCAACCTATCATGGGACTATTTCACCCGCAAGGGACTATTTCACCCGCTTAGGTCATGTTGACCCGCAATGAGTCATCGGTACACGATACTCGCATCACGGATAACTAATTCATGGCTTATATATATCCCGAGAATTTAACCCGCCTGAGTCAGATACCGACCCTACGTGAGTGTGTACCACTCACCACCATGGGGAGCTACTCCATGATATCCTTGAAACAAGTTGCCGGCCCTTTATGGAGGGACGCAGAGATGTGGAAATATGACACTTGCACGAATGTCTATATGAGCAACCCATATGCAAGAAAACCATTCTTGACCTTTATTTATAAAATGAATAACCATCATTTTAGCAAACCAAGACAACACCGTGCCTTTCCTTTTTACATAAACCAAGACAATTACCATGCCTTCTTTTTACATATACCAAGACAATTACCATGCCTTCTTTTTACATATACCAAGACAATTACCGTGCCTTTCCTTTTTACATATACCAAGAGAAAATTCTTATTTAAGCAAGCCAAAGTACTATCAAGGCACAAATAGAATAATTCTCATTTAACAAACCAAAGTACTATCAAGGCACAAATAGAATAATTCTCATTTAACAAGCCAAAGTACTATCAAGGCACAAATAGAATAATTCTCATTTAACAAGTCAAAGTACTATCAAGGCACAAATAGAATAATTCTCATTTAACAAATCCAAAGTACTACGTACGTCCATTCTTTTCAAAAGACTCCTTTTTATATAACTGTTACACCCCGGAATTCCAGGATATGTGTTATACTCCGTATTTCCAGAGTATGTACGTAAGGGAATACGTACGAAAAGTTTGGCCTTAAAGTTAGGCTTGGACGTTTTTTGGGCACAACTCACACAACGAATAGTTTTCCGACGAAACGTTTCCACAGCTTTCGTAGGGAAAATTCCGGCTATGCCATTTCTAATTTTTGCGGATTTTTCCGAGAGACGAAACATTTTGGACCAACGGGAGGGCGACACTTGGCACCCTCCAATTGGTGGACTTGAATCGTCCATTGGACGAATTGGAGAAGCTTGGCACGTTTTTTGTGCCTTGTGCACAAGTCAAGGAGTTGGTAGGATATTTGTGTGGAGTAAATCTTCACCCTACACTTGCCTTGCACTTGTCTTAATCTTGGCCATTGGTTGGCCACTTCTTGACCTATAAATACCCCCCTTAAGATGAAGAATTCTTCATCCACAAATTTTTCCAAGTCTTGAAAATCCTCTCCTCTCCCTTGAGCCTTGTTCGTCCAAACACCTCCCCCCCCCCCTTTTGAGTGAGTTTGGCCGAGGGCCTACCCCCCTAGCCTAGCCAAAATCTACCCCCCTCCCTTGGTAGAAAAGTTGCCTTCTAAGTATTGTTATAATGCCCAAAATACCCTAGCCCAAATCCCTTAGTACTTAGTAGAAGTTGTGAAGAACTTCTAAGGTTTCTCGAGCTATCTGAGCGCATAACTTAGGAGCTAAGCCTTGCTCCTGATCGACTTTTATCTAGGATATTATTGGGCTTACCGAGGTAAATAATCCTAACCTCTTTGTATTAGAGAATGCATACCGTAGAAGTATAAGAATAAGTATTAAATACTTAGAAGAATATTACGAATAGAATTGAACCGTCATCACAAGTAGGCGGTTTAAAAGAAGAATAATTGAATCAGACTCACATAGGACTGTTTTTACAGTAGACTTATATAGCTCACCGGGTAGGGTTGTGCTGCCCGACTTTCCGTAGAATTGTGAACCCTCTGTTTAGAATGACCTTCAGAGTAGTCTAGACTTTGATAGATGTCTGTGACTATTATAGGCTGAATTCTCTGCGCGCGACATATTCAACTTGGCAGGAGGTTTTCGCCGAGAAGGTATGTGATTCTTCCTAAGCATGATATTTTAACATATATATAGTACGGTAGACGTACATGTGTTAACTGAATAATAACTACGGCAATGTCGTTTGACTTAAGCCTGAATAATAACTACGGCAATGTCTTTTGACTTAAGCCTGAATAATAAAGAATCCTGATGCATTTCAAAAGAACTACTGAATCATTTTTTTAACAGAAGATAAATATTTGGTTTTTAAAACAAAAGCTTAAGAGTTATACTAGCTTTATGGGAAGTTAGGTATAACAACTTAAGAAAGATAAAAAGGAACTGTTTACTTGTTTGTTATAAAAGCCTTGTATTGATTTCTGTTAAGTGTAGTAAGATTTGTTTGATAAGTAGACATATTATGATGCTACCTGTGTTAGTGTCTTGAAATGCCGTAAGTGGTCATTCTCACTGGCTTACGTTGCTAACCTAAGTCTGTTGTCTCGTTATTGTATCACCTACCCTCGATCGTTATACCGAGGGCTTGCCCACGACGCGGTCTATACGGCCCATGCGGTCTGTGAGACTATGCGAGCAGCGGTATGCTCCGTGATTGATCATTCCGAGTGTTTAGCCCGACGCGGGATTCCCTATGCGGTCTGCTGAGGCTACGCGTCTTTTGAGGCTATGCGGCCGCGGAGCCTAGGCGGATCCGGGGTTGCTGCCCCGATGCGAGGAATACCTCACGCGGTCCGTGTGTGACCTATTCGATCCGCGGAAGTCGGGACTAGGCACGCAGAATGATACTATGGGCGATTGGCCTTGCTTCGATCATTCGCGCCTAGAATAGACTGCTACGCTTTTCCTATTATCGTTGTTGTTTGATGTGGCACTATGTGCAATTGAACCGATTGTATTTGTGAAAAGGTTTTAAATACTTTGATTTCATTTCGCTTTATAGTTTCACATACTTGGTACTGTTGATCGACCTCCTTCGGGCCGCGTTCATGTCGCAGTAAAGGCAAGAGTGCTAGATCCGCATCCTTAGGATCCTTTGCGTTGGTGTCGAGCTCCATCTTCTCCGAGGCTCTACTTGGGTATGATCTCCCGTTGTAGATAGTTTTGTACAATCGAGGTATGGCGGGCCCCGTCCCGCCATAGTTGTATATTTTCCTTAGAGGTGCAGAGCCATGTTGCAGCTGATGTAATCTTGAACCATGTTTTTATATATATAGATGCCGAAAGGCGACGTTTTCACATAACTGGTCTTATTTTACAAACTGTTTCATGTCTTGTTTTATATTCCATTACTCGATGTATGACTACTTGGGTGCCGGTAAGGCACGATCCACGCCCCGAATGGGTCGTGACAAAAGTGGTATCGAGCGATTAATCCTCTGAAAGTGTCTACAGCATCGTATCTAGTAGTCTTGATTATCGGTGTTGTGCACCACACCAATAATCGTGAGGCTATAAGATATTTAGGATTGGTTTCATTCTTCTCATTCCGAGATCGTGCTTTAGAGTCGTGTTATAGGTTAGACCCTCTAACGTATTCCTTTCTCAGAATGATTATGCCTCCACGTAAGGCAACCCGGCACGTATGGCAAGGCAGCCGAGGAGCCGCTAGCGTGACACCCGTAGTCACGAGGGCTCGTGCCCGCCTATACCGTAGACGGCGAGTTCTATGACGCCGCCGCCCCAAAGAGACCACAGCACCCACACCTCCGCCCCACACCGCGGAGGAGTTAGGTACAAGGAGATGGCCCGGCTTTTGGCTAGAGTGTGGCGAATACGAGGATAGGCCGACGCGGCAGTCAGCCTCCAGCCCCAGCCGCACTGGTGCACCCGAGGCGAATAGTTTGAGACTACGGATTTCTTAGTTGTAGCCCGCCGTAGTTTTACGGGTCGAGGCCTGAGGATGATCCGCAGGAGTTCATCCGTCAGTTACAGAGGATCATGCGGGTGATCAAGGCTTCCGAGACCGAGTCCGTGACATTCGGTTCGCATCGGCTGCGTGATACCGCAGTCGATTGGTTTGATCTCATGAGCTTTCCCGGGAGAGCATGCACTCCAAAGCAGATGGGATGAGTTTTCGAGGCTTTTCTCACACACTTCGCCTCCGCAGATGGCGAGGGCACGAGCCGATAGATTCTTGTTCCGAGACAGGAGGACGCATGTGAGGAGTACAATGTCGAGTTTGATTCTTTGGCTCGATATGTCCCTCGCACCGTAGCGATATGGAGGACCGTGCATCGCTATGTCATCGACTAGATGATTACATGGCCGAAGTCTTGTGCGTGTGTCCCTTCACCGTAATGGACATTACCCGTATGCAGCTCATGCACTAGGATGCGAGGAGCGTAGAGACCGCCGGTAAGCGATATCAGCAGGTTAAGGCGCCAAGACGGCCGGTTCTTTTGGTGGTTCTCGTGGTGGCGATCGCCAGAAGTCCAGATTTGCACCACACCGCAGGCGCCCTACATCATCTTCGATCAGCCAGAGCGCCGGGGCGTGTGGCCCTGTGACTTGATTTCCGGGTAGCGAGGTGCTAACCGCTCGAGGTCCGCCGCAGCCCGTTGTGGTAGATACCATTCGGGAGCAGACCGAGCTTGCTATACGTGTGGCCGCAGGTCATTTCGCGAGAGTTTGTCCGACCGGGCGGCGCCGTGGTAGGGCCCCTTCGTGGTCTGTCGCTTCTTCATCCTCGACAGCTACTCGCCCGAGGCAAGGTACTCGGACCAGCCGGGTCGCGCAGAGGTCGTGGGCGCGGTCCAGATTCTAGCGGTCCTCGAACCGCATTTATGCTTTGTCCACCGACAGATCGTGAGGCCTCACCGATGTCGCCACGTACCTTATCGGTTCGGGTTTGATGTGTATGCTTTGATAGATCCGGTTCTACTGGCCCCATATATCTCCCTTGTTGCTAGTAGGATAGGGATAGAGCCCGAGTCCATAGACCCTTTTCGAGGTAGCTACGCCAGATGGTGATTCGGGTAGCTCGGCGTATATAGAGCTTGTCCTGTGACCATTTACGCCGTCGGACCTCAGCCGACTTGAGAGTTGGAGATGATTGACTTCGACGTGATCATGGGGATGGATTAGCTAGCTTCGCTACGCCAATGTAGACCGCAGAGAGAGAGTGGTACGGTTCCAGCTCGAGGAGCCATTGTTGAGTGGGAGGAGCACGGTATCGACGCTGAGGGCAGGTTTATTTCCTACCTCAAGGCTAGGAAGATGGTGCGAAGGGTATATCTACCATCTCGTTCGTGTTTGATAATCAAGCCGGTACCAGATTTTCGGGCCGAGTGGTCGAGAATTCCCGACGTGTTTCCGCACGACCTCCCGTATCCTCCCGAGAGGAGATCGAGTTTTGTATAGATGTGTTGCGGACACTCGGCCTATTTCCATTCCGCCATACGTAATGACACCGCCGAGTTGGAGAGTCAAGGACCACCGAGGGATTTCTTGGAGAAGGGTTTTATCGCACCTAGTGTTTCTCCCGGGGCGCCGTATTGTTCGTGAAGAAGAGGACGACGCCTTTGCGCATGTGTTGACTACAGCACGGTGAACAAGGTAACCATTAAGAACGTATACCCCTTCCTGTGATTGATGATTTGTTCGACGGTTCCGCAGGCGAGATGTTTCTCCAAGATTGATCTGCGATCGGGCTATCATCGTTCGTGTCGAGAGGTGGATGTCCCTAGATCGCATTCCGACCCGACGCATTATGAGTTCGTGGTCATGTCTTTGGTTGACCAATGCTCGCCAGATTCATGGATTTGATGAACCGAGTGTTCAAACCATTTTTGGACACGCTTGTGATAGTGTTCATTGATGATATCTTGGTTTATTCTCGCCAGAGCGTGAGCACGCGAGCATTTGGCGACGGTGGCCGATAGCTTCTCCAGACTGCAGCAGTACGCCAAGTTTTCCAAATGTGAGTTTTGGTTGACTTCGATGGCGTTTCTTGGGCATATTGTCGGGCTGATGGCATTCGAGTGGATACGCCAAGATCGAGGCGCAGACTGCCTGCACCTACTACTCCGGCTGCAGGTTCGCAGCTTACGCCTTGCGCAGATATTATCTACGGTTCGTAGAAGTTTGCTTCTATCTCTCGCACTTTGACTAGGCCGACTCGTGGCGCCAAGTTTCATGGGATCGATGTCAGGAGCGTGGTTTCCAGATTCTTGAAAGAGAGACCGACGACCGCCCCGCTTCTTACTCTTCCGCAGGGTCCGGATGGTTATGTCGTATTGTGATGCGTCGTGCATCGGGTTGGGATGTGTTGATGCAAAGATGGCAGGTTATAGCATATGCATCCCGACACCAAGAAACACGAGGAACTACCCCACCCATGATTTAGAGTCATACCGTGATTCACGCTTTGAAGATCCGAGGCACTATTTGTATGGGGTTCACGTGGATATTTATACGCACCACAAGAGCCTCCAAAGATATCTTCACCGGAGGAGCCGAACTTACGGCGAGACGGTGGTTAGAGTTGCTTAAGGATTACGATGTTGATATCCCGCACCACCCGGGAAGGCCAATGTTGTGGCGTATGCCTTAGTCGTAGGTCGGGGAGCCTATCAGATGTGCAACTAGAGAGAAGGGACATGGTTCGTGATTTGCACCAGTTAGCGAGCCTTGGTGTCCGTTTGATTGATTCTGATAGCAGTGGGGTTAGAGTTCGTGAGGTTGCCGAGTCTTCCATCGTCGAGGAGGTGAAGAGGCAACAGCCGAGGATCCGGCTTTGATTCGATATCGTGATACGACTCTTCGTGAGGGCAAGCGGTCATTTTGAGGTAGCACCACGGGTGCTAAGGTTTGAGGGCGTGTGTGTCCCGGATGTTTCGTGACTTCGCAGAGTTCTGGGAAGCACACGCTGCGTTACTCTATCCATCCGTGGTCGACCAAGATGTACCACGACCTTAGATCCGTGTATTGGTGGGATGGCTTAAAGAGGACGCGTTGCGAGTTCGTAGCTCGCCCCGTGTTGTCGCGAGCGAAGGTAGAGCACCGCAGGCCCGTGGTTTGTTACAGGCGATAGAGATCCCGACCTGGAAGTGGGAGGTAATCAACATAGACTTCATCACAGGATTACCTCGCACTCAGAGGAGACATGATTCTATATGGCTTATCGTCGACAGTCGAAATCAGCCCACTTTCTTCCCGTCAGACGACTTTTTCACCGAGGATTATGCCGACTTTACATCCGAGAGATCGCCGATCGCATGGAGTCCCTACTTCGATCATATCGCATGCAGGAGCCCGGTTACGGCTAACTTCGGAGGTCCTTCCAGAGGTTTAGGGACGCAGTGAGCACGAGTAATCGCATTTCATCCACGCAGCACGGGCAGCAGAGCGCACTATCCAGACTCTTGAGGATATGCTGCGAGCCTGTGTTATTGACTTCAGTGGTAGTTGGGAGGATCATTTTCCTCTAGTTGAGTTCGCGTACAATAATAGCTACCACTCCAGTATTCAGATGGCGCCTTATGAGGCCTTGTATGGGAGGAAGTGCAGGTCGCCTATAGGTTGGTTCGATGTGGCGAGGTGCACTGGTAGGACCAGATTTGGTGCAAAGCAGCTGGATAAGGTAAAGCTTATCCGAGGCGCCTATATCGACACTCGTAGTCGATGTAAGTCGATGCAGATCATCGTCGCCGCATCTTGAGTTCGAGGTTCATGATTGGGTTTTCCTAAAGGTGCCACCCATGGCGGTGTAATGAGATTCGGAAGAAGGAAACTCACCAAGGTACATCGGGCCGTTCAGATTGTCCGCAGGTAGGCAAGGTTGCCTATGAGTTGGATCTGCCGTCCGATCTGGAGGCGGTGCATCCGGTTTTTCACGTATCTATCGCCGAGGAGATGTATCGGGATCCATCTAGGTGCATCCGATTGACGATGTCCAGTGACCGGGGTTATCGTATGAGAGATTCCCATGCGATAATCGATCGTCCGTTAGGCGTCTGCGGACGAAGGACGTGGCTTCCGTCAAAGTCTTGTGGCGGAACGAGCTCAGGGAGGAGATGACGTGGGAAGCCGAGGAGGAAATGAGGCAGAAGTATCCTCACCTATTCCCCACACCTCCAGGTAATTCACTTTCCTACTTGTAAATTTTTGTTATCGTTTTTGCCTAAGTGTTGTTTTGTGGCCGTGTGTGGCTTTTGCAAACCGCTTAAGTTATGAAGAACCTTATCGTTATCCGTCTTGGGAAGGAACATTCGGACGAATGTTTCTAAGCGAGGAGAATGTTATACTCCGTATTTCCAGAGTATGTACGTAAGGGAATACGTACGAAAAGTTTGGCCTTAAAGTTAGGCTTGGACGTTTTTTGGGCACAACTCACACAACGAATAGTTTTCCGACGAAACGTTTCCACAGCTTTCGTAGGGAAAATTCCGGCTATGCCATTTCTAATTTTTGCGGATTTTTCCGAGAGACGAAATTTTGGACCAACGGGAGGGCGACACTTGGCACCCTCCAATTGGTGGACTTGAATCGTCCATTGGACGAATTGGAGAAGCTTGGCACGTTTTTTGTGCCTTGTGCACAAGTCAAGGAGTTGGTAGGATATTTGTGTGGAGTAAATCTTCACCCTACACTTGCCTTGCACTTGTCTTAATCTTGGCCATTGGTTGGCCACTTCTTGACCTATAAATACCCCCCTTAAGATGAAGAATTCTTCATCCACAAATTTTCCAAGTCTTGAAAATCCTCTCCTCTCCTCGAGCCTTGTTCGCCCAAACACCTCCCTTTGAGTGAGTTTGGCCGAGGCCTACCCCTAGCCTAGCCAAAATCTACCCCCCTCCCTTGGTAGAAAGTTGCCTTCTAAGTATTGTTATAATGCCCAAAATACCCTAGCCCAAATCCCTTAGTACTTAGTAGAAGTTGTGAAGAACTTCTAAGGTTTCCTTGGAGCTATCGGAGCGTACAACTTAGGAGCTAAGCCTTGCTCCGGATCGACTTTTATCTAGGATATTATTGGGCTTACCGAGGTAAATAATCCTAACCCTCTTTTGTATTAGAGAATGCATACTGTAGAAATATAAGAATAAGTATTAAATACTTAGAAGAATATTACGTAGAATTGAACCGCTATCACAGTAGAAGGGTTTAAAAGAAGAATAATTGAATCAGCACATAGGACTGCTTTTACATGAGACTTATATAGCTCACCTGGTAGGTTGTCTGCCCGACTTTCCGTAGAATTGTGAACCCTCTCGCTTAGAATGACCTTGAGTAGTCTAGACTTTGATAGATGTCTGTGACTATTATAGCTGAATTCTCTGCGACATATTCAACTTGGCGGGAGGTTTTCACGAGAAGGTATGTGATTCTTCCTAAGCATGATATTTTAACATATATATAGTACGGTGACGCGTACGTGTTAACTGAATAATAACTACGGCAATGTCGTTTGACTTAAGCCTGAATAATAACTACGGCAATGTCTTTTGACTTAAGCCTGAATAATAAAGAATCCTGATGCATTTCAAAAGAACTACTGAATCATTTTTTTAACAGAAGATAAATATTTGGTTTTTAAAACAAAAGCTTAAGAGTTATACTAGCTTTATGGGAAGTTAGGTATAACAACTTAAGAAAGATAAAAAGGAACTGTTTACTTGTTTGTTATAAAAGCCTTGTATTGATTTCTGTTAAGTGTAGTAAGATTTGTTTGATAAGTAGACATATTATGATGCTACCTGTGTTAGTGTCTTGAAATGCTGTGTAAGGGGGTCATTCTTGCTGTGCTTACGTTGCTAACCGGTAAGTCCGTTGTACTGTTATTGTATCACCTACCCCCTTGACTGTTATACCGAGGGCTTGCCCCCCCTGATGCGGGTCTATACGGCCTATGCGGTCTGTGAGACTATGTGGAGCAGCGGTATGCTCCAGGATTGATCATTCTGAGTGTTTAGCCTGATGCAGGGGATTCCCTATGCGGTCTGTTGAGGCTATGCGGTCTTTTGAGGCTATGCGGGCTGCGGGAGCCTAGGCGGATGCCGGGGGTTGGCTGCCCCCGATGCGAGGAATACCTCATGCGAGTGCGTGTGACCTATGCGATCGCGGAAGTCCGTGACTAGGCACGCAGAATGATACTATGGGCGATTGGCCTTGCTTCGATCATTCGCGCCTAGAATAGACTGCTCTGATTTTCCTATTACTGTTGTTGTTTGTGATGTGGCACTATATGCAATTGAACTGATTGTATTTGTGAAAAGGTTTTAAATACTTTGATTTCATTTCAGTTCTTTATAGTTTCACATACTTGGTACCTGTTGTACTGACCTCCTTCGGGGGGCTGCGTTCATGCCGCAGGTAAAGGCAAGCAGGTGCTAGATCCGCATCCTTAGGATCCTTTGCGTTGGTGTCAGGAGCTCCATCTTCTCCGGAGGCTCTACTTTTGGGTATGATCTCCCTGTTGTAGATAGTTTTGTACAGTCAGGGTATGGCGGGGCCCTGTCCCGCCATAGTTGTATATTTTCCTTAGAGGTCTGTAGCCATGTTGTACAGTTTCGGATGTAACTGCTGAACCATGTTTTTATATATATATGCCGAAAGGCGACGTTTTCTCACATAACTGTGTCTTATTTTACAAACTGTTTCATGTCTTGTTTTATATTCCGCTGATTACTCTGATGTATGACTACTTGGGTGCCCCGGTAAGGCACCAGTCACGGGCCCCGGAATGGGTCGTGACAATATGTTTATAAGAACGTACGTAAGAACTCAAAAATGTTAAGATTTGAAACGAGTAAAAATTTATCGGAATTTTGGAATTTGTCGGAAAATGAAATATTGCGACGAATGAGAGGGCGACACGTGTCACCCCCCCTTAGTGGTCGAAAATGGCATGGATAAAATGGTCATTTGACCATAGTTTAAATGACCAAGTCTTGCAAAGACAAAGAGCTTGACATTGTTGACTTGTCAAAGGGCCACTTGGGCTAGATCCATGTGAAACTCATCCAAGCCACACAATTGTACTAATCTTGACCCTCCATTATGTTATATATGTACACAAGTAGTGCAAGACTTTGTCATTTTCAACACTTAGAAAAAATTTGAATCTTGTTCTTGCTCACTTGTGAAGCTCACGGCAAAGGGGACTTTTCCAAGAGGAAAATTTTCAATTGTTGTCCAATAATCTCCCCACTTTAAACCAAGGTACCTAAGGGTATTGTAAGTGTATCTCAATAGAAATATCCCGGAAAAATGGTGTTTTCGTATTAGTCGCAAGGCGAAAACCTAAGGAGTTATTCAACTTTGAAGTTGGAACTTGAAGAGGAGTTCTTCATAAGCTTCTAAGGGTTGCTTGGAGTGGATTGGAACGTCGAAAGGAGGAGCTAAAGTTGCTAAGGATCGACTTGTAATCTTGGATCATATTTGGGCTAAATGAGGTATAATCTTCGTCTTACTTTTGTAATTGAAGATTCCATGTTATTATAAGTTAGAAATGATCATGTGATATGTGTTATGAAGATTGATAAGTGTTATGGAAATTTGGAAGCTCAAATCCGAAAATGACATGTTAAGCCATTTGAAATTGAAATAGAATTTGGTCGATAATTAGAATCGTCGCATGTTTACCTACTTGAGGATTGTAGTAGTTATAATCAATTGTGGCTAGATAACATGTTATATTAAACCACTTGGATTGAAAAGGGATTGGAAATGAATTTGTATTGTTGTCCCTATTTTGCCGAATGGACATTATATGTTGGACTAGTTTGATATTTATTGTGGGGTGGAATTTTACATGTCTTGATTAAGCGTGTAATCCCCTATTGTTAACTACTTTGTTGAGCCTTAAATGTGGCATGTTTGGTTATTGAATTCGTCCTTGAAAAAGGTGGCAAAGTATGTAGAAACAAAGGAAGTGTTGTCCGATTTTCCGTAGAATTTAGTGACTTTGCACTTGGAATATTCTACGTTTGAAGTAAGAAGTTAATAGACGTACTATGGTCATTATAGGTTGACATACTACGTACGGCGTATTGGACTTAGCAAGTGGATTAAACCGAAGAGGTATGTGGAACTTTCTTATCTCTTGAGCATGAATAAGTTGTAAATGTATAGTACGGTAGACGTACGAGTTTTTGACAAATCTAGTCCATTTGATATCCTTGGTTTATCTTAAGAATGTTCAAGTTGGTTGAGTTAGGGAATCAACTCACTTGTTTAAATATTAAGGATATCTTGGTTTTTAAAAGTTAAGAGACTTTAAGTATGTTGAAAGTATTGTTGATACTTGTTTTGTTGGAAAGTTTAAGTCTCTTGGTTATAAAGAAGAACGTAAGTTTCTAAAGTATAAAGCTAGTATAACGGCTTTATGGGAAGTTGGTTATAATAGCTTTATGGAAAGTTAAAAAGAGTGGGTTACTCTAATTAATATAAGTATGATAAATGACTTGAATTAATGAAAGGCAAATTGATTTAAAGGCATCAATTGCTTAAAGTTTTAAAAGAAAGAAGTCACTTGATTTAGAAGCCTATAAATGTATTTCTAAAAAGTATCAGGATCGCCACGACCCGAACCGGGCGGATCGTGCCTTACCCGGGCACCCAAGTAGACATACATCAGAGTAATCAGCGGAATATAAAAACACAACATGAAACAATGTAAAAGAGACATAGTTTATCTGAGGAAAAGTTGCCTTTCGGCATAATATATATAAATACCCAAAGTGAACAGTTACATCCCAACTTTACAACGGACTACGCACTTAAGGAAGTAAAACAACTATGGCGGGACAGGGCCCCACCATACCCTGAATGAACATAAATATCTACAATCATCAGGGACTATACCAAAGATAAGCCTCCGGAGAAACGGAGCTTCCCAAAACGCTGAACTGTGATCCTAAGAGCGGGGATCAACAACTGGTGTACCTCTACCTGCGGCATGAACGCAGCCTCGGGCGAGGTCGATAACAAAAATTTAGTATGTGAAATCAAAATATCAGAAATGAAATCATAATAGTCTATATAAAGCAGGAGACATGTATGATAACCAAACTACAGTTCACAATGAATAAGCAGTCATGTCAAGTCAGGGACTCACGCCCTCAAAGTCATCACTCAATATAAATATGGGTCTCACGCCCACAACATCAATCATGCCCGTGGAATACCTTCCTCACTGCCGGCAGTCTATGATATAAAAGCACCAAGGAATACACATGAACACCAGGTCCCACCTGTGTCATAATAAAACCGTACGGGGTAAGTACGAAGGCATAGCCGACTACTAACACCCACAGTACCAACAAGGTCATAAACTGTATCATGAGGTCTGTCTAGACCGCCACATGATCGAAGCTGGCCACTCGCCCGCAGTATCAAATGTGCGCGTCTAGTCCTGGAACTTCCCGCAGCTCCGCATAGGCCACTCACATAGGCCCACATGAGGTATTCCCCGCATCGAGGGTAGTTACTCCCCGGCAACGTCCTGGACTCGCAGTCCGCATGGCCACATAGACCGCATGACCACAAAGGCCGCACACTAACCTGGAACTCTCGTAGCTCCGCATAGGTCCCCTGGACCCGCATGAGGTAGTCTCGAATCATGGTCCCAGACCGCCTGAGCTATACCCCGCATCGGAGGGCAGCTTAACCCCCGGTATCATGTCAAGAGGTGAGTGATATAATACTAACATAACAGCTTATCGTTAAACAACATAAGCACAACAAGGGAAACCCCTTTACACAAACATCACAAGACACTAACACACGTAGCATCCTAACATGTTCACTTATCAAATCGACAAGAAAGTATTACAAGGCTATCACAAACTGTTACACCCCGTAAGTCCAGGACATGTATAAGAGAATGTACGAAAGGAATCAAGACTTGGAAATTAGTACGAAAGGAAGAATTGTTTTTCCGACGGAAAATGTTCCGAACGTCGGAAAGGATAAATGTTCGTTATTGAGAATTGGATTCTCAAAATGTATTATTTGAAGAATATGGAACTTATTAATATTATGGAAATCTATTTTTCAAGGATTTGGTCACGTGGGGCCCACCCGAGAAATTTTACGTTTTGTGGGGCCCACGAGAGTTACGAAATTTTTATGGACGAATGAGAAGGCGACACGTGGCACCTCCCCCACATGGATTGGTCGAATTTATGTAAGGGCATAATGGTCATTGACCAAGGTGAAAGATTAGTCTTGCTAGAGCTTGACAAAGTTGACCAAGTCAAGAGCCATTTGGCTTGATCTCTTCCCTCCATTTTTAACAAGTGTTATTATCCAAGCCCTCCATTGTGTTATAAGTATACTACTAGTAGCAAGACTTGAGCATTCTATACTTAGAAAAATTTTCAAGAAACTTTGAGCTTAGCCAACATAGCTCTCGGCTTTGTCTCAAATCCCACAAGAAAATTTTGCAATTTTGATCCAATAGCCACAAGACTTTAACCCAATGTCCCTTAGGGTATTGTAAGGATATCTCAATAGAAGATTTCGGAAAAAACGTATTTTTACGTTAGGCGCAAGGCGGAAACTAAGTGAGTTCTTCAACTTTGAAGATGGAGCTTGAAGATGGGTTCTTCATAGGCCTCTAAGGAATGCTTGGAGCGGATTGGAACTTATGGAAAGGAGCTAAGAATTTCTAAGGCGCGACTTTGGATCTTGGAAATTTTAAGGGCTTGGAAAGGTATAATTTTGTCGTTTTAGTAGTTAAGACTTACTTATTGTTGTAGCTATGGATTTTAGCAAGCATGTGTTATATATTATGAAGTTTGATAATTATATTGACTATTGGAACCCTAATCCGAAATCTAGCATGTTTAGCTTTAAGATTGGAATTCAAGTTGATTATTAGTTTAAGTCGTCGCATGTTGATTAATGAAGGAAATTGTAGTTGTTGAAGTTGTTTATGACTAAATAACATGTTGACCTAAGAACTTGAAATTGGAAAAGGATTGGAAAAGACGTAGTGTTATTGGTTATATGTTGGCCGAGAATGGCTAGTGAAGTATTATACTATTTGGTATGAATTGTGGGGCGGAATTTTACACGTATTGTAAGGCGTGTAATCCCCTTTGTTTGGTTGTTGTTTGGAGCCTTAAATGTGGTGTGTTGGTTATTGTATTCGACCTTGAAAAAGGTGGCAAGTAAGTAGAAACAAAGGAGGTGCTGCCCGATTTTCCGTAGAATTAGAGACCGTATACTTAGTATTATTCTACGTAGAGACTAGAAGTTGATAGTCTTGTTGTGACCATTATAGGTTGACACTTCTACGCACGCGCGATTCGGCTTAGCTTGTGGATATTAGCCGAAAAGGTATGTGAACTATCTCCTCTTCTAGCATGATTCCTTAGAATAAAGAAAGTAAGTTTTACTCCTTGAATGATCCATTCCTTGCTTGTATTTGGATTGCCTAAAATAGAATTTGTTCTATGTACTTCCTTGAGTGTACTTTGATGTTTAAATTGTAAGTAGTATAATCCATTTCCTTAGGGAAGTTTGGATTCTTAAAAGTGAAGGTATTTTTCTTAAAGTACATAGAGACTTGAAAAGGAAGTGGTTTCCAAATCTTTTGGCTAGTGCCTTAGTTCTAAAACCTAAAGGTCATTATAATGACTTTAGGGGAGTCAAAGGAGTGATTTACTTATTTGATTTAAAAGAGGAGAAATGACATGATTTAAGAGAAGTAACTTGCGTTAAGGGTGAAGTTACTTGAGGTTTAAAAAGTAGAAGAAAACTTGTTTTCTAACTATTAAGAGACTTGAAGTATTTTGAAAGTGGAGAACTTGATTTGTAAGTATGTGATACTTGGTTGTAATAGTATAAGTCTCTTGGTTATTGAAGGAATGGATACGTCTAAAACCATAAAGGGTTATAACGGCTTTATGGGAAGTTGGTTATAACGGCTTTATGGGAGGTTTAGAAAGTTGTCTATTTTGATTAAATCGGCATAAGTTGCCTAGATTGTGAAAATTTGGAGTTACTTGATTTCAAGCTTTGAAATGAGTTTTCTAAAAGTGTAGTAACTTACTTTGAAAAATAGACACGCCTTGATACTACGGGTGTTAGTATCTTGGGGCTTTACATAGAAAGGAGTCTTTTATAAAGGAATGTACGTACGAAGTACTTTGGCTTGTTAAAAGAGAATTATTCTAAGTGTGCCTTGATAAGTACTTTGGCTTGTTAAAAGAGAATTATTCTATGTATGCCTTGATTAGTAATTTGGCTTGTTAAAAGAGAATTATTCTAAGTGTGCCTTGATAAGTACTTTGGCTTGTTAAAAGAGAATTATTCTATGTATAACTTGATTAGTACTTTGGCTTGTTAAAAGAGAATTATTCTAAGTGTGCCTTGATAAGTACTTTGGCTTGTTAAAAGAGAATTATTCTATGTATAACTTGATTAGTACTTTGGCTTGATAAATTGAGGATTTGTCTAAGTGTGCCTTGATAAGTACTTTGGCTTGTTAAAAGAGAATTATTCTAAGTGTGCCTTGATACGTACTTTGGCTTGTTAAAAGAGAATTATTCTATGTATAACTTGATTAGTACTTTGGCTTGATAAATTGAGGATTTGTCTAAGTGCCTTGATAAGTACTTTGGCTTGTTAAAAGAGAATTATTCTAAGTGTGCCTTGATAAGTACTTTGGCTTGTTAAAAGAGAATTATTCTATGTATGCCTTGATTAGTACTTTGGCTTGATAAATTGAGAATTTGTCTAAGTATGCCGTGATAAGTACTTGGGCTTGTTAATTGAGAATTGCCTATGTGTCGGAAATAGCGGTTGTGTGCTATTGGTATATTAGTCGCTTCGGGTCATTCCCGTTTGTGGCATTTGCATAATTCCGTGGATTTGCTACCCACGATGCGAGGAATACCTCATGCGAGTCCGTAGGGCTTATGCGGGTGAAATGGTCCCATGCGGGCGGGTCCAGCCTATGCGAGGAATACCTCATGCGAGTCCGTAAGGGCTTATGCGGGTGAAATAGTCCTATGCGAGGAATACCTCATGCGGGTCCGAAAGGGCTTATGCAGGTGAAATAGTCCCATGCGGGCGGGTCCAGCCTATGCGAGGAATACCTCACGCGGGTCCACGCGACCTATGCGGGTGAAATAGTCCCAGGAATAGGATTACTGAATAATACTGCGGGCGGATGGTCCTGCTTTGATCATGAGCGTCCTATTTTATATTGTAAGGATACTACTGTTTACCCTCATTGTAGTAAGGCACAAGGTGTTGTATTTTGATTATCATATATGTCCCCGGATTTGTTTGTGTTACCCTATGGTCATGCTTTTACGAGGTAGGATTCCGGGGCATGAGACCACGAGGTATTTAGGACACAGGTGGGACTTGGTGTTCATGTATCCTTATGAGTGTTATTACATCATGGACTGCCGGCAGTGAGGAAGGATTCCACGGGCATGATTGATATTATGGGCGTGAGACCCATGGTTATATTTGAGTAATGACTTTGAGGCTCGCCCTCGACTCGATATGATCGCTTATGTGTTATGTATCGTAGGTTGGATATCATACATGTCTCCTATTTTATTTAGATCGTTATGATTTTATTACGCATTTCATCGCTCACATACTTGGTACATTCTTCGCATCGACTCCTTTCGGGCCGCGTCATGCCGCAGTTTAGGTAATGATTCGGTGATCGGCAGTGTAGGATCCTCGCCGTGGTTTTGGATAAGCTCCTTCTATTCCGAGTTTATCTTTGGTATATGTCCTTCAAGATGTGCTTTGTATAATTTTGGGTACGGCGGCCTTGTCCCGCCATAGTTCGATTTAACTCCTGAGGTCCAGATTCATATGCTGGATTGGACTCGTATGCGGTGTAGTGTCTTTAGTTTATGTATATATGGCAGCCTTGTCGGCTTTGTCCTTGCACGCACGCTTGTTTTAAAAAAAAAAAATGAGGTGTTATTTCGCCCGCAGACTTACTTGTATTGTTAAGGTAGAAGGTGCCTGTGTAGGGCACCACCACGCCCGGTTCGGCCGTGACAGAGTGGTATCGAGCGATCACCTCTAATGTCTACGCACCGTGTCTAGTAGTCTTGATTATCGGTGTGTTGCGCGCCACACCCATAAACAGGAGGCTACAGGACATTTAGGAGTTGGTTTCTATTCTTCTCACTCTAAGATCGTACATAGAGCCGTGTTAGTAAGAAAATTCCTCTCGACGTATTGTTGTGTTACAGCTTATGCCTCCAAGGAGAGGGCAACATTGCAGAGGGCAAAGGAGTAGCAGGAGCTACTAGTCAGACTCAGAGAGTTGATAGGGCTTATGCCCAGGGTACCGGATGTTGTTCCGAAGTCGGCGAGTTCTTCTGCGCCAGGTTTTGAGGCCCCAAAGACTGCAGAGCCTCCAGTTTCTCGGTTAGGAGAAGACTATAGGGTCATGAGGGAAACAGTTATGTTATTGACCAAGATAGCGGTGCTAGCAGTTGTAAGTGATAGTACCCCAGAGGTAGGGATACTTTGATTAGTAAAGTGAAAAGTTAAGAATGTTGACAAGAATGATAGGTGAACTGAGACTATAGTTGTATAAAGTTCACAAGTTGTAATTACCCCGTATAAGTGTAAGACCGATAGGGAAGATTGTACAGTAGAAATACTTTGGCTTATGTGACGAACCTCTAGTGAATAGGGGATAGGGTAAGAAGTACCTTGAGATAAGAGAGATTTATTTCAGACTAAGAACGAGAAGTTAAGGGTGACGATGAGTCGGGTTGTGGACTCATTTCGGGTCAGCCGATAGTATGGAATGGGGTGATGTCAGTTAGAAATGGTCCCGTTATGTGATAAGGTCCCGAGGATACAAGGCCCAAGTTTAGTAAATTGTTGTACGAGTTTGTGGATGCGTTCCACCGGAACTAGGTCGTAAGGACCGAGGAGAGCCTTAGCAGGAAATTCAAGTAGCATAATGGCCAGGTTCGATTAGTAACTCCAAGGATTGGAGAACAGAAACCAAATTTGAGATTTTGTACGTTTACTAAATGAGTTTAGAAGTACGAGGAAGAATGACAAGTAAGGAAAGAAAGGAACCTCTAAGGATCCCGTGTTTGGGAAGGCTGTAACCTTCGGGTTTTGTGAGAAGGGACCACGGACGGAAGGTCCATTATTATGTTTACGTATGTTATGTGGTGGCCATGTGTGGCGTCGTTAGTCTCGTGGAGTATTGATTGATAGGCATAGTATAGAGTTTATGCCGGAGTTTGTATAGCTTGAAAACCGACTAAGAACATTCGGGGACGAATGTTTCTAAGGGGGGAAGAATGTTACACCCCGTAAGTCCAGGACATGTATAAGAGAATGTACGAAAGGAATCAAGACTTGGAAATTAGTACGAAAGGAAGAATTGTTTTTCCGACGGAAAATGTTCCGAACGTCGGAAAGGATAAATGTTCGTTATTGAGAATTGGATTCTCAAAATGTATTATTTGAAGAATATGGAACTTATTAATATTATGGAAATCTATTTTTCAAGGATTTGGTCACGTGGGGCCCACCCGAGAAATTTTACGTTTTGTGGGGCCCACGAGAGTTACGAAATTTTTATGGACGAATGAGAAGGCGACACGTGGCACCTCCCCCACATGGCTTGGTCGAATTTATGTAAGGGCATAATGGTCATTGACCAAGGTGAAAGATTAGTCTTGCTAGAGCTTGACAAAGTTGACCAAGTCAAGAGCCATTTGGCTTGATCTCTTCCCTCCATTTTTAACAAGTGTTATTATCCAAGCCCTCCATTGTGTTATAAGTATACTACTAGTAGCAAGACTTGAGCATTCTATACTTAGAAAAAATTTCAAGAAACTTTGAGCTTAGCCAACATAGCTCTCGGCTTTGTCTCAAATCCCACAAGAAAATTTTGCAATTTTGATCCAATAGCCACAAGACTTTAACCCAATGTCCCTTAGGGTATTGTAAGGATATCTCAATAGAATATTTCGGAAAAAACGTATTTTTACGTTAGTCGCAAGGCGAAAACTAAGTGAGTTCTTCAACTTTGAAGATGGAGCTTGAAGATGGGTTCTTCATAGGCCCCTAAGGAATGCTTGGAGCGGATTGGAACTTATGGAAAGGAGGTAAGAATTTCTAAGGCGCGACTTTGGATCTTGGAAATTTTAAGGGCTTGGAAAGGTATAATTTTGTCGTTTTAGTAGTTAAGACTTACTTGTTGTTGTAGCTATGGATTTTAGCAAGCATGTGTTATATAGTATGAAGTTTGATAATTATATTGACTATTGGAACCCTAATCCGAAATCTAGCATGTTTAGCTTTAAGATTGGAATTCAAGTTGATTATTAGTTTAAGTCGTCACATGTTGATTAATGAAGGAAATTGTAGTTGTTGAAGTTGTTTATGACTAAATAACATGTTGACCTAAGAACTTGAAATTGGAAAAGGATTGGAAAAGACGTAGTGTTATTGGTTATATGTTGGCCGAGAATGGCTAGTGAAGTATTATACTATTTGGTATGAATTGTGGGGCGGAATTTTACACGTATTGTAAGGCGTGTAATCCCCTTTGTTTGGTTGTTGTTTGGAGCCTTAAATGTGGCGTGTTGGTTATTGTATTCGACCTTGAAAAAGGTGGCAAGTAAGTAGAAACAAAGGAGGTGCTGCCCGATTTTCCGTAGAATTAGAGACCGTATACTTAGTATTATTCTACGTAGAGACTAGAAGTTGATAGTCTTGTTGTGACCATTATAGGTTGACACTTCTACGCACGCGTATTCGGCAGCTTGTGGATATTAGCCGAAAAGGTATGTGAACTATCTCCTCTTCTAGCATGATTCCTTAGAATAAAGAAAGTAAGTTTTACTCCTTGAATGATCCATTCCTTGCTTGTATTTGGATTGCCTAAAATAGAATTTGTTCTATGTACTTCCTTGAGTGTACTTTGATGTTTAAATTGTAAGTAGTATAATCCATTTCCTTAGGGAAGTTTGGATTCTTAAAAGTGAAGGTATTTTTCTTAAAGTACATAGAGACTTGAAAAGGAAGAGGTTTCCAAATCTTTGGCTAGTGCCTTAGTTCTAAAACCTAAAGGTCATTATAATGACTTTAGGGGAGTCAAAGGAGTGATTTACTTATTTGATTTAAAAGAGGAGAAATGACATGATTTAAGAGAAGTAACTTGCGTTAAGGGTGAAGTTACTTGAGGTTTAAAAAGTAGAAGAAAACTTGTTTTCTAACTATTAAGAGACTTGAAGTATTTTGAAAGTGGAGAACTTGATTTGTAAGTATGTGATACTTGGTTTTAATAGTATAAGTCTCTTGGTTATTGAAGGAATGGATACGTCTAAAACCATAAAGGGTTATAACGGCTTTATGGGAAGTTGGTTATAACGGCTTTATGGGAGGTTTAGAAAGTTGTCTATTTTGATTAAATCGGCATAAGTTGCCTAGATTGTGAAAATTTGGAGTTACTTGATTTCAAGCTTTGAAATGAGTTTTCTAAAAGTGTAGTAACTTACTTTGAAAAATAGACACGCCTTGATACTACGGGTGTTAGTATCTTGGGGCTTTACATAGAAAGGAGTCTTTTATAAAGGAATGTACGTACGAAGTACTTTGGCTTGTTAAAAGAGAATTATTCTAAGTGTGCCTTGATAAGTACTTTGGCTTGTTAAAAGAGAATTATTCTATGTATGCCTTGATTAGTACTTTGGCTTGTTAAAAGAGAATTATTATAAGTGTGCCTTGATAAGTACTTTGGCTTGTTAAAAGAGAATTATTCTATGTATAACTTGATTAGTACTTTGGCTTGTTAAAAGAGAATTATTCTAAGTGTGCCTTGATAAGTACTTTGGCTTGTTAAAAGAGAATTATTCTATGTATAACTTGATTAGTACTTTGGCTTGATAAATTGAGGATTTGTCTAAGTGTGCCTTGATAAGTACTTTGGCTTGTTAAAAGAGAATTATTCTATGTATAACTTGATTAGTACTTTGGCTTGATAAATTGAGGATTTGTCTAAGTGTGCCTTGATAAGTACTTTGGCTTGTTAAAAGAGAATTATTCTAAGTGTGCCTTGATAAGTACTTTGGCTTGTTAAAAGAGAATTATTCTATGTATGCCTTGATTAGTACTTTGGCTTGATAAATTGAGAATTTGTCTAAGTATGCCGTGATAAGTACTTGGGCTTGTTAATTGAGAATTGCCTATGTGTGCTGGAAATAGCCGGTTGTGTGCTATTGGTATATCAGTCGTTTCGGGGTCATTCCCCGGGTTTGTGGCATTTGCATAATTCCATGGATTTGCTACCCACGATGCGAGGAATACCTCATGCGAGTCCGTAGGGCTTATGCGGGTGAAATAGTCCCATGCGGGCGGGTCCAGCCTATGCGAGGAATACCTCATGCGAGTCCGTAAGGGCTTATGCGGGTGAAATAGTCCTATGCGAGGAATACCTCATGCGGGTCCGAAAGGGCTTATGCGGGTGAAATAGTCCCATGCGGGCGGGTCCAGCCTATGCGAGGAATACCTCATGCGAGTCCGTAAGGGCTTATGCGGGTGAAATAGTCCTATGCGAGGAATACCTCATGCGGGTCCGAAAGGGCTTATGCGGGTGAAATAGTCCCATGCGGGCGGGTCCAGCCTATGCGAGGAATACCTCACGCGGGTCCACGCGACCTATGCGGGTGAAATAGTCCCAGGAATAGGATTACTGAATAATACTGCGGGCGGATGGTCCTGCTTTGATCATGAGCGTCCTATTTTATATTGTAAGGATACTACTGTTTACTCTCATTGTAGTAAGGCACAAGGTGTTGTATTTTGATTATCATATATGTCCCCGGATTTGTTTGTGTTACCCTATGGTCATGCTTTTACGAGGTAGGATTCCGGGGCATGAGACCACGAGGTATTTAGGACACAGGTGGGACTTGGTGTTCATGTATCCTTATGGGTGTTATTACATCATGGACTGCCGGCAGTGAGGAAGGATTCCACGGGCATGATTGATATTATGGGCGTGAGACCCATGGTTATATTTGAGTAATGACTTTGAGGGCCTGCGTCCCTGACTTGATATGACTGCTTATGTGTTATGTACTGTAGGTTGGATATCATACATGTCTCCTGTTTTATTTAGACTGTTATGATTTTATTACAGTACTTACTGTTCACATACTTGGTACATTCTTCGTACTGACCTCCTTCGGGGGGCTGCGTTCATGCCGCAGGTTTAGGTACGCAGTTCGGTGATCGGCAGGTGTAGGATCCTGCTCAGGGTTTTGGATAAGCTCCTTCTATTCCGGAGTTTATCTTTGGTATATGTCCTTCAGTACAGGCTTTGTATAGTTTTGGGTACGGCGGGGCCTTGTCCCGTCATAGTTCAGTTTAACTCCTAGAGGTCTGTATTCATATGTGGGATTGGACTCATGTACGGTGTAGTGTCTTTAGTTTATGTATATATGGAAGCCTTGTCGTCTTTATCCTTGCACGTACATTTGTTTTAAAAAAAAAAATGAGGTGTTATTTCAGATCCGCAGCTTACTTGTATTGTTAAGGTAGAAGGGTGCCCAGGTAGGGCACCAGTCACGGGCCCGGGGTTCGGGCTGTGACACAAACCAACACAATCAAGTTATTCACACAAGGTACTTTCTACTTTATGTTAACAAGTTCGGGTTTTTATCCCCAAAGTACTTCATACATTAATTCTTTAAAAGATCTGTTTCTTTCACAAAAGTCACACAATACCCGTAGTATAAAAATAGAGTGACTATCTTTTTAAGTAAACCAAAACACTTCCCTTTGTAAAGTCAAGTAACAACATTATTTTTCAATCGTTCAAGTTTGCCTAATTCCAAATGCTCAAGTTTCTCATTTTCGAAAGGTTTCGTAGTTCATAGTTTTAATCACTTGATGATATAATTCTCCTTTAAAACAATTTGAGAAACATATGCCTTATATGTGAGTAGGTTATTTGTAACGCCCCGAACCCGGGCCCGTTACTGGTGCCTTACCCCGGGCACCCTAGTGATACAACATCAGAGGAAACCAGCGGAAAATAAAACATGAATCATGAAACAAGAGATATAATAAATAGACAGGCCAACCAAAACAGTTGCCTTCAGTATATACATAAAATCCGAACAGTTTAATCCTTTTACAACCCTGCCCACAACAGTTCTACAGACCTCTAAGATTTACAACGACTATGACGGGACAGGGCCCCGCCATACCCCTGAATGTACAAGAACCTACAACTCAGGGAACACATACCAAAAGATAAGCCTCCGGAGAAACGGAGCTTCCCAAAACGCTGAACTGAGATCCTGAGAGCGAGGATCCACGGCCGATGTACCTCTACCTGCGGCATGAACGCAGCCCCCCGAAGGAGGTCAGTACAACAGGTACCAAGTATGTGAAATCACAACATCAGAATGAAATCATAATAGCTTAACAAGCAGGAGACATGTATGATAACCAAAATACAGTACGCAACATAAAAACAGTCCAGTCAGGGACTCACGCCCTCAAAGTCACCACTCAAATATAACTATGGGTCTCACGCCCATAACATCCATCATGTTCGCATCATGGCCGCATGCCCCCGGAATACTGCCTCGGTGTAGACATGTCCATGATGCAACAATAATAACAAGGCCGCATGGCCACATGCCCCCGGAATACTGCATCGGTGTAGACACGTCCATGTTGCCTCAATAAGAATATACTGGTCAACCCTGCCGCATGGCCACATGCCCCCGGAATACTACATCGGTGTAGACACGTCCATGTTGCAACAATAATAACAAGGCCGCATGGCCACATGCCCCCGGAATACTGCATCGGTGTAGACACGTCCAAGTAAGTTCTCAACAAGTCAACCGGCCCTCTATGAAGAGACACTCAGAATACGTAAATACCACACTGGCACAACAAAGGCTATCATCACAAGCATAGGCAAGTTTCACAACAACAAGCATAGGCAAGTTTCACAACAACAAGCATAGGCAAGCTTCACACAACTCAAGGTACTTTCATATTATGCCAAAGTCCGGGTTTTTAACCCCAAAGTACTACATACGTTAAGTTCTTTTTAAAAGAGATCCATTACTTTTATAAAAGTCACCCGATACCCGTAGTATAAGAATGACCAACCCACATCCCTTTTCAAAATCAAGTAACAACATTCTTTTCCTAAGTTCCAGTTTGCCTAGTTTCAATTACTCAAGCTTCTCATTTCAAATGGTTTCATAGTTCATAAACTTAATCACTTGATTTCTTTTTAGAACAATTGAGTAATATAAGTCTCACGTGAGAGTAGGTTATTCTTGTTTACAACATTCTTATTACAGCAGCCATGATCTAGAAAATGTAATATCATTTTGTCTCATCTTAGTTTCTATGCAGATGGAGGTTTCTAACGGTTTTAATACAATTCATCATTATTCAATACATTTTCCTTTATTAACGCCGCAGTTGGTCCTGTCGATACACATTCCGATTTCCAAATCAAGAAACATTATCCTTTAAATAAAACCAAGTACTCATTACTCACGAATGAGGTTTCACACAAACATCCACATTAAAACAAATAAGTTAAGTCTCTTATCTTATAAGATCAAGTCTCTTAACTTCTAACATCAAGAAACCATTTTCTTTACCTTTCTTAAGACATTATACCTAACTCCCATCAAGCTAGTATAACTCTTTTAAAACCTTTAAAACCAAGTGTTACTCTCTTCAAAACGATTTAGAAATCTTTTGAAATACATCAAGTTCTTTATTATAACTAGCCGCTTATAATTCACATCGATTACCTTTTAAAACCACAAAGTATTTTCTTACCTACATAAAGTCGTTATAACCAACTTCCCATAAAGCCGTTATAACACTTTATGTTTTAAGAACAATCAAACACGCTTAACACACGTACGCTCACCGCACTACATAGTTCACACATATCATGCTAGAAGAGATAGGAAGAGGTTCACATACCTCGCGACGATTTATCGACAATAAGCAAAATGCTCCAAGTACTACAACCTTGCTAGCCCTTTCCACTCCTCGAGTAGAATACGCTACTCTTAGTACTTTCACCTATAAAGGCCACAAACGCCTATTAAATCTTAAACACACGCTCCCATCTTTCTACGTAAAATTCGGCGACTCTCCCCGCAACAACAGAAATCTCCTCTCTATCGAGGTCGGCTACCAAGCCAACCAGGGGTTAACACGCCTAACCGACGCTGCATAATTCTACTACACAAGAATGCTACATAAGTCTCATCAGAATACAACCCTAGGTAATTACAGTTCTTCTCTTTATTAACCTTCTATGATTCATCGCTCAATTCTTCATTCTTCAGGCTTAAGTCAACAGACATTGCCACAATACCAAGTTCAGTTCTATATATAGTATACTACAACTATATATTCAACACTTATGTAATTTCCAATTACAATAGGGGGACAAGATATTTACCTCGATAAGCCCAAAAATTATCCGAGTTTAAAGTCGATCCTGGGCAATCGTTTAGCTCCAACTCTGAGCGCTCCAACCCGCTCCAAACAACCCTTAGAAGTTCTAACCAACTTCTCTTAAGTACTTCAAACAACAATGAAGATTTCCTTAGGGTTTCGGTTTGAGACTAAAATGGACAAAAAGGTAGTATTTCCGGGTTCTCCGTATAGAGGTATGGTTGGAATACTACAAGGTCCAAGGCTAAGGTATTTTGGGCATTATAACAATACTAGAGAGTATTTCTATACCACAACAAGGGTATTATACGAAAACAACTAGGCTAGTGGGTACCCACTGCCAAGGCACCACAAAGGGGGAAAGCTTTCGGCAAAGGGGAAAGGTGTGGTGGACGAATTTCACAAGGGAGGAGGAAGAGAACTTCAAGACTTAGGCAATTTGGGGATGAAGCCAGTCGTCACAAAGGGGAGCTATTTAGAGGCCAAGCAAAGGCCAACCAAGGGCCAAGATCCCTCCATGTGTTAGGCACGTGTACGGCCAAGATCAAGCCAAGTGCACCCACAAAACACTCCACAAAACACTCCACAAAACAAGCCACAAACAAGGCACAAAAGGAGGGACCAATCGCCAAGGCCAAGCCTCCTTTGCCGTCAACGAGGTGACAAGTGTCACCCTCCCGTTGGTCCAAAAATGTTCCGCCGCTCTAAAAATCCGCAAAAATACTAAATGACATAGCCGAATTTTTCCAACGTAAGTCGTGGAAACGCTTTCGCCGAAACGACTCTATTCGCACTTGTGCCCAAATTTCGAACCAAAGCCAATTCTTAAGGCAAAAATTAATACGCACGCCTCACGCATATACTCGAAATACGGTATAACATTCATCCTTAGAAACATTCGTCCCGAATGTTCCTTCAAGGTCTCAAAACAACAGCGCCAAGATAGTCTTCACCGCTATACGCATTTAAAACAATCATGCCACACCGCCACAAAACATACGCTCACTTTTCCCTTCTCGTAGTACTGCCACGAACACTAACTCGTTCTAGTATCCGCACTCACACTTCGCCAACGCTTCGTTTCCAACCCTCGAGTCACTACCTCCAAACTTGGTCATCTCACTAACCTCGATTTCCCTAAGGCCATTCCCGCCTTCACGAACTGATTACGATCGAACGATCCACGAACTCATACGATGGTCATCTAAACTTGGGCCTAGCACCTCGCGTGACCCTACCACCGCGGGACCACCCAGATCGACCCCACCCCAAACCGGGTTACTGGTTGACCCGCAATGGTCCTCAACCCGACCCCCAACGCGCCAACTCTTGTTCCCGATCCGAACAATCTTACTATTTCACATCATGAAAGCTACCACTTCCATCTCACACTACCCAGGGACTTACCCTTTTCACTAACCAGGTTTATAAATCACATTTTAGCACAAAGCTATCCAAACATATCATTAAACACATCGACAACATCAATACACACAAAACTCTAGAGGGTTAAGGATATACATGAAACTAGGCGTTCAAGGACCGCTAAAATCGAACTTCCACCGCGACTTACCGTGGGCCCGCAATCGCTTCTAGTCAGGCTATCCTACCAAGCATACCCGGCCTGACGCCTCGTCATATGGCCCTCGTTGGCCGCAAGAATAACAAGCTCCTCGTACTACGACACTCCCGAAATGCGGTCTACCACATCGACCACACCGAGGTAGGGTATCGCCCGCCAACACCCCTACTTCCCGAACATCTAAAACACGGGAGCCCCGACCGCTTCCCGAATATCCTGGGTCCCGGCGTCGGAGGACCACTCGCAATGGCGGAGGTACATAACTAGTTCGCTGGCCGAGGCGGTCCGCTCGAAAGTCGCCAAAATATCCGCCGCTCGCCTTCTTCTCACGAAAGCCGTCCACCTGCGTCGATCTTCGCGCCTCGCACCCAGTGCATGAGCTCGAATGCGGCAATGTCCATGCCCGGCCAAGAGAAACACCAACAACTTCTCGCTAGGTAATCATCGAGCCTCAGAACATATCGGTGCACTCGATCCTCCATACTAGCTACTAATGCGGAACATACGCCAATGAGTCGAACTCACATTGTACTCCCAATCAGACGCCATTCTCGCCTCAACATCAAAAATCATTTACCGAGCCTCCTCATTTGTGGAGGCAAGAAATGTGCCGCTGAAGGCCCCAAAACTCGTCCCAAACGGCCGGAAGTGCATGCTCTCCCGAAAGCTCCCACGAAGTCAAACCAATCGATCGCGTATCACGCACCGATGCGAACTAAATGTCACCGACTACTCAAGCCTTGATCACCCGCATGATCCTTCAGAATCGACGGATGAACTCCTCGGATCATCCTCCGCCTCGACCAGAAACTCAAAGTGCTACAACTAAGGAAATCCCGTAGCCTCAAACTCGCTCGCTTCGCACTACAGCCGCTGAACTCGAATCGCCAGGCCCACTTATCTCATATTCGCCACAACTCGCCAATAATCGGGCCATCTCCTTGTGATCCATCTCCCGCCTGCATCGTGGACCTGAGGCTCGTGTATCAGAGTCTCGGCAGCCCACCGCCGCGCTAAACTCGCTGGCCGGGCGGCCGCAAAACTCGCCGTCAAGCACTACTCAGTCTCGACCGCTCGCGCTCGCATTCTCCTCAATCCCACTAGCGCCTCCTCGGCTGCCTTGCCCTTCGCCCCGGTTGCCTTCGCAGGCATAATCGGTAAAAACGAAACACGCCGGAGGGTCCAACTTACAACACAGCTCTAAGGCACGATCTCAGAATGAGAAGAATGGAAACCAATCCTAAATGTCCTATAGCCTCCTGATTATAGATGTGGTGCACAACACACCGATAATCAAGACTCTACTAGACACGGTCTGTAGACACTTTCCGAGGACTAACTGCTCTGATACCACTTTGTAACGCCCCGAACCCGGCCCGCATCGTGCCTTACCCCGGGCACCCTAGTGATACAACATCAGAGGAAACCAGCGGAAAATAAAACATGAATCATGAAACAAGAGATATAATAAATAGACAGGCCAACCAAAACAGTTGCCTTCAGTATATACATGAAATCCGAACAGTTTAATCCTTTTACAACCCTGCCCACAACAGTTCTACAGACCTCTAAGATTTACAACGACTATGACGGGACAGGGCCCCGCCATACCCCTGAATGTACAAGAACCTACAACTCAGGGAACACATACCAAAAGATAAGCCTCCGGAGAAACGGAGCTTCCCAAAACGCTGAATCGAGATCCCGAGAGCGAGGATCCACTACGATGTACTCTACTGCGGCATGAACGCAGCCCGGGCGAGGTCGATAACAGTACCAAGTATGTGAAATCACAACATCAGAATGAAATCACAATAGCTTAACAAGCAGGAGACATGTATGATAACCAAAATACAGTACGCAACATAAAAACAGTCCAGTCAGGGACTCACGCCCTCAAAGTCACCACTCAAATATAACTATGGGTCTCACGCCCATAACATCCATCATGTTCGCATCATGGCCGCATGCCCCTCATCGCTTCGGTGTAGACATGTCCATGATGCAACACAATAATAACAAGGCCGCACGGCCATGCCTGGAATCAGATCGGTGTAGACACGTCCATGTTGCCTCAATAAGAATATACTGGTCAACCCTGCCGCATGGCCACATGCCCCCGGAATACTGCATCGGTGTAGACACGTCCATGTTGCAACAATAATAACAAGGCCGCATGGCCACATGCCCCCGGAATACTGCATCGGTGTAGACACGTCCAAGTAAGTTCTCAACAAGTCAACCGGCCCTCTATCAAGAGACACGGTAACACAGAAATACCACACTGGCACAACAAAGGCTATCATCACAAGCATAGGCAAGTTTCACAACAACAAGCATAGGCAAGTTTCACAACAACAAGCATAGGCAAGCTTCACACAACTCAAGGTACTTTCATATTATGCCAAAGTCCGGGTTTTTAACCCCAAAGTACTACATACGTTAAGTTCTTTTTAAAAGAGATCCATTACTTTTATAAAAGTCACCCGATACCCGTAGTATAAGAATGACCAACCCACATCCCTTTTCAAAATCAAGTAACAACATTCTTTTCCTAAGTTCCAGTTTTGCCTAGTTTCAATTACTCAAGCTTCTCATTTCAAATGGTTTCATAGTTCATAAACTTAATCACTTGATTTCTTTTTAGAACAATTGAGTAATATAAGTCTCACGAGAGTAGGTTATTCTTGTTTACAACATTCTTATTACAAACCATGATCTAGAAAATGTAATATCATTTTGTCTCATCTTAGTTTCTATGCAGATGGAGGTTTCTACTGGTTTTAATACAATTCATCATTATTCAATACATTCTCCTTTATTAACGCTGCAGTGGTCTGTCGATACACATTCTGATTTCAAATCAAGAAACATTATCCTTTAAATAAAACCAAGTACTCATTACTCACGAATGAGGTTTCACACAAACATCCACATTAAAACAAATAAGTTAAGTCTCTTATCTTATAAGATCAAGTCTCTTAACTTCTAACATCAAGAAACCATTTTCTTTACCTTTCTTAAGACATTATACCTAACTCCCATCAAGCTAGTATAACTCTTTTAAAACCTTTAAAACCAAGTGTTACTCTCCTTCAAAACGATTTAGAAATCTTTTGAAATACATCAAGTTCTTTATTATAACTAGCCGCTTATAATTCACATCGCTACCTTTTAAAACCACAAAGTATTTTCTTACCTACATAAAGTCGTTATAACCAACTTCCCATAAAGCCGTTATAACACTTTATGTTTTAAGAACAATCAAACACGTTAACACATGTACGCCTCACCGCACTACATAGTTCACACATATCATGCTAGAAGAGATAGGAAGAGGTTCACATACCTCGCGACGATTTATCGACAATAAGCAAAATGCTCCAAGTACTACAACCTTGCTAGCCCTTTCCACTCCTCGAGTAGAATACGCTACTCTTAGTACTTTCACCTATAAAGGCCACAAACGCTCATTAAATCTTAAACACACGCTCCCATCTTTCTACGTAAAATTCGCAGACCTCCCCGCAATGTCAGAAATCTCCTCCTCTATCGAGGTCGGCTACCAAGCCAACCAGTGGGTTAACACGCCTAACCGACGCTGCATACCCTACTACACAAGAATGCTACATAAGTCTCATCAGAATACAACCCTAGGTAATTACGTCGCTTCTTCTCTTTATTAACCTTCTATGATTCGCTCAATTCTTCATTCTTCAGGCTTAAGTCAACATACATTGCCACAATACCAAGTTCAGTTCTATATATAGTATACAACAACTATATATTCAACACATATGTAATTTCCAATTACAATAGGGGGACAAGATATTTACCTCGATAAGCCCAAAATTATCCGAGTTTAATGTCGCTCCTGAGCAAGGTTTAGCTCCTACTCCGAGTGCTCCAATCCGCTCCAAACAACCCTTAGAAGTTCTAACCAACTTCTCTTAAGTACTTCAAACAACAATGAAGATTTCCTTAGGGTTTCGGTTTGAGACTAAAAAGGACAAAAAGATAGTAGTTCCGGGTTCTACGTATATAGGTATCTTTGGAATACTAGACGGTCCAAGGATAAGGTATTTTGGGCATGATAACTATACTATGAGAGTATTTCTATACCACAACAAGGGTATTATACGAAACAACTAGGCTAGTGGGTACCCCACGCCAAGGCACCACAAAGGGGGAAAGCTTTCGGCAAAGGGGAAAGGGGTGGTGGACGAATTTCACAAGGGAGGGAGGAAGAGAACTTCAAGACTTAGGCAATTTGTGGATGAAGAAAGTCTTCACAAAGGGGAGCTATTTATAGGCCAAGCAAAGGCCAACCAATGGCCAAGATCCATCCATGTGTTAGGCAAGTGTAAGGCCAAGATCAAGCCAAGTGCACCCACAAAACACTCCACAAAACACTCCACAAAACAAGCCACAAAACAAGGCACAAAAGGAGGGACCAATCGGCCAAGGCCAAGCCTCCTCTTTGCCGTCCAATGAGGGTGACAAGTGTCACCCTCCCGTTGGTCAAAAAATGTTCCGTCGCTCGTAAAAATCCGCAAAAATACTAAATGACATAGCCGTAATTTTTCAAACGTAAGCTGTGGAAACGTTTCGTCAGAAAACGACTCTATTCGGCACTTGTGCCCAAATTTCGAACCAAAGCCAATTCTTAAGGCAAAAAAAATTAATACGTACGCCCTCACGTACATACTCTGGAAATACGGGGTATAACATTATTCTAGTTTATAACAATCTTATTAACGCAGCCATGATCTAGGAAAATGTAATATCATTTTGTCTCATCTTAGCTTCTATGCAGATGGAGGTTTCTACTGGTTTTAATAATACTTAATTAGTCAATACATTTCCCTTTATTAGCGCTGCAGTGGTTTGTTCGATACTTATTCAGATTTCCGAAATCAGTAAAACATTATTCCTTTTACAAAACAAGTACTCATTACTCACGAATGAGGTTTCACACCTTTTTAACAAAATTCATATTAATTCAATTAAGTCAAGTCTCTTATCTTTTAAGATCAAGTCTCTTAACTTCTAAAATCAGTAAATCATTCTTCTTACCTCTCTTAAGTCGTTATACCTAACTTCCCATAAAGCTAGTATAACTCTTAAGCTTTTAAAACCAAGTATTACTCTTCTTTCAAAAAGGTTTCTTAATTCTTTTGAAATACTTCAAGATTCTTATTATTAGACTCAAGTCAAAAGACACCGCAGCAAAACCACGTTCAGTTAACACGCGTACGTCTACCGTACTATATATATTCTTTAAAATATCATGCTCAAGAGGATAGGAAGAATCACATACCTCGCGACGATTATCGACTATTAGCAAACGCCCACGCTATAACCCGGCTAGCCTTGTTCACCTTTCAAGTAGGACATGCTACTCGCAGAACTTTAAACCTATAAAGGCCATATACGTCTATCAACGTCCAGACTACTCTGTAGAATATTCTAAGCAGGGGGGGTTCTCTTTTCTACGGAAAATCGGTCAAGACTTCCTACCCAAGTTAAACTACACAAGTCTCATCAGAAATACATCCTATGTAAGTACTTTAATCTTCTTCTTTAATATTCTTCCGATGCGATTTCTTCAAGTCTTTCTCAGAATATCCTTCTATGAATCTTATATTCATTTCTATACTACCGTATGTAATTTCCAATTACAATATAAGGACAAGAGTATTTACCTCGATAAGCCCAAAATTATCCAAGTTAAATATCGATCCTGAGCAACGTTTAGCTCCTACTCTGGGTGCTCCAACCCGCTCCAAACAACCCTTAGAAGTTCTACGCAACTTCTTCTTAATACTTCAACCGGCTATGAAGATTTTCCTGTGGTTTCGTTTTTGGATCAAGGAAGTATAATAGTATTTCCGGCTTTTAGTATAGGGTAACCTTGGAATACTACAAGGTATTTGGGCCAAGGTATTTTGGAATAGTAACAATACTTGGAGAATACTTTTCTACCAAGGGGGTGTATTTACGAGAACAACTCTCAAGGTAGGGGTTTCGCCAAGGCTCACAAAGGAGGGAAGACTTGGACGAGAACTACACAAGGGGAGGATTTCAAGACTTAGAAAACATTTTGTGGATGAAGAAGTCTTCAACCAAGGGGTATTTATAGGACAACCAAGGCCAAGAGGGGTGTATTATACGAGACAACTAGGCTATGGGTTACCCCACCACACTACTAGAGGGGGAGGGCTCGGCCAAGGGGGAGGCTCGCCAAGACACTACACTAAGGGGAGGAAGAAGCTTTCAAGACTTAGAGATTTTTGGATGAAGAAGTTCATCAAAGGAGGGTATTTATAGGTCAAGGATGGCCAACCAAGGGCAAGATGGTGCCAAGTGCAAGGCAAGTGTAGGGTCAAGATTAGGGCAAGTGTACCTAGCCAACTTGCACACAAAATATCCTACCAACTACTTGACAAAATAGCCAAGCAATTCGCCCACTCCACCGCCCAATACGTTTTCCAATGAGAGGTGACAAGTGTCGCCTCTTGTTGGTCCAAAATGTTTCGCCTCTGGAAAAATCCGCAAAAATTAAAAATGACATAGCCGGAATTTTTCCTACGAAACTGGAAAACGTTTCGTCGAAAACGACTCTAACCGTGTTGTGCACAAATAAAATCGCCAAGCCTATTTAAAAGTTTCAAATTTTCTACGCACGCCCCACGCATACTCCGAAATACGGTATAACATTCTCTCTTAGAAACATTCGTCCCGAATGTTCCTTCTCAAGGCAGATAACGATAACGTTCCACTTAACATATGCTCACTTCTTCCCTTACTCGTCGTACCCTCCTCGTACACTCGAACTCTTTCTCATAACTTAACACATTTCTGCTACTGCTTCAGTTCCCAAAATATCGGGGTTACTATCTCCAACTTGGTCATCATTAACTGGGAACACTCTGGATGGATCTCCGATACTTTTCCGAACATAACAACCTAAAAGACCGGACGTCGCTTCCTACGCCGGACGGTAATGCCAACTTATAGGCAACCCGCCTATTCTTCACATGATCTAAAAAGGCCCAAAGTAACTCGGGCTAAGTTCCCTCTGTTTTCCAAAACTCGTCACACCCTTTCCGGGGTGGTACCTTCAAGAGTACCGACCGTCAACCTGAACTTCAAGTGTCGACGTCGATTATCCGCATGACTTCTGTTGACCCTGAGCTGCCAATAACCTTTCTTGGATAAGCTTCACCCTACCCACATCCTGCTGAACAAGTATGAACCTACTAGCTGAACCGTGCCAACATCGAACCAATCGATCGGCAACCTACACTTCCGCCCAAACGAGGCCTCACAAGGCACCCTCCGAATATTGATATGGTAGCTATTAAACACTCCCGCAATAGGAGGCAACAATCCTTACAGCTACCCCAGAATCCAAACACTGGCCCGATGGCGAATGCGATACTGAGACTCACCTGAGTTCCTAACCCTGCCTGGTAAAACTTCCAGAAAAAGAAATAGCCGTAACCTGGGCTCCACTGCCTGTCATAAGGTGAAAGTAGGCACCTCGTGCAGCCTTACAACCTTCCCGATATAACATCTCGCATAACCCTCTGCCGAGTACACGGTCCTGACTGAAAGACAAGATGGGCTGACCTCATCGGCCCGACTACTGGTCGAACGCATCCACGAACTCGTACGCTGGTTAACTAAACTTGGGCCTAACACCCTCATTACCCTACCACAAAGCGGAACCACCACAAACTGACCCCACCACAATACAGGCCGCGGGTTGACCCGCAATTGGTCCGCAACCCGACCCGCTATCACGCAAAACTCTTGTTCCCCGATCCGGAACAATCTCATAATCAAGTCACGAAAACCTAGTGGTCTTCTTAGATCAACTACCCTCTTTCCTTTCACACTACACAGGGACTTATCACACAAACATATCTCACATGAACTATGCACTCCGATAAGGGTCAAACATAAAATAAATCTTTTAATCAAGATGACCTCACATCTAAGGTCTCTACGTATAATATTCTAAGGCTCATAATTAACACAATGCTATCTGAACATAACACTTAAAATATACTCATCTTATCACACATACTAATCTCTAGAGGGTTAAGGATATACCTGTATCTACTGCTTCACTCCCCTTTTGTCGTTCTAGTCAATCCTGCCTTTGTCGCAAAGCTAGGAAGGTGATGAACTAGCCACCGATCCTGAAAGTGAGTCTCTACATCCGCGCCACCGGTCGGACAAATTCTCGCAAATGGCCTGCTGACGCAAGCATAACAAGTCGCCGAAGCACGACACTCCCCAAAATGACATCTACCACAACGGCCACACCGAGGTGGGGGTGGCCTCCTCTGGCTAACACCCCTTCCTCTCCGAACCACTGACTCCGCAACTGATCTGGTAGACCGAGTCCTCCTACTAGGACATCTTTTCGACACATGGCCCTGACGGCCGCAGGTAAAACAAGTACCAACAAAAAGACGACATTCCCCGGGATGACGTTTGCCACACTGTGAACACTGAGGGAAAACTGAATCCGGCTGGCTGAAACCTACGTGTTTAGCCGCGAACTAGCGACTCGGAGCTCACCAACTCCTACATACCGAGCGTCCCGAACCCCGCGGAGAACCACTGCATCAAGCGAGGCGCATAACCAATGGCTGCCGGAAGGTCCGCCTCGAAAGTTACCAAAGGACCTCATTGCTCGCCCTCTTCTCGCCGATCTTGTTAACCTGCCGATCCTACGTTTCTCGACTGTGCATAAGCTCAGACGTAGGCCATGGTCATGCTCGATCAAGAGCTACTTTGCACAACCCTTTCTTAGATATTCATCAAGGCCCGCGATAAATTGATACATAAAATACTCTCTGGTTGCTAAATCCATAGCTACAAACAGGGTCGTCTCTTTGCAATCCATACCTCCTGCTACTGGTCGTGGAACTGAAGGTTCAAATATCATGGCCGCAGTAGGAATCGCTGCCATGCTAGACTCTGTTGGGATCGCGACGCCGCAGAACTCCCGAATGAAGCACCAACTCGGGTGATGGTTGGGCTGTGCCTCGTAACCCTCGTGCTCTACTCGCAGCCTCCTGCCGCTTGCCTTCTGGGCCGGGTTGCCTTTACGCGAGGCATAAGCGGTAAGGGAAAGAAATACGTTAGAGGGTCCAACTTATAACACAGCTCTAAGGCACGATCTCAGAGTGAGAAGAATGGAAACCAATCCTAAATATCCTATAGCCTCCTGATTATTGGTGTGGTGCACAACACACCGATAATCAAGACTCTACTAGATACGGTCTCAGACACTTTACGAGGATTAATCGCTCGATACCACTTTTGTCACGACGAACCTCGTGGATCGTGCCTTACCCGCACCCAAGTAGACATACATCGAGTAATCAATGAATATAAAAACACAACATGAAACAATGTAAAAGAGACATAGTTTATCTGAGGAAAAGTTACCATTCGGCATAATATATATAAATACCCAAAGTGAACAGTTACATCCCAACTTTACAACGGGACTACAAACCTCTAAGGAAGTAAAACAACTATGGCGGGACAGGGCCCCACCATACCCTGAATGAACATAAATATCTACAATCATCAGGGACTATACCAAAGATAAGCCTCCGGAGAAACGGAGCTTCCCAAAACGCTGAACTGTGATCCTAAGAGCGGGGATCAACAACTGGTGTACTCTACCGCATGAACGCACTTCGAAGGAGGTCAAGACAACAAATTTAGTATGTGAAACTGAAAATACTGTAAATGAAATCATAATAGTCTATATAAAGCAGGAGACATGTATGATAACCAAACTACAGTTCACAATGAATAAGCAGTCATGTCAAGTCAGGGACTCACGCCCTCAAAGTCATCACTCAATATAAATATGGGTCTCACGCCCACAACATCAATCATGCCCGTGGAATACCTTCCTCACCACGGCGATCATGATATAAAAGCACCAAGGAATACACATGAACACGGGTCCCACCTGTGTCATAATAAAACCGTGACGGGTAAGTACGAAGGCATAGCCGACTACTAACACCCAGTCAACAAGGTCATAAAGCAGATTACGAGGTCTGCTAGACCGCCATGATCGGCCGCCACTCGCCGCAGATCAAATGCGCGTCTAGTCCTCGAACTTCCCGCAGCCCGCATAGGCCACTCGCATAGGCCCACGAGGTATTCCCGCGTCGAGGGTAGCTCTCCCGCAACGCCCCGACTCGCGATCCGCATGGCCACATGTAACCGCATGACCACAAAGGCCGCACACTAACTGGAACTCGTAGCTCCGCATAGGTCCCCTGGACCCGCATGAGGTAGTCTCGAATCATGGTCCCAGACCGCCTGAGTTATACCCCGCATCGGAGGGCAGCTTAACCCCCGGTATCATGTCAAGAGGTGAGTGATATAATACTAACATAACAACTTATCGTTAAACAACATAAGCACAACAAGGGAAACCCCTTTACACAAACATCACAAGACACTAACACACGTAGCATCCTAACATGTTCACTTATCAAATCGACAAGAAAGTATTACAAGGCTATCACAAACCAACACAATCAAGTTATTCACACAAGGTACTTTCTACTTTATGTTAACAAGTTCGGGTTTTTATCCCCAAAGTACTTCATACATTAATTCTTTAAAAGATCCGTTTCTTTCACAAAATTCACACAATACCCGTAGTATAAAAATATAGTGACTATCTTTTTAAGTAAACCAAAACACTTCCCTTTGTAAAGTCAAGTAACAACATTATTTTTCAATCGTTCAAGTTTTCCTAATTCCAAATGCTCAAGTTTCTCATTTTCGAAAGGTTTCGTAGTTCATAGTTTTAATCACTTGATGATATAATTCTCCTTTAAAACAATTTGAGAAACATATGCCTTATATGTGAGTAGGCTATTCTTGTTTATAACAATCTTATTAACGCAGCCATGATCTAGGAAAATGTAATATCATTTTGTCTCATCTTAGCTTCTATGCAGATGGAGGTTTCTACTGGTTTTAATAATACTTAATTAGTCAATACATTTCCCTTTATTAGCGCTGCAGTGGTTTGTTCGATACTTATTCTGATTTCCGAAATCAGTAAAACATTATTCCTTTTACAAACCAAGTACTCATTACTCACGAATGAGGTTTCACACATTTTTAACAAAATTCATATTAATTCAATTAAGTCAAGTCTCTTATCTTTTAAGATCAAGTCTCTTAACTTCTAAAATCAGTAAATCATTCTTCTTACCTCTCTTAAGTCGTTATACCTAACTTCCCATAAAGCTAGTATAACTCTTAAGCTTTTAAAACAAAGTATTACTCTTCTTTCAAAAAGGTTTCTTAATTCTTTTGAAATACTTCAAGATTCTTATTATTAGACTCAAGTCAAAAGACACCGCAGCAAAACCACGTTCAGTTAACACGCGTACGTCTACCGTACTATATATATTCTTTAAAATATCATGCTCAAGAGGATAGGAAGAATCACATACCTCGCGACTGTCACGACCCGAACCCGGGCCCGTGACTGGTGCCTTACCCCGGGCACCCTAGTGATACAACATCAGAGAAAAACCAGCGGAAATAAAAACTTAAACATTTAAATAGACATGGATCAAGATAAAGAAAATAGGCCAACCAAAACGGTTGCCTTTCGACATATATATATAGACATTTGAACAGTTACAATCCTTACAACCCTGCCCACAACAAAGCATGCACTCTAAGATTTTTACAACAACTATGACGGACAGTGGCCCCGCCATACCACGAATGTACAGAACCTACTGCACTCGGGGTAACATACCGCGGATAAGCCTCCGAAGGAACGGAGCTTCCCAAGACGCTGAAATGAGATCCTAAACGCGGGGATCGACAGCCGATGTACTTCTACCTGCGGCATGAACGCACTTCGGGCGAGGTCGATAACAGTACCAAGTATGTGAAATCAGTAATATCAGAAATGAAATCATAGCAGTCTATATAAAGCAGAAGACATGAATGATAACCAAACTACAGTACACACATATAACAGTTATATCAAGTCAGGGTCTCACGCCCTCCACATCAATCATGCCCGTGGAATACCTTCCTCACTGCCGGCAGTCTATGATATGATAACACCAAGAAGTACACCTGCACACCAAGTCCTACCTGATGCCAAAGCCGTACTAACAATTCAAAATGGAAGCATACCCGTGCGCTACGCATCGTGTCAGTATGTCCAAAAGGGAACAACAAGACAACCATCAAAATGGAAGCATACCCGTGCGCTACGCATCGTGTCAGTATGTCCAAAAGGAAACAATAAGACAGCAATCCAAAATGGAAACATACCCGTGCGCTACGCATCGTGTCAGTATGTCCAAAAAGGAACAACCAGACAGCAATCAAAATGGAAGCATACCCGTGCGCTACGCATCGTGTCAATATGTCCAAAGCGATTAGCAAAAATAACACTATCAAGAGGAGCGTACCCGTGGAATTTCTCCGTCACTGCCGGCACGTCCCAATAAGTTCTCAACAAGTCAACCGGCCCTCCATCGAGAGACGCGGTAGTATAGAAACACAATTCTTGCACAACAAAGGCTATCACAACAAGCATAGGCAAGTTTCACAACAACAAGCATAGGCAAGTTATACATAACTCAAGGTACTTTCATTTTATGTTAAAGTCCGGGTTTTAACCCTAAAGTACTACGTACGTTAAATTCCTTTTAAAGAGATCCATTCCTTTTATAAAAGTCACCCGATACCCGTAGTATAAAAATAGAGTGACTTACATCTTTTAAGTAAAGCAAAACAACTTCCATACTTTCCTTTTTAAAACCAAATCAAGGCAATACCATGCCTCCTTTTTAGACCAAAACACTTCTCTTTTTAAAGTCAAGTTACCACATTAAACCCAATGATAAAACCCTTCTTTCGTTTTCATAAAGTCGTTATAACCAATTTCCCATAAAGCTTGTTATAACACTTTACGTTTTTAAACCATTTTAAGACAACACAATGCCCTTCTTTTCCCTAAAGTTCCAGTTTGCCTAATTTCAATTACGCAAGTCTCTTTTTAGAAAAGTTTCATAGTTCAATGTCTTAATATCTTTTTTTTTTTTAAAACAATTGAGTAACATATGCCATAGGCGAGTAGGTTATTCTTGTCCATAATCAATCTTATTAAGCAGCCATGATCTAGAAAATGTAATATCATTTTGTCTCATCTTAGCTTCTATGCAGATGGAGGTTTCTACTGGTTTTAATAATACTTCATTATTCAATACATTTTCCTTTAATAACGCTGCAGTGGTTTGTCGATACACATTCTGATTTCCGAAATCAGTAAAACATTATTCCTTTTTAAAAACCACGTACTCATTACTCACGAATGAGGTTTCACACAAAACTCATATTAATTCATTTAAGTTAAGTCTCTTATCTTATAAGATCAAGTCTCTTAACTTCTAAAATCAGTAAACCATTTTCTTTACCTCTCTTAAGACGTTATACCTAACTCCCCATAAAGCTAGTATAACTCTTTTTAAAACCCTTAAAACCAAGTGTTACTCTTCTTTCAAAAATGGTTTCTTAACTCTTGTGACATACTTCAAGTTTCTTGTTATTCAGGCTTAAGTCAAAAGACATTGCCGTACAACTACGTTCAATTAGCACACGTACGTCTACCGTACTATATATTATTCAGGCTTAAGTCAAAAGACATTGCCGTACAACTACGTTCAATTAGCATACGTACGTCTACCGTACTATATATTATTCAGGCTTAAGTCAAAAGACATTGCCGCATAACCACGTTCAATTAGCACACGACGCTCACCGTACTATATATTATTCAGCTTAAGTCAAAAGACATTGCCGCATAACCACGCTCGTTCAATTAGCACACGTCGTCTACCGTACTATATATTATTCAGGCTTAAGTCAAAAGACATTGCCGTACTATATATATCTTCCTTTAAAATATCATGCTCAAGAGTATAGGAAGAATCACATACCTCGCGACGATTATCGACTATAAGCAAAACGCTCCACGGCTATAACCCGGCTAGCCTTGCCCACCTTCTAAGTAGCACATGCTACTTGCAAAACATTCAACCAATAAAGGTTATCACCATCAGAATACAGTCCTATGTAAGTACAGTTTAACTTCTACTTATATTCTTCTGAAGTGATTTCAGTTCAATCCTTTTCTGTAATATCCTTCTATTACAGTTCAAATCTCTTCTATGAATCTTATATTCATTTCTATACTACTACAGTAGGTAATTTCCAATTACAATAGAAGGACAGTAGTATTTACCTCGATGAGCCCAAAATTACCCAAGTTTTAATGTCGCTCCTGAGCAACGCTTAGCTCCTACTCCGAGTGCTCCAATCCGCTCCAAACAACCCTTAGAAGTTCTAACCAACTTCTACTCAAATACTTCAACTATCAACGAAGATTTCCTTAGGGTTTCGTTTAGTGGCTAAAGGAAGTATAATAGTATTTTCTGGGCTTTTGTATAAGTGTAACCTTGGGAATACTACAAGGTATTTGGGCCAAGGTATTTGGACATTATAACAATACTAGGAGAGTATTTCTATACCACAACAAGGGGTAGTATTTCGACTAGCACAACTAGGCTAGGGGGAGGGGGTACCTCTAGTGGCACCACAAAGGGGAGGGGAGGCTCGGCCAAGGGCCTTTCTCAAAGGGGAGGGCTTTGGACGAAAGCAAACAAGAGGGAGGGAGTATTTGAGACTTAGAAAGATTGCTCAAGTTTTTGGATGAAGAAAGTCTTCAAGTAAGGGGAGTATTTATAGGCTAACCAAAGGCCAACCAATGGCCAAGATGAAGACAAGTGTGGTGCAAGTGTAGGGCTAGATTTTAACCATGTGGACCTTATCCATCTACCACACAACTTGCACAAAATATCCTACCAACTAAAGTGCTCCCAAATCGTCCAAGCCGCCCAAAACGTGCTCCAATGTGAGGGTGACACTTGTCACCCTCCCGTTGGTCCAAAATGTTTCGTCTCTCGGAAAAATCCGCAAAAATTAGAAATGACATAGCCGGAATTTTCCCTTCGCAAGTTTAGTAAAACGTTTCGTCGAAAAACGACTCCCTTCGGCACTTGTGCCCAAATTTCGAACCTTGCCTAATCTTAAGGCTTAAATTTTTATACGTACGCCCTCACATACATACTCTGGAAATACGGGGTATAACAGCGATGATTATCGACTATTAGCAAAATGCTCCACGGCTATAACCCAGCTAGCCTTGTTCACCTTTCAAGTAGGACATGCTACTCGCAGAACTTTCAACCTATAAAGGTCATATACGTCTATCAACGTCCAGACTACTCTATAGAATATTCTAAGCAGGGGGGGTTCTCTTTTCTACGGAAAATAGGACATCACTTCCCTACCCGTTAAACTACACAAGTCTACTGTAAATACAGTCATATGTAAGTACAGTTTAATCTTATTCTTTAATATTCTTCTGATGCGATTTCAGTTCAAGTCTTTTCTGTAATATCCTTCTATGAATCTTATATTCATTTCTATACTACTACCGTATGTAATTTCCAATTACAATATAAGGACAAGAGTATTTACCTCGATAAGCCCAAAATTATCCAAGTTAAATGTCGATCCTGAGCAACGTTTAGCTCCTACTCTGGGTGCTCCAACCCGCTCCAAACAACCCTTAGAAGTTCTACGCAACTTCTTCTTAATACTTCAACCGGCTATGAAGATTTTCCTTAGGGTTTCGTTTTTGTGACTGAAGGGAAGTATAATAGTATTTCTGGGCTTTTAGTATAGGGGTAACCTTGGAATACTACAAGGTATTTGGGCCAAGGTATTTTGGAATAGTAACAATACTTGGATAATACTTTTCTACCAAGGGGGGGGGGTGTATTTATGAGAACAACTCTCAAGGTAGGGGGGTTTCGGCCAAGGCTCACAAAGGGGGAGGGGGAAGACTTGGACGAGAACTACACAAGAAGGGGGGGAGGATTTCAAGACTTAGAAAACATTTTGTGGATGAAGAAGTCTTCAACCAAGGGGGGGGGGGGGTATTTATAGGACAACCAAGGGCCAAGATCAAGACAAGTGGTGGGAAAGTGTAGGGTGAGGATTTGGGCAAGTGTACCTTATCCATCTACCACACAAAATATCACAAATATCCTACCAACTCCTTGACCCTCAAATCGTCCAAGAACCGCCCACAATAACGTCCACTTTGAGGGTGACACATGTCACCCTCCCGTTGGTCCAAAATATTTCATCTCTCGGAAAAATCCGCAAAAATAATCAACGTTACAACCGTAATTTTCCCTTCGCAAAGTTTGGAAAACGTTCATGGAAAACAATTCTTTTTGGTAGTTGTGCACAAATATTTTCGTTCCTAGCCTAACTTAAGGCCTAAACTTTTGTACGTACGTCCTCACGTACATACTCTGGAAATACGGGGTATAACAGTGACTTGTCTTGAAAAGTAGTTATGACTTGATACTATGGTTATTAGTATCTTGGAAATTTTGTATGAAAAAAAAAGTCATTTTAAAAGAGTTGAAGTACGTAGTACTTTGGGTTAAATTCCCGGATTTTTATAATGACATGTTAGTGCCTTAAGTAAACTAAAAATGAGAGTGTACATGTATAAGACTAATAAGAAGTTAGGGGATTTCTTAACTTTCTTATATATGGTATGATAAGCCGGTAGTGCTTATGTTATGTATGATAAGCCGGTAGTGCTTATGTTATGTGTGATAGCCGGTTTGTGCTAGTGGTATGTTATTCATTACGGGGTCATTCCCCGGGTTTGTGGCATTTGCATAATTCCGTGGATTTGCTACCCATCATGCGAGGAATACCTCATGCGGGTCCGTAAGGGCTTATGCGGGTGAAATAGTCCCATGCGGGGCGGATCAGTCCTATGCGAGGAATACCTCATGCGGGTCTACACGACCTATCTTGGCGGATCTGACCTATTCGAGGAGTACCTCATGCGGGTCCACACGACCCTTGCGGGTGAAATAGTCCCAGGAGTAGGATTGCTTAATGATACTGCGGGCGGGTGGTCCTGCTTTGATCGTGAGCCTCCTATTTTTATGTTGTAAGTATACTCTTGATTACTCTCATTGTTAGTAAGGCACAGTGTACTGTTAATTGAGTTGTCATACTTGTCTCCAGTTTTATTATAGACTTATGATTTTATTACAGTACTTTCAGTTTCACATATTTGGTACATGTTGTACTGACCTCCTTCGGGGGGCTGCGTTCAAGCCGCAGGTAGAGTATACAGGTAGCTGATCCTCACTTATAGGATCACTGATTCAGCTGTTGAGAAACTTCATTACTCCGGAGGTTTATCCCTGGTATGTTCGGTTGTTGTACATTCAGGGGTATGGCGGGGCCCTGTCCCGTCACAGTTGTTATTCTTAGAGGTCTGTAGTCACATTTGTGGATTGGGTTGTAAAGAAAAAGAAAAAAATGTACTGTTTTATTATGTATATTTTACGGAAGGTGGCCTTATCGGCTACCCTGTTGTTATTTTATGTTTAAGCATTTTATAAGTTGTGTATGTTCCGCTGCTATTCTCTGATGTATACTTGTAAGGGGTGCCCAGGTAGGGCACCAGTCGCGGGCCCGGGGTCGGGTCGTGACAATAACGCCCCAAGATACTAACACCCGTAGTATCAGGGTATGTCTATTTTTCAAAATAAGTTACTACACCTTTAGAAATTCATTTCAAGGCTTTGAAACTAAGTAACTTTAAATTTCACAACCTAGGCAACTCATGCCTATCAATCAAAATAGACAATTTTCTTAACCTTCCATAAAGCCGTTATAACTAACTTCCCATAAAGCCGTTATAACCCTTTATGGTTTTAGACGAATTCATTCTTTTTATATCCAAAAGACTTATACTTTTAAAACCAAGTATCACATACTTTCAAATCAAGTTTCTTAACTTTCAAAATATTTCAAGTCTCTTAATCTTTAGAAATCAAGTTTCTTAACTTTAGAAATCAAGTTTCTTCTACTTTTAAATCCCAAGTAACTCACACCTTTAAAAAAAGTTACTTCTCTTTAAGTCATGTCATTTCTCCTCTTTTAAATCAATTAAGTAAATCACTCATTTGACTCCTCTAAAGTCATCATAACAACCTTTAGGTTTGGAACTAAGGCACTAGCCCAAAAGAGTTGGAAACCACTTCCTTTTTAAGATTCTATGTACTTAAAGTAAAACACTTTCACTTTTGAGAATCCAAACTTCATTAAGGGAATGGATTATAACAACTTACAATTTAATCATCCAAAGTACAATCAATGAAGTATATAGAACAACTTCTATATTAGGAAATTCAAGTACAATCAAGGAATTGATCATTTTAGGAGTAGGATTTACTTTCTTTATCATAAGGAATCATGCTAGAAGGAGAGGAGATGGTTCACATACCTTTTCGGCTAAATCCACAAGCTAAGTCGAATACGCCGCACGTAGAATTGTCAACCTATAATGGCCACAACACGACTATCACCTTCTAGTTTCTAACGTAGAATAATACTAAGTATACGGTCTCTTATTCTACGGAAAATCGGGCAGCACCTCCTTTGTTTCTACATACTTTCCACCTTTTTCAAGGCCCGATAATCAATAACCAACATGCCACATTTAAGGCTCAATACACCAACCAATCAAAGGGGATTACACGCCTTACAATACGTGTAAAATTCTGCCCCACAATTAATACCAAGTAACTTCAATATTCAAAGCCATTCTCGGCTAACATGTACAACAACACAAGTCCTTTCCAATTCTTTTTCAATCCAAGTTCCTAGGTATAACATGTTATATAGTCATAAACAACTTTAACAACTATAATTCCTTCTTTATATAACATGTGACGACTTAAACTAACAATCAAATTGAATTGTAATCTCAAAGGCTAAACATGCTAGTTTCGGATTAGGGTTCCAATAGCCAATACACTTATCAAACTTCATAATATATACCTCATGCTTGCTAATATCCATAGCTACAACAATAAGTAATCTTAATTACTAAAACGACAAAATTGTTACCTTTATAAGCCCTTATAAATTCCAAGATTCAAAGTCGCTCCTTAGAAATTCTTAACTCCTTTCCTTTACACTCCAATCCACTATTTGAAGCCTTTAGAAGTTCACAACCAACTTCTCTTCCATTTCCAATCCAAAACTATGAAAACGACTTAGGTTTCGCCTTGCGACTAACGTGAAAACATCGTTTTTCCGAGATCTTTTTATTGAGATATCCTTACAATACCCTTAGGGACCTTGGGTTAAAGTCTTGTGAATAAATAACCACAAACTAAAAATTTTTTGTGTGGAGAATATCACAAAGCCGAGAGCAACTCTTGCTAGAACAATTGTTCTCTAATTTTTTTCTAAGTGTTGAAGACTTGGTCTTGCACTAGTGTGGTATATATAAAACAATGGAGGGCTTAGATCACAACACTTGTGTGGCTTGGATGGAGGAGATTAATTATTTAGCCAAGTGGACAAGTTGACTTAGTCAACTATCTCAAACTTGCAAGACTTGATCTTTTACATAGGTCAATGAACATAATACCCTTGGTCAATTTCGTCCAAGATCATGTGGGGGTGCCACGTATCGCCCTCCCATTCTTCCATAAAATTCTGTAACCCTCGTGGGTCCCACAAAACATAAAAATTCCTCGGGTGGGCCCCACGTGACCAAATCCGTAAAAATAATTTCCATAATGATAATAAGTTCCATATTCTTCAAATAATGCATTTTGAGAATCCAATTCTCATCAACGAACATTTTTCCTTTTCGGCGTTCGGAAGATTTTCCTCCGGAAAAACAATTCTTCCTTTCGTACCAATTTTCAAGTCTTGCGTTCTCGCGTCTATTCTCTTAAACATGTCCTGGAATTTTGGGGTGTAACATTCTTCCCCCTTTAGAAACATTCGTCCCCGAATGTTCTTAGTCGGTTGTCAAGCTATACAAATTCCAGCACAGTCTCTTTACTATGCCTATCAATCAATACTGCACAAGACCAACGATGTCACACATGGCCACCATATAACATACGTAAAGATATCAATGGACCTTCCATCCGCGGTCCCTTCTCACAAAACTCGAAGGTTACAGTCTTATCAAAAACGGGATCCTTAGAGGTTCCTTTCTTTTTCCCGCATAAAGGGATGGCCCTGTCGTATTCTAAGTCAGGGGACTAACGCTATATGAATCCTTCAGTCAGACTCCCACTCAGCTAACTGATGTGTTCCCCCGTGTTACTTCCCTTATCTGTCTCACTGTTACACCCCGTAGTTCCAGGGTATGTATGTGAGGACGTACGTACGAGAATACGACATTTAAATTAAAAAGGAAGAAAGATGTGATTTTTCGACGGAAAAGTTTCCGGATTTTGTGAAGGAAAAATGTTCGTTAAAGGGAATTGGATTCCCAGATTTGGTATTCGGACTTTTTGGAATATTTGAGAATTATGGGATTTTATTTTCGGAATTGGTCACGTGGGGCCCACGGGAGAAATTTACGGTTTGTGGGGCTCACTTTATTTTCGGATTTTTGGCATTACGGATATTTTGGGAAGACGAAATATTTTGGACGAGTAGGGGGGCGACACGTGTCACCCCTATGTGGCCCTATGGCCGAATTCAAGGGGACACTTGGACGTTTTTATGTGGGGGACAAGTGGCAAGCCACTTGTCCCATTTTTGTGGTGGACACTTGGTTGGCAAATTACCCACACACATGTACCCAATCCTCACCTTACACTTGCTTTAATCTTGGCCCTCGATTTTTCTATAAATACCCCTTGTTGCAAGACTTATTCATCCATCACTTAGAAAGTTTCCAAGTCTTGAAAATCCCATCCCTTTCTCTTGTGTGCTCTCGGCTTTGGCCATGATTCTTGAGCAAAAGTTGTCCAAAAATTCTTAAAGTTTTAAGTGTTCTTCCTTAGGGTGTTAGGAAGATTGTGTACCCAGAGTTGGAAAAGATTTCACACCCCTAGCCTTAGATATGCCCCTTGGCCGAAACATTGCCAAAATTGTAGCCTAAGTGTTCTTCACTTTTTGGAGTTGGATCTTGAAGAGGAGTTGGTTAGGAACTTCTAAGGGTTTCTTGGAGCGGGTTGAAGCGTAAGGAATTGGAGCTAAACGTTGCTCAGGATCGACTTATAATCTTGGATAATTTTGGGCTTATCGAGGTAATGATCTATGTCCCTCTATTGTAATTGGATATTACATATTGTAGTAGTTTAGAATTGAGTATAAGATATATTGGATGGATGATTATAAAGGATTGAACTGTATTTACATTGGGTGTATTCTGAGACTTGTAGTATTATTGTGGGCGATGTTGTACACGTCCGTTAGACATGTAACCCTCGAGTTGTTGGCTTGGTAGGCCTTGATAGAGGAGAGATTTATGGTCATGGGCGGGGAGGTGCCGCTGAATTTTCCGTAGAATATGGAACCTTGTATTTAGAAATGTTCTGAAGGGATCTAGAAGGCGATAGGCGTTTTGTGGCCTTTATAGGTTGAAGTACTACAGTAGCGTATTCTACTTGGAGGTGGAAAAGGCTAGCGAGGTTACTGATGCTTTGGAGCGTTTTGCTAATTGTCGATAATCGTCGCGAGGTATGTGAACCTCTTCCTATCTTTTCTAGCATGATTGTGTGAACTATGTAGTACGTGACGTCACGTGTGCTAAGCAATTTGGTTGGTTTAAAACATAAAGTGTTATAACAGCTTTATGGGAAGTTTGTTATAACAACTTTATGTAGGTAAAGAAATGGTTTGTGGTTTTTAAAAGATAAGAGACTTAACTTATAAATGACTTGATGTGAATTATTAAGGACTTGGTTTGTGTTAAAAAAGTTGTGAAACCGCATTTATGAGAAATGGGTAATTGGGTTTTAAAAAGGAAATAATTATATTGATTTCGAAAATGAGAAAAAGTATCGAACAAACCACTGCAGCGTTAATAAAGGAAAATGTATTGACTAATAATTAATTATATTAAAACCAGTAGAATCCTCCATCTGCATAGAAGCTAAGATAAGACAAAATTGTATTACATTTCCTAGATCATGGCTGCTTTAATAAGATCATTAATAACAAGTATTGATTTTTCTTAAATTCCAAAGTAAGGAACTTGATTTCTAAAAGAAAGGAGATTTGAGGAATTAAAGTGTTTTGGTTTAAACGAAAGGCATGTTTTTGTCTTAAAATAGTTTGAAAAGGAAGGCATGTTTTTGTCTTAAATTGGTTTATTTCAAAAGAATGTATGGAAATTGTCTTAAATTGGTTTATTTCAAAAGAAGGTATGTAAATTGTTTTGGTTTACTTAAAAAAGATAGTTACTCTATTTTGATACTACGAGTATCGTGTGACTTTTTGTGAAAGAAATGGATCTTTTAAAGTGTTAAAATGCGTAGTACCTTGGGGTTAAAATCCGAATTTGTTGTAATAAAATAAAAGTCTATGAGTACGTTGAACTTGCCTATGCTTGTTGTGCTAGCCTTTGTTGTGCAAGTGTTTTGATTCTGTGCTACCGAGTCTCTCGATGGAGGGCCGGTTATATTGTTATATCCTTGGACCTACTGACACGTTGGGTGGCCCACGGGTATGGTTCCATTAGGATTGTTGTTCCATGGACTAGCTCTCCATGAGGTTTTACTGATTCGGCTTTGGTATCTGGTAGTTGGCTCTCGTACTTGCCGGCCGTGGTGATTCGGCTTTGGTTACGGTAGTTAGCCGTACTTGCCTGCTCAGTTTTGTGGCGAAGTCTCGTGACTTACGGTTGTGATCTGGTGGTTAGCCTGGTTACTTGCCCCCGTCAGCTACGTGACGCAGGTGGATCTGGTAGAGGTTATCGCACTTGCCACATGTCAGCTTCGCGGCGAAGTATCGTGACTTACGGTTGTGATCTGGTGGTTAGCCTGGTTACTTGCCCCGCCGACTCGTGACGCGGTGGATCTGGTAGAGGTTATCGCGACTTGCCACGTGTCGCCCGCGCGGCATCGTGACTTACGGTTGTGATCTGGTGGTTAGCCTGGTTACTTGCCCCCGTCAGCTACGTGGCGCAGGGAGGATCTGGTAGAGGCTATAGCACTTGCCACGTGTCAGCTTCGCGAGTCAGTGTTTGGACGAAGCTTCGTGACTTACGGTTGTGATTTGGTGGTTAGCCTGGTTACTCGCCCCCGTCAGCTACGTGGCGCAGGGAGGATCTGGTAGAGGCTATCGCACTTGCCATGTGTCAGCTTCGTGATATGGTTGTTTAGTATTGTTGGTACGGTAGGTTCTGGTAGCTGGCTTTCGTACTTGCCCCGGTCAGTTGATGATGCAGGTTGGATCTGGTAGCTATGCTTTCGTACTTGCCCCGTATGATTTTTATGACACAGGTGGGACCTGGTGTTCATATGTACTTCTTGGTGTTGTTATATCATAGACTGCCGGCAGTGAGGAAGGTATTCCACGGGCATGATTGATGTTGTGGGCGTGAGACCTATAGTTATATTTGCGTGATGACTTTGAGGGCGTGAGTCCCTGACTTGACATGACTGCTTATATGTTGTGTACTGTAGTTTGGTTATCATACATGTCTCCTGCTTTATATAGACTATTATGATTTCATTTCTGATATTTTCGGCCACATACTTGGTACTGTAGATCGACCTCCTGGAAGCCGTTTCATGCCGCAGGTAGAGGTACACCAGTTGTTGATCCTCGCTCATAGGATCACAATTCTGCGTTTGGGAAGCTCCATTTCTCCGGAGGCTTATCATTTGGTATGATTCCCTGAGTTATAGGTTCTTGTACATTCAGGGTATGGCGGGGCCCTGTCCCGTCATAGTTGTTATAAAATTCGTAAGTGCAGTATCTTGTGAGCAGGGTTTGTAAGGGATTTAACTGTTCAATTTTGATATATATACAGGAAGGTAACCGTTTGGTTAGCCTATTGCTTATTTTATGTCTTGATTCATGCTTAAGTTTTTATTTCCGCTGATTTTCTCTGATGATTGTATCACTAGGGTGCCCGGTAGGCACGATCACGCCCGAGGTCGGTCGTGATGTATGGTATCGAGCGATTAATCCTCGGAAAGTGTCTACGACCGTGTCTAGTAGTCTTGATTATCGGTGTGTTGTGCACCACATCTATAATCGTGAGGCTACGGATATTTAGGATTGGTTTACATTCTTCTCACTCGAGTTCGTGCCTTAGAGGCGTGTTATAAGTTGGACTCCTGCGCGTATTCTTATGTACCCGTTATGCCTTTACGCAAGGAAACCAGGGCCCAGATGGGCAAGGCAGCAGAGGGAGCTACGAGTAGAACACATAGGGTTACGAGGGCACAGGCCTGGTCATTACCTGAGATAGTACTTCAGACGACGAGTTTTATGACGCCGCTAGCCCCAGCAGAGTTTAGGCGGCGGCTTTCACGAGGCCACGATACCGAGACTCAGCCCACGGCCAGGAGCCGAGGATATGAGTTCAAGGAGATGGCCAGTTACTAGCTAGGCTGGTGGCTGGGAATGAGGACGGATGAGAGCCGGTGGTTCCAGCAGTACTAGTGATTCACCCTAGATCCGATAGTCTGAGACTTCGGGATTTCTTGAGTTGCGCCGCGAGTTCTATGGATAGAGAGCGAGGATGATCCTCGTGGTGTCGTGCTAGTTTGGGAGATTGTTATACTTGCGGCCGCCGTGGCCACGTGATGGGAGGATGTCCAGTAGGAGGGATACAAGAGGATGACTCACCACTGGCCGGGCCATGTTCGGTTGTTCGGGAGAAGGGGTGTTAGTCAGATGAGGTCACCCCACCTCGGTATGGCCGTTGTGGTAGGTGTTCTTATGGGGAGTGTCGTACTACTTCGACAGCTTGTTATGCTTGCGGCCAACAGGGCCATTTTGCGAGAAATTGTCCGACCAGAGGTGGCGCGGATGTTACGACTCAGCCTTCGGGATCAGTGGCTGGTTCATCACCTTCTGTAGTTATGCGTCCAGCAGAGCAAGATTTGATTAGAGCGACTGTCACGACCCGTTCCAGGGCCCGTGACTGGTGCCTTACCGGGGCACCCAAGTAGTCATACATCAGAGTAATCAGCAGAAATATAAAGCAAGACATGAAACAGTTTATAAAATAGAACACAGTTTAAGTGAGAAAACATCGCCTTTCGGCATATATATAAAAACATGGTTTAGCAGTTACATCCGACATCTTGTACAACAGACTACTGACCTCTAAGGAAATATACAACTATGGCGGACAGGGCCCGCCATACCTGGATCAGTACAAAACTATCTACAACAGGAGATCATACCTAAAAGTAGAGCCTCGGAAAGGATGGAGCTCGACACCAACGTAGAGATCCTAGGAATGTGGATCTAGCACTGCTTGCCCTTACTGCGGCATGAGCGCACCCCAAGGAGGTCGATAACAGTACCAAGTATGTGAAACTATAAAGAACTGAAATAAAATCAAAGTATTTAACACCTTTTCACAAATACAATCAGTTCAATTGCACATAGTGTCACATCACAAACAACAACAGTAATAGGAAAAGCAGAATGTGTCTATTCTAGGCCGCGAATGATCAAGCAAGGCCAATCGCCATAGTATCATTCTGCGTGCCTAGTCCCGACTTCCGCAGCGCATAGGTCACACACACGCACGCATGAGGTATTCCCGTCGGGGCAGCAACCCCAGATCCGCCTAGGCTCCCGCAGCCCGCATAGCCTCAAAAGACCGCGTAGTCTCAACGGACCGCATAGGAATCCCCGCATCGGCTAAACACCCGAATGATAAATCTGAGCATACCGCTGCTCGCATAGTCTCACAGACCGCATAGCCGTATAGACCGCATCAAGGGGCAAGCCTCCGATATAACGATCGGGGTAGGTGATACAATATCGATACAACAGACTTACCGGTTAGCAACGTAAGCACGCAAGAATGACCCTTTACACGATTCAAGACACTAACCTGTAGCATCATAATATGTCTACTTATCACACAAATCTTACACTTAATGAAATCAATACAAGGCTTTTATAAACAAACAAGTAAACAATTCCTTTTTATCTTCTTAAGTTGTTATACCTAACTTCCCATAAAGCTAGTATAACTCTTAAGCTTTTGTTTTAAAAACCAAATATTTATCTTCTGTTAAAAATGATTCAGTAATCTTTTGAAATGTTTTCAGTTCTTTGTTATTCAGGCTTAAGCCGTGAGGCATTGCCGTAAGTATTATTCAGGCTTAAGCCAAAGACATTGCCGTAGTTATTATTCAGTTAACACATGTACGTCTACCGTACTATATATTGTAAAATATCATGCTTTAGGAAGAATCACATACCTTCTCAGCGAAAACCACCTGCCAAGTTGACTATGTCGCGCGCAGAGAGTCAGCCTATAATAGTCACAGATATCTATCAAAGACTACTCTGAAGGTCATTCTAAACAGAGGGTTCATAATTCTACGGTAAGTCGAAAGACTTCCTACCAGTGAGCTATATAAGTTCATCGTGAAAACAAATTCTATGTAAGTCTGATTTGATTATTCTTCTAAGTATTTATACTTATTCTTATTCTACAACAGTAAGTATTCTCTAATTCAAAAGAGGGTTAGGATTAGTTACCTCGGTAAGCCCAATAATATCCTAGAAAAAGTCGCACCTGAGCAAGGTTTTGCTCCTAAGTTGTATGCTCCAAGGAAACCTTAGAAGTTCTTCACAACTTCTACTAAGTACTAAGGTATTTGGGCTAGGGTATTTTGGGCATTATAACAAAACAAGAAGGCAACTTTTCTACCAAGGGAGGGGGGGTAGGTTTGGGCTGGGGTGGGGTAGCCTCGCCAAGCTTCTAAGGGGAGGGGGTGTTGGACGAATTGCTACAAAGGGAGAGGGAAGGATTTTTAGACTTGGAAAGCTTTTGTGGATGAAGAACTTTTCATCTCAAGAGGGGTATTTATAGCTCAAGCCTTGGCCAACCAATGGCCAAGATGAAGACAAGTGCAAGGCAAGTGTAAGGCCAAGATCAAGCCAAGTGCACCCTAACCCCTACTCCACAAAACACTCCACAAAACACTCCACAAAACATGGCACAAAACAAGGCCTAAGCAAGGAACCAATCGCCAAGGCCAACACCCCTTTGACGCCTTGATCGTCCAAAGCCACCCCACTTGCTTCAATGTGAGGTGGTGACACATGTCACCCTCCCGTTGGTCCAAAATGTTTCGCCTCTAAAAATCCGCAAAAATAAGAAATGGCATAGCCGGAATTTACTCTTGAAGTCGTGGAAACGTTTCGGAAAACGATTCTTTTAGTGAGTTGTGTACAAAAGAAAACGTCCAAGGCTAACTAAGGCCAACTTTTGACGTATTCCTTACGTACATACTGGAAATACGGTATTACATTCTCCTCCTTAGAAACATTCGTCCCGAATGTTCCTTCTCAAGACAGTTAACGACAAGATTCTTCATAACTTAAACAGTTTGCAAATGCCACACGCGGCCACAAAACAACACTTAGGCATAAACGATAACGAAAATTTACAAGTAGGAAAGTGAATTACACGGAGGTGTGGGAATAGGTGAGATACTTCTGCCTCATGTCCTCCTCGGCTTCCCACGTCATCTCCTCTCTGAGCTCGTTCCGCCACAAGACTTTGACGGAAGCCACGTCCTTCGTCCGCAGACGCCTAACCTGACGATCGACTATCGCTATGGGAATCTCCTCATACGATAACCCCACACCGACATCGTCAATCGGTGTACCCTAGATGGATCCCCGATACATCTCCTCAAAGATAGATACGTGAAAACCGGATGTCTCGCCTCCAGATCGGACGGCAGATCCAACTCATAGGCAACCTTGCCTACCCTGCGGACAATCTGAAACGGCCCAATGTACCTAGGGCTGAGTTTCCCCTTCTTCCCAAATCTCATCACACCCTTCATGGGTGACACCTTTAGGAAAACCCAATCATGAACCTCGAACTCAAGATGCCGACGATGATGATCTGCATACGACTTCTGTCGACTCTGAGCTGTCAATAGCCGCTCTCGGATAAGCTTCACCTTATCCACTGCCTGCTGCACCAAATCTGGTCCCACTAGCTGCACCTCGCCCACATCGAACCAACCTATAGGCGATCTGCACTTCCTCCCATACAAGGCCTCATAAGGCGCCATCTGAATACTGGAGTGGTAGCTATTATTATACGCAAACTCAACTAGAGGCAAATGATCCTCCCAACTACCATCGGTCAATAACACGGGCTCGCGGATATCCTCGAAGTGCGGATAGTGCGCTCGCCTGTCCGTCTGCTCAGGATGAAATGCGCACTGTGCTCACCGCCCCTAAACCCTCTGGAAGGACCTCCGAAGTTAGCCGAACCGGGCTCCTCATGCGATATGATCGGTAGGGACTCCATGCGATCGACGATCTCTCGGATGTAAAGTCGGCATAATCCTCGGTACCAAAAGTCGTCCGGACGGAAGAAAGTGGGCTGATTTCAATCACCGTCGGCGATAACCCGTATAGAATCATGTCTCCTCGGAGTGCGAGGTAATCCAGTGATGAAGTCCATCTTGATTACCTCCCACTTCCGTGTCGATCTCAATCGTCAGAACAAACCACCGGGCCTCGTGCTCTACCTTCACTGCGACAACACGCACCGAGCTACGAACTCGCAACGCGTCTCTTCAAGCCATCCCACCAATACACCGATCTAAGGTCGTGGTACATCTTGGTCGACCCGGATGGATAGAGTAACGCCGCGTGTGCTTCCCAAGAACTCACGCCAAGTCCTCAAACATCCGAACACATGCCCTCAAACCTTAGCACCCCATCAGGTGCTACCTCAAAAGGACCCTTGCCCTCACGAAGAGCTGTATCACGATATCGAATCAAGGCTGGATCCTCGAACTGTTGCCTCTTCACCTCCTCGACGATGGAAGACTCGGCAACCTCACGAACTCTAACCCCACTGCTATCAGAATCAATCATGCGGACACCAAGGCTCGCTAACTGATGCAAATCACGAACCATGTCTCTCCTCTCTAGCTGCACATCTGATAGGCTCCCCATCGACCTACGACTAAGAGCATCTGCCACAACATTGGCCTTCCCCGGGTGGTACAGGATATCAACATCGTAATCCTTAAGCAACTCTAACCACCGTCTCTGCCGTGAAGTTCACTCTCCTGGTGAAGATATACCGAGGCTCTTGTGGTCTGTATAAATATCCACGTGAACCCCATACAAATAGTGCCTCCGATCTTCAAAGCGTGAATTACTACCGCTAACTCCAAATCATGGGTGGGGTAGTTCCTCGTGTTTCTTCACCGTCGGGATGCATATGCTATAACCCCGCCATGCCGCATCAACACACATCCCAACCCGATGCCCGACGATCACAATACACGATATAACCGCGGACCCTCGGAAGAGTAAGAACGGGCGTCGTCAATCTCTCCTTCAAGAATCGAAACCTCGCCACAAGCATCGATCCATCGAACTTGGCCGCATCCGAGTCACCTAGTCAATGGTGCGAGATAGAAGAAAACTTCTACGAACCGCCGATAATATCCTGCAAGGCCTAAAATCGCGAACCTCTCGCCGGAGTAAGAGGTCTAGGCAGTCCTGATCGCCGATCTTGGCCGATCAACTCGAATGCCATCAGCCCGACAATATGCCCAAGAAACGCCATCAAGTCAACCAAAACTCACATTTGGAAAACTTGGCGATAATCACTGGTCTGGAGAATCACAAGACAGCCTCAAATGCTCCGCATGCTCCCGCCTGAGCGAATAAACCAAGATATCATCAATGAACACTATCACAAACGTGTCCAAAATGGTTTGAACACTCGGTTCATCAAATCCATGAATACCACGAGCATTGGTCAACCTAAAAGACATGACCTGAACTCATAATGCCCGTCTGGTCCGAATGCGATCTAGGGACATCCACCTCTCCGACTCGCACTGATGATAGCCCGATCGCGATCAATCTTGAGAAACATCTCGCACTCGCAACTGGTCGAACAAATCATCAATCACGGAAGGGGGTATCTGTTTAATGGTCACCTTGTTCACCGTAATCAACACACACGCGCTGCCCCGTCCTTCTTCTTCACGAACAATACCGGCTCCTGGGGAGAAACACTGGGCCTAATGAAGCCCTTCTCCAGCAAATACCTCAGCTGCTCCTTCAACTCTCTCAACTCGGCAGGTGCCCTTCTGTATGGCGGAATGGAAATAGGACGAGTATCCGCAACACATCTATACAAAACTCAATCTCCTCTCGGGAGGATACCCGGAGGTCATCCGAAACACGTCCGGGAACTCGCGACTCTGAATCGATCAAAATCTGGTACCGCAGCTTCAGTATCAAACACCCGAACGAGATGATAGATATACCCCTTCTGTACCATCTTCCTAGCCTTGAGGTAGGAAATAAACCTACCCCTCGGCGATACCGTGCTCCCCTCCCACTCAACAACCGGCTCCTCAGGAAACCGGAACCGTACTACTCTCTCTCTGCAGTCTACATTGGCGTAGCAAGAAGCTAGCCAATCCATCCCCATAATCACGTCGAAGTCAATCATCTCCAACTCTATCAAGTCGGCTAGGGTCCGACGATCAAATAGTCACAGACAAGCTCTATATACCCGCCGAGCTACCACCGAATCACCCACTGGCGTAGCTACCTCGAAAGGGTCTATGGACTCAGGCTCTATCCCTATCCTACTAGCAACAAGGGGAGATATATAGGACAGAGTAGAACCCGGATCTATCAAAGCATACACATCAAACCCGAACCGATAAGGTACCGGACGACATCGTGAGGCCTCACGATCCCGCTGGCCGGACAAAGCATATATGCGGTTACGAGGACCGCTAGAATCGGGACTCGCGCCACGACTCGCCGCGACCCGCTGATCCATATGTACCTTGCCTCCGGGCGAGTAATCGTCGAGGATGAAGAAGCGCAATGCACTCGCAGATCGGGCCCTACTACGGCCGCTCCCGGCGGACAAACTCGCGAAATGACCTCCGCCACAAGTATAGCAGCTCGAGTACGACTCCTGAATGGTATACGCCACAACGGGCACACCGAGCGCACCTCGAGCAGTTAGCACCTCGCTACTCGAAATCCAAGTCCCAGGGCCCCGACCGCCCCGACCGCTCTGGCTCATCGAAAATGAGGTAGGAGCGCTCATACTGGCCGTGGTGCAACCGACTTCACGATGCCGCCACCCCGAGGACCACCAAAAGAACCGCCGTCTTGGCCTTCTTCACGCTGATATCGCTTACCCGGGCGTCTCTACGCCTCACATCCCGGTGCATGAGCTGCATACGGTTATGTCCATACTGGTGAAGGGACACACCCGCACAAGACTTCGGCCATGTAATCATCTAGCCCAGTGACATAGCGATGCACTCGCCCTCCATCTCTCGCTACGGTCGCGGGACATATCGAGCCAAAGAATCAAACTCGACATTGTACTCCTCACCGGCGTCCTCCTGCCTCAAAGAACAAGAATCTATCACCGTGCCCTCCTCATCTGGAGGCAAGAAGTGTGTGAGAAAAGCCTCAAAACTCATCCCATACCGCCGGAGGTGCATGCTCTCCCGGAAAGCTCCCATGAATCAAACCAATCGATGGCGGTATCACGCACCGTCGCGAACCGAATATCACAGACTCACTCAAGCCCTGATCACCCGCGTAATCCTCTGCGGTGACGGATGAACTCGCGGATCATCTTCCGCCGACCAGTAAAACTCGGAGGGCTACAACTAAGGAAATCCGTAGTCTCAAACTATACGCCTCGTGCACTACGGGTGCGACCGAGCCGAGCCGAATCTGAATCGCCGCGTCCAGCCTCTCTCAGACGGGCCACAACTTTAGCCAAAGTCGGGCCATCTCCTTGTACCCTAACTCCGCCCAGCCGTGGGACGGGAGGTGGGGTACCGTGGTCTCTTTGGGTGGCGGCGTCATAGAACTCGCCGTCTCGGTATAGACCGGGCACGAGCCCTCGTGACTGGGTGTCTGCTAGCGACTCCGCGGTGCCTTGCCATACGGGCCGGGTTGCCTTACGTGGAGGCATAAGCACATACGGAAAGGAATACGTTAGAGGGTCCAACCTATAACACGACTCTAAAGCACGATCTCGTAATGAGAAGAATGAAACCAATCCTAAATATCCTATAACCTCTCGATTATTGGTGTAGTGCACAACACACCGATAATCAAGACTCTACTAGATACGGTGTAGACACTTTCCGAGGATTAATCGCTCGATACCACTTTTGTCACGACCGTTCGGGGCCGTGGATCGTGCCTTACCGGCACCCAAGTAGTCATACATCGTAGTAATCGGAAATATAAAGCAAGACATGAAACGATTTATAAAATAGAACACGATTTAAGTGAGAAATCATCGCTTTCGGCATATATATAAAAACATGGTTTAGCGATTACATCCGATCTCGCATAACAGACTACGCACCTCTAAGGAAATATACAACTATGGCGACAGGGCCCCGCCATACCACGATCAGACAAAACTATCTACAACAGGGAGATCATACCCAAAAGTAGAGCCTCCGGAAAGGATGGAGCTCCTGACACCAACGTAGAGATCCTAGGAATGTGGATCTAGCACCTGCTTGCCCTTACCTGCGGCATGAACGCAGCCCCCCGAAGGAGGTCAGTACAACAGGTACCAAGTATGTGAAACTATAAAGAACTGAACTACAATCCAAGTATTTAACACCTTTTCACAAATACAATCGGTTCAATTGCACATAGTGTCACATCACAAACAACAACAGAATAGGAAAAGCAGAATGTGTCTATTCTAGGCGCGAATGATCGGCAAGGCCAATCGCCCATAGTATCATTCTCGTGCCTAGTCCTCGACTTCCGCAGCCCGCATGAGTCGCGCATGCACCGCGTGAGGTATTCCCGTGATCGGGGCAGCCAACCCCGGCATCCGCCTAGGCTCCCGCAGCCCGCATAGCCTCAAAAGACCGCGTAGTCTCAGCAGACCGCATAGAATCCCCGCGTCGGGCTAAACACCCGAATGATCAATCCTGAGCATACCGCTGCTCGCATAGTCTCACAGACCGCATAGCCGTATAGACCCGCATCAAGGGAAAGCCCTCGGTATAACGATCGAGGGTAGGTGATACAATATCGATACAACAGACTTACCGGTTAGCAACGTAAGCCGCAAGAATGACCCTTTACACAAAGAATTCAAGACACTAACCTGTAGCATCATAATATGTCTACTTATCACACAAATCTCACTACACTTAACAGAATCAATACAAGGCTTTTATAAACAAACAAGTAAATAGCCTTTTATCTTCTTAAGTTGTTATACCTAACTTACAATAAAGCTAGTATAACTCTTAAGATTATGTTTTTAAAAACAAAATATTTATCTTCTGTTAAAAATGATTCAGAATTCTTTTGAAATTTTTTCAGTTCTTTGTTATTCAGGCTTAAGCCGTGAGGCATTGCCGTAAGTATTATTCAGGCTTAAGCCAAAGACATTGCCGTAGTTATTATTCGATTAACACACGTACGTCTACCGACTATATATTGTAAAATATCATGCTTTAGGAAGAATCACATACCTTCTCAAATAAAACCACCTGCCAAGTTGAATATGTCGCGCGCAGAGAGTCAGCCTATAATAGTCACAGATATCTATCAAAGACTACTCTGAAGGTCATTCTAAACAGAGGGTTCATAATTCTACGGTAAGTCGGGCAGACTTCCCTACAGTGAGCTATATAAGTCTCATCGTGAAAATCCTATGTAAGTCTGATTTGATTATTCTTCTAAGTATTTATACTTATTCTTATTCTACAACAGAAGTATTCTCTAATTCAAAAGAGGGTTAGGATTAGTTACCTCGGTAAGCCCAATAATATCCTAGAAAAGTCGCGCTGAGCAAGGTTTTGCTCCTAAGTTGTATGCTCAGGAAACCTTAGAAGTTCTTCACAACTTCTACTAAGTACTAAGGTATTTGGGCTAGGTATTTTGGGCATTATAACAAAACAAGAAGGCAACTTTTCTACCAAGGAGGGGGTAGGTTTCGGCTAGGCTAGGGTGGGGTAGCCTCGCCAAGCTTCTCAAGGAGGGGTGTTGGACGAATTGCTACAAAGGGAGAGGAAGGATTTTAGACTTGGAAAGCTTTTGTGGATGAAGAACTCTTCATCTCAAGAGGGGTATTTATAGCTCAAGCCTTGGCCAACCAATGGCCAAGATGAAGACAAGTGCAAGGCAAGTGTAAGGCCAAGATCAAGCCAAGTGCACCCTAACCCCTACTCCACAAAACACTCCACAAAACACTCCACAAAACATGGCACAAAACAAGGCCTAAGCAAGGAACCAATCGGCCAAGGCCAACACCCCTTTTTGGACGCCCAATCGTCCAAAGCCACCCCACTTGCTTCCAATGTGAGGGTGACACATGTCACCCTCCCGTTGGTCCAAAATGTTTCGTCTCTCGGAAAAATCCGCAAAAATAAGAAATGGCATAGCCGGAATTTACTCTACGAAAGCTGTGGAAACGTTTCGTCGGAAAACGATTCTTTTAGTGAGTTGTGTACAAAAGAAAACGTCCAAGGCTAACTAAGGCCAAACTTTTTGTACGTATTCCCTTACGTACATACTCTGGAAATACGGGGTATTACAGCGACAAAGGGAAAGTGAGGCAGTAGTTACATAGATATCTTCAGCCTTAAGAGACTTGTTTAGGTCGTTATGGTAGATACAGGTGGAGTGCTATGTTCGGTTAGCATTGTGTTAAGTGTGAATTAGAAAACATGGGTAGTTGAAAAGGGTAAGTCTGGGGACGAGACAATTGCGAGCCTTAGAATTTATAACAGTTAGGACCTTGGATGCAAGGCCGCCTTGAGTGGATGATTTTACGGTTGGTCTTTGTCGAAGTACTTGGTATGCGTAAAATATATTGTGGGATAATTCCATGGGTAGTGTGAGATGGAAGTGGTAGCTTTCATGACGTGAATTAGTAAGATTGTTCCGGATCGGGGAACGAGAGTTTAGGCGATAGCGGTGGGTTGAGGCGGATCGCGTCAACCCGCGGCCGGAGTGAGGTGGGTCCGAGGTGGTCCCGCCAGGTGGTAGGATCACGCGGGTGCTAGGCCCAGGTTTAGGTAACCATCATATGAGTTCGTGGATGTGTTCGACCAGAATCGGATCGTGAAGGCCGGGAAAGGCCTTAAAGGAATTTGAGGCTAGTAAGATGACCAAGTTTGGAGGCAGTGGCTCCAAAGGTTTTGGAAACTGAAGCGATGACTGGAGTATGGTACGTGTACTAGAAAGAGTTCGGGTGTTCGAGAAAGGTACGACGAGTAAGGGAAGGAGTGAACATGTGTTAAGAGAAGGGAAGTGGTCATTTTGTGAAGTAACGAGGTGAAGAAAGTATCCTTTAGAATATGGGTGGAAGCTTTTGTGACGTTAGAGATGATTCCTCGTTGGCTTGGATTCGAGTTTTGCGCATGTGTTATATTATGGCCAGGTGTGGCATAATTAGTTTTGTAAGTATAGTAGCGAAGACTATACCGGCGCGTGTATGTTTTGAGACTTAGAAGGAACATTCGGGACGAATGTTTCTAAGGGGGGAAGAATGTTACACCCCGTAGTTCCAGGGTATGTATGTGAGGATGTACGTGTTATACCCCGTATTTCCAGAGTATGTACGTGAGGGCGTACGTATTAAATTTTTGCCTTAAGAATTGGCTAGGACCGAATTTTGGGCACAAGTGCCGATTTGAGTCGTATTTCGACGAAACGTTTCCACAGCTTACGTTGGGAAAATTCCGGCTATGTCATTTACTATTTTTGCGGATTTTTCCGAGAGACGAAACATTTTGGACCAACGGGAGGGTGACACTTGTCACCCTACGGTGGATTTGATTGGTGGCCGATTGGCTCACGTTTTTGTGCCTTATTGGTGCCTTGTTTTGTGCCTTGTTTTGGCCTTGTTTTGTGCATTGTTTTGTGCCATGTTTTGTGGAGTAGGGGTTAGGGTGCACTTGGCTTGATCAAGGCCTTACACTTGCCTTGCACATGGCTTGATCTTGTCCATTGGTTGGCCCTTGGCTTCCCTATAAATACCCTTCCCTTTGTTGAAGACTTCATCATCCAAATGTGTTCTAAGTCTTGCAAACCTTCCTCTCCTCTTGTTGCTCTCGCCCTAAGCCTCCCTCCCCTGAGGCCTAGTGGCCGAGAGTTCCTCCTCCTTGTCAAGGCCCTTTGGCCGAGAACCCCATCTTGGAGTGTTTTCGTGAGGTACCCCATGTGGTATTGAAATACTCTCCAAGTATTGTTATAATGCCCAAAATACCTTGGCCTCATATCTTGTAGTATTCCAAAGATACCTCTATACGTAGAGCCCGGAAATACTACCTTTTGTCCTTTAAGTCTCAAACCAAAACCCTAAGGAAATCTTCATAGTTGGTTGAAGTATTTAAGTAGAAGTTGGTTAGAACTTCTAAGGGTTGTTTGGAGCGCACGGAGTAGGAGCTAAACCTTGCTCAGGATCGACTTTTATCTCGGATAATTTTGGGCTTATCGAGGTAAATAATCTTGTCCCCCTTTTGTAATTGGAAATTACATGTTGTTGTATTATATAGTTGAAGTATACTATATATAGAATTAAGTTTAGTATTGTGGCAATGTCTTTTGACTTAAGCCTGAAGAATAAAGAACGGAACTGAACTGTAATTACATAGGACTGTATTGCAGTAGACTTGTGTAGTATTACTGAGTAGAATTGTACACGTCCGGTTAGACGTATAAACCCCCCCCCCCCTGGTTGGCTTGGTAGCCGGCCTCGATAGAGGAGGAGATTTACGCTGTGTGGGAGGTGCCGAATTTCTCAGAGAAAGATAGAAACTTGTGTTTTGGGGTTAATAGACGTTTGTGACCTTTATAGGTGAAAGTACTTAGAGTAGCGTATTCTACTCGAGGAGTGGAAAGGGCTAGCAAGGTTGTAGTACTTGGAGCATTTTGCTTATTGTCGATAAATCGTCGCGAGGTATGTGAACCTCTTCCTATCTCTTCTAGCATGATATGTGTGAACTATGTAGTACGGTAGACGTACATGTGCTAAATGTATTGGTTTAAAACATAAAGTGTTATAACGGCTTTATGGGAAGTCGGTTATAATAGCTTTATGTGGATAAGCAAATACTTTGTGGTTTTTAAAAGGTAACTGATTTGAATAATAACTGGCTTGATATGTGTTAATAAAGAACTTGAAGTATTTCAAAAGATTTATGAATCGTTTTGAAAGAATGAGTATTACTTGGGTTTTGAAAAGCTTAAGAGTTATACTAGCTTTATGGGAAGTTAGGTATAACGGCTTAAGAATGTTTTACTGATTTCGGAAATCAGAATGCGTATCGACAAACCACTGCAGCGTTAATAACAGGAAAATGTATTGACTAAAGAAGTATTAAAACCAGTAGAAACCTCCATCTGCATAGAAGCTAAGATGAGACAAAATGATATTACATTTCCTAGATCATGGCTGCTTAATAAGATTGATTATAAACAAGAATAACCTACTCACATATAAGACATATGTTTCTCAAAACGTTTAAAGGAGAATTATGTTTTAAAGGATTAAAACTACGAACTACGAAACCTTTTCTAAAAATGAGAAACTTGAGCATTTATAATTAGGCAAACCGGAACTTTAGGAAAAGAATGTTGGTACTTGAGTTTAAAAAGAAAGTGTTCTGGTTTACTTAATAATGTGAATCACTCTAGTTTTATACTACTTATCGGGTGACTTTTATAAAAGGAATGTATCACTTTTAAAAGGACTTAACGTATGTAGTACTTTAGGTTAAAACCCGACTTTGACATAAAATGAAAGTACCTTGAGTTGTGTGTAACTTGCTTATGCTTGTTGTTATGAAACTTGACCATGTTACGTGTGATAGCCTTGTTGTGCAAATCGTGTTCACTGACTACACGGTTCATCCGGAATGTATTTCCATTGATTCACGGTTCATCCGTGAATGTATCTCACTTGAGTACCGGTTCATCCGGGAATGTATTTCACTTGATTACCGGTTCATCCGGGAATGTATCTCACTTGATTACCGGTTCATCCGGGAATGTATTTCACTTGATTACCGGTTCACCCGGGAATGTATCTCACTTGACTACCGGTTCATCCGGGAATGTATTTCACTTGACTACCGGTTCATCCGGGAATGTATTCCACACGTTTCTATATTGGGTCCATAAGATGGGCCGAGACCTGTTATACGTATCACATGATTTATACCTAGACTGCCGGCAGTGAGGAAGGAGTTCCACGCACGAGGATGACTTTGAGGCGTGAGTCCACGACTTGACATGATCGCTTATGTTGTGAATCGTAGTTTGGTTATCATACATGTCTCCCGCTTTATATAGACTATTATGATTTCATTTACGATGTTTTGATTTCACATACTGTACTGCCAGATCGACCTCCTTCGGGGCCGTTAATGCCGCAGGTAAAGATACATCGACTGTCGATCCCCGCTTATAGGATCACATTCAGCGTGTTGGGAAGCTCCGTTTCTCCGGAGGCTCATCTTTTGGTATGTGTTCCCTGAGTTGTAGGTTCTTGTACATTCAGTGGTATGGCGGGGCCCTGTCCCGTCATAGTTGTTGTAAATCTTAGAGGTCTGTAGAATCACAAGCGTGGTTGTAATAGGATTAATCTGTTCGGGTTTTATGTATATAATGTAGGCAACTGATTTGGTTGGACTGTATATTTATTATATCTCTTGTTTCATGTTTCCTGTTTTATTTTCCGCTGGTTTTCGCTGATGTTGAATCACTAGAGTGCCAGGGCTAAGGCACCAAGCATCGCCCGGTTCGGGCGTTACAAAGTGGTATCGAGCGATTAGTCTCGGAAAGTGTCTGCACCGTGTCTAGTAGTCTTGATTATCGGTGTGTTGTGCACCACATCTATAATCAGGAGGCTATAGGACATTTAGGATTTGTTTCCATTCTTCTCATTCTGAGATCGTGCCTTAGAGCTGTGTGATAAATTGGACCCCTCTGACGTATTCCTTTCCTTTACCGCTATGCCTCCGCGTAAAACCTGAGCCCGATGGGCAAGGCGATGAGGAGCTGTTAGCGAGATACGAGGAGTACGAGGCGCAGCCCGGCCAAGACTGAGACAAGTGCCCGACGGCGGTTTCGCGACGCCAAAGACCAAAGAGAGTTTAGAGTCGCAGCGATGGGGCCGAGACTACAAGACTGAGCCCCACCCCCACACTGGAGCCGATGAGGGGTACAAGGAGATGGCCGCCATCGCCGTGGTCGTACGATATGAGGATAGGCTGGATACTGCCTGATTTCAAGAGCACCCGTAGTTCACCCCGAGCGCATGTTTGAGGCTACGTGACTTTCTCGAGTTGTAGCCCGCCGATGTTCTATGGATCGAGCCGAGGACGACCGTGAGTTTATCCGACAGCCTACAGGATCGCGAGTGATCGAGTCTCGCAGGCGAGTCGGTGGTATTGGGTTCGCATCACCGCGTGATACTGCAGCTTGGACCGTTTGATTCGTGGAGTTGTCCCGGGAAGAGCATGCACTTCCACCGTATGGGACGAGTTCTCAAGGGCTTTTCTTGCACATTTCTTGCCCCACAGATGAGAGGGCTCGGCCGGCGATTTTTGACGTTGAGGCGGGACGCGGACGGTTAGAGAGTACAATGTGGAGTTCGACTCATTAGCTCGGTATGTCCCCGTCAGAGTAGCCGATATGGAGGACGAGTACACCGCTACGTCACCGGCTGGATGAGTACTTGGCGAGGCTTGTTCGGTGTAGCCCTTCACCGGCATGGACATTGCCCGCATGCGAGCTCATGCACTAGGATGTGAGGCACGGAGAGATCGACGGAATGGCCGAGATCGCCAGAAGAGGCCGTGGCGGCAGGTCCTTTGGTAACTTTCAAGGCGGACCGCCAGCGAAGTTAGTTATGTACCTCCGCCAAGACGGAGTGGTCCCCACGATCGTCGGGGCGTTCGTGGTATTCGAGCTGGTCGAGCTCCGTGGCTTCCGTTCACGGTATATACGGGTTCTAGCCAGCGATTCACGCCCCTCGGTGTGCGCGATGTGGCAAACATCATCCCGGGAATGCCGCTTTTTATCGGTGCTTGCTTCACGCGCCGTCGAGGCCATGTGACGAGACTGTGCTTATAGGAGAGGTACCGGCACTGGCGCAGCACCTGCGGATCGCGCGAGTTCATCGCCTTCTGCATTATGCGCAGGCGACTTACGATTAGAGTGGAGCGGTAGCTTCAGGTATATCCTTTAACCTCTAGAGGCTTGTATGTTTTGATGTTATGTTCAAGTGTTAGGGGTTATGTTCGGCTAGCTTTGTGCTAAAATGTCATTTAGGAACCTGGTTTGGGAACAAGGGTAAGCACAGGGTGAGGAATGATGAACCTTAGAATATTACAGTTGAGACCTTAGATGTAAGGCCGTCTTGAGTACAAGATTTTGCAAGTGATCCTTGTCAGAGTGCATTTTATGCCTAGAAAGTATTGTGTGATAATTCCGTGAGTTGGGTAATGAAAGTGGTAGCTTTCATGATGTGAATTAGTAAGATTGTTCCGGATCAGGGAACAAGAGTTTGGCGCGGTTGGGGTCGGGTTGAGGACCATTTGCGGGTCAACCCAGTACCCGGTTTGGGGTGGGGTCAGTTCTGGGTGGTCCCGCCAGGTGGTAGGGTCACGAGGGAGCTAGGCCCAAGTTTTGGTAACCATCGTATGAGTTCGTGGATATGTTCGACCAAAAGCAGATCGTGAAGGCCGGGAATGGCCTTAAGGAAGATTGAGGCTAGTAGATGACCAAGTTTGGAGGTGGTGACTCCAAAGTTTTGGAAACTAAAGCGATGACTGGAGTATGGTGAGTATACTAGAAGAGTTCAAGTGATCGAGGAGGCACGACGAGTAAGGAAGAAGAGAACGTGTGTTATGTTTGTGGCCATGTGTGGCAGTGGAAACTTGTTAGAAGAACTTCATCTTTATCCGCCTTGAGAAGGAACATTCGGGACGAATGTTTCTAAGGAGGGGAGAATGTTATACCCCGTATTTCCAGAGTATGTACGTGAGGGCGTACGTATTAAATTTTTGCCTTAAGAATTGGCTAGGACCGAATTTTGGGCACAAGTGCCGATTTGAGTCGTATTTCGACGAAACGTTTCCACAGCTTACGTTGGGAAAATTCCGGCTATGTCATTTACTATTTTTGCGGATTTTTCCGAGAGACGAAACATTTTGGACCAACGGGAGGGTGACACTTGTCACCCTCATGGTGGACGGATTGGTGGCCGATTGGCTCACGTTTTTGTGCCTTATTGGTGCCTTGTTTTGTGCCTTGTTTTGGCCTTGTTTTGTGCATTGTTTTGTGCCATGTTTTGTGGAGTAGGGGTTAGGGTGCACTTGGCTTGATCAAGGCCTTACACTTGCCTTGCACATGGCTTGATCTTGTCCATTGGTTGGCCCTTGGCTTCCCTATAAATACCCCTCCCTTTGTTGAAGACTTCATCATCCAAATGTGTTCTAAGTCTTGCAAACCTTCCCCTCTCCTCTTGTTGCTCTCGTCCTAAGCCTCCCCCCCTCCCCCTTTGAGTGGCCTAGTGGCCGAGAGTTCCCCCTCCCTTGTCAAGGCCCTTTGGCCGAGAACCCCCCCCATCTTGGAGTGTTTTCGTGAGGTACCCCCCCTTGTGGTATTGAAATACTCTCCAAGTATTGTTATAATGCCCAAAATACCTTGGCCTCATATCTTGTAGTATTCCAAAGATACCTCTATACGTAGAGCCCGGAAATACTACCTTTTGTCCTTTAAGTCTCAAACCAAAACCCTAAGGAAATCTTCATAGTTGGTTGAAGTATTTAAGTAGAAGTTGGTTAGAACTTCTAAGGGTTGTTTGGAGCGCACGGAGTAGGAGCTAAACCTTGCTCAGGATCGACTTTTATCTCGGATAATTTTGGGCTTATCGAGGTAAATAATCTTGTCCCCCTTTTGTAATTGGAAATTACATGTTGTTGTATTATATAGTTGAAGTATACTATATATAGAATTAAGTTTAGTATTGTGGCAATGTCTTTTGACTTAAGCCTGAAGAATAAAGAAGCAGGCTGTAATTACATGGGGTGTATTAAGTAGACTTGTGTAGTATTACTGAGTAGAATTGTACACGTCCGGTTAGACGTATAAACCCCCCCCCCTGGTTGGCTTGGTAGCCGGCCTCGATAGAGGAGGAGATTTCTGTTGTGGCGGGGAGGTCTTTGCGAATTTTACGTAGAAAGATAGAAACTTGTGTTTGGGGTTAATAGACGTTTGTGACCTTTATAGGTGAAAGTACTTAGAGTAGCGTATTCTACTCGAGGAGTGGAAAGGGCTAGCAAGGTTGTAGTACTTGGAGCATTTTGCTTATTGTCGATAAATCGTCGCGAGGTATGTGAACCTCTTCCTATCTCTTCTAGCATGATATGTGTGAACTATGTAGTACGGTAGACGTCATGTGCTAAATGTATTGGTTTAAAACATAAAGTGTTATAACGGCTTTATGGGAAGTCGGTTATAATAGCTTTATGTGGATAAGCAAATACTTTGTGGTTTTAAAGGTAACTGATTTGAATAATAACTGGCTTGATATGTGTTAATAAAGAACTTGAAGTATTTCAAAAGATTTATGAATCGTTTTGAAAGAATGAGTATTACTTGGGTTTTGAAAAGCTTAAGAGTTATACTAGCTTTATGGGAAGTTAGGTATAACGGCTTAAGAATGTTTTACTGATTTCGGAAATCAGAATGCGTATCGACAAACCACTGCAGCGTTAATAACAGGAAAATGTATTGACTAAAGAAGTATTAAAACCAGTAGAAACCTCCATCCGCATAGAAGCTAAGATGAGACAAAATGATATTACATTTCCTAGATCATGGTGCTTAATAAGATTGATTATAAACAAGAATAACCTACTCACATATAAGACATATGTTTCTCAAAGCGTTTAAAGGAGAATTATGTTTTAAAGGATTAAAACTACGAACTACGAAACCTTTTCTAAAAATGAGAAACTTGAGCATTTATAATTAGGCAAACCGAACTTTAGGAAAAGAATGTTGGTACTTGAGTTTAAAAAGAAAGTGTTACGGTTTACTTAATAATGTGAATCACTCTAGTTTTATACTACGGTATCGGGTGACTTTTATAAAAGGAATGTATCACTTTTAAAAGGACTTAACGTATGTAGTACTTTAGGGTTAAAACCGGACTTTGACATAAAATGAAAGTACCTTGAGTTGTGTGTAACTTGCTTATGCTTGTTGTTATGAAACTTGACCATGTTACGTGTGATAGCCTTGTTGTGCAAATCGTGTTCACTCGACTACGGTTCATCCGAAATGTATTTCCATTGATTCACGGCTCATCCGAATGTATCTCACTTAGTCCGGTTCATCCGAATGTATTTCACTTGATTACGGTTCATCCGGAATGTATCTCACTTGATTACGGTTCATCAGGAATGTATTTCACTTGATTAGGTTCACCGAATGTATCTCACTTGACTCGGTTCATCGGAATGTATTTCACTTGACTCTGGTTCATCAGGAATGTATTCCACGTTTCTATATTGGGTCCATAAGATGGGCGAGACCGTTATACGTATCACATGATTTATACCTAGATCACGGTGAGGAAGGAGTTCCACGCATGAGGATGACTTTGAGGCGTGAGTCCACGACTTGACATGATCGCTTTATGTTGTGAATCGTAGTTTGGTTATCATACATGTCTCCCGCTTTATATAGACTATTATGATTTCATTTACGATGTTTCTGATTTCACATACTTGGTACTGTTGCATCGACCTCTCGGGCTGCGTTCATGCCGCAGTAAAGGTACATCGATCGCCGATCCCCGCTTATAGGATCACATACAGCGTGTTGGGAAGATCCGTTTATCAGGAGGGTCATCTGTTGGTCTGTGTTCCCGAGTCAGGTTCTTGTACATTCGGGGTATGGCGGGCCCTGTCCGTCATAGTTGTTGTAAATCTTAGAGGTGCATAGAACTGCACAAGGTGGTTGTAAAAGGATTAAACTGTTCGGGTTTTATGTATATACTGAAGGCAACTGTTTTGGTTGGCCTGTTTATTTATTATATCTCTTGTTTCATGATTCATGTTTTATTTTCCGCTGGTTTTCTCTGATGTTGTATCACTAGGGTGCCCGGGGTAAGGCACCAGTAACGGGCCCGGGTTCGGGGCGTTACAGTACGTACGAGAATACGACATTTAAATTAAAAAGGAAGAAAGATGTGATTTTTCGACGGAAAAGTTTCCGGATTTTGTGAAGGAAAAATGTTCGTTAAAGGGAATTGGATTCCCAGATTTGGTATTCGGACTTTTTGGAATATTTTAGAATTATGGGATTTTATTTTCGGAATTGGTCACGTGGGGCCCACGGGAGAAATTTACGGTTTGTGGGGCCCACTTTATTTTCGGATTTTTGGCATTACAGATATTTTGGGAAGACGAAATATTTTGGACGAGTAGGGGGTGACACGTGTCACCCCCATGTGGCCCTATGGTCGAATTCAAGGGGACACTTGGACGTTTTTATGTGGGGGACAAGTGGCAAGCCACTTGTCCCATTTTTGTGGTGGACACTTGGTTGGCAAATTACCCACACACATGTACCCAATCCTCACCTTACATTTGCTTTAATCTTGGCCCTCGATTTGTCTATAAATACCCCTTGTTGCAAGACTTATTCATCCATCACTTAGAAAGTTTCCAAGTCTTGAAAATCCCCTCCCTTTCTCTTGTCTGCTCTCGGCTTTGGCCATGATTCTTGAGCAAAAGTTGTCCAAAAATTCTTAAAGTTTTAAGTGTTCTTCCTTAGGGTGTTAGGAAGATTGTGTACCAAGAGTTGGAAAAGATTTCACACCCCTAGCCTAGAAATGTTGCCTTGGCCGAAAGTTGCCAAATTGTAGCCTAAGTGTTCTTCACTTTTTGGAGTTGGATCTTGAAGAGGAGTTGGTTAGGAACTTCTAAGGGTTTCTTGGAGCGGGTTGGAGCGTAAGGAATTGGAGCTAAACGTTGCTCAGGATCGACTTATAATCTTGGATAATTTTGGGCTTATCGAGGTAATGATCTATGTCCCTCTATTGTAATTGGATATTACATATTGTAGTAGTTTAGAATTGAGTATAAGATATATTGGATGGATGATTATAAAGGATTGAACTGTATTTACATTGGACTGTATTTACAGTAGACTTGTAGTATTATTGTGGGGCAGTGTTGTACACGTCCGGTTAGACATGTAACCCCCTTGGAGTTGTTGGCTTGGTAGCTGGCCTTGATAGAGGAGGAGATTTATGTGGTTGCGGGGGGGGAGGTGCTGCTGAATTTTCCGTAGAATATGGAACCTTGTATTTAGAAATGTTCTACGAAGGGATCTAGAAGTTGATAGACGTTTTGTGGCCTTTATAGGTTGAAGTACTACGAGTAGCGTATTCTACTTGAAGGGTGGAAAAGGCTAGCGAGTTCTGATACTTTGGAGCGTTTTGCTAATTGTCGATAATCGTCGCGAGGTATGTGAACCTCTTCCTATCTTTTCTAGCATGATTGTGTGAACTATGTATTACGGTAGACGTACGTGTGCTAAACGAATTTGGTTGGTTTAAAACATAAAGTGTTATAACAGCTTTATGGGAAGTTTGTTATAACAACTTTATGTAGGTAAAGAAATGGTTTGTGGTTTTTAAAAGATAAGAGACTTAACTTATAAATGACTTGATGCGAATTATTAAGGACTTGGTTTGTGTTAAAAAAGTTGTGAAACCGCATTTATGAGAAATGGGTAATTGGGTTTTAAAAAAGAAATAGTTATATTGATTTCGAAAATGAGAAAAAGTATCGAACAAACCACTGCAGCGTTAATAAAGGAAAATGTATTGACTAATAATTAATTATATTAAAACTAGTAGAAACCTCCATCTGCATAGAAGCTAAGATAAGACAAAATTGTATTACATTTCCTAGATCATGGCTGCTTTAATAAGATCATTAATAACAAGTATTGATTTTTCTTAAATTCCAAAGTAAGGAACTTGATTTCTAAAAGAAAGGAGATTTGAGGAATTAAAGTGTTTTGGTTTAAACGAAAGGCATGTTTTTGTCTTAAAATAGTTTAAAAAGGAAGGCATGTTTTTGTCTTAAAATAGTTTAAAAATGAAGGCAGGGTTTTTGTCTTAAATTGGTTTATTTCAAAAGAAGGTATGGAAATTGTCTTAAATTGGTTTATTTCAAAAGAAGGTATGGAAATTGTTTTGGTTTACTTAAAAAAGATAGTTACTCTATTTTGATACTACGAGTATCGTGTGACTTTTTGTGAAAGAAATGGATCTTTTAAAGTGTTAAAATGCGTAGTACCTTGGGGTTAAAATCCGAATTTGTTGTAATAAAATAAAAGTCTATGAGTACGTTGAACTTGCCTATGCTTGTTGTGCTAGCCTTTGTTGTGCAAGTGTTTTGATTCTGTGCTACCGAGTCTCTCGATGTGTTATACCCCGTTTTTCCAGAGTATGTATGTGAGGACGTACGTACAAAAGTTTAAGCCTTAATTAGGCAAAAGGGACGAAATTGTGCAACTAGCGAAAAGGATTGCTTTTTTCGACGGAAAATTTTCCGAACCTTGTAAGGGAATTTTACGTTTTTAAGAATTTATTTATTTTGGATTTTTCCGAGAGATGAAATATTTTGGACCAACGAGAGGGCGACAAGTGTCACCCTCAAGTGGGCGGTAAAGTGGACGAATTGGGTGCACGTTTTTTTCATTTTTAAGGCCTAAAACATTTGGTCAATGTTTGCTAGATATTTTGTGGGTAGATAGATAAGGTGGGACCCACACAACACTTGTCCAAATCACATCCACACACTTTCTTGAATCTTGGCCATTGAAGGCCCTATAAATACCCCCCCTTAGTTGAAGACTTCTTCATCCACAAAATAATTTCTAAGTCTTAAAATCCTTCCCCCTCTTAGTAGAGCTCTCGTCAAACACACTTTCCCTCCTTCCTAGTAGTGCTAGCCGAGACACCCCACTTGGTAGAAAAATATTCTCAAGTATTGTTACAATTCAAAATACCTTGGCCCAAATACCTTGTAGTATTCCAAAGTTACCTCTATACTAAAAAACCCGAAATGCTACTTTATATCCCTTAGTCACAAAAAACCTAGGAAAATCTTCATTGTTGGTTGAAGTATTAAGTAGAAGTTGTATAGAACTTCTAAGGGTTTCTTGGAGCGAATTGGAGCGTACAGAATAGGAGCTAAACCTTGCTCAGGATCGACTTTAATCTTGGATAATTTTGGGCTTATCGAGGTAAATATCTTTGTCCTTCTATTGTAATTGGAGATTACATATAGTAGTTTATAAATGAGTATAAGATATAGAAGGATGGTATAAAGAAGAGAATTGAACTGTAATTACATAGGGTGTATTCTGATGAGACTTTTGTAGTTTGTGGGTAGGAAGTCTTTGCCCGATTTTCCGTAGCAATAAGCACCTTCTGCTTAGAATTTTCTACAGAGTAGTCTAGACGTTGATAGACGTATTTGACTATTATAGGTTGATACTCTGCGCGCGACATATTCGACTTGGCAGGTGGATTTCGCCGAGGAGGTATGTGATTCTTCCTATCCTCTTGAGCATGATATTTTAAAAGAATATATATATAGTACGGTAGACGTACGTGTGTTGACTGAACATGGTTTTACTTCGATGTCTTTTGACTTGAGTTTTAAATAATAAGAATCTTGAAGTATTTCAAAAGAATTAAGAATCGTTTTTGAAAGAAGAGTAATACTTGGTTTTAAAAGCTTAAGTGTTATACTAGATTTATGGGAAGTTAGGTATAACGACTTAAGAGAGATAAAAGGAACGGTTTACTTAATTGTTTATGAAAGCCTTATATTGATTTCGGAAATGAGAATAAGTATCGAACAAACCACTGCAGCGCTAATAAAGGAAAATGTATTGACTAATTAAGTATTATTAAAACCAGTAGAAACCTCCATCTGCATAGAAGCTAAGATAAGACAAAATTTTATTACATTTCCTAGATCATGGTTGCTTTAATAAGATTGTTATAAACAAGAATAACCTACTCACACATAAGACATATGTTACTCAAATTGTTTTAAAAAGGAGATTACGTTGTTAAGTGTTTAAAACTATGATCTATGAATCTTTTGAAAATAAGAGACTTGACTTAATTGACTTGATATGAATTTTGTTAAAAAGTGTGAAACCTCATTCGTGAGCAATGAGTACTTGGTTTTTAAAGAGTTAATGTATGAAGTACTTTGGGGATAAAAACCCGAACTTGTTGACATAAAGTAGAAAGTACCTTGTGTGAATAACTTGACTATGTTGGTTTGTGATAGCCTTGTAATGCTTTCTTGTTGGTTTGATAAGTAAACATGTTATGATGCCACGTGTGTTAGTATCTTGTAACGTTTGTGTAAAGGGGTTTCCCTTGTTGTGCTTATGTTGTTTAACGATAAGCCGTTATGTTAGTATTGTACCACTCACCTCTTGACATGTTATACCGGGGGTTAAGCTGCCCCCCGATGCGGGGTATACCTCATGCGGTCTGTGTGACTATGATTCGAGAATACCTCATGCGGGTCCAGGGGACCTATGCGGAGCTACGAGAGTTCCAGGTTAGTGTGCGGGGAATACCTCACGCGTTACATGTGGCCATGCGGACTACGAGAGTCGGGGCGATCGCGAGAGTAGCTACCCTCGATGCGGGAATACCTTATGCGGGCCTAGGTGGCCTACGGGCTGCGGTAAGTTCGAGATTTGGCGCACATTGATCTGAGAGGCGAGTGGCGGCCGATCATGTGGCGCGGTCTAGAAAGACCTCGTGATACGATTTTATAGCATTGTTGGTACTGTGGGTTTTAGTAGTCGGCTATGCCTTCATACTTACCGTCTGACTTTATTATGACACGTGGGACACGGTGTTCATGTATTCCTTGGTGCTTTTATATCATGGATCAGCGGTGAGGAAGGAATTCCACGCATGATTGATATTGTGGGCATGAGACCCATGGTTATATTTGAGTGATGACCTTAAGGCGTGAGTCACGACTTGACATAATTGCTTACATATTGTGTATCGTAAATTGGTTATCATATATGTCTTCTGTTTTATATAGACTATTATGATTTCATTTACAGTATTTTCAGTTTCACATACTTGGTACCTGTTGTACTGACCTCCTTCGGGGGGCTGCGTTCATGCCGCAGGTAGGGGTTCACCAGTTGTTGATCCTCGCTCATAGGGTCACAGTTCAGCGTTTCGGGAATGTTATACCCCGTATTTCCAGAGTATGTACGTGGGGACGTACGTAGAAAAGTTTGAACTTTAAAGTTGGCTTGGACGATTTATTTTGTGCACAACACCCGGTTAGAGTCGTTTTTCGACAAAAAGTTTTAAACAACTCGGGTAGGGTAAATTAAGGCTATGTCATTTCTAATTTTTTCGGATTTTTCCGAGAGACGAAACATTTTGGACCAACGAGAGGGCGACACTTGTCACCCTCTCATTGGGGACGTTGGGGCGGGAAATGGGACGATTGGGTGGCCTTTTTGTCAAGGAGTTGGTAGGATATTTTTGTGTAGTAGATAGAATGGACACTTGCCTAAATCCTCACCCTACACTTGCCTTGCACTTGGCATCATCTTGGCCATTGGTTGGCCATTGCTTGACCTATAAATACCCCCCTTTAGATGAAGAGTTCTTCATCCACAACTCATTCTCCAAGTCTTGAAATTCCCTCCCCTCTCTTGTAGTATTTTCGTCCAACACCCCCTCCCCCTCTAGCCTTAGTGGCTTGGCCGAGAGCCACCACCCCCCTAAAGCAAGCCCTAGCCGAAACACCACCCCCCCTCCCTTGGTAGAAATGTTGTCTTCCAAGTATAGTTACTATTCCTAAATACCCTAGCCCAAATCCCTTATAGTATTTAAGTAGAAGTGGTGTAGAACTTCTAAGGGTTCTTGGAGCTATCGGAGCGTGCATTTAGGAGCTAAACCTCGCTTAGGATCGACGTTTATACTTGGATAATATTGGGCTTATCGAGGTAAATATCTTATCCTCCTTTTGTAATTAGAATTTACATACTGTAGAAGTATAGGAATAAGTATGAAATACTTAGGAGGATATTGCAGAATAGAATTGGTATTATCACCGTAGAAGGGTATAAAAGAAGAATAATTGAACTGTACTCACATAGGACTGTATTTACAGTAGACTGTATAGTTTACCGGGTAGGGAAGTGCTGCCCAAATTTCCATAGAATAGAGAACCCTCTGCTTAGAGCTTTATACAGTACAGTCTAGACGTTGATAGACGTATTTGACTGATATAGGTCGATACTCTGCGCGCGACATATTCAACTTGGCAGGTGGTTTTCGCCGAGAAGGTATGTGATTCTTCCTATACTCTTGAGCATGATATTTTAAAGAATATATATATAGTACGGTAGACGTACGTGTGTTAACTGAACGTAGTTATACGACAATGTCTTTTGACTTAAGCCTGAATAATAAGAATCTTGAAGTATTCCAATGAATTAAGAAACCTTTTTGAAAGAAAAGTAATGCTTGGTTTTAAGAAAACTTAAGAGTTATACTAGCTTTATGGGAAGTTAGGTATAACGGCTTAAGAGAGATAAAAAGAATGGTTTATTAATTTTTGAAGTTAAGAGACTTGATCTTAAAAGATAAGAGACTTGACTTAATTAAATTAAGATGAATTTTGTGTGAAACCTCATTCGTGAGTAATGAGTACTTGGTTTTTAAAAGGAATAATGTTTTACTGATTTCGGAAATCAGAATGAGTATCGACAAACCACAAAGCGTTAATAAAGGAAAAAGTATTGACTAATAAATTATTATTAAAACCAGTAGAAACCTCCATCTGCATAGAAGCTAAGATGAGACAAAATGATATTTCCTAGATCATGGCTGCTTTAATAAGATTGTTATAAACAAGAATAACCTACTCACATATAAGGCATATGTTTCTCAAATCTTTTTAAAGGAGAATTATATCATTAAGTGATTAAGACTATGAACTACGGAACCTTTCGAAATGAGAAACTTGAGCATCTAAAATTAGGCAAACTTGAACGTTTAGAAAAGAATGTTGTTACTTGATTTATAAAAAGGAAAGTGTTCTGGTTTACTTAAAAATGTTAGTCACTCTATTACTACGGGTATCGGGTGACCTTTATAAAAGAAATGGACCTCTTAAAGAATTAATGTATGTAGTACTTTGGAGATAGAACTTGGTTTTGTTAACGTAAACATTAAAGTACCTTGTGTGGTTAGCTTGTCTATGTTTTGCTGGTATTGGCCTTGTGATACCTTTCTGTTGGTTTGATAAGTACCCATGTTATGATACTACGTGTGTTAGTGTCTTGTGATGTTATTCTTGTTGTGCTTGCGTTGTTAGACGTTAAGCCCGTTGTACTGTTATTATATCACATACCCTTGACTTATTATACCGAGGGCTTGCCACCCTTGATGCGGGTCTATACGGCTATGCGGTCTGCGTGACTATGCGGAGCAGCGGTATGCTCCAGGATTGATCATTCCGGGTGTATTAGCCCGATGCGGGGATGCCTATGCGTGCAATGTGACTATGCGGTCTATCGAGACTATGCGGTGCGGGAGTCGGTAGTGCAGGGGTTAGCTACCCCCGATGCGAGGAATACCTCATGCGGGTCTATGTGTGACCTATGCGGACTGCGGGAGTCCAGAGTTAGGCATGCATAATGATACTATGGGCGATTGGCCTTGCTTCGATCATTCGCGGCCTAGGAAAGACCTGTTACAGTTTACCTATTATTGCTCTTGTTTGTGATATGGCACTTTGTGCAAATTGAACTAATTGTTTTTAAATGGTTTTAAATACTTTGATTTCATTTAAAGTACTTTCTGATTTCACATACTTGGTACTGTTATCGACCTCCTTGAAGTGCGTTCATGCCGGTAGAGGTATTCCTCCGTTGATCCCGTTCTTAGGATCACCGTTTGACGTTGGAAAAGCTTCATTTCTCCGGAGGCTTAGCATTTTGGTATGGTCCCCTGTCGTTGTAGTTATTTTGCAATCAGGGGTATGGCGGGGCCCTGTCACGCCATTGTTGTTTTAAACTCTTAGATGTCAGTAGTCCTGTTGTAAAGTTGGGATGTAACAGTTCATTTTGGGTATTTATATATATATGCCAAAGGAAACTTTTCTCCGGATAAACATGTGTCTTTACATTGTTTCATGTCTTGTTTATATTCCACCGATTACTCGATGTTGTATCAGGGTGCGGTAAGGTACGATCCACGGGCGGGTTGGTCGTGACAAAAGTGGTATCGAGCGATTAATCCTCGGAAAGTGTCTCTGAGACCGTATCTAGTAAGTCTTGATTATCGGTGTGTTGTGCACCACACCAATAATCGTGAGGCTATAGGATATTTAGGATTGGTTTCCATTCTTCTCACTCCGAGACCGTGCTTTAGAGCCGTGTTATAAGTTGGACCCTCTAACGTATTCCTTTCCTTTACGATTATGCCTCACGCCAGACCTCGGGCCCGGAAGGCGCGCGGCGAGGAGGCTGAGTAAATCTGAGAGAGTTAGAAGGGCACAGCCCAATCATCACACAGGGTGATGCTTCATGCGAGGGATTACGAGGCGCCGCCAAAGAAGGCGAGTTTGGCACGCGGCATTCCCTCTGCGGCCATGACATCTGGACCTTCAGTTCCACGACTAGGAGCAGAAAATATGGATTGGAAGGAGACGGCCCTGTTACTAGCAAGGGATTTGGCAACCAGAGAGTATTTTATGTACCGATATATCAAGGATATTGATGATTATCTAAAGAAGGGTTGTGAAGAAGTAGCTCTTCAGTCAGGAATGAGCTGGGCTTGCGTTCAGGCTTATGTGCAGCAGGCTGAGAGATGTAGAGATCGACAGATTAACCAAGAACAGCAGAAGAGGGCCCGATTGGCAGGATCATTTGGTAACTCTCGAGGCGAACCGCCTCGGCCGAATTAGACATGCGCCTCCGCCAGTGCAGAGTGTTCCTCCACAGGTTGATTTTTCCTCGGTGTTCACGCGTGTGGCGGCGTCATCGGGAATGTCGCTTTTGCGGTGCTTGTTTTACTTGCGGCCGTCAGGGCCATGTGGCGAAAGAATGTGCAAGAAGGAGGACTCACCTACCGGATCGATTGCGATTGATGGTTCGGAGGAAGGGGTGTTAGCTGTAGAGGCCACCCCCACCTCGGTGTGGCCGTTGTGGTCGATGTCATTTTAGGGAGTGTCGTTCTTCTTCGACAGCTTGTTATGCTTGCGGCCAGCAGGGCCATTTTGCGAGAAATTGTCCGACCAAAGGTGGTGCGGATGTGGAGACTCAGCCTTCAGGATCAGTGGCTAGTTCATCACCTTCCCGGTATGCATGACAGGCGGGATTGATTAGAACGACCTAGGGGAAGTGCAGCGTAGATACAGGTATATCCTTAACTCTCTAGAGATTTGTATGTATAGTAAGATGCGAATATCTTAAGTATTATTTTAGTTAGCATTGTGTTAATTGTGATTAGAAATTATGGTTAGTTAACCGGAAAGATTGGGGATAGAAAAGTGTGAGCCTTAGAATATTATACGTAGAGACCTTAGAGGTGAGGCCATCTTTGGTAAAAGAATTATTTCATGTTTGACCCTTATCGGAAGTGCATAGTTAACGTGAGATATATTTGTGGGATAAGTCCACGAGTAGTGTGTTATGAAAGAGGGTAGTTGAGCTAAGAAGACCGCTAGGTTTTCGTAACGTGATTAGTGAAATTGTTCCGGATCGGGGAGCTAGTATTTTGCGCATTGTCGGGTCGGGTTGAGGCCATGTTGCGGGTCGACCCGTGGCCTGTATGGTGGTGGGGTCAGTTTGTGGTGGTCCCGCTTTGTGTTAAGTCACGAGGTGTTAGGCCCAGTTTAGTTAACCATCGTACAAATTCGTGGATCGTTCGACCGATGATCGGGCGATGGTCGGCCGTCTTATCTTGTAGTCAAACCGTGTACTCGGTAGTAAGTTGCGAGATGATTATTTCAGGAAGGTTGTAATGCTGCACGAGGTGCCTACCTTCACCTTATGACAGACAGTGGAGCCCAAGTTACTACATTTGTTTTCAAGGTTTTACGAGCAAGGTTAGGAACTCGGTGAGTCTCGATGTCGCATTCACCCTCGGGCGTTGTTTGGATTTGAGGGTAGTAAGGACTATTCGCCTCTTGTTGAGTATATATTATATAGCTACCGTTTCAGTATTCGGGTGTCGCCGTTTGGAGCCTTTTTATAAGCGCTAGTGGGAGATTGTCGGTCGATTGATTCGATGTAAGCAAGGTTCAGATAGTTGGTTCATACTTGTTCAGCAGGGCGTGGATAGGGTGACGCTTATCCAGAAGAGGTTATTGGCAGCTCAGAGTCAGCGGGAAGCAGTACCAGAAATATGGTAAGTTATGAGAAAGAGTTCGAGTGTACGAGAAGGGTACGACGAGTAAGGGAAGAAGCGAGCATGTGTAAGGACATAGATGTGATCATTTCGTTTGTAAAGAGTAGGTGCGAATGAAGTATCTTTTAGACCCCGGGTGGGAGCTTTTGTGGTGTTAGAGGTGACTCCTCGTGGACTTGGATGTAAGTATTTGCACAGGTGTTCTGTGGCCAGGTGTGGCAGGATTGTTCTCGTAAGTATAGTAGTGAAGACTATACTGGCGCATGGTTGTTTTGAGACTTAGAAGGAACATTCAGGACGAATGTTTCTAAGGAAGGAGAATGTTATACCCGTATTTCAGTATATGCGTGGGGACGTCGTGAAAAGTTTGAACTTTAAAGTTGGCTTGGACGATTTATTTTGTGCACAACACCCGGTTAGAGTCGTTTTTCGACAAAACGTTTTACACAACTCGAGTAGGGTAAATTACGGCTATGTCATTTCTAATTTTTGCGGATTTTTCCGAGAGACGAAACATTTTGGACCAACGAGAGGGCGACACTTGTCACCCTCTCATTGGGGACGTTGGGGCGGGAAATGGGACGATTGGGTGGCCTTTTTGTCAAGGAGTTGGTAGGATATTTTTGTGTAGTAGATAGAATGGACACTTGCCTAAATCCTCACCCTACACTTGCTTTCACTTGGAATCATCTTGGCCATTGGTTGGCCATTGCTTGACCTATAAATACCCCCCTTTAGATGAAGAGTTCTTCATCCACAACTCATTCTCCAAGTCTTGAAATTCCCTCCCCTCTCTTGTAGTATTTTCGTCCAACACCCCTCCCTCTAGCCTTAGTGGCTTGGCGAGAGCCACCCCTCTAAAGCAAGCCCTAGCCGAAACACCACCCCCCCTCCCTTGGTAGAAATGTTGTCTTCCAAGTATAGTTACTATTCCTAAATACCCTAGCCCAAATCCCTTATAGTATTTAAGTAGAAGTGGTGTAGAACTTCTAAGGGTTCTTGGAGCTATCGGAGTGTGCATTTAGGAGCTAAACCTCGCTTAGGATCGACGTTTATACTTGGATAATATTGGGCTTATCGAGGTAAATATCTTATCCTCCTTTGTAATTAGAATTTACATACTGTAGAAGTATATGAATAAGTATGAAATACTTAGGAGGATATTACAGAATAGAATTGAACTGTTATCACCGTAGAAGGGTATAAAAGAAGAATAATTGAACTGTACTCACATAGAATTTGTATTCTGATGGCGTATAGTTTACGGTAGGGAAGTGCTGCCCAAATTTCCATAGAATAGAGAACCCTATGCTTAGAGCTTTATACGATCTGATCTGAGACGTTGATAGACGTATTTGACTGATATAGGTCGATACTCTGCGCGCGACATATTCAACTTGGCAGGTGGTTTTCGCCGAGAAGGTATGTGATTCTTCCTATACTCTTGAGCATGATATTTTAAAGAATATATATATAGTACGGTAGACGTACGTGTGTTAACTGAACGTAGTTATACGGCAATGTCTTTTGACTTAAGCCTGAATAATAAGAATCTTGAAGTATTCCAATGAATTAAGAAACCTTTTTGAAAGAAAAGTAATGCTTGGTTTTAAGAAAACTTAAGAGTTATACTAGCTTTATGGGAAGTTAGGTATAACGGCTTAAGAGAGATAAAAAGAATGGTTTATTAATTTTTGAAGTTAAGAGACTTGATCTTAAAAGATAAGAGACTTGACTTAATTAAATTAAGATGAATTTTGTGTGAAACCTCATTCGTGAGTAATGAGTACTTCGTTTTTAAAAGGAATAATGTTTCTTGATTTATAAATCGAATGAGTATCGACAAACCACAAAGGCGTTAATAAAGGAAAAAGTATTGACTAATAAATTATTATTAAAACCAGTAGAAACCTCCATCTGCATAGAAGCTAAGATGAGACAAAATGATATTTCCTAGATCATGGCTGCTTTAATAAGATTGTTATAAACAATAATAACCTACTCACATATAAGGCATATGTTTCTCAAATCTTTTTAAAGGAGAATTATATCATTAAGTGATTAAGACTATGAACTACGGAACCTTTCGAAAATGAGAAACTTGAGCATCTAAAATTAGGCAAACTTGAACGTTTAGAAAAGAATGTTGTTACTTGATTTATAAAAAGGAAAGTGTTCTGGTTTACTTAAAAATGTTAGTCACTCTATTACTACGGGTATCGGGTGACCTTTATAAAAGAAATGGACCTCTTAAAGAATTAATGTATGTAGTACTTTGGAGATAGAACTTGGTTTTGTTAACGTAAACATTAAAGTACCTTGTGTGGTTAGCTTGTCTATGTTTTGCTGGTATTGGCTTTGTGATACCTTTCTGCTGGTTTGATAAGTACCCATGTTATGATACTATGTGTGTTAGTGTCTTGTGATATTATTCTTGTTGTGCTTACGTTGTTAGACGTTAAGCCCGTTGTACTGTTATTATATCACATACCCCCTTGACTTATAATACCGAGGGCTTGCCACCCTTGATGCGGGTCTATACGGCCTATGCGGTCTGCGTGACTATGCGGAGCAGCGGTATGCTCCAGGATTGATCATTCCGGGTGTATTAGCCCGATGCGGGGGATGCCCTATGCGGTCTGTGTGACTATGCGGTCTATTGAGACTATGCGGATGCGAGTCCAGGTAGTGCAGGGGTTAGCTACCCCGATGCGAGAATACCTCATGCGGGTCTATGTGTGACCTATGCGGTGCGGAGTCGTGGTTAGGCATGCATAATGATACTATGGGCGATTGGCCTTGCTTCGATCATTCGCAGCCTAGGAAAGATCTGTTACAGTTTACTTATTATTGTTCTTGTTTGTGATATGGCACTTTGTGCAAATTGAACTAATTGTTTTTTTTAAATGGTTTTAAATACTTTGATTTCATTTAAAGTACTTTACAGTTTCACATACTTGGTACCTGTTGTCTTGACCTCCCGGGGCTGCGTTCATGCCGCAGTAGAGTACTCCTCCGTTGATCCCGTTCTTAGGATCACCGTTTCAGCGTTGGAAAAGCTCCGTTTCTCCGGAGGCTTAGCATTTTGGTATGGTCCCCTGTCGTTGTAGGTATTTGCATTCAGGGGTATGGCGGGACCCTGTCCCGCCATTGTTGTTTTAAACTCTTAGAGGTCTGTAGTCCTGTTGTAAAGTTGGGATGTAACTCATTTTGGGTATTTATATATATATGCCAAAGGCAACTTTTCTCGAGATAAACATGTGTCTTCTTTACATTGTTTCATGTCTTGCTTATATTCCGATTACTCGATGTTGTATCACCGGGTGCCTGGTAAGGCACGATCCACGGCCGGTTCGGTCGTGTGAGGAAGCTCCGTGTCTCCGGAGGCTTATCTTTGGTATAGTCCCCTGTAGTTGTAGGTACTTACATTCAGAGGTATGGCGGGGCCCTGTCCCGCCATTGTTGTTATAACATTCTTAGAAGTGCAGAATCTTGTTGTGGCGGGGTTTGTAAAAGGGTTATGAATCGCTCAAGTTTTATATATATCTTAATGCATGCCTTTTCTCAGATAAACTGTCTCTCACTTCATATTATTTCATGTCTTGTTTTATATTCCGCTGGTTACTCTGATGTATGTCTCCTTGGGTGCCCGGGTAAGACACCAGTCACGGGCCCTGGTTCGGGTCGTAACAAAATTGGTATCAGAGCAGTTAATCCTCGGAAAGTGTCTACAGACCGTATCTAGTAGAGTCTTGATTATCGGTGTGTTGTGCACCACACCAATAATCAGGTGGCTATAGGATATTTAGGATTGGTTTCCATTCTTCTCACTCTGAGATCGTGCCTTAGAAAGTGTTATAAGTTGGACCCTCTAACGTATTTCTTTCCGTACGATTATGCCTCCGCGCAAGGCAACCCGCCCGAAGAAGGGCAAGCGGTGAGGAGTCGAGTAGAGCACATAGGGTTACGAGGGCACAAACCCAATCATCACCTGAGGTGGTGCTTCATTCGGGGAGTTTTGCTACGTCGCCACCCAAAGAGTTTAGTACTGGCAGCGATTCCTCTGCGCCATGATATCTGGACGCCGGTTCCACGACCCGATGCGAACAATATGGATCGCAAAGAGACGACCCTGTTACTAGCTAGGGATTTAGCAACCAGAGAGTATATTATGTACCGATTTATCACGGGTCTTGATGATTATCTAAAGGAGGGTTGTGTAAGAGTAGATCTTGATCGAGCATGAGCATGGCTGCGTGCGGGCTTATCGCAGCAGGCGAAAGCGTCTGGTCGATGGGTTAACCAAGCGGCGAAGAGGCGATCGGCAGGTCCTTTGGTAACTTTGGCGGATCGCCTCGTGCCAGATCGATACGCACCTCCGCCCGGTCGCAGTGGTCCTCGCGGGGTTCGGGGCGTTCGTATGCAGGAGTTGGTCGAGCTCGTGGCTTCGGTTCACGATACACGTAGGTTCCAGCCCGGTCGGATCGCTTTTCCTCGGTGTTCACGGTGTGGCAGCGCCATCCCGGAATGTCGTCTTTCGTTGGTGCTTGTTTTACTGCGCCATCGTGGCCATGTGACGAAAGAATGTTCAAGTATGAGGGATGCAAGTAGGAGGACTCAGCCTACCAGATCAGTTGCAGATTCAGTGGTTCGGAGAGGAAGGGGTGTTAGCCAGAGGAGGCCACCCCCACCTCGGTGTGGTCGTTGTGGTAGGTGTCATCGGGGAGTGTCGTTCTTCGACAACTTGTTATGCTGCGGCAGCGAGGCCATTTGCGAGAAATTGTCCGAGGCAGGTGGCGCGGATGTAGAGACTCAGCTTTCAGGATCAGTGGCTAGTTCATCACCTTCCCTAGCTATGCGCCCAACAGGGCAGGATTGATTAGAACGACAAAAGAGAGTGAAGCAGTAGATACATGTTTATCCTTAACCCTCTAGAGATTAGTATGTGTGATAAGATGAGTATATTTTAGGTGTGATGTTCAGATAGCATTGTGTTAATTGTGATTAGAAATCATGATTAGTTAAAAGGGTAAGATTGGGGATAGGGAAAGTGTGAGCCTTAGAGTTTTATACGTGGAGACCTTAGAGGCGAGGCCATCTCGAGTAAAAGATTTATTTATGTTGACCTTTATCGGAGTGCTTAGTATACGTGGGATAGATTTGTGTGATAAGTCCCTGAGTAGTGTGAAATGAAAGAGGGTAGTTGAGCTAAGAAGACCACTAGGTTTTCGTGACTCGATGGTCAGATTGTTCCGGAATCGGGAAACAAGAGCTTGGCGCGAGAAATGGGTCGGGTTGAGGCGATTATGTCAACCCGCAGCCCGGTTTGAAGAAAGGAAAAATTGTGGTGGTCCCGTTTTGTGATAGGGTCACAAGGGTGTTAGGCCCAAGTTTAGTTAACCATCGTACGAGTTCGTGGATGCGTTCGACAAGTAGTCGGGCCGATGAGGTCAGCCCTTCTTGTCTTTCACGAATCGCAGAGGGTTATGCAAGATGTTATATATCAGGAAGGTTGTAAGACTGCACGGGGTTCCTACTTTTACTTTATGACAGACAGTGGAGCCCAGTTTACGGCTATTTCTTTTTTTTATGGAGGTTTTACCAAGCAAGGTTAGGAACTCAGGTGAGTCTCAGTATTGCATTCACCCTCGGGCCGGTGTTTTTCATTTTCAGAGGTAGGTATGGGATTATTCGCCTCTTGTTGAGTGTGTATTATAATAGCTACCATTTCAAAGATTCGGATGTCACCTTATGAAGCCTTGTATGGGCGGTAGTGTAGGTTGCCGGTCGATTGGTTCGATGTTGGCAAGGTTCAGATTGTTGGTTCATACTTGATTCAGCAGGATGCGGATAGGGTGAAGCTTATCCAGGAGAGGTTATTGACAGCTCAGAGTTAACCTGAGCCAGGCGGTTAATCTGCGTCGATACTTGGAGTTCAGATTGACGGTCGGTCTTCTTAAAGGCACCACCCCGGAAGAGTGTGACGAGATTTGAAGCAGGAAACTTAGCCCGGGTTACTTTGGGCCTTTTCAGATCATGTGAAGAATAGGCCAGGTTGCCTATATGTTAGCATTTGCCGTCCGACTTAGGAGGCAGTACGTCCGGTCTTTCATGTTGCTATATTCGGAAAAGTATCGGAGATCCATCCAGAGTGTCCCCAGTCAATGATGACCAAGTTGGAAATAGTAACCCCGAGATTTTGGAAACTGAAGCAATAACAGAAAGGTGGTAAGTTTATGTAGGAAGTGTTCGAGTGTACGGGGAGGGTACGACGAGTAAGGGAATAGAAGTGATCATTTCTTTTGTGAAGTAAAGGTGCGAAGGGAGTATCTTTTAGCCCTTGGGTGGGAGCTTTTGTGATGATAGAGGTGATTCCTCGTGGACTTGGAGTTAAGTATTTGCGCGTGTGTTATGTTATGGCCAGGTACGGCATGATTGGTTTCGTAAGTATATTAGTGAAGACTATACCGGCGCTAGCGTGTTTTGAGACTTAGAAGGAACATTCGGGACGAATGTTTCTAAGGGGGGAAGAATGTTATACCCCGTATTTCCAGAGTATGTATGTGAGGACGTACGTACAAAAGTTTAAGCCTTAATTAGGCAAAAGGGACGAAATTGTGCAACTAGCGAAAAGGATTGCTTTTTCCGACGGAAAATTTTCCGAACCTTGTAAGGGAATTTTACGTTTTTAAGAATTTATTTATTTTGGATTTTTCCGAGAGATGAAATATTTTGGACCAACGAGAGGGCGACAAGTGTCACCCTCAAGTGGGCGGTAAAGTGGACGAATTGGGTGCACGTTTTTTTCATTTTTAAGGCCTAAAACATTTGGTCAATGTTTGCTAGATATTTTGTGGGTAGATAGATAAGGTGGGACCCACACAACACTTGTCCAAATCTCATCCACACACTTGCTTGAATCTTGGCCATTGAAGGCCCTATAAATACCCCCCCTTAGTTGAAGACTTCTTCATCCACAAAATAATTTCTAAGTCTTAAAATCCTTCCCCCTCTTAGTAGAGCTCTCGTCCAAACACACTTTCCCCTCCTTCCTAGTAGTGCTAGCCGAGACACCCCCCCCCCCCTTGGTAGAAAAATATTCTCCAAGTATTGTTACAATTCCAAAATACCTTGGCCCAAATACCTTGTAGTATTCCAAAGTTACCTCTATACTAAAAAAACCCGGAAATGCTACTTTATATCCCTTAGTCACAAAACGAAACCCTAGGAAAATCTTCATTGTTGGTTGAAGTATTAAGTAGAAGTTGTATAGAACTTCTAAGGGTTTCTTGGAGCGAATTGGAGCGTCTGCATAGGAGCTAAACCTTGCTCAGGATCGACTTTAATCTTGGATAATTTTGGGCTTATCGAGGTAAATATCTTTGTCCTTCTATTGTAATTAGAGATTACATATAGTAGTTTATAAATGAGTATAAGATATAGAAGGATGGTATAAAGAAGAGAATTGAACTGTAATTACATATGATGTATTCTGAAGAGACTTGTGTAGTTTGTGGTAGGGAAGTCTTTGCCCGATTTTCCGTAGCAATAAGCACCTTCTGCTTAGAATATTCTACAGAGTAGTCTAGACGTTGATAGACGTATTTGACTATTATAGGTTGATACTCTGCGCGCGACATATTCGACTTGGCAGGTGGATTTCGCCGAGGAGGTATGTGATTCTTCCTATCCTCTTGAGCATGATATTTTAAAAGAATATATATATAGTACGGTAGACGTACGTGTGTTGACTGAACGTGGTTTTACTTGACGTCTTTTGACTTGAGTTTTAAATAATAAGAATCTTGAAGTATTTCAAAAGAATTAAGAATCGTTTTTGAAAGAAGAGTAATACTTGGTTTTAAAAGCTTAAGTGTTATACTAGCTTTATGGGAAGTTAGTTATAACGACTTAATAGAGATAAAAGGAACGGTTTACTTAATTGTTTATGAAAGCCTTATATTGATTTCGAAAATGAGAATAAGTATCGAACAAACCACTGCAGCGCTAATAAAGGAAAATGTATTGACTAATTAAGTATTATTAAAACCAGTAGAAACCTCCATCTGCATAGAAGCTAAAATTAGACAAAATTTTATTACATTTCCTAGATCATGGCTGCTTTAATAAGATTGTTATAAACAAGAATAACCTACTCACACATAAGACATATGTTACTCAAATTGTTTTAAAAAGGAGATTACATTGTTAAGTGTTTAAAACTATGATCTATGAATCTTTTGAAAATAAGAGACTTGACTTAATTGACTTTATATGAATTTTGTTAAAAAGTGTGAAACCTCATTCGTGAGCAATGAGTACTTGGTTTTTAAAGAGTTAATGTATGAAGTACTTTGGGGATAAAAACCCGAACTTGTTGACATAAAGTAGAAAGTACCTTGTGTGAATAACTTGACTATGTTGGTTTGTGATAGCCTTGTAATGATTTCTTGTTGGTTTGATAAGTAAACATGTTATGATGCCACGTGTGTTAGTATCTTGTAACGTTTGTGTAAAGGGGTTTCCCTTGTTGTGCTTATGTTGTTTAACGATAAGCCGTACCAAGAGATAAGCCTCCGGAGCAAATGGAGCTTTTTCCCAAAAACTGAACTGAGATCCTAAGAGCAAGGATCACCAACCTGTGCACCTAATACATGCGGGCATGAACGCAGCCCCCCGAAGCGGGGTCGATAACAGTGCAGAATATGGAACGGAAATAAGGTACATTAAACAAAACATATCTGTATAAAAGCATGACAGGGGTAAGTATAAAAAGGGTAAATACCTGAACCTACCATGTCATCACCATCACGTGAACTTAATCGTACCTTATTATCTTTTCCCATTTCTCAATGAAAGTTATAGTCACTCTCTTACGTACTTACTTCGGAAAATCATCAAGTTCACTACCATAACTTACTTACCTTACATAACCTACTCCGGCCCTTTATGGAGGGACGTCTATACTGCCCGGCCCAATCTGGGACGCGATAAGGTCACATAGTCTGCCCATACAGTATCTTGCCGCCCATTTCGGGACGATAATGTCATATAGTCTCCGTAAGGTATCTTTGCCGGCCCATTTCTCGGGACGATAATGTCATATAGTCCGCGTAAAGGTATCTTGCGGCCCATTTCTCGGGACGATAATGTCATATAGTGCGCGTAAGGTATCGCCTGCCCATTTACGGGACGATAATGTCTTATAGTCGCGTAAGGTATCTTGCGGCCCATTTCTGGGACGATAATGTGATATAGTCCCCGTAAAGGTATACTGCCCGGCCCATTTCTGGGATGATAATGTCATATAGTCTGCCCGTAAAGGTATCGCCGCCCATTTCTGGGACGATAATGTCATATAGTCTGCCCGTAAAGGTATACTGCCCGGCCCATTTCTGGGACGATAATGTCTTATAGTCTGCCCGTAAAGGTATACTTGCCGGCCCATTTCTGGGACGATAATGTCTTATAGAACCCGGGAATATAACCCAACGTACTACGCACCTCTACTCCTTTAGAAAGACTCTTTTTCAAATAAAACTTCCCAGATACTAACAACTATAGTATCAAGTCCTATCCACCTTTTAAGACAAGTCACAATACCTTTTTAGAAATACGATTACCGGCTTCTAAATCAAGTGACTTCTTTATTAAAAACCTTAAGCAATTGGTACCTTTAAAACAATTTGCCCTTCTTTATTTCAAATCATTTCTTTGCTTACATTATTAGAGAAAACCATTCTCTTAACCTTTCATAAAGCCGTTATAACCAACTTCCCATAAAGCCGTTATAACCCTTTATGGTTTTAGACCAACTCATTCCTTTTTATAACCAAGAGACTTCTACTTTTTGAAACCAAGTATTATATACTTTCAAATCAATTCTCTTAACTTTCAAAAATACAATTAGTCTCTTAACCTTTAGAATTCAAGTGACTCCTTTTATTATAAAACCTTAGGCAATTGATGCCTTAAAATCAAGTTGCCTTTTCACTAAAATCAAGTCATTTATCTTTCCATAAAGCAAATATAACCAACTTCCCATAAAGTCGTTTTATTCACTTTATACCTTAGCCAAAAATATAATTTCCTAGCCAAGGGACTTATACGTTTAAAACGGAACAAGTATCACATACTTTAAAAAAATCTTCAAGTCCCTTAACTTAATAAAACTTAAGACATCCTTTATTCTTTCAAAGAAGTGAGTTAATCTCCTAACTCACCCGACTTGGCTATTCATAAAACTAGTAAAGGATATCAAGGTGTTGTACGTCTACCGTACTACATACGTGCAACTAGTTATGCTCAAAAGATAGGAAAAGTTCTACATAGAGTAAATCACACAACTACCTCTTAACTTCGAAGAGTAGAAGGAAACATGAAATGATACCACAGGTATATTCCATACATAGAATCATGCCAAAGGAAGGAAGAGGTTCACATACCTCGCGACGATTATCGACAAGTAGCAAAATGCTCCAAAGTACTTCAACCTTGATAGCTATACCATCCTTCAAGTAGGATACACTATACTTAGTACTTCAACCTATAATGGCCACAATACGTCCATTAATCTCTTACTTCAAACGTAGAATATTATAAGTGCCTAGTCGCTAAATTCTACGGAAAATCGGACAGCACCTCCTTTGTTTCTACTTACTTTGCCACCTTTTTTCAAGGCCGAAAACAATAACCAAACACGCCACTTTTAAGGCCCAAACAATGCAATTAACAATAGGGGATTACACGCCTACTAGACGTGTAAAATTCCGCCCCACAATAGATATCAAACTAATACAAACTATATGTCCAATTCGGCCACATTGAGTACCATAACACCAATTCTTATCCAATTTCCATTTCAATCCAAGTTGTTAGTATAACATCATCTCAAGTCGCAATTGATTATAACTACTATAATCTCCAAGTAATTAACATGCGACGATTCTAATAAACGATCAATTTGTAATCCAAATTCACATGGCTTACATTACATTTCAGATTCTAAGGCTACAAGCAATCCATAATACTTATAAACTTCAACATGTCAACTTCATGCTAGCAACATGTAATGCTAACAACAACAATATATATATAATCTTGTAACACTATTAAGAGACAAGATTATACCTCAACGAATCTCAATCCAACTCCAAATCCGAAGTCGCTCCTTAGCAACTTAGAGCCTCTTCAAGACGCTTCAATCCGCTAGTTGAGACCCTTAGAACAACACCAACAAATTTCCTTCAAATCTCCAAACAAAACCTAGAAAGACAACTAGGTTTTCGTTTTGCGACTAACCCGTAAACTATCTTTTTCCAAGGTTTTTCTATTGAGATATGTTTACAATACACTCAAGAACCTTGGTTTAAAGTGGGGAGCTTAATGGACAACAAACAATTTTTTTTGTAGAGAGAGCTAGCCAAACCCGAGAGCCCTTGTGAGTGTTCTTCAAATTGTTGTGAAAATTTGGCTAAGTGTTAAGCTTGTCTTTCATTACTAGTATTATATAGTGTAATGGAGGGTCATGATATAAACAAATGGGTGGTTTGGATGAGCTCTTGTTAAATATCAAGACTAATGTGGGTCCTTTGACCAAGTCAATTCTCTCAAGCTTCAAGTTGCAAGACTTGTCTTGCTAACAAGGGTCCAATGACCCTATTGCCCTTGCACAAATCGTCCAAGGCATCACTAAGGGGGGTGACACGTGTCGCCCTCCCATTGGTCACAATATTACGTTTTCCGACAATTTCCATAATTCCGATAAATTTTTACAAGTCTCAAATCTTAACACTTGTGAGCTCTTACGCACGTTCTTAAAACATGTCCTGCAAATACGGTGTAAAGAGGTTACGTAGCCGGCTTTACGTTATACCCGTATTTCAGTATATGCGTGGGGCGTCGTGAAAATTTGAAACTTTTAAATAGGCTTGGCCGATTTTATTTGTGCACAACACCCGGTTAGAGTCGTTTTTCGACGAAACGTTTTCACAACTTTCGTAGGGAAAATTCCGGCTATGTCATTTTTAATTTTTGCGGATTTTTCCGAGAGACGAAACATTTTGGACCAACAAGAGGGCGACACTTGTCACCCTCTCATTGGAAGACGTATTGGGCGGTGGAGTGGACGAATTGCTTGGCTATTTTGTCAAGTAGTTGGTAGGATATTTTGTGTGCAAGTTGGCTAGGTACACTTGCCCTAATCTTGACCCTACACTTGCCTTGCACTTGGCACCATCTTGGCCCTTGGTTGGCCATCCCTTGACCTATAAATACCCCTCCCCTTTGATGAACTTCTTCATCCAAAAAAATCTCTAAGTCTTGAAAGCTTCTTCCTCCCCCTCTTAGTGTAGTGTCTTGGCCGAGAGCCTCCTCCCCTTGGCGAGAGCCCTCCCCTCACAGTAGTGTGGCCGTGGGGTAACCCCCCCCATAGCCTAGTTGTCTCGTATAATACACCCCCCTCTTGGTAGAAATACTCTCAAAAGTATTGTTATAATGCCCAAATTACCTTAGCCGTATACCTTGTTGTATTCTAAAGTTATACCTATACGAAAAGCCCAGAAATACTAGTATACTTCCCGTCAGTCACAAAACCGAAACCCTTAGGAAAATCTCCATAGTCCGTTGGAGTATTGTGTAGAAGTTGGTTAGAACTTCTAAGGGTGGTTTAGAGCGGGTTGGAGCGCTCGGAGTTGGAGCTAAACATTGCTAAGGATCGACATCTCTACTTGGATAATTATGGGCTTATCGAGGTAATTATCTTGTCCCCCTATTGTAATTGGAAATTACATGTTGTTAGAATATATAGTTGAAGTATACTATATATAGAACTGAACTTAGTGTTGTGGCAATGTCCTTGGACTTAAGCCCAAGAATCGAATCAAGCGTAATTACGTAGGGTGTATTACATGAGCTTGTGTAGTTGTGGGTAGGGAAGGGCTGCCCAATTTCCCGTAGGATCTTGTATCTAGATTTATTCTACCGAGTAGTCTAGACTTTGATAAGACTTGTGTAACCTGTATAGGTTGAATGTTCTGCGAGTAGCATGGGCTACTTGAGAAGGTGGACCAGGCTAGCCGGGTTATAGCCGTGGAGCGATTTGCTAATAGTCGATAATCTTCGCGAGGTATGTGAACCTCTTCCTATCTCTTCTAGCATGATATGTGTATAACTATATAGTACGGTAGACGTACGTGTGTTAATTGAACATAGTTGTACGGCAATGTCTTTTGACTTAAGCCCGAATAATAATAATCTTGAAGTAGTTCAAGAGAATTAAGAACTGTTTTTAAAAGGAGAGTAATACTTGGTTTTAAAAGCTTAAGAGTTATACTAACTTTATGGGAAGTTAGGTATAACGGCTTAAGAAAGATAAAACGAATGTTTTAATTATTTTAGAAGTTAAGAGACTTGATCTTGTAAGATAAGAGACTTAACTTAAATGAATTATATGAATTTTGTGCGAAACCTCATTCGTGAGTAATGAGTACTTGATTTTTAAAAGGGATAATGTTTCTTGATTTCGAAATCGAATGTGTATCGACAAACCATCGCGGCGTTAATAAAGGAAATGTTTTGATTAATGAAGTATTAATAAAACGGAGAAACTTCCATCTGCATAGAAGCTAAGATGAGACAAAATGATATTTCCTAGATCATGGCTGCCGTAGTAAGATTGTTATAAGCAAGAATATCCTACTCACATATAAGGCTTATGTTTCTTAGATGGTTTAAAAGAGAATTATATTCTTAAATGAATAAAGCGTGAACTACTTAAACCTTTCCAAATAAGAAACATGAACATTTGAAATTAGGCAAACTTGGACGTTTGGAAAATAATGTTGTTACTTGAGTTTTACAAAGAGAAGTGTTTTGATTTACTTCAAAAGATAATCACTCTATTTTCATATACTACGGGTATTGTGTGACTTTTGTGAAAGTAACGTATCTTTGAAAAGAGTTAATGTCGAAGTATTTTGGGGATAAAAACCCGATCTTGTTAATCATATAGTAGAAAGTGCCTTGTGTGAATAACTTGATTGTATTGGTTTGTGATAGCCTTGTAATACTTTCTTGTTGATTTGATATGTAAACATGCTAGGATGCTACGTGTGTTAGTATCTTGTGATGTTTGTGTAAAGGGGTTTTTCCTTTGTTGTGCTTATGTTGTTTAACGATAAGCTGTTATGATAGTATTATACATCACTCATCTCGAGATGATTCCGGGTTGCGCCTCCGACGCGGGGGTAGACTCAAAGGGTCGATGGACCTATGATTCGAGACTACCTCATGCGGGTCCAGGGCCTATGCGAATCGCGGAGTTCCGTGTTAGGATGCGGCCCTTGTGGTCACGCGGTCCTTGTGGCCACGCGGACGGCGAGTCCAGACGCCTGCGGAGTAGCTACCCTCGATGCGGGGTTATACCTCATGCGGCCGATCTGATTGGCCTACGCGAGTGCGGGAAGTTCGGGACTAGATCGCACATTAGATATGCGCGCGAGTGGCGGCTTTGATCATGTGACGGTCAGACAGATCTCATGATACGCTTTATGACCTTGTTGGTCGTGGGTTTTAGTAGTCGGCTATGCCTTACTTACCGTGCATTTATTATAACACAGTGGGACCGGTGTTCATGTGTTCCTTGGTGCTTTCATATCATAGGCTGCGGTGAGAATGTGCTCCACGGACACGATTGATGTTGTGGCGTGAGACCCATTGTTAAATTCGAGTGATGACTTGAGGCGTGAGTCACGACTTGACATGATCGCTATTTATTGTGAACGTAGTTTGGTTATCATACATGTCTCTGCTTTGTATAGACTACTATGATTTCATTTCTGATTTATTTTCGCCACATACTTGGTACTGTTATCGACCTCCTTGAGGCCGTTCATGCCGCAGTAAAAGGTACACGATCGTTGATCCTCGGATCACGCTTGCGTTGGGAAAGCTCCGCTTCTCCGAGGCTTATCGTGGTATAGTCCCTGTTGTTGTAGGTGTTTACATTCGTGGTATGGCGGGGCCTGTCCCGCCATTATTGTCGTATCATTTCTTAGAGGTGCATGTAATCTGTGTGGCGGGGTTTGTAAAAAGGATTAAACTGCTCATGTTGAAAAAGTTGTTATTTATATATATCCGAAAGGCAAGTTTTCTCAGTTATTGTTTCATATTTCATAATATGTCTTGTATCGCTTTATGTTCCGATTACTCGATGTTGTATCACTAGGGTGCGGGCTAAGGCACGATCCACGGCCGGAATCGGTCGTGACAAAAGTGGTATCGAGCGATTAATCCTCGGAAAGTGTCTACAGACCGTATCCAGTAGAGTCTTGATTATCGGTGTGTTGTGCACCACACCAATAATCAGGAGGCTATAGGATATTTAGGATTGGTTTCTATTCTTCTCACTCTGAGATCGTGCCTTAGAGCTGTGTTGTAAGTTGGACCCTCTGATGAAATTCTTTTCCTTATCGTTATGCCTCCGCGTAGGGCAACCCGGGCCCAGGAGGGCAAGGCAGCCGAGGGAGCTGCGAGTAGAGTTCAGAGGGTTGCGAGGGCACAGGCCCAATCATTACCTAGGGTAGTGCTTCATTCGGGGATTTCTGCGACGTCACTAGCCCCAGTAAAGTTTAGCACGGCGGCGGCAGTTCCTACTGCGGCCATGATATTTGAACCTTCAGTTCCACGACCGGGAACAGAGAATATTGATTGCAAAGAGGCGACCCTGTTACTAGCTATGGAGTTGGCTACCAGAGAGTATACCGATGTATCGCAAGTCTTGATGACTATCTAAGAGAGGGTCGTGCAAGAGTAATTCTTCAGTTGGGCTTGAGCATGGCCTGTGTACGGGCTTATGCGCAGCGGGCCGAGAAACGTAGAGATCGACGGATTAACAAAGGACAGCAGAAGAGGGCCAGAGCAGCAGGGTCCTTTGGTAACTTTCGAGGCAAGTCGCCTCACCAACAGATTGGATATGCACCTCCGCCAGTGCAGAGTGGTCTTCCATGGATTTTAGGACTTTCGGGGTATGCAGGAGTTGGTCGTAACTCGGGCTTCCGCTCACAGATGGCGCACGCCATCCCGGAATGTCGTCTTGTTAGATTGGTACTTGTTGTACCTATGACCGTCGTGTGCGATGTCGGAAGAGTGTCCTAGTAGGAGGACTTAGCCTTCAGGATCGGTGGGTAGTTTGTCATCTTCCTTAGCTATGCGCCCTACGGGGCAGGTTTGTTTAGAACGACTAAGGGGAGTGAAGCAGTAGATATAGACATATCTTTAACCCTCTAGAGTTTTGTTTATGTGATAAGGTGAGTATACCTTAAGTGCTATGTTCTGATAGCAGTGTGTTAGTTGTGATTAGAAATCTTGGTTAGTTAATCAAGTAAGATTTGGGGGGATAGAGAAGGTGTGAACCTTAGAGTTTTGTTACGTAGAGACCTTAGAGGTAAGGTCATCTAGAGTAAAAGACGTATGGTTATGTTGATCCTTATCGGGGTGCCTAGTGCACGTGAGCTATGTTTGGGATAGGTCCCTAGTAGTGTGGAATGAAAGAGGGTAGTTGAGCTAAGAAGACCGCTAGGTTTTCGAAACGTGATTAGTAAGATTGTTCCGGATCGGGGAGCTAGTATCAGCGCGTTCTCGGTCGGGTTGAGGCCCCGCGCGGGTCAACCCGCCGTAGTTTTGGTGGCGGGTCAGGTTGTGGTGGTCCCGCCTTATGTTAGGTTGTGAGGGTGTTAGGCCCAAGTTTAGTTAACCAACGACGAGTTCGTGGATGCGTTCGACCGCTGGTGGGCCGATGGGGGCAGCCCGTCGTGTTTTTCGGTCAGGACCGTGTACTCAGCAGTCTTGTTGTACCAGAAAGGTTGTAAGGCTGCACGGGGTGCCTACCTTCACCTTATGACGCATGTGGAGCCCAGTGGTACGCTGTTTGGTTTCGGAAGTTTTACCAGCGAGGTTAAGAACTCGGTGAGTCTCGACCGCATTCGCCTCTGCCATGCGTGGATTGCGGGTAGTCGGGGATTGTTGTCTCGTGGAGGAGTGTTTGCTACCATTTCGGTGTTCGGATGTCGCCTTTTGAAGCCTCAGGGCGGAAGTGTAAGTTGTCGGCCGATTGGTTCGAGGTTGGCAAGGTTCGAGATAGTTGTTCAGCTTGTTCCAGCAGATGGTGGATAGTGAAGCTTGTCTAGAAGAAGTTCGCACTCGAGGAATCGTGACGGATAATCGGCGACGACGCCAGAGTTCAGTTGACGGTCGGTCTTGAAAGTACCACCCGGACAGGGTGTGACGAGCTTTGGGAAAACAGAGGAAACTTAGCCCGAGTTACTGTGGGCCTTTTTGAGTTCATGTGAGGAATAGGCCAGGTTGCCTATCTGTTAGCATTTGCCGTCCGACGTAGGAGGCGGCGTCCGTCTTTCAGATTGTTATGTTCGAAAGTATCGAGATCCATCCAGAGTATTCCGATTAATGATGACCACGTTAGGGATAGTAACCCAGTTTTGGAAACCGAAGCAGATCGTAACGTGGTAAGAGTTCGAGTGTACGACATCCTCGTGGATCGCAGTTGCCCGGCACCTTGTTGGGTCGCCTGAGAAGGTTAATGCCTCAGGCAAAGTGACAAAGTGGTATCTACGACGAGTAAAGAGAGAAGCGAGCATGTATGGCGAGCATAGATGTGATCATTTCTTTTGTAAAGAGAAGGTGCGAAGGAAGTATATTTTAGACCCCGGTGAGAAGTGTTTTGTGGTGATGATTAGAGGTGTTTCCTCGTGGACTTTGATGTAAGTATTTGCGCAGGTGTTTCTGTGGCCAGCTGTGGCAGGATTGTTTCGTAAGTGTAGTAGTGAAGACTATACTGGCGCGCGTTTGTTTTGAGACTTAGAAGGAACATTCGGGACGAATGTTTCTAAGGAGGGGAGAATGTTATACCCCGTATTTCCAGAGTATGTACGTAAGGACGTACGTAGAAAATTTGAAACTTTTAAATAGGCTTGGCCGATTTTATTTGTGCACAACACCCGGTTAGAGTCGTTTTTCGACGAAACGTTTTCACAGCTTTCGTAGGGAAAATTCCGGCTATGTCATTTTTAATTTTTGCGGATTTTTCCGAGAGACGAAACATTTTGGACCAACAAGAGGGCGACACTTGTCACCCTCTCATTGGAAGACGTATTGGGCGGTGGAGTGGACGAATTGCTTGGCTATTTTGTCAAGTAGTTGGTAGGATATTTTGTGTGCAAGTTGGCTAGGTACACTTGCCCTAATCTTGACCCTACACTTGCCTTGCACTTGGCACCATCTTGGCCCTTGGTTGGCCATCCCTTGACCTATAAATACCCCTCCCCTTTGATGAACTTCTTCATCCAAAAATCTCTAAGTCTTGAAAGCTTCTTCCTCCCCCCTTAGTGTAGTGTCTCGCCGAGCCTCCTCCCCTTGGCCGAGAGCCCTCCCCCCCTCCTAGTAGTGTGGCCGTGGGGTAACCCCCCCCATAGCCTAGTTGTCTCGTATAATACACCCCCCTCTTGGTAGAAATACTCTCAAAAGTATTGTTATAATGCCCAAATTACCTTAGCCGTATACCTTGTTGTATTCTAAAGTTATACCTATACGAAAAGCCCAAAAATACTAGTATACTTCCCAATCACAAAACCAAACCCTTAGGAAAATCTCCATAGTCCGTTTGGAGTATTGTGTAGAAGTTGGTTAGAACTTCTAAGGGTGGTTTAGAGCGGTTGGAGCGCCTGAGTCGAGCTAAACATTGCTAAGGATCGACATCTCTACTTGGATAATTATGGGCTTATCGAGGTAATTATCTTGTCCCCCTATTGTAATTGGAAATTACATGTTGTTAGAATATATAGTTGAAGTATACTATATATAGAACTGAACTTAGTGTTGTGGCAATGTCCTTGGACTTAAGCTCAAGAATCGAATCAATCAGAATTACGTAGGATCAGACATACAAGAGACTTGTGTAGTTTGACTGCAGTGAAGGGCTGCCCAATTTCCCGTAGGATCTTGTATCTAGATTTATTCTACCGAGTAGTCTAGACTTTGATAAGACTTGTGTAACCTGTATAGGTTGAATGTTCTGCGAGTAGCATGGGCTACTTGAGAAGGTGGACCAGGCTAGCCGGGTTATAGCCGTGGAGCGATTTGCTAATAGTCGATAATCTTCGCGAGGTATGTGAACCTCTTCCTATCTCTTCTAGCATGATATGTGTATAACTATATAGTACGGTAGACGTACGTGTGTTAATTGAACATAGTTGTACGGCAATGTCTTTTGACTTAAGCCCGAATAATAATAATCTTGAAGTAGTTCAAGAGAATTAAGAACTGTTTTTAAAAGGAGAGTAATACTTGGTTTTAAAAGCTTAAGAGTTATACTAGCTTTATGGGAAGTTAGGTATAACGGCTTAAGAAAGATAAAACGAATGTTTTAATTATTTTAGAAGTTAAGAGACTTGATCTTGTAAGATAAGAGACTTAACTTAAATGAATTATATGAATTTTGTGCGAAACCTCATTCGTGAGTAATGAGTACTTGATTTTTTAAAAGGGATAATGTTTTACTGATTTCGGAAATCAGAATGTGTATCGACAAACCACTGCAGCGTTAATAAAGGGAAATGTTTTGATTAATGAAGTATTAATAAAACCAGTAGAAACTTCCATCTGCATAGAAGCTAAGATGAGACAAAATGATATTTCCTAGATCATGGCTGCCGTAGTAAGATTGTTATAAGCAAGAATATCCTACTCACATATAAGGCTTATGTTTCTTAGATGGTTTAAAAGAGAATTATATTCTTAAATGAATAAAACTGTGAACTACGAAACCTTTCCAAATAAGAAACATGAACATTTGAAATTAGGCAAACTTGGACGTTTGGAAAATAATGTTGTTACTTGAGTTTTACAAAGAGAAGTGTTTTGATTTACTTCAAAAGATAATCACTCTATTTTCATATACTACGGGTATTGTGTGACTTTTGTGAAAGTAACGTATCTTTGAAAAGAGTTAATGTACGAAGTATTTTGGGGATAAAAACCCGATCTTGTTAATCATATAGTAGAAAGTGCCTTGTGTGAATAACTTGATTGTATTGGTTTGTGATAGCCTTGTAATACTTTCTTGTTGATTTGATAAGTAAACATGCTAGGATGCTACGTGTGTTAGTATCTTGTGATGTTTGTGTAAAGGGGTTTTTCCTTTGTTGTGCTTATGTTGTTTAACGATAAGCTGTTATGATAGTATTATACATCACTCATCTCTTGAGATGATTCCGGGTTAAGCCTCCGACGCGGTAGACTCAGCGGTCGATGGACCTATGATTCGAGACTACCTCACGCGTCCGGGTCGGCGCGAATCGCGGAGTTCCGTGTTAGACGCGCCTTGTGGTCACGCGGTCCTTGTGGCTACGCGACGGCGAGTCCAGACGCCGCCGGAGTAGCTACCGACGCGGGTTATACCTCACGCGGCCGATCTGATTGGCCTATGCGAGTCGCGGAAGTTCCAGGACTAGATGCGCACATTAGATATCGCGCGAGTGGCCGCTTTGATCATGTGACGGCTAGACAGATCTCATGATACGCTTTATGACCTTGTTGCATCGTGGTTTTAGTAGTCGGCTATGCCTTCGCATTTACCCCCGCATGCTTTATTATAACACGATGGGACCCGTGTTCATGTGTGTTCCTTGGTGCTTTCATATCATAGATCGCCAAGGTGAGGAATGTGCTCCACGCACGATTGATGTGGGCGTGAGACCCATTGTTAAATTCGAGTGATGACTGAGGCGAGTCCCCGACTTGACATGATCGCTTATTTATCGTGAATCGTAGTTTGGTTATCATACATGTCTCCCGCTTTGTATAGACTACTATGATTTCATTTACGATTTATTTTCGCCACATACTTGGTACCGTTGTAGACCGACTTCGGGCCGCGTTCATGCCGCAGTAAAAGGTACACTCGTTGATCCTGATCACGCTTCAGCGTTGGGAAAGCTCCGCTTTCTCGAGGCTTATCGATGGTATAGTCCCCGTTGTTGTAGGTGTTTACATTCGTGGTATGGCGGCCCCGTCCCGCCATTGTTGTCGTATCATTTCTTAGAGGTCCAGAGTAATCGCCAAGGCGTGGTTTGTAAAAAGGATTAAACTGTTCATGTTGAAAAAGTTGTTATTTATATATATGCCGAAAGGCAAGTTTTTCTCAGATTATTGTTTCATATTTCATAATATGTCTTGTATCGTTTTATGTTCCGCTGATTACTCTGATGTTGTATCACTAGGGTGCCCGGGGTAAGGCACCAACACGTCTAATCGGTCGTGACACTTTCGCATTTGCCCCTGGCCGCTTGATGATGCAGGTTGGATCTGGTAGCTATGCCTTCGTACTTGCCCCATACGATTTTTATGACACAGGTGGGACCTGGTGTTCATATGTACTTCTTGGTGTTGTTATATCATAGACTTCCGGCAGTGAGGAAGGTATTCCACGGGCATGATTGATGTTGTGGGCGTGAGACCCATAGTTATATTTGAGTGATGACTTTGAGGGCGTGAGTCCCTGACTTGACATGATCGCTATATGTCAGGTAATCGTAGTTTGGTTATCATACATGTCTCCTGCTTTATATAGACTATTATGATTTCATTTACGATTTTCGCCACATACCGTAACTGTTATCGACCTCCTTCGGGGGGCTGCGTTCATGCCGCAGGTAGAGGTACACCAGTTGTTGATCCTCGCTCATAGGATCACAGTTCTGCGTTTGGGAAGCTCCATTTCTCCGGAGGCTTATCTTTTGGTATGATTCCCTGAGTTGTAGGTTCTTGTACATTCAGGGTATGGCGGCCTCCGTCCCATAGTTGTTATAAAATTCGTAGAGGTCCGTAGTAATCGCCACAAGCGTGGTTTGTAAGGGATTTAACTGTTCAATTTTGATATATATACAAGAAGGTAACCGTTTGGTTAGCCTATTGCTTATTTTATGTCTTGATTCATGCTTAAGTTTTTATTTCCGCTGATTTTCTCTGATGATTGTATCACTAGGGTGCCAGGGGTAAGGCACCAGTCACGGGCCCGAGGTCGGGTCGTGACACTCACTTAGTCACCAAACTAGTTGGGACATAAACTTATAATCTGCCTAGCTTAGTTTACCAACCAGTGTAAACTCTATTACTAGTAGCATCTCAATCACGAGCACCTATGGACAGTGTTACTGAACCTGAGGCGTGTATCATCATAATTAACCTCCACTCATGGCTTAAAAGGAATTTTCTCTACGCACCTTCATTACTCTTAACTATAACCACTATAGTTCTTTTAACCCTTGTTCCTTCCTTTCTTACTTGTCATACTTTCTCTGTCACGACCCGACCTCGGGCCCGCGACTGGTGCCTTACCCCGGGCACCCTAGTGATAAAACATCAGAGAAAATCAGCGGAAATAAAAACTTAGACATGAAACAAGATATATAAAATAAGAAACAGACTAACCAAAACGGTCACCTTTCTGCATATATAACAAAACTCGAATAGTTACATCCTTTACAAGCCCTGCCCAAAACAGTACTACAGACCTCTAAGAGTTTTTATAACAACTATGACGGGACAGGGCCCTGCCATACCCCTGAATGTAGAAGTACCTACAATGACAGGGAACTACACCAAAAGATAAGCCTCCGGAGAAACGGAGCTTCCCAAATGCAGAACTGTGATCCTATGAGCGAGGATCAACAACTGGTGTACCTCTACCTGCGGCATGAACGCAGCCCCCCGAAGGAGGTCAGTACAACAGGTACCAAGTATGTGAAACTAAAAATACTGTAATGAAATCATAACAGTCTATATAAAACAGGAGACATGTATGATAACCAAACTACAGTACACAATGTATAAGCAGTCATGTCAAGTCAGGGACTTACGCCCTCAAAGTCATCGTGCCCGTGGAACTCCTTCCTCACTGCCGGCAGTCTATGACATAAATCATAATCATGTGACGCGCCCGTGGCATCCTACCTCACTGTCGGCGTACACATATACAATACATATATATATCTCCTGCCCATGGAATCCTCCACACGCTGGCATGTAGGTGTAACATATAACCATGTGACACGCCAAAGGCATCATACCTCACTGTCTTGCATACATATACAATACATATATATATATATATAACATGCCCCTAATCCTCATCGGTGTAGACATGTCTTCACGGGAGCTAGCCCACGGAGTAATAATCAGATATACCATGCCCCTAATCCTCATCACAGAGATAGGTCTTCACGGGAGCTAGCCCACGGAGTAATAATAATGGCCACATGCCCCTAAACCCTCATCGGTGTAGACATGCCCATGTGACAATAATAATATACCTAAGTTTAACCCATGGTCGCACGCGTGCCCCGTAATCCTCATCTGCGTATACGCCCATGTGATAATAACAATGGAAGCATACCTGGAATCCTCCGTCATCGTTTCGACATCCATGTCACGACTGCCCGGCTCGTGGATCGTGCCTTACCCGCACCCAAGTAGTCATACATCGAGAAATCACGAAATTAAAACAATACATGAAACAAATGTAAAATGAGGCACATTTTAACTGAGAGAAAGTCGCCTTTCGGCATATATATAAATACTAAGTTTGAACAGTTACATCCTTACAAACCCTGCCCACAACAGTACTACAGACCTCTAAGAGTTTTTATACAACACGACGGGACAGGGACCCGCCATACCCCTGAATGTACAAGTACCTACAGTGACAGGGGACTATACCAAAAGATAAGCTTCCGGAGAAACGGAGCTTCCCAATACGCTGAACGGTGATCCTATGAGCGAGGATCAACAACCGGTGTACCTCTACCTGCGCAGATGAACGCAGCCCGAAGGAGGTCGATAACAGTACCAAGTATGTGAAATCGAAAATATCAGAATGAAATCACAATCTAAATAAAACAGAGACATGTATGATAACAAAACTACATTCACAATATAAAAGCCACGCTAAGTCGTACTCACGCCTCAAGTCATCCTCACGCCCGTGGAACTCCTTCCTCACCGCCGGCGATCTAGGTATAAATCGTGTGATACGATAACATGTCTCGCCCATCTCATGGACCCAAAGGTCGCATCGTATGGAATACATTCCCGCCATCTCATGGACTCCTGTAGTCATGTGAAATACATTCCTGCTCATCTCGCGAACGCGTAGTCGAGTGAAATACATTCTGCTCATCTCGCTTAACGCGTAGTCGAGTGAAATACATTCCGGCCCATCCTACGGACGCGTAGTCGAGTGAAATACATTCGGCTCATCTCATGAACGCGTAGTCGAGTGAAATACATTCCGGCCCATCCCACGGACGCGTAGTCGAGTGAAATACATTCCCGCTCATCTCTTAACGCGTAGTGAGTGAAATACATTCGGCCCATCCTATGGACGCCAGAATCGAGTGAAATACATTCCGGCCCATCCTATGGACGCGTTAGTCGAGTGAAATACATTCCTGCTCATCTCATGAACGCAAAGGTCGCGTGGTCATAACATTTAAACGCTCCTTTAAGACAGATTAAAATAATACCATATTTTCCCTTTAAAACAACTAAGGTAATATTATGCCCTTCTTGTTAAACCAAAACACTTTCCTTCTTAAAGTCAAGTAACAACATTCTTTTTCAAAAGTTCAAGTTTGCCTAATTTCAAATGCTCAAGTCTCTTATTTTCGAAAGATCCCATAGATCATTGTTTTAATCACTTAACGTAATCTCCTTTTAAAACAATTGAGTAACATATGCCTTATGTGTGAGTAGCTTGTTCTTGTTTATAACCATCTTATTAAAGCAGCCATGATCTAGGAAATGTAATACAATTTTGTCTTATCTTAGCTTCTATGCATGGAGGTTTCTACCGGTTTTAATATAATTAATTAGTCAATACATTTCCTTTATTAACGCCGAATGGTTTGTTCGATTTCTCATTTCAAATCAAGAAACATTATCTTGTAAAGCCAAGTACTCATTACTCACGAATAAGGTTTCACAACTTTTTAACAAAATTCATAGTCCTTAACATTTCATAAAACGTCATTTATAAGTTAAGTCTCTTATCTTTTAAGATCAAGTCTCTTAACTTCTAAAATCAATAAACCATTCTTTTACCTACATAAAGTCGTTATAACTAACTTCCCATAAAGCTATTATAACACTATATGTTTTAAACCAACCAAAACTCGTTTAGCACACGACGCTCACCGTACTACATAGTTCACAATAATCATGCTAGAAAAGATAGGAAGAGGTTCACATACCTCGCGACGATTATCGACAAATAGCAAAACGCCCAAGTACTTCAACCCGTCGCTACTCCTTAAGCCAAGTAGATCACGCCATACGTAGTACTCCACTCCTAAAATGGTCATAGTACTTCTATCAAACCTTTCTTACCATTGAAGACTTATACCAATAAAAGCTCTCTAATTCTACGGAAAATCAAAGACTTCCCGTTTTTACTCACTTTTCCATCTTTCTCCACGGCCCGAATAACCGTAATTATATGCCATATATAAGGCGTAATAATTAAACAACATAAAGAAGGGGATTACACGCCCAAACGGTAACGCGGTTTACTATCACGCCTTCATAACAACAATAAGTAAAAGAAGGGGATTACGCGCCCAACCGGTAACGCGGTTTACTATCACGCCTTCATAACAATACAATACAATAATTAAAAAGGGGATCACACGCCCAAACGGAACGCGATTGAACAATCTTCCCCTTAACAGAAATGTAAATACAGTCCAAAGTAAATACAGTCCAAAGTAAATAAAGTCCAAAGTAAATACAGTCCTTAAGTTGGGGTCCTTGGCCAACTTTGTCCATTTTACTTATCCAAATTACTCATTAGTCATCCAACTTATATTTCCATTCTTAATATAAGTTATAGTTACTTTGTTAATTACTTCTTCACAAGTAAGATACGTTTGATACGTTGGATACGTTTTTACCATTTTAATGGCGAACGGCCAATCCTTTCTTTTAACAAGTTAACAAGATCCAACTCTTCCAAACTTTACTCCATATATTATATACTCCATAATATACTTATAATATATGTATAATAACCAATTCACAAAGAGGTTTAAGTTTCACTACCTCAAATAGCCCAAGAATATCCAAGTTCTTAACGTCGCTCCAAGCAAGCCTTAGCTCCAAATCTTTACGTTCCAATCCACTACAAGCAACCCATAGAAGCTCCTAACCAACTTCTCTTCAAGATTCAACTCCAAAAAGTGAAGAACACTTAGGGTTTCCAACTAGCAACTTTCGGCCAAGGCATGAAAAAGAGGCTAGGGGTGTGAAATCTTTTCCAACTCTTGGTACACAATCTTCCTAACACCTTAGGGAAGAACACTTGAGAGTTTAAGATTTGTTGGACAAATTTAGGTCAAGGAATGGCACCATGGCCGAAACCACAAGGCAAGGGAGAGAGTATTTGTTCAAGTCTTGAAATGATTAAGTGTGGAAGTTTTCATCAACTAGTAGTGTATAAATAGGACAACCAAGGGCTAGGATGAATGCAAGTGTGTGGTTGAGATTGGGGACAAGTGTGTGTGGGTCCCACAAGCCACTTGTCCAAACTAAAATATCTTGCAAGACAAGGCCACTTGTCTTGCCATTTGTCAAGGGATTTCGGCCAAGAGCCACCTAGGGGGGTGACACGTGTCACCCTCCTATTCGTCCAAAATATTTCATCTTCCGAAAATATCCATAATGGCCAAAATCTCAAAAACAAAGCGGGCCCCACAAAACCGTAAATTTCTCCCGTGGGCCCCACGTGACCATTTCCGAAAATAAAATCTCAAAATTCTAATATAATTCAAGAAGCCCAAGTACCAAATCTGGGAATCCAATTCCCATCAACGAACATTTTTCCTTCACAAAACCCGGAAATTTTTCCGTCGAAAAATCACATCTTTCTTTCTTTCCTAAATTTCTGTCGTATTCTCGTACGTACGTCCTCACATACATACCCTGGAACTACGGGGTATAACATTCTTCCCCCCTTAGAAACATTCGTCCCGAATGTTCCTTCTATGTCTCCAAACGTACTTGCGTCGGTATAGTCTCCACTACTATACTTACAAAACCAATCATGCCACCAATGGCCAGAATATAACATGTGCGCAAAACTCAAATCCATGCCAACGAGGAAATCATTTGTAGTCTCACAACAGCTCCCACTAGCTTCAATTTACTCTAAGGCCATTCCCGGCCTTCACGATCCGATTCTGGTCGAACGCATCCATGAACCCGTACAACGGTTACCTAAACTTGAGCCTAGCACCCTCGTGACCCTACCACCTGGCGGGACCACCTCGAACTGACCCCACCCCAAACCGGGCTGCGGGTTGACACGCAACCTTGCCTCAACCCGACCCATTTGCCGCGCCAAACTCTTGTTCCCCGATCCGGAACAATCTCACAAATCTAGTCACGTAAACCTAGTGGTCTTCTTAGCTCGACTACCCTCTCATTTTATACCACTCAGGGACTTATCACGCAAATATAACCCACGTATACAATGCACCCCGACAAAGGTCAACATAAACATAGATCTTACTCAAGATGGCCTCGCATCTAAGGTCTCTACGTAAAAACTCTAAGGCTTACACTTTCCCTGTCCCCAACTTACCCTTAAACATGTTTTCTAAACATAATTTTAACATAATGCTATCTGAACATAATACTAAACACTTCATCATAATATCAACGCATACTAATCTCTAGAGGGGTAAGAATATACCTGTACCATCTGCTCCACTCTAATCATAGGCTCGCCGCAGGCGCATAGTCAGAGAAGTCGATGATCCCGCCATCGACCCTGAGTCGCGCCATTCGCTTGTACCTCCTATAAGCACGCCTCGTCACATGGCCCTGACGGCCGCATATGAAACAAGCACCAGTAAGAAGACGACATTCCCCGGGATGACGCTTGCCACATCGTGTACACTGAGGGGGACATAAACCCCACTGGCTAGAACCCATGTATACCGCGGAACTAAGCCCCGAGCTCGATCAGCTCTTGAATACCCGAACGCCCCAAGATCGCGAGGACCACTGCATCGGGCGAAGGTGCATAACTAGCCTGCTGCTGAGGCATTCCGCCTCGCAAGTTACCAAAGGACCCTGATGTTCTGGCCTTCTTCGCGATCCCGCCATTCTGCCGACCTCTCGTGCCTCACATCCTAGTGCATGAGCTCGCATGCGGCAATGTCCATGCCCGCCAAGAGCTACACCAACAAGCCTCGCCAAGTAATCATCGAGCCCGTGGACGTAGCGGTGCACTCGCCCTCCATATCTGCTACTAAAGCGGGGACATACCGAGCCAACGAGTCAAACTCCACGTTGTACTACCTAACCGCACGCCGGCCCGCTTTAACGCCAAAAATTTGTCGGCCCGAGCCCTCCTCATCCGCGAGGCAAGAAATGTGCAAGAAATGCCTGAGAACTCGCCCCAACTGCCGGAAGCGGTGCTCTCCTCGGGACGCTTCCCATGAATCAAACTATCGATCATCGCGCAACCGATGTGAACCTAGGACTACCGACTCGGTCTCAAGCTCGATCACTCATGATCCGCTATAATCGCTTGATGAACTCCCGCGGATCATCCTCGTGCCTCGACCCATAAAATCAAGCGGGTGCAACTCGTAAAGTCCCGCAGCCTCAAACTATCCGATCTCGTGAACTACGGTACTACCGCATCGAATTGCCAGATCCAAACTATCCTCGTGCCTTGCCACTATCCCGCCAATAATCGCCATCTCCTTGTAACCCATCTCCTTTGTTCCTTGCCGCTGGTCCGACGTCTCGTGCATCGTGGCCTCGTGAGAGAGACCGCTACTCCACTCGCAGCCTCCTCTCGCCGCTTGCCTCTGGGCCCCATTGCCTTGCGTGAGGCATAATCGACACATAAGAATACGTCGAGGAGTCTAACTTACAACACAGCTCTAAGGCACGATCTCAGAATGAGAAGAATGGAAACCAATCCTAAATATCCTGTAGCCTCCTGATTATAGATGTGGTGCACAACACACCGATAATCAAGACTCTACTAGATACGGTTCAGACACTTTCCGAGGATTAATCGCTCGATACCACTTTTGTCACGACTGCCCGGTTCAGAATCGTGCCTTACCCGCACCCAAGTAGTCATACATCAGAGAAATCAGCGGAAATTAAAACAATACATGAAACAAATGTAAAATGAGGCACATTTTAACTGAGAGAAAGTCGCCTTTCGGCATATATATAAATACTAAGTTTGAACAGTTACATCCTTACAAACCCCGCCACAACAAGATTACATGCACTTAAGAGTTTTTATACAACACGACGGAGTGGCTCGCCATACCCCTCGAATGTACAAGTACCTACAAGACAGGTGGACTATACCAAAAGATAAGCTTCCGAGAAACGGCTTCCCAATACCGAACGGTGATCCTATGAGCGAGGATCAACAACCGTGTACCTCTACTGCGCAGATGAACGCACCCGAAGGAGGTCAAGATAACAGTACCAAGTATGTGAAACTGAAAATATCAGAATGAAATCACAACAATTTAAATAAAACAGAGACATGTATGATAACAAAACTACGCTCACAATATAAAAGCGATCCACGCTAAGTCGTGACTCACGCCTCAAGTCATCCTCATGCCCGTGGAACTCCTTCCTCACCGCCGATAGCCTAGGTATAAATCGTGGTGATACGATAACATGTCTCGCCCATCTCATGGACCCGATGTCGCATCGTATGGAATACATTCCCGCCCATCTCATGGACTCCTGTGAGTCGTGAAATACATTCCTGCTCATCTCGCGAACGCGGTAGTCGAGTGAAATACATTCCCGGTTCATCTCATGAACGCGGTAGTCGAGTGAAATACATTCCCGGTCCATCCCATGGACGCGGTAGTCGAGTGAAATACATTCCCGGTTCATCTCATGAACGCGGTAGTCGAGTGAAATACATTCCCGGTCCATCCCATGGACGCGGTAGTCGAGTGAAATACATTCCCGGTTCATCTCATGAACGCGGTAGTCGAGTGAAATACATTCCCGGTCCATCCCATGGACGCGGTAGTCGAGTGAAATACATTCCCGGTCCATCCCATGGACGCGGTAGTCGAGTGAAATACATTCCCGGTTCATCTCATGAACGCGGTGTCGTGTGGTCATAACATTTAAACGCTCCTTTAAGACAGATTAAAATAATACCATATTTTCCCTTTAAAACAACTAAGGTAATATTATGCCCTTCTTGTTAAACCAAAAAACTTTCCTTCTTAAAGTCAAATAACAACATTCTTTTTCAAAAGTTCAAGTTTGCCTAATTTCAAATGCTCAAGTCTCTTATTTTCGAAAGATCCCATAGATCATTGTTTTAATCACTTAACGTAATCTCCTTTTAAAACAATTGAGTAACATATGCCTTATGTGTGAGTAGCTTGTTCTTGTTTATAACCATCTTATTAAAGCAGCCATGATCTAGGAAATGTAATACAATTTTGTCTTATCTTAGCTTCTATGCAGATGGAGGTTTCTACTGATTTTAATATAATTAATTAGTCAATACATTTCCTTTATTAACGCTGCAATGGTTTGTTCGATTTCTCATTTCCGAAATCAGTAAAACATTATCTTGTAAAAGCCAAGTACTCATTACTCACGAATGAGGTTTCACAACTTTTTAACAAAATTCATAGTCCTTAACATTTCATAAAACGTCATTTATAAGTTAAGTCTCTTATCTTTTAAGATCAAGTCTCTTAACTTCTAAAATCAATAAACCATTCTTTTACCTACATAAAGTCGTTATAACTAACTTCCCATAAAGCTATTATAACACTATATGTTTTAAACCAACCAAAACTCGTTTAGCACACGACGCTCACCGCATTACATAGTTCACAATAATCATGCTAGAAAAGATAGGAAGAGGTTCACACACCTCGCGACGATTATCGACAAATAGCAAAACGCTCCAAGTACTTCAACCCGTCGGCTACTCCTTAAGCCAAGTAGATCACGCCATACGTAGTACTCCACTCCTAAAATGGTCATAGTACTTCTATCAAACCTTTCTTACCATTGAAGACTTATACCAATAAAAAGCCCTCTAATTCTACGGAAAATTAGGCAGCACTTCCCCCGTTTTTACTCACTTTTCCATCTTTCTCCACGGCCCGAATAACCGTAATTATATGCCATATATAAGGCGTAATAATTAAACAACATAAAGAAGGGGATTACACGCCCAAACGGTAACGCGGTTTACTATCACGCCTTCATAACAACAATAAGTAAAAGAAGGGGATTACGCGCCCAACCGGTAATGCGGTTTACTATCACGCCTTCATAACAATACAATACAATAATTAAAAAGGATCACACGCCCAAACTAACGCGATTGAACAATCTTCCCTTAACGTAAATGTAAATACATCCAAAGTAAATACAAACCAAAGTAAATAAAGTCCAAAGTAAATACAAATTCTTAAGTTGGGGTCCTTGGCCAACTTTGTCCATTTTACTTATCCAAATTACTCATTAGTCATCCAACTTATATTTCCATTCTTAATATAAGTTATAGTTACTTTGTTAATTACTTCTTCACAAGTAATATACGTTTGATACGTTGGATACGTTTTTACCATTTTAATGGCGAACGGCCAATCCTTTCTTTTAACAAGTTAACAAGATCCAACTCTTCCAAACTTTACTCCATATATTATATACTCCATAATATACTTATAATATATGTATAATAACCAATTCACAAAGAGGTTTAAGTTTCACTACCTCAAATAGCCCAAGAATATCCAAGTTCTTAACGTCGCTCCAAGCAAGCCTTAGCTCCAAATCTTTACGTTCCAATCCACTACAAGCAACCCATAGAAGCTCCTAACCAACTTCTCTTCAAGATTCAACTCCAAAAAGTGAAGAACACTTAGGGTTTCCAACTAGCAACTTTCGGCCAAGGCATGAAAAAAAGGCTAGGGGTGTGAAATCTTTTCCAACTCTTGGTACACAATCTTCCTAACACCTTAGGGAAGAACACTTGAGAGTTTAAGATTTGTTGGACAAATTTAGGTCAAGGAATGGCACCATGGCCGAAACCACAAGGCAAGGGAAAGAGTATTTTTCAAGTCTTGAAATGGTTAAGTGTGGAAGTTTTCATCAACTAGTAGTGTATAAATAGGACAACCAAGGGCTAGGATGAATGCAAGTGTGTGGTTGAGATTGGGGACAAGTGTGTGTGGGTCCCACAAGCCACTTGTCCAAACTAAAATATCTTGCAAGACAAGGCCACTTGTCTTGCCACTTGTCAAGGGATTTCGGCCAAGAGCCACCTAGGGGGGTGACACGTGTCACCCTCTTATTCGTCCAAAATATTTCATCTTCCGAAAATATCCATAATGGCCAAAATCTCAAAAACAAAGCGGGCCCCACAAAACCGTAAATTTCTCCCGTGGGCCCCACGTGACCATTTCCGAAAATAAAATCTCAAAATTCTAATATAATTCAAGAAGCCCAAATACCAAATCTGGGAATCCAATTCCCATCAACGAACATTTTTCCTTCACAAAACCCGGAAACTTTTCCGTCGAAAAATCACATCTTTCTTTCTTTTCAAAATTTATGTCGTATTCTCGTACGTACGTCCTCACATACATACCCTGGAACTACGGGGTATAACAGTCCAAGTTCACAACAAGTCAGCCGGCCCTCCATCGAGAGACGCGGTGGTATAGAAATACAATACTTGCATAACAAAGGCTATCACAACTAGCATAGGCAAGTTCAACATACTCTTAGACTTTCATTAACATGTAAATTGATTCACCATTTATATAAACTCAAGTACTCCCATTTTATGCCAACAATCCGGGTTTTAACCCTAAAGTTCTACGTACTTTAATTCTTTCAAAAAGATCTCTTTTTACGTAAAAACAACTCGATACTAATATCCGTAGTACCAAACACGTTCATGTTTAAATCAAGTACTTTATACTTTTTAAACCAAGTGGCTTACACTTTTAAAACAACGTCAAGTATACTTTTAAAACCCAAGTAACTAACTCTTTTTAGATAAAGGTACTCCTACCTTTTAAAACCAAGCCACTTATATTTTTCCATCAAGAAAAGTTCGATATTTGAAAACAAGTTACTTATACTTTTAAACTCAAGTTACTTCTCTTTTCCCAAAATCAAGTTACATGACTTTCAAAATACTTATAGTCTCCTTACTTTAGAATGTCAAGAAATCAATACTTGTTTATAATGATTTTATTAACGCAGCCATGATCTAGAAAATGTAATACAATTTTGTATTATCTTAGCTTCTATGCAGATGGAAGATTCTACTTGTTTTAATATAATTATTTGTCATTACATTTTCCATTATTAACGCTGCAATGGCTTGTTCGATAGTTATTCCCATTTCCGAAATCAAATAAAACTTTATTCTTTTAAAGACCAAGTACTCATTACTCACGAATGAGGTTTCACCACTTTTTAACAACATTCAGGTCAATTATAAGTCAAGTCTCTTATCTTTTAAAATCAACAAACCATTCTTTTAGCTACATAAAGTCGTTATTGTCACGACCCGTTCCGGGGCCCGTGACTGGTGCCTTACCCGGGCACCCAAGTAGACATACATCAGAGTAATCAGCGGAAAATAAAACAAAACATGAAACAAAATGAAGTGAGAAACAGTTTAACTGAGAAAAATTGCCCTTCGGCATATATATAATAAACTTGAACCCGAACAGTTACATCCCTTTTACAAACTCGCCACAACAAGATTCATGCACTTAAGAATGATATAACAACAATGGCGGGACAGGGCTTCCATACCTGAATGTAAGTACCTACAACGACAGTGGACTATACCATCGATAAGCCTCCGAGAAACGGAGCTTCCCAAACGCCGAATCGTGACTTATGAGCGAGGATCAACATCGTGTATTCTACCGCGGATGAACGCAGCTGGCGGGTCGCATAACAGTACCAAGTATGTGAAATCAAAATATCAGAAATGAAATCATAAAGTCTATATAAAGCAGAGACATGTATGATAACCAAACTACGCTCACAATAAATAAGCAATATGTCAAGTCGTGACTCACGCCTCAAAGTATCACTCAAATATAACTATGGGTCTCACGCCCACAACATTAATCATGCCCGTGGAATACCTTCCTCACTGCCGGCAGTCTATGATATAAAAGCACCAAGGAACACATATGAACACCGTGTCCTACCCGTGTCATAATAAAACCGCACGGTATGTACGAAGGCATAGCCGACTACTAAAACCTACGCACCAACAATGTCATAAAATCAGTATCACAAGGTCTTTCTAGACCGCCACATGATCGGCGCCGCCACTCGCTCGCAGATCAAATGTGCGCGTCTAATCTCGAACTTCCCGCACTCGCATAGGCCACACACATAGGCCCGCATGAGGTATTCCTCATCGAGGGTAGCTACTCCCGATCGCCCCGACTCGCAAACCGCATGGCCACATAGACCGCATGGCCACATAGACCGCACACTAACTCGAACTCGTAGCTCGCATAGGTCCCCGACCCGCATGAGGTATTCTCGAATCATAGTCCTGCATCGCTCGAGGTATACCCCGACGGAGGCGCTTAACCCCCGGTATAACATGTCAAGGGGTGAGTGGTGCAATACTAACATAACGGCGTACCGTTAAACAACATAAGCACAACAAGGGAAGCCCCTTTACACAAACATCACAAGACACTAGCACACGTAGCATCCTAACATGTTTACTTATCAAATCAACAAGAAAGTATTACAAGGCTATCACAAACCAACATAGTCAAGTTATTCACACAAGGTACTTCATACATTATCTCTAAAAAAATATTTTGTTTCTTTCACAAGAGTCACACGATACCCGTAGTATTAAAATAGAGTGACTATCTTTTTAAGTAAACCAAAACACTTTCCTTTGTAAAATCAAGTAACAACATTCTTTTCCAAACGTTCAAGTTTGCCTAATTTCAAATGCTCAAGTTTCTCATTTCGAAAGGTTTCGTAGTTCATAGTCTTAATCACTTAATAATATAATTCTCTTTTAAAACAGTTTGAGAAACATATGCCTTATGTGTGAGTAGGTTATTCTTGTTCATAACAATCTTATTAAAGCAACCATAATCTAGGAAATGTAATATCATTTTGTCTTATCTTAGCTTCTATGCAGATGGAGGTTTCTACTACTTTTAATAATACTTAATTTGTCAATACATTTCCCTTTATTAGCGCTGCAGTGGTTTGTTCAATACTTATTCTCATTTCCGAAATCAATATAACATTATTCCTTTTAAAACTCCAATTACCCATTTCTCATAAAAGCGGTTTCACAACTTTTTAACACAAACCAAGTCATTACTAATTCACACCAAGTCATTTATCTTTTAAAAACCACCAACCATTCCTTTACCCACATAAAGTTGTTATAACAAACTTCCCATAAAGCCGTTATAACACTTTATGTTGTAAACCAACTAAATTCACTTAACACACGACGCTCACCGCATTACATAGTTCACAACATATCATGCTAGAAAAGATAGGAAGAGGTTCACATACCTCGCGACGATTATCGACAATTAGCAAAACGCTCCGAAGTACTATAACCTTGCTTAGCCTTTTCCACGCTTCAAGTAGAATACGCTACTTGTAGTACTTTAACCTATAATGGCCATAAAACGTCTATCAACTTCTAGATCACTTCGTAGAATATTCTAAATACAAGATTCCTTATTCTACAGAAAATTCGGCAGCACCTCCCCCCTCGCAACCACATAAATCTCCTCTTCTACTCAGGCCCGCTACTGTGCCAACAACTCCTGTGGGAGGTTACACGCCTAACGGACGTACAATTCTACTTCACAATAATACTACACAAGTCTATCAGAATACAATCCAATGTAAATACAGGTCAATCCTTTATAATAATCCTTCCAATATATCTTATACTCAATTCTAAATTACTACAATATGTAATATCCAATTACAATAGGGGGACATAGATCATTACCTCGATAAGCCCAAAATTATCCAAGTTTATAAATCGATCCTGAGCAACGTTTAGCTCCAAATCCTTACGCTCCAACCCGCTCCAAGCAACCCTTAGAAGTTTCTAAACAACTTCTCTAAACACTTCAACCAAGCTAGGAAGATTTTTCTAGGGTTTCACTTTGCGACTAATGGAATAAGTAGTATTTCCGGGCTCCTAGTATTGAAATATTTTGTAATACAACTAGGGATACTAGGATAAGGTATTTGGGATTATACAATAATACTCAAAGTATTTTCTACACATGTGGGGGAGGGTGGACGAAAACTACTCAAGGGAGGGGATATTTTTGCCTCGGAAAGTCTTTAAGTGGATGAATAGTATGTCTTGCACTATGGGGTATTTATAGAAGACTCAAGGGCCAAGATCAATGTAAGTGTATGGTCAAGATTGGGCCATGTGTGTGTGGGTCCCACCACACCACATGGCCAACAAAAAACTCTCTAAGTGTCATGGCCTTTTCGGCCAAGGGGACAAGTGGCTAGCCACTTGTCCCACCAATTTCGGCCCACATGGCCACTCAAGGGGGTGACACGTGTCGCCCCCTTACTCGCCCAAAATATTTCGTCTTCCGAAAATATCTAAAATACCGAAAATCTCAAAAACAAAGCGGGCCCCACAAAACCGTAAATTTCTCCCGTGGGCCCCACGTGACCATTTCCGAAAATAAAATCCCATAATTCTAATATAAACCAAGAAGTCCAAATACCAAATCTGGGAATCCAATTCCCACTAACGAACCTTTTTCGTTCACAAAACCCGGAAACTTTTCCGTCGAAAAATCACACCTTTCTTTCTTTCCAAAATTTCAGTCGTATTCTCGTACGTACGTCCCCACATACATACCCTGGAACTACGGGGTATAACATTCTTCCCCCCTTAGAAACATTCGTCCCGAATGTTCCTTCTAAGTCTCCAAAACATACCGCTTGCAGATAGTCTTCACTACTATACTTACGAAACCAATCATGCCACACCTGGCCACAAAAATAACATACGCGCAAATACTTAAATCCAAGTCCACGAGGAATCACCTCTAAGGTGTAAAACGATACTAACTCTCGTTCCTTGTCCAAAGGATACTCCCTTCGCATCTTCACCTCACAAAGAAATGATCACTTCCATCTCTCAAAGACTGCTCACTTCTTTCCTTTCTCATCGCACTTTCTCGAACACTCGAACTCTTTCTAGTACACGTACCATACCTCAGTCGTCACTTCAGTTTCCAAAAATCTTTGGAGTCACTACCTCCAAACTTGGTCATCTTACTAGCCTCGAATTTCTTCAAGGCCATTCCCGGCCTTCACGATCCGATTCCGGTCGAACACATCCGCGAACTCATACGATGGTTACCTAATCTTGGGCCTAGCACCCTCGTGACCCTAACACAAAGCGGGACCACCACAAATTGACCCCACCCCAAACCGGGCTGCGGGTTGACACGCAACCTTGCCTCAACCCGACCCATTTCGCACCAAGCTCTTGTTCCCCGGTCCGGAACAATCTCACTAATCAAGTCACGAAAACCTAGTGGTCTTCTTAGCTCACTACCCTCTTATAATTCACACCACTCAGGGACTTATCACACAATCTTACCCCACGTATACTATGCACTCCAACAAAGGTCAATCGTAAACAAAATCTTTTACTCAAGACGGCCTCGCATCTAAGGTCTCCACGTATAATATTCTAAGGTTCACACCTTCCATGACCCCAAACTTACCTCTTCAACTAATCATGTTCTCTAAATCACTCTTAACACAATGCTATCCGTATAGCACTTCACACGTACCCACCATAACAACATAAACAAGTCTCTTAAGGGCTAAAGATATCTTTGCACCTACTGCCTCACTTTCCCTTTGTCGTTCTAATCATAATCCTGCCCTGCAGGGCGCCTAGCTCTATAAGGCGATGAACCAGCCACCGATCCCGGCGTCGAGTCTCGTGATCGTGCTATCTCCGCCTGGACACACTCTCACCAAATGGCCCTGTTGGCCGCAAGCATACAAGTTGTCGAAGCAGTACGACACTCCCCATAATGGAGTCTATTACAATGGCCACAACGAGGTAGGGGTGACCTCATCTGACTAACACCTCCTTCTCCCGAACAACTGAACCCGCAACTGACCCGGTAGGCTGAGTCATCCCTCTTGTATCCCTCCTACTTGGACATCCTCCCATCACATGGCCCTGACGGCCGCAAGTATAAAAATCTCCCAAATTAGCACGACACCCTGAGGATCATCCTCAGCTCTCTATCCATAGAACTCTGGCGAACTGCAACTCAAGAAATCCCGAAGTCTCGCATCATCGGATCTAGGGTGAATCATCGGCATCGCCGAACCACCGGCTCCCGTCCTTCCTCATATCTTGCCACGATCCTAGCTAGTAACTGGGCCATCTCTTGAACTCATATCCTCGGTTCCTGATCGTGGAACTGGAGGCTTAGGTATCGTGGCCTCCGAGAAATCCGCCGCCGCTCTAAACTCACTGGGCTAGCGGCCATTTAAACTCGCTGCTCAAGTACTATCTCGTAATGACTGCACTGCGCCTCGCAACCCTCTGTGTTCAACTCGTAGCTCCCTCTGCTTCCTTGCCCATCTGGGCCCTGGTTGCCTTTCGTAGAGGCATAACTGGTACATACGAATACGTCCGAGGGAGTCCAATTTATAACACAGCTCTAAGGCACGATCTCAGAGTGAGAAGAATAGAAACCAATCCTAAATATCCCATAGCCTCATGATTATAGGTGTGGTGCACAACACGCCGATAATCAAGACTCTACTAGATACGGTCTGTAGACACTTTCCGAGGATTAACTGCTCTGATACCACTTTTGTCACGACCCGTTCCGGGGCCCGTGACTGGTGCCTTACCCGGGGACCCAAGTAGACATACATCAGAGTAATCAGCGGAAAATAAAACAAAACATGAAACAAAATGAAGTGAGAAAGCTTTAATCGAGAAAATTGCCTTCGGCATATATATAATAAACTTGAACCCAATTACATCCTTTACAAACTCTCGCCACAACAAGATTTACATGCACTTCTAAGAATGATATAACAACAATGGCGGGACAGGCCCCGCCATACCCTAAATGTAAGTACCTACAACGACAGGACTATACCACCGATAAGCCTCCGAGAAACGGAGCTTCCCAAACGCCGAATCATGACTCCTATGAGCGAGGATCAACATCGTGTACCTCTACCGCGGATGAACGCAGCCTCGGCGGGGCCGCATAACAATGTACCAAGTATGTGAAACTGAAAATACTGTAAATGAAATCATAGTAGTCTATATAAAGCAGGAGACATGTATGATAATCAAACTACAGTTCACAATAAATAAGCAGTCATGTCAAGTCAGGACTCACGCCCTCAAAGTATCACTCAAATATAACTATGGGTCTCACGCCCACAACATTAATCATGCCCGTGGAATACCTTCCTCACTGCCGGCAGTCTATGATATAAAAGCACCAAGGAACACATATGAACACCAGGTCCCACCCGTGTCATAATAAAACCGTACGGGGTAAGTACGAAGGCATAGCCGACTACTAAAACCCACAGTACCAACAATGTCATAAAACTGTATCACAAGGTCTTTCTAGACCGCCACATGATCGAAGCTGGCCACTCGCCCGCAGTATCAAATGTGCGCGTCTAATCCTGGAACTTCCCGCAGCTCCGCATAGGCCACACACATAGGCCCGCATGAGGTATTCCCCGCATCGAGGGTAGCTACTCCCCGACATCGTCCTGGACTCGCAGTCCGCATGGCCACATAGACCGCATGGCCATATAGACCGCACACTAACCTGAAACTCTCGTAGCTCCGCATAGGTCCCCTAGACCCGCATGAGGTATTCTCGAATCATAGTCCTGCATCGCCTAAGGTATACCCGTGACGGAGGCGCCTTAACTCCATAACATGTCAAGGTGAGTGGTGCAATACTAACATAACGGCGTACCGTTAAACAACATAAGCACAACAAGGGAAACCCCTTTACACAAACATCACAAGACACTAGCACACGTAGCATCCTAACATGTTTACTTATCAAATCAACAAGAAAGTATTACAAGGCTATCACAAACCAACATAGTCAAGTTATTCACACAAGGTACTTCATACATTATCTCTAAAAAAAATATTTTGTTTCTTTCACAAGAGTCACACGATACCCGTAGTATTAAAATAGAGTGATTATCTTTTTAAGTAAACCAAAACACTTCCCTTTGTAAAATCAAGTAACAACATTCTTTTTCAAACGTTCAAGTTTGCCTAATTTCAAATGCTCAAGTTTCTCATTTCGAAAGGTTTCGTAGTTCATAGTCTTAATCACTTAATAATATAATTCTCTTTTAAAACAGTTTGAGAAACATATGCCTTATGTGTGAGTAGGTTATTCTTGTTCATAACAATCTTATTAAAGCAGCCATGATCTAGGAAATGTAATATCATTTTGTCTTATCTTAGCTTCTATGCAGATGGAGGTTTCTACTGCTTTTAATAATACTTAATTTGTCAATACATTTCCCTTTATTAGCGCTGCAGTGGTTTGTTCAATACTTATTCTCATTTCCGAAATCAATATAACATTATTCCTTTTAAAACTCCAATTACCCATTTCTCATAAAAGCGGTTTCACAACTTTTTAACACAAGCCAAGTCATTACTAATTCACACCAAGTCATTTATCTTTTAAAAACCACCAACCATTCCTTTACCCACATAAAGTTGTTATAACAAACTTCCCATAAAGCCGTTATAACACTTTATGTTGTAAACCAACTAAATTCACTTAACACATGTACGTCTACCGTACTACATAGTTCACAACATATCATGATAGAAAAGATAGGAAGAAGTTCACATACCTCGCGACGATTATCGACAATTAGCAAAACGCTCCGAAGTACTATAACTTTGCTAGCCTTTTCCACCCTTCAAGTAGAATACGCTACTTGTAGTACTTTAACCTATAATGGCCATAAAACGTCTATCAACTTCTAGATCACTTCGTAGAATATTCTAAATACAAGATTCCTTATTCTACGTAAAATTCGAAACCTCCCCGCAACCATATAAATCTCCTCTTCTACTCAGGCCCGCTACCAGGCCAACAACTCCCAGGGGGGAGGGTTACACGTCTAACCGGACGTGTACAATTCTACTTCACAATAATACTACACAAGTTCATCAGAATACAATCCAATGTAAATACAGGTCAATCCTTTATAATAATCCTTCCAATATATCTTATACTCAATTCTAAATTACTACAATATGTAATATCCAATTACAATAGGGGGACATAGATCATTACCTCGATAAGCCCAAAATTATCCAAGTTTATAAGTCGATCCTGAGCAATGTTTAGCTCCAAATCCTTATGCTCCAACTCGCTCCAAGCAACCCTTAGAAGTTTCTAAACAACTTCTCTAAACACTTCAACCAAGCTAGGAAGATTTTTCTAGGGTTTCACTTTGCGACTAATGGAATAAGTAGTATTTCCGGGCTCCTAGTATTGAAATATTTTGGAATACAACTAGGGATACTAGGATAAGGTATTTGGGATTATACAATAATACTCAAAGTATTTTCTACACATGTGGGGGAGGGTGGACGAAAACTACTCAAGTGAGGGGATATTTTTGCCTTGGAAAGTCTTTAAGTGGATGAATATTATGTCTTGCACTATGGGGTATTTATAGAAGACTCAAGGGCCAAGATCAATGTAAGTGTATGGTCAATATTGGGCCATGTGTGTGTGGGTCCCACCACACCACATGGCCAACTAAAACTCTCCAGTGTCATGGCTATTTCAAGCATGACAAGTGGCTAGCCACTGTCTCACTCAATTTCGCCCACATGGCCAATCAAGGGTGACACGTGTCGCCCCTTACTCGCCAAAAATATTTCGTCTACCTAAAATATCCAAAATCCCTAAAATCTCAAAAACAACGAAGGCCCCACAAACCCTTAATTTTCTCCCGTGGGCCCCACGTGACCATTTCCGAAAATAAAATCCCATAATTCTAATATAAACCAAGAAGTCCAAATACCAAACTGGGAATCCAATTCCACTAACGAACCTTTTCGCTCACAAAACCTAAACTTTTCCGTCAAAAATCACACCTTTCTTTCTTTCCAAAATTTATGTCGTGACATCGCACGTGACGTCCCCACATACATACCTCGAACTACGGGTATAACAGCTTATAACCAACTTTCTATAAAGCCATCAGAACACTTTATGTTTTAAACCTACCAAATTGCTTAGCACACGACGCTCACCGTACTACATAGTTCACAACAATCATGCTAGAAAGGATAGGAAGAGGTTCACATACCTCGCGACGATTATCGACAATTAGCAAAATGCTCCAAAGTACTATAATCTTGCTAGCTTTTTCCACCCTTCAAGTAGAATACGCTACTCGTAGTACTTCAACCTATAATGGCCATAAAACGTCTATTAACTTCTAGATCTCTTCGTAGAATATTCTAAGTACAAGGTTCCTTATTCTACGGAAAATCGCAAAGACCCCTCGCAACCACATAAATATCCTCCTATATCAAGGCCCGCTACCAAGCCAACAACTCCAAGGGGATTACACGCCCCACAATAATACTACAAGTCTCATCAGAATACAAATTAATGTAAATACTGACACGACCGACTCCGGCTCCGCGATCGTGCCCTACTGGAACCCCTTTCGGTATACATCAGAGAATAGCAGCGGAACATACACAACTGATAAAATGCTTAAACATAAAATAATAACAGGCTAGCCGATAAGGACACCTTCCGTAAACTATACAAATAAAATAGTACATTTTTTTTTCTTTACAACCCAATCCACAATGTGACTACAGACCTCTAAGAATAACAATCAGGATCGACAGGGCCCCGCCATACCCCTGAATAAACAACAACCAACCATACCAGGGATAGGCCTCCGGACTAATGGAGATTCCCAACAGCTGAACAGTGATCCTAGAAGTGAGGATCAGCTACCTGTATACTCTACCTGCGACATGAACGCAGCCCCCCGAAGGAGGTCAGTACAACATGTACCAAATATGTGAAACTGAAAGTACTATAATGAAATCATAAGTCTATAATAAAACTGGAGACAGGTATGATAACTCAATTAGCAGTACACTGTGCCTTACTAACAATGAGAGTAAATCAAGAGTATTCTTACAACATAAAAATAGGAAGCTCACGATCAAAGCAGGACCACCCGCCCGCAGTATCATTAAGCAATCCTACTCCTGGGACTATTTCACCCGTGATAGTCGTGGACCCGCATGAGGTATTCCTCGATAGGTCAAACTACCGCACGGGACTATTTCACCCGCATAAGCCCATAAGGACTCGCGTGAGGTATTTGTCACGACCGACCGACCAAGCTCGATCGTGCCCTACCCGCACCCTTTCAGATATATCGTAGAATAGCAAATGAACATACACAACTTATAAAATGCTTAAACATAAAATAACAACAGTTAGCCGATAAGTCCACCTTCCGCATAATATACGCAATAAAACAATACATTTTTTCTTTACCACCCAATCCACAAATGTGACTACGCACTTAAGAATAACAACTCATGACAGGCCCCGCCATACCCCTGAATGTACAACGACCGACAATACAGTGATAAGCCTCCTAATAAAGGAGCTTCTCAACGGTGAACAATGATCCTAAGAGTGAGGATCAAGAATCTGCACTCTACCACAGATTTAACGCACTTCAAGGAGGTCAGTACAACATGTACCAAATATGTGAAATTGAAAGTACTGTAGTGAAATCATAAGTCTAATATAAAACTGGAGACAGGTATGATAACTCAAATAACAGTACACAGTGCCTTACTAACAATGAGAGTATTCAAAAGTATGAGTAGCAAATCCACAGAAACAGGTGGTATAACGATCTTGGGGATTTACCCCTCATTTATACTCTTACCCTGAAACAGGTGGTATAACGATCTTGGGGATCTACCCCTCAGATATACTCTTACCCTGGAGAAGGTGGTATAACGATCTTGGGGATTTACCCCTCAGATATACTCTTACCCTGGAGAAGATGGTATAACGATCTTGGGGATTTACCCCTCAGATATACTCTTACCCTATCTCAACTGGCCATCAAACATAACATAAGCACTACCGGTTTATCATACAATAAGTAAGCACGTTAAGAAATCCCCCTAACTTCTTATTCATATACACTCTCATTTTAGTTTACTTAAGGCACTAACATGTCATTATAAATCCGGGAGTTTAACCCAAAGTACTACGTACTTCTATTCTTTTAAAAATGACTCATTTTCATATAAACTTCCAAGATACTAATAACCGTAGTATCAAGTCATAACTACATTTTAAGACAAGTCACAATACCTTTTTAGAAAATACATTTTCGGGCTTCTAAAACAAGTGACTTATTTCTTTTAAAAACCTTAAGCAATTGATGCCTTTAAATCAATTTGCCTTTCGTTATTTCAAGTCATTTAACATACTTAAATTACTTAGAGTAAACCACTCTTTTTAACTTTCCATAAAGCTATTATAACCAACTTCCCATAAAGCCGTTATACTAGCTTTATACATTAGCAACTTACATACTTCTTTATAACCAAGAGACTTAAACTTTCCAACAAAACAAGTATTAATAATACTTTCAACATACTTAAAGTCTCTTAACTTTTGAAAACCAAGATATCCTTAATATTTACCAAGTGAGTTAATTCCCTAACTCAATCAACTTGGACATTCTTAAAATAAACCAAGGATATCATGTCACGACCCGACCCCGGGCCCGCGACTGGTGCCCTACCTGGGCACCCTTACAGGTATACATCAGAGATAATCAGCGGAACATACATGAAACTTATAAATAAATCAACAAAAGTAAAACAACAGGTTAGCCGATAGGGCTACCTTCCAGGACATTTATATATACAACCGAAGCAGTTGTCTCATTTCCTTTACAAACTGACCACAATATGTGACTACAGACCTCTAAGAGTTTTAACATAACAATCGTATGACAGGCCCTCCATACCCCTGAATATACATGAATCTACAGCCTCAAGGAAAACCGTACCAAGAGATAAGCCTCCGGAGCAAATGGAGCTTTTTCCCAAAAACTGAACCGAGATCCTAAGAGCAAGGATCACCAACCTGGGTACATAAAACTCGCGGCATTTAACGCACTTCGGCGGGGCCGATAACAAAAATTTAATATGGAATAGAAATAACGATAAGAAATGTATCATAACTTTACAAAAGAATGATAGGGACAAATATACAGAGTACATACCAGATCCTGCCGTGTCATTACCACTTACGAACTTAATCGTACCTTATTATCTTTTCCCATTTTCAATAGAAGTTATAGTCACATTCTTATGTACATGATTAGGAAAGTCATTAAGTTCATTACCGTATAACATACTTATCTTTCATAAGTATAATCCGGCCCTTTAAGGAGGGGCGCCTATACTACCCGGCCCAATCTTGGACGCGATCAAGTCACACAAATATCAAAGCGCGTCTGGAATCCCCATCACCGCCGATACCTATACGTGTAAATTATAACCACGTGACGCGCCGTGGCATCCCACCTCACCGCTTACAGACACATACACAACACATATATATATCTCCCGCCTGTGGAATCCCACATCACCGCCGACAACTATAAGTGTAAAATATAACCACGTGTCGCGCCTGTGGCATCCCACCTCACCGCTTACAGACACATACACAACACATATATATCTCCCGCCTGGAATCCCACATCACCGCCGACAACTATAAGTGTAAAATATAACCATGTGTCGCGCGCGTGGCATCCCACCTCAATGTCGTACAGACACATACACAACACATATATATATCTCCCGCCTGGAATCCTACATCACTGCTGACAACTATACGTGTAAAATATAACCATGTGTCGCGCCCGTGGCATCCCACCTCACTGTCGGCGTACACATACACAACACATATATATATATATATATATATATATATATATATATAACGCGGCCGCATGCCCCGGAATCCCACATCGTATAAGCATGGCCATAACGTGCCCTCGGCATCCTCATCGTAGCGCAGTCTTCACGGAGCTAGCCCATGGAGTAAAATATAACATGGTCGCATGCCCCTAATCCCACATCGTATAAGCATGGCCATGGAGTAATAAAACGCGGGCATCTAACCCGCGTCTCGGCCGCATGCCCCGATCCTCATCGATAAGCATGGCCAAGATCAATCACAATGGAAGCATACCCGTGGAATCCCCCGTCACTGCCGGTACGTCCGATAAAATGTTCGGGCATCTAACCCGCATCCTGGTCACATACCCCGGAATCCCACATCGTATAAGCATGTCCAAGGATCAATCATGATGGAAGCATACCCGTGGAATCCTCACATCGACGTGACGTCCAAGTAAACTTATAACAAGACAGCTGGCCCTCCAACTGAGAGTCACGACAACGTAACATATAATACTTGCACTTAAAGCTATCACAAGGAAATACAGGCAAGTTCATTAAACCCTTTAGACTTCCATTTTTATAAACTCATGGCACTTCCATTTTATACATAAAAATCCGGGAATTTAACCCCAAGATACTAACACCCGTAGTATCCAGGCTTGTGTATACTTCACATAAGTCACGATACTTTTAGAAATACAATCCTCGGCTTCTAAATCAAGTGACCCTTACTTTAAAGCTTTTAAGCAAGTGATACCTTTAAATCACATTGCCCTTCCTTAATTCAAGTTATTTCTTTGATTACTTTATTAGAGAAAACCATTCTCTTAACCTTCCATAAAGCCGTTATAATCAACTTCCCATAAAGCCGTTATAACCCTTTATGGTTTTAGACAAACCCATTACTTTTATAACCAAGAGACTTATACCTTTTTGAAACCAAGTATTATATACTTTCAAATCAATTCTCTTAACTTTCAAATTACAATTAGTCTCTTAACCTTTAGAAATCAAGTGACTCCTTTTATTATAAAACCTTAGGCAATTGATGCCTTAAAATCAAGTTGCCTTTTCATTAAAATCAAGTCATTTATCTTTCCATAAAGCAAATATAACCAACTTCCCATAAAGTCGTTATATTCACTTTATACCTTAGCCAAAATATAATTTCCTATCCAAGGGACTTATACGTTTAAAACGGAACTGTTATACCCCGTATTTCCAGAGTATGTACGTGGGGGCGTACATACAAAAGTTCAACCTTAAAGTTAAGGCTTAGGACGAATTTGTGCACAACTCACTAAAAAAATCGTTTTCCGACGAAACGTTTAACAAAACTTGCGAAGGGAAAATTACGGCTATGTCATTTCTAATTTTTGCGGATTTTTCCGAGAGACGAAATATTTTGGACCAACGAGAGGGTGACACTTGTCACCCTCAAGTGGCGGGATTTGGACGACCATGGGGGCGTTTGTGGCCTTGCACAAAGTCAAGGTTAGGTAGGATATTTTTGTGTAGTAGATGGATAAGGACACTTGGGTGAATCCCCACCCTCCACTTGCCCTCCACTTGCCTTCATCCTAGCCCTTGAAAGCCCTATAAATACCCCCCCCCCCCCTTGATGAAGAGTTCTTCATCCACAAATCATTCTTCCAAGTCTTGAAATCTCCTTCCTCTAGAGAGCTTTCCCAAGCCTCCTTTCCCTCTCAAGAGCTGCCGAGGCACCCCTCCCCTCCCCCTTTTCCTTGTAGTCTCGGCCAAAGTACCCCCCTCTTGATAGAAATACTCTCCAAGTATTGTTGTTATCCTCGAATACCCTAGTTGTATATCCTTTAGTATTTCCAAAGTTACCTCTTGTTATACCCCGTATTTCCAGAGTATGTACGTAAGGACGTACGTAGAAAAGTTTGAAGCTTAAAGTAGGCTTGGCCGATTTTATTTTGTGCACAACACCCGGTTAGAGTCGTTGACTAAACGCTTTACATAACTTCATGGCGGAAAATTCGCTATGTCATTTTTAATTTTGCGGATTTTTCCGAGAGACGAAACATTTTGGACCAACGGAGGGTGACAAGTGTCACCTCATATCAAGCGTTGTGGTGGGCGCACATGGGACGATTTCAAGATAAGGGTTGGTAGATATTTGTGAGGGTTTTAAGGAGTAGGGTCTAGGGGGCACTTGGGCATATCTTGGCCCTCCACTTGCCCCACTTGGCTAGATCTTGACCCTTGGTCTTCCTATAAATACCCCTCCCCCTTTGAAGACTTCTTCATCCAAAAACTTTCCTAAGTCTAAAATGCTTCCCCCCTCTCTTGTAGTGTTCTCGCCCTAGCCTCCTCCCCCTTGGTGAGGCCCTCGCCGAGAGCCCTCCCCATGGCAGTACCCTCCTAGTGGGGTTGGCCGAGGGGTATACACCCCCCCTTGTGGTGTTGTCTCGTATAAATACCCCCCTCTTGGTAGAAATACTCTCCAAGTATTGTTACTATACCCAAAATACCTTAGCCGTATACCTTGTAGTATTCCAAAGATACCTCTATACGTAGAGCCCGGAAATACTACCCTTTTGTCCTTTTTGTCTCAAACCGAAACCCTAAGGAAAAATCTCCATAGTTGGTTGGAGTATTAAGAAGAAGTTGCGTAGAACTTCTAAGGGTTGTTTGGAGCGGGTTGGAGCACCCGGAGTAGGAGCTAAACGTTGCTAAGGACCGACATTAAACTTGGATAATTATGGGCTTATCGAGGTAAATATCTTGTCTCCCTTTTGTAATTAGAGTTTGCATACTATTGAAGTATAAGTTATATACAAGGAAGGTATATAAGAAGGGAATTGAACTGTACTTACATAGGACTGTATTACAGTAGACTTGCGAAGTTTGACGGGTAGGGAAGGGCTGCCCAAATTTCCGTAGAATCTTGTATCTAGATTTATTCTACCGAGTAGTCTAGACTTTGATAGACTTGTATAACCTTTATAGGTTGAATGTTCTGTGAGTAACATGTGCTACTTGAAGGGTGGACAAGGCTAGCCAGGTTATAGTCGTGGAGCGATTTGCTAATAGTCGATAATCGTCGCGGTACGTGATTCTTCCTATCCTCTTGAGCATGATATTTTAAAAAGAATATATATATAGTACGGTGACGTCGTGTGTTAATTGAACGTGGTTGTGCGGCAATGTCTTTTGACTTAAGCTGAATAATAAGAATCTTGAAGTATTTCAAGAGAATTAAGAACTGTTTTGAAAGAAGAGTAATACTTGGTTTTAAAAGCTTAAGAGTTATACTAGCTTTATGGGAAGTTAGGTATAACGGCAAGAGAGATAAAATGAATGATTTATTGATTTTAGAAGTTAAGAGACTTGATCTTAAAAGATAAGAGACTTGACTTAATTAAATTAATATGAATTTTGTGTGAAACCTCATTCGTGAGTAATGAGTACTCGGTTTTTAAAAGGAATAATGTTTTACTGATTTCGGAAATCAGAATGAGTATCGACAAACCACAGCAGCGTTAATAAAGGAAAATGTATTGACTAATAAAATATTATTAAAACCAGTAGAAACTTCCATCTGCATAGAAGCTAAGATGAGACAAAATGATATTTCCTAGATCATGGCTGCTTTAATAAGATTGTTATAAACAAGAATAACCTACTCACATATAAGGCATATGTTTCTCAAATGGTTTTAAAAGAGAATTATATCATTAAGTAATTAATACTATGAACTACGAAACCTTTCGAAAATGAGAAACTGGAGCATCTGAAATTAGGCAAACTTGAACGTTTGGGAAAATAATGTTGTTACTAGAATTTTATAAAGGGAAGTGTTTTGGTTTACTTAAAAAGATAGTCACTCTATTTTATACTACGGGTATTGTGTGACTTCTGTGAAAGAAACGGATCTTTTAAGAGTTAATGTATAAAGTACTTTGGGGATAGATACCCGAACTTGTTAGCATAAAGTACCTTGTGTGAATAACTTGATTGTGTTGGTTTGTGATAGCCTTGTAATACTTTCTTGTTGATTTGATAAGTAAACATGTTAGGATGCTACGTATGTTAGTATCTTGTGATTGTTGTGTAAGGGGGTCATTCTTGTTGTGCTTACATTGTTAAACGTTAAGCCCGTTGTACTGTTATTGTATCACATACCCCATTGACTTATTATACCGAGGGCTTGCCACCCTTGATGCGGGTCTATACGGCCTATGCGGTCTGTGAGACTATGCGGAGCAACGGTATGCTCCAGGATTGATCATTCCGGGTGTTTAGCCCGATGCGGGGTATGCCCTATGCGGTCCATGGGACTATGCGGTCTATTGAGACTATGCGGGCTGCGGTAGTCCAGGAGGGTACCGGGGGTTAGCTGCCCCCGATGCGAGGAATACCTCATGCGGGCCTATGTGTGGCCTATGCGGAGCAGCGGTATGTTCCAGGACTAGACACGCACATTGATACTAAGGGCGAGTGGCCAGCTTCGATCATGTGGTGCGGTCTAGAAAGACCTCGTAATACAGTTTATGGCATTGTTGGTACTGTGGGTCTTAGTAGTCGACTATGCCTTCGTACTTACCCCGTACGGTTCTATTGTGATGACTTTGAGGGCGTGAGTCCCTGACTTGACATGATCGCTATTTATTGTGAATCGTAGTTTGGTTATCATACATGTCTCCGCTTTATATAGACTACTATGATTTCATTTACGATTTATTTTCGTTCACATACTTGGTACTGTACTTGACCTCGCCGGGGGCTGCGTTCATGCCGCAGGTAAAGGTACACCAGTCGTTGATCCTCGCTCTTAGGGTCACAGTTCAGCTTTTGGGAAGCTCCGTTTCTCCGGAGGCTTATCAGTGGTATAGTCCCCTGTCGTTGTAGGTACTTACATTCAGGGGTATGGCGGGGCCCTGTCCCGCCATTGTTGTCATATCATTTTAGAGTGCAGTAATCTTGTTGTGGGCAGGGTTGTAAAAAAAAGGGATGTAACTGTTCGGATCTAATTGTTATTTATATATATGCCGAAAGGCAAGTTTTCTGATATGAACTGTTTCATATTTCATGTCTTGTTTTATGTTCCGCTGATTACTCTGATGTTGTATCACTAGGGTGCCCGGGGTAAGGCACCAGTCACGGTTCGGTCGTGACAAAAGTGGTATCGAGCGCTTAATCCTCGGAAAGTGTCTACGCGTATCGATTCAAGAAGTCTTGATTATCGGTGTGTTGCGCCACACCAATAATCGTGAGGCTATAGGATATTTAGGATTGGTTTCCATTCTTCTTACTCGAGATCGTGCCTTAGAGTGTGTTGTAAGTTGGACACTCTAACGTAATTCTTTCCCTTACCGCTATGCCTCGCGTAGCAGGCAAACCCGCCTGTGAGGCGCGCACGAGGAGCCGCGAGTAGAGCACGAGAGGGTTACTAGGCACGCCCAATCATCACCTGTGGTGGTGCTTCATTTGGGGAGTTCTGCGACGTCACCAGCCCCAGCAGAGTTTAGCACGGCGGCAGCAGTGCCTACTGCGACCTTGATATATGAACCTTCAGTTCCACGACCGGGAACAGAGAATATAGATTGCCAAGAGGCGACCCTGTTACTAGCTATGGATTTGGCTACCAGAGAGTATACCGATGTACCGCGAGTCTTGATAAATATCTAAGAGAGGGTCGTGAAGGAGTAATTCTTCAGTTAGGATTGAGCATGGCCTGCGTACGGGCTAATGCGCAGCAGGCCAAGAAACATAGAGATCGACGGGTTAACCAAGGACAGCAGAAGAGGGCCAGAACAGCAAGGTCCTTTGGTAACTTTCGAGGCGAATCGCCTCACCAGCAGATTTGATATGCACCTCCGCCAGTGCAGAGTGGTCTTCCACGGATTTCAGGACTTTCTGGGTATGCCGGAGTTGGTCAGAGCTCCAGGACTTCCGGTTCACAGTGTGACAGGCGTCATTCCGGGAAATGTCGTCTTTTAGTTGGTACTTGTTTTACCTGCGGCCGACAGGGCCATGTGTGGAAAGGATGTCCTAGTAGGAAGGATGCAAGTAGGAGGACTTAGCCTTCAGGATCGATGGGTAGTTCGTCACCTTCCTTAGCTATGCGCCCTACGGGGCAGGTTTGATTAGAACGACAAAGGGGAGTGAAGCAGTAGATTCAGGCATATCTTTAACCCTCTAGAGATTAGTACGTATGATGAGATGAGTATATCTTAAGTGCTATGTTTTGATAGCAGTGTGTTAATTGTGATTAGAAATCATGGTTAGTAACCGGGAAAGATTGGGGGATAGGAAAAGTGTGAGGCTTAGAGCTTTATACGTAGAGACCTTAGAGGTAAGGCCATCTCGGGTAAAGATGTATTGTTATGTTTGATCCTTATCGGAGTGCATAGTGCATGTGAGATATGTTTGTGTGATAAGTCCCTGAGTAGTGTGGAAGGAAAGAGGGTAGTTGAGCTAAGAAGACCGCTAGGTTTTCGTAACGTGGATTAGTGAGATTGTTCCGGATCGAGGAGCAAGTGTTGTCAGCGAGTGGGTCGGGTTGAGGCCATGCGCGCGGTCAACCCGCGACCTGTTTATGGTGGGTCGGTTGTGGTGGTCCCGCCAGTGGTAGGGTCACGGGTGTTAGGCCCAAGTTTAGTTAACCAGACTGAGTTCGTGGATGCGTTCGACCAGTAGTCGGGCCGAGGAGGTCAGCCCGTCTTGTCTTCTAGTAAAGACCGTTTACTCGGCAGAGGGTTATGCGAGACGTTATATCAGAAAGGTTGTAAGGCTGCACGGGGTGCCTACCTTCACCTTATGACAGTGGAGCCAGTCACTACTTTCTTTCTGGAAGTTTTACCAGGCAGGGTTAGGAACTCAGGAGAGTCTCCGTATCGTATTCGTCCTCGGGCCAGTGTTTTGATTTCAGGGGTAGCTGTGAGGATTGTTGTCTCCTGTTGAGGGAGTGTCTTAGCTACCATTTCAGTGTTCGGTTTTTGCCTTATGAAGCCTTAGAGGCGGAAGTGTAAGTTGCCGGTCGATTGGTTCGATGTTGGCAAGGTTCAGATAGTTGGTTCAGGCTTGTTCCAACAGACTGGGGATAGGGTGAAGCTTGTCTAGAAGAGGTTATTGGCAGCTCAGAGAAATCGTGCGGATAAGCGGCGACGACGCTTAGAGTTCAGGTTGACGGTCGGTCTTCTTGAAGGTACCACCCCGGATAGGGTGTGACGAGTTTTGGAAACTGAAGCAGTAACAGAAATGTGGTAAGTTATGAGAAAGAGTTCGAGTGTACAAGAAGGGTACGACACGTAAGGGAAGAAGCGAGCATGTATGGCGAGCATAGATGTGATCATTTCTTTTGTAAAGAGAAGGTGCGAAGGAAGTATATTTTAGACCTCGGGTAAGGGTTTGTGGTGATGTTAGAGGTGTTTCCTCGTGGACTTGGATGTAAGTAATTGCGCAGGTGTTTCTGTGGCCAGGTGTGGCAGGATCGTTCTCGTAAGTATAGTAGTGAAGACTATACTGGCGCATGTTTGTTTTGAGACTTGAAGGAACATTCGGGACGAATGTTTCTAAGGAGGGGAGAATGTTATACCCCGTATTTCCAGAGTATGTACGTAAGGACGTACGTAGAAAAGTTTGAAGCTTAAAGTAGGCTTGGCCGATTTTATTTTGTGCACAACACCCGGTTAGAGTCGTTTTTCGACGAAACGTTTTACATAACTTGCGAAGGGAAAATTCCGGCTATGTCATTTTTAATTTTTGCGGATTTTTCCGAGAGACGAAACATTTTGGACCAACGGGAGGGTGACAAGTGTCACCCTCATATTGGGCGTTGTGGTGGGCGGCACATGGGACGATTTCAAGATAAGGGTTGGTAGGATATTTGTGAGGGTTTTAAGGAGTAGGGACTAGGGGGCACTTGGGCACATCTTGGCCCTCCACTTGCCCCCCACTTGGCTAGATCTTGACCCTTGGTCTTCCTATAAATACCCCTCCCCCTTTGAAGACTTCTTCATCCTAAAAACTTTCCTAAGTCTAAAATCCCCCCCCTCTCTTCTTGTGTTCTCGGCCTAGCCTCCCCTCCTCGTGAGGCCCTCGCCGAGAGCCCCCCCCTTGGCCGAGAGTACCCCCTCCTCTGGGGTTGGCGAGGGTATACACCCCCCCCCGTGTGGTGTTGTCTCGTATAAATACCCCCCTCTTGGTAGAAATACTCTCCAAGTATTGTTACTATACCCAAAATACCTTAGCCGTATACCTTGTAGTATTCCAAAGATACCTCTATACGTAGAGCCCGGAAATACTACCCTTTTGTCCTTTTTGTCTCAAACCGAAACCCTAAGGAAAAATCTCCATAGTTGGTTGGAGTATTAAGAAGAAGTTGCGTAGAACTTCTAAGGGTTGTTTGGAGCGGGTTGGAGCACCCGGAGTAGGAGCTAAACGTTGCTAAGGACCGACATTAAACTTGGATAATTATGGGCTTATCGAGGTAAATATCTTGTCTCCCTTTTGTAATTAGAGTTTGCATACTATTGAAGTATAAGTTATATACAAGGAAGGTATATAAGAAGGAATTGAATCAGTACTTACATAGGATCAGACAGAGACTTCGAAGTTTGTGGGTAGGAAGTACTGCCAAATTTCCGTAGAATCTTGTATCTAGATTTATTCTACCGAGTAGTCTAGACTTTGATAGACTTGTATAACCTTTATAGGTTGAATGTTCTGTGAGTAACATGTGCTACTTGAAGGGTGGACAAGGCTAGCCAGGTTATAGCCGTGGAGCGAATTGCTAATAGTCGATAATCGTCGCGAGGTATGTGATTCTTCCTATCCTCTTGAGCATGATATTTTAAAAAGAATATATATATAGTACGGTAGACGTACGTGTGTTAATTGAACGTAGTTGTACGGCAATGTCTTTTGACTTAAGCCTGAATAATAAGAATCTTGAAGTATTTCAAGAGAATTAAGAACTGTTTTTGAAAGAAGAGTAATACTTGGTTTTAAAAGCTTAAGAGTTATACTAGCTTTATGGGAAGTTAGGTATAACGGCTTAAGAGAGATAAAATGAATGATTTATTGATTTTAGAAGTTAAGAGACTTGATCTTAAAAGATAAGAGACTTGACTTAATTAAATTAATATGAATTTTGTGTGAAACCTCATTCGTGAGTAATGAGTACTCGGTTTTTAAAAGGAATAATGTTTTACTGATTTCGGAAATCAGAATGAGTATCGACAAACCACAGCAGCGTTAATAAAGGAAAATGTATTGACTAATAAAATATTATTAAAACCGAGAAACTTCCATCTGCATAGAAGCTAAGATGAGACAAAATGATATTTCCTAGATCATGGCTGCTTTAATAAGATTGTTATAAACAAGAATAACCTACTCACATATAAGGCATATGTTTCTCAAATGGTTTTAAAAGAGAATTATATCATTAAGTAATTAATACTATGAACTACGAAACCTTTCGAAAATGAGAAACTGGAGCATCTGAAATTAGGCAAACTTGAACGTTTGGGAAAATAATATTGTTACTTGAATTTTATAAAGGGAAGTGTTTTGGTTTACTTAAAAAGATAGTCACTCTATTTTATACTACGGGTATTGTGTGACTTCTGTGAAAGAAACGGATCTTTTAAGAGTTAATGTATGAAGTACTTTGGGGATAGATACCCGAACTTGTTAGCATAAAGTACCTTGTGTGAATAACTTGATTGTGTTGGTTTGTGATAGCCTTGTAATACTTTCTTGTTGATTTGATAAGTAAACATGTTAGGATGCTACGTATGTTAGTATCTTGTGATTGTTGTGTAAGGGGGTCATTCTTGTTGTGCTTACGTTGTTAAACGTTAAGCCCGTTGTATTGTTATTGTATCACATACCCCCTTGACTTATTATACCGAGGGCTTGCCACCCTTGATGCGGGTCTATACGGCCTATGCGGTCTGTGAGACTATGCGGAGCAGCGGTATGCTCCAGGATTGATCATTCCGGGTGTTTAGCCCGATGCGGGGATGCCCTATGCGGTCCATGGGACTATCACGGTTATCACGACCAAAGCTGGGCGTGATCGAAATGATAATCGACAACAATGGCGGGGCGGCCCGCCATACCTGAATGTAAACACCTACAACAACAGGACTATACCACCGATAAGCCTCGGAGAAACGGAGCTTTCCCAAATCTTGAATCGTGACCCTAAGAGCGAGGATCAATGATCGTGTACCTTTACTGCGGCATGAACGCAGCCCCGAAGGTCGATAACAGGTACCAAGTATGTGAAACTGAAAATAAATACTGTAAATGAAATCATAGTAGTCTATATAAAGCAGGAGATATGTATGATAACCAAACTATAGTTCACCAATAAATAAGCAGTCATGTCAAGTCAGGGACTCACGCCCTCAAAGTTATCACAATAAAACCGTACGGGGCAAGTACGAAGGCATAGCCGACTACTAAGACCCACGATTCAAAAATACCACAAAGCGTATCCCGAGGTCTTTCTAGACCGCACCACGATCGGCCGCCACTCGCCGCAATATCAATGTGCGTGTCTATCCACGAACTCTCGCACTCGCATAGGTCACACACGGACCCGCATGAGGTATTCCTCGAATCATGGTCCTGCATCACCGAGGTATACCCGCATCGGCGGCTAACCTCGGTATCCGCCTAGGCTCCATGACCCGCATAGTCTCAAAAGACCGCATAGTCTCAACATACCGCATAGGGAATCCCCCGCTTCAGGCTAAACACCCGGAATGATCAATCCCGAGCTACCGTGACGCATAGTCACGAGGACCGCATAGGCGTGAAGACCGCATCAAGGGTGGCAAGCCCTCGGTATAATAAGTCAAAGGGTATGTGATACAATAATAGTACAACGCTTAACGCTTAACAACGTAAGCACAACAAGAATGACCCCCTTACATCACGATCACACAAGATACTAACACACGTAGCATCCTAACATTTTCACTTATCACATCAACAAGAAAGTATTTACAAGGCTATCTCAACCCAACACAATCAAGTTATTCACACAAGGTACTTTAAGCTAACAAGTTCGTATCTACCCCTAAAGTACTTCATACATTAAATCTTTTAAAAGATCCGTTGCTTTCACATAAGTCACACAATACCGTAGTATAAAAATAGAGTGATATTTCTTTTTAAATAAACTAAAACACTTACCTTTGTAAAATCAAGTAACAACATTATTTTCCAAACGCCCAAGTTTGCCTAATTTCAAATGTTCACGTTTCTTATTTTAGAAAGGTTTCAGTAGTTCATAGTCTTATTCATTTAAGAATATAATTCTCCTTTAAACAATCTGAGAAACATAAGTCTTATATGTGAGTAGGATATTCTGTTTATAACAATCTTATTACAAAGTAGTGATCTAGGAAATATCATTTTGTCTCATCTTAGCTTCTATGCAGATGGAAGTTTCTACTGGTTTTAATAATACTTAATTAGTCAAAACATTTCCTTTTATTAACGCTGCAGTGGTTTGTCGATACACATTCTGATTTCCGAAGTCAGTAAAAACATTCTTAAGCCGTTATACCTAACTTCCCATAAAGCTAGTATAACTCTTAAGTTTTTCAAAAACCAAGTATTACTTCTTCTTTCAAAATGATTCCAAAAATCTTTTGAAATACTTCAAGTTCTTTATTAACACATAACAAGCCAGTTATAATTCAAATCAGTTAACTTATTAAAAACCATATGTATTTTCTCACCAACATAAAGCTGTTATAACCAACTTCCCATAAAGCCGTTATAACACTTTATGTTTTAAACCAATCAAATACATTTAGCACATGCACGCTCACCGTACCACATAGTTCACACATTTCATGCTAGAAGAGATAGGAAGAGGTTCACATACCTCGCGACGATTATCGACTAATAGCAAAAGCGCTCGAGTACCTCAAACCGTCGACTACTCCTTAGTCCGTAAGATTACGTCCACACGTAGCACTTCAACCTATAAGGCCACAAGGCGCTATTAAAATCTAGATCTTAACGTAGAACATTCTACGTAAAATTTGGCACCTCCCGCACAACAGAAATCTCCTCCTCTAACGGGCCACTACCAAGCCAACCGGGGTTAATCATCTAACCCGAACGGTACAATTCTACTCACAAGATTACTACACAAGTCTCAGAATACAGGCCTATGTAATTACAGTTCAGTTCAGTTCTTCAGGCTTAAGTCAAAAGACATTGCCAACTAACTACGTTCAGTACTATATATAGTATACTTCAACTATATATTCAAACAACATGTAATTTCCACTTACAATAGAGGGACAAGATATTTACCTCGATAAGCCCATAATTATCCAAGTATAAAGTCGATCCTGGGCAATCGTTTAGCTCCAACTCCGTGCGCTCCAACCCGCTCCAAACTACCCTTAGAAGTTCTAACCAACTTCTACATACAACTCCAACTAACCATGGAGATTTTCCTTAGGGTTTCGGTTTGGTGACTGACGGGAGTATAATAGTATTTTTTGGGCTTTTCGTATAGGTATAACCTTAGAATACAACAAGGTATACGGCTAAGGTAATTTGGGCATTATAACAATACTTTTGAGAGTATTTCTACCAAGAGAGGGGGGTATTATACGAAAGCAACTAGGCTAGGGGGGGGGTACCCCACGGCCACACTACTAGGAGGGGGAGGGGGTTCTCGGCCGAGAGCCACTAGGCAAGGGGGAGGGACATCTCTCGGCCAAGAGGCCTCACGAAAAGGGGGAGGGGGAAGGCTCTCAAGACTTAGGCATTTTGGATGAAGAAGTCTTCAACCTTAGAGGGGTATTTATAGGTCAAGGGATGGCCAACCAAAGGCCAAGATCAATCCATGTGTTAGGCAAGTGTAGGGCTAGGATTTACCAAACACAAATATCCTACCTACCCTTGACTTTGTGCCAAGGCACAAAAACGTGCCAAGCTTAGCCATTTTCGTCCAATGGACGATTTGAAGTCCACCAATGAGAGGGTGCCAAGTGGCGCCCTCTTGTTGGTCCAACACGTTTCGTCTCTCGGAAAAATCCGCAAAAATTAGAAATGACATAGCCGGAAATTCCCCTACGAAAGCTGTGAAAACGTTTCGTCGAAAAACGACTCTAAACGGGTGTTGTGCACAAACATAAATCGGCCAAGTCACTTTGCCTACTCAAGGCTTTAAACTTTTATACGTACGCCCTTACGTACATACTCTGGAAATACGGGGTATAACAGCGGTCTATTGAGACTATGCGGGCTGCGGTAGTCCAGGAGGGTACCGGGGGTTAGCTGCCCCCGATGCGAGGAATACCTCATGCGGGCCTATGCGGAGCAGCGGTATGTTCCAGGACTAGACGCGCACATTGATACTGAGGGCGAGTGGCCAGCTTCGATCATGTGGTGCGGTCTAGAAAGACCTCGTAATACAGTTTATGGCATTGTTGGTACTGTGGGTCTTAGTAGTCGGCTATTCCTTCGTATTTACCCCGTACGGTTCTATTGTGATGACTTTGAGGGCGTGAGTCCCTGACTTGACATGACTGCTTATTTATTGTGAACTGTAGTTTGGTTATCATACATGTCTCCTGCTTTATATAGACTACTATGATTTCATTTACAATATTTATTTTCAGTTTCACATACTTGGTACCTGTTGTACTGACCTCCTTCGGGGGGCTGCGTTCATGCCGCAGGTAAAGGTACACCAGTCGTTGATCCTCGCTCTTAGGGTCACAGTTCAGCTTTTGGGAAGCTCCGTTTCTGCGGAGGCTTATCAGTGGTATAGTCCCCTGTCGTTGTAGGTACTTACATTCAGGGGTATGGCGGGGCCCTGTCCCGCCATTGTTGTCATATCATTCTTAGAGGTCTGTAGTACTGTTGTGGGCAGGGTTGTAAAAAAAAGGGATGTAACTGTTCGGATCTAATTGTTATTTATATATATGCCGAAAGACAAGTTTTCTGATATGAATTGTTTCATATTTCATGTCTTGTTTTATGTTCCGCTGATTACTCTGATGTTGTATCACTAGGGTGCCCGGGGTAAGGCACCAGTCACGGGCCCGGGTTCGGGTCGTGACACCTCTATACGTAGAGTCCGGAAATACTACCTTGTATTCCTATAGTCACTAAACGAAACCCTAAGAGAAACTTCATAGTTGGTTGAAGTAGAAAGTAGAAGTTGTGTAGAAACTTCTAAGGGTTTCTTGGAGCGGATTGGAGCGTACCGATTAGGAGCTAAACCTTGCTCAGGATCGACATTTATACTTGGATAATATTGGGCTTATCAAGGTAAATAATCTTATCTTTCTATTGTAATTGGAGAATACATAATGTAGATGTATAGAAATAAGTATAAAATACATAGAAGGATATTAAAAGAGAGAATTGAACTATAATCACATCAGAAGATTTAAAGAAGATTGAACTGTACTTACATAGGACTGTATTTACAGTAGACTTGTATAGCTTACCGGGTAGGGAAGTGCTGCCCGATTTTCCGTAGAATTAAGAACCCTCTGCTTAGAACTTTCTACAGAGTAGTCTAGACATTGATAGACGTACCTGACTATTATAGGTTGATTCTCTGCGCGCGACATATTCGACTTGGCAGGTGGATTTCGCCGAGGAGGTATGTGATTTTTCCTATACTCTTGAGCATGATATTTTAAAATATATATAGTACGGTAGACGTACGTGTGTTAACTGAACGTAGTTTTACTGCAATGTCTTTTGACTTAAGCCTGAATAATAAGAATCTTGAAGTCTTTCAAAAGAATTATAAATCATTTTTTGAAAGAAGAAGAATATTTGTTTTTAAAACAAAAAGCTTAAAGAGTTATACTAGCTTTATGGGAAGTTAGGAATAACGACTTAAGGAAGATAAAAGGAACAACTTACTTGTGTGTTTATAAAAGACTTGTATTGATTTCTGGAAAGTAAAGTAAGATGGTTTGTGAGTAGACATATTGTGATGCTATGTGTGTTAGTATCTTGTAACGTTTGTGTAAAGAGGTTATTCTTATTTGTGCTTATGTTGTTTAACGGTAAGCTGTTATGTTAGTATTATATCACTCACCTCTTGACATGATACCGGGGGTTAAGTTGCCCTCCGATGCGGGGTAGACTCAGGCGGTCTGGGACCATGATTCGAGAATACCTCATGCGGGTCCAGGGGACCTATGCGGAGCTACGAGAGTTCCAGGTTAGTGTGCGGGGTTATACCTCATGCGGTCTATGTGGCCATGCGGACTACGAGTCCAGGACGATGCCGGGGAGTAGCTACCCTCGATGCGAGGAATACCTCATGCGGGCCTAGGTGGCCTATGCGGACTACGGGAGTCCAGGATTAGGCATGCATAATGATACTATGGGCGATTGGCCCTGCTTCGATCATTCGCAGCCTAGAAAAGACCTGTTACAGTTTACCTATTGTTGCTCTTGTTTATGATATGGCACTATGTGTGGTTACATTGGTTGTTTCGTGCATATTTGTAAAATTGGTTTTAATGATATGATTTCATTTAAGTACTTTACAGTTTCACATACTTAGTACCTGTTGTACTGACCTCCTTCGGGGGGCTGCGTCATGCCGCAGGTAAGGGAAAGCAGGTGCTAGATCCGCATCCTTAGGATCTTTTGCTTGGGTGTCAGGAGCTCCACCTTCTCCGGAGTCTCGACTTTTGGGTATGATCTCCCTGTTGTGTAGATAGTTTTGTACATTCAGGGTATGGCGGGGCCCTGTCCCGCCATAGTTGTTTACTTCCTTAGAGGTCTGTAGTCCTATTGTACAGTTGGGATGTAAACTGCCAGATTTTGGTTTATATATATATATGCCGAAAGGCGCCATTTTCTCAGATAAAATGTGTCTCATTTACAATTGTTTCATGTCTTGTTTTTATATTCCGCTGATTACTCTGATGTAAGACTACTTGGGTGCCCGGGTAAGGCACGATCCACTGCCGGGCAGTCGTGACAAAAGTGGTATCAGAGCAGTTAATCCTCGGAAGGTGTCTATAGACCGTATCTAGTATAGTCTTTATTATCGGTGTGTTGTGCACCACACCAATAATTAGGAGGCTATAGGATATTTAGGATTGGTTTCCATTCTTCTAACTCGAGATCGTGCCTTAGAGCCGTGTTATAAGTTGGACCTCTAACGTATTCCTTTCTCAGCGATTATGCCTCCACGTAAGGCAACCCGGGCAAGGCGCAAAGCGAGGAGCCGCTAGTAGGACACCGAGAGTCACGAGGGCTCGTGCCCGATCTATACCGAGACGGCGAGTTCCACGACGCCGCCGCCAGCGAGGTTTAGGGCGCAGCCGGTGGTGATGAGACCCGATACTGCACCTCCGTTCCACACCGGAGCGAGATGAGATGGGTTACTGAGAGATGGCGATTCGCCGTGATCGTGGCGAACATGAGATAAGTGGATCAGGCCGGATTCAGCTCAGCCCAGCACTGCGGTTCACCCAAGATCGCATGCGGTTTGCGGCTACGGATTTTCGAGTTGTAGCCCGCCGTAGTTCTACGGTCGAGGCACGAGGATGATCCGCAGGAGTTCATCCGTCGATTCTGCAGAGGATCACGCGAGTGATCAAGGCTTCAAGACCGAGTCCGTGATCTTGGTTCACATAGGTCGCGTGATACCGCGATCGATTGGTTCGACCGTGGGAGTTATCCCGGGAGAGCACGCGTCCCGCCTACTGGGACGAGTTCTGAGGCCTTTCTCACTTACTTCTTACCTCCACGTATGAGGAGGGCACGGGCCGATGATTTTTGTTCTTGAGACAGAGAGGACGCCAGGAGTACAACGTTGAGTTCGATTCGTTGGCTCGATATGTCCCTGCGTTGGTAGCGAATATGGAGGGCGGGTGCATCGCTACGTCCACGGCTAGATGATTATATGGCCGAAGTCACTGCGGTGTGGCTCTTGACAGCATGTACATTACCCGCACGCAGCTCATGCACTTGGATGCGAGGCGTAGAGCCGGCGGGTTGTGACAGCAGGCGAAGACCAGGGGCAGTGGTCTTTTGGTAGCTATCGGTGGGCGGCCTCGGCGATCTAGATTTGCACCACAGCCGGCTCGAGCATTCTGCTCCGTCTTCAAAGACCGAGTATTCGGGGCGGTCGGGCCCGGGACTTCGGACTTCCAGGGTAGCAGAGGTGCTGACCGATCGAGACCACCCCCCCTCAGTGTGGCTGATGCGGTACATCCCATCTCGGGAGTTGTGGTCCTACTTCAGGAGGTTGCTACACTTGCGGCCAGCAGGGCCACTTTGCGAGACCGTCCGACTAGGAAGCGACGGTGGTAGAGTCGGCCTACGTGTTCTTTTCACGGTCTTCTTCATCTCCTACGCTTACTCGCCGAGGGCGGGTTCTCGAGGACCAGCAGTCGCGCAGAGGTCATGGCGGGTCCAGCTTCTAGCGGTCCTCAGAACCGCATTTATGCCTTATCCAGCCGGCAGGACCAGGAGGCGTCGCCTGACGTCGTCACAGGTACCTTATCAGTTTCTGGTTATGATGTGTATGCCTTGATAGATCCGAGTTCTACTGGCCCTATATATCTCCCTTATTGCTAGTAGGATAGGGATAGAGCTCGAGTCCATGGACCGCTTTCGAGGTAGCTACGCCAAATGGGTGATTCGGTGGTAGCTCGGCGGGTATATAGGGCTTGTCCGGTGACTATATGCCGATCGTCCGGAAACTTGATAGAGTTGGATATGACCGATTTCGATGTGATCATGGGTATGGATTGGCTAGCTTCTTGCTACGCCAATGTAGATCTGAGGAGAGAGTGGTACGGTTCCGGTTTCTGAGGAGCCGGTTGTTGAGTGGGAGGAACATCAGACGCCAGGGTAGGTTTATTTCCTACCTCAAGGCTAGGAAGATGGTGCGAAGGGTATATTTACCATCTCATTCGGTGTATGATCGAGGTCATGTACCAGATTTTCATCCGTTCCAAGAGTCGAGAGTTCCCGCACGTGTTTCATCGACCTCCGGGTATCCTCTTGAGAGGAGATAGAGTTTTGTATCGATGTCTTGCCGGACACTCGGCCTATTTCCATTCCGCCATACGAGAATGACACGCCGAGTTGAGAGAGTTGAAGGACCACCGAGAGATTTCTTTGGAAAAGAGGCTTCATCAGCCTAGTGTTTCTCCCCGGGAGCGCCGGTATTGTTCGTGAAGAAGAAGGACGGGACGTTGCGCATGTGTGTTGATTACAGGCAGCTGAACAAGGTGACCATTAAGAACAGATACCCCCTCCCCAGGATTGATGATTTGTTCGACCAGTTGCAGGGCGCGAGATGTTTCTCCAAGATTGATCTGCGATCGGGCTATCATCAGGTACGAGTCAGAGAGGCGGATGTCCCTAGTACTGCATTCCGGATGCGGTACAGGCATTATGAGTTCAGGGTCATGTCTTTTGGGTTGACCAATGCTCCGGCGGTATTCATGGATTTGATGAACCGAGTGTTCAAGCCATTTTTGGACACGTTTGTGATAGTGTTCATTGATGACATCTTGGTTTATTCTCGCTCAGAGCAGGAGCATGCGGATCATTTGAGGACTGTGTTGAGAGTTCTCCAGGACCAGCAGTTATACGCCAAGTTTTCCAAATGTGAGTTTTGGTTGGCTTCGGTGGCTTTTCTTGGGCATATTGTCGGGGCTGATGGCATTCGGGTGGATACGGCCAAGATCGAGGCAGTCAGGACTTGGCCTAGACCTACTACTCCGACAGAGGTGCGCAACTTTCTGGGCCTCGCAGGTTATTATCGGCGGTTCGTGGAAAAGTTTGCTTCTATCTCTGCCCCCATTGACTAGGCTGACTCAGAAGGCAGCTAAGTTTCAGTGGACTGATGCTTGTGAGCAGGGTTTCCGATTCTTGAAGGAGATCGACGACCGCCCCCGTTCTTACTCTTCCAGAGGGTCCAGACGGTTATGTAGTGTATTGTGATGCGTCAGGCGTCGGGCTCGGATGTGTGTTGATGCAGCTGGGTAAGGTTATAGCGTACGCATCCCGACAGCTTAAGAAGCATGAGAGGAACTACCCCACCCATGATTTGGAGTTGGCAGCGGTGATTCACGCCTTGAAGATCTGGAGGCACTATTTGTATGGGGTTCATGTGGATATTTATACAGACCACAAGAGCCTCCAGTATATCTTCAGCCAGAGGGAGCTGAACTTACGACAGAGACGGTGGTTAGAGTTACTCAAGGATTACGATGTTGATATCCTGTACCACCCGGGGAAGGCCAATGTTGTGGCAGATGCCCTTAGTCGTAGGTCGATGGGTAGCCTATCAGATGTGCAGCCGGAGAGGAGGGGCATGGTTCGCGATTTGCATCAGTTAGCGAGCCTTGGTGTCCGTTTGATTGATTCTGATAGCAGTGGGGTTCGAGTTCGAGAGGTTGCCGAGTCTTCCATCGTCGAGGAGGTGAAGAGGCAACAGTTTGAGGATCCGGTTTTGACGCGGTACCGTGATACGGCTCTTCGTGAGGGGAAGGGTCCTTTTGAGGTAGCACCTGATGGGGTGCTAAGGTTCGAGGGCAGGTTGTGTGTTCCGGATATTGCAGGACTTCGGCAGCAGGTTCTAGGGGAAGCACACAGCGCACGTTACTCTATCCATCCGGGGTCGACCAAGATGTACCACGACCTCAGATCTGTGTATTGGTGGGATGGCTTGAAGAGGGACGTTGCAGAGTTTGTGGCTCAGTGCCCGTGTTGTCAGCAGGTGAAGGTAGAGCACCAGAGGCCTGGTGGTTTGTTGCAGACGATAGAGATCCCGACCTGGAAGTGGGAGGTGATCAACATGGACTTTATCACAGGATTACCTCGCACTCAGAGGAAGCATGATTCTATCTGGGTTATCGTCGACAGGCTGACGAAATCAGCCCACTTTCTTCCCGTCAGGACGACTTTTTCGGCTGAGGATTATGCCAGACTTTACATCCGAGAGATCGTCAGACTGCATGGAGTCCCTATTTCGATCATATCGCATGCAGGAGCCGATTTACGACTAACTTCGAGGTCTTTCCGGAAGGGTTTAGGGACGCAGTGAGCACAGTCGCATTCCATCCACGCATGCAGACGGACAGCAGAGCGCACTATCCGCACTCGAGGATATCTGCGAGCTGTGTTATTGACTTCGAGGGTAGCCGGGAGGATCATTTGCCTCTAGTTGAGTTTGCGTATAATAATAGCTACCACTCCGGATTCGGATGACGCCTTATGAGGCCTTGTATGGGAGGAAGTGCGGATCGCCGATAGGCTGGTTTGATAATGGCGAGGTGCGATTAGTAGGACCAGATTTGGTGCGAGCAGATGGATAATGTGAAGCTTATCCAGAGCGGTTCTTGGCGACTGAAGTTGATGAAGTCATATGCAGATCATCGTCGGTGATCCGGAGTTCGAGGTTGATGATTGGGTTTTCTGAAGGTGTCACCCATGAAGGGTGTGATGAGATTCGAAGAAAGGAAACTCACCGGTACATTGGGCGTATCGATTGTCCGCAGGGTAGGCAAGGTTGCCTATGAGTTGGATCTGCCGTCCGATCTGGAGGCAGTGCATCCGGTGTTTCATGTTTCTATGCTGAGGAGATGTATCGGGGATCCATCTAGGGTACACCCGATTAACGATGTCCAGGTGACCGAGGGGTTATCGTATGAGGAGATTCCCATAGCGATAATCGATCGTCAGGTTAGGCGTCTGCGGACCAAGGACGTGGCTTCCGTCAAAATCTTGTGGCGGAACGAGCTCAGGGAGGAGATGACGTGGGAAGCTGAGGAGGACATGAGGCAGAAGTATCCTCACCTATTCCCCACACCTCCAGGTAACTCACTTTCCTACTTGTAAATTTTCATTGACCTATTTGCTTAAGTGTTGTATTATGGCCATGTGAGGCATTTGCAAACTGTTTAAGTTATGAAGAACCTTATCGTTGTATGTCTTGGGAAGGAACATTCGGGACGAATGTTTCTAAGGAGGGGAGAATGTTATACCCCGTATTTCCAGTATGTGCGTGAGGCGTGCGTGCAAAGTTCAACCTTAAAGTTAAGGCTTAGGACGAATTTGTGCACAACTCACTAAAAGAATCGTTTTCCGATGAAACGTTTAACAAAACTTGCGAAGGGAAAATTACGGCTATGTCATTTCTAATTTTTGCGGATTTTTCCGAGAGACGAAATATTTTGGACCAACGAGAGGGTGACACTTGTCACCCTCAAGTGGCGGGATTTGGACGACCATGGGGGCGTTTGTGGCCTTGCACAAAGTCAAGGTTAGGTAGGATATTTTTGTGTAGTAGATGGATAAGGACACTTGGGTGAATCCCCACCCTCCACTTGCCCTCCACTTGCCTTCATCCTAGCCCTTGAAAGCCCTATAAATACCCCCCCCCCCTTGATGAAGAGTTCTTCATCCACAAATCATTCTTCCAAGTCTTGAAATCTCCCTTCCCCCTCTAGAGAGCTTTCGTCCAAGCCCTCTTTCCCTCCCCCCTCTCTTGAAGAGCTAAGCCGAGGCACCCCTCCCCTCCCCCTTTTCCTTGTAGTCTCGGCCAAAGTACCCCCCTCTTGGTAGAAATACTCTCCAAGTATTGTTGTTATCCTCAAATACCCTAGCCGTATATCCTTTAGTATTTCCAAAGTTACCTCTATACGTAGAGTCCGGAAATACTACCTTGTATTCCTATAGTCACTAAACGAAACCCTAAGAGAAACTTCATAGTTGGTTGAAGTAGAAAGTAGAAGTTGTGTAGAAACTTCTAAGGGTTTCTTGGAGCGGATTGGAGCGTACCGATTAGGAGCTAAACCTTGCTCAGGATCGACATTTATACTTGGATAATATTGGGCTTATCGAGGTAAATAATCTTATCCTTTTATTGTAATTGGAGAATACATACTGTAGATGTATAGAAATAAGTATAAAATACATAGAAGGATATTAAAAGAGAGAATTGAACTATAATCACATCAGAAGATTTAAAGAAGATTGAACTGTACTTACATAGGACTGTATTTACAGTAGACTTGTATAGCTTACCGGGTAGGGAAGTGCTGCCCGATTTTCCGTAGAATTAAGAACCCTCTGCTTAGAACTTTCTACAGAGTAGTCTAGACATTGATAGACGTACCTGACTATTATAGGTTGATTCTCTGCGCGCGACATATTCGACTTGGCAGGTGGATTTCGCCGAGGAGGTATGTGATTCTTCCTATACTCTTGAGCATGATATTTTAAAATATATATAGTACGGTAGACGTACGTGTGTTAACTGAACGTAGTTTTACTGCAATGTCTTTTGACTTAAGCCTGAATAATAAGAATCTTGAAGTCTTTCAAAAGAATTATAAATCATTTTTGAAAGAAGAAGAATATTTGTTTTTAAAACAAAAAGCTTAAAGAGTTATACTAGCTTTATGGGAAGTTAGGAATAACGACTTAAGGAAGATAAAAGGAACAGTTTACTTGTGTGTTTATAAAAGACTTGTATTGATTTCTGGAAAGTACAGTAAGATGGTTTGTGAGTAGACATATTGTGATGCTATGTGTGTTAGTATCTTGTAACGTTTGTGTAAAGAGGTTATTCTTATTTGTGCTTATGTTGTTTAACGGTAAGCTGTTATGTTAGTATTATATCACTCACCTCTTGACATGATACCGGGGGTTAAGCTGCCCTCCGATGCGGGGTAGACTCAGGCGGTCTGGGACCATGATTCGAGAATACCTCATGCGGGTCCAGGGGACCTATGCGGAGCTACGAGAGTTCCAGGTTAGTGTGCGGGGTTATACCTCATGCGGTCTATGTGGCCATGCGGACTACGAGTCCAGGACGATGCCGGGGAGTAGCTACCCTCGATGCGAGGAATACCTCATGCGGGCCTAGGTGGCCTATGCGGACTACGGGAGTCCAGGATTAGGCATGCATAATGATACTATGGGCGATTGGCCCTGCTTCGATCATTCGCAGCCTAGAAAAGACCTGTTACAGTTTACCTATTGTTGCTCTTGTTTATGATATGGCACTATGTGCGGTTACATTGGTTGTTTCGTGCATATTTGTAAAATTGGTTTTAATGATATGATTTCATTTAAGTACTTTACAGTTTCACATACTTAGTACCTGTTGTACTGACCTCCTTCGGGGGGCTGCGTTCATGCCGCAGGTAAGGGAAAGCAGGTGCTAGATCCGCATCCTTAGGATCTTTTGCTTTGGTGTCAGGAGCTCCACCTTCTCCGGAGGCTCGACTTTTGGGTATGATCTCCCTGTTGTGTAGATAGTTTTGTACATTCAGGGTATGGCGGGGCCCTGTCCCGCCATAGTTGTTTACTTCCTTAGAGGTCTGTAGTCCTATTGTACAGTTGGGATGTAAACTGCCAGATTTTGGTTTATATATATATATGCCGAAAGGCGCCCTTTTCTCAGATAAAATGTGTCTCATTTACAATTGTTTCATGTCTTGTTTTTATATTCCGCTGATTACTCTGATGTAAGACTACTTGGGTGCCCGGGTAAGGCACCAGTCACGGGCCCCGGAACGGGTCGTGACAGGAACAAGTATCACATACTTTAAGACTCTTCAAGTCCATTAACTTAATAAAACTTAAGACATCCTTTACTCTTTCAAAGAAGTGAGTTAATCTCCTAACTCACCCGACTTGGCTATTCATAAAACTAGTAAAGGATATCAAGGTGTGGTACGTCTACCGTACTACATGCGTGCAACTAGTCATGCTCAAAAGATAGGAAAAGTTCTACATAGAGTAAATCACACAACTACCTCTTAACTTCTAAGAGTAGAAGGAAACATGAAATGATACCATTGGTATATTCCATACATAGAATCATGCCAAAGGAAGGAAGAGGTTCACATACCTCGCGACGATTATCGACAAGTAGCAAAATGCTCCAAAGTACTTCAACCTTGATAGCTATTCCATCCTTCAAGTAGGATACGCTATACTTAGTACTTCAACCTATAATGGTCACAATACGTCCATTAACCTCTTACTTCAAACGTAGAATATTCTAAGTGCTAAGTCACTAAATTCTACGGAAAATCGGACAGCACCTCCTTTGTTTCTACTCACTTTGCCACCTTTTTCAAGGCCGAATACAATAACCAAACACGCCACATTTAAGGCCCAAACAATGAAATCATCAATAGGGGATTACACGCCTACTAGACGTGTAAAATTCCGCCCCACAATAGATATCAAATTAATACAACTTACTAGGCCAATTCGGTTAACTTGAAGTACTACAACATCAATTCTTATCCAATTTCCATTTCAATCCAAGTTGTTAGCATAACATGATATCAAGTCGCAACCGATTATAACTACTATAATCTTCAAGTAATTAACATGCGACAATTCTAATAGACGACCAAAATGTAATCCAACTTCACAAGGCTTAAATGACATTTCGGATTTTAGCTACAATCCATCCATAATACTTATAAACTTCAACACATAAACTTCATGCTAGCTATATGCCAAGCTAACAACAATATATATAATCTTGGAACATTTTTAAGAGACAAGATTATACCTCAACGAATCTTAATCCAACTCCAAATCCGAAGTAGCTCCTTAGCAACTTAGAGACTCTTCAAGACACTTCAATCCGCTACTTGAGACCCTTAGAACAATACCAACAACTTTCCTTCAAACTTCCAATCCAAAACCTAGAAAGCAACTAGGTTTTCACTTTGCGACTATCCCGAAAACTATCTTTTTCCGAGATTTTTCTAATGAGATATGCTTACAATACCCTCATGAATCTTGGTTTAAAGTGTGGAGCTAAATGGATAACAAACAAATTTTTTTGTTGAAGGAGAGGGGCAAACCCGAGAGCACATTGCTCATGTTCTTCAATTTCTCTTGGAAATTTGGCTAAGTGTGGACTTGTCGCACTACTAGTAGTATTATAAAGTAACATGAAGGGTTAAGATGTGCACAAATGGGTGGCTAGGATGATGGTTCTCTTAAATATCAAGCTTGTGGACCCATTGACTAAGTCAATTATGTCAAGCCTTACTACTTGCAAGACTTGTCTTCCTAACAAGGGTCAAATGACCCTTGTGCCCATGTATTTCGTCCAAGACATCAATAAGGGGGGTGACACGTGTCGCCCTCCCATTCGTCACAATATTACATTATCCGACAATTTCATAATTCCGACAAATTTTTACAAGTCTCAAATCTTAACACTTGTGAGTTCTTACGTACGTTCTTAAAACATGTCCTGTAAATACGGGGTGTAACATATCAAATGGACCTAGAGTGTCAAAATCTTGTACGTCTACCGTACTATACATTTACAACTTATTCATGCTCAAGAGATAAGAAAGTTCCACATACCTCTTCGGTTTAATCCACTTGCTAAGTCCAATTCGCCGTACGTAGTATGTCAACCTATAATGACCATAGTACGTCTATTAACTTCTTACTTCAAACGTAGAATATTCCAAGTGCAAAGTCACTAAATTCTACGGAAAATCGGACAACACTTCCTTTGTTTCTACATACTTTGCCACCTTTTTCAAGGCCGAATTCAATAACCAAACACGCCACATTTAAGGCCCAACAATGCAATTAATCAATAGGGGATTACACGCCTACTAGACGTGTAAAATTCCGCCCCACAAACGATATCAAACTAATACAATCTACTAGTCCAATTCGGCCACATTGAGACACAATAACACCAATTCATATCCAATTTCCATTTCAATCCAAGTTGTTAGCATAACATGATATCAAGTCGCAATCGAATATAACTACTATAATCTTCAAGTAAGTAACATGCGACGATTTTAATAAACAACCAAATTGTAATCCAACTTCACAAGGCTTAAATGACATTTCAGATTTAAGGCTACAATCAATCCATAATACTTATAAAACTTCAACACATATACTTCATGCTATCAAACATGTAAGGCTAACAACAATATATAATCTTGTAACACTTAAGAGCCAAGATTATTACCTCAACGATTCTTAATCCAACTCCAATTCCGAAGTCGCTCCTTAGCAACTTAGAGCCTCTTCTAGACACTTCAATCCGCTTCTTGAGACCCTTAGAACAACACCAACAAATTTCCTTCAATCTTCCAAACAAAACCTAAAAAAACAACTAGGTTTTCACCTTGCGACTAACACGAAAACTCTCTCTTTCCGGGATTTTTCTATGGAGATACACTCACAATACACTCATGAACCTTGGTTTAAAGTGTGGAGCTAAATGGACAACAAACAAATTTTTTTGTGTTGAGAGCTAGCAAAACCCGAGAGCTCCTACATGGGTTCTTGAAATTCTTGAAATTTTTTCTAAGTGTGGAACTTAGTCTTGCTACTAGTAGTATTATATAGCACAATGGAGGGTCAAGATGTGAACAAATGGGTGGCTTGGATGAGCTTCAATTAAATATCAAGACTTGTGGACCCTTTGACTTAGTCAATTTTCTCAAGCTCACAACTTGCAAGACTTGTCATCTTAAGACTATGGTCAATGACCATTTTGGCCATGACCCATTTCGTCCAAGGCAACAATAAGGGTGGGTGACACGTGTCGCCCTCCCATTCGTCACAATATTCGTTTTCCGACAATTTCATAATTCCGATAAATTTTACAAGTCTCTAATCTTAACATTAGGAATTCTCACGTACGTTCTTAAAACATGTCCTGTAAATACGGAGTGTAACATTCTTCCCCCCTTAGAAACATTCGTCCCCGAATGTTCTTTCGGGAGTCAAACTTAAAGATAGCGACATAGTCTTCTTTTACAACCCTTACAGACCAATAATACCACACGAGGCCACACAACAATACTCATACTAAAATGTCAAGCTGAACCCCATGTGTCAACATCGGTTATCTGCATAAAGCTTCTGCTAACTCTAAGCTTACTAATAATCTTTCCTGGATAAGCTTCGCCTTATCCACAGCCCGCTGAATCAAGTCTGGACCAAATAACTGAACCTCGCCTATGTCGAACCATCCAACCGGCGATCTACACTTTCTTACATAAAAGTCCTCAAACAGGGCCATCTGAATACTGGACGGGTATCTGTTATCGTACGTAACACAACAAGAGGCAATTAACCCTCCCGGCTATTTCTGAAATCAAGAACACAGGCCCGCAACCTATCCTCAAGTGCCTGGATAGTACGTTCTGCCTGTCCGTCGTTCTGAGGGTGTAATGCAACACTGAGACTCACCCGTGTCCCTAAAACCCTTCTGAAAAACCTCCAGAAGTTATCTATAATCGAGCTCATCTGTCTGACATCATAAACGTAGGAACCCCGTGCAGTCTCACAATCCCCCTGCTATAAAAGCTAGCACGAACCTCAGCCGAGTAAGTGGTCCTAACCGGAAGAACACGGCTGGTTTTGTCAGCCTATTTACCATGACCCCCAGGGAGTCGCACTTCCTCTGAGTACGATGTCACCCTGTAACAAAATCCATTTTAAATACCTCCCATGTTTAAGTCGGGGTCTAAATCGCCTATAATAGCCCACTGGGCTTCTGGTGTTCAACCATGATCTGCTACTAATTCGGATATTAAGCAACAACTCTGCTACGTCCATTTTCCGGTCATCTTACCCATACATACATCTGAGGTCACGACACAACTTAGTAGGCCCCGAACAATTTGAGCAATAAGCACTGTATGCCTCCCCTAAAACCTGCTGACTAGTCCTGCAGCACCGGGTACACACAATCTATCCTCATATCACAACACCTCATCCGGTGCTACTCAACAGGCTCTTATCTTTTCGGAGAGCCGTATCTCGATACCGTATCATAACTGGATCCTCATACTGTCGCCTATTTACCTCCTCAACGACGGAAGACTCGGCAACCTCTCGGATCTAAACTTCATTAACCTTGGAAACAAATAATCGAACCCCTAGGCTCGGTAACTGAAAAATCTCACGGACCACGTCCAGTCTATCTGGCTGCCCATCTGGCATACTACCTTTAGATCCGTGGCTAAGTGTATCTTTAACTGTCTTGGCTTACCCTGGGTGGTATAGGATATCGATATCACAATCCTAGAATAACTCTAACCACCGTCGCTGTCGCAAATTCTACTGCTTCAGTCTGCAGATATACCGGAGGCTTTTGTGGTCTCCACAAATATCCACATGAAGTCTATAAATACGTCATGCCCCCAAATCTTCAAGGCATGATTTAATTGCCGCCAGCTCTAAATCAGAAGTGGCGTAATTTCCTTTCCTGCTTCCCTAACTACCGGGAAAACATAGGCTCTATCCTTATCGGGTTGCGTCAGCACAAAACCTAGCCCAACACCCAACGTGATATCATAATAACCTAACCCTCTTGTCTCACAGGAGGGGTTAGAACTGTAGTCGTGGTCAACTTATCTTCCAATAACTGAAAGCCTTTCTCATTCCTGCGAAAAATTCGGGTATCCTTAATCTCACTTATGGTTCCTGTTTCCCTTTCTCTGTTGCAACCAAACTTGGTCACTAAACTTAGACTTAATTCCTTTGCTTGCCTCATGGCAAAGACTTACTGTCAATCACAATTTAGGGGAGAGGTTTCCTTGATCTCGTCAAGTAATAATCCTATTATTCTCTCCCAGCTCGTAGAGATAATAGCCAGGTGTTACCACATTTCCTCGAAATGTTCTTACTTCCCATTATTTACTAATGGTCTTTACACTAGTCTGGGGTAATCATATCTCGTGCAACTTACATGACCATAGTCGTATTCTCCTTTATCATTCTGGTCATATCCTTACCTTAGGCTTATTATTAGCAAAAATATTTCTATCTTGATTCATAATCGTACAGTTTCATACATGCGTACAACCTGCATTTATGTCTTTACGATACTTCCTCGACCAATTCGTACGTCGTTCTTAATTACCCCAACACAACACTTTTCCCATGGTTATCTACAACTGTAACCTATGGCATGACGATACCGAAGACCTTACCAGTTCATATCCTGCGTCTAACAACATGGGTACACGCAACCCCATAATACGTAAAACTGTCCTTTTACGTGGGGAAGAGAACTTATCTCCCTTTCTTAAACTTTCCTTGGAGTCACAACCCTAATCACAGGGTCCTCTTGCGGTCCAGTAATTATCTAATCATCACGCACCGCTTTTAAGTTCGTGTAGATTTTTCCAACCTACCAAAGAGCCCTCAGCTTTCCGCCGGCAGCACTCGTACTTATTTTATTCTTGCCTTGTTCATTTTCCTGAAATTATCCGGAAGGTCGTGGCCCTGACCGCCACACCAAACCAACTCCAAGTACCTCCAAGGGCACTTAACATAAATTCCTCCAAATTCAATTATTACCTACTTTCTGCGTCAATTTACCTCAAGTGAACAAGTCACACAGACTTAAAAAGAAAAACAATGATGCCAAAGAAGGAAGGATAATTCACTGGTTACTACCACTTCTCTTCTTTTACACTGGATAATCAGCTTACCAGAAAACTGGAATCGAGCCAATCTCTCTCTGCAGTCAACGTTGGCTTAACAAGAGGCCAACTAGCCCGTACTCATAATGACCTCAATATGCGCCATACAGCTCTGCTAGGTCTGCTAGGGTCCAACGACGGTATCGTTACCGGCAATTATCTACCCGCTCAGCTACCACCCAACACTCACGGGTGTAGTCACCTCGAAAGGTTCTCATAGATTCAGGCTTTATTTCTTTACACTTGGTTGCTCTCTTTTTCACTGGTCCTACTCTTTCCGTACTTCCAAACTTATACTAGCATACGTACATAAATTCCATACTAATTCTGGCCTCCACTCTTTGGAGTTACTAAATTAAACAATATAAGGCCCATTCCGGCTCTCACAACCTGGTTCCGGTGGAACACGTCCACAAACACGTAAAATGATTAACTAAACTTGGGCCTTGCACCCTCGTGACCCTGTCACGTAGCGGGACTACTACCAACTGATCCCATTTCATTTCAAGATATGGGGCGACCCTTAATAGATCCCCAACCCGACTCGGCGTCGTATTTAACTCTTTTCCCTGGTCTGTCTTAACTTTTTACTACCCGAGAAGGCCTTATATATCTAAGGTCTCGGTGGTTATCAACATTCCTAGGCTCACAATTTCCATGCTCCAAGCCTAACTTATCAGTCCCCCCGTAAACGGGTACAAAAACTTCTCAATATACTATAATCGGGTTGTCTTGTCCACAACAACCATACTTACTCCATACGGATCTCACCCGTACAATTCTCGAAATCCTACTACGTAGCTCAATCTATTAACATAGTCTTCCATTAAGTCCCTTAATTAACCTCTTAAGGGTCCATTACATTCTCACACAACTCATCATCACCTAATTATCTCAAATTAGCACGTAAAACCTTGATGAGAGTTCCTTAACTGTTCATACCTTCCCGGTATTTATTTAGTCCTTACCAAATCCTGGTAATCTAAAATCATCCTAGGCAACACATATGTGACCCCCATACATAAATCTGTATAGTTGTATGTCCCAATACCAACTATACTACAAACATTACCAACCCGATACGAAATCCACATAATCTTTCTGGGTCATCACGCTTTTCGTAATGCAAACAACATAACTTGTTAGGGAGAGACGACCCTAACCATACAGCTCTATCGCATGATCTTAGAGTGAGAAGAATGGAAACCAATCCTAAATGTCCTGCAGCCTCCTGATTATAGATGTGGTGCACAACACACCGATAATCAAGACTCTACTAGACACGGTCTGTAGACACTTTCCGAGGACTAACTGCTCTGATACCACTTTTGTCACGACCCACTGCTCGCGCGGTGCCCTACAGGCACCCTTTCTGTATACATCGAGAATAGCAATGAACATACACAACTTATAAAATGCTTAAACATAAAATAACAACAAAGTGGCCGATAAGGCCACCTTCCGCATAATATACGCAATAAAAGCAGACATTTTTTTCTTTACAACTCAATCCACAAATGTGACTACAGACCTCTATGAATAACAACTCTGGCGGGACAGGGCCCCGCCATACCCCTGAATGTACAACGACCGACAATACCATGGATAAGCCTCCGGAATAAAGGAGTTTCTCAACAGCTGAACAGTGATCCTAAGAGCGAGGATCAAGAACATCTTGCACTGCGGCGCAGACGGCCCGAAGGAGGTCGAGACAACATGTACCAAATATGTGAAATCAAAGTCAGAGTGAAATCATAAGTCTAATATAAAACTGGAGACAGGTATGATAACTAAAATAACAGTACACAGTGCCTTACTAACAATGAGAGTAATCAAAAGTATGGGTAGCAAATCCACGGAAATAGGTGGTATAACGATCTTGGGGATTTACCCCTCATTTATACTCTTACCTTGAAGCAGGTGGTATAACGATCTTGGGGATCTACCCCTCAGATATACTCTTACCCTGGAGAATGTGGTATAACGATCTTGGGGATTTACCCCTCAGATATACTCTTACCCTGGAGAAGGTGGTATAACGATCTTGGGGATTTACCCCTCAGATATACTCTTACCCTATCTCAACTGGCCATCAAACATAACATAAGCACTACCGGCTTATCATACAATAAGTAAGCACGTTAAGAAATCCCCCTAACTTCTTATTCATATACACTCTCATTTTAGTTTACTTAAGGCACAAACATGCCATTATAAATCCGGGAGTTTAACCCAAAGTACTACGTACTTCTATTCTTTTAAAAATGACTCATTTTCATATAAACTTCCAAGATACTAATAACCGTAGTATCAAGTCATAACTACATTTTAAGACAAGTCACAATACCTTTTTAGAAAATACATTTTCGGGCTTCTAAAATGTCACGCCCCAAACCCCGGGCCCGTGACTGGTGCCCTACCTGGGCACCCTTCTACCTTAACAACTAAGCAAACTGCGGATATTAAATAACACCTCATTTTTTTTAAACCAACGTACGTGCAAGGGCAAAGCCGACAAGGCTGCCATATAATATACATAAACAAAAGACACTACACCGTACATGAGTCCAATCCCACATATGAATACGCACTTAAGAGTTATCTTGAACTATGACTAACAAGGCCCCACTGCATCCATAATCGTACAAAGCTCATGCATGAAAGAACTTATACCAAAAGATAAACTCCCGAACAGAAGGAGCTATCCAAAAACTCTGAGCAGGGTCCTACACCTGCAGATCACCAAACTGCGTACCTAAACCTGCGACATGAACGCAGCCCCCCGAAGGAGGTCAGTACGAAGAATGTACCAAGTATGTGAAACAGTAAGTACTGTAATGAAATCATAACAGTCTAAACAAAACAGGAGACATGTATGATAGCCAACCTACAGTACACAATACATAAGCAGTCATATCAAGTCAGGGACGCATGCCCTCAAAGTCACTACTCAAATATAACTATGGGTCTCACGCCCATAATATCAACCATGCCCGTGGAATCCTTTCTCACTGCCGGCAGTCCATGATATAACAATATCCCTCGTGGTCGCATGCCCCGGAATCCTACATCGTATAAGCATGACTATGGGGTACTACAAACAAATCCGGGAATCTAACCCGCTCCTGGTCACATGCCCCGGAATCCCACATCGTATAAGCATGTCCAAGGAGTATCCCTCGTGGTCGCATGCCCCGGAATCCCACATCGTATAAGCATGACCATGGGGTAATACAAACAAATCCGGGAATCTAACCCGCTCCTGGTCACATGCCCCGGAATCCCACATCGTATAAGCATGTCCAAGGAGTATCCCTCGTGGTCGCATGCCCCGGAATCCCACATCGTATAAGCATGACCATGGGTTAATACAAACAAATCCAGGAATCTAACCCGCTCCTGGTCACATGCCCTAGAATCCCACATCGTATAAGCATGTCCAAAGAGTATCCCTCGTGGTCGCATGTCCCGGAATCCCACATCGTATAAGCATGACCATGGGGTAACACAAATAATGGAAGCATACCCGTGGAATCCCACCTCACTGTCGGTACATCCAAGTGAACTTACAACAAGGCAACCGACCCTCCAACCGAGAGTCGCGACAACGTAATAAAACATAATACTTGTACTCAAATGCTATCACCAGCACACATTGGCAATTCTCAATTAAACAAGCCAAAGTACTTATCAAGGCACACATAGAATAATTCTCAATTAAATAAGCCAAAGTACTTATCAAGGCATACATAGAATAATTCTCAATTAAACAAGTCAAAGTACTACGTACGTACATTCTTTTCAAAAGACTCCTTTTTATGTAAAACCCCAAGATACTAACACCCGTAGTATCAAGGTGTGTCTATTTTTCAAAGTAAGTTACTACACTTTTAGAAAACTCATTTCAAAGCTTGAAATCAAGTAACGTCAAATTTTCACAATCTAGGCAACTTATGCCTAATAATCAAAATAGACAACTTTCTTAACCTTCCATAAAGCCGTTATAACCAACTTCCCATAAAGCCGTTATAACCCTTTATGGTTTTAGACATATTCATTAATTTTTATAACCAAGAGACTTATACTTAAAACCAGGTATCACATACTTACAAATCAAGTTCTTAACTTTCCAAAATACTTCAAGTCTCTTAATATTTAGAAAACAAGTTTCATCTCTTAAATCATGTCATTTCTCCTCTCTTAAAACAATTAAGTAAATCACTCCTTTGACTCCCCTAAAGTCATTATAACGACCCTTAGGTTTTGGAACTAAGGCACTAGCCAAATGATTTGGAAACCACTTCCTTTTCAAGACTCTATGTACTTTAAGTAAAATACTTTCACTTTTAAGAATCCAACTTCACTAAGGCAATGGATTATACAACTTACAATTTAAACATCAAAGTACAATCAAGGAAGTACATAGAACAATTTCTATTTTAGGCAATCCAAATACAACCAAGGAATGGATCATTTAAGGAGTAGGACATACTTTCTTTATCTTAAGGAATCATGCTAGAAGAGGAGATAGTTCACATACCTTTTCGGCTAAATCCACAAGCTAAGCCGAATACGCCGCACGTAGAAGTGTCAACCTATAATGGTCACAACATGACTATCAACTTCTAGTCTCTAACGTAGAATAATACTAAGTATACGGTCTCTAATTCTACGGAAAATCGGGCAGCACTTCCTTTGTTTCTACTCACTTTGCCACCTTTTTCAAGGCTGAATACAATAACCAAACATGCCACATTTATGGCTCAAAACAACCACCAACCAAAGGGGATTACACGCCTTAAAATACATGTAAAATTCCGCCCCACAATTCATACCAAGTAGTTTAATACTCACTAGCCATTCTCGGCCAACAATAACTTAACACAAGTCCTTACCAATTCTTTTTCAATTCCAATTTCTAAGGTCTAACATGTTATATAGTCATAAACAACTTCCACAACTACAATTTCCTTCTTTATACAACATGCGACGACTTAAACTAATAATCAACTTGAATTGTAATCTTAAGGCTAAACATGCTAGTTTTCGGATTAGGGTTCCAATAGCCAATATAATTATCAAACTTCATACTATATATCTCATGCTTGCTAATATCCATAGCTACAACCATAAGTAAACCTTAATTACTAAAACGACAAGATTATACCTTTATAAGCCCTTAAAATTTCCAAGATTCAAAGTCGCTCCTTAGCAAATTCTTAGCTCCTTTCCTTACGTTCCAAACCGCTCCAAGCACTCCTTAGAAGCCTATGAAGAACCCATCTTCAAGTTCCAACTTCAAAGTTGAAGAACTCCTTAAGTTTCCGCCTTGCGACTAATACGAAAACGCCATTTTTCCGAAATATTTCTATTGAGATATCCTTACAATACCCTTAGGGACCTTGGGTTTAAGTCTTGTGAATAATGGATCACAAACTAAAAAATTTTGTGTGGAGAATTCATCAAAGCCGAGAGCATGCTAGTGTGCACAAGAGTTTGTCTAATTTTTCTAAGTGTGGAAGACCATGTCTTGCTACAAGTGTGGTATATAAAAAACAATGGAGGGTCAAGATATCAACACTTGAGTGGCTAGGATGAGGAACACTTGGATAATGGCCAAGTGGACAAGTTGACTTGGTCAATAATATCAAGCTTGAAGACTTATCTTCCTTGATGGTCAAATGGCCATTCTAACCCTTGCATTTTCGTCCAAGACCACATGAGGGGGTGCCATGTGTCTCCCTCTCATTCGTCCATAAAATTCTGTAACCCTCGTGGGCCCCGCAAAACGTAAAATTCCTCGGGTGGGCCCCACGTGACCAAATCCGTAAAAATAAATTCCATAATGTTAATAAGTTCCATATTCTTCAAATAATGCATTTTGAGAATCTAATTCTCCTCAACGAACATTTTTCCTTTCCGACATTCGGAAGATTTTTCCGTCGGAAAAACAATTCTTCCTTTCGTACTAATTTCCAAGTCTTGATTCCTTACGTACATTCTCTTATACATGTCCTGGACTTACGGAGTGTAACATTCTTCCCCTCTTAGAAGCATTCGTCCCCGAATGTTCTTAGTCGGTTGTCAAGCTATACAAACTTCGGCATAAACTCTATACTATGCCTAACAATCAATACTCCACAAGACCAACGATGCCACACATGGCCACCACCTAACATACGTAAACATATCAATGGACCTTCCATCCGCGACCCCTTCTCACAAAACTCGAAGGTTACAGTCCTCTAAAACACGGGATCCTTAGAGGTTCCTTTCTTTCCTTACTTGTCATACTTAACTTCTCATTCTTAGTCTGGAATAAATCTTTCTCTTATCTCAAGGTACTTCTCACCCTATCCCCATATTCACTAGAGGTTCGTCACATAGGCCAAAGTATTTCTACTGTACATTCTTCCCTATTGGTCTTACATCACATGGGCAATTACAACTTGTGAACTCTACACAACTATAGTCTCAGTTCACTTACCATTCTTGTCAACATTCTTAACTTCTCACTCTTACTAATCAAAGTATTCCTACCTCTGGGGGTACTATCACTTACAACTGCTAGCAACACAGGGAAAACATATACGCTAGGGCAAAATCTGAATCTAACAATGCACGTATGATTCAAAAGAATCGACATATACCTGTAACCCCATGCGATGTCGCCTCCTGATCATGTCCCGTAGTCACGTCAGCTCTGCGGTTCTAAGAACCGCCAGAACTATAAACACCACCCTGACCTCTACCACGATCGCCGACATCCAACACCCCGCTCGGGGACGACACTGTGGAGGAAAGGTAACCAACCATCGGCCTCATAGGCTGAGCCACCTTACCGGTGCTCTTTCTAACAGGACACACCCTCAGTATATGGCCCGGACGGCCACAATAAAAACAAACACCTGTGCCATAACGACATTTCCCCGAATGATGCTTACCACATTTGAAACACTGAGGAATAGGTGGCCTCGACCGATAAAGTCCTCTGCTCCTCTGAGAACCTCGACCCCTGGAGCTTGGACCGGCTCGTAAATACCTCGTGGGGTCCAATCTCCCACCTGTTCTCTGCGGGGGTATGTACTGGGTAGGCTGGGACGAATATCTCACTCGCTGCTGAGGCTGCTCGTCCAAAAACTCACCGGGATAACCAACCGGTCTAGCCCTCTTACGCTGATCTCCGCGTTGGCCCTCTACCCTCTGTACACCTGTCTGTACTGGCCGAATAACCTCCTGCTGATGAAACTGTAGCACCGCTATCTTGGTCAATAACATAACTGCTTCCCTCATGACCCTATAGTCTTCTCCTAACTGAGAAACTGGAGGCTCTGGTGCTGGGGTCTCAAAACCTGGCGCAGAAGAACTCGCCGACTGCGGCACAACATCCGGTATACCCTGGGCATAAGCCCTATCAACTCTCTGAGTCTGACTAGTAGCTCCTGCTACTCCTTTGCCCTTCTGGGCGGCTGTTGCCCTCCTTGGAGGCATAACTGTAACACAAAATTACGTCAGAGAGGAATTATCTTATTAACACAGCTATATTGCACGATCTTAGAGTGAGAAGAATATAAACCAACTCCTAAATGTCCTGTAGCCTCCTGTTTATGGGTGTGGCGCGCAACACACCGATAATCAAGACTCTACTAGACACGGTCTATAAACATTCCGAGGACTGACTGCTCTGATACCACTCTGTCACGCCCCAAACCCCGGGCCCGTGACTGGTGCCCTACCTGGGCACCCTTCTACCTTAACAACTAAGCAAACTGCGGAAATTAAATAACACCTCATTTTTTTTTAAAACTAACGTACGTGCAAGGGCAAAGCCGACAAGGCTGCCATATAATATACATAAACAAAAGACACTACACCGTACATGAGTCCAATCCCACATATGAATACGCACCTCAAGAGTTATATCAACTATGACGACAAGGCCCCGCTTACCCATAATCGCATAAAGCCTGATCGAAAGAACTTATACCAAAAAGATAAACTCCCGAACAGAAGGAGCTATCCAAAAACTCTGAGCAGGGTCCTACACCTGCAGATCACCAAACAACGTACCTAAACCTGCGGCATGAACGCAGCCCCCCGAAGGAGGTTGTTATACCCCGTATTTCCAGAGTATGTACGTGAGGGCGTACGTAGAAAAGTTGAACTTTAAAGTAGGCTTGGCCGAAAACTTTTGTGCACAACACCCGATTAGAATCGTTTTTCGACGAAACGTTTTACATAACTTGCGAAGGGAAAATTCCGGCTATGTCATTTTTAATTTTTGCGGATTTTTCCGAGAGACGAAATGTTTTGGACCAACGAGAGGGCAACACTTGGCACCCTCTCATTGGTGGGCGTGTGGGGCGGCTTGGACGAAAAGGGAGAGTGGGAGTAGGTAGGATATTTTGTGATATTTGTGTGGTAGATGGATAAGGTACACATGGATGAATCTTGACCCTACACTTGCCTTGCACTTGGCATGATCTTGGCCATTGGTTGGCCATTGCTTGACCTATAAATACCCCCCTAACTTGAAGAGTTCTTCATCCACTCCTCACTTCCTCAAGTCTTGAAACCCCTCCCCCATTTTCGTGAAGGCCCTTGGCCGAGAGTCCCCTCCCCCCCTTAGTGAGGCCCCTTGGCCGAGAGCCCCTCCCCCTTGGCCGAGAGTACCCCCCCTCCTAGTGGGGTTGGCCGAGGGGTACACACCCCCCCCCTTGTGGTGTTGTCTCGTATAAATACCCCCCCTCTTGGTAGGAATACTCTCCATAGTATTGTTACTATACCCAAAATACCTTAGCCGTATACCTTGTAGTATTCCAAAGATACCTCTATACGTAGAGCCCTAAATACTACCTTATGTCCTTTTGTCTCAAACTGAAACCCTAAGGAAAATCTTCACAATTGGGTTGAAGTATTAAGAAGTTGCGTAGAACTTCTAAGGGTTGTTTGGAGCGGTCGAGCACCCGAGTTGGAGCTAAGCGTTGCTCAGGATCGACATTTAACTTGGATAATTATGGGCTTATCGAGGTAAATATCTTGTCTCCCTATTGTAATTGAGTTTGCATACTAGTGAAGTATAAGAATAAGTATAAGTATATACAAGGAAAGTATATAAGAAGGGAAGTAAACTCAGATTTACATGGACTATTACATGAGACTTGTGAAGTTTGACTGTAGGGAAGTGTCGCCAATTTTCCGTAGAATCTTGTATATAGATTTATTCTACCGAGTAGTCTAGACTTGATAGACTTGTATAACCTTTATAGGTTGAATGTTCTGCGAGTAGCATGTGCTACTTGAAAGGTGGACAAGGCTAGCCGGGTTATAGCCGTGGAGCGTTTTGCTAATAGTCGATAATCGTCGCGAGGTATGTGATTCTTCCTATCCTCTTGAGCATGATATTTTAAATGAATATATATATAGTACGGTAGACGTACGTGTGTTAACTGAGTAATAATTACGGCAATGTCTTCGGACTTAAGCCTGAATAATAACTACGGCAATGTCTTTTGACTTAAGCCTGAATAATAAGAATCTTGAAGTATTTCAAAAGAGTTAAGAAACCTTTTTGAAAGAAGAGTTATACTAGCTTTATGGGAAGTTAGGTATAACGTCTTAAGAGAAATAAAGAGAATGGTTTTACTGATTTTTTTTAAAAGTTAAGAGACTTGATCTTATAAGATAAGAGACTTAACTTAATTAAACTGATTTGAAAGTTGTAAGATGTATGAAACCTCATTCGTGAGTACTGAGTACTTGGTTTTTAAAAGGAATAATGTTTTACTGATTTCGGAAATCAGAATAAGTATCGAACGAACCACTGCAGCATTAATAAAGGAAAATGTATCGAATAATGAAGTATTATTAAAACCAGTAGAAACTTCCATCTGCATAGAAGCTAAGATGAGACAAAATGATATTACATTTCCTAGATCATGGCTGCTGTAATAAGATTGTTATGAACAAGAATAACCTACTCACACATAAGGTATATGTTTCTCAAATTGTTTTAAAGGATTAAAACTATGAACTACGAAACCTTTCGAAAACGAGAAACTTGAGTAATTGAAATTAGGCAAACTTGAACGTTGGAAAAGAATGTTGTTACTTGATTTTACAAAGAGAAGTGTTTTGATTTACTTCAAAAGATAATCACTCTATTTTCATATACTACGGGTATTGTGTGACTTTTGTAAAAGTGACGTATCTTTTAAAGAGTTAATGTATGAAGTACTTTGGAGATAAAAACCCGATCTTGTTAATCATATAGTAGAAAGTACCTTGTGTGAATAATTTGATTGTGTTGGTTTGTGATAGCCTTGTAATACTTTCTTGTTGATTTGATAAGTAAACATGCTAGGATGCTACGTGTATTAGTATCTTGTGATGTTTGTGTAAAGGGGTTTTCCCTCGATTGCGCTTAAGTTGTTTAAACTATCAGCCGATATGTTGGTACTGTACCACTCACCTTGACATGTTTTCGGAGGTTAAGCTGCCCTCCGATACGGGGTAGACTCAGGCGGGTCTGTGTGACCTATGATTCGAGAATACCTCATGTGGGTCCAGGGGGCCTATGCGGAGCTACGAGTTCCGTGTTAGTGCGGCCTTTACGGTCATGCGATCGCGAGTCCAGCGGATGCCGGAGTAGCTACCTCGATGCGGGAATACCTCATGCGGCCTATGATTGGCCTATGCGGAGTCAGGGAAGTTCCAGGCTAGACGCGCACATTAGATATCGCGGGCGAGTGGCCGCTTTGATCATGTGACGGCCTAGACAGATCTCATGATACGCTTTATGACCTTGCTGATGCTGGTTTTAGTAGTCGGCTATGCCTTCAGCATTACCCCGCACGGTTTTATTATGAAACAGTGGGACTCGTGTTCATGTGTTCCTTAGTGCTTTTATATCATAGATCGCCAGGCGGTGGGAAGGTATTCCACGGGCATGATTGATGTGGGCGTGAGACCCATAGTTATATTTGAGTGATGACTTTGAGGCGCGAGTCCTCGACTTAACATGACCGCTTATTTATCAGAATCGTATTTTGGTTATCATACATGTCTCGCTTATATAGACTACTATTGTCACGACCAACCTGCCCGTGGATCGTGCCTTACCCCGCACCCTAGTGATACAACATCGAGAAAAACCAATGGAAATAAAAACTCAAGAATGAAAACAAAGGAAATAAGAAAGTAGGCTAACCCAAACGTTACCTTTTTTATACATAATTTAAAACTTGAACAAGCATATCCCATACAAACTCGCCACAACAAAGGCATGCACTTAAGAATTTGAAACCATAATGACGGGACAGGGCCCCGCCATGCCCCTGAATATACAAAAGTCAACTACTTCAGGGAACCGTACCACAGGACAAGCTTCCGGAGATATGGAGCTTTTCGAGAACCGAACAGCGATCCTAAGAGAGTGGATCAGCAAGCTATGTACCTCAACCTGCGGCATGAACGCACTTCGGGCGAGGTCAAGATAACAGTACCAAGTATGTGAAATCAGAAATATCAGAAATGAAATCATAATAGTCTATATAAAGCAGGAGACATGTATGATAACCAAATTACAACACCACAACTTAAAAGCAGTCATATCAAGATAGGGACTCATGCCCGTGAAATCATCACTCAAATACAACCCGGGAATTTAACCCGCACAAAGGCCGCATGCCCCGGCATCTCACCTCGGTATAAGCATGGCCCTGGAACCGTCCTAGTGGGCCCATACCCGTGGACCATCCAACGTGTCGGTATGCCCAAAGGAGATAACAAGATAACAATCCTTGTGGAAGCATACCCGTGGGCTACCCAACGTGTCGGTATGTCCAAACAACTAACAAGAGAATACTCACCGTGGAAGCATACCCGTGGGCTACCCAACGTGTCAGTATGTCCAATCAAATAACAATAACAACACCCCTAATGGAAGCACACCCGTGGGCTACCCAACGTGTCGGTATGTCCATCAATCAACCAGATAGCCGACCCTCCAACGAGGCGCCAGTAGCACATAAAAACAACACTTCCACACAGACGCTATCACTACAAGCATAGGCCCATACACACAACTCAAGGTACTATAAATATTTCTTAACACAATGTCAAGTATACCATTTAAAACCCAAGTACTTAACCCTTAGGATCAGTACTCTACCTTTTATAAACAAGTCACTTATGTTTTTCCACCACAAAAAGTTCAATATTTGAAAACGAGTTACTTCCCTTTTCCCAAAAATCAAGTTACCATTTTAAATCTAATAATGAAACCATTTCTTTATTTTCATAAAGTCGTTATAACTAACCTCCCATAAAGCTATTACAACACTTTATGATTAATAAAACAAGTCAAGACAAAATCATGCCTTTCTTTTAAACCAAAATACTTCAAATTCTTAAGTCTCTTTTCCTTTAGAAAACGAGTTCCTTACTTTGAAACTTTTAGGAAAATCAGAACTTGATTTCAATAATTCTCATTAGAGCAGCCATGATCTAGGAAATGTAATGCCATTTTGTCTTATCTTAGCTTCTATGCAGATGGAGGTTTCTACTGGTTTTAATATAATTAATGTCATTACTTCTTTCCTTTATCGACGCTGCATTGGCTTGTTCGATCCTTATTCCCATTTCCGAAATTTGTAACGTTATTCTTTTAAAAACCAAGTATTCATTTCTCACGAATTAGGTTTTATACTTTTCAACACCATTTAGGTCAATTACAAATTCTCTTATCTTTTGAAATCGACAAACCATTCTTTTAACTACATAAAGTGGTTATAACAAACTTCTCATAAAGTCGTTATAACACTTTATGTTTTAAACCAACCAATTACCACTATAAATATTTATGAGACCAATAGGGCTCATTCTTTAACCACCGAAAATTCAAGTACCAACGGATAAGACTTTACTACTATTTTCACACAATGAAGCCCTTAACACTTCATATCAAGTCAAGACACAAAAGGGAAATCGAATTCCTTTAACACACGTGCGTCTACCGCACTATATATTTTACAAATAGTCATGCTGAAGAGGATAGGAAGAATCACATACCTTGCGACGATTGTCGACAATAAGCAAAATGCTCCACAGTACTATCTCCCTTAAGAGGAATATGCTACACGTAGTACTTCAATCCTATAAGGATCATAAAACTTCAATCAATCTCTAGCTTCGAACGTAGAATAAACTAAGTGCAAAGTCCCTAAATTCTACGACAATTTGGACGGCACTTCCTTTGTTCTTACTTACTATGCCACCTCTTTCAAGGTCAAATTCAATAACCAAACGCCCCACAATAATACAAAATAACCCAATACTTTCCATGCCATTCTTGGCCAACCATAAAACAATTCTTAAATCCCTTTCAATACTTTCCAATCCAAGTTCTTAGGTCTAACATGATATCTAGCCCTAGACATCTTCAACAATTACAATCTCCCTTTACAACATGCGACGTCCCAATTAGAAATCCAATCAAGTTACAATCTTAAGGCTAACATGCCCATTTCAGATTTTAACAAGACAACAAGATCCAAATCTATACAATATAAAACAAAATTTCGTGCTCAATTCTATACTACTACAATATAATTCTTAGGCTCAACTCTAAACTACTAAAATAAAACAAATTTCTGTGCTCACATCTATACTACTAAAATAAACAACCTTAGGCTCATAACCAAGAGAAAGGAAACTCTTACCTTAAGGAATAGCCCACAAAGCCCCTTTTTCTTCCACCTCTTCCACAAAATCGCCCACCAAGTACTCCACAAGTTTACCCACACTTTTTCTTCTTGCCGCTCCAAAGAATCTCCTCTAAAGCTAGGTTTTCTTCCAAAACTAGAGAGGGAGAGGGTTTTTCTTAGGAGGGTTTGGAAATGAAATGAAATGGAATGGCCAAGTCTTCAAGACTTGGCCCTAAAATAGGACCACTTATCGATAAAAGGATGGGAGGGACACTTGTCACCCTCCCATAGGTTATAAACGAAATATCCCCTGCTTTTTCCACTTATCACGCAAAATCCCGCCGGCCCGGCCGCGCTCCACTTCCAAAATAAATCTTCCGCATGTCGCGGCCATGCCCTCAGCATTCGGCGCGGCGCTGCAACCCTCGTGACTTCAAGATAATCGGGCGCCGCGCCTCGCAGCGTGGCGCTGCACTGCAGACCGAGAATCGCAGCACTGATCACGCACCAAACTTGTAACTTCCATAACTTTTGACTCGATGTCCAAACGATTTAACGGTTTGTTGCGTTGGGATCTAGATTTAACGGACTACACATTAGGCCTTTTAAATACCTCGAAATTCTTAACAACTGGGGTACAACACTCCAAGGTAAACTCAAAACTGGCCCAACACATGTTGTCAACTTATCTAACTCCTTGAATTTACTGGTGTAACATTCTCCCTTAGAAACATTCGTCCCGAATGTTCCTTCTAAGTCTCCAAAACGCAGACCAGATAGTCTTCACTACTCCACTCATGAAAGAATCGGTTATGCCACTCATGGACTTATCACTAGAAAAATACTCCCACATACTATGTACTCCGACAAGGATCATCAGAAAATCTTTTACTCTAGCCGGTCTTACCTCTAAAGTCTCGATTGTTATAGATTCTAAGGTTCAAAGTTTTTCTCATCCCCGGACTTACCCCCTTCACTAATCAGGCTTCTAAATCACATTTTTAACACAGAGTTATCCGAACATAACACATAACACATCACCCTAACATCGATGCATACAAGTCTCTAGAGGTTTAAGAATATACCAGAATTCATCGCTTACTTTTCCTTTTTGTCGTTTCTACTCGTGTTCCTTCCTCGCACGGCGCACAAAAGGAGGAGATGAATCAGCCATCGATCCCGGCCGAAGTCTCTACATCCGTGCTATCTCCGTTGGACAATTCCTCGCAAAATGGCCCCCGCTGGCCGCATACAAAACAAACCCCATTCCAAAGACGACACTCCCACCATGGAGCCTACCACAACGCCACAACGAGGTAGGGTGGTCCCATCCGACTAACGCCCCCGCTTCCCAAAAACTCGAAACTCCGGGAGCCCCGACCGCCTCGAATTTCGAACGCCCCAAGATCGTGATGGAGCACTCAGATCTTGGCCGAGGTAAATAACTAGCTCTTCCGAGGTTGCTCGCCTCGAAGGTCACCAGAGGACTCTACCGCCCCGGCCTCTTCTCGCGATCTTGGTTATTCCGCTGACTTACGTTCTCACCACTGCGCATAGGCTGGACGCGGCAATGTCCATGCCCTGAAGAGCTACACCGGCATCCTCCGCTAAATAATCATCGAGTCCGGTGACATAACGGTGCACTCTATCCTCCATATTGGCCACCAAAGCGGGACATACCGCCAATGAGTCAAACTCTACATTGTACTCCCGAATCTGGCGCCTCTTTGTCTTAGCATCAAAATCTGTACCGCGTGCCCTCCTCATCCGTGGAGGCAAGAAATGGCCAAGAAAGCCTCGAGAACTCATCCCAACTAGCCGGAGGTGCATGTTCCCCGACAGCTCCCACGAATCAAAACCACGATCGCAGATCACGCAGCCGATGTGAACCCAAAACCACCGACTCGGCCTCGAAGCCTTGATCACTCTACGATCCGATGTAACTATCGGATGAACTCCTCGCGATCATCCTCCGCCTCACCGTAGAACTCAAAGTGGGCTACAACTCGTAAAAATCTCGTAGCCTCAAACTATCTCGACTCGGGTGAACTATGGGTGCATCTTGAACCGAATCGCCGATCCGGCCTATCCTCGTGCTCGCCACGATCTCGCCAATAATCGGGCCATCTCTTGTAACCCATCTCTCTCGCCTGTGCCGCGGATCGAGCCTCAGTGCCGTAGTCTCGGAGAGACCGCTGCCGCTTCTACTCAGCCTCCTTCGCCGCTTTGCCTTCCTCGGGCTCGTTGCCTTGCGCGAGGCATCACCGTATACAAAGAACACGTCAGAGGGAGTCCAACTTATAACACCGCTCTAAGGCACTATCTCAGAGTGAGGAGAATGGAAACCAATCCTAAATATCCTATAGCCTCCTGATTATAGATGTGGTGCACAACACACCGATAATCAAGACTTCTATCGATACGGCTCAGACACTCTCCGAGGATTAACTGCTCTGATACCACTTTTGTCACGACCCGAACCCGGGCCCGTGACTGGTGCCTTACCCTGGGAACCCTAGTGATACAACAACAGAGAAAAACCAGCGGAAATAAAAACTCAAGAATGAAAACAGTGAAATAAGAAAGTAGGCTAACCCAAACGGTTACCTTTTTTATACATAATTTAAAACTTGAACGAGCTACATCCCATACAAACTCGCCACAACAAAGCATGCACCTCTAAGAATTTGAAACCATAATGACGGGATAGGGCCCCGCCATGCCCCTGAATATACAAAAGTCAACTACTTCAGGGAACCGTACCACAGGACAAGCTTCCGGAGATATGGAGCTTTTCGAGAACCGAACAGCGATCCTAAGAGAGTGGATCAGCAAGCTATGTACCTCAACCTGCGGCATGAACGCAGCCCCCCGAAGGAGGTCGATAACAGTACCAAGTATGTGAAATCAGAAAATATCAGAAATGAAATCATAATAGTCTATATAAAGCAGGAGACATGTATGATAACCAAATTACAACACCACAACTTAAAAGCAGTCATATCAAGATAGGGACTCATGCCCGTGAAATCATCACTCAAATACAACCCGGGAATTTAACCCGCACAAAGGCCGCATGCCCCGGCATCTCACCTCGGTATAAGCATGGCCCTGGAACCGTCCTAGTGGGCCCATACCCGTGGACCATCCAACGTGTCGGTATGCCCAAAGGAGATACCAAGATAACAATCCTTGTGGAAGCATACCCGTGGGCTACCCAACGTGTCGGTATGTCCAAACAACTAACAAGAGAATACTCACCGTGGAAGCATACCCGTGGGCTACCCAACGTGTCAGTATGTCCAATCAAATAACAATAACAACACCCCTAATGGAAGCACACCCGTGGGCTACCCAACGTGTCGGTATGTCCATCAATCAACCAGATAGCCGGCCCTCCAACGAGGCGCCAGAGCACATAAATACAACACTTGCACACGTGCTATCACTACAAGCATAGGCCCGTTACACACAACTCAAGGTACTATAAATATTTCTTAACACAATGTCAAGTATACCATTTAAAACCCAAGTACTTAACCCCTTTAGGATCCAGGTACTCCTACCTTTTATAAACAAGTCACTTATGTTTTTCCACCACAAGAAGTTCAATATTTGAAAACGAGTTACTTCCCTTTTCCCAAAAATCAAGTTACCATTTTAAATCTAATAATGAAACCATTTCTTTATTTTCATAAAGTCGTTATAACTAACCTCCCATAAAGCTATTACAACACTTTATGATTAATAAAACAAGTCAAGACAAAATCATGCCTTTCTTTTAAACCAAAATACTTCAAATTCTTAAGTCTCTTTTCCTTTAGAAAACGAGTTCCTTACTTTGAAACTTTTAGGAAAATCAGAACTTGATTTCAATAATTCTCATTAGAGCAGCCATGATCTAGGAAATGTAATGCCATTTTGTCTTATCTTAGCTTCTATGCAGATGGAGGTTTCTACTGGTTTTAATATAATTAATGTCATTACTTCTTTCCTTTATCGACGCTGCATTGGCTTGTTCGATCCTTATTCCCATTTCCGAAATTTGTAACGTTATTCTTTTAAAAACCAAGTATTCATTTCTCACGAATTAGGTTTTATACTTTTCAACACCATTTAGGTCAATTACCAGTCCGTCTCTTATCTTTTGAAATCGACAAACCATTCTTTTAACTACATAAAGTGGTTATAACAAACTTCTCATAAAGTCGTTATAACACTTTATGTTTTAAACCAACCAATTACCACTATAAATATTTATGAGACCAATAGGGCTCATTCTTTAACCACCGAAAATTCAAGTACCAACGGATAAGACTTTACTACTATTTTCACACAATGAAGCCCTTAACACTTCATATCAAGTCAAGACACAAAAGGGAAATCGAATTCCTTTAACACACGTGCGTCTACCGCACTATATATTTTACAAATAGTCATGCTGAAGAGGATAGGAAGAATCACATACCTTGCGACGATTGTCGACAATAAGCAAAATGCTCCACAGTACTATCTCCCTTAAGAGGAATATGCTACACGTAGTACTTCAATCCTATAAGGATCATAAAACGTCTATCAATCTCTAGCTTCGAACGTAGAATAAACTAAGTGCAAAGTCCCTAAATTCTACGACAATTTGGACGGCACTTCCTTTGTTCTTACTTACTATGCCACCTCTTTCAAGGTCAAATTCAATAACCAAACGCCCCACAATAATACAAAATAACCCAATACTTTCCATGCCATTCTTGGCCAACCATAAAACAATTCTTAAATCCCTTTCAATACTTTCCAATCCAAGTTCTTAGGTCTAACATGATATCTAGCCCTAGACATCTTCAACAATTACAATCTCCCTTTACAACATGCGACGTCCCAATTAGAAATCCAATTGAAGTTACAATCTTAAGGCTAACATGCCCATTTCAGTTTTTAACAAGACAACAAGATCCAAATCTATACAATATAAAATTTCTGTGCTCAATTCTATACTACTACAATATAACAGCCTTAGGCTCAACTCTAAACTACTAAAATAAAACAGCCTCAGGCTCACATCTATACTACTAAAATAAACAGCCTTAGGCTCATAACCAAGAGAAAGGGGAAACTCTTACCTTAAGGAATAGCCCACAAAAGCCCCTTTTTCTTCCACCTCTTTCCGTCAAAATCGCCCACCAGCGTTACCCACAAGTTTACCCACACTTTTTCTTCTTGCCGCCGCTCCAAAACAATCTCCGCTCAAGCTAGGGTTTCTTCCAACACCTAGCGAGAAGGGAGAGGGTTTTTCTTAGGAGGGTATGGAAATGAAATGAAATGGAATGGCCAAGTCTTCCAAGACTTGGCCCTAAAATAGGACCACTTACTGATAAAAAGGATGGGAGGGACACTTGTCACCCTCCCATAGGTTATAAACGAAATATCCTGTTTTTCGTCACTTGCTGCAAAATCCCGCCTCGGCCCGCGGCGCCGCGGCTCCACTTCCAAAATAAATCTTCCGCATGTCGGCGCCAGATTCGCGCAAGGCGCCTGCAACCTCGTGGACTTCAAGACAATCGGGCGCCATGTTCAGCTCACGTGGCGCTGCACCTGCATCGAGAAGCTGCAGCACTGATCACGCACCAAACTTGTAACTTCCATAACTTTTGACTCCGATGTCCAAACGACGAACGGTTTGTTGCGTTGGGATCTAGATTTAACGGACTACACATTAGGCCTTTTAAATACCTCGAAATTATTAACAACTGGGGTACAACACTCCAAGGTAAACTCAAAATCCGTCCAACACATGTTGTCAACTTATCTAACTCCTTGAATTTACGGGGTGTAACAACTATGATTTCATTTACAGTATTTTTCAGTTTCACATACTTGGTACCTGTTGTACTGACCTCCTTCGGGGGGCTGCGTTCATGCCGCAGGTAAAGGTACACCAGTCGTTGATCCTCGCTCTTAGGGTCACAGTTCAGCGTTTGGGAAGCTCCGTTTCTCCGGAGACTTATCTTGGTATAGTCCCCTGTTGTTGTAGGTGCTTACATTCAGGGGTATGACGGGGCCCTGTCCCGTCGTTGTTGTCATATCATTCGTAGAGGTCTGTAGTACTGTTGTGGGCAGGGTTGTATTGGGATGTAACTGTTCGGTTTTAAAGTTGATTTATACATGCCGAAAGGCAACTTTTCTCAGATTATTGTTTCATACTTCTTGTTATTTCATGTTATTGTTTTATGTTCCGCTGATTTTCTCTGATGTATGACTACTTGGGTGCCCGGGTAAGGCACCAGTCACGGGCCACGGAACGGGTCGTGACAGAGGTCAGTACGAAGAATGTACCAAGTATGTGAAACAGTAAGTACTGTAATGAAATCATAACAGTCTAAACAAAACAGGAGACATGTATGATATCCAACCTACAGTACACAATACATAAGCAATCATATCAAGTCAGGGACGCATGCCCTCAAAGTCACTACTCAAATATAACTATAGGTCTCACGCCCATAATATCAACCATGCCCGTGGAATCCTTTCTCACTGCCGGCAGTCCATGATATAACAATATCCCTCGTGGTTGCATGCCCCGGAATCCCACATCGTATAAGCATGACCATGGGGTAATACAAACAACCGAATCTAACCCGCCTCGGTCACATGCCGGAATCCCACCTCGTATAAGCATGTCCAGGAGTATCCTCGTGGTCGCATGCCCCGGAATCCCACATCGTATAAGCATGACCATGGGGTAATACAAACAAATCTGGGAATCTAACCCGCTCCTGGTCACATGCCCCGGAATCCCACATCGTATAAGCATGTCCAAGGAGTATCCCTCGTGGTCGCATGCCCCGGAATCCCACATCGTATAAGCATGTCCAAGGAGTATCCCTCGTGGTCGCATGCCCCGGAATCCCACATCGTATAAGCATGACCATGGGGTAATACAAAAAAATCCGGGAATCTAACCCGCTCCTGGTCACATGCCCCGGAATCCCACATCGTATAAGCATGTCAAAGGAGTATCCCTCGTGGTCGCATGCCCCGGAATCCCACATCGTATAAGCATGACCATGGGGTAACACAAATAATGGAAGCATACCCGTGGAATCCCACCTCACTGTCGGTACGTCCAAGTAAACTTACAACAAGGCAGCCGACCCTCCAACCGAGAGTCGCGACAACGTAATAAAACATAATACTTGTACTCAAATGCTATCACCAGCACACATTGACAATTCTCAATTAAACAAGCCAAAGTACTTATCAAGGCACACATAGAATAATTCTCAATTAAACAAGCCAAAGAACTTATCAAGGCATACATAGAATAATTCTCAATTAAACAAGCCAAAGTACTACGTACGTACATTCTTTTCAAAAGACTATTTTTTATGTAAAACCCCAAGGTGTGTCTATTTTTCAAAGTAAGTTACTACACATTTAGAAAACTCATTTCAAAGCTTGAAATCAAGTAACTTCAAATTTTCACAATCTAGGCAACTTATGCCTAATAATCAAAATAGACAACTTTCTTAACCTTCCATAAAGCCGTTATAACCAACTTCCCATAAAGCCGTTATAACCCTTTATGGTTTTAGACATATTCATTCCTTTTTATAACCAAGAGACTTATACTTGAAACCAAGTATCACATACTTACAAATCAAGTTCTTAACTTTCCAAAATACTTCAAGTCTCTTAATATTTAGAAAACAAGTTTCTTCTCTTAAATCATGTCATTTCTCCTCTCTTAAAACAATTAAGTAAATCACTCCTTTGACTCCCCTAAAGTCATTATAACGACCCTTAGGTTTTGGAACTAAGGCACTAGCCAAAAGATTTGGAAACCACTTCCTTTTCAAGACTCTATGTACTTTAAGTAAAATACTTTCACTTTTAAGAATCCAACTTCACTAAGGCAATGGATTATACAACTTACAATTTAAACATCAAAGTACAATCAAGGAAGTACATAGAACAATTTCTATTTTAGGCAATCCAAATACAACCAATGAATGGATCATTTAAGGAGTAGGACATACTTTCTTTATCTTAAGGAATCATGCTAGAAGAGGAGATAGTTCACATACCTTTTCGGCTAAATCCACAAGCTAAGCCGAATACGCCGCACGTAGAAGTGTCAACCTATAATAGTCACAACATGACTATCAACTTCTAGTCTTTAACGTAGAATAATACTAAGTATACGGTCTCTAATTCTACGGAAAATCGGGCAGCACTTCCTTTGTTTCTACTCACTTTGCCACCTTTTTCAAGGCCGAATACAATAACCAAACATGCCACATTTAAGGCTCAAAACAACAACCAACAAAAGGGGATTACACGCCTTACAATACGTGTAAAATTCCGCCCCACAATTCATACCAAGTAGTTTAATACTCACTAGCCATTCTCGGCCAACAATAACTCAACACAAGTCCTTACCAATTCTTTTTCAATTCCAAGTTCTAAGGTCTAACGTGTTATATAGTCATAAACAACTTCCACAACTACAATTTCCTTCTTTATACAACATGCGACGACTTAAACTAATAATCAACTTCAATTGTAATCTTAAGGCTAAACATGCTAGTTTTCGGATTAGGGTTTCAATAGCCAATATAATTATCAAACTTCATACTATATATCTCATGCTTGCTAATATCCATAGCTACAACCATAAGTAAACCTTAATTACTAAAACGACAAGATTATACCTTTATAAGCCCTTAAAATTTCCAAGATTCAAAGTCGCTCCTTAGCAAATTCTTAGCTCCTTTCCTTACGTTCCAAACCGCTCCAAGCTCTCCTTAGAAGCCTATGAAGAACCCATCTTCAAGTTCCAACTTCAAAGTTGAAGAACTCCTTAAGTTTCCACCTTGCGACTAATACGAAAACGCCGTTTTTCCGAAATCTTTCTATTGATATATCCTTACAATACCCTTAGGGACCTTGGGTTTAAGTCTTGTGAATAATGGATCACAAACTAAAAAATTTTGTGTGGAGAATTCATCAAAGCCGAGAGCATGCTAGTGTGCACAAGAGTTTGTCTAATTTTTCTAAGTGTGGAAGACCATGTCTTGCTACAAGTGTGGTATATAAAACACAATGGAGGGTCAATATATCAACACTTGAGTGGCTAGGATGAGGAACACTTGGATAATGGCCAAGTGGAAAAGTTGACTTGGTCAATAATATCAAGCTTGAAGACTTATCTTCCTTGATGGTCAAATGACCATTCTAACCCTTGCATTTTCGTCCAAGACCACATGAGGGGGTGCCACATGTCGCCCTCTCATTCGTCCATAAAATTCTGTAACCCTCGTGGGCCCCGCAAAACGTAAAATTCCTCGGGTGGGCCCACATGACCAAATCCGTAAAAATAAATTCCATAATGTTAATAAGTTCCATATTCTTCAAATAATGCATTTTGAGAATCTAATTCTCCTCAACGAACATTTTTCCTTTCCTACGTTCGGAAGATTTTTCCGTCGGAAAAACAATTCTTCCTTTCGTACTAATTTCCAAGTCTTGATTCCTTACGTACATTCTCTTATACATGTCCTGGACTTACGGGGTGTAACATTCTTCCCCTCTTAGAAACATTCGTCCCCGAATGTTCTTAGTCGGTTGTCAAGCTACTCTTACCCTGAAGCAGGTGGTATAACGTCTTGGGGGTTTACCCCTCATTTATACTCTTACCCTGGAGAAGGTGGTATAACGTCTTGGGGGTTTACCCCTCATTTATACTCTTACCCTATCTCAATCGGCCATCATACATAACATAAGCCCTACCGGCTTATCATACATAACATAAGCCCTACCGGATTATCATACATAACATAAGCACTACCGGCTTATCATATATAACATAAGCCCTACCGGATTATCATACATAACATAAGCACTACCGGCTTATCTACGGAAAATCGGACAACACTTCCTTTGTTTCTACATACTTTGCCACCTTTTTCAAGGTCGAATTCAATAACCAAACATGCCACATTTAAGGCTCAACAAAGTAGTTAACAATAGGGGATTACACATCTACAAGACGTGTAAAATTCTGCCCCACAATAAATATCAAACTAGTCCAACATATAATGTCCATTCGGCAAAATAGGGACAACAATACACATTCGTTTCCAATCCTTTTTCAATCCAAGTGGTTTAGTATAACATGTTATCTAGCCACAATTGATTATAACTACTACAATCCTCAAGTAGGTAAACATGCGACGATTCTAACTATCGACCAAATTGTATTTCAATTTCAAATGGCTTAACATGTCATTTTCGGATTTGACCTTCCAAATTTCCATAACACTTATAATTCTTCATAACACATATCACATGATCATTTCTAACTGATAATAACATGGAATCTTCAATTACAAAAGTAAGACGAAGATTATACCTCATTTAACCCAAATATGATCCAAGATTACAAGTCGATCCTTAGCAACTTTAGCGCCTCTTTTCGACATTCCAATCCACTCCAAGCAACCCTTAGAAGCTTATGATGAACTCATCTTCAAGTTCCAACTTCAAAGTTGAAAAACTCATTTAGTTTCCGCCTTGCGACTAATACGAAAACGCCATTTTTCCGGGATCTTTCTATTGAGATACCCTTAGAATACTCTTAGGAGCCTTGGTTTAAAGTGGGGAGATTATTTGACAACAAACAATTTTTTTTTCTTAAAACCCTTGTGAAAGCCGAGAGCACCACTAAGTGTTCTTCAAGATTTTGAAAAATTTGTCTAAGTGTAGAAGCTTGTCTTGCACTAGTATACATATATAACAAGATGGAGGGTCAAGATTAGAACAAATGGGTGGTTTGGATGCAACTCACAAGGATCAAGCCAAGTGGCTTTTGACTAAGTCAACAATCTCAAGCTCTAGCCTTTACAAGACTTACTCATCTTAAATATGGTCAAATGACCATCTTAGCCATGTCCATTTCGTCCAAGACCACTAAGGGGGTGACACGTGTCGCCCTCCCATTCGTCGCAATATCTCGTTTTCTGACAATTTCATAATTCCGATAAATTTTTACTCGTCTCAAATCTTAACATTTTTTAGTTCTTACGTACGTTCTTATAAACATATCCTGGAATTCCGGGGTGTAACAAGTTCAATTCTTTTTAATCATCCTTCCATATATCATATACTCAATTATACATTACTACAACATGTAATCTCCAATTACAATAGGGGGATGAAGATCATTACCTCGATAAGCCCAAAATTATCCAAGATTTATAAGTCGATCCTGAGCAACGTTTAGCTCCTATTCCTTACGCTCCAATCCGCTCCAAGCAACCCTTAGAAGTTTCTAAACAACTTCTCTTAACACTTCATCCAAGCTATGAATATTTTCCTAGGGTTTTATTTTGCGACTATTGGAATAAAGTAGTATTTCCGGGCTCTTATGTTGGGATTACTTTGGAATACTACTAGGGGTATAAGGCTAGTGTATTTGGGTTTATACAACAACAATTGAAGTATTTCTACACCAAGTGGGGAGGGGTGGACGAGAACTACAAAGGAGAGAGTATTATTTTTGCCTTGGAAACTCTTAAGTGTGGATGAATAAGTCTTGCAACTTAAGGGGTATTTATAGGATAATCTGTTACACCCCGGAATTTCAGGATATGTTTCTAAGAACGTACGTAAGAACTCAAATGTTAAGATTCGAGACGAGTAAGAATTTATCGGAATTTTGGAAATTGTCGGAAAACGAAATGTTGCGACGAACGGGAGGGCGACACATGTCACCCCCCCCCCTTAATGGTATTGGACGAAAATGGCATGGTTAGAATGGTCATTTGACCATAATTTAAATATCCAAGTCTTGCTAAAGCTAGAGCTTGACATTGTTGACTAAAGTCCAAGGGCCACTTGGGCAAGATCCATGTGAAATGCATCCAAGACATCCATTTGTTTTAATCTTAACCCTTCCTTGTGTAATATAATCTTACTAGTAGTGCAAGACTTAGTCATTCTCAACACTTAGTGAAATTTGAGAAAAATCTTGAAGAACTCATTAGAGGGCTCACGGTTTTGGAAAAAAATTCAAGAAGAAATTTTTTGTTTGTTGTCCAATAAGCTCCATACTTTAAACCAAGGTACCTAAGGGTATTGTAAGTGTATTGTAAGTGTATCTCAATAGAAAGATCCCGGAGAAATGGTGTTTTCGTATTAGTCGCAAGGAGAAAACCTAAGGAGTTATTCAACTTTGAAGTTGGAACTTGAAGAGGAGTTCTTCATAGGCTTCTAAAGGTTGCTTGGAGTGGATTGGAATGTCGAAAGGAGGAGCTAAAGTTGCTAAGGATCGACTTGTAATCTTGGATCATATTTGGGCTAAATGAGGTATAATCCTCGTCTTACTTTTGTAATTGAAGATTCCATGTTATTATAAGTTAGAAATGATCATGTGATATGTGTTATGAAGTTTGATAAGTGTTATGGAATTTTAGGAGCTCAAAACCGAAATGACATGTTTAGCCTTTTGAAATTGAAATACAATTTTGGTCGTTAATTAGAATCGTCGCATGTTACTTACTTGAAGATTATAGTAGTATAATCGATTGCGACTTGATATCATGTTATGCTAATAACTTGGATTGAAATGGAAATTGGATTAGAATTGATGTTATAGTACTTCAAGTTTGCCGAATTGGCCTAGTAGTTGTATTAGTTTGATATCGTTTGTGGGGCGGAATTTTAGTAGGCGTGTAATCCCCTATTGTTGATTTCATTGATTGGGCCTTAAATGTGGCGTGTTTGGTTATTGTATTCGGCCTTGAAAAAAGTGGCAAGTGAGTAGAAACAAAGGAGGTGTTGTCCGATTTTCCGTAGAATTTAGAGACTTTACACTTATAATATTCTACGTTTGAAGTAAGATGTTAATAGATGTACTATGGTCATTATAGGTTGACATACTACGACGCGAATGGACTTAGCAGGTGGATTAAACCGAAGAGGTATGTGGAACTTTTTTATCTCTTGAGCATGAATAGGTTGTAAATGTATAGTACGGTAGACGTACAAGATTTTGACAATCTAGGTCCATTTGATATCCTGGGCTTATTTTAAGAATGTCCAAGTTGATTGAGTTAGGGAATTAACTCACTTGTTAAATATTAAGGATATCTTGGCTTTCAAAAGTTAAGAGACTTTAAGTATGTTGAAAGTATTATTGATACTTGTTTTGTTGGAAAGTTTAAGTCTCTTGGTTATAAAGAAGTATGTAAGTTGCTAATGTATAAAGCTAGTATAACGGCTTTATGGGAAGTTGGTTATAATAGCTTTATGGAAAGTTAAAAAGAGTGGTTTACTCTAAGTAATTTAAGTATGATAAATGACTTGTTTTAATGAAAGGTAATTTGATTTTAAGGCATCAATTGCCTAAGGTTTTATAAGAAAAGGAGTCACTTGATTTAGAAACCTAACTTTATTTCTAAAGGTATTGTGACTTGTCTTGAAACGTATCATGACTTGATACTATGGTTAATAGTATCTTGGAAGTGTTATACTAAAAAGAGTCATTTGTTTTAAAGAGTAGAAGTATGTAGTACTTGGGTTAAATTCCCAGATCTTTATAAAAGACATGTTAGTGCCTTAAGTAAACTAAAATGAGAGTGTATGTGAACAAGAATAATAAGAAGTTAGGGGATTCTTAACTTGCTTATATATTGTGTGATAAGCCGGCAATGCTTATGTTATGTATGATAGCCGGTTTTGTTCTAGTGGTATATTATTCATTTCGGGGTCATTCCCCGGGTTTGTGGCATTTGCATATTCCGTGGATTTGCTACCCACGATGCGAGGAATACCTCACGCGAGTCCGCAAGCGGCTTACGCGGTGAAATAGTCCCACGCGGGCGATATGCCTATGCGAGGAATACCTACGCGAGTCCGTAAGGGCTTACGCGGTGAAATAGTCCCATGCGAGGAATACCTCATGCGGGTCCACGCGACCTACGCGGTGAAATAGTCCTGTGTAGGATTGCTTAACGACATCTTTGGCGGGTGGTCCCGCTTTGATCGTGAGCTTCCTATTTTATATTGTAAGTACACTACTATTTACTCTCATTGTTAGTAAGGCACCGTGGTAATCGTTAATTGAGTTATCATACCGTCTCCGCTTTATTTTAGACTTATGATTTCATTACGCATTTCTGGCCACATATTTGGTACATGTTGTATCGACCTCTTCGGGCCGCGTCACGCCGCAGGAGTACGTGCTGCTGATCCTCGCTGTTAGGATCATTGTTCAGCTGTTGAGAAGCTCCTTTATTCCGTATGCTTATCCCTGGTATTGTCGGTTGTTGTACATTCAGGGTATGGCGGCCCCGCCCGCCAGAGTTGTTATTCTTAGAGGTCTGTAGTCACATTGTGGATTGGGTTGTAAAGAAAAAAAATGTACTGTTCTATTACGTATATTTTACTGGAAGGTGGCCTTATCGCCAGCCTGTGGTTATTTTTATGTTTAAACATTTTATCTGCTGTGTATGTTCCGCCGCTATTCTCTCGATGTATATCGGAAAGGTGCCTGTAGGGCACCGCCGCCCGTGGTCGTCGTGACAAAAGTGGTATCAGAGCGCTTAGTCCTCGTAAAGTGTCTACGCATCGTGTCTAGTAGTCTTGATTATCGGTGTTGTGCACCACATCTATAATCGTGAGGTCTGCAGGACATTTAGGATTGGTTTCATTCTTCTCACTCTAAGATCGTGCGATGAAATTTGTGTGGTTAGGTCGTCTCTCCTAACAAGTTATGTTGTTTGCAGCTACGAGAAAGGCAGCAGTGACCCAGGAAAGATTATGTGGATTGCGTATCCAGGTTGGTAATGTTTGTAGTATAGTTGGTATTGGGACATACAACTATACAGATTTATGTATGTGGGTCACATATGTGTTGCCTAGGATGATTTTAGATTACCAGGATTTGGTAAGGACTAAATAAATACCGGGAAGGTATGAACAGTTAAGGAACTCTAATCAAGGTTTTACGTGCTAATTTGAGATTGTCACGACCCGAACCCGGGCCCGTGACTGGTGCCTTACCCCGGGCACCCAAGTAGACATACATCAGAGTAATCAGCGGAATATAAAACAAGACATGAAATATGAAACAGTTATCTGAGAAAAGTTGCCTTTCGGCATATATATATAAAAACTTAAATCCGAACAGTTACATCCCTTTGACAACTCTGTCCACAACAGTACTACATACCTCTAAGAATGATATGACAACAATGACGGGACAGGGCCCCGCCATACCCCTGAATGTAAATACCTACAACGACAGGGGACTATACCACTGATAAGCCTCCGGAGAAACGGAGCTTCCCAAAACGCTGAACTGTGATCCTAAGAGCGAGGATCGACGATCGCGTACTCTACACGCGATGAACGCAGCCCCAAGGAGGTCGAAACAGTACCAAGTATGTGAAATCAGAAAAGCATCAAATGAAATAAAGTATCTAAAACCATTTGTAAATACAATCAGTTAAACTGCACATAGTGCCACAACATAAACAAGAGCAAAACAGATATATCAGAATCGTCTTTTCTAGGCCGCTAATGATCGAAGCAAGGCCAATCGCCCATAGTATCATTATGCGTGCCTAATCCTGGACTTCCCGCAGCCCGCATAGGTCACACATAGACCCGCATCGGGGGTAGCTAACCCCGGTACCCTCCTGGACTCCCGCAGTCCGCATAGTCACATAGACCGCATAGTCACACAGACCGCATAAGGCACTCCTCGCATCGGGATAATACACCCGGAATGATCAATCCTGGAGCATACCGCTGCTCCGCATAGTCACACAGACCGCATAGGCCGTATAGACCCGCATCAAGGGTGGCAAGCCCTCGGTATAACAAGTCAAGGGGGTATGTGATATAATAACAGTACAACGGGCTTAACGTTTAACAACGTAAGCACAACAAGAATAACCCCCTTACACAACATCACAAGATACTAACACACGTAGCATCCTAACATGTTTACTTATCAAATCAACAAGAAAGTATTACAAGGCTATCACAAACCAACACAATCAAGTTATTCACACAAGGTACTTTCTACTTTATGCTAACAAGTTCGGGTTTTTATCCCCAAACTACTTCATACATTAACTCTTTAAAAGATCCGTTTCTTTCACAAAAGTCACACAATACCCGTAGTATAAAAATAGAGTGACTATCTTTTTAAGTAAACAAAAACACTTCTCTTTGTAAAATCAAGTAGCAACATTATTTTCCAAACGTTCAAGTTTGTCTAATTTCAAATACTCAAGTTTCTCATTTTCGAAAGGTTTCGTAGTTCATAGTCTTAATCACTTAATAATATAATTCTCTTTTAAAACAATTTGAGAAACACATGCCTTATGTGTGAGTAGGTTATTCTTGTTCATAACAATCTTATTAAAGCAGCCATGATCTAGGAAATGTAATATCATTTTGTCTCATCTTAGCTTCTATGCAGATGGAGGTTTCTACTGGTTTTAATAATACTTAATTAGTCAATACATTTCCTCTATTAACGCTGCAGTTGGTTTTTTCGATACTTATTCGATTTCAAATCAAGAAACATTATTCCTTTTAAAAACCAAGTACTCATTACTCACGAATGAGGTTTCACACTTTTTAACAAAATTCATATTAATTCAATTAAGTCAAGTCTCTTATCTTTTAAGGTCAAGTCTCTTAACTTCTAAAATCAGTAAACCATTCTTTTTACCTCTCTTAAGTCGTTATACCTAACTTCCCATAAAGCTAGTATAACTCTTAAGCTTTTAAAACCAAGTATTACTCTTCTTTCAAAAACGATTCTTAATTCTTTTGAAATACTTCAAGATTCTTATTATTCAGGCTTAAGTCAAAAGACATTGCCGTAAAACTACGTTCAGTTAACACACGTACATCTACCGTACTAAATATATTCCTTTTAAAATATCATGCTCAAGAGGATAGGAAGAATCACATACCTCGCGACGATTTATCGACTATTAGCAAATAGCTCCAAAGTACTGTAATCCTGCTAGCCTTTTCCACCCTTCGAGTAGAATACGCTACTCGCAGTACTTCAACCTATAACGGTTATACAAGTCTATCAATGTCTAGACTACTCGGTAGAATAAATCTAGATACAAGATTCTACGGAAAATTGGGCAGCACTTCCCTACCCGTCAAACTTCATAAGTCTACTGTAAAAACAGTCATATGTAAGTACAGTTCAATTCCCTTCTTATATACTTTCCTTGTATATACCTTATACTCAATTCTTATACTTCAACAGTATGTAACTCTAATTACAATAGGGTGACAAGATATTTACCTCGATAAGCCCATAATTATCCAAGTTTAAATGTCGATCCTGAGCAAGGTTTAGCTCCTACTCCGTGCACTCCAACCCGCTCCAAACAACCCTTAGAAGTTCTACGCAACTTCTTCTTACTACTTCAACCAAGAATGAAGATTTTCCTTAGGGTTTCGTTTTGTGACTGAAGGAAAGTATAATAGTATTTCTGGGCTTTTAGTATATGTGTAACCTTGGAATACTACAAGGTATTTGGGCCAAGGTATTTTGGAATAGTAACAATACTTGGAGAATACTTTTCTACCAAGGGGGGGAGGGTGTATATACGAAAACAACTCAAGGAAAGGGGGGGTACTTTCGGCTAGCACCATTTAGGAAGGGGGAGGGTATTTCTCGGCCAAGGCCTCACAAAGGGGGAGGGGTTTCGGCTAGCACAACTAGGAAGGGGGGAAAGAGATTTCAAGACTTAGAAATGATTTAAGGGATGAAGAAAACCTTCAAGTTAGGGGGGGTATTTATAGGGAAATCAATGGCCAAGATCAAGCCAAGTGGTAGGCAAGTGTAGGGTCAAGATTTGCACAAGTGCACCCTAGCCATCTACTCCTCAAATCACTCCAAACATTGACCCATGGTTTAGGCCTCAAAACATGGCCAAGAACGTGCACCATTCGGCCAACTTGACCGCCCACTAGAGGGTGACAAGTGTCGCCCTCTCGTTGGTCCAAAATATTTCATCTCTTGGAAAAATCCGCAAAAATTATAAATGACATAGCCGTAATTTTCCCTTCGCAAAGTCCGGAAAACGTTTCGTCGGAAAACGATTCTTTTCTCTAGTTGTGCCCAAAATTTTCGGTCCTTGCCTAACTTAAGGCTTAAACTTATATATGTACGCCCTCACGTACATACTATGGAAATACGGGGTATAACATTCTCCCCTCCTTAAAAACATTCGTCCCGAATGTTCCTTCTAAGTCTCAAAACATACATGCGCCAGTATAGTCTTCACTACTATGCTTCCGAAAAAAAATCATGCCACACCTGGCCATAAAATAACACACACGCAAATACTTAATTCAAGTCCACGAGGAATTACCTCTAACATCACAAAAACTCCCACCCAAGGGCTAAAAGATACTCCCTTCGCACCTTCACTTTACAAAAGAAATGATCACATCTATGTTCTTAACACATGCTCGCTTCTTCCCTTACTGTCGCACTTCTTCTCGCACACTCGAACTCTTTCTCATAACTTATCACATTTCATCACGCTTCGTTTCCAAAATCTGGGTTACTACCTCCAACTTGATCATCATTAACAGGGAACACTCTGGATGGATCTCCGATACTTTTCCAACATAACAACATGAAAGATCGGACGTCGCCTCCTAAGTCGGACGGCAATGCTAACCTATAGGCAACTTGGCCTATTTTCCAAATGATCCAAAAGGCCCAAAGTAACTCGGGCTAAGTTTCTCTGCTTTCCAAAACTCGCCACACCCTTTTCCGGTGGTACCTTCAAGAATATCGACCGTCAACTCAACTTCAGCGCCGCCGATTACACCGCACGACTTCGCTGACTCGAAATGTCAATAACCTCTTTTGGATAAGCTTCACCCTATCCACATCCTGCTGAAACAAGTATGAACCAACTATTTGAACCTTGCCAACATCGAACCAATCGACCGGCAACTTACATTTCTGCCCCTACAAGGCGTCATAAGGCGATATCCGAATACTGAAATGGTAGCTATAAAACATTCCCTCAATAGGAGGCAACAATCCTCTCAGCTACCCCTGAAATCTAAACACTGGCCCGAGGGCGAATGCGATACTGAGACTCACCTGAGTTCCTAACCCTGCTTGGTAAAACCTCCAGAAAAGAAATGGCCGTAAACTGGGCTCCACTGCCTGTCATAAGGTGAAAGTAGGCACCTCGTGCAGCCTTACAACCTTCCTGATATAACCTCTCGCATAACCCTCTGCCGCGTAAACGGTCCTGACTGAAAGACAAGATGGGATGACCTCATCGGCCCGACTACTGGTCGAACGCATCCACGAACTCGTACGCTGGTTAATTAAACTTGGGCCCAACACCCTCGCGACCCTACCACGTGGCGGGACCACCCCGAACTGACCCCACCACAAAACAGGCCGCGGGTTGACCCGCGATCGGTCCCCAACCCGACCCGCTATCGCGCAAACTCTTGTTCCCCGATCCGGAGCAATCTCACCATCGAGTCACGAAAACCTAGTGGTCTTCTTAGCTCAACTACCCTCTTTCATTTCCACTACTCAGGGACTTATTACACAAATATATCCCACGTATACTATGCACTCCGATAAGGGTCAAACATAAATATAAATCCTTTACTCAAGATGACCTTGCATCTAAGGTCTCTATAATATTCTAAGGCTCACAATTTCCCTGACCCCAAACTTACCTTTTTAACTAACCATGATTTCTAATCACAATTAACACAATGCTATCTGAACATAACACTTAAGATATACTCATCTTATCACACATACAAATCTCTAGAGGGTTAAGGATATACCTGTATCTATTGCTTCACTCCCCTTTGTCGTTCTAATCAATCCTGCCCTGTTGGGCGCATAGCTAGTGGGCGTGATGAACGTCACCGATCTGAAGGCGTCGAAGTCTCTATATCCGCGCACCTCCGCCTGACAATTTCTCGCAAATGGCCCCCGCCGCCGCAAGCATAACAAGTTGTCGAAGAAGCACGACACTCCCCACAATGACATCTACCACAACGGCCACATCGAGGTGGGGGTGGCCTCCTCTGGCTAGCACCCCTTCCTCTCCGAACCACTGAATCCGGCTGGCTGGAACCGACGTGTATTTGTGAATCAGAAGCCCTGGAGCTCTGACCAACTCCTGCATACCCCGAACGTCCTGAACCCTATGGAGGACCATTCTGCACTGGCGGAGGCGCATATCCAGTCTGCTGCTGAGGCTATTCGCCTTGAAAGTTACCAAAGGACCCGATTGTTCTGGCCCTCTTCTGCTGATCTTGGTTAATCCGTCGATCTACGCCTCTCGTGTTGCGCATAAGCTCAGACGCTGGCAATATCCATGCTCGATCAAGAGCTACTCTTGCACAACCTTTCTTTAGATAGTCATCAAGACCCGTGATATATCGGTGCACTCTATATTCCCTGGCTGCTAAAATCCTAGCTAGTAACAGGTCCATTCCTTTGTAATCCATGTTCTCTGCTCCTACGTGAACCAAGGCTCATATATCATGGCCGCAGAGGAACTGCCGCTGTGCTAAACTTTGCCGGGCCGTGACGAGCGTAACTCCCCGAATAAAGCACCACCTCAGTGATGATCGGCTGTGCCCTAGTAACCTCTCTGCGTTTCTACTCGCAGCCTCTCCGCTTTGCCCTTCTGGGCCCGGGTTGCCTTACGCGGAGTCATAACTGGTAAGGGAAAGAAATTTACGTTAGAGGGGTCCAACTTATAACACAGCTCTAAGGCACTATCTCAGAGTGAGAAGAATGGAAACCAATCCTAAATATCCTATAGCCTCCTGATTATTGGTGTGGTGCACAACACACCGATAATCAAGACTCTACCAGATACGGTCTGTAGACACTTTCCGAGGATTAACTGCTCTGATACCACTTTTGTCACGACCCGAACCCGGGCCCGTGACTGGTGCCTTACCCCGGACACCCAAGTAGACATACATCAGAGTAATCAGCGGAATATAAAACAAGACATGAAATATGAAACAGTTATCTGAGAAAAGTTGCCTTTCGGCATATATATATAAAAACTTAAATCCGAACAGTTACATCCCTTTGACAACTCTGTCCACAATAGTACTACAGACCTCTAAGAATGATATGACAACAATGACGGGACAGGGCCCCGCCATACCCCTGAATGTAAATACCTACAACGACAGGGGACTATACCACTGATAAGCCTCCGGAGAAACGGAGCTTCCCAAAACGCGAATCGTGATCCTAAGAGCGAGGATCGACGATCGTGTACTCTACCGCGATGAACGCAGCTCGAAGGAGGTCGATAACAGTACCAAGTATGTGAAATCAGAAAGCATCAAATGAAATCAAGTATCTAAAACCATTTGTAATTACAATCAGTTAAACTGCACATAGTGCCACAACATAAACAAGAGCAAAACAGATATACTGTAACTGGTCTTTTCTAGGCCGCTAATGATCGAAGCAAGGACAATCGCCCATAGTATCATTATGCGTGCCTAATCCTGGACTTCCCGCAGCCCGCATAGGTCACACATAGACCTGCATAGGTCGTATAGACCCGTATCGAGGGTAGCTAACCCCGGTACCCTCATGGACTCCCGCAGTCCGCATAGTCACATAGACCGCATAGTCACACAGACCGCATAAGGCACTCCTCGCATCGGGATAATACACCCGGAATGATCAATCCTGGAGCATACCGCTGCTCCACATAGTCACACAGACCGCATAGCCGATAGACCGTGATCAAGGGTGGCAAGCCCTCGGTATAACAAGTCGAGGGTATGTGATATAATAACAGTACAACGGGCTTAACGTTTAACAACGTAAGCACAACAAGAATAACCCCCTTACACAACATCACAAGATACTAACACACGTAGCATCCTAACATGTTTACTTATCAAATCAACAAGAAAATATTACAAGGCTATCACAAACCAACACAATCAAGTTATTCACACAAGGTACTTTCTACTTTATGCTAACAAGTTCGGGTTTTTATCCCCAAAGTACTTCATACATTAACTCTTTAAAAGATCCGTTTCTTTCACAAAAGTCACACAATACCCGTAGTATAAAAATAGAGTGAATATCTTTTTAAGTAAAGAAAAACACTTCTCTTTGTAAAATCAAGTAGCAACATTATTTTCCAAACGTTCAAGTTTTCCTAATTTCAAATACTCAAGTTTCTCATTTTCGAAAGGTTTCGTAGTTCATAGTCTTAATCACTTAATAATATAATTCTCTTTTAAAACAATTTGAGAAACACATGTCTTATGTGTGAGTAGGTTATTCTTGTTCATAACAATCTTATTAAAGCAGCCATGATCTAGGAAATGTAATATCATTTTGTCTCATCTTAGCTTCTATGCAGATGGAGGTTTCTACTGATTTTAATAATACTTAATTAGTCAATACATTTCCCTCTATTAACGCTGCAGTGTTTTGTTCGATACTTATTCTGATTTCCGAAATCAGTAAAACATTATTCCTTTTAAAAACCAAGTACTCATTACTCACGAATGAGGTTTCACACTTTTTAACAAAAATCATATTAATTCAATTAAGTCAAGTCTCTTATCTTTTAAGATCAAGTCTCTTAACTTCTAAAATCAGTAAACCATTCTTTTTACCTCTCTTAAGTCGTTATACCTAACTTCCCATAAAGCTAGTATAACTCTTATGCTTTTAAAACCAAGTATTACTCTTCTTTCAAAAACGATTCTTAATTCTTTTGAAATACTTCAAGATTCTTATTATTCAGGCTTAAGTCAAAAGACATTGCCGTAAAACTACGTTCAGTTAACACACGTACGTCTACCGTACTAAATATATTCCTTTTAAAATATCATGCTCAAGAGGATAGGAAGAATCACATACCTCGCGACGATTTATCGACTATTAGCAAATAGCTCCAAAGATCGTAATCCCGCTTAGCCTTTTCCACCCTTCGAGTAGAATACGCTACTGCAGACTTCAAGCTATAACGGTTATTCAAGTCTATCAATGTCTAGTCTACTCGGTAGAATAAATCTAGATACTAGATTATACGGAAAATTGGGCAAGACTTCCCTACCCACAAACTTCACAAGTTCATCAGAAAAACATTCTATGTAAGTACAGCTCAATTCCTTCTTATATACTTTCCTCAGATATACCTTATACTCAATTCTTATACTTCAACAGTATGTAACTCTAATTACAATAGGGTGACAAGATATTTACCTCGATAAGCCCATAATTATCCAAGTTTAAATATCGATCCTGAGCAAGGTTTAGCTCCTACTCCGTGCCCTCCAACCCGCTCCAAACAACCCTTAGAAGTTCTACGCAACTTCTTCTTACTACTTCAACCAAGAATGAAGATTTTCCTTAGGGTTTCGTTTTGTGACTGAAGGAAAGTATAATAGTATTTCTGGGCTTTTAGTATAGGTGTAACCTTGGAATACTACAAGGTATTTGGGCCAAGGTATTTTGGAATAGTAACAATACTTGGAGAATACTTTTCTACCAAGGGGGGGGTGTATATATGAAAACAACTCACGGAAACGGGGGGGGGGGGGTACTTTCGGCTAGCACCATTTAGGAAGGGGAAGGGTATTTCTCGGCCAAGGCCTCACAAAGGGGGAGGGGTTTCGGCTAGCACAACTAGGAAGGGGGGGAAAGGGATTTCAAGACTTAGAAATGATTTAAGGGATGAAGAAAACCTTCTGTTAGGGGTATTTATAGGAAATCAATGGCCAAGATCAAGCCAAGTGGTAGGCAAGTGTAGGGTCAAGATTTGCACAAGTGCACCCTAGCCATCTACTCCTCAAATCACTCCAAACATTGACCCATGGTTTAGGCCTCAAAACATGGCCAAGAACGTGCACCATTCGGCCAACTTGACCACCCACTAGAGGGTGACAAGTGTCGCCCTCTCGTTGGTCCAAAATATTTCATCTCTCGGAAAAATCCGCAAAAATTATAAATGACATAGCCATAATTTTCCCTTCGCAAAGTCCGGAAAACGTTTCGTCGGAAAACGATTCTTTCCGCTAGTTGTGCCCAAAATTTCCGGTCCTTGCCTAACTTAAGGCTTAAACTTATATACGTACGCCCTCACGTACATACTCTGGAAATACGGGGTATAACAGAGATAATTAGGTGATGATGAGTTGTGTGAGAATGAAATGGACCCTTAAGAGGTTAATTAAGGGACTTAAGGGAAGACTATGCTAATAGATTGAGCTACGTAGTGGGATTTCGAGAATGGTACGGGTGAGATACGTATGGAGTAAGTATGGTTGTTGTGGACAAGACAACCCGATTATAGTATGAGAAGTTAGTGTACCCGTTTATGGAGTGGGATCAGTTGATAGTAGTCCCGCTACGTGACAGGGTCACGAGGGTACAAGCCCGAGTCTAGTTAATCGTTTTACGGGTTCGTGGACGTGTTCCACCGGAACCAGGTTGTGAGAGCCGGAATGGGCCTTATATTGTTTAATTTAGTAACTCCAAAGAGTGGAGGCCAGAATTAGTATGGAATTTATGTACGTATGCTAGTATAAGTTTGGAAGTACACGAAAGAGTACACCGAGGAAAAGAGAGCAACCAAGTGTAAAGAAATAAAGCATGAATCCATGGGGATCTTTCGAGGTGACTACACCCGTGAGTGTTGGGTGGTAGCTGAGCGGGTAGATAATTGCTTAACGATACAAATGTTGGACCTAGCAGACCTAGCAGAGCCGTTATGACGCACATCAAGGTCATTATGAGTACGCTAGTTGGCACGTTGTTATGCCGACGTGATCTCTTGAGAGAGATTGATTCGGTACCAGTTATCGAGTGGAAAGGAAGAGAAGTGGTGGTAACCAGTGAATTATCCTTCCTTCTTTGGCATTGTTGATTTTAATAAGTCTGTGTGACTTGTTCATTTGAGGTAAATTGACGCTGATAGTAAGTAATAATTGAATTTGAAGGAATTTATGTTAAGTGCCCTTGGTGGTTGTCACACCCCGAACCCCGGGCCTGTGACTGGTGCCCTACCTGGGCACCCTGCTACCTTAACAACACAAGTAAACTGCGGAAATTTCATAGCACCTTTTTTTTTTTTTTTAAAAAGCAGTCGTACGTGCAAGGGCAAAGCCAACAAGGCTGCCATATACTATATATAACAAGAGACACTACACCGTACATGAGTCCAATCCCACATATGAATACGCACTTCTGAGTTAATCGAAATATGACGGACAAGGCCCCATTGCACCAAAATCAGACAAAGCCTCACATCAAGGATATATACCAAAAAGATAAACTCCTGGACAGAGGGAGATATCCAAAAACCCTGAGCAGGATCCTACACCTGCCGATCACCAAACAGCGTACCTATACCTGCGGCATGAACGCAACCCCCGGCGAGGTCGACGTAAGAATGTACCAAGTATGTGAACGATGAAATCAGTAATAAAATCATAACAGTCTAAACATAATAGGAGACATGTATGATAGCCAACCTATAGTACATAACACATAAGCAGTCATATCAAGTCAGGGACGCAGGCCCTCAAAGTCACTACTCAAATATAACTATGGGTCTCACGCCCATAATATCATTCATGCCCGTGGAATCCTTCCTCACTGCCGGCAGTCCATGATGTAATAACACCAATAAGGATACATGAACACCAAGTCCCACCTGTGTCCTAAATACCACGTGGTCTCATGCCCCGGAATCCCACATCGTAAAAGCATGACCATAGGGTAACACAAACAAATCCGGGGACATATATGATAATCAAATTACAACACATTGTGCCTTACTAACAATGAGAGTAAACAGTAGTATCCTTACAATATAAAATAGGAAGCTCACGATCAAAGCAGGACCACCCGCCCGCAGTATCATTTAGCAATCCTTTTCCTGGGACTATTTCACCCGCATAGGTCACGTGGACCCGCGTGAGGTATTCCTCGCATGGGACTATTTCACCCGCATAAGCCCTTACGGACTCGCATGAGGTATTCCTCGCATAGGCTGGACCCGCCCGCATGGGACTATTTCACCCGCATAAGCCCTACGTACTCGCATGAGGTATTCCTCGCATCGTGGGTAGCAAATCCACGGAAATATGCAATGCCACAACCCCGGGGAATGACCCCGGAACGACTGATATACCAATAGCACACAACCGGCTATTTCCAGCACACATAGGCAAATCCTCAATTAACAAGCCAAAGTCCTTACCAAGGCACACTTAGAATAATTCTCAATTAATCAAGCCAAAGTACTTATCAGGGCACACTAAGACGAATTCTCAATTAATCAAGCCAAAGTACTTATCGAGGCACCAATAGAAAAATTCTTATTTAACAAGCCAAAGTACTTATCAAGGCACACTTAGACAAATCCTCAATTTATCAAGCCAAAGTACTAATCAAGGCACACTTAGACAAATTCTCAATTTATCAAGCCAAAGTACTAATCAAGGCACACTTAGACAAATTCTCAATTTATCAAGCCAAAGTACTAATCAAGGCACACTTAGACAAATTCTCAATTTATCAAGCCAAAGTACTAATCAAGGCACACTTAGACAAATTCTCAATTTATCAAGCCAAAGTACTTATCGAGGCACCAATAGAATAATTCTCATTTAACAAGCCAAAGTACTTATCAAGGCACACTTAGACAAATCCTCAATTTATCAAGCCAAAGTACTAATCAGGGCACACATAGAATTATTCTCAATTAATCAAGTCAAAGTACTAAACGCATACATTCTTTCAAAAGACTCCTTTTATGTAAAATCCCAAGATACTAACACCCGTAGTATCAAGGCATGTCTATTTTTTAAAGTAAGTTACTACACGTTTAGAAAACTCATTTCAAGGCTTGAAATCAAGTAACTTCAAATTTTCACAATCTAGGCAACTTATGCCCTTTAATCAAAATAGACAACTTTATAAACCTTCCATAAAGCCGTTATAACCAACTTCCCATAAAGCCGTTATAACCCTTTATGGTTTTAGACATATCCATTCCTTTTATAACCAAGAGACTTATACTATTAAAACCAAGTATCACATACTTACAAATCAAGTTCTTAACTTTCAAAACACTTCAAGTCTCTTAATATATAGGAAACAAGTTTCTTCTACTTTTAAACCTCAAGTAACTCACTCCTTTAAAACAAGTTACTTCTCTTAAATCATGTCATTTCTCCTCTTTTAAAACAATTAAGTAAATCACTCCTTTGACTCCCCTAAAGTCATTATAATGACCTTTAGGATTTTGGGACTAATGGCACTAGCCCAAAAGATTTGGAAACCACTTCCTTTTCAAGACTCCATGTACTTTAAGTAAAATACTTTCACTTTTAAGAATCCAAACTTCACTAAGAAAATGGATTTTACAACTTACAATTTAACATCAAAGTACAATCAAGGAAGTACATAGAACAAATTCTATTCTAGGCAATCCAAATACAACCAAGGAATGGATCATTTAAGGAGTAGAACATACTTTCTTAATCTTAAGGAATCATGCTAGAAGAGGAGATAGTTCACATACCTTTTCGGCTAATATCCACAAGCTAAGCCGAATACGCTGCATTAGAAGTGTCAACCTATAATGGTCACAACAAGACTATCAACTTCTAGCCTCTAACGTAGAATAATACTAAGTATACGGTCTCTAATTCTACGGAAAATCGGGCAACACTTCCTTTGTTTCTACTCACTTTGCCACCTTTTTCAAGGTCGAATACAATAACCAACACGCCACATTTAAGGCTCCAAACAACAACCAAACAAAGGGGATTACACGCCTTACAATACGTGTAAAATTCCGCCCCACAATTCATACAAAGTAGTTCCATAATTAAAGCCATTCTCGGCCAACTTACAACCAACAACACTAAGTCTTTTCCAATCCTTTTCCAATTCCAAGTTCTAGGGTCTAACATGTTATATAGTCATAAACAACTTCAACAACTACAATTTCCTTCCTACACAACATGCGACGACTTAAACGAATAATCGACTTGAATTGAAATCTTAAAGCTAAACATGCTAGATTTCGGATTAGGGTTCCAATAGCCAATATAATTATCAAACTTCATACTATATAACACATGCTTGCTAAAATCCATAGCTACAACAATAAGTAAGTCTTAACTACTAAAACGACAAAATTATACCTTTCCAAGCCCTTAAAATTTCCAAGATCCAAAGTCGCGCCTTAGAAATTCTTAGCTCCTTTCCATAAGTTCCAATCCGCTCCAAGCACTCCTTAGAGGCCTATGAAGAACCCATCTTCAAGCTCCATCTTCAAAGTTGAAGAACTCACTTAGTTTCCGCCTTGCGACTAACGTAAAAATACGTTTTTCCGAAATCTTTCTATTGAGATATCCTTACAATACCCTTAGGGACATTGGGTTAAAGTCTTGTGCACAAAGGATCAAAACTACAAAATTTTCTAGTGGGAAAAGGCACTAAGCCGAGAGCAACTTAAAGAGGACAAGAGTTCTCTAATTTTTTCTAAGTGTAATGAGCTAGTCTTGCACTAGTAGTAAGCTTATAACACACAATGGAGGGCTTAGACTCAAACAAATGTGAGGTTAGGATGAGTTTCACTTGGATCAAGCCTAGGTGGACAAGTTGACTTGTCAACAATATCAAGCTTAGAAGACTTATCATCTACATAGGTCAAATGACCATAACACCCTTGAAATATTTCGTCCAACATCATGGAGGGGGTGCCACGTGTCGCCCTCTCATTCGTCCATAAAATTCTGTAACCCTCGTGGGCCCCACAAAAATGTAAAATTCCTCGGGTGGGCCCCACGTGACCAAATCCATAAAAAATAAATTTCCATAACGTTAAGAGTTCCATACTCTTCAAATAATGCCTTTTGAGAATCCAATTCTCAACAACGAACATTTTTTTTCCTTTCCGGCGTTCGGAAGATTTTCCGTCGGAAAAACAATTCCTCCTTTCGTACTAATTTCCAAGTCTTGTTTCCTTTCGTACATTCTCTTATACATGTTCTGGACTTACGGGGTGTAACAGTGGTACTTGGAGTTGGTTTGGTATGGCGGTCAAGGTCACGACCTTCCGGATAATTTCAGGAAAATGTACAAGGCAAGAATAAAATAAGTACGAGTGCTGCCGGCGGAAAGCTGAGGGCATCTTTGGTAGGTTTTGAAAATCTACATGACTTTAAGGAGGTGCGTGATGATTAGATATTTACTGGACCGCGAGAGGACCCTGTGATTAGGGTTGTGACTCCAAGGAAAGTTTAAGTAAGGGAGATAAGTTCTCTCCCCTACGTAAAAGGACAGATTTACGTATTATGGGGTTGCGTGTACCCATGTTGTTAGACGAAGGATATGAGACTGGTAAAGTCTTCAGTATCGTCATGCCATAGGTTACAATTGTGGATAACCGTGGGAAAGTGTTTTGTCGGGGAAATTAAGAACGACGCATTTAATTGGTCGTGGAATATCATAAAGATATAAATGCAGGTTATGCACGTATGAAACTATTGCGATTATGAATCAAGATAGAAATACTTTTGCTAATAGTAAGCCTAAGGTAAGGTTCTGACCAGATTGATAAAAGAGAATACGACTATTGTTATGTATGTTGCACGAGATATGATGACCCCAAACTAGTGTAAGACCATTAGTAAATAATGGGCAGTAAGAACACCTTGAGGAAAGGTGGTAGCATCGGGTTACTACTTGACGAGATCAAGGAAAACCTCCCCCCCCACTAAATTGTGATTGACAGGAAGTCTTAGCCAAGAGGCAAGCAAAGGAATCAAATCTAAGTTTAGTGACCAAGTTTGGTTGCAACAGAGAAAGGGAAACAAGAACCATATGTGAGATTAAGGATACCCGAATATTTCACAGGAATGAGAAAGGCTTCCAGTTATTGGAAGATAAGTTGACTCGACTACAGTTCTAACTCCTCCTGAAAGACTAGAGGGTTAGGTTATTATGATAGCACGTCGAGTGTTGGGCTAGGTTGTGTGCTGACGCAACCCGATAAGGATAGAGCCTATGTGTTCCCGGTAGTTAGGGAAGCAGGAAATGAAATTACGCCACTTCCGATTTAGAGCCGGCGGAAGTTAAATCATGCCTTGAAGATTCGGGGGCATGACGTATATTTAGACTTCATGTGGATATTGGTGCAGACCACAAAAGCCTCCGGTATATCTGCAGACTGAGGCAGTAGAATTTGCGACAGCGACTTGATACTATGGTTAATAGTATCTTGGAAGTGTTATACTAAAAAGAGTCATTTGTTTTAAAGAGTAGAAGTATGTAGTACTTGGGTTAAATTCCCGGATCTTTATAAAAGACATGTTAGTGCCTTAAGTAAACTAAAATGAGAGTGTATGTGAACAAGAATAATAAGAAGTTAGGGGATTCTTAACTTGCTTATATATTGTGTGATAAGCCGGTAGTGCTTATGTTATGTATGATAGCCGGTTTTGTGCTAGTGGTATATTATTCATTTCGGGGTCATTCCCCGGGTTTGTGGCATTTGCATATTCCGTGGATTTGCTACACACGATGCGAGGAATACCTCATGCGAGTCCGCAAGGGCTTATGCGGGTGAAATAGTCCCATGCGGGCGGATACGACTATCGCGAGAATACCTCATGCGAGTCCGTAAGGGCTTATGCGGGTGAAATAGTCCCATGCGAGGAATACCTCATGCGGGTCCACGCGACCTATGCGGGTGAAATAGTCCCAGGTGTAGGATTGCTTAATGATACTACTATTTACTCTCATTGTTAGTAAGGCACTGTGTACTGTTAATTGAGTTATCATACCTGTCTCCAGTTTTATTTTAGACTTATGATTTCATTACGCATTTCGCCACATATTTGGTACATGTTGTATCGACTCCTTCGGGCCGCGTTCACGCCGCAGTAGTACAGTTCTTCGATCCTCGCTCTTAGGATCATTGTTCAGCTGTTGAGAAGCTCATTTATTCCGGAGGCTTATCCCTGGTATTGTCGGTTGTTGTACATTCAGGGGTATGGCGGGGCCCTGTCCCGCCAGAGTTGTTATTCTTAGAGGTCTGTAGTCACATTGTGGATTGGGTTGTAAAGAAAAAAAAATGTACTGTTCTATTACGTATATTTTACGGAAGGTGGCCTTATCGGCTAGCCTGTGGTTATTTTTATGTTTAAGCATTTTATCTGTTGTGTATGTTCCGCTGCTATTCTCGTGTATCACAGAAAGCGGTGCCTGTGTAGGCACCGCCGCGCCCGGGGTCGGGTCGTGACACAATCAATGGCCAAGATCAAAGCAAGTGTAAGGTGTAGATTGGGGACATGTGTGTGTGGATTCTACCAACCATATGTCCACCACAACTTTGAGACATGTGGCTAGCCACATGTCTCCCTAAAAAACGTCGCACATGTTAAATGGACACCTAATTCGGCCCTAGGGCCACATGGGGGGTGTCATGTGTCGCACTCCTATTCATCCAAAATATTTCATCTCCCGAAAATATCCAAATATCCAAAATCTCGAAAACAAAGTGGGCCCCACAAAATCGTAAATTTTTCTCCGTGGGCCCCACGTGACCAAATCCGGAAATAAAATTTCATAATTCTCTAATATTCCAAAAAGTCCGAATACTAAATCTGGGAATCCAATTCTCATTAACGAACCTTTTTTCTTCACAAAATCCGGAAACTTTTCCGTCGAAAAATCACATCTTTCTTCCTTTCCAATTTTAATGTCGTATTCTCGTACGTACGTCCTCATATACATACTCTGGAACTACGGGGTGTAACATTCTCTTTCTTCCAAACTTATTTAGTACACGTACAAAATTTCAAATATTGTTTCTGTTCTCCAATACTTGGAGTTACTATCCCAACTTGGCCATTATGCCACTGGCATTTCCGTTAAGGCCCTTCTCGGCCCTCACGACCTGATTCCGGTGGAACGCGTCCACGAATTCGTACAACGATTAACTCGACTTGGGCCTTGCATCCTCGGGACCCTATCACATAGCGGGACCATATCCAATTGACATCACCCCATTCCATACTACCGGTTGACCCGAAATGAGTCCATAACCCGACCCATCGTCACACTTAACTTCTCATTCTTAGTCTGAAATAAATTTCTCTTATCTCAAGGTACTTCTCACCCTATCCTCCCATTCACTAAAGGCTCGTCACATAGGCCGAAGTATCGCTACGGTACATCCTTCCCTATCGGTCTTTACACTGTTCCGAGGTAATTACAACGTGTGAACCCTACACAACTATAGTCTCAGTTCACTTTATCATTCTTGTCAACATTCTTCACTTTTCACTTTACTAATTAAAGTATCTCTACTTCTGGGGGTGCTATAAATTACAACTACTAGCAATAAGGGAAAACATATACGCTAGGGCAAAATTTGAATCTATCAATGCACGTATGATTCAAAAGAATCGAAATATACCTGTAACCCCAAGAGATGTTGCCTCTTGATCCTGCCCAGTAGCCACGTCATCCATGCGGTTCGAAGGACCACCAGAACTATAAACTTGTCACGACCCGACCCCGGGCCGCGACTGGTGCCCTACCTGGGCACCCTGCTAATCATACAACATAATAAACTGTGGAAGATAAATAACACCCTTTTTTTTTAAACCAAGGCCGAGCCGATAAGGCTGCCATAACATAAAAATTACCCAAAAGGGTCTACACTGTTTAACAATGTAAAAACAACTCTAGCCAGTCCAGCCCACAGATGAATACAGACCTCAGAGATTTGAACAAATACTATGACGGGACAAGGCCCCGCCGTACCCCTGAATATACATAGCCATGACAACTCCGGAACATTGGAGCCATCTCAAAATGTTGAACCAGGATCCTAAGCTCGCGGATCCACAACGGTGTACCAAAATGTGCGGACATGAACGCGGCGGGCCGATAACAAAATTTAATATGGAACAGAAAATAAGGTACAAGAAATGATCATAATCAGCACAAAAGAATGCGGGCAAGTATAAAAAGGGTACATACCAGATCCTACCTGTCACGACCCGTTCCCGGGCCCGCGACTGGTGCCATACCCCGGGCACCCAAGTGATACAACATCAGAGAAAATTAGCGAAAATAAAATCAAAGACATGAAACAATAAAGAGTAAGAACAGTCTAACCGAGAAGATGTCGTCTTTCGGCATGCATATATAAACAAAAACTTGAACAGTTACATCCATTACAAACCCTGCCCACAACAGTACTACAGACCTCTAAGAATTTTAAAACAACTGTGACGGGACAGGGCCCCGCCATACCCCTGAATGTACAAGTACCTACAATCTCAGGGAATAATACCAAAAGATAAGCCTCCGGAGAAACAGAGCTTCCCAAAACGCTGAACTGTGATCCTTTGAGCGAGGATCAACGGCGATGTACCTCTACTGCGGCGTGAGCGGCCCGGAAGGTCGATAACAGTACCAAGTATGGCGAAAATCAGTAATTAAAATCACAATAGTCTATATAAAATAGGAGGCATATATGATAACCAATTTATGATATACAATATGTAAGCAGTCATGTCAAGTTAGGGACTCACGCCCTCAAGTCATCACTTAAATATAACCATGGGTCTCATGCCCACAATATCAATCATGCCCGTGAAATTCCTTCCTCACTGCCGGCAGTTCATGATATAAAACACCAAGGAAATACACATGAACACCAGGTCCCACCTGTGTCATAATAAAACCGTACGGGGTAAGTACGAAGGCATAGCCGACTACTAGAACCCACCGTACCAATAATGCTATGAAACTGTATCACGAGGTCTTTCTATACCGCCCAATGATCGAAGCTGAGCCATTCGCCCGCAGTATCATTGTGCGCGTCTAATCCTGGAATTCCGCGATTCGCATAGGCCACATAGGCGCGTAGGTATTTCTCGCATCGCGAGCGGCTAACCCTCGGCATCACGGATTCCCGCGATCCGCATGGCTACATGGACCGTATGAGGTATTCTCGCACCACATTCACGGAACTCCGCGACTCGCGATAGGTCCTATGGACCCGCATGAGGTATTCCTCGCATCGGGGGGCAGCTTAACCCCCGACATCATAACAAGTCACGGGGGGTGAGTGATATAATACTAACACAACGACTTATCGTTAAACAACATAAGCACAACAAGAATAACCTCCTTACACAAACATCACAAGATAATACTAACACAACGGCTTATCGTTAAACAACATAAGCACAACAAGAATAACCTCCTTACACAAACATCACAAGATAATATTAACACACTTAGCATCATAACATGTTTATTTATCAAACCAACTTACCACACCTTCAGAAATCATTACAAGGCTTTTATAAACAAATAAGTAAATCGTCCCTTTTAACTTTCTTAAGTCGTTATACCTAACTTCTCATAAAGCTAGTATAACACTTAAGTTTTATTTAAAAACAAAGTATTACTTTTCTTCCAAAAAGGATTCATAACTCTTTTTGAAATATTCAAGATTCTTATTAATTAAAACTCAAGTCAAAAGACATCAAAGTGAAACCAAATTTAGTTAACACACGTACGTCTACCGTACTATATATAGTTCACAAATATCATGCTCAAGAGGATAGGAAGAATCACATACCTCCTCGGCTAAATCCACTTGCCAAGTCAGATATGTCGCGCGCAGAGTGTCAACCTATAATAGTCAAAACACGCCTATCAACTTCTAGTTTTTCGTGGGATTCTTCTAAGTAAGACCTCTCTTAGTCTACGAAAAATTGGGCAGCACTTCCCCCGTTTCTACTCAATTCTCCACTTTTTTCAAGGCCCGATAATAGTAACCAACATGCCATAAATAAGGCGCAATAATTCCGAAATTAAAGAAGGGGATAACTCGTCCAAACGGAACGCGATTAACAATCTCTCCTTCATAACAACAATAATAAAAGAAGGGGATAACACGCCCAAACGGAACGCGATTAACAATCTCTCCTTCATAACAATAATAGTAAAAGAAGGGGATAACACGCCCAAACGGAGCGCGATTAACAATCTCTCCTTCATAACAACAATAATAAAAGAAGGGGATAACATGCCCAAACGGAACGCGATTAACAATCTCTCCTTCATAACAACAATGTAAATACGGTCCAATGTAAATACAGTCCAAAGTAAATACGGTCGAAAGTAGACACGGTCCAAAGTAGATATGGTCCTTAAGTTGGGGTCCTTGGCCAACTTTTATAATTTTACTTATCCAATTACTTCATTAGTCCTTCAACTTATATTCCAATCTTTATATAAGTTATAGTTCCTTTGTTGTTAACTTCTTAGTAAGTAATGGATACATTTTTACCATTTTAATGGCTAATATGCCAATTCTCCTTTTAACATCTTAACATGATCCAAATCTTTCCTTATATCTCATACTTCATAATATACTTCCAATATATGTATAATATCCAATATACATAATAATCAACTTCACAAAGAGGTTAAGGTTCATTACCTCAATAATAGCCCAAAAAATATCCAAGAACTTAAAGTCGTTCCAAAGCAAGTCTTAGTTCCAAATATTTGAGTTTTAGCTCCAAATCTTTGTGTTCCAAACCACCACAAGTCACCCTTATAGGTTCCTAACCAACTTCTATTCAAGAATTAACTCCAAAAAGTGAAGAACACTTAGGCTTCAAAACTGCCCACTCTCGGCTTTTGTGAGGTTTTTGAGGCTAGGGGTGTTAAATCTTGTCTAAATCTTGGTTAATAATCTTCCTAACCCATTAAGGAAGAACACTTATAAGTTTAAGAATTTTTGGACAACATTTGGTTAGGGGATGGAGCAATTGACGAGAGCAAAATAAGAAGGAGGGAGAGGGAAATGTTTTCAAGTCTTGAAATATACTAAGTGTGGAAGATTTTCATCAACTAAAGGGGTTTATATAGTACAACCAAGGGTAAGGATTGAAACATGTGTATGGTAGAGATTGTTTGTGTAGGTTCCTTTCTACACTTGTTCTACAAAAGCCATGCAAGACTTTGACCATTTGACTTGCCCACTAATTGCCCCAAAACCGTGTACCACCATGCAGATGCCATGCAAGACTTTTGGCCACTTGTCTTGCCCACTAACTTGGAAAAAATTGTCCAACATGGCTCTTGGGGTGACACATGTCGCCCTCCTATTGGTCCAAAATATTTTATCTCTCGGAAAAATTCCATAATCGTAAAAATATTGAAAACGTAAAATTTCCTTCACAAGGTTCGGAATAATTTTCCGTCGGAAAACAATTCTTTCATTCCTACCCTAATTAGGGTTTATACATACGAACGTACGTCCTTACATACATACTCCGGAACTACGGGGTATAACATTTTTCCCCCCTTAGAAACATTCGTCCCGAATGTTCCTTCTAAGTCTCTAAACATACCTGTGCCGGTATAGTCTTCCCTACTATACTTACGAAACCAATTATGCCACTCATGGCCATAATACAACGTACGCGCAAAAACTCACATCCGAGCCAACGAAGAATCATCTCAAAAGCGTATAACAATACTATTAGCTCCACCCATGGTCCAAAGGATACTTTCTTCACATCTTTACTTTATAAAACGGACACTTCCATCTTCTTCACACATCTTCGCCTCTTTTCTTACTCGTTGTATCCTCCTCGTATACTCGAACTCTTTCTACTATACGTATCACATTTCTGTCATTGCTTCAGTTTTTTTTTTTTTTTTTTTTTTTTTTTTAAATCTCGGGGTTACTATCTTCAACTTGGTTGTCATTAACTGGGAACACTCTGGATGGATCTCCGATACTCTTCCGAATCATAGCAACATGAAAGACCGGACGTACTGCCTCCTAAGTCGGACGACAGTGCTAACTTATAGGCAACCTGGCCTATTCTACAAATGATCTGAAAAGGCCCAGTACGCCAGGCTAAGTTTCCCGCTTTCCAAATCTCGTCACACCGCCAGGGTGGTACCTTGAGAGACCAGTCGACTGAACTCAGTGTTGATGCGATTATCCATGAGACTTACGGTGACTCACGGTGCTAATAACCTCTTCTGGATAAGTTTCGCCTTATCCACATTCTGCTGAATCAAGTATGGACCAGCTATCTGAACCTTGCCAACATCGAACCAATCGACCGACAACCTATACTTCCGCCCATATAAGGCTTCATAAGGCGCCATCCGAACACTGAAATGGTAGCTATTATAATACAGACCTCTAAGATTTAAACAAATACTATGACGGGACAAGGCCCCGCCGTACTCCTGAATATACATAGCCATGACAACTCCGGAACATTGGAGCCATCTCAAAATGCTGAACCAGGATCCTAAGCTCGCGGATCCACAACGGTGTACCTAAACGTGCGGACATGACGCGGCCCGAAGAAGTAAGTACAACAGTACGAATATGGAGCGGAAAATAAGGTGCGATAAGCAGATCATAAGCGTACAAAAGAATGGCGGGCAAGTATAAAAAGTACATGCAGATCCTACATCGCGACCCGTTCCGGGCGATGGTGCCTTACCCCGGGCACCCAAGTGATACAACATCAGAGAAAATAGCGGAAATAAAATCAAAGACATGAAACAATAAAGAGTAAGAAACGATCTAGCAGAAGATGTCGCCTTTCGGCGTGCATATATAAACAAAAACTTGAGCAGTTACATCCTTTACAAACCACACTTGCAGCGATTACTCTGGACCTCTAAGAATTTTAAAACAAGCTGTGTGGGACGGGGCCTCGCCATACCCACAGATGTACAAGTACCTACAATCTCGTGGAATCATACCAAAAGATAAGCCTCGGAGAAAGCAGAGCTTTCCAAAAGCGAACTGTGATCCTTTGAGCGAGATCAACGATGTACCTCTACTGCGGCATGAACGCGGCCCGAAGGAGGTCGAGTCTGTAGTGCAGTATGTGAATCGAAAATCGTAATTAAAATCACAATAGTCTATATAAAATAGGAGGCATATATGATAACCAATTTACGATATACAATATGTAAGCAGTCATGTCAAGTCAGGGACTCACGTCCTCAAGTCATCACTCAAATATAACCATGGGTCTCATGCCCACAATATCAATCATGCCCGTGAAATTCCTTCCTCACTGCCGGCAGTTCATGATATAAAACACCAAGGAAATACACATGAACACCAGGTCCCACCTGTGTCATAATAAAACCGTACGGGGTAAGTACGAAGGCATAGTCGACTACTAGAACCCATCGTACCAACAATGCTATAAAACTGTATCACGAGGTCTTTTATACCGCCTGATGATCGGCCGCCATTCGCCCGCGATATCATTGTGCGCGTCTAATCTGGAACTCCGCGATTCGCGCATAGGCCACATAGGCCGCGTGAGGTATTCCTCGCATCGCGAGCGGCTAACCCTCGGCGACATCACGGATTCCCGCAATCCGCGTAGCGCGTGGGACGCGTGAGGTATTCCTCGCACCACATTCACGGAACTCCGGCGACTCGCATAGGTCTATGGACCCGCATGAGGTATTCCTCACATCGGGGGGCAGCTTAACCCCCGGCATCATAACAAGTCAGGGGGGGTGAGTGATATAATACTAACACAACGACTTATCGTTAAACAACATAAGCACAACAAGAATAACCTCCTTACACAAACATCACAAGATAATACTAACACAACGGCTTATCGTTAAACAACATAAGCACAACAAGAATAACCTCCTTACACAAACATCACAAGATAATATTAACACACTTAGCATCATAACATGTTTATTTATCAAACCAACTTACCACACCTTCAGAAATCATTACAAGGCTTTTATAAACAAATAAGTAAATCGTCCCTTTTAACTTTCGTAAGTCGTTATACCTAACTTCTCATAAAGCTAGTATAACACTTAAGTTTTATTTAAAAACCAAGTATTACTTTTCTTCCAAAAAGGATTCATAACTCTTTTTGAAATATTCAAGATTCTTATTAATTAAAACTCAAGTCAAAAGACATCAAAGTGAAACCAAATTTAGTTAACACACGTACGTCTACCGTACTATATATAGTTCACAAATATCATGCTCAAGAGGATAGGAAGAATCACATACCTCCTCGGCTAAATCCACTTGCCAAGTCGGATATGTCTCAAGGCAGTGTCAACCTATAATAGTCAAAACACGCCTATCAACTTCTAGTTTTTCGTGGGATTCTTCTAAGTAAGACTTCTCTTAGTCTACGAAAAATTGGGCAGCACTTCCCCCGTTTCTACTCAATTCTCCACCTTTTTCAAGGCCCGATAATAGTAACCAACATGCCATAAATAAGGCGCAATAATTCCGAAATTAAAGAAGGGGATAACACGTCCAAACAGAACGCGATTAACAATCTCTCCTTCATAACAACAATAATAAAAGAAGGGGATAACACGCCCAAACGGAACGCGATTAACAATCTCTCCTTCATAACAATAATAGTAAAAGAAGGGGATAACACGCCCAAACGGAACGCGATTAACAATCTCTCATTCATAACAACAATAATAAAAGAAGGGGATAATACGCCCAAACGGAACGCGATTAACAATCTATCCTTCATAACAACAATGTAAATACGGTCCAAAGTAAATACTGTCCAAAGTAAATACGGTCCAAAGTAGATACGGTCCAAAGTAGATATGGTCCTTAAGTTGGGGTCCTTGGCCAACTTTTATAATTTTACTTATCAAATTACTTCATTAGTCCTTCAACTTATATTCCAATCTTTATATAAGTTATAGTTCCTTTGTTGTTAACTTCTTAGTAAGTAATGGATACATTTTTACCATTTTAATGGCTAATATGTCAATTCTCCTTTTAACATCTTAACATGATCCAAATCTTTCCTTATATCTCATACTTCATAATATACTTCCAATATATGTATAATATCCAATATACATAATAATCAACTTCACAAAGAGGTTAAGGTTCATTACCTCAATAATAGCCCAAAAAATATCCAAGAACTTAAAGTCGTTCCAAAGCAAGTCTTAGCTCCAAATCTTTGAGTTTTAGCTCCAAATCTTTGTGTTCCAAACCACCACAAGTCACCCTTAGAAGTTCCTAACCAACTTCTATTCAATAATTAACTCCAAAAAGTGAAGAACACTTAGGCTTCAAAACTGCCCACTCTCGGCTTTTGTGAGGTTTTTGAGGCTAGGGGTGTGAAATCTTGTCTAACTCTTGGTTAATAATCTTCCTAACCCATTAAGGAAGAACACTTATAAGTTAAAGAATTTTTGGACAACAATTGGTTAGGGGAGGGAGCAATTGACGAGAGCAAAATAAGAAGGAGGGAGAGGGAAATGTTTTCAAGTCTTGAAATATACTAAGTGTGGAAGATTTTCATCAACTAAAGGGGTTTATATAGTACAACCAAGGGTTAGGATTGAAACATGTGTATGGTAGAGATTGTTTGTGTAGGTTCCTTTCTACACTTGTTCTACAAAAGCCATGCAAGACTTTGACCATTTGACTTGCCCACTAATTGCCCCAAAACCGTGTACCACCATGAAAATGCCATGCAAGACTTTTGGCCACTTGTCTTGCCCACTAAGTTGGAAAAAATCATCCAACATGGCTCTTGGGGTGACACATGTCGCCCTCCTATTGGTCCAAAATATTTTATCTCTCGGAAAAATTCCATAATCGTAAAAATATTGAAAACGTAAAATTTCCTTCACAAGGTTCAGAATAATTTTCCGTCGGAAAACAATTCTTTCATTCCTACCCTAATTAGGTTTATACATACGAACGTACGTCCTTACATACATACTCCGGAACTACGGGGTATAACACTACCGTGTCATTACCATCTCGTTAACTTAATCGTACCTTATTATCTTTTCCCATTTTTTTCAATAATGTTATAGTCACTTTCTTACGTACATACTTAGGAACAATCGTCAAGTTCATTACCATATAACTTACTTATCTTTCATAACATAATCCGGCCCTTTATGGAGGGACGCATATACTGCCCGACCCAATCTGGGGCGCGATCAAGTCACACAGATATCAAAGCGTGCCCGTGGAATTCCTTCCTCACTGCCGGCAGTCTATGACATAAATCATACTCATGTGACGCGCCCGTGGCATCCTACCTCACTGTCGGCGTACACATATACAATACATATATATATACCTCCTGCCCGTGGAATCCTCCATCACTGCCGGCAGCCGTAGGTGTAATATATAACCAGATGACACGCCTGTGGCATCTACCTCATGTCGTCTGCGTATACAATACATAGATATATATATATATATATATATATAACGACGCGTGCCCCGGAATCCTCATCGTATAAGCATGGCCATAACGTGCCCTCGGCATCCCTCATCGTAGGTGCAGGTCTTCATGTGGAGCTAGCCCATGGAATAAGAATATAACATGCCCCCGGAATCCCTCATCGTGGGTACATGTATTCACGGGGAGCTAGCCCATGGAGTAATAGTCGTACATAGCATGGTCGCATGCCCCGGAATCCCTCATCGTATAAGCATGGCCATGGGTAATAAAACAAATCAGGAATCTAACGCCTCACGGTCACATGCCGGAATCCCATCGTATATCGTGTCGAGGATCAATTGTAATGGAAGCATACCCGTGGAATCTCACATCACTGTCGGTACGTCCAAGTAAACTTACAACAAGACAGCCGGCCCTCCAACTGAGAGTCACGACAACGTAAACTTATAATACTTTCACTCAAAGCTATCACAAGCAAACATAGGCAAGTTCATTAAACCTTTAGACTTCCATTTTTATAAACTCATGGCACTTTCGTTTCACACATAAAAATCCGGGAATTTAACCCAAAGTACTACGCACCTCTACTCCTTTAAAATGACTCTTTTTCAAATAAAACTTCCAAGATACTAATAACCGTAGTATCAAGTCATATATACTTTTCAAGACAAGTCACAATACCTTTTAGAAATACAATTATAGGCTTCTAAATCACGTGACTTCTTTCTTTAAAACCTTAAGCAATTGGTACCTTTAAAACAATTTGCCCTTCTTTATTTCAAGTCATTTCTTTGCTTACATTACTGAAGAAAACCATTCTTTTAATCTTCCATAAAGTTGTTATAACCAACTTCCCATAAAGCCGTTATAACTCTTTATGTCTTAGACAATTTCATTCCTTTTATAACCAAAAGACCTATACTTTCAAATCGAATTACATAGCTTTCAAAATACTTCAAGTCTCTTAACTTTTAAGAAAACCAGTTTCTTAACTTTAGAATGGCAAGAAATCAATACTTTCCAAATCAAGTATTCTATGCTTTTAAATCAATTCATTTCTTCCTTTAAGAATCAAGTCCCATAACTTGAAAAATAAAGTCTCTTAACCTTTTAAGAATTTGAGGTTCATAGTCTTAAAACCTCATACGTAAATTCTTATAAATTAAGTAACATATACATTGGTGCGTTGTGAATAAGTTATACTTATTTATAACGATCTTAATCAAGTAGCCATGATCTAGAAAATGTAATACAATTTTGTCTTATCTTAGCTTCTATGCAGATGGAGAATTCTACTTGTTTTAACTTAATTGATTGTCATTACATTTTCCTTTATTAACGCTGCAGTGGCTTGTTCGATACTTATTCTCATTTGTGCCGAAACTTAGCCATGTCAACTTGGCTCCAAAATACCTCCTAACGACTCTTACCAACATCCCCCATAAGACTTGGTAAGAACTTAGGATAACTTAGACATAACCTTTACAAAGAGTAAATCACAAACATACCTCTTAACTTCTAAGTGTAGAAGGAACATGAAATAATACCACATGTATATTCCATACCTAGAATCATGTCAAAAGAAGGAAGAGGTTCACATACCTCGCGACGATTATCGACAAATAACAAAATTCTCCAAAGTACTTCAACCTTGATAGCTATTCCATCCTTCAAGTAGAACACGCTATACTTAGTACTTCCACCTATAATGGCCATAATACGTCCATTAACCTCTAGCTTCAAACGCAGAATATTCTAAGTAAAAAGTCACTAAATTCTACAGAAAATCGGACAGCACTTCCTTTGTTTCTACATACTTTTCCACCTTTTTCAAGGCCGAATTCAATAACTAAACACGCTACATTTAAGGCCCAACAAATCAGCTAACCAAAGGGGATTACACGCCTTAACAGGACATGTAAAATTCCGCCCCACAAATTAATACTGTTACACCCCGTAACTCCAGGTCATGTTTAAGAAAATGTACGTAAGGAACTCAAGACTTGAAATTGGTACGAAAGGAAGAATTGTTTTTCCGACGGAAAATCTTCCGAACGTCGGAAAGGAAAAATGTTCGTTGAGGAGAATTTGGATTCTCAAAAAGCATTATTTGAAGAGTATGGAACTTATTATCATTATGGAAATTTATTTTTACGGATTTGGTCATGTGGGGCCTACCCGAGGAATTTTACGTTTTGTGGGGCCCACGAGGGTTACAGAATTTTATGGACGAATGGGAGGGAGACACGTGGCACCCCCCCACATGGCTTGGTCGAAATTGATGCAAGGGCAAAAGGGTCATTTGACCATTGTAAAGATGAGAAAGTCTTGCTAAGCTTGAGCTTGACATTGTTGACTAAGTCAAGAGCCACTTGGCTTGATCCCTTTCATCCAAACTTACCATGTGTTGTAATCTAGACCCTCCAATGTGTTATATATCATCCTAAGTAGCAAGACTTAGCTCACAACACTTAGAAAAATTTGAGACCTTGTACTTGTGCTTGAATGTGCTCTCGGGTTTAGCACCTTATCCACACAAATATTTTGTAATTTTTGTCCATTAGCCACAAGACTTTAACCCAAGGTCCCTAAGGGTATTGTAAGGATATCTCAATAGAAAGATTTCGGAAAAACGGTGTTTTCACGTTAGTCGCAAGGCGAAAACCTAAGGCATTTTCATAGGTTTTGATTGGAAATGGAAGAGAAGTTGGTTGTGAGCTTCTAAAGGCTTCATATAGCGGATTGGAGCATAAAGGAAATGAGCTAAGAATTGCTAGGAGCGACTTTGAATCTTGGAAATTTTAAGGGCTTGTAAAGGTATAATTCTTGTCGTTTTAGTAATTGAGATTACTTATTGTTGTAGCTATGGGTATTAGCAAGCATGATGTTTATATTATGAAGTTGATAAGTTTTAGGGATATTGGAACCCTAATCCGAAAAACTAGCATGTTTAGCCCTTGAGATTTCAATTCTATTGGATTATTAGTTTAAGTCGTCACATGTTATATAAGGAAGGAATTATAGTTGTTGAAGTTGTTTATGACTATATAACATGTTAGACCTAAGAATTTGGATTAAAAGAATTGGAAAAGACTTTGAGTTGTTGTTTATGTTAGTCGAGAATGGCTTTAATTATGGAACTAGTTTCGTATTAATTTGTGGGGCAGAATTTTACACGTCCTGTTAAGGCGTGTAATCCCCTTTGGTTAGCTGAATTGTTGGGCCTTAAATGTGGCATGTTTGGTTATTGTATTCGGCCTTGAAAAAGGTGGCAAAGTATGTAGAAACAAAGGAAGTGCTGCCCGATTTTTCGTAGAATTTAGTGACTTTGCACTTAGAATATTCTACGTTCGAAGCTAGAGGTTAATGGACGTATTATGGCCATTTTAGGTTGAAGTACTAAGTATAGCAGATTCTACTTGAAGGATGGAATAGCTATCAAGGTTGAAGTACTTCGGAGCATTTTGCTAATTGTCGATAATCGTCGCGAGGTATGTGAACCTCTTCCTTCTTTTGACATGATTCTATGTATGGAATATACATGTGGTATTATTTCATGATTCCTTCTACTCTTAGAAGTTAAGAGGTATGTATGTTGATTTACTCTACGTAAGGGTTATGTCTAAGTTATCCTAAGTTCTTACCAAGTCTTATGGGGGATATTGGTAAGAATCGTTAGGAGGTATTTTGGGGACAAGTTGACTTGGCTAAGTTACGGCACAAATGAGAATAAGTATCGAACAAGCCACTACAGCGTTAGTAAAGGAAATTTTAATGACAATCAATTATGTTAAAATGAGTAGAATTCTCCATCTGCATAGAAACTAAGATAAGACAAAATTGTATTACATTTTCTAGATCATGGCTACTTGAATAAGATCGTTATAAATAAGTATAACTTATTCACAACGCACCAATGTATATGTTACTTAACTTATAAGAATTTACGTATGAAGTTTTAAGACTATGGATCTCAAATTCTTAAAAGTTAAGAGACTTTATTTTTCAAGTTATGGGACTTGATTCTTAAAGGAAGAAATGAATTGATTTACAAGTATAGAATACTTGATTTGGAAAGACTTGATTTCTAAAGTTAAGAAACTTGTTTTCTTAAAAGTTAAGAGACTTGAAGTATTTTGAAAGCTATGTGATTTGATTTGAAAGTATAAGTCTCTTGGTTATAAAAGGAATGAATTTGTCTAAGACATAAAGAGTTATAACGACTTTATGGGAAGTTGGTTATAACAACTTTATGGAAGATTAAAAGAATGGTTTTCTTCAATAATGTAAGCAAAGAAATGACTTGAAATAAAGAAGGGCAAATTGTTTTAAAGGTTTTAAAGAAAGAAGTCACGTGATTTAGAAGCCTATAATTGTATTTCTAAAAAGGTATTGTGACTTGTCTTGAAAAGTAAGTATGACTTGATACTACGGTTATTAGTATCTTGGAAGTTTTATTTGAAAAGAGTCATTTTAAAGGAGTAGAGGTGCGTAGTACTTTGGGTTAAATTCCCGGATTTCTATGTGTGAAACGAAAGTGCCATGAGTTTATAAAAATGGAAGTCTAAAGGTTTAATGAACTTGCATATGTTTGCTTGTGATAGCTTTGAGTGCAAGTATTATATGTTTACGTTGTCGTGACTCTCAGTTGGAGGGTCGGCTGTCTTGTTGTAAGTTTGCTTGGACGTACCGACAGAGATGTGGGATTCCACGGGTAGGCTTCCATTATGATTGATCCTTGGACATGCTTATACGATGTGGGATGCCGGGGCATGTGACCAGGAGGCGGGTTAGATTCCCGGATTTGTTTTATTACCCATGGCCATGCTTGCTCGATGAGGATTAGGGGCATGCGACCATGCTATGTCGACTATTACTCCACGGGCTAGCTCCCATGAAGACATGTACCCACGATGAGGATTACGGGGCATGTTATATTATTACTCCATGGGCTAGCTCCCCATGAAGACCTGCACCTACGATGAGGGATGCCGAGGGCACGTTATGGCCATGCTTATACGATGAGGGATTCCGGGGCATGCGGCCACGTTATATATATATATATATGTGTTGTATATGTTACACCTACGGCTGTCGGCAGTGATATGGGATTCCACGGGCAGGAGATATATATTATTGTGTATGTGTACGCCGGCAGTGAGGTAGGATGCCACGGGAACGTCACATGGTTATATGTTACACTTATGACTGTCGACAGTGATGGGGGATTCCATGGGCACGCTTTGATATTTGTGTGATTTGATCGCGTCCCAGATTGGGCCGGGTAGCATATGCGTCCCTCCATAAAGGGTCGGATTATGTTATGAAAGATAAGTAAGTTATATGTTAATGAACTTAATGATTTTTCCTAAGTATGTACGTAAGAAAGTGACTATAACTTTTATTGAAAAATGGGAAAAGATAATAAGGTACGATTAAGTTCACGAGATGGTAATGACACGGTAGGATCTGGTATGTACCCTTTTTATACTTGCCCCTGTCATTCTTTTGTACAGTTATGATTTGTTTACTGTACCTTATTTTTCCATTCCATATTCGGTACCTATTATGCGGCCCGCCCGGTGAAATTTGCGTTCATGTCCGCGAGTTTAGGTACGATTGTGGATCCGCATGAGCTTAGGATCTGGTTCAAGATTTTGAGATGGCTCAATGTTAGGAGTTGTCATGGCTATGTATATTCAGAAGTGCAGCGGGGCCTTGTCCGTCATAGTATTTGTTCCAATCTTAGAGTGCATGTATTCATCGTAATTTGGGTGGCTAGAGTTGTTTTTACATTGTTAAGCGGTGTAGACCACTTTGGGTAATTTTTATGTTCTGGCGACCTTATCGGCAGCCTTGGTTTAAAAAAAAGTGTTATTTATCTTCCGCAGTTTATTATGTTATATGATTAGAAGGGTGCCCAGGTAGGGCACCAGTCGCGGCCCGGGGTCGGGTCGTGACAAAAGTGGTATCAGAGCAGTTAATCCTCGGAAAGTGTCTACAGACCGTGTCTAGTAGAGTCTTGATTATCGGTGTGTTGTGCACCACATCTATAATCAGGAGGCTGCAGGACATTTAGGATTTGGTTCCCATTCTTCTCACTCTGAGATCGTGCGATAGAGCTGTGTTGTTAGGGTCGTCTCTCCCTAACGAGTTATGTTGATTGCAGCTACGAGAAAGCAGTGATGACCGGGAAGGACTATGTGGATTGCGTAGCCATGTTGGTAATGATTATAGTATAGTTGGTATTGTGACATACATCTATACGGAGTTATGTATGAGGGTCAGACGCGTGTTGCCTAGAATTATTTTAGATTACCAGGAATTGGTAAAGATTAACTAGATACCGGGGAGGTATGGAACAGTTAATGAATTCTCGCCAAGGTCTTGTGTTTTATTTTGAGATAATTGAGAAAGGATGAGGTATGCGATGAGGCGGTGAACCCTTAAGAAGTCATGTTAAGGAACTTAATGGAATACCATGTTAATATATTAAGCTACGTGGTAGGCTTAAGAGAATTGTACGGATGAGGTCCGTATAGAGTAAGTAATGGTTGTTGTGATCAAGACGACACGATTATGGTATTATGGGAAGTTTTTTTTGTACCCGTTTACTGGGGGACTGGTAAGGTAGGCTTGGAGCATGGAAATTGCGAGCCTAAGAATATTGATGACCGCTGAGACCTTAGATGTACAAGGTCTTCTCGGGTAGAAAGATTTATTATAGACCAAGAATAAGAGTTAAGTGCGACGGCGGGTCGGGGTGAGGACCTGTTACGGGTCGCCCCATAGCCTGGAATAGAGTGGGATCAGTTGGTAGTAGTTCCGCTACGTGATAAAGTCACGAGGGTGCAAGGCCCAAGTCTAGTTAATTGTTTTACGGGTTCGTGGACGCGTTCCACCGGAACCAGGTCGTGAAAGCCGGAAATGGCCTTATATTGTTTTATAGAGTGACTCCAAAGATTTGAGGCCAGAATCGGTATGGAAGTTATGTATGTATGCTAGTATGAGTTGGAAGTACGGAAATAGTACGACCAGTAAGAAAGATAGCAACCAAGTGTAAAGGAGTAGAGCCTTAATCCATAAGGACCTTTCGAGGTAACTACACCCGTGAGTGTTTGGGGTGGTAGCTGAGCGGGTATATGAGAATTGCCCGGTGATTATACAGTCGTCAGACCCTAGTAGACCTTGTAGAGATGATTATGACAGACTTTGAGGTCATTATGAGTATGGAATAGTTGGCTTCGTGAGTTCCAAGGTTGACATCTTAGTATAAGTATTGTTATGTGGCCATGGGTGGCATATGTAGTATGAAGGGTGCAGTAAAAGGAGACTATATCGCTATCTAATTAGATTGGACTCCGAAAGAACATTCGAGGACGAATGTTTCTAAGGGGGGAAGAATGTTACACCCCGTAACTCCAGGTCATGTTTAAGAGAATGTACGTAAGGAACTCAAGACTTGAAATTGGTACGAAAGGAAGAATTGTTTTTCCGACGGAAAATCTTCCGAACGTCGGAAAGGAAAAATGTTCGTTGAGGAGAATTTAGATTCTCAAAATGCATTATTTGAAGAGTATGGAACTTATTATCATTATGAAAATTTATTTTTACAGATTTGGTCATGTGGGGCCCACCCGAGGAATTTTACGTTTTGTGGGGCCCACGAGGGTTACGGAATTTTATGGACGAATGGGAGGGCGACATGTGGCACCCCCCCACATGGCTTGGTCAAAATTGATGCAAGGGCAAAAGGGTCATTTGACCATTGTAAAGATGAGAAAGTCTTGCTAAGCTTGAGCTTGATATTGTTGACTAAGTCAAGAGCCACTTGGCTTGATCCCTTTCATCCAAACTTACCATGTGTTGTAATCTAGACCCTCCAATGTGTTATATATCATCCTAAGTAGCAAGACTTAGCTCACAACACTTAGAAAAATTTGAGACCTTGTTCTTGTGCTTGAATGTGCTCTCGGGTTTAGCACCTTATCCACACAAATATTTTGTAATTTTTGTCCATTAGCCACAAGACTTTAACCCAAGGTCCCTAAGGGTATTGTAAGGATATCTCAATAGAAAGATTTTGGAAAAACGGCGTTTTCACGTTAGTCGCAAGACGAAAACCTAAGGCATTTTCATAGGTTTTGATTGGAAATGGAAGAGAAGTTGGTTGGGAGCTTCTAAAGGCTTCAAATAGCGGATTGGAGCGTAAATGAAAGGAGCTAAGAATTGCTAGGAGCGACTTTGAATCTTGGAAATTTTAAGGGCTTGTAAAGGTATAATTCTTGTCGTTTTAGTAATTGAGATTACTTATTGTTGTAGCTCTGGGTATTAGCAAGCATGATGTTTATATTATGAAGTTGATAAGTTTTAGGGATATTGGAACCCAAATCCGAAAAACTAGCATGTTTAGCCCTTGAGATTTCAATTCTATTGGATTATTAGTTTAAGTCGTCACATGTTATATAAGGAATGAATTATAGTTGTTGAAGTTGTTTATGACTATATAACATGTTAGACCTAAGAATTTGGATTAAAAGAATTGGAAAAGACTTTGAGTTGTTGTTTATGTTAGCCGAGAATGGCTTTAATTATGGAACTAGTTTCGTATTAATTTGTGGGGCAGAATTGTACACGTCCTGTTAAGGCGTGTAATCCCCTTTGGTTAGCTCAATTGTTGGGCCTTAAATGTGTCACGACCCGACCTCGGTCCCGCGACTGGTGCCTTACCCCGGGCACTCTAGTGATACTACATCAGAGAAAATCAGCGGAAATAAAAACTTAAACAGGAAACGAAGATACAACATAAGAAAACAGGCTAACAAAAACGGTCACCTTCATGTATATACATACAACCGAACAGTTACAATCCTTTACAAACCCTGCCCACAACAGTACTACAGACCTCTAAGATTTTTACAACAACTATGACGGGACAGGGCCCCGCCATACCCCTGAATGTACAAAAACTTACAAACTCGGGGAAACATACCAAAAGATAAGCCTCCGGAGAAACGGAGCTTCCCAATCTGTTGAATGTGATCCTAGAGCGAGGATCAACAACCGATGTACCTCTACTGCGGCATGACGCAGCCCCGAAGGAGTCGGTATAACGGTACAGTATGTGAACGAAAATATCAGCGAAATCATAACGTCTAAATAAAGCGAGACATGTATGATAACCAAACTACGATTCCAACATAAAAGCGATCATGTCAAGCGAGGACTCACGCCTCAAAGTCATCACTCAAATATAACCAAGGGTCTCACGCCCACAATATCAATCATGCGCATCGGCCACATGCCGGAATGCTCCATCGGTATAGACATGTCCGAGGATGCAATAACGATATCTGGGTAATCAACCTGCCGCGTAGCGCATGCCGGAATTATTCATCGGTGCGAGCATGTCCATGTAACAACAATAACAATATATCGTAATCAACCTGCCGCGTGGCCGTACCGGAATTCTTCATCGGTGCAGACATGTCCATGTAACAACAATAACAATATACCGGGTGATTAACCCGCCGCATGGCCGCATGCCCCCGGAATTCTTCATAGGTGCAAACATGTCCATGTAACAACGATAACAATATACCGGGTGATTAACCCGCCGCATGGCCGCATGCCCCCGGAATTCTTCATCGGTGCAGACATGTGCATGTAACAACAATAACAATATACCGGCCCTCCATCGAGAGACGCGGTAGCATAAGAATACAACTTTTACACAACAAGGCTATCACAAGCATGCACAAGCAAATTACCATACTTCAATTCTCTTACAAATATCCATTCTTTCACAAGAAGTCACCTGATACCAACACTCGTAGTATCCAAAACAGAGTAACTATTATTTTAAGTAAACCAAAATAATTTCCCATTTTAAAGACAAGTAACAACCTTCTTTTCCAAAAGTTCAAGTTTGCCTAATTTCAAATACTCAAGTCTCTTATTTTCGAAAGGTTTCGTAGTTCATAATCTTAATCACTTAATAACATAATTCTCTTTTAAAACAATTTGAGTAACATATGCCTTATGTGTGAGTAGGTTATTCTTGTTTATAACAATCTTATTAAAGCAGCCATGATCTAGAAAATGTAATACAATTTTGTCTTATCTTAGCTTCTATGCAGATGGAGGTTTCTACTGGTTTTAATAATAATTAATTCGTCAATACATTTTCCTTTATTAACGCTACAGTGGTTTGTTCGATACTTGTTCTCATTTCCAAAATCAATATAACATTATTCCTTTTAAAACCCAATTACCCATTTCTCATTAAAGCGGTTTCACAACTTTTTAACACAACCCAAGTCCTTATTATTTCACATCAAGTCTTTTATCTTTTAAAAACCACAAACCATTTCTTTGCCCACATAAAGTTGTTATAACAAACTTCCCATAAATCCGTTATAACACTTTATGTTTTAAATCAACCAAATTCATTTAACATATACGTCTCCGCACTACATAGTTCTGACATATCATGCTAGAAAAGATAGGAAGAGGTTCACATACCTCGCGACGATTATCGACAATTAGCAAAATGCTCCAAGTACTACAACCTTTCTAGCCTTTTCCACCCTTCAAGTAGAATACGCTACTCGTAGTACTTCCACCTATAATGGCCATAAAACGCCTATTAACTTCTAGTTCTCTTCGTAGAATATTTCTCTACGGAAAATTCGGACACCTCCCCCCGCTATCACACAAATCTCTCCTCCTATCAAGGCCGCTACTGTGCCAACAACTCCCGAGGATTACACGTCTAACCTGGCGTGTTCAATTCTACTTCACAGAATACTACAAGTCTACAGTAAATACATCCTATGTAATTACTGATTCAATTTTCTTCTTTAATATCCATTCTATATATAGTATACTCAACTATACATTACTCTGACATGTAATTTCCAATTACAATAGGGGATAAAGATCATTACCTCGATAAGCCCAAAATTATCCAAGATTAAAGTCGATCCCGAGCAACGTTTAGCTCTACTCGTGCGCTCCAACCCGCTCCAAGAAACCCTTATACGCTCACAACCAACTCCTCTTTAAGAACCACTTTAAACAAGTGAAGAACACTAAGGTTCTTGTCCTCACAACACTCGGCCAAGGTGAGGCTTTAGGGGCTAGGTTGTGAAATCTTTTCTAACTTTTGGTTAACAATCTTCCTAATACACTAAGGAAGAACACTTAAGACTTTAAGAATTTTTGGACAAAGTTTGGTTAAGGGAGAGGGGTGTTTCGGACGAAGGCTTTCAAGGAAGGGGGAGGGGAAGTTTGGACGAGAACTTCAACTAAAGGGGGTGAGGGATTTTGAGACTTGGAAATTGTTCAAGTGATGAAGAAGTCTTGCTATCAAGGGGGTATTTATAGAACCACAAGGGCGAGATTAAAACAAATGGAGGTGAAGATTTGGATCCATGTGAAGAATGAGGTCTTCCAACCAAGTGTCCACCTGATGTTGGGACATATGTCCACCTGACCTTGGGACATATGTCCCCCACAACAATGAGCCATGTGGCCTTCCACTAGCACCAAAAAATGTCCACTACCTACTCCCACTCACCCAAAGAAATATCTTCCAAGACTAGACCATTTGACTTGTCCACTAGCCCAACATTTTCGTCCAACCCATGCCAACTAAGGGTGACACATGTCGCCCTCCTATTGGTCCAAAATATTTCGTCTCTCGGAAAAATCCGTAATGCTAAAAATCCGAAAATAAAGTGGGCCTCACAAAACCGTAAGTTCTCTCGTGGGCCCCACGTGACCAATTCCGGAAATTAAAATTTCAATACTTCTAAAATATTCCAAAAAGTCCGAATACCGAATCTGAGAATCCAATTCCCATTAACGAACCTTTTTACTTCACAAAAACCGGAAACTTTTCCGTCGAAAAATCACATCTTTTTTCTTTCCAAAATTACTGTCGTATTCTCGTACGTACGTCTTCACATACATACCCTGGAACTACGGGGTGTAACATTCTTCCCCCCTTAGAAACATTCATCCCGAATGTTCCTTCTAAGTCTCCAAACGTACATGCGCCGGTATAGTCTTCACTACTATACTTACGAAACCAACTATGCCCCATATTGCCATAATAAAATCATACGCGCGAAACCCAAATCCAAGCCAACGAGGAATTACCTCGAAGGTGTAAAACAACACCAACTCTCGCTCCTGGTCTAAAGGATACTCCTGTCGCACATTCACTTCACAAAAATGATCACTTCTATCTCTCAGCACATGTTCAGTTCATTCCTTACTCGTCGTACTCTTCTCGAACACTCGAACTCTTTCTAGTACACGTACCATACTTCATTCATCACTTCAGTTTCCAAAATCTTTGGAGTCACTACCTCCAAACTTGGTCATCTTACTAGCCTCGAATTTCTTCAAGGCCATTCCCGGCCTTCACGATCCGATTCTGGTCGAACACGTCCACGAACTCATACAGTGGTTACCTAAACTTGGGCCTTGCACCCTCGTGATCCTACCACCTGGCGGGACCACCTCGAACTGACCCCACCTTATTTCGGGCTACGGGTTGACCCGCGAATGGTCCTCAACCCGACCCATAATCGCACCAGACTCTTGTTCCCCGATCTGGAACAATCTTACCTATTCAAGTCCTGAAAGCTACCACTTTCATCTTACACAACCCAAGGAATCATCCCACAATATATTTCACGCATACCACGTACTTCAACAAAGACCAACCGTAAAATCTTTTACTTAAGACGGCCTTACATCTAAGGTCTCAACTTGTTATAATATTCTACGGCTTATAATTTCCCTATCCCTAAGCTTACCTTTTCAACTAACCATGTTCTCTAGATCACAATTTTACACAATGCTATCCAAACATAACACTCAACATAAAATCATCATATCACGCATACAAATCTCTAGAGGGTTAAGGATATACCTGTAACTACCGCTTTACTCTAATCACAGTCCTGCCCTGCAGGGCGCATAGCTAGTGAAGGTGATGAACCAACCACTGATCCTGAAGGCTGAGTCGTAACATCCGTGCTACCCCTGGTCGGACAGTTCCTCGCAAAATGGCCCTGACGGCCGCAAATATAACGAGCTCCTTGGCGACGACACTCCCCAAATGGGGTCTACCACATTGACCGCAGGAGTCGGGGTGGCTTCATCCGCCAAACCCCAACTCCCGAAAACTGAACCGCGGAGCCACGACCGCTCCACGAATATCTGAAGCCACGAAGGCGCGGAGGACCACTGCATGCGGAGAAGGTGCATAACTACCCTGCTGCTGAGGCGGTCCGCCTCGAAAGTCACCGAGGGCCTGGCTGCGGCCTCTTGGCGATCTCGGTCATTCCGTCGACCTCTCCGCTCCTCACATCCAAGTGCATAAGCCTGCATGCGGGCAATGTCCATGCCCGACTGAAGAGCTACACCCGAACAAGCCTCTGCCAAGAAGTCATCGAGCCCGGTGACGTAGCGGTGTACTCTGTCCTCCATATCAGCTACTAACGCGGGGACATACCAAGCCAATGAGTCAAAATCCACATTGTACTCCCGAACCGTACGCCCGGTCTGCCTTAACGTCAAAAATCTGTCGGCCCGAGCCCTCCTCATCTGTGGAGGAAAGAAATGTGCAAGAAACGCCCCTGAGAACTCATCCCATACGGCTGGAAGTGCATACTCTCCCCGGGACAGCTCCCACGAATCAAACCAGTCGACTGCAGTATCACGCAGCCGATGTGAACCTAAGACCACTGACTCGGTCTCGAAGCCTCGATCACTCTCGATCCGTCAGAATCGTCGGATGAACTCTGCGGATCATCCTCGTGCCTCGACCGTAGAACTCGGCGGGCTCTGACTCGAAAGTCCCGTAGCCTCAAACTATCCGATCTCGGGTGAACCACAAGTGCTCTTTGGGCTGCTGCGTCCGGCTATCCTCATATCGGCCTGATCACGGCAATAATCGGGCCATCTCGCGTAACCCATCTCTCTGCTCCGGGTTGTGGGATGGAGGCTCGAATGCCGTGGTCTCGATAGCCATCGCTTTCTACTCGCAACTCCTCTCTGCGCTTGCCCACGGGCCACGATTGCCTAGCGTGGAGGCATAAGCGGTAAAAGCGAAATCGTCGGAGGGTCCAACTTATAACACAGCTCTAAGGCACGATCTTAGAGTGAGAAGAATGGAAACCAATCCTAAATGTCCTGCAGCCTCCTGATTATAGATGTGGTGCACAACACACCGATAATCAAGACTCTACTAGACACGGTCTGTAGACACTTTCCAGGGACTAACTGCTCTGATACCACTTTTGTCACGACCCGACCTCGGGCCCGCGACTGGTGTCTTACCCCAGGCACCCTAGTGATACTACATCAGAGAAAATCAGCGGAAATAAAAACTTAAACAGGAAACAAGATACAACATAAGAAAACAGGCTAACCAAAATGGTCACCTTCATGTATATACATACAATGAAACGATTCTGATCCTTTACAAACCACGCTTGCAACGGTACTACGGACCTCTAAGATTTTACAACAACTATGACGGACGGGGCCGCCATACCACGAATGTACAAAACTTACAAACTCGGGAAAACATACCAAAAGATAAGCCTCGAGAAACGGAGCTTCCCAATCTGTTGGCGTGATCCTAAGAACGAGGATCAACAACCGATGTACCTCTACTGCGGCGTAACGCGGCCCGAAGGAGGTCGATCTGGCAGTACAGTATGTGGCGAAAATCAGAACGAAATCATAACGATCTAAATAAAATAGGAGACATGTATGATAACCAAACTACGATTCACAACATAAAAGCGATCATGTCAAGCGAGGACTCGGCCTCAAAGTCATCACTCAAATATAACCCGAGGTCTCACGCCACAATATCAATCATGCGCATCGTGGCGCATGCCCGGAATTCTCCATCGGTGTAGACATGTCGAGATGCAATAACGATATCTGCGGTAATCAACCTGCGCGTAGCCACATGCCCCGGAATTCTTCATCGGTGCGACGTGTCCATGTAACAACAATAACAATATATCGGGTAATCAACCTGCGCGTACATGCCCCCGGAATTCTTCATCGGTGCAGACATGTCCATGTAACAACAATAACAATATATCGGGTGATTAACCCGCCACATGGCCGCATGCCCCCGGAATTCTTCATCGGTGCAGACATGTCCATGTAACAACGATAACAATATACCGGGTGATTAACCCGCCGCATGCCCCCGAAATTCTTCATCGGTGCAGACATGTCCATGTAACAACAATAACAATAAACCGGCCCTCCATCGAGAGACGCGGTAGCATAGGAATACAACTTTTACACAACAAGGCTATCACAAGCATGCACAAGCAAATTACCATACTTCAATTCTCTTACAAATATCCATTCTTTCACAAGAAGTCACCTGATACCAACACTCGTAGTATCCAAAACAGAGTAACTATTATTTTAAGTAAACCAAAATAATTTCCCATTTTAAAGACAAGTAACAACCTTCTTTTCCAAAAGTTCAAGTTTGCCTAATTTCAAATACTCAAGTCTCTTATTTTCGAAAGGTTTCGTAGTTCATAGTCTTAATCACTTAATAACATAATTCTCTTTTAAAACAATTTGAGTAACATATGCTTTATGTGTGAGTAGGTTATTCTTGTTTATAACAATCTTATTAAAGCAGCCATGATCTAGAAAATGTAATACAATTTTGACTTATCTTAGCTTCTATGCAGATGGAGGTTTCTACTGGTTTTAATAATAATTAATTAGTCAATACATTTTCCTTTATTAACGCTGCAGTGGTTTGTTCGATACTTGTTCTCATTTCCAAAATCAATATAACATTATTCCTTTTAAAACCCAATTACCCATTTCTCATTAAAGCGGTTTCACAACTTTTTAACACAACCCAAGTCCTTATTATTTCACATCAAGTCTTTTATCTTTTAAAAACCACAAACCATTTCTTTGCCCACATAAAGTTGTTATAACAAACTTCCCATAAAGCCGTTATAACACTTTATGTTTTAAATCAACCAAATTCATTTAACATATATCGTCTCAGTACTACATAGTTCCTGACATATCATGCTAGAAAAGATAGGAAGAGGTTCACATACCTCGCGACGATTATCGACAATTAGCAAAATGCTCCAAGTACTACAACCTTTCTAGCCTTTTCCACCCTTCAAGTAGAATACACTACTCGTAGTACTTCCACCTATAATGTCCATAAAACGCCTATTAACTTCTAGTTCTCTTGTAGAATATTTCTACGGAAAATTCGACACCTCCCCGCTATCACACAAATCTCCTCCTATCAAGGCCGCTACTGTGCCAACAACTCCCGAGGATTACACGTCTAACGGGCGTGTTCAATTCTACTTCACAGAATACTACAAGTCTACAGTAAATACTGATCTATGTAATTCTGATTCAATTTTCTTCTTTAATATCCATTATATATATAGTATACTCAACTATACATTACTACAACATGTAATTTTCAATTACAATAGGGGGACAAAGATCATTACCTCGATAAGCCCAAAATTATCCAAGATTAAAGTCGATCCTGAGCAACGTTTAGCTCCTACTCCGTGCGCTCCAACCCGCTCCAAGCAACCCTTATACGCTCCTAACCAACTCCTCTTTAAGAACCACCCTAAACAAGTGAAGAACACTAAGGTTCTTGTCCTCACAACACTCGGCCAAGGTGAGGCTTTAGGGGCTAGGGTGTGAAATCTTTTCTAACTTTTGGTTAAAAATCTTCCTAATACACTAAGGAAGAACACTTAAGACTTTAAGAATTTTTGGACAAAGTTTGGTTAAGGGAGAGGGGTGTTTCGGACGAAGGCTTTCAAAGAAGGGGGAGGGGAAGTTTGGACGAGAACTTCAACTAAAGGGGGAGAGGGATTTTGAGACATGGAAATTGTTCAAGTGATGAAGAAGTCTTTCTATCAAGGGGGGTATTTATAGAACCACCAAGGGCCAAGATTAAAACAAATGGATGGTGAAGATTTGGATCCATGTGAAGAATGAGGTCTTCCAACCAAGTGTCCACCACAATGTTGGGACATATGTCCACCACAACCTTGGGACATATGTCCCCCACAACAATGAGCCATGTGGCCTTCCACTAGCACCAAAAAACGTCCACTACCTACTCCCACTCACCCAAAGAAATATCTTCCAAGACTAGACCATTTGACTTGTCCACTAGCCCAACATTTTCGTCCAACCCATGCCAACTAAGGGTGACACATGTCGCCCTCCTATTGGTCCAAAATATTTCGTCTCTCGGAAAAATCCGTAATGCCAAAAATCCGAAAATAAAGTGGGCCTCACAAAACCGTAAGTTCTCGTGGGCCCACGTGACCAATTCCGAAATTAAAATTTAAATACTTCTAAAATATTCCAAAAGTCCGAATACCAAATCAGAATCAATTCCCATTAACGAACCTTTTACTTCACAAAAGCGGAAACTTTTCCGTCGAAAAATCACATCTTTCTTTCTTTCCAAAATTACTGTCGTATTCTCGTACGTACGTCTTCACATACATACCCTGGAACTACGGGGTGTAACAAAATGTGGCGTGTTTGGTTATTGTATTCGGCCTTGAAAAAGGTGGCAAAGTATGTAGAAACAAAGGAAGTGCTGCCCGATTTTCCGTAGAATTTAGTGACTTTGCACTTAGAATATTCTACGTTCGAAGCTAGAGGTTAATGGACGTATTATGGCCATTTTAGGTTGAAGTACTAAGTATAGCGGATTCTACTTGAAGGATGGAATAGCTATCAAGGTTGAAGTACTTCGGAGCATTTTGCTAATTATCGATAATCGTCGCGAGGTATGTGAACCTCTTCCTTCTTTTGACATGATTCTATGTATGGAATATACATGTGGTATTATTTCATGATTCCTTCTACTCTTAGAAGTTAAGAGGTATGTATGTTGATTTACTCTACGTAAGGGTTATGTCTAAGTTATCCTAAGTTCTTACCAAGTCTTATGGGGGATGTTGGTAAGAATCGTTAGGAGGTATTTTGGGGCCAAGTTGACTTGGCTAAGTTACGGCACAAATGAGAATAAGTATCGAACAAGCCACTGCAGCGTTAATAAAGGAAAATGTAATGATAATCAATTATGTTAAAATGAGTAGAATTCTCCATCTGCATAGAAACTAAGATAAGACAAAATTGTATTACATTTTCTAGATCATGACTACTTGATGTCACGCCCCGAACCCCGGGCCCGTGACTGGTGCCCTACCTGTGCACCCTTCTACCTTAACAACACAAGTAAACTGCGGAAATTAAATAACACCCTTTTTTTTTAAAACCAACATACGAGCAAGGGCAAAGCCGACAAGGCTGCCATATAATATACATAAACAAAATACACTACACCGTACATTAGTCCAATCTCACATATGAATGCAGACCTCTAAGAGTTTTACTGAACTATGACGGGACAAGGCCCCGCCATACCCATAACTGTACAAAAGCCTGTACTGAAAGAACTTATACCAAAAAGATAAACTCCCGAACAGAAGGAGCTATCCAAAACTACGGCGGTCCTACACTGCCGATCACCAGCGGCGTACCTAAACTGCGGCGTGAACGCACCCGAAGGAGGTCGATCTGAAGAATGTACCAAGTATGTGAAAGCGATGAAATGCGTAATGAAATCATAACAGTCTAAACAAAACAGGAGACATGTATGATAGCCAACCTACAGTACACAATACATAAGCATTCATATCAAGTCAGGGACGCATGCCCTCAAAGTCACTACTCAAATAACAGTACATAGTGCCTTACTAACAATGAGAGTAAATAGTAGTATACTACAATATAAACTAGGAAGCTCACGATCAAAGCAGGACCACCCGCGATATCATTAAGCAATCCTACTCCGGGACTGTTTCACCGCGTAGGTCGCGTGGACGCGTGAGGTATTCCTCGCATGGGACTATTTCACCGCGTAAGCCGCCTTACAGTCGCGTAGGTATTCCTCGCATAGGCTGTATCCGCCCGCATGGGACTATTTCACCCGCATAAGTCCTTACGGACCCGCATGAGGTATTCCTCACATCATGGGTAGCAAATCCACGGAATATGCAAATGCCACAAATCAGGGGAATGACCCCGTAATGAATAATATATCACTAGCACAAACCGACTATCATACGTAACATAAGCACTACCGGCTTACCATACATAACATAAGCGCTACCGGCTTACCATATTCTAACATAAGCAAATTAAGAAATCCCCTAACTTCATATTAGTTTTATACATGTACACTCTCATTTAGGTTTACTTAAGGCACTAACATGACATTATAAATCCGGGAATCTAACCCGCTCACGGTCACATGCCGGAATCCCACATCGAAAGCATGTCGAGGAGTAACACAAATAATGGAAGCATGCCGTGGAATCCCACATCACCGTCGATGCGTCGAGTAAACTCCGCAACAAGACGACCCGACCCTCCAACCGAAGTCGCGGCGTAATAAAACATAATACTAGTACTCGAATGCTATCACGGCACTGCGTTGGCAATTCTCAATTAAACAAGCCAAAGTACATATCAAGGCACACATAGAATAATTCTCGATTAAACAAGCCAAAGTACTTATCAAGGCACACATAGCATAATTCTCAATTAATCAAGCCAAAGTACTACGTGCGTGCATTCTTTTCAAAGACTCCTTTACGTAAAACCCAAGATACTAACACGTAGTATCAAGGTTTGTCTATTTTTTCAAGGTAGGTTACTACACTTTTAGAAAACTCTTTTCAAAGCTTGAAATCAAGTAACTTCAAATTTTCACAATCTAGGCAACTTATGCCTAATAATCAAAATAGACAACTTTCTTAACCTCCCATAAAGCCGTTATAACCAACTTCCCATAAAGCGTTATAACCTTTTTAGTTTTAGACATCTTCATTCCTTTTATAACCAAGAGACTTATACTTAAAACCAAGTATCACATACTTACAAATCAAGTTTCTTAACTTTCAAAATACTTGAGTCTCTTAATATTTAGAAAACAAGTTTCTTCTACTTTTAAACCTCAAGTAACTCACACCTTTAAAACAAGTTACTTCTCTTAAATCATGTCATTTCTCCTCTCTTAAAACAATTAAGTAAATCACTCATTTGACTCCCCTAAAGTCATTATAATGACCTTTAGGTTTTGGAACTAAGGCACTAGCCAAAAGGTTTGGAAACCACTTCATTTTCAAGACTCCATGTACTTTAAGTAAAATACTTTCACTTTTAAGAATCCAACTTCACTAAGGCAATGGATTAAACAACTTATAATTTAAACATCAAAGTACAATCAAGGAAGTACATAGAACAAATTCTATTTTAGGCAATCCAAATACAACCAAGGAATGGATCATTTAAGGAGTAGGAAATACTTTCTTTATCTTAAGGAATCATGCTAGAAGAGGAGATAGTTCACATACATTTTCGGCTAAATCCACAAGCTAAGCCGAATACGCCGTACGTAGAAGTGTCAACCTATAATGGTCACAACAAGACTATCAACTTCTAGTCTCTAACGTAGAATAATACTAAGTATACGGTCTCTAATTCTACGGAAAATCGGGCAGCACTTCCTTTGTTTCTACTCACTTTGACACCTTTTTCAAGGCCGAATACAATAACCAACACACCACATTTAAGGCTCAAAACAACAACCAAACAAAGGGGATTACACGCCTTACAATACGTGTAAAATTCCGCCCCACAATTCATACCAAGTAGTTTAAAATCCAAGCCATTCTCGGCCAACTACATAACCAACAATTCAAAGTCTTTTCCAATCCTTTTCCAATTCCAAGTTCTAAGGTCTAACATGTTATATAGTCATAAACAACTTCAACAACTACAATTTCCTTCTTTATACAACATGCGACGACTTAAACTAATAATCGACTTAAATTGTAATCTTAAGGCTAACATGCTAGTTTTCGGATTAGGGTTACAATAGCCAATATACTTATCAAACTTCATACTAAACATCTCATGCTTGCTAATATCCATAGCTACAACAATAAGTAAGTCTTAACTACTAAAACGACAAAATTTATACCTTTATAAGCCCTTAAAAATTCCAAGATTCAAAGTCGCGCCTTAGAAATTCTTAGCTCCTTTCCTTATGTTCCAATCCGCTCCAAGCACTCCTTAGAAGCCTATGAAGAACCCATCTTCAAGTTCCAACTTCAAAGTTGAAGATCTCCTTAAGTTTCCGCCTTGCGACTAATACGAAAACGCCGTTTTCCGAAATCTTTCTATTGAGATATCCTTACAATACCCTTAGGGACATTGGGTTAAAGTCTTGTGAACAAAGGATCAAAACTACAAATTTTTTTGTGTGGGAGTGAGGTGAACCCGAGAGCCTCTTATTCTTGGCACAAATGTTCTCTAATTTTTCTAAGTGTTAAAGACCTTGTCTTGCACTAGCTTAGTATTTATAACACTATGGAGGGTTTAGATTGCAACACATGAGTGGCTAGGATGAGTTTCACTAGGATCGCCTGAGTGGCAAGTTGACTTGGTCAACAATCTCAAGCTTAGCAAGACTTATCGTCTACCATGGTCAATGACCATTTTAGCCTTGCTGAAATCGACCAAGACCATATGTGGGGGGTGCCACGTGTCTCCCTCTCATTCGTCCATAAAATTCTGTAACCCTCGTGGGCCCCACAAAACGTAAAATTCCTCGGGTGGGCCCCACGTGACCAAATCCGTAAAAATAAATTTCCATAAAGTTAATAAGTTCCATACTCTTCAAATAATGTATTTTGAGAATCTAATTCTCCTCAACGAACATTTTTCCTTTCCGACGTTCGGAAGATTTTCCGTCGGAAAAACAATTCTCCCTTTCGTACTAATTTCCAAGTCTTGATTCCTTACATACAATCTCTTATACATGTCCTGGACTTACGGGATGTAACACTTGAATAAGATCGTTATAAATAAGTATAACTTATTCACAACGCACCAATGTATATGTTACTTAACTTATAAGAATTTACGTATGAAGTTTTAAGACTATGGATCTCAAATTCTTAAAAGTTAAGAGACTTTATTTTTCAAGTTATGGGACTTGATTCTTAAAGGAAGAAATTAATTGATTTACAAGTATAGAATACTTGATTTGGAAAGACTTGATTTTTAAAGTTAAGAAACTTGTTTTCTTAAAAGTTAAGAGACTTGAAGTATTTGGAAAGCTATGTGATTTGATTTGAAAGTATAAGTCTCTTGGTTATAAAGGGAATGAATTTGTCTAAGACATAAAGAGTTATAACGACTTTATGGGAAGTTGGTTATAACAACTTTATGGAAAATTAAAAGAATGGTTTTCTTCAGTAATGTAAGCAAAGAAATGACTTGAAATAAAGAAGGACAAATTGTTTTAAAGGTTTTAAAGAAAGAAGTCACGTGATTTAGAAGCCTATAATTGTATTTCTAAAAAGGTATTGTGACTTGTCTTGAAAAGTAAGTATGAATTGATACTACGGTTATTAGTATCTTGGAAGTTTTATTTGAAAAGAGTCATTTTAAAGGAGTAGATGTGCGTAGTACTTTGGGTTAAATTCCCGCATTTCTATGTGTGAAACGAAAGTGCCATGAGTTTATAAAAATGGAAGTCTAAAGGTTTAATGAACTTGCCTATGTTTGCTTGTGATAGCTTTGAGTGCAAGTATTATATGTTTACGTTGTCGTGACTCTCGATTCAGGTACATTTGTCTTGTTATGCGTTTGCTTGGGCGTCGAAGCGGTGATGTGGGATTCCACGGGTATGCTTCCATTATGATTGATCCTTGGACATGCTTATACGATGTGATATTCCGGGGCATGTGAACAGGAGGCGGGTTAGATTCCCGGATTTGTTTTATTACCCATGGCCATGCTTATACGATGAGGGATTCCGGGGCATGCGACCATGCTATGTACGACTATTACTCCACGGGCTAGCTCACGTGAAGACATGTACCCACGATGATGGATTAGGGGCATGTTATATTATTACTCCATGGGCTAGCTCCCATGAAGACTTGCACCTACGATGAGGATGCCGAGGCACGTTATGGCCATGCTTATACGATGAGGATTCAGGGCATGCGGCACGTTATATATATATATATATATATATATATATATATATATATATATATATATATATATATGTGTGTGTTGTATATGTTACACCTACGGTGTCGCGATGATGTAGGATTCCACAGGCGGGAGATATATATATGTATTGTGTATGTGTCGCGGCGGTGAGGTAGGATGCCACGGGCGCGTCACATGGTTATATGTTACACTTATGACTCTCGGCAGTGATGGGGGATTCCACGGGCACGCTTTGATATTTGTGTGACTTGATCGCGTCCCAGATTGGGTCGGGTAGTATATGCGTCCCTCCATAAAGGGCCGGATTATGTTATGAAAGATAAGTAAGTTATATGGTAATGAACTTAATGATTTTTCCTAAGTATGTACGTAAGAAAGTGACTATAACTTTTATTGAAAAATGGGAAAAGATAATAAGGTACGATTAAGTTCACGAGATGGTAATGACACGGTAGGATCTGGTATGTACCCTTTTATACTTTCCCTGTCATTCTTTTATGCGCTTATGATTTGTTTCTTGTACCTTATTTTTCCGTTCCATATTAAATTTTTGTTATCTTGACCTCGCCCAGAGGTCCTGTATTCATCGTAATTTGGGTAGCTAGAGTTGTTTTTACATTGTTAAACAGTGTAGACCCTTTCGGGTAATTTTTATGTTATGGCAGCCTTATCGGCTTGGCCTTGGTTTAAAAAAAAAGTGTTATTTATCTTCCGCAGTTTATTATGTTGTATGATTAGAAGGGTGCCCAGGTAGGGCACCAGTCGCGGCCCGGGGTCGGGTCGTGACAAATACGAAACTAGTTCCATATTTAAAGCCATTCTTGGCTAAACATATACAACAACACAAAGTCCTTTTCCAATTCTTTTTCAATACAACTTCTTAGGCCTAACATGTTATATAGTCATAAACAACTTAACAATTATAATTCCTTCCTTATATAACATGTGACGATTAAACTAATAATCCAATTGAATTGAAATCTCAAGGCTAAACATACTAGTTTTCAGATTAGGGTTTCAATATCCATAACAAACTTCATAATATATATATCTCATACTTGCTAATATCCATAGCTACAACAATAAGTAATCTCAATTACTAAAACAACAAGAATTTTACCTTTACAAGCCCTTATAATTTCCAAGATTCAATGTCGCTCCTTAGCAATTCTTAGCTCCTTTCCTTTACGCTCCAATCCGCTATTTGAAGTCTTTAGAAGCTCACAACCAACTTCTCTTCCATTTCCAATCAAAACCTATGAAAATGCCTTAGGTTTTCTGTTACACCCCGTAACTCCAGGACATGTTTAAGAGAATGTACGTAAGGAACTCAAGACTTGAAATTGGTACGAAAGGAAGAATTGTTTTTCCGACGGAAAAATCTTCCAAACGTCGGAAAGGAGAAATGTTCGTTGGTGAGAATTAGATTCTCAAAATGCATTAATTGAAGAAGTATGGAACTTATTATCATTATGGAAATTTATTTTTACGGATTTGGTCGTGTGGGGCCCACCCGAGTAATTTTACGTTTTGTGGGGCCCACGAGGGTTACGGAATTTTATGGACGAATGGGAGGGCGACACGTGGCACCCCCCCCCCCCCACATTGGTCTTGGACAAAATTGATGCAAGGGCAAAAGGGTCATTTGACCATTGTAAAGATGAGAAAGTCTTGCTAAGCTTGAGCTTGACATTATTGACTAAGTCGAGCCACAGCTTGATCCCTTTCATCCAAATTTAACATGTGTTGTAATCTAAGCCTTCCATTGTGTTTTATATAGTACCCTAGTGCAAGACAAGGTCTTCAACACTTAGAAAAATTTAAGAAAACTTGAGAGAGGGATATGATGCTCTCGGCTTTGAGCTCTTTTGAACAAGGAAAATTTTCAATTGTTGTCCAATATTCACAAGACTTTAACCCAAGGTCCCTAAGGGTATTGTAAGGATATCTCAATAGAAAGATCCCGGAAAAGTGGCGTTTTCGTATTAGTCGCAAGGCGGAAACTTAAGGAGTTCTTCAACTTTGAAGTTGGAACTTGAAGATGAGTTCTTCATAGGCTTCTAAGGAGTGCTTGGAGCGGATTGGAACATAAGGAAAGGATCTAAGAATTGCTAAGGAGCGACTTTGAATCTTGGAAAGATTAAGGGCTTGTAAAGGTATAATTCTTGTCGTTTTAGTAATTAAGATTACTTATTGTTGTAGCTATGGATATTAGCAAGCATGAGGTATTTAGTATGAAGTTTGATAAGTGTATTGTTTGTTGGAACCCTAATCCGAAAACTAGTATGTTAGCCCTTAAGATTTTAATTCAAGTTGGTTACTAGTTAAGTTGTCATATGTTGTATAAAGAAGGAAATTGTAGTTGTTGAAGTTGTTTTTGACTATATAACATGTTGACCCAAGAACTTGGATTGGAAAAGAATTGGAAGACTTTTTGTTGTAGCACCTTTTAGCCGAGAATGGCATGGAAATTATGGAACTAGTTTCGTATTAATTGTGGGGCAGAATTTTACACGTATTGTAAGACGTGTAATCCCCTTTATATCTGTTGAATTGAATTGAGCCTTAAATGTGGCGTTTGGTTATTGAATTCAGCCTTGAAAAAGGTGGCAAAGTATGTAGAAACAAAGTGTCACGACCCGAACCCGGGCCCGTGACTGGTGCCTTACCCGGACACCCAAGTAGATACAGCCCAATGTAAGTACAGTTCAATTCTCTTCTTATATACCATCCTTCTATATCTTATACTCAATTCTAAACTACTATAATATGTAATCTCCAATTACAATAGAAGGATAAGATTATTTACCTCGATAAGCCCAAAATTATCCAAGTTTAAATGTCGATCCTGAACAACGTTTAGCTCCTATTCACTGCGCTCGATATACCTTAGAAGTTTCTACACAACTTCTACTAACTACTTCAACCAACAATGAAGATTTTCCTAGGGCTTCGTTTTGAGACTAAAGGATATAAAGTAGCATTTCCGGGCTTTTTAGTATAGAGGTAACTTTGGAATACTACAAGGTATTTGGGCCAAGGTATTTTGGAATAGTAACAATACTTGGAGAATATTTTTCTACCAAAGGAGGGGTATTTCAACGAGAACAACTAGGAAGGGGGGGGGGGTGTTTCGGCGAGGGCTTCACAAAGGGGGAGGGGGAGTTTGGACGAGAGCTTTCAAGAGGGGGAGAGGGATTTTGAGACTTGGAAAATGTTTAAGGGATGAAGAATAAGTCTTGAACTTAAGGGGTATTTATAGGCCAATCAATGGCCAAGATCAAAGCAAGTGGATGGTGTATATTTGGACATGTGCAACCTTATCTATCTACTCCACAAATATCTACAAAACATTGACCAAATGTTTAAGGCCTTTTTCATGTGAAAAACGTGCCACTCCTTGCCCTCCAAACCGTCCAACCTTGCCACCTAAGGGTGACACATGTCGCCCTCTCGTTGGTCCAAAATATTTCATCTCTCGGAAAAATCCAAAATAAATAAATTCTTGAAAACGTAAAATTCCCTTACAAGGTTCGGAAAATTTTTCCGTCGGAAAAACAATTCTTTTCGTAGGAAGCTTCACAATTTTCGTCCCTAACATAAATCGGGCTTACACAATTGTACGTACGTCCTCACATACATACTCTGGAAATACGGGGTATAACATTCTCCCCTCCTTAGAAACATTCGTCCCGAATGTTCCTTCCCAAGACAGATAACGATAAAGTTCCTCATAACTTAAACAGTTCGCAAATGCCACACATGGCCATAATACAACACGCGCAAAATACTTAAATCCAAGTCCACAAGGAATCACCTTTAGCATCACAAAAGCTCCCACCCAAGGTCTAAAAGATATTCCCTTCGCACCTTTACTTCACAAAAGTAATGATCACTTCTATTCTCTTACTCGTCGTACCCTCCTCGTACACTCGAACACTTCCTAAATAAACTTACCACCTTTCTGTTATTGCTTCAGTTTCCAAAATCTCGGGGTTACTATCTCCAACTTGGTCATCATTAACCGGGAACACTCTGGATGGATCTCCGATACTTTTCCGAACATAGCAACATGAAAGACCGGACGTACTACTTCCTACGTCGGACGGCAATGCTAACTTATAGGCAACCTGGCCTATTCTCCAAATGATCTGAAAACGCTCATAGTACCTCGGGCTAAGTTTCCCCTGCTTTCCAAATCTCGTCACGCCCTTCCGGGGTGGTATCTTCAAGAAAACCCACCGTCAACCTGAACTCCAAGTATCGACGCCGATTATCCGTACGACTTCTGTTGACTCTGAGCTGCCAATAACCCCTCCTGGATAAGCTTTACCCTATCCACACCCTGCTGAATCAAGTATGAACCAACTATCTGAACCTTGCCAACATCGAACCAATCGACTGGCAACCTACCCTTACGCCTATACCCGGCTTCATAAGGCGACATCCGAATACTGAAATGGTAGCTATAATCATACTAACTCAACAAGAGGCACATAATCCTCGCTGCAACCCCTGAAATCAAAACACCGGCCCGAGGGTGAATGCAATACTGAGACTCACCTGAGTTCCTAACCCCGCCTGGTAAAACTTCCAGAAAAAGAAAATAGTCGTAACCTGGGCTCCACTACCTGTAATAAGGTGAAAGTAGGCACCCCGTGCAGCCTTACAACCTTCCCGATATATAACATCTCGCATAACCCTCTGCCGAGTAAATGCATCTGAAAGACAAGATGGGTGACCTCGTGGCGACCATCGGTCGAACGCATCCACGAACTCGTACGATGGTTAACTAAACTTGGGCCTAACACCCTCGTTGTCACGACCCGTTCGGGGCGTGGTCGTGCCTTCGGGCACCCAGTAGTCATACATCGAGTAATCGGCGGAAACATAAAGCAAGACATGAAACAGTTTATAAAACAAGACACAGTTATGTGAGAAAACATCGCCTTTTCGGCATATATATATAATCATGTTTTAGCGATTACATCCAAACCTTCGTACAACATGACTACAGACCTCTAAGGAAATATACAACTATGGCGGGACGGGCCCCGCCATACCGATCTGTACAAAACTATCTCTGACAATGTGAGATCATGCAAAAGTAGAGCCTCGGAAGAGATGGAGCTCGACACCAACGTAGAGATCCTGAGGATGCGGATCTAGCACTGCTTGCCCGCCTGCGGCATGAGCGGCCCCGAAGGAGGTCGATTACTGAGTACTAAGTATGCGAAATCGTAAAGTACTTAAATGAAAACATATCATTTTAAAACCGGTTTACAAATATGTGTGAAACAACCCGAGCAACCGCGCATAGTGCCACATCACAAACAAGAGCAACAATAGGTAAGCATGTCGTCTTGTCTAGTGCGAATGATCGAAGCAGGCCACTCGCCCACATCCTCATTCTGCAAGCCTAATCACGGACTCCTGAGGTCGCGTAGGCCACTCGCGTGGGCGCGTGAGGTATGACCCGCGTCGGTAGCTACTCCTCGGCATCGTCACTGGACTCATTGTCGCGTGGCCACATAGACGCGTGAGGCATAACCCCGCATACTAACACGGAACTCTCGTAGCTCGCGTAGGCCCCCGGACGCGTGAGGTATTCTCGAATCATGGTCCCGGACACGCTGAGTCTACCCCGCGTCGGAGGCGACAACCTCGGTATCATCTCGAGGTGAGTGATAGTACACTAACATAACGACTTATCTTTAAACAACATAAGTACAACAAGGATACTCACTTATACAAGCGTTACAAGGTACTAACACACATAGCAACATGTCATGTCTACTTTATCAAACCATCTTATTATTCTTTTCACAATTTCATATAAGTCATTAGAAATACATAGGCAACTTGTTTCTTTTATCAATCTTAAGTGGTTATACTTAACTTCCCATAAAGCTAGTATAACTCTTAAGCTTCATTTAAGAAACCAATTAGTTCTCTTACGTAAAAATGATTGATGAGTCCTTTTGAAATGTTTTGATTCTTTATTATTCAGCTTAAGCGTGAGGCATTCTGCGTCACGTATTATTCGAGCTTAAGGCGTGAGGCATTGCCGTAAGTATTATTCGATTAACACGTATGCGTCTACCGTACTATATACATATTGTAAAATATCATGCTTTAGGAAGAATCACATACCTTCTCGGCGAAATCCACCTGCCAAGTCGAGTATGTCGCGCGCAGAAAATCAACCTATAATAGTCACAGATATCTATCAAAGTCTAGACTATTCAGAGGTCATTCTAAGCAGGGTCCTCAATTCTACGGAAAGTCGGGCGTGACAACCCTACCGGTGAGCTATATAAGTCTCTGTGAAACAGTCCTATGTAAATACATTCGTATATTCTTCTTTTAAACCCTTCTCTGTAATATTCTTCTAAGTATTTATACTTATTCTTATTCTACAACGTAAGTATTCCTAATTCAAAGAGGGTTAGGATTAGTTACCTCGGTAAGCCCAATAATATCCTAGAAAAGTCGCGCTGAGCAGGTTTTGCCCACAAGTTGTATGCTCGAGAAACCTTAGAAGTTCTTCACAACTTCTACTAAGTACTAAGGTATTTGGGCTAGGGTATTTTGGGCATTATAACAATACAAGAAGGCAACTTTTCTACCAAGGGAGGGGGTAGGTTTCGGCTAGGCTAGGGGTGGGGTAGCCTCGGCCAAGCTTCTCGAGGGAGGGTGTGTTGGACGAATTGCTTACAAAGGGAGAGGAAGGATTTTTAGACTTGGAAAGCTTTTGTGGATGAAGAACTCTTCATCTCAAGAGGGTATTTATAGGTCAAGACATGGCCAACCAATGGCCAAGATTTAGCCAAGTGCTAGGCAAGTGTAAGGTCAAGATTAGGGCAAGTGTACCTAGCCAACTTGCACACAAAATATCTAACCAACTTTATGACAAGGATGGTCATCCATTCGCCTATTGCGTGACAAGTCCACCAATGAGAGGGTGGCAAATGTCGCCTCTCGTTGGTCCAAAGTGTTACGTCTCTCGGAAAAATCCGCAAAAATTAGAAATGACATAGCCGAATTTATCCTACGAAAGTTTGGAAAGCGTTTATCGGAAAAGCTGTTCGCTTTGTGAGTTGTGCCTAAAAATCGTCAAGGCCTAACTTTAAGACCAAACTTTTTGTGCGTATTCCTTTACGTACATACTGCGAAATACGGTATAACATTCTCCCCTCGCCAGAAACATTCGTCGAATGTTCCTCCCCAAACAGATAACGATAAGGTTCTTCAAAACTTAAACAGTTTGCAAAAGCCACACACGACCATAAACAACACTTAGGCATAAACTATAATGAAGATTTACAAGTAGGAAAGTGAATTACGGAGGGTGGGGAACAGTGAGGATACTTACGCCTCATGTCCTCCTCGGCTTCCACGTCATCTCCTCCCGAGCTCGTTCCGCCACAAGACTTTGTGGAAGCCACGTCCTTCGTCGCGAGCGCTAACACGACGATCGATTATCGCTATGGGAATCTCCTCATCGATAACCCTCGATCACACTGGACATCGTCAATCGGATGTACCACTAGATGGATCCCGATACATCTCGCCGGCGTAAACGTGAAACACCGGATGCACCGCCTCGGTCGGACGGCAGATCAACTCATAGGCAACCTTGCCTACCTGCGGACAATCGAAGCGGCCCGATGTACCTTGGGTGAGTTTCCTTCTTCCGAATCTCATCACACCGCCGTGGGTGGCACCTCAGAAAACCCAATCATCAATCGCAAACTCCGGATGTCGACGACGATGATCTGCATCGACTTGCCGACTCGAGCTGTCGATAGCGCTCTCGGATAAGCTTCACCTTATCCACTGCTGCACCAAATCTGGTCCCACTATTGCACCTCGCCCACCTCGAACCAACTATAGGCGATCTGCACTTCCTCATACAAGGCCTCATAAGGCGCCATCCGAATCTTTGGAGTGGTAGCTATTATTATACGCGAACTCAACTAGAGGCAAATGATCCTCCCAACTACCATCGAAGTCAATAACACGGGCTCGCGGCATATCCTCGAAGTGCGGATAGTGCGCTCTGCTGTCCGTGCATGCGTGGATGAAATGCGATTACTCGGCTCACTGCGTCCCTAAACCCTCTGGAAGGACCTCCGGAAGTTGGCGTAAATCGGGCTCCTGCATGCGATATGATCGAAGTAGGGACTCCATGCGATCGACGATCTCTCGGATGTAAAGTCGGCATAATCCTCGGTAGAAAAAGTCGTCTGACGGGAAGAAAGTGGGCTGATTTGTCGACTGTCGACGATAACCCATATAGAATCATGTCTCCTCCGAGTGCGAGGTAATCTGTGATGAAGTCCATGTTGATTACCTCCCACTTCCGTCGGGATCTCTATCGCTGTAACAAACCACGGTCTGCGGTGCTCTACCTTCACTGCGACAACACGGGCCGAGCTACGAACTCGCAACGTCCTCTTCAAGCCATCCCACCAATACGGATCTAAGGTCGTGGTACATCTTGGTCGACCGGATGGATAGAGTAACGCGTAGTGTGCTTCCCCAGAACCTCTGCCAAGTCTGAAACATCTGGAACACACACCGCCCTCAAACCTTAGCACCCATCGTGCTACCTCAAAGGACCGCTTGCCCTCACGAAGAGTCGTATCACGATATCGAATCAAAGTGGATCCTCGAATCGTTGCCTCTTCACCTCGCCAACGATGGAAGACTCGGCAACCTCACGAACTCTAACCCATTGCTATCGTAATCAATCAAGCGGACACAAGGCTCGCTAACTGGTGCAAATTACGAACCATGTCCCTTCTCTCTAGCTGCACATCTGATAGGCTCCCCATCGACCTACGACTAAGGGCATCTGCCACAACATTGGCCTTGCCCGGGTGGTACAGGATGTCCACATCGTAATCCTTAAGCAACTCTAACCACCGTCTGCCGTAAGTTCGGCTCCTGCGGTGAAGATATCTTGGAGGCTCTTGTGGTGCGTAAAAATATCCACGTGAACCCATACAAATAGTGCCTCCGGATCTTCAAAGCGTGAATCACGGTAACTCCAAATCATGGGTGGGGTAGTTCCTCTCGTGTTTCTTCAGCTGTCGGGATGCATATGCTATAACTCTGCCATGCTGCATCAACACACATCCCAACCCGATGCCTGACGCATCACAATACACGACATAACCATCTGGACCCTCTGGAAGAGTAAGAACGGGGGCGGTCGTCAGTCTCTCGCCAAGAATCGAAACCACGCTCACAAGCATCGATCCATGAAACTTGGCCGCCTTCGAGTCGACCTAGTCAATGGTGCGAAGATAAAGCAAACTTCTCCACGAACGCCGATAATATCCTGCAAGGCCCAGAAAACTGCGAACCTCTGTCGGAGTAGTAGGTCTAGGCAAAGTCCTGACTTCCTCGATCTTGGCCATATCAACTCTAATGAAATCAGCCCCGACAATATTCACAAGAAAAGCCATCAAGTCACCAAAACTCACATTTGGAAAACTTGGCGTAACTGCTGGTCTGGAGAATCGGCCAAGATCGCCAAATGCTCGCATGCTCTGCTCTGGCGAGAATAAACCAAGATATCATCAATGAACACTATCACAAACGTGTCAAAAATGGTTTGAACACTCGGTTCATCAAATCCATGAATACCGCCGAGCATTGGTCAACAAAAGACATGACCACTCGAACTCATAATGCGTCAGGGTCCGAATGCGATCTAGGGACATCCACCTCTCGACTACTTTGATGATAGCCCGATCGCGGATCAATCTTGGAGAAACATCTCGCACTCGCAATGGTCGAACAAATCATCAATCTAGGAAGGGTATCATTCTTAATGGTCACCTTGTTCACCGCTGTAATCAACACACGTGCGCGGCGTCCGTCCTTCTTCACGAACAATACTGGCGCTCCCGGGGAGAAACACTAGGCCTAATGAAGCCTTCTCTAGCAAATCCCTAACGATCCTTGACTCTCTCAACTCGGCGGGTGCCATTACGTATGGCGGAATGGAAATAGGCGAGTATCGCAACACATCTATACAAAACTCGATCTCCTCTCGGGAGGATACGGAGGTCATGCAAACACGTCTGGGAACTCGTGACTCTGGGCCGACGGAAAATCTGGTACGCAACTTGATTATCAAACACCGAGCGAGATGGTAGATATACCTCGCACCATCTTCCTAGCCTTGAGGTAGGAAATAAACCTACCGCCGGCGTCTGGTGCTCCTCCCACTCAACAACCGGCTCGCCGAAGCTGGGCCGTACTATTCTCTCTCTGCGGTCTACATTGGCGTAGCGGAAGCTAGCCAATCCATCCCATGATCACATCGAAGTCAATCATCTCAACTCTATCAAGTCGGCGGTCGGCGGCGTAAATGATCACAGACAAGCTCTATATACGCCGAGCTACCACCGAATCACCCTGGCGTAGCTACCTCGAAAGTCTATGGACTCGGGCTCTATCCCTATCCTACTAGCAACAAGGGAGATATATAGGGCCAGTAGAACCGGATCTATCAAAGCATACATATCGGACCGGCCCGATAAGGTACATGGCGACATCGGTGAGGCCTCACGATCTGTCGGTGGACAAAGCATAAATGCGGTTCGAGGACCGCTAGAATCGGGACGAGCCACGGCCTCTGCGCGACCTGGCGACCCATGAGCACCTGCCCTCGGGCGAGTAATCGTAGGAGATGATGGCGGCAGCGAGAACTCAAGGTGAGCCTACCACCGCCGCCCCGGTCGGACGATCCTCGCAAAGTGACCTGCGGCCACAATCGTAACAAGATCAAAAGTAGTACCACACTTCCGTAATGGGATCTACGCGTCGGCCACACTGGGGTGGTCGATCGGCGATGCCTCTGCTACCTGGACGTCTGAAGCCACGGGGCCAGTACGCCCTCAGCGTGGTGTCTTGAGGGCGGTGCGGGAGTGCTCTGTCTTTGGGCGTGGTGCGAATCTAGGCTAGCTGCGAGGCCGCCCACCACGATAACCACGGAAGACCCTCGTCCCGGCCTTAACCTGCTTCGCGTCATCCACTCGTCGACCTCTGCGCTCGCCTCGCATCGAGGCGTGAGCTGCGTGCGGGTAATGTCCATACGGTGGAGAGAAACCCCGCACATGACTTCGGCCATATAGTCGTCTAGCGGTGACATAGCGGTGCACCCTATCCTCCATATCTGCTACAATCTTTGGGACATATCGAGCCAATGAATCAAACTCGACATTGTACTCACGGCGGTCGTCCTCTGCGCCTCGATGGTAAAAATCTATCGGCCGCGCCCTCACCGTCTGTGGAGGCAAGAAGTGAGTGAGAAAGCCTCACGAGAACTCATCCCAGTAGGCGGGGACGCGTGCTCTCCCGGGATAACTCCCGTGAATCAAACCAATCGATTGCGGTATCACGCGCGGCCTATGTGAACCAAAGATCACGGACTCGGTCTCGGCATACGATCACTCTCAAAATCCTCTGAAGGCGACGGATGAACTCCTGCGGATCATCCTCGGCCTCGATCCATAAAACTCCGTGCTCTGGCTCGAAGTCTCGTAGCCTCAAACTCTGCGCCTCGGGTGAACAACGGTGCGGCCAAGCCTTTGGGCTGAACTGGCTGCCGCGTCGGCCTCTCTCGTGTCGGGCCACAACTTTAGCCAAAGGCTGGGCCATCTCCTTGTACCTAACTCCTCGCCCGGTGCATGGGACGGGAGGTGTGGGTCTTGTGGTCTCTTTGGGGCGGCGTCATAGAACTCGCCGTCTCGTATAGCGGGCACGAGCCCTCGTGACTCTGGGTGTCTCGCTAGCGGCTCCTCGGCTGCCTTGCCGCCACGGGCGGGTTGCCTTACGTGGAGGCATAAGCATTACGAGAAAGGAATACGTTAGAGGGTCCAACCTATAACCACGGCTCTAAAGCACGATCTCGGAATGAGAAGAACGGAAACCAATCCTAAATATCCTATAGCCTCACGATTATTGGTGTGGTGCCTGACACCGATAATCAAGACTACTAGATACGATGCGTAGACACTTTCCGAAGATTAATCGCTCGATACCACTTTTGTCACGACCGTTCGAGGCGTGGTCGTGCCTGCAAGGCACCCAGTAGTCATACATCGAGTAATCAGCGGAAACATAAAGCAAGACATGAAAGCAGTTTATAAAACAAGACCAAATTATGTGAGAAAACATCGCCTTTCGGCGTATATATATAATCATGTTTTAGCGATTACATCGACCTTTGTACAACATGACTACAGACCTCTAAGGAAATATACAACTATGGCGGGACGGGGCCCGCCATACCTGATCGTACAAAAACTATCTACAGTGGAGATCATACAAAAGTAGAGCCTCGGAAGAGATGGTGCTCCCTACACCAACGTATAGATCCTAAGGATGCGGATCTAGCACATGCTTGCCCATACCTGCGGCATGAACGCAGCCCCCCGAAGGAGGTCGATCTGACAGTACTAAGTATGCGGCGTAAAGTACTTAAATGAAAACATATCATTTTAAAACCGGTTTACAAATATGTGTGAAACAACGAAGGCAACCGCATAGTGCCACATCACAAACAAGAGCAACAATAGGTAAGCATGTCACGTCTTGTCTGGCTGCGAATGATCGAAAGCAGGGCCACTCGCCCACATCCTCATTCTGCAAGCCTAATCACGGACTCTGAGTCCGCATGGCCACTCGCGTGGGCGCGTGAGGTATAACCCGCGTCGAGGGTAGCTACTCCTCGGCATCGTCTGGACTCATTGTCGCATGGCCACATAGACGCGTGAGGCATAACCCGCATACTAACACGGAACTCTCGTAGCTCGCGCATAGGCCCCACTGGACCGCGTAGGTATTCTCGAATCATGGTCCCGCATCGCTGAGTCTACCCGCGTCGGAGGCGACAACCTCGGTATCATCTCAAGAGGTGAGTGATAGTACACTAACATAACGACTTATCTTTAAACAACATAAGTACAACAAGGATACTCACTTATACAAGCGTTACAAGGTACTAACACACATGCAACATGTCATGTCTACTTTATCAAACCATCTTATTATTCTTTTCACAATTTCATATAAGTGCATTAGAAATACATAGGCAACTTGTTTCTTTTATCAATCTTAAGTGGTTATACTTAACTTCCCATAAAGCTAGTATAACTCTTAAGCTTCGCTTAAGAAACCAATTAGTTCTCTTACGTAAAAATGATTGATAGTCCTTTTGAAATGTTTTGATTCTTTATTATTCAGCTTAAGCGTGAGGCATTGCGTCGTATTATTCGAGCTTAAGCGTGAGGCATTAGTAAGTATTATTCGATTAACACGTATGCGTCTACCGTACTATATACATATTGTAAAATATCATGCTTTAGGAAGAATCACATACCTTCTCGTGAAATCCACCGCCAAGTCGAGTATGTCGCGCGAGAGAATCAGCCTATAATAGTCACGAGATATCTATCAAAGTCTAGACTATTACGTAGGTCATTCTAAGCAGAGGGTCCTCGATTCTACGGAAAGTCGGGCACAACCCTACGGTGAGCTATATAAGTCTCATGTGAAACAGTCCCATGTAATCTGATTCGTATATTCTTCTTTTAAACCCCTACAGTAATATTCTTCTAAGTATTTATACTTATTCTTATTCTACAACGATAAGTATTCCCTAATTCAAAAGAGGGTTAGGATTAGTTACCTCGGTAAGCCCAATAATATCCTAGAAAAGTCGCGCTGAGCAAGGTTTTGCCACAAGTTGTATGCTCCAGAAACCTTAGAAGTTCTTCACAACTTCTACTAAGTACTAAGGTATTTGGGCTAGGGTATTTTGGGCATTATAACAATACAAGAAGGCAACTTTTCTACCAAGGGAGGGTAGGTTTCGGCTAGGCTGGGGTGGGGTAGCCTCGGCCAAGCTTCCGAGGGAGGGGTGTGTTGGACGAATTGCTTACAAAGGGAGATGGAAGGATTTTTAGACTTGGAAAGCTTTTGTGGATGAAGAACTCTTCATCTCAAGAGGGGTATTTATAGGTCAAGACATGGCCAACCAATGGCCAAGATTTAGCCAAGTGCTAGGCAAGTGTAAGGTCAAGATTAGGGCAAGTGTACCTAGCCAACTTGCACACAAAATATCTAACCAACTTTATGACAAGGATGGTCATCCATTCGGCCCTATTGCCGTGACAAGTCCACCAATGAGAGGGTGGCAAATGTCGCCCTCTCGTTGGTCCAAAGTGTTACGTCTCTCGGAAAAATCCGCAAAAATTAGAAATGACATAGCCGGAATTTATCCTACGAAAGCTGTGGAAACGTTTCGTCGGAAAACTGTTCGCTTTGTGAGTTGTGCCTAAAAATCGTCCAAGGCCTAACTTTAAGACCAAACTTTTTGTACGTATTCCTTTACGTACATACTCTGGAAATACGGGGTATAACACTCGTGACCCTATCACAAAGCGGGACCACCACAATTTTTTTCCTTACTTCAAACCGGGCTGCGGGTTGACCCGCAATATGGCCTCAACCCGACCCATTAATCGCGCCAAGCTCTTGTTTTCCGATCCGGAACAACCTCACCATCGAGTCACGAAAACCTAATGGTCTTCTTAGCTCAACTACCCTCTTTCATTTCACACTACTCAGGGACTTATCACACAAATATATCTCACGTAAACTACGCACTCCGATAAGGGTCAAACATAAAAATAAATCTTTTACTCAAGGTGGCCTCGCCTCTAAGGTCTCCACGTATAATATCCTACAGCTCACAATTTCCCCTATCCCCAATCTTACCCTTTTAACTAACCATGATTTCTAATCACAATTAACACAATGCTATCTGAACATAACACTTAAGATATACTCATCTTATCACACATACTAATCTCTAGAGGGTTAAGGATATACCTGTATCTACTGCTTCACTCCCCTTTGTCGTTCTAATCAATCACCTACTGTTGGGCGCATACCTAGGGAAGGTGATGAACTAGCCACTGATCCTGAAGGCTGAGTCTCTACATTCGCGCCACCTCTGGTCGGACAATTTCTCGCAAAATGGCCTGCTGTCATGAAGCATAACAAGTTGTCGAAGAAGTACGACACTCCCCACAATGACACCTACCATAACGGCCACACCGAGGTGGGGGTGGCCTCCTCTGGCTAACACCCCTTCCTCTCCGAACCACTGAATCCACAACTGATCTGGTAGGCTGAGTCCTCCTGCTTGCATCCCTCCTACTTGAACATTCTCGTCACGTGGCCCCACGCGCGCAGGTAAAACAAGCACCAACAAAAAGACGACATTCCCCGGGATGACGCCTGCCACACTGTGAACACTGAGGGAAAACTGAACCCGGCTGGCTAGAACCTACGTATAGTTGTAATCTAGAAGCCCTGGAGCTCTGACCAACTCCGGCATACCCCGAACGTCCTGAACCCTGTGAAGGACCACTCTGTGGCGGTGCGTATCGATCTGCTGAGGCGATTCGCCTCGAAAGTTACCAAAGGACCTGCCGATCGGCGCCTTCGGCGATCTTGGTTAACCCGTCGATCCTACGTTTCTCGGACTGCTGCGCATAAGCCGTCTGTGAGCCATGCTCATTACGATCAAGAGCTACTCTTGCACAACCCTCTCTTAGATAATCATCAAGACCCGTGATAAATCGGTACATAATATACTCTCTGGTTGCTAAATCCCTAGCTAATGTGGTCGTCTCTTTGCAATCCATACTTTACTCTTCGGTGGAACTAAAGGTCCATATATCATGGCGCGATGGAAGCTAACTGCATTGGGCTAAACTCTGCCGGGTGGTGGCGTGTGAACTCCCGAATGAAGCACCACCCGGTGATGATTGGGCTGTGCCTCGTAACCCTCTGATTTACTCTGCTCGGCTCCTTTTGCCTTGCCCATCAGGCGGGTTGCCTTGCGCGAGGCATAAGCGTGCGGGAAAAATACGTTAGAGGTCCAACTTATAACACGACTATCACGACCCGATCCGGGCGTGGTCGTGCCTTACCCGGGCACCCTAGTGATACAACATCGAGAGAAAAACCGGTGAAATAAAAACTCATGAAAGAAAGCGGTGAAATAAGAAAGCAGGCTAACTGACGGTTACCCTTTTGTACATAAATGAAAACTTTAACAGTTACATCCCTTACAAACCTGACCACAACAGTGCTACAGACCTCTAAGAATTTTGAAACCATAACGGCGGTACAGGGCCCCGACATGCCCCTGAATATACAAAAGTCTACTACTTGAGGAACCGTACCACGTGACAAGCTTAGGAGATATGGAGCTTTCAGAACTGACAGCGATCCTAAGAGTGCGGATCACCCGGCTATATACCTCAACTGCGGCATGAACGCGGCCGAAGGAGTCGATCTCAGTACCAAGTATGTGGCGAAAAATCAGTAAATGAAATCATAATAGTCTATATAAAGCGGGAGACATGTATGATAACCAAACTACGATACCTGACATATAGCGATCATGTCAAGTCGAGGACTCGTGCGAGTGAAATCATCACTCAAATACAACCCGAATTTAACGCCTGATGGCGCTGCCGGCGTCTCACCTCGTTATTAGCATGGCCTGGAACCGTCTAGTGGGCCCATACCCATGGACCATCCAGCGTGTCGGTATGCCCAAAGGAGATAATAAAATATCAATCCACGTGGAAGCATACGTGGGCCGCTGACGTGTCGGTATGTCGAACAACTAACAAAACAATACTCATCTGTGGAAGCATACGTGGGCTACCCAGCGTGTCGGTATGTCAATCAATTAACAAGATAATACTCATTGTGGAAGCATGCAGTGGGCTACCCAACGTGTCGGTATGTCGATCAAATAACAAGATAATACTCATTGTGGAAGCATACGTGGGCTACCCAATGTGTCGGTATGTCCAATCAACAAGCAGATAATGGCCCTCCATCGAGAGACTCGGTAGCACAAATCACACCCGCACAACAAGGCTATATCAACCAAGCATAGGCAAGTTACACACCACTCAGGTACTTTACACACTTCTTAACACAACGTCAAGTATACCATTAAAACCCAGTATCTAACCGCTTTAAGATCAAGGTACTCTACCTTTTATAACCAAGCCACTTATGTTTTTCCATCGCAAAGAGTTCAATATTTGAAAACAAGTTACTTCTCTTTTTCCAAAAATCAAGTTACCATTCTAAATCCAATAATGAATCCATTTCTTTATTTTCCATAAAGTCGTTATAACTAACTTCCCATAAAGCTATTATAACACTTTATGTTTTAAAACAATACAAGACAAAACCATGCCTTTCTTTTAAAACAAAACACTTCAAATTCTTAAGTCTCTTTTCTTTTAGAAATCGAGTTCCTTACTTTGGAATTTTTAAGAAGATCAAAACTTGATTACAATAATTCTTATTAGAGCAGCCATGATCTAGGAAATGTAATACAATTTTGTCTTATCTTAGCTTCTATGCAGATGGAGGTTTCTACTGGTTTTAATATAATTAATTGTCATTACTTTTTCCTTTATTAACGCTGCATTGGCTTGTTCGATTCTTATTCCCATTTCCGAAATTTATGTAACATGATTCTTTTAAAACAAAAACCAAGTACTCATTTCCCACGAATGAGGTTTCACACTTTTCAACACCATTTAGTTCAATTATAAGTCAAGTCTCTTATCTTTTGAAATCAACAAACCATTCTTTTACCTACATAAAGTGGTTATAACAAACTTCCATAAAGCCGTTATAACACTTTATGTTTTAAACCAACCAATTACAACTATAAGCCCTTATGAGACCAAGATGGCTTATTCTTTAACCACCGAGTACCCATTACTAACGAATAAGATTTTCCTACTTTTTCAAACAATCAAGACCTTTACACTTCATATCAAGTCAAGGCACAACAAGGGAAATCAAATTCCTTTAACACGCGCATCTCTTGCGCTATATATTTCACAAATAATCATGTTGAAGAGGATAGGAAGAATCACATACCTCGCGGCGATTATCGACGGTTAGCAAAATGCTCCACGATCTTATACCGCTTCAGTAGGATCGCTACTCGTAGCACTTCAATCCTATAAGGGTCATAAAGCGTCTATCAAACTCTAGCTTGAGCGTAGAATAAACTAGGTGCAAGGTCCTACATTCTACGGAAATTTGGACAAGACTTCATTTATTTCTACTTACATGCCACCTTTTCAAGGCGAATTCAATAACCAAGCGCGCATTTAAGGCTCAATTGATCCAAAGAAAATACAAGGGGATTACACGCTAACAATACGTGTAAAATTCCGCCCCACAACACAAAATAAACCAATAGTTTCCATGCCATTCTTGGCCAACAATATAACCAATACTAACCCCTTTCAACTCTTTTCCAATCCAAGTTCTTAGGTCTAACATGATATCTAGCCCTAGACATCTTCAACAACTACAATCCCCCTTTACAACATGTGACGACCAAATTAGTAACCAAATTGAAGTTATCATCTTAAGGTTAACATGCCCATTTCAGTTTTCAACAAGACAACAAGATCCAAATCTATACAACTTAAATTTAACAGCCTCAGGCTCATTTCTAAACTACTATAACAAGTATTAACTCATATCCAAGAGAAGGGGAAACTTTTACCTTTGGAGAAGCCCACACAAGCCCCTTTCTTCCACTTCTTTTCCGTCAAACTCGTCCACCAGCGCTTCCCACAAGTTTACCCACACTTTTCCTTCTTGCCGCCGCTCCAACAATTTTTCCCCTAAGGCAAGGTTTCTTCAAAGATCTAGAGAGAAAGGGAGAGGATTTCCTTGTGAGGGTTTTGAGATGAAATGGCCAAGTCTTCCAAGACTTGGTCCTAAAATAGGCCCCTTTCCTGGTCAAAAGGATGGGAGGGACACTTGTCACTCTCCCATAGGCTTTTAACAAAATATCTCCTGATTTTCGCCCTTTACCGCAGAAAAATCCCGCCTCGGCGCGGCCATGCCGGCGCCACAGCGCTCTACTTCGAAAAGTTCAGCATTCGGCGCCGTACTGCAGCCAGCGGACTCAGTACAACCGCGCGCGACCCTTCGCGTCCGGCCAGCACTTGTACCACAAGCCAGCTGCTGCTTTTCCTGACTGCACACCTAACTTGAAACTTCCATAACTTTTGACTCCGATGTCCTATCGACGAACGGTTTGTTGCGTTGGGAACTAGATTTAACGGACTACACACTAGGCTTTTTAAACACTTTGAAATTCTTAACGACTGGGGTACAACACTCCAAGGTAGACTCGAATCATCGACACATGTTTGTCAACTTATCTTTCAACTTTCAAATCTTATATTCCTTGGTATGTTCTTATCTTATCTTCTTGAATTTACGGGGTGTAACATTCTCCCCCCCTTAGAAACATTCATCCCGAATGTTCCTTCCAAGTCTCCAAAACACAGACGCCGGTATAGTCTTCACCACTGCACTTACAAAAGAATCAGTTATGCCACTCATGGACTTATCACCCGAATATACTTCCCGTATACTATGTACTCCTACAAAGATCACTGTAAAATCTTTTACTCTAGCCGGCCGTACCTCTAAGGTCTCGATTGTTATAAATTCTAAGGTTCAAAATTTCTCATCCCCAGACTTTCCCTTTTTCACTAGCCAAGCTTCTAAATCACATTTTTAACACAAAGCTATCCGAACATAACACTTAACACATCACCATGACATCAAAGCCTACTAGTCTCTAGAGGGTTAAGAATATACCTGTAACTATTGCTTCACTTTCCCTTTGTCGCTCTAATCATAATCCTGCCCTGCAGGGCGCCTAGCTAAATAAGGCGATGAACCAGCCACCGATCCCAGGTGAGTCTCTACATCTGTGCTACCCACAGTCGGACAAACTCTCACCAAATGGCCTGCCGCATGGCGCCTGGTGTCGAGCGATCGACACTCCCCATAATGGAGTCTATTACAATGGCCACAACGAGGTAGGAGTGACCTCATCTGACTAACACCCCCTTCTCCCGAACAACTGAACCCGCAACTGACCCGGTAGGCTGAGTCATCCCTCTGTATCCCTCCTACGTGGACATCCTCCTACCACATGGCCCTAACGGCCGCAAGTATAACAATCTCCCAAACTAGCACGACACCCTGAGGATCATCCTCAGCTTTCTACCCATAGAACTCTGGCGAACTGCAACTCAAGAAATCCCGAAGTCTCAGACTATCGGGTCTAGGGTGAATCACTGGTACTGCTGGAACCACCGGCTCTCGTCTGTCCTCATTCCCAGCCACCAGACTAGCTAGTAACTGGGCCATCTCCTTGTAACTCCTATCCTTTGTTCCTGGCCGTGGGACTAGAGGCTCAGGTGTCGTGGTCTCAGTAGAGACCGCTACTGCTCTAAGCTCTCCTGGGGCTAGCGGCGTCGCAGAACTCCCCGAATGAAGCGCTATCTCAGATAATGGCCCGGGCGTGCCTGGTAACCCCTCGTGTTCTACTCGCGACTCCTCTGCCTTGCCCTCCTGGGCTCTGGTTGCCTTGCGTGGAGGCATCACTGGTATATAAAGAATACGTCAGAGGGAGTCCAACTTATACAACAGCTCTAAGGCACGATCTTAGAGTGAGAAGAATGGAAACCAATCCTAAATATCCTATAGCCTCCTGATTATTGGTGTGGTGCATAACACACCGATAATCAAGACTCTACTAGATCTGATGCGTAGACACTTTCCGAGGATTAATCGCTCGATACCACATTTGTCACGACCCGATCCGGGCGTGGTGGTGCCTACCGGGCACCTGGTGATACAACATCGAGAGAAAAACCAGGAAATAAAAACTCATGAAAGAAAGCAGTGAAATAAGAAAGCAGGCTAACGACGGTTACCCTTTTTGTACATAAATGAAAACTTGAGCGATTCATCCCTTACAAACACCTTGCGATTGCTCTGAGACCTCAGAATTTTGAAACCATAACGACGGGACGGGGCCCGCCATGCCCTGAATATACAAAAGTCTACTACTTGAGGCTGTACCACGGGACAAGCTTAGGAGATATGGAGCTTTCAGAAGCGAACGGCGATCCTAAGAGTGCGGATCGGCCCGGTATATACCTCAACTGCGGCATGAGCGCGGCCCGAAGGAGGTCGATAACAGTACCAAGTATGTGGCGAAAAATCAGTAAATGAAATCATAATAGTCTATTTAAAGCGAGACATGTATGATAACCAAACTACGATTACACAACATATAAGCGATCATGTCAAGTCGAGGACTCGTGCGGTGAAATCATCACTCAAATACAACCCGGGAATTTAACCCGCACAATGGCCGCTTGCCCCGGCATCTCACCTCGTTATTAGCATGGCCCTGGAACCGTCCTAGTGGGCCCATACCCATGGACCATCCAACGTGTCGGTATGCCCAAAGGAGATAATAAAATATCAATCCCTGTGGAAGCATACCCGTGGGCCACCCAACGTGTCGGTATGTCCAAACAACTAACAAAACAATACTCACTGTGGAAGCATACCCGTGGGCTACCCAACGTGTCAGTATGTCCAATCAATTAACAAGATAATACTCACTGTGGAAGCATACCCGTGGGCTTCCAAACGTTTCTGTAGGTCAAATCACATAAGAACATAAGACTCACTGTGGAAGCATACCCGTGGGCTACCCAACGTGTCGGTATGTCCAATCAACAAACAGATAGCCAGCCCTCCATCGAGAGACTCGGTAGCACAAATCACACCCTTGCACAACAAGGCTATATCAACCAAGCATAGGCAAGTTACACACCACTCAAGGTACTTTACACACTTCTTAACACAACGTCAAATATACCATTAAAACCCAGTATCTAACCCTTTAAGATCAAGGTACTCTACCTTTTATAACCAAGCCACTTATGTTTTTCCATCGCAAAGAGTTCAATATTTGAAAACAAGTTACTTCTCTTTTTCCAAAAATCAAGTTACCATTCTAAATCCAATAATGAATCCATTTCTTTATTTTCCATAAAGTCGTTATAACTAACTTCCCATAAAGCTATTATAACACTTTATGTTTTAAAACAATACAAGACAAAACCATGCCTTTCTTTTAAAACAAAACACTTCAAATTCTTAAGTCTCTTTTCTTTTAGAAATCGAGTTCCTTACTTTGGAATTTTTAAGAAGATCAAAACTTGATTACAATAATTCTTATTAGAGCAGCCATGATCTAGGAAATGTAATACAATTTTGTCTTATCTTAGCTTCTATGCAGATGGAGGTTTCTACTGGTTTTAATATAATTAATTGTCATTACTTTTTCCTTTATTAACGCTGCATTGACTTGTTCTATTCTTATTCCCATTTCCGAAATTTATGTGACATGATTCTTTTAAAACAAAAACCAAGTACTCATTTCCCACGAATGAGGTTTCACACTTTGCAACACCATTTAGGTCAATTATAAGTCAAGTCTCTTATCTTTTGAAATCAACAAACCATTCTTTTACCTACATAAAGTGGTTATAACAAACTTCCCATAAAGCCGTTATAACACTTTATGTTTTAAACCAACCAATTACAACTATAAGCCCTTATGAGACCAAGAGGGCTTATTCTTTAACCACCGAGTACCCATTACTAACGAATAAGATTTTCCTACTTTTTCAAACAATCAAGACCTTTACACTTCATATCAAGTCAAGGCACAACAAGGGAAATCAAATTCCTTTAACACACGTGCATCTACTGCACTATATATTTCACAAATAATCATGCTGAAGAGGATAGGAAGAATCACATACCTCGCGGCGATTATCGACGGTTAGCAAAATGCTCCACGATCTATACCGCCCGGTAGGATACGCTACTCGTAGCACTTCAATCCTATAAGGGTCATAAAAGCGTCTATCAAACTCTAGCTTGAGCGTAGAATAAACTAAGTGCAAGGTCCTACATTCTACGGAAATTTGGACAAGACTTCCTTTGTTTCTACTTCTATGCCACCTTTTCAAGGCGAATTCAATAACCAAACGCCGCATTTAAGGCTCAATTGATCCAGCAAAATACAAGGGGATTACACGCCTAACAATACGTGTAAAATTACGCCCCACAACAACACAAAATAAACCAATAGTTTCCATGCCATTCTTGGCCAACAATATAACCAATACTAACCCCTTTCAACTCTTTTCCAATCCAAGTTTTTAGGTCTAACATGATATCTAGCCCTAGACATCTTCAACAACTACAATCCCCCTTTACAACATGTGACGTCCAAATTAGTAACCAAATTGAAGTTATCATCTTAAGGTTAACATGCCCATTTCAGTTTTCAACAAGACAACAAGATCCAAATCTATACAACTTAAATATAACAGCCTCAGGCTCATTTCTAAACTACTATAACAAGTAATAACTCATATCCAAGAGAAGGGGAAACTTTTACCTTTGGAGAAGCCCACACAAGCCCCTTTCTTCCACTTCTTTTCCGTCAAACTCGTCCACCAGCGCTTCCCACAAGTTTAGCCACACTTTTCCTTCTTGCCGTCGCTCCAACAATTTTTCCCCTAAGGCAAGGTTTCTTCAAAGATCTAGAGAGAAAGGGAGAGGATTTCCTTGGGAGGGTTTTGAGATGAAATGGCCAAGTCTTCCAAGACTTGGCCCTAAAATAGGCCCCTTTCCTGGTCAAAAGGATGGGAGGGACACTTGTCACCCTCTCATAGGTTTTTAACAAAATATCCCGATTTTTCGCCGCTTTCTGTGAAAAATCCGCCTCGGCGCCCGCAGCGCGGCGCCTCGGCGCTTCTACTTCCGAAAATTTCCAGCATTTGTGGCGCCACGCATTCGGCGCCATGCGGCAACCCGCGGACTCGGTACAACCGACGCGCGGCCTGCGTTCCGTGGCCGTACTGTACTGAACCGAAATCTGCTGCTTTGCCTGACTGCGCACCTAACTTGAAACTTCCATAACTTTTGACTCCGATGTCCTATCGACGAACGGTTTGTTGTGTTGGGAACTAGATTTAACGGACTACACACTAGGATTTTTAAACACTTTGAAATTCTTAACGACTGGGGTACAACACTCCAAGGTAGGCTCCAAATCTGTCCAACACATGTTTGTCAACTTATCTTTCAACTTTCAAATCTTATATTCCTTGGTATGTTCTTATCTTATCTTCTTGAATTTACGGGGTGTAACAACAGCTCTAAGGCACGATCTTAGAGTGAGAAGAATGGAAACCAATCCTAAATATCCTATAGCCTCCTGATTATTGGTGTGGTGCACAACACACCGATAATCAAGACTCTACTAGATACGGTCTGTAGACACTTTCCGAGGATTAACTTCTCTGATTCCACTTTTGTCACGACCCGAACCCGGGCCCGTGACTGGTGCCTTACCCGGGCACCCAAGTAGACATACATCAGAGTAACCAGCGGAATATAAAACAAGACATGAAACAATATGAAGTGAGAAACAGTTTATCTGAGAAAAGTTGCCTTTCGGCATACATATATATAACAAACTTTGAACAGTTACATCCCTTTTACAAACCCTGCCCACAACAGTACTACAGACCTCTAAGAATGTTATAACAACAATGGCGGGACAGGGCCCCGCCATACCCCTGAATGTAAGTACCTACAACTACAGGGGACTATACCAAAGATAAGCCTCCGGAGACACGGAGCTTCCCAACGCTGACTGACCACTGTGGCGAGGATTAACAAGCGGTGTACCTACTGCGGCATGAGCGGCCCCGAAGAGGTCGATAACAGTACCAAGTATGTGGCCGAAAATCACGTACATGAAATCATAATAGTCTATATAAAGCGAAGACATATATGATAACCAATTTACGATACCTGATATATGCGATCATGTCAAGTCGAGGACTCACGCCCAAAGTCATCACTCAAATATAACCATGGGTCTCATGCCCACAATATCAATCATGCCGTGGAATTCCTTCCTCACCGCTGATCCATGATATAAAAGCACCAAGGAATACATGAACACGAGTCCGCTGTGTCATAATAAAAGCATGCGGGGTAAATGCGAAGGCATAGCCGACTACTAAAACCCACAGTACCAACAATGCTATAAAAGCGTATCACGAGGTCTTTCTGGGCGCGCCACATCGAAGGCGGCGCCACTCGCCCTCGGTATCAATGTGGCGTCAAATCCTGGAACTCACGCGACTCGCATAGGCCACCTAGGCGCGTGAGGTATTCCCGCGTCGAGGGTAGCTACTCCTCGGCATCGTCACGGACTCGTAGTCCGCATGGCCACATAGACCGCATGAGGTATTCCCCACACACTAACCTGGAACTCTCGTAGCTCCGCATAGGTCCCCTGGACCCGCATGAGGCATCCCTCGCATCGGGGGGCAGCTTAACCCCCGGTATATTATGTCAAGAGGTGAGTGGTACAATACTAACATAACGGCTTATCGTTAAACAACATAAGAACAATCAACGAAAACCCCTTTACACAAACATCACAAGACACTAACACACGTTGCATCCTAACATGTTTACTTATCAAACCAACAAGAAAGTATTACAAGGCTATCACAAGCCAACATAGTCAAGTTATTCACACAAGGTACTTTCTATTTTAAGTCAACAAGTTCGGGTTTTTATCCCCAAAGTACTTCATACAATAACTCTTTAAAAAGATCCGTTTCTTTCACAAGAGTCACACGATACCCGTAGTATAGAGTGACTATCTTTTTAAGTAAACCAAAACAATTTCCCTACCTTCTTTTTGAACCAACTTAAGACAAAAGCATTCCTTCCTTTTTTAAACAAAAACACTTCAAATTTTCAAGTCTTTGTCTTTTATAAAACAAGTCCTTACTTTGAAATTTTAAGAAAATCAAAACTTGTTTATTAATGATCTTATTAAAGCAGCCATGATCTAGGAAATGTAATACAATTTTGTCTTATCTTAGCTTCTATGCAGATGGAGGTTTCTACTGGTTTTAATAATACTTAATTGGTCAATACATTTTCCTTTATTAGCGCTGCAGTGGTTTGTTCGATACTTATTCTTATTTCCGAAATCAATACAAGGCTTTCATAAACAATTAAGTAAACCGTTCCTTTTATTTCTCTTAAGCCGTTATACCTAACTTCCCATAAAGCTAGTATAACTCTTAAGCTTTTAAAACCAAGTATTACTCTTCTTTCAAAAACGATTCTTCATTCTTTTGAAATACTTCAAGATTCTTCTTATTTAAAACTCAAGTCAAAAGACATCGAAGTAAAACCACGTTCAGTTAACACACGTACGTCTACCGTACTATATATATTCTTTTAAAATATCATGCTCAAGAGGATAGGAAGAATCACATACCTCCTCGGCGAAATCCACCTGCAAGTCGAATATGTCGCGCGCAGAGTATCAACCTATAATAGTCAAATACGTCTATCAACGTCTAGACTACTCTGTAGAATATTCTAAGCAGAAGGTTCTTATTTCTACGTATGAGGTTTTAAGACTATGAACCTCAAATTCTTAAAAGGTTAAGAGACTTTATTTTTCAAGTTATGGGACTTGATTCTTAAAGGAAGAAATGAATTGATTTAAAAGCATAGAATACTTGATTTGGAAAGTATTGATTTCTTGCCATTCTAAAGTTAAGAAACTTGTTTTCTTAAAAGTTAAGAGACTTGAAGTATTTTGAAAGATATGCGATTTGATTTGAAAGTTTAAGTCTCTTGGTTATAAAAGGAATGAATTTGTCTAAGACATAAAGAGTTATAACGGCTTTATGGGAAGTTGGTTATAACAACTTTATGGAAGATTAAAAGAATGGTTTTCTTCAGTAATGTAAGCAAAGAAATGATTTGAAATAAAACAGGGCAAATTGTTTTAAAGGTACCAATTGCTTAAAGTTTTAAAAAAAGAAGTCACTTGATTTAGAAGCCTAATGTATTTTTAAAAGGTATTTTGACTTGTCTTGAAAAGTAGATATGACTTGATACTATGGTAGTTAGTATCTTGGAAGTTTTATTTGAAAGAGAATCATTTTAAAGGAGTAGAGGCACGTAGTACGTTGGGTTAAATTCCCGGATTTTATATGACATTCTGGCGTCGAGAATGGGCGGGCGATACCTTTATGGGCGGACTATATGACATTACGCGTCGAGAATGGGCGGGCGAGATACCATTATGGGCAGACTATATGACATTACCGCATCTCAGGAATGGGCCGGGCAGTATACCTTTATGGGCAGACTATATGACATTACCGCGTCGAGAATGGGCGGGCGTTATACCTTTATGGGCAGACTATGTCACCTTACCGCGTCCCAAGATTGGGCCGGGCAGTATACCTTTATGGGCAGACTATGTGACCTTACCGCATCGAGTTGGGCGGGCAGTATACCTTTATGGGCGGACTATGTGACCTTACTGGCGTCGAGTTGGCGGGAAGTATACCTTTATGGGCAGACTATGTGATTTTATCGCGTCCCAGATTGGGCCGAGCAGTATAGGCGTCCCTCCATGAAGGGCCGAATTATGTTATGCAAGGTAAGCAAGTTATATAGTAATGAACTTGACGGTTTTTCCTAAAACATGTACGTGAGAATGTGACTATAACTTTTATGTAAAAATGGGAAAAGATGATAAGGTACGATTAAGTTCACGAGATGGTAATGACACGGTAGGATCTGGTATGTACCCTTTTTATACTTACCCCTGTCATTCTTTTGTACAATTATGATTTGTTTACTGTACCTTATTTTTCGTTCCATATTAAATTTTTGTTATCGACCCCGCCGGGGCTGCGTTAAATGTCCGCGAGTTTAGGTACGATTGTGGATCCATGACTTAGGATCCTGGTTCGGCATTTGAGATGGCTTGTTATACCGTATTTCGGAGTATATGCGTGAGGCGTCGTCACGAAAGTTTGGCCTTAAGTCTAAGCCTTGGGCGTTTTTATTTGTGCACAACTCACTAAAAGAATCGTTTTTCGACGAAGCGTTTCCACGACTTTCGTAGGAAAATTCCGGCTATGACATTTAGTATTTTTGCGGATTTTTCCAGAGGCGAAACATTTTGGACCAACGGGAGGGCGACACTTGGCACCCTCCAATTAGTGGACTTGAAATCGTCCATTTGGACGAAATGGACTAACATGGCACGGTTTTTGTGCCTTGTGCACAAGTCAAGGAGTTGGTAGGATATTTGTGTGGAGTAAATCTTCACCCTACACTTGCCTTGCACTTGTCTTAATCTTGGCCATTGGTTGGCCACTTCTTGACCTATAAATACCCCCCTTAAGATGAAGAGTTCTTCATCCACAAATCTTTCCAAGTCTTGAAAATCCCCTCCTCTCCCTTGAGCCTTGTTCGTCCAAACACTCCCCCCTTGTGAAGTTTGGCGAGGGCCTACCCCACTAGCCTGGCGAAATCTACCCCCCTCCCTTGGTAGAAAAGTTGCCTTCTAAGTATTGTTATAATGCCCAAAATATCCTAGCCCAAATCCCTTAGTACTTAGTAGAAGTTGTGAAGAACTTCTAAGGTTTCCTTGGAGCTATCGGAGCGTACAACTTAGGAGCTAAGCCTTGCTCCGGATCGACTTTTATCTAGGATATTATTGGGCTTACCGAGGTAAATAATCCTAACCCTCTTTTGTACTAGAGAATGCATACTGTAGAAGTATAAGAATAAGTATTAAATACTTAGAAGAATATTACAGAATAGAATTGAACTGTCATCACAGTAGAAGGGTTTAAAAGAAGAATAATTGAACTGTACTCACATAAGACTGTTTTTACAGTAGACTTATATAGCTCACCGGGTAGGGTTGTCTTTGCCCAAAATCCGTAGAATTATGAACCCTCTGCTCGTAATGACCTTGAGTAGTCTAGACTTTGATAGATGTCGTGACTATTATAGGTGATTCTCTGCGCGACATATTCAACTTGGCGGAGGTTTTCGAGAAGGTATGTGATTCTTCCTAAGCATGATATTTTAACATATATAGTACTAGACGCGTACATGTGTTAACTGAATAATAACTACGGCAATGTCTTTTGACTTAAGCCTGAATAATAACTACGGCAATGTCTTTTGACTTAAGCCTGAATAATAAGAATCCTGATGCATTTCAAAAGAACTACTGAATCATGTTTTAACAGAAGATAAATAGTTGGTTTTTAAAACAAAAGCTTAAGAGTTATACTAGCTTTATGGGAAGTTAGGTATAACAACTTAAGAAAGATAAAAAGGAACTGTTTACTTGTTTGTTATAAAAGCCTTGTATTGATTTCTGTTAAGTGTAGTAAGATTGTTTGATAGGTAGACATATTATGATGCTATCTGTGTTAGTGTCTTGAAATGCTGTGTAAGGGGGTCATTCTTGTTGTGCTTACGTTGCTAACCGGTAAGTCCGTTGTACTGTTATTGTATCACCTACCCCCTTGACTGTTATACCGAGGGCTTGCCCCCCTTGATGCGGGTCTATACGGCCTATGCGGTCTGTGAGACTATGCGGAGCAGCGGTATGCTCCAGGATTGATCATTCCGGGTGTTTAGCCTGATGCGGGGGATTCCCTATGCGGTCTGTTGAGACTATGCGGTCTTTTGAGGCTATGCGGGCTGCGGGAGCCTAGGCGGATGCCGGGGGTTGGCTGCCCCCGATGCGAGGAATACCTCATGCGGGTCTGTGTGTCCCGAAGTCCAGGACTAGGCACGCAGAATGATACTATGGGCGATTGGCCTTGCTTCGATCATTCGCGGCCTAGACTAGACCTGTTACAGTTTTCCTATTACTGTTATTGTTTGTGATATGGCACTATGTGCAATTGAACTGATTATATTTGTGAAAAGGTTTTAAATACTTTGATTTCATTTAAAGTACTTTATAGTTTCACATACTTGGTACCTGTTGTACTGACCTCCTTCGGGGGGCTGCGTTCATGCCGCAGGTAAAGGCAAGCAGGTGCTAGATCCGCATCCTTAGGATCTTTTGCGTTGGTGTCAGGAGCTCCATCTTCTCCGGAGGCTCTACTTTTGGGTATGATCTCCCTGTTGTAGATAGTTTTGTACAGTCAGGGTATGGCGGGGCCCTGTCCCGCCATAGTTGTATTTTTCCTTAGAGGTCTGTAGTCATGTTATACAGTTTGGGATGTAACTGCTGAACCATGTTTATTTATATATGCCGAAAGGCGACGTTTTCTCACATAAACTGTGTCTTATTTTATAAACTGTTTCCTGTCTTGTTTTATATTCCGCTGGTTACTCTGATGTATGACTACTTGGGTGCCCCGGTAAGGCACCGCCACGCCCCGAACAGTCGTGACAAAAGTGGTATCGGAGCGATTAATCCTGAAAGTGTCTACGCATCGTATCTAGTAGAGTCATGATTATCGGTGTGTTGTGCACCACACCAATAATCGTGAGGCTATAGGATATTTAGGATTGGTTTCCATTCTTCTCATTCCGAGATCGTGCTTTAGAGTCGTGTTATAGGTTGGACCTCTAACGTATTCCTTTCCGTAATGATTATGCCTCCACGTAAGGCAACCCGCCTGGCGGCAAGGCAAAGCGGAGTCGCTAGCGAGACACCCAGAGTCACGAGGGCTCGTGCCCATTCTATACCCGAGACGGCGAGTTCCATGACGCCGCCCCAAACGAGATCCGTAGCACTGCACTCCACCCCACACCAGAGCAGAGGAGATGGGTACAGAGACGGCCCGATTATTTGCTCGGATTGTGGCGGACATGGACAGGGCCGACGCAGCAGCCTGGGGCCCAAAGAAGACTGTAGTGCACCCGAGGCGCATGTTTGAGGCTACGGGATTTCCTTAGTTGTAGCCCGCCTGAGTTTTACGGGTCGAGGCCGGAGGATGATCCGCAGGAGTTCATCCGTCAGCTGCAGATGATCATGCGGGTGAGTTTGTGACATTCGGTTCGCATCGGCTGCGTGATACCGCAGTCGATTGGTTTGATTCATGGGAGCTTTCCCGGGGAGAGCATGCACCTCCAGCAGTATGGGATGAGTTTTCAGAGGCTTTTCTCACACACTTCTTGCCTCCGCAGATGAGGAGGGCACGAGCTGATAGATTCTTGTTGTTGAGACAGGGAGGACGCACAGTGAGGGAGTACAATGTCGAGTTTGATTCTTTGGCTCGATATGTCCTCGCACCGGTAGCGAATATGGAGGACCGGGTGCATCGCTATGTCACCGACTAGATGATTACATGGCCGAAGTCTTGTGCGGTGTGTCCCTGTACCATGGACATTACCCGTATGCAGCTCATGCACTAGATGCGAGGAGCGTAGACCGCCGGTAAGCGATATCAGCGAGAAGGCGCCAAGACGGCGGTTCTTTTGGTGGTTCTCGTGGGGCGGCATCAGAAGTCCAGATTTGCACCACACCGGCGCAGAGCGCTCTACATCATCTTCGTGCAGCCAGAGCGATCGGGCGGTCGGGGCCCCAGACTTGATTTCGGTGGTAGCGAAGTGCTAACCGCTCGAGGTCCGCCTCGGTGCCCGTTGTGGTAGATACCATTCGGGAGCAGACCGAGCTTGCTATACGTGTGGGCCGCAGGTCATTTCGCGAGTTTGTCCGAAGCGGCGCGGTGGTAGGCCCGGGCCATGTGGTCTGCTGCCGCTTCTTCATCCTCGACAGCGATTACTCGCCGAGGGCAAGGTACTCATGGACCAGCGGGTCGCGGCGCAGGTCGTGGCGCAGTCCCGATTCTAGCGGTCCTCGAACCGCATTTATGCTTTGTCCACCGACAGATCGTGAGGCCTCACCGATGTCGCCACAGTACCTTATCGGTTCGGGTTTGATGTGTATGCTTTGATAGATCCGGTTCTACTGTCTATATATCTCCCTTGTTTCTAGTAGGATAGGGATAGAGCACGAGTCCATAGACCTTTCGAGGTAGCTACGCCATGGTGATTCGGTGGTAGCTCGGCGGTATATAGAGCTTGTCTGTGACATTTACGATCGCACTGGCAGACTTGATAGAGTGGAGATGATTGACTTCGACGTGATCATGGGGATGGATTGGCTAGCTTCTTGCTACGCCAATGTAGACCGCAGAGAGAGTAGTACGGTTCCAGCTCGGCGAGCCGGTTGTTGAGTGGAGGAGCACGGTATCGCCGGTGGTAGGTTTATTTCCTACCTCAAGGCTAGGAAGATGGTGCGAAGGGTATATCTACCATCTCGTTCGGGTGTTTGATCTCGAGGCCGCAGCGCCAGATTTTCGTGCGCCCAGTGGTCGAGAGTTCCCGACGTGTTTCAGCACGACCTCGTATCCTCCCGAGAGGAGATCGAGTTTTGTATAGATGTGCTGCGGACACTCGGCCTATTTCCATTCCGCCATACGAATGGCACCGCCGAGTTGAGAGAGTTCAAGGACCACCGAGAGATTTGCCGGAGAAGCGGCTTCATCAGCCTAGTGTTTCTCCCCGGGAGCGCAGATATTCGTGAAGAAGAAGAAGGGCGACGCCCATGCGCATGTGTGTTGACTACGACGGTGAACAAGGTAACCATTAAGAATGATACCCTTCCCGTGATTGATGATTTGTTCGACCAGTTGCGGCGCGAGATGTTTCTCCAAGATTGATCTGCGATCGCTATCATCGAGTTCGTGTCGAGAGGTGGATGTCCCTAGATCGCATTCCGACCCGTGACGCATTATGAGTTCGTGGTCATGTCTTTTGGGTTGACCAATGCTCGCGGTATTCATGGATTTGATGAACCGAGTGTTCAAACCATTTTTGGACACGTTTGTGATAGTGTTCATTGATGATATCTTGGTTTATTCTCGCCAGAAGCGAGCACGCGAGCATTTGAGGACGGCGATGTGATTCTCCAGACCAGCGATTGTACGCCAAGTTTTCCAAATGTGAGTTTTGGTTGACTTCGATGCGTTTCTTGGGCATATTGTCGGGCTGATGGCATTCGAGTGGATACGCCAAGATCGGCGCAATGACTGCCTGCACCTACTACTCCGGCGAGGTTCGCGATTTTACGGGCCTTGCGAGGATATTATCGGCGTTCGTGGAGAAGTTTGCTTCTATCTGCACCATTGACTAGGCCGACTCGGAAGGCACCAAGTTTGATGGTGATGCGTGTGGCGGTGGTTTCCATTGCTAAAGGAGAGATCGACGATCGCCCGTTCTTACTCTTCCGGAGGTCCGGATGGTTATGTTGTGTATTGTGATGCGTCGGGCATCGGGCTGGGATGTGTGTTGATGCGGATGGCGAGTTATAGCATACGCGTCCCGACTTAAGATACACGAGGAACTACCCCACCCATAATTTGAGCCGCGGTGATTCACGCTTTGAAGATCCGGAGGCACTATTTGTATGGGTTCACGTGGATATTTATACGCACCACAAGAGCCTCCAGATATCTTCACCAGAGGAGCCGAACTTACGGCGAGACGGTGGTTAGAGTTGCTTAAGGATTACGATGTTGATATCCTGTACCACCCGGGAAGGCCAATGTTGTGGCGTATGCTCTAGTCGTAGGTCGATGGGAGCTTATCGGATGTGCAGCCGGCGAGGACATGGTTCGTGATTTGCATCGCTTAGCGAGCCTTGGTGTCCGCTTGATTGATTCTCGATAGCGGTGGGGTTAGAGTTCGTGAGGTTGCCGAGTCTTCCATCGTCGGCGAGTGAAGAGGCAACATTCGAGGATCCGGTTTGGCACGTTATCGTGATACGACTCTTCGTGAGGCGCGGTCCTTTGAGGTAGCACCGATGGGGTGCTAAGGTTTGAGGGCGTTGTGTGTTCCAGATGTTTCGTGACTTGGCACAGGTTCTGGGAAGCACACGTAAGCGTTACTCTATCCATCCGTGGTCGACCAAGATGTACCACGACCTTAGATCCGTGTATTGGTGGGATGGTTTGAAGAGGACGTTGCGAGTTCGTAGCTCGATGCCCGTGTTGTCGCAGTGAAGGTAGAGCACCGAGGCACGGTGGTTTGTTCTGACGATAGAGATCCCGACCGGAAGTGGGAGGTGATCAACATGGACTTCATCACAGGATTGCATCGCACTCAGAGGAGACATGATTCTATATGGGTTATCGTCGACAGGCTGACAAAATCAGCCCACTTTCTTCCCGTTAGGACGACTTTCTACCGAGGATTATGCGGACTTTACATCCGAGATCGTCGACCGCATGGAGTCCCTATTTCGATCATATCGCATGCAGGAGCCCGGTTTACGCTAACTTCGGAGGTCCTTCCGAGGGGTTTAGGACGCAGTGAGCCCGAGTCTTGCATTTCATCCACGCAGACGGGATGCAGAGCGCACTATCCGCACTCGAGGATATCTGCGAGCCCGTGTTATTGACTTCAGTGGTAGTTGGGAGGATCATTTGCCTCTAGTTGAGTTCGCGTATAATAATAGCTACCACCCAAGATTCGATGGCGCCATGAGGCCTTGTATGGGAGGAAGTGCAGATCGCCTATAGGCTGGTTCGATGTGGGCGAGGTGCAGTTAGTGGGACCAGATTTGGTGCAGCAGGCAGTGGATAAGGTAAAGCTTATCCAGGAGAGGTTGCTGACAGCTCAGAGTCGACAGAAATCATATGCAGATCACCGTCGTCGGCATCTTGAGTTCGAGGTAGATGATTGGTTTTCTGAAGGTGTCACCCATGGCGGTGTGATGAGATTCGAGGAAAGAAACTCGGCCAAGGTACATTGGGCCGATCGATTGTCGCGCAGTAGGCAAGGTTGCCTACGAGTTGGATCTGCCGTCCGATCTGGAGGCAGTGCATCCGGTGTTTCATGTTTCTATGCTGAGGAGATGTATCGGGGATCCATCTAGAGTGCATCCGATTGACGATGTCCAGGTGACCGAGGGGTTGTCGTATGAGGAGATTCCCATAGCGATAATCGATCGTCAGGTTAGGCGTCTGCGGACCAAGGACGTGGCTTCCGTCAAAGTCTTGTGGCGGAACGAGCTCAGGGAGGAGATGACGTGGGAAGCTGAGGAGGACATGAGGCAGAAGTATCCTCACCTATTTCCCACACCTCCAGGTAATTCACTTTCCTACTTGTAAATTTTCATTATCGTTTATGCCTAAGTGTTGTTCTGTGGCCATTTGTGGCACTTGCAAACTGTTTAAGCTTTATCGATAACTGTCTTGAGAAGGAACATTCGGGACGAATGTTTCTAAGGAGGGGAGAATGTTATACCCCGTATTTCCGGAGTATGTACGTGAGGGCGTGCGTACGAAAGTTTGGCCTTAAGTCTAAGCCTTGGACGTTTTTTATTTGTGCACAACTCACTAAAAGAATCGTTTTCCGACGAAACGTTTCCACAGCTTTCGTAGGGAAAATTCCGGCTATGACATTTAGTATTTTTGCGGATTTTTCCGAGAGACGAAACATTTTGGACCAACGGGAGGGCGACACTTGGCACCCTCCAATTGGTGGACTTGAAATCGTCCATTTGGACGAAATGGACTAACATGGCACGTTTTTTGTGCCTTGTGCACAAGTCAAGGAGTTGGTAGGATATTTGTGTGGAGTAAATCTTCACCCTACACTTGCCTTGCACTTGTCTTAATCTTGGCCATTGGTTGGCCACTTCTTGACCTATAAATACCCCCCTTAAGATGAAGAGTGCTTCATCCACAACTCTTTCCACGTCTGGAACATCCTCTCCTCTCCTCGAGCCTTGTTCGTCCAAACACTCCTCCGTCATGAAGTTTGGCAGGGCCGACCCCCCTAGCCTAGCCGAAATCCACCCCCCTCCCTGGGTAGAAAAGTTGCCTTCTAAGTATTGTTATAATGCCCAAAATACCCTAGCCCAAATCCCTTAGTACTTAGTAGAAGTTGTGAAGAACTTCTAAGGTTTCTCGAGCTATCTGAGCGCATAACTTAGGAGCTAAGCCTTGCTCCGGATTGACTTTTATCTAGGATATTATTGGGCTTACCGAGGTAAATAATCCTAACCCTCTTTTGTACTAGAGAATGCATACTGTAGAAGTATAAGAATAAGTATTGAATACTTAGAAGAATATTACAGAATAGAATTGAACTGTCATCACAGTAGAAGGGTTTAAAAGAAGAATAATTGAACTGTACTCACATAGGACTGTTTTACAGTAGACTTATATAGCTCACCGGGTAGGGTTGTGCTGCCCGACAATCCGTAGAATTATGAACCCTCTGCTCGTAATGACCTTGAGTAGTCTAGACTTTGATAGATGTCTGTGACTATTATAGTCGATTCTCTGCGCGACATATTCAACTTGGCGGGAGGTTTTCACGGTAAGGTATGTGATTCTTCCTAAGCATGATATTTTAACATATATAGTACGGTAGACGCATACGTGTTAATCGAATAATAACTACGGCAATGTCTTTTGACTTAAGCCTGAATAATAACTACGGCAATGTCTTTTGACTTAAGCCTGAATAATAAGAATCCTGATGCATTTCAAAAGAACTACTGAATCATGTTTTAACAGAAGATAAATAGTTGGTTTTTAAAACAAAAGCTTAAGAGTTATACTAGCTTTATGGGAAGTTAGGTATAACAACTTAAGAAAGATAAAAAGGAACTGTTTACTTGTTTGTTATAAAAGTCTTGTATTGATTTCTGTTAAGTGTAGTAAGATTGTTTGATAGGTAGACATATTATGATGCTATCTGTGTTAGTATCTTGAAATGCTGTGTAAGGGGGTCATTCTTGCTGTGCTTACGTTGCTAACCGGTAAGTCCGTTGTACTGTTATTGTATCACCTACCCCCTTGACTGTTATACCGAGGGCTTGCCCCCCTTGATGCGGGTCTATACGGCCTATGCGGTCTGTGAGACTATGCGGAGCAGCGGTATGCTCCAGGATTGATCATTCCGGGTGTTTAGCCTGATGCGGGGGATTCCCTATGCGGTCTGTTGAGACTATGCGGTCTTTTGAGGCTATGCGGGCTGCGGGAGCCTAGGCGGATGCCGGGGGTTGGCTGCCCCCGATGCGAGGAATACCTCATGCGGGTCTGTGTGTGACCTATGCGGACTGCGGAAGTCCAGGACTAGGCACGCAGAATGATACTATGGGCGATTGGCCTTGCTTCGATCATTCGCGGCCTAGACTAGACCTGTTACAGTTTTCCTATTACTGTTATTGTTTGTGATATGGCACTATGTGCAATTGAACTGATTATATTTGTGAAAAGGTTTTAAATACTTTGATTTCATTTAAAGTACTTTATAGTTTCACATACTTGGTACCTGTTGTACTGACCTCCTTCGGGGGGCTGCGTTCATGCCGCAGGTAAAGGCAAGCAGGTGCTAGATCCGCATCCTTAGGATCTTTGCGTTGGTGTCGAGAGCTCCATCTTCTCCGAGGCTCTACTTTTGGGTATGATCTCCCGATGTAGATAGTTTTGTCTGATCGGGGTATGGGCCCCGTCCCGCCATAGTTGTATTTTTCCTTAGAGGTCTGTAGTCATGTTATACGATTTGGGATGTAATCACGAACCATGTTTATTTATATATGCCGAAAGGCGACGTTTTCACATAAACCGTGTCTTATTTTATAAATCGTTTCTGTCTTGTTTTATATTCCGGTTACTCGATGTATGACTACTTGGTGCCGATGTGCACGATCACGCCCGGAACGGGTCGTGACATGGCTCCAATATTCCGGAGTTGTCATGGCTATGTATATTCAGGGGTACGGCGGGGCCTTGTCCCGTCATAGTATTTGTTCAAATCTTAGAGGTCTGTATTCATCTGTGGGCTGGACTAGCTAGAGTTGTTTTTACATTGTTAAACAGTGTAGACCCTTTCGGGTAATTTTTATGTTATGGCGACTTTATCGGCCTCGTTTAAAAAAAGAGTGTTATTTTTCTTCCACGATTTATTATGTTGTATGATTAGAAGGGTGCCCGTGTAGGGCACGCGGCCCGAGGTCGGTCGTGAGAGCGGTGCCAGTAGGGCACGATCGCGGCTCGGGTCGTGACATTTTCGCCTTGCGAATAACGGGAAAACGTTGTTTTTCCGAAATCTTTCTATTGAGATATCCTTACAATACCCTTAGGGACCTTAGAGCTAGTCTTGCACTAGATGGGTATATATAAAACAATGGAGGGTCAAGATATTCACATATGGTGGCTAGGATGAAAAGCACTTGGATCATACACAAGTGGCAAGTTGACTTTGGTCAATAATATCATGCTAGCAAGACTAATCTTCTTCAATGGTCAATGACCATTTTAACCTTGAAATTTCGTCCAACACCATGTGGGGGGGGGGGTGGTTCCACGTGTCTCCCTCCCATTCGTCCATAAAATTCCGCAACCCTCGTGGGTCCCACAAAATGTAAAATTCCTCGGGTGGGCCCCACACGACCAAATCCGTAAAATTAAATTTCCATAATGATAATAAGTTCCATACTCTTCAATTAATGCATTTTGAGAATCTAATTCTCACTAACGAACATTTCTCCTTTCCAACGTTCGGAAGATTTTTCCGTCGGAAAAACAATCCTTCCTTTCGTACCAATTTCAAGTCTTGAGTTCCTTACGTACATTCTCTTAAACATGTCCTGGAGTTACGGGGTGTAACATTCTTCCCCCCTTAGAAACATTCTTCCCCCCTTAGAAACATTCGTCCCCGAATGTTATTTTGGAGTCAAATCTAATTAGATAGCGACATAGTCTCCTTTTACTACACCCATCATACAACATATGCCACCCATGGCCACATAGCAATACTTATACAAGATGTCAACCTTGGCACTCACGAAGCCAACTAGTCCATACTCATAATGACCTCAAAGTCTGTCGTAATCATCTCTACAAGGTCTACTAGGGTCTGACGACTGTATAATCACCGGGCAATTCTCATATACCCGCTCAGCTACCACCCTAAACACTCACGGGTGTAGTTACCTCGAAAGGTTCTTATGGACTCAAGCTCTACTCCTTTACACTTGGTTGCTATCTTTCTTACTGGTCGTACTCTTTCCGTACTTCCAACTCATACTAGCATACATACATAACTTCCATACCGATTCTGGCCTCTAATCTTTGGAGTCACTCTATAAAACAATATAAGGCCATTTCCGACTTTCACGACCTGGTTCCGGTGGAACGCGTCCACGAACCCGTAAAACAATTAACTAGACTTGGGCCTTGCACTGCGTGACTCGCCACGTGGCGAACTACTACCAACTAATCCCACTCCATTTCAGGCTATGGGGCGACCCGCAATAGGTCCTTACCCAGTCCCACCGTCGCACTTAACTCTTATTCTTGGTCTATAATAAATCTTTCTACCCGAGAAGACCTTGTACATCTAAGGTCTCAGCGGTCATCAATATTCTTAGGCTCGCAATTTCCATGCTCCAAGCCTACCTTACCAGTCCCCCAGTAAACGGGTACAAAAACTTCTCATAATACCATAATCGTGTGGTCTTGATCACAACAACCATTACTTACTCTATACGGACCTCATCCGTACAATTCTCTTAAGCCTACCACGTAGCTTAATATATTAACATGGTATTCCATTAAGTTTCTTAACATGACTTCTTAAGGGTTCACTGCCCTATCAGACAGCTCATCCTTTCCCAATTATCTCAAAATAAAACATAAGACCTTGGCGAGAATTCATTAACTGTTCCATACCTTCCCGGTATCTAGTTAGTCTTTACCAACTCTTGGTAATCTAAAATCATTCTAGGCAACACGCGTCTGACCCTCATACATAACTCCGTATAGATGTATGTCACAATACCAACTATACTATAATCATTACCAACCTGGATACGCAATCCACGTAGTCCTTCCTGGGTCACTGCTGCCTTTCTCGTAGCTGCAATCAACATAACTCGTTAGGGAGAGACGACCCTAACAACACAGCTCTATCGCACGATCTCAGAGTGAGAAGAATGGAAACCAACCCTAAATGTCCTGCAGCCTCCTGATTATAGATGTGGTGCACAACACACCGATAATCAAGACTCTACTTATACACGGTCTGTAGACACTTTCCGAGGACTAACTGCTCTGATACCACTTTTGTCACGACCCGACCCCGGGCCGCGATCGTGCCCTACCCAGGCACCCTTCTAATCATACAACATAATAAAGCTGGAAGATAAATAACACCCTTTTTTTAAACCAAGGCCGAGCCGATAAGGCCGCCATAACATAAAAATTACCCAAAAGTGGTCTACATTTAACAATGTAAAACAACTTTAGCTTGATCCATTACGGATGAATACGTAACTCTAAGATTTGAAAAAATACTATGGCGGACAAGGCCCTCCGCACTCGAATATACATAGCCATGACAACTCCGAACATGGAGCCATCTCAAAATGCTGAACCAGGATCCTAAGCTCGCGGATCCACAACGGTGTACCTAAACCTGCGGACATGAACGCAGCCTCGGCGGGTCGATAACAAAAATTTAATATGGAACGGAAAATAAGGTACGATAAACAAATCATAAGCGCATAAAAGAATGACAGGGGCAAGTATAAAAAGGGTACATACCAGATCCTACCGTGTCATTACCATCTCGTGAACTTAATCGTACCTTATTATCTTTTCCCATTTTTTTCAATAACGTTATAGTCACTTTCTTACGTACATACTTAGGAACAATCGTCAAGTTCATGTTATACCCCGTTTTTCCAGAGTATGTACGTGGGGACGTACGTAGAAAAGTTTGAACTATAAGTAGGCATGGACGAAAATATTTTGTGCACAACACCCATTTAGAATCGTTTTTCGACGTAACGTTTTACAAAACTTGCGAAGGGAAAATTCCGGCTATATCATTTTTAATTTTTGCGGATTTTTCCGAGAGACGTAATATTTTGGACCAACGGGAGGGTGACACTTGTCACCCTCAAGTGGACGGTAAAAGTGGGCGTCCCCCCTTGGACGATGGGCATGAAATTGTGGCTTGTTTTGTGGCTTGTTTTGTGCCTTGTTTGGTGGAGTAGGGGTAGGGGGCACTTGGGCAAATCTTGGCCCTCCACTTGCCCCCCACTTGGCTAGATCTTGGCCATTGAACTCCCTATAAATACCCCCCCCCCCCTTTGTGAAGCTTTCTTCATCCACTCATCACTTCCTTAAGTCTTGAAAACCCCTCCCCCATTTCGTGAGGCCCCCTAGGCCGAGAGTTGTCACCCCCCCTTCCTAGTGGTGCTAAGCCGTGGGGTACCCCCCCCCCTTGCCTAGTTGTTCTCATAAAATACACCCCTCCCTCTTGGTAGAAATACTCTCCTAGTATTGTTACTATACCCAAAATACCTTAGCCTTATACCTTGTAGTATTCCAAAAGTTACCTCTATACGTAGAGCCCGAAAATACTACCTTTTGTCCTTTTTGTCTCAAACCGAAACCCTAAGGAAAATCTTCATAGCCGGTTGAAGTATTAAGTAGAAGTTGCGTAGAACTTCTAAGGGTTGTTTGGAGCGGGTTGGAGCGCCCAGAGTAGGAGCTAAACGTTGCTCAGGATCGACATTTAAACTTGGATAATTTTGGGCTTATCGAGGTAAATATCTTGTCTCCCTTTTGTAATTGAGTATATACTATTGAAGTATAAGAATTAAGTATAAGGTATATACAAGGAAAGTATATAAGAAGAGAATTGAACTGTACTTACATAGGACTGTATTTACAGTAGACTTGTGAAGTTTGACGGGTAGGGAAGTGCTGCCCAATTTTCCGTAGAATCTTGTATCTAGAAATGTTCTACAGAGTGGTCTAGACATTGATAGACTTGGATAACCGTTATAGGTTGAAGTACTGCGAGTAGCGTGATCTACTTGGAAGGTGGACAAGACTAGCCGGGTAATAGCGGTGGAGCGTTTTGCTAATAGTCGATAATCGTCGCGAGGTATGTGATTCTTCCTATACTCTTGAGCATGATATTTTAAAATATATATAGTACGGTAGACGTACGTGTGTTAAACTGAATAATAATTACGGCAATGTCTTTTGACTTAAGCCTGAATAATCTTGAAGTATTTCAAAAGAATACTGAATCATTTTTAACAGAATAGTAATACTTGGTTTTAAAAGCTTAAGAGTTATACTAGCTTTATGGGAAGTTAGGTATAACGGCTTAAGAGAGATAAAAAGAATGTTTTATTGATTTATGAAGTTAAGAGACTTGATCTTAAAAGATAAGAGACTTGACTTAATTGAATTTTGTTAAAAAGTGTGAAACCTCATTCGTGAGTAATGAGTACTTGGTTTTTTAAAAGGAATAATGTTTTACTGATTTCGGAAATCAGAATAAGTATCGAACAAACCACAACAGCGCTAATAAAGGGGAAATGTATTGACTAATAAAGTATTATTAACAACCAGTAGAAACCTCCATCTGCATAGAAGCTAAGATGAGACAAAATGATATTACATTTCCTAGATCATGGCTGCTTTAATAAGATTGTTATAAACAAGAATAACCTACTCACATATCAGACATATGTTTCTCAAATTGCTTTCAAAGAGAATTATATCATTAAGTGATTAATACTATGAACTACGAAACCCTTCGAAAATGAGAAACTTGAGTAATTGAAATTAGGCAAACTTGAACGTTTGGAAAAGAATGTTGTTACTTGATTTTACAAAGAGTAGTGTTTTGTTTACTTCAAAAGATAGTCACTCTATTTTTATACTACGGGTATTGTGTGACTTTTGAGAAAGAAGCAGACCTTTTAAAGAGTTAATGTATGAAGTACCTTGGGGATAAAAACCCGATCTTGTTAATCATATAATAGAAAGTACCTTGTGTGCATAACTTGATTGTGTTGGTTTGTGATAGCCTTGTAATACTTTCTTGTTGGTTTGATAAGTAAACATGTTAGGATGCTACGTGTGTTAGTATCTTGTGATGTTTGTGTAAAGGGGTTTTCCCTCGATCGCGCTTATGTTGTTTAACTATCAGCCGTTATGTTGGTATTGTACCACTCACCTTGACATGATCCCGAGGTTGGCGCCTCCACGCGGGTAATACTCGTGCAGGCCAGGTGACTATGATTCGAGGATACCTCATGCGGTCCCGGGACCTATGCGGAGCTACGAGAGTTCCAGTTAGTGCGGCCTATATGGTCATGCGGTCTATGTGGCCATGCGGATCGCGAGTCCAGCGGACGCCGGAGTAGCTACCCTCGATGCGGAATACCTCATGTGGGCCATTGGAGTGGCCTATGCGAGTCGCGAGAAGTTCCGTGGCTAGACACGCACATTAGATATCGCGCGCGAGTGGCGGCTTTGATCATGTGACGGTGCAGACAGATCTCATGATACGATTTATGACCTTGTTTGTACTGTGGGTTTTAGTAGTCGGCTATGCCTTCGCATTACTTACCCCGACGGTTTTATGATGACACAGTGGGACCGGTGTTCATGTGTATTCCTTGGTGCTTTTATATCATAGATCGCCAGCGGTGAGGAAGGTATTCCACGCATGATTGATGTTGTGGGCATGAGACCCATAGTTATATTTGAGTGATGTGTTTGAGGACGTGAGTCCGTGACTTGACATAATCGCTTTTTATTGTGAATCGTAGTTTGTTATCATACATGTCTCCCGCTTTATATAGACTACTATGATTTCATTTACTGATTTTTCGATTCCATACTTGGTACTGTTAGATCGACCTCCTTCCCGGGCCGTTCATGCCGCAGTTGAGGTACACCCGCCGTTGATCCTAGCTCGTGGTCAGCGTTTGGGAAGCTCCGTTTCTCCGAGGCTTATCATGGTATAGTCCCCGTCAGTAGGTGCTTACATTCAGGGGTATGGCGGGGCCCTGTCCCGCCATTGTTGTCATGTCACTCTTAGAGGTCTGTAGTACTGTTGTAGGCAGAACTGTAAAAAAAGGGATGTAACTATTCTAGTTGATATTTATATATGCCGCAAGGCAACTTTCTCAGATTATTGTTTCATACTTCATGTCATTTCGTGTTATTGTTTTATATTCACGATTACTGATGTTGTATCACTAGGGTGCCCGGTAAGGCACGATCACGCCCGGTTCGGTCGTGACAAAAGTGGTATCGAGCGATTAATCCTCGGAAAGTGTCTACAGACCGTATCTAGTAGAGTCTTGATTATCGGTATGTTGTGCACCACACCAATAATCAGGAGGCTATAGGATATTTAGGATTGGTTTCCATTCTTCTCACTCTGAGATCGTTCCTTAGAGCTGTGTTAAAAGTTGGACCCCTCTAACGTATTTCTTTCCCTTACCGTTATGCCTCCGCGTAAGGCAACCTGGGCCCAGGAGGGCAAGGCAGCCGAGGGAGCTGCGAGTAGAGTACAGAGGGTTACGAGGGCACAGGCCCAATCATCACCTAGGGTGGTACTTCATTCGGGGAGTTCTGCGACGTCACCACCAAATTTCAGAGTTTAGCACGCGCAGCAGCCTCATCGGCCAAGTTAGTTGAACCTTCGCCCACGACCGTGAAGAAGTAGATTGCAAAGAGACGACCCTGTTACTAGCTAAGGATGTAGCTACCAGAGAGTATGATGTATCAATTTATCACGGGTCTTGACGACTATCTAAGAGAGGGTTGTGCAAGAGTAATTCTTCAGTTAGGCTTGAGCATGGCCTGTGTACGGGCTTATGCGCAGCAGGCCAAGAAACGTAGAGATCGACGGGTTAACCAAGGACAGCAGAAGAAGGCCAGAACAGCAAGGTCCTTTGATAACTTTCGAGGCGAATCGCCTCACCAGCAGATTAGATATGCACATCCACCAGTGCAGAGTGGTCCTCCACAGGGTTCGGGTCAGAACTCCAGAGCTTCCGATTCACAGCTACACGAAGGTTCCAGCCAGCCGGATTCAGTTTTTCCCCAGTGTTCACAATGTGACAGGCGTCATCCCGGGGAATGTCGTCTTTTAGTTGGTACTTGTTTTACCGGCGGCCGTCAGGGCCATGTGTCGAAAGGATGTCCTAGTAGGAAGGATGTAAGTAGGAGGACTCAGTCTTCATGATCGGTGATCGCCATCATCTTCCTAGCTATGCCTACTACGGCAGTTTGATTAGAACGACTAAGGGGAGTGAAGCAGTAGATACAGGTATATCCTTAACCCTCTAGAGATTAGTATGTAAGATGAGTATACCTTAAGTGTTATATTCTGATAGCATTGTGTAAATTGTGATTATGAATCATGGTTAGTAACCGGAAAAGATTGGGGGATAGGAAAAGTGTGAGCCTTAGAGCTTTATACATGGAGACCTTGGAGGCAAGGCAATCTTGAGTAAAAGATTACATTTGTGTTTGACCCTTATCGGAGTGCATAGTGCACGTGAGATATATTTGTATAATAAGTCACTGAGTTGTGTGAAATGAAAGAGGGTAGTTGAGCTAAGAAGACCGCTAGGTTTTCGTAACTTGATAGTGAGATTGTTCCGGATCGGGGAGCAAGTGTTTTACGCGAGAATGAGTCGGGTTGAGGCCATGCCGCGGGTCAACCCGCGACCTGTTTTATGGTGGGGTCAGTTTGTGGTGGTCCCTCCAGGTAGTAGGGTCACGTGGGTGTTAGGCCCAAGTTTAGTTAACCAACGTACGAGTTCGTGGATGCGTTCGACCAGTAGTCGGGCCGATGAGGTCAGCCCATCTTGTCTTTTAGTCAGGACCGTTTACTCGGCAGAGGATTATGCGTGATGATTGTATCAGGAAGGTTGTAAGGCTGCACGAGGTGCCTGCTTTCACCTTATGTCAGGCAGTGGAGCCCAGGTTACGGCTATTTTCGTTTTCTGGAAGTTTTACCAGGCAGGGTTAGGAACTCGCGAGTCTCCAGTGTGCATTCGCCCTCGGGCCAGTGTTGGGATTTCAGAGGTAGATGTGAGGATTGTTGTCTCCTGTTGAGGGAGTGTTTTATAGCTACCATTTCAGTTTTCGGATATCGCCTTATGAAGCCTTAGGGGCGGAAGTGTAAGTTGTCGCTCGATTGGTTCGATGTTGGCAAGGTTCAGATTGTTGGTTCATACCTGTTTCAGCAGAATGTGGTTAGGGTGTGACGAGTTTTGGAAAACAGAGGAAATTTAGCCCGAGTTACTTTGGGCCTTTTCAGATCATGTGAAGAATAGGCCAGGTTGCCTATAGTTAGCATTGCCGTCCGACTTAGGAGGCAGTACGTCCAGTCTTTCGTGTTGTAATGTTCGGGAAAGTATTGGAGATCCATCCAGAGTGTTCCCAGTTAATGATGACCAAGTTGGAGATAGTAAACCCGAGATTTTGGAAACTGAAGCAGTAGCGAAAATGTGGTAAGTCATGAGAAAGAGTCCGAATGTACGAGAAGGGTATGACGAGTAAGGGGAGAGGTGAGCATGTGTTGAGAACACAGATGTGATCATTTCGTTTGTAAAGAGAAGGTGCGAAGGGTGTATATTTTAGACCTTGGGGTGGGAGCTTTTGTTATACTAAAGATGATTCCTCGTGGACTTGGATTAAGTATTTGCGCATTTGTTATTTGATGGCCAGGCGTGGCGTGATTGTTTTCGTAAATATAGCAGTGAAGACTATACTGGCGCATGTTTGTTTTGAGACTTAGAAGGAACATTCGACGAATGTTTCTAAGAGGAGAATGTTATACCCGCTTTTTCCGTAGTATGTACGGGGACGACGTAGAAAAGTTTGTACTTTAAGTAGGCATGGACGAAAATAATTTGTGCACAACACCCGTTTAGAATCGTTTTTCGACGTAACGTTTTACAAAACTGCGGCGGAAAATTCCGGCTATATCATTTTTAATTTTTGCGGATTTTTCCGAGAGACGTAATATTTTGGACCAACGGGAGGGTGACACTTGTCACCCTCAAGTGGACGGTAAAAGTGGGCGTCCCCCCTTGGACGATGGGCATGAAATTGTGGCTTGTTTTGTGGCTTGTTTTGTGCCTTGTTTGGTGGAGTAGGGGTAGGGGGCACTTGGGCAAATCTTGGCCCTCCACTTGCCCCCCACTTGGCTAGATCTTGGCCATTGAACTCCCTATAAATACCCCCCCCCCTTTGTGAAGCTTTCTTCATCCACTCCTCACTTCCTTAAGTCTTGAAAACCCCTCCCCCATTTCGTGAGGCCCCCTTGGCCGAGAGTTGTCACCCCCCCTTCTAGTGGTGCTAAGCCGTGGGGTACCCCCCCCCCCCCCTTGCCTAGTTGTTCTCATAAAATACACCCCCCCTCTTGGTAGAAATAATCTCCTAGTATTGTTACTATACCCAAAATACCTTAGCCTTATACCTTGTAGTATTCCAAAAGTTACCTCTATACGTAGAGCCCGGAAATACTACCTTTTGTCCTTTTTGTCTCAAACCGAAACCCTAAGGAAAATCTTCATAGCCGGTTGAAGTATTAAGTAGAAGTTGCGTAGAACTTCTAAGGGTTGTTTGGAGCGGGTTGGAGCGCCCAGAGTAGGAGCTAAACGTTGCTCAGGATCGACATTTAAACTTGGATAATTTTGGGCTTATCGAGGTAAATATCTTGCCTCCCTTTTGTAATTGAGTATATACTAGTGAAGTATAAGAATTAAGTATAAGGTATATACAAGGAAAGTATATAAGAAGAGAATTGAATCAGATTTACATGGACTGTATTTCTGATGAACTTGTGAAGTTTGTGGTAGGAAGTCTTTGCCAATTTTCCGTAGAATCTTGTATCTAGAAATGTTCTCTGAGTGGTCTAGACATTGATAGACTTGGATAACCGTTATAGGTTGAAATCGCGAGTAGCGTGATCTACTTGGAAGGTGGTCAAGACTAGCCGTAATAGCGGTGAGCGTTTTGCTAATAGTCGATAATCGTCGCGAGGTATGTGATTCTTCCTATACTCTTGAGCATGATATTTTAAAATATATATAGTACGGTAGACGTACGTGTGTTAAACTGAATAATAATTACGGCAATGTCTTTTGACTTAAGCCTGAATAATCTTGAAGTATTTCAAAAGAATACTGAATCATTTTTAACAGAATAGTAATACTTGGTTTTAAAAGCTTAAGAGTTATACTAGCTTTATGGGAAGTTAGGTATAACGGCTTAAGAGAGATAAAAAGAATGTTTTATTGATTTAAGAAGTTAAGAGACTTGATCTTAAAAGATAATAGACTTGACTTAATTGAATTTTGTTAAAAAGTGTGAAACCTCATTCGTGAGTAATGAGTACTTGGTTTTTTAAAAGGAATAATGTTTCTTGATTTCGAAATCGAATAAGTATCGAACAAACCACAACGCTAATAAAGGGGAAATGTATTGACTAATAAAGTATTATTAACAACCAGTAGAAACCTCCATCTGCATAGAAGCTAAGATGAGACAAAATGATATTACATTTCCTAGATCATGGCTGCTTTAATAAGATTGTTATAAACAAGAATAACCTACTCACATATCAGACATATGTTTCTCAAATTGCTTTCAAAGAGAATTATATCATTAAGTGATTAATACTATGAACTACGAAACCCTTCGAAAATGAGAAACTTGAGTAATTGAAATTAGGCAAACTTGAACGTTTGGAAAAGAATGTTGTTACTTGATTTTACAAAGAGTAGTGTTTTGTTTACTTCAAAAGATAGTCACTCTATTTTTATACTACGGGTATTGTGTGACTTTTGAGAAAGAAGCAGACCTTTTAAAGAGTTAATGTATGAAGTACCTTGGGGATAAAAACCCGATCTTGTTAATCATATAATAGAAAGTACCTTGTGTGCATAACTTGATTGTGTTGGTTTGTGATAGCCTTGTAATACTTTCTTGTTGGTTTGATAAGTAAACATGTTAGGATGCTACGTGTGTTAGTATCTTGTGATGTTTGTGTAAAGGGGTTTTCCCTCGATCGCGCTTATGTTATTTAACTATCAGCCGTTATGTTGGTATTGTACCACTCACCTTGACATGATCCCGGAGGTTAAGCTGCCCTCCGATGCGGGGTAATACTCGAGCGATCAGTGTGACTATGATTCGAGGATACCTCATGCGGGTCCCGGGACCTATGCGAGCTACGAGTTCGGTTAGTGTGCGGCCTATATGGTCATGCGGTCTATGTGGCCACGCGGATCGCGAGTCCAGCGGATGCGGGAGTAGCTACCCTCGATGCGGGAATACCTCATGCGGGCCATTGGAGTGGCCTATGCGAGTGCGGGAAGTTCGGGGCTAGACGCGCACATTAGATCTGCGCGAGTGGCCAACTTTGATCATGTGACGGCCAGACAGATCTCATGATACGCTTTATGACCTTGTTTTATCTTGTGGGTTTTAGTAGTCGGCTATGCCTTCGTACTTACCCCGTACGGTTTTATGATGACACAGGTGGGACCTGGTGTTCATGTGTATTCCTTGGTGCTTTTATATCATAGACTGCCGGCAGTGAGGAAGGTATTCCACGGGCATGATTGATGTTGTGGGCATGAGACCCATAGTTATATTTGAGTGATGACTTTGAGGACGTGAGTCCCTGACTTGACATAACTGCTTTTTTATTGTGAACTGTAGTTTGGTTATTATCATACATGTCTCCTGCTTTATATAGACTACTATGATTTCATTTACAGTATTTTTCAGTTTCACATACTTGGTACCTGTTGTACTGACCTCCTTCGGGGGGCTGCGTTCATGCCGCAGGTTGAGGTACACCAGTCGTTGATCCTAGCTCTCAGGGTCACAGTTCAGCGTTTGGGAAGCTCCGTTTCTCCGGAGGCTTATCAGTGGTATAGTCCCCTGTCGTAGTAGGTGCTTACATTCAGGGGTATGGCGGGGCCCTGTCCCGCCATTGTTGTCATGTCACTCTTAGAGGTCTGTAATCGTTGTGGCGGAAGCGTAAAAAAGGGATGTAACTGTTCGAGTTGATATTTATATATGCCTAAAGGCAACTTTCTCAGATTATTGTTTCATACTTCATGTCATTTCGTGTTATTGTTTTATATTAGTGATTACTACGATGTTGTATCACTAGGGTGCCGGTAAGGCACGATCCACGGCCCGTTCGGTCGTGTGATTCATTACCATATAACTTACTTATCTTTCATAACATAATCCGGCCCTTTATGGAGGGACGCATATACTACCCGGCCCAATCTGGGACGCGATCAAGTCACACAAATATCAAAGCGTGCCCGTGGAATTCCTTCCTCACTGCCGGCAGTCTATGACATAAATCATACTCATGTGACGCGCCCGTGGCATCCTACCTCACTGTCGGCGTACACATATACAATACATATATATATACCTCCTGCCCGTGGAATCCTCCATCACTGCCGGCAGCCATAGGTGTAACATATAACCAGGTGACACGCCTGTGACATCCTACCTCACTGTCAGCGTACACGTATACAATACATATATATATATATATATATATATATATAACGCGCGTGCCCCTAATCCCTCATCGTATAAGCATGGCCATAACGTGCCCTCGGTATCCCTCATCGTAGGTGCAGGTCTTCATGGGGAGCTAGCCCATGGAATAAGAATATAACATGCCCCCGGAATCCCTCATCGTCGGTACATGTCTTCATGGGGAGCTAGCCTATGGAGTAATAGTCGTACATAGCATGGTCGCATGCCCCGGAATCCCTCATCGTATAATCATGGCCATGGGTAATAAAACAAATTCGGGAATCTAACCCGCCTCCTGGTCACATGCCCCGGAATCCCACATCGAATAAGCATGTCCAAGGATCAATCGTAATGGAAGCATACCCGTGGAATCCCACATCACCGCCGACGCGTCAAGTAAACTTACAACAAGACAACCGCCCTCCAACCGAGTCACGACAACGTAAACATATAATACTTGCACTCAAAGCTATCACAAGCAAACATAGGCAAGTTCATTAAACCTTTAGACTTCCATTTTTATAAACTCATGGCACTTTCGTTTCACACATAAAAATCCGGGAATTTAACCCAAAGTACTACGCACCTCTACTCCTTTAAAATGACTCTTTTTCAAATAAAACTTCCAAGATACTAATAACCGTAGTATCAAGTCATATATATTTTTCAAGACAAGTCACAATACCTTTTTGAAATACAATTATAGGCTTCTAAATCACGTGACTTCTTTCTTTAAAACCTTAAGCAATTGGTACCTTTAAAACAATTTGCCCTTCTTGATTTCAAGTCATTTCTTTGCTTACATTACTGAAGAAAACCATTCTTTTAATCTTCCATAAAGTTGTTATAACCAACTTCCCATAAAGCCGTTATAACTCTTTATGTCTTAGACAATTTCATTCCTTTTATAACCAAGAGACTTATACTTTCAAATCGAATTACATATCTTTCAAAATACTTCAAGTCTCTTAACTTTTAAGAAAACCAGTTTCTTAACTTTAGAATGGCAAGAAATCAATACTTTCCAAATTAAGTATTCTATGCTTTTAAATCAATTCATTTCTTCCTTTAAGAATCAAGTCCCATAACTTGAAAAATAAAGTCTCTTAACCTTTTAAGAATTTGAGGTTCATAGTCTTAAAACCTCATACGTAAATTCTTATAAATTAAGTAACATATACATTGGTGTGTTGTGAATAAGTTATACTTATTTATAACGATCTTAATCAAGTAGCCATGATCTAGAAAATGTAATACAATTTTGTCTTATCTTAGCTTCTATGCAGATGGAGAATTCTACTTGTTTTAACTTAATTGATTGTCATTACATTTTCCTTTATTAACGCTGCAGTGGCTTGTTCGATACTTATTCTCATTTGTGCCGAAACTTAGCCAAGTCAACTTGGCTCCAAAATACCTCCTAACGACTCTTACCAACATCCCCCATAAGACTTGGTAAGAACTTAGGATAACTTAGACATAACCTTTACATAGAGTAAATCACAAACATACCTCTTAACTTCTAAGAGTAGAAGGAACATGAAATAATACCACATGTATATTCCATACCTAGAATCATGTCAAAAGAAGAAAGAGGTTCACATACCTCGCGACGATTATCGACAAATAGCAAAATGCTCCAAAGTACTTCAACCTTGATAGCTATTCCATCCTTCAAGTAGAACATGCTTGTTACACCCCGTAAGTCCAGGACATGTATAAGAGAATGTACGTAAGGAATCAAGACTTGGAAATTGGTACGAAAGGAAGAATTGTTTTTCCGACGGAAAATCTTTCGAGCGTCGGAAAGGAAAAATGTTCGTTGTTGAGAATTGGATTCTCAAAATGCATTATTTGAAGAGTATGGAACTTTTTAACATTATGGAAATTTATTTTTACGGCTTTGGTCATGTGGGGCCCACCCGAGGAATTTTACGTTTTGTGGGGACCACGAAGGTTACGGAATTTTATGGACGAATGAGAGGGCGACACGTGACACCCCCTCATGTGGTCTTGGACGAAAATGCAAGGGTTAGAATGGTCATTTGACCATCAAGGAAGATAAGTCTTCAAGCTTGATATATTTGACCAAGTCAACTTGCCACTTGGGCTTGATCCTAGTGAAACTCATCTTAGCCACCCATTTGTTTAAGTCTTGGCCCTCCAATGTGTTATATAAGCATACTACTAGTGCAATACTAGCTCTTCAACACTTAGAATTTATCACAACATTTCTTGTTCTTCACTAAGCTCTCGGGTTCACTCTCCTCTCCACACAAAAAATTTGTAGTTTTGATCCTTTGTTCACTAGACTTTAAACCAAGGTTCCTAAGAGTGTTGTAAGGTTATCTCAATAGAAAGATTGCGGAAAAACGACGTTTTCACGTTAGTCGCAAGGCGAAAACCTAAGTAGTTTTCCTAGTTTTGGATTGGAAATGGAAGAGAAGTTGGTTGTGAACTTCTAAAGGCTTCAAATAGCGGATTGGAGCGTAAAGGAAAGGAGCTAAGTGTTACACCCCGTAGTTCCAGAGTATGTATATGAGGACGTACGTACGAGAATACGACAGAAAAATTGGAAAGGAAGAAAGATGTGATTTTTTCGACGGAAAAGTTTCCGGATTTTGTGAAGGAAAAAGGTTCGTTAATGGGAATTGGATTCCCAGATTTGGTATTCGGAATTTTTGGAATATTTGAGAATTATGGAATTTTATTTCCGGAATTGGTCACGTGGGGCCCACGGGAGGAAATTTACGATTTTGTGGGGACCACTTTATTTTCGGATTTTTGGCTTTGCGGATATTTTTCGGAAGACGGAATATTTTGGACGAGTAGGGGGGCGACACGTGTCACCCCCACCCCCCCTTGAGGCCATGTGGGCCGATTGTTGGGTGTGTTGGACGGTTTTGAGTGGGACAAGTGGCTTGCCACTTGTCCCATTGTTATGGTGGACAAATGGTTGGCCAACTACCCACACACATGTACCCCATCCTCACCATACACTTGCTTTAATCCTAGCCATTGATTTTCCTATAAATACCCCTTTGTGCAAGACTAATTCTTCATCCACACTTAAAGTTTTTCCAAGGCAAACACTCCCTCCCTCTAGTTGTTTTTCGTCCCCCTCCCTCCTTGTGTAGCTCGTCCGAAACCCCCCCCCCCCACTTTGTGTAGAAAATACTTCAAGTATTGTTGTATAAATCCCAAATACCTTAGCCTAGTATTCCTAGTAGTATTCCAAAGTTATTTCAATTATTAAGAGCCCGGAAATACTACTTTATTCCTAGTCGCAAAACGAAGCCCTAGAAAAATCTTCATAGCTTAGATGAAGTGTTAAGAGAAGTTGTTTAGAAACTTCTAAGGGTTGCTTGGAGCGGGTTGGAGCGTAAGGAAGTGGAGCTAAACGTTGCTCAGGATCGACTTATAAACTTGGATAATTTTGGGCTTATCGAGGTAATGATCTTTATCCCCCTATTGTAATTGGAAATTACATGTTGTAGTAGTTAATAATCGAGTATAAGATATATTGGAAGAATCAGTATAAAGAATTAAACTGTATTTACAGTAGACTTGTAGTATTATTGTGGAGTAGAATTGTACACGTGCCGTTGGGCGTGTAACCCCCAGGATTGTTGGTTTGGTAGCAGGCCTCGTTAGAGGAGGAGATTTATGTGGTTGCGGGGGGAGGGGGGGAGGTGCTGCCGAATTTTCCGTAGAATAAGGAACCTGGTACTTAGAATTGTTCTACGAAGAGAGCTAGAAGTTAATAAACGTTTTATGGCCATTATAGGTTGAAGTACTACGAGTAGAGTATTCTACTTGAAGGGTGGAAAAGGCGAGCAAGGTTAGAGTACTTTGGAGCGTTTTGCTAATTGTCGATAATCGTCGCGAGGTATGTGAACCTCTTCCTATCCTTTCTAGCATGATATTTGTGAAATATATTTAGTGCGGTAGACGCACGTGTGTTTAAAGGAAATTGATTTTCCTTTTGTGTCCTTGACTTGATTCCAAAGTTAAGTGACTTGTTATGAAATATTAAGGACTTGAATTAGGTTAAAAAGTTGTAAAACCTCACTCATGAGTAATGGGTGTGTGGTCTTTTAAAGAATAAAGTTACCTTGATTTCGAAAATAAGAATGGTTTTATCATTGGATTTAAAATGATAACTTGACTTATAAACAACTTGATTTTGGGAAAGGAGAAGTAACTTGATTTAAAGGTATAGGTTACTTGTTTTTAAAAGAGTAAGACACTTGGTTTAAAAAGTATATTGCTACTTGACTTTTAAAGGAAAAAGTGCCTTTGTTTTAAAGGAAGGTATGGTTTTGTCTTAAGATTGGTTTAAAAAGAAGGTATGGAAATTGTTTTGGTTTTACTTTGATGTCTTTTGACTTGAGTTTTAAATAATAAGAATCTTGAATTATTTCAAAAGAGTTATGAATCATTTTTGAAAGAAAAGAAATACTTTGTTTTAAAAGCTTAAGTGTTATACTAGCTTTATGGGAAGTTAGGTATAACGACTTAAGAAAGATAGAAGGAACGGTTTACTTATTTGTTTATGAAAGTCTTGTATTGATTTCTGGAAAGTGTAGTAAGATGGTTTGATAAGTAAACATGTTACGATGCTATACGTGTTGTGGTCTTGTGATGTTTGTGTGAGGGTTATTCTTGTTGTGCTTACATTGTTAAACGATAAGCCCGTTAGATCGCTATTATATCACATACCCCGACTTGTTATGATGCCGAGACTTGCCACCTCGATGCGAGGAATACCTCACGCGGTCTGCGTGACCTATGCGAGTCGCGGAGTTCCGAGATTGATCATTCCGGTGTTATCCCGATGTGAGAATGCCTCATGCGGCCTGTGACTACGCGATGCAATGTGACTATGCGGACTTCGGGGTCCGGGAGGATGCCGCGGTTAGCTACCCCGACGCGAGGAATACCTCATGCGGGTGCATGTGTGACCTATGCGATCATGGAGTTCCGTGATTAGGCACGCATAATGATACTATGGGCGATTGGCCTTGCTTCGATCATTAGCGGCCTAGAAAAGACCGATTCGTTATATCTATTTTGCTCTTGTTTATGTTGTGGCACTATGCGATTAAATTGGTTGTTAAATGCGTATTTGTAATTGGTTTTAAAATATTATGATTTGATTTCGATTTTTACGATTTCACATAATTGGTACTGTTAGATCGACCTCCTTCGGGGCTGCGTTCATGCCGCAGTAGAGGTATACGATCATCGATCCTCGCCTTAGGATCACAATTTTGGGAAGCCCCGTTTCTCCGAGGCTTATCTTTCGTATAGTCCTGTCGTTGTAGGTACTTACATTCGTGGGTATGGCGGGTCCTGTCCGTCGTTGTTGTTATAATATTCGTAGAGTGCAGTAATCTGTGGCGAGTTTGTAAAAGGGATGTAATTGTTCGGGTTCAAGTTTTATTTATATATTCAGAAAGGTAACCGTTTTGGTTAGCCTGTTTTCTTATTTCATTATTGTATATCTTGTTTCATGTGTATGTTTTTATTTCCGCTGATTTTCACTGATGTTGTATCACTAGGATGCCCGGGGTAAGGCACCAGTCGCGGGCCCGGGGTTGGGTCGTGACAAAAGTGGTATCAGAGCAGTTAATCCTCGAAAAGTGTCTACAGACCGTATCTAGTAGAGTCTTGATTATCGGTGTGTTGTGCACCACACCTATAATCAGGAGGCTGCAGGATATTTAGGATTGGTTTCCATTCTTCTCACTCTGAGATCGTGCCTTAGAACTGTGTTATAAGTTGGACTCCCTCTGACGTATTCTTTTCACCCGTATTGCCTCTACGCAAGGCAACCATAGCCCAGAAGGGCAAGGCAGCAGAGGGAGCTGCGAGTAGAGCACAGAGGGTTACCAGGGCGCGGGCCCAGTCATTATCTGAGACAGCGCTTCATCCGGGGAGTTCTGCGACGCCGCTAGCCCCCGGAGAGTTTAGAGCGGTAGCAGTAGCTACTGAGACCACGATACCTGAACCTCTAGTCCCACGGCCAGGAGCCGAGGATATGAGTTACAAGGAGATGACCCAGTTACTAGCTAGGCTTGTGGCTAGGAATGAGGACAGACGAGAGTCAGAGGTTCCGATAGTACCAGTGGTTCACCCTAGATCTGACAGCTGAGATTTCGGACTTCTTGAGTCATCCACCCGAGTTCTATGGATTGAGAATCGAGAAGATCCTCGTGAGTTTATTCGATTCAGCGGATCATGGAAGTGATCAAAACCTTAGAGGAATTTCGTACACACTTCTTGCCCTCGCAGATGAGGAGAGCTCGGGCAGATAGAGTTATGAGGTTGAGGCAGAACGGGCGGACGGTTCGGGAATACAGTTTAGAGTTTGACTTATTGGCTCGTTATGTCCCCGCGTTAGTGGCAGACATGGAGGATAGAGTGCACCGATATGTCACAGGACATGACGATTATCTAGCAGAGATTTGTACAAGAGTAGCTCTTCAGTCAGACATGGACATTGCCCGCGTACAGGCTTACGCGCAGCAGACTGAGGAACGTGGAGATCGACGGATTAACCAAGATCAGCAGAAGAGGGACAGAACATCAGGGTCCTTTGGTAACTTTCGAGGCGGATCTTCTCAGCAGCAGGCTGGTTATGCGCCTCCGCCAAGATCTGAGTGGTCCTCCGCGCACTTCGTGACGCCTGGGTATTTAGGAGTTGGTCGAACTCCGGGGTTTCGTTCACATATTTACATAGGTTCGGCCAACAGTCGATTTCCCTCAGTGTTCACTATGTGGTAGACGTCATCCCGAGGAAATGCCGTCTTTTTACTAATGCTTGTTTTACCAGCGGCCGTCAGGGCCATGTGAGGAGAGAATGTCCTAGTAGGAGGGATACAGGTGGGATGACTTAGCCTACCAAGTCAGTTGCGGATTCAGTGGTTCGGAGAGGAAGGGGTGTTAGCCAGAGGAGGCCACCCCCACCTTGGTATGGCCATTGCGGTAGGTTTTCTTATGGGGAGTGTCGTACTACTTAGATAGCTTGTTAGGCTTGCGGCTAGCAGGGCCATTTTTGCGATAAATTGTCCGACCAGAGGTGGCGCGGATGTTACGACTCAGCCTTCGGGATCAGTGGTTGGTTCATCACCGTCTGTAGTTATGCGCCCAGCAGAGCAGGATTTGATTAGAGCGGTTGTTATACCCCGTATTTCCAGAGTATGTATGTGAGGACGTACGTACAATTGTGTAAGCCCGAATTATGATTAAGGACGAAATTGTGCACATCTACGAGAAAGATTTATTTTTCCGACGGAAAATTTTCCGAACCTTGTAAGGGAATTTTACGTGTTCAATAATTTATTTAATTTGGATTTTCCGGGAGATAAAATATTTTGGACCAACGAGAGGGCGACATATGTCACCCTCAAGTGGACGGTTGGTGGACGAATTAGAAGGCTCATTTTACACGTTTTTTTCATTATAAAGGCCTTAAACATTTGGTCAATGTTTGGCTAGATATTTGTGTAGTAGATGGATAAGTGGGACCCACACAACACTTGTCCAAATCTTCACCCTCCACTTGCTTTGATCTTGGCCATTGATTGGCCTATAAATACCCCTTAAGTTCAAGACTTATTCTTCATCCCTTAAACATTTTTCCAAGTCTCAAAACTCCCTCCCCCTTAGTAAGGCTCTCGTCCAACACTCTCCCCCCCTCCTTGTGTTCTCGCCGAGGCACACCCCCCCCCTTTTGGTAGGAAAAATCTCTCCAAAGTATTGTTACTATTCCAAAATACCTTGGCCCAAATACCTTGTAGTATTCCAAAGTTACCTCTATACTAAAAAGCCCGGAAATGCTACTTTATATCCTTTAGTCACAAAACGAAGCCCTAGGAAAAATCTTCATAGTTGGTTGAAGTATTAAGTAGAAGTTGTTTAGAACTTCTAAGGGTTTCTTGGAGCGAATTGGAGCGCATGCAATAGAGCTAAACCTTGCTCAGATCGACTTTAATCTTGGATAATTTTGGGCTTATCGAGGTAAATATCTTTGTCCTTCTATTGTAATTGGAAATTACATATAGTAGTTTAGAATTGAGTATAAGATATGAAGGATGGTATAAAAGAAGAGAATTGAATCAGACTTACATAGATTTGTATTTACAGTAGACTTGTGTAGTTTGGCGGGTAGGGAAGTGCTGCCCAATTTTCCGTAGAATTAAGAACCTTCTGCTTAGAATATTCTACAAAGTAGTCTAGACGTTGATAGACGTATTTGACTATTATAGGTTGATACTCTGCGCGCGACATATTCGACTTGGCAGGTGGATTTCGCCGAGGAGGTATGTGATTCTTCCTATCCTCTTGAGCATGATAATTTAAAAGAATATATATAGTACGGTAGATGTACGTGTGTTAACTGAATGTGGTTTTACTTCGATGTCTTTTGACTTGAGTTTTAAATATTAAGAATCTTGAAGTATTTCAAAAGATTTAAGAATCGTTTTTGAAAGAAGAATAATACTTGGTTTTAAAAGCTTAAGAGTTATACTAGCTTTATGGGAAGTTAGGTATAACGACTTAAGAGAAATAAAAGGAATGGTTTACTTAATTTTTTATGAAAGCCTTGTATTGATTTCGTAAATGAGAATAAAGTATCGAACAAACCACTGCAGCGCTAATAAAGGAAAATGTATTGACTAATTAAGTATTATTAAAACCAGTAGAAACCTCCATCTGCATAGAAGCTAAGATAAGACAAAATTGTATTACATTTCCTAGATCATGGCTGCTTTAATAAGATCATTAATAAACAAGTTTTGATTTTCTTAAAATTTCAAAGTAAGGACTTGATTTATAAAAGACAAAGACTTGAAAATTTGAAGTGTTTTCATTTAAAAAGGAAGGCATGCTTTTGTCTTAAGTTGGTTCAAAAAGAAGGTAGGGAAATTGTTTGGGTTTACTTAAAAAGATAGTCACTCTATTTTGATACTACGGGTATCGTGTGCCTTTTTTTGAAAGAAACGGATCTTTTTAAAGAGTTAATGTATGAAGTACTTTGGGGATAAAAACCCGAACTTGTTGACATAAAATAGAAAGTACCTTGTGTGAATAACTTGACTATGTTGGTTTGTGATAGCCTTGTAATACTTTCTTGTTGGTTTGATAAGTAAACATGTTAGGATGCTACGTGTGTTAGTGTCTTGTGATGTTTGTGTAAAGGGGTTTCCCTTGATTGTGCTTATGTTGTTTAACGATAAGCCGTTATGCTAGTATTGTACCACTCACCTCTTGACATGTTATACCGGGGGTTAAGCTGCCCCCCGATGCGAGGGATGCTCTACGCGTCCAGAGGACCTATGCGAGCTACGAGTTCCGTGTTAGTGCGGGAATACCTCACGCGTCTATGTGGCCACGCGGACTACGAGTCCGGGGCGATGCCGAGGAGAGCTACCCTCGACGCGGGAATACCTCACGCGCCTAGTGGCCTATCGCGAGTCGCGGTGAGTTCCAGATTTGACGCGCACATTGATACCGAGGAGAGCGCCGATCATGTGGCGCGTTCTAGAAAGACCTCGTGATACAGTTTTATAGCATTGTTGGTACTGTGGTTTTTAGTAGTCGCTATGCCTTCGCACTTACCCCGCATGCTTTATTATGACACAGGTGGGACCTGGTGTTCATGTGTATTCCTTGGTGCTTTTATATCATGGACTGCCGGCAGTGAGGAAGGAATTCCATGGGCATGATTGATATTGTGGGCATGAGACCCATGGTTATATTTGAGTGATGACTTTAAGGGCGTGAGTCCCTGACTTGACATGACTGCTTACATATTGTGTATCGTAAATTGGTTATCATATATGTCTTCTGTTTTATATAGACTATTATGATTTCATTTACAGTATTTTCAGTTTCACATACTTGGTACCTGTTGTACTGACCTCCTTCGGGGGGCTGCGTTCATGCCGCAGGTAGAGGTACACCAGTTGTTGATCCTCGCTCATAGGGTCACGTCAGCGTTTGGGAAGCTCCGTGTTCCTGAGGCTTATCTTTCGTATAGTCCCCGTCAGAGGTACTTACATTCGTGGTATGGCGCCCTATCCCGCCATTGTTGTTATAACATTCTTAGAGGTCTGTAGTAATATTGTGGGCAGGGTTTGTAAAAGGGATGTAACTGTTCAAGTTTTTATATATATATGCCGAAAGGCAACTTTTCTCAGATAAACTGTTTCTCACTTCATACTGTTTCATGTCTTGTTTTATATTCCGTTGGTTACTCTGATGTTGTATCACTAGGGTGCCCGGGGTAAGGCACCAGTCACGGGTCCGGGGTCGGGTCGTGAAAAAAGTGGTATCAGAGCAGTTAATCCTCGGAAAGTGTCTACAGACCGTATCTAGTAGAGTCTTGATTATCGGTGTGTTGTGCACCACACCAATAATCAGGAGGCTATAGGATATTTAGGATTGGTTTCCATTCTTCTCACTCTGAGATCGTGCCTTAGAGCTGTGTTATGAGTTGGACCCCTCTAACATATTTCTTTCCCTTACCAGTTATGCCTCCACGCAAGGCAACCTGGGCCTAGAAGGGCAAGGCAACCGAGGGAGCTGCGAGTAGAGCAAAGAGGGTTACGAGGTCACATGCCCAACCATCACCTGAGGTGGTGCTTCATTCGGGGAGTTCTGCGACGTCGCCAGCCCCAGCAGAGTCTAGCACAACGGCAGCAGTTCCTACTGCGGCCATGATATTTGAACCTTCAGTTCCACGACCAGTAGCAGAAAGTATGGATTGCAAAGAGACGACCCTGTTACTAGCTAGAGATTTAGCAACCATAGAGTATATTATGTACCGATTTATCACGGGTCTTGATGATTATCTAAGAGAGGGTTGTGCAAGAGTAGCTCTTGATCGCAGCATGGCTCACAGACGGGCTTACGCGAAAGCAGCGAGAAACGTAGGGATCGACGGGTTAACCAAGATCAGCAGAAGAGGGCCAGAACAGCAGGGTCTTTTGGTAACTTTCGAGGCGGACCTTCTCGCAGAGATCGGTTATGCGCCTCCAAGATGCAGTGGTCCTCCGCGCACTTCGTGACATTCGGGTATGCAGGAGTTGGTCGAGCTCCGTGGCTTCCGTTCACGATACACGTAGTTCTAGCCACCGATTCGTTTCCTCGGTGTTCACAGCGGCAGCGCCATCCCGGAATGTCGTCTTTTTAGTGGTGCTTGTTTTACCTGCGGTCGTCAGGGCCATGTGACGAAAGAATGTTCAAGTAGGAGGGATGCAAGTAGGGGGACTCAGCCTACCAGATTAGTTGCGGATTCAGTGGTTCGGAGAGGAAGGGGTGTTAGCCAGAGGAGGCTACCCCACCTTGGTGTGGCCGTTGTGGTAGGTGTCATTATGGGGAGTGTCGTACTTCTTCGACAGCTTGTTATGCTTATGACACAGGCCATTTTGCGAGAAATTGTCCGACCAGAGGTGGCGCAGATGTAGAGACTTAGCCTTCAGGATCAGTGGCTAGTTCATCACCTTCCCTAGCTATGCGCCCAACAGGGCAGGATTGATTAGAACGACAAGGGGGAGTGAAGCAGTAGATACAGGTATATCCTTAACCCTCTAGAGATTAGTATGTGTGATAAGATGAGTATATCTTAAGTGTTATGTTCAGATAGCATTGTGTTAATTGTGATTAGAAATCATGGTTAGTTAAAAGGGTAAGATTGGGGATAAGGAAATTGTGAGCTTAGGATATTATACGTGGAGACCTTAGAGGCGAGGCCACCTTGAGTAAAAGATTTATTTTTATGTTTGACCCTTATCGGAGTGCATTGTATACGTGAGATATATTTGTGTGATAAGTCCCTGAGTAGTGTGAAATGAAAGAGGGTAGTTGAGCTAAGAAGACCACTAAGTTTTCGTGACTCGATGGTGAGATTGTTCCGGATCGGGAAACAAGAGCTTGGCGCGATAAATGGGTCGGGTTGAGGCCAGATTGCGGGTCAACCCGCAGACCGGTTTGAAGTAAGGAAAAATTGTGGTGGTCCCGCTTTGTGATAGGGTCACGATGGTGTTAGGCCCAAGTTTAGTTAACCATCATACGAATCTGTGGATGCGTTCGACCAGTAGTCGGGCCGATGAGGTCAGCCCATCTTGTCTTTCGATCAAGCATTTACTCGCAGAGGTTATGCGAGATGTTATATATTAGGAAGGTTGTAAGATCGCACGGTTCCTACTTTTACTTTATGACGGTGGAGCCCGGTTCTGTTATTTCTTTTTATGGAGGTTTTACGTGCAAGGTTAGGAACTCAGGTGAGTCTCAGTATTGCATTCACCCTCGGGCCGGTGTTTTGATTTCAGGGGTAGCAGTGAGGATTATTCGCCTCTTGTTGAGTGAGTATTATAATAGCTACCATTTCAGTATTCGGATGTCACCTTATGAAGCCTTGTATGGGCGGTAGTGCAGTCACGGCCGATTGGTTCGATGTTGGCAAGGTTCGATTGTCGGTTCATACTTGATTCAAGAGGATGTGGATGGGTGAAGCTTATCCGAGAGGTTATTGACACCGAGTCACGAAGTCGGGCAGATAATCTGCGTCGATACTTGGAGTTCAGGTTGACGGTCGATCTTCTTGAAGGTACCACCCCGGAAGGGTGTGACGAGATTGGAAAAGCAGGGGAAACTTAGCCCGAGTTACTTTGGGCCTTTTCAGATCATGTGAAGAATAGGCCAGGTTGCCTATGTGTTAGCATTTGTCGTCCGACTTAGGAGGCAGTACGTCCGGTCTTTCATGTTGCTATGTTCGGAAAAGTATCGGAGATCCATCCAGAGTGTTCCCAGTTAATGATGACCAAGTTGGAGATAGTAACCCCGAGATTTTGGAAACCAAGCAATAAATGAAGGTGGTAAGTTTATTTAGGAAGTGTTCGAGTGTACGAGGAGGGTACGACGAGTAAGAGAATAGAAGTGATCATTACTTTTGTGAAGTAAAGGTGCGAAGGGAATATCTTTTAGACCTTGGGTGGGAGCTTTTGTGATGCTAGAGGTGATTCCTTGTGGACTTGGATTTAAGTATTTGCGCGTGTTGTATTATGGCCATGTGTGGCATTTGCAAACTGTTTAAGTTATGAGGAACTTTATCGTTATCTGTCTTGGAAGGAACATTCGGGACAAATGTTTCTAAGGAGGGGAGAATTTTATACCCCGTATTTCCAGAGTATGTATGTGAGGACGTACGTACAATTGTGTAAGCCCGAATTATGATTAAGGACGAAATTGTGCACATCCACGAGAAAGATTTGTTTTTCCGACGGAAAATTTTCCGAACCTTGTAAGGGAATTTTACGTGTTCAATAATTTATTTAATTTGGATTTTTCCGGGAGATAAAATATTTTGGACCAACGAGAGGGCGACATGTGTCACCCTCAAGTGGACGGTTGGTGGACGAATTGGAAGGCTCATTTTACACGTTTTTTTCATTATAAAGGCCTTAAACATTTGGTCAATGTTTGGCTAGATATTTGTGTAGTAGATGGATAAGTGGGACCCACACAACACATGTCCAAATCTTCACCCTCCACTTGCTTTGATCTTGGCCATTGATTGGCCTATAAATACCCCTTAAGTTCAAGACTTATTCTTCATCCCTTAAACATTTTTCCAAGTCTCAAAACTCCCTCCCCCTTAGTAAGGCTCTCGTCCAACACTCTCCCCCCCTCCTTGTGTTCTCGCCGAGGCACACCCCCCCCCCCCTTTTGGTAGGAAAAATCTCTCCAAAGTATTGTTACTATTCCAAAATACCTTGGCCCAAATACCTTGTAGTATTCCAAAGTTACCTCTATACTAAAAAGCCCGGAAATGCTACTTTATATCCTTTAGTCACAAAACGAAGCCCTAGGAAAAATCTTCATAGTTGGTTGAAGTATTAAGTAGAAGTTGTTTAGAACTTCTAAGGGTTTCTTGGAGCGAATTGGAGCGTACAGAATAGGGGCTAAACCTTGCTCAGGATCGACTTTAATCTTGGATAATTTTGGGCTTATCGAGGTAAATATCTTTGTCCTTCTATTGTAATTGGAAATTACATATAGTAGTTTAGAATTGAGTATAAGATATAGAAGGATGGTATAAAAGAAGAGAATTGAACTGTACTAACGTAGGACTGTATTTACAGTAGACTTGTGTAGTTTGGCGGGTAGGGAAGTGCTGCCCAATTTTCCGTAGAATTAAGAACCTTCTGCTTAGAATATTCTACAGAGTAGTCTAGACGTTGATAGACGTATTTGACTATTATAGGTTGATACTCTGCGCGCGACATATTCGACTTGGCGGTGGATTTCACGAGGAGGTATGTGATTCTTCCTATCCTCTTGAGCATGATATTTTAAAAGAATATATATAGTACGGTAGACGTACGTGTGTTAACTGAACGTGGTTTTACTTCGATGTCTTTTGACTTGAGTTTTAAATAATAAAAATCTTGAAGTATTTCAAAAGATTTAAGAATCGTTTTTTAAAGAAGAATAATACTTGGTTTTAAAAGCTTAAGAGTTATACTAGCTTTATGGGAAGTTAGGTATAACGACTTAAGAGAAATAAAAGGAATGGTTTGCTTAATTGTTTATGAAAGCCTTGTATTGATTTCGGAAATGAGAATAAAGTATCGAACAAACCACTGCAGCGCTAATAAAGGAAAATGTATTGACTAATTAAGTATTATTAAAACCAGTAGAAACCTCCATCTGCATAGAAGCTAAGATAAGACAAAATTGTATTACATTTCCTAGATCATGGCTGCTTTAATAAGATCATTAATAAACAAGTTTTGATTTTCTTAAAATTTCAAAGTAAGGACTTGATTTATAAAAGACAAAGACTTGAAAATTTGAAGTGTTTTCGTTTAAAAAGGAAGGCATGTTTTTGTCTTAAGTTGGTTCAAAAAGAAGGTAGGGAAATTGTTTGGGTTTACTTAAAAAGATAGTCACTCTATTTTGATACTACGGGTATCGTGTGCCTTCTTTTGAAAGAAACAGATCTTTTTAAAGAGTTAATGTATGAAGTACTTTGGGGATAAAAACCCGAACTTGTTGACATAAAATAAAAAGTACCTTGTGTGAATAACTTGACTATGTTGGTTTGTGATAGCCTTGTAATACTTTCTTGTTGGTTTGATAAGTAAACATGTTAGGATGCTACGTGTGTTAGTGTCTTGTGATGTTTGTGTAAAGGGGTTTCCCTTGATTGTGCTTATGTTGTTTAACGATAAGCCGTTATGCTAGTATTGTTCCACTCACCTCTTGACATGTTATACCGGGGGTTAAGCTGCCCCCCGATGCGAGGGATGTCTCATGCGGGTCCAGGGGACCTATGCGGAGCTACGAGAGTTCCAGGTTAGTGTGCGGGGAATACCTCATGCGGTCTATGTGGCCATGCGGACTACGAGAGTCCAGGACGATGCCGAGGAGTAGCTACCCTCGATGCGGGGAATACCTCATCCGAGCCTAGGTGGCCTATGCGGAGCTGCGGTGAGTTCAAGGATTTGACGCACACATTGATACTGAGGGCGAGTGGCCAGCTTCGATCATGTGGCGCGGTCTAGAAAGACCTCGTGATACAGTTTTATAACATTGTTGGTACTGTGGGTTTTAGTAGTCGGCTATGCCTTCGTACTTACCCCGTCTGATTTATTATGACACGTGGGACACGGTGTTCATGTGTATTCCTTGGTGCTTTTATATCATGGATCAGCGGTGAGGAAGGAATTCCACGCATGATTGATATTGTGGGCATGAGACCCATGGTTATATTTGAGTGATGACTTTAAGGGCGAGTCCACGACTTGACATGATCACATATTGTGTATCGTAAATTGGTTATCATATATGTCTTCATTTTATATAGACTATTATGATTTCATTCTGATATTTTCAGTTTCACATACTTGGTACTGTTGTCTTGACCTCCTTCGGGGCTACGTTCATCTGCAGTAGAGGTACACGATTGTTGATCCTCGCTCATAGGGTCACAGTTCAGCGTTTTGGGAAGCTCCGTGTCTCCGGAGGCTTATCTTTGGTATAGTCCCCTGTCGTTGTATGTACTTACATTCAGGGGTATGGCGGGGCCCTGTCCCGCCATTGTTGTTATAACATTCTTAGAGGTCTGTAGTACTGTTGTGGGCAGGGTTTGTAAAAGGGATGTAACTGTTCAAGTTTTTATATATATATGCCGAAAGGCAACTTTTCTCAGATAAACTGTTTCTCACTTCATACTGTTTCATGTCTTGTTTTATATTCCGCTGGTTACTCTGATGTTGTATCACTAGGGTGCCCGGGGTAAGGCACCAGTCACGGGCCCGGGGTCGGGTCGTGACAGTGGCAAAGCGAAAGTGAGGCAGTAGTTACAGAGATATCTTCAGCCTTAAGAGACTTGTTTAGGTCGTTATGGTAGATACATGTGGAGTGCTATGTTCGGGTAGCATTGTGTAAGTTGTGATTAGAAAACATGGGTAGTTGAAAAGGGTAAGTCTGGGGACGAGAAAATGGGGAGCCTTAGAATTTATAACAGTTGGGACCTTGGATGCAAGGCCGTCCTGAGTGGATGTTACGGTTGGTCTTTGTCGAAGTACTTGGTATGCGTGATATATATTGTGGGATAATTCCATGGGTAGTGTGAGATGGAAGTGGTAGCTTTCATGACGTGAACTGGTAAGATTGTTCCGGATCGGGGAACGAGAGTTTAGTACGAAGTGGGTCGGGTTGAGGCCATATCGCGAGTCAACCCGCAGCCCGGAATGTGGTGGGGTCAGTTTGAGGTGGTCCCGCTAGATGATAGGGTCACGAGGGTGTTAGGCCCAAGTTTAGGTAACCATCGTACGAGTTTGTGGATGCGTTCGACCAGTAGTAGGGCCGATGGGGTCAGCCCATCTTGTCTTTTAGTCAGGACTGTTTACTCGGCGGAGGGTTATGCGAGATGTTGTATATCAGGAAGGTTGTAAGGCTGCACGGGGTTCCTACTTTTATTTTATGGCAGGCAGTGGAGCCCAGTTTATGGCTATTTCTTTTTCGGGAGGTTTTACCAGGCGGGTTAGGAACTCAGGTGAGTCTCAGTATTGCATTCACCCTCGGGCCGACGGACGAACAACGCGTTTTATCCAGACATTTGAGGATAGGTTACGGGCCGGTGTTTTGATTTCAGGGGTAGCTGTGAGGATTATTTGCCTCTTGTTGAGTGAGTATTATATAGCTACCATTTTAGTATTCGGATGGTGCCTTATGAAGCCTTGTATGGGCGGAAGTGTAGGTTGCCGATAGTGAAGCAATGACAGAAATGTGGTACGTATAGTAGAAAGAGTTCGAGTGTACGAGGAAGATACGACGAGTAAGAAAAGAGGCTAAGATATGTTAAGAAGATGGAAGTGTCCTTTTTATAAGTGAAGTGTCACAGCCCGAACCCCGGGCCCGTGACTGGTGCCCTACCTGGGCACCCTTCTACCTTAACAATACAAGTAAGCTGCGGAACTGAAATAACACCTCATTTTTTTTTTAAAACAAACGTACGTGCAAGGGCAAAGCCGACAAGGCTGCCATATATACATAAACAAAATACACTACACCGTACATGAGTCCAATCCCACATATGAATACAGACCTCAAGACACACTTAGACAAATCCTCAATTTATCAAGCCAAAGTACTAATCAAGTTATACATAGAATAATTCTCTTGTAACAAGCCAAAGTACTTATCAAGGCACACTTAGAATAATTCTCTTTTAACAAGCCAAAGTACTTGTCAAGGCACACTTAGACAAATCCTCAATTTATCAAGCCAAAGTACTAATCAAGTTATACATAGTATAATTCTCTTGTAACAAGCCAAAGTACTTATCAAGGCACACTTAGAATAATTCTCTTTTAACAAGCCAAAGTACTAATCAAGGCATACATAGAATAATTCTCTTTTAACAAGCCAAAGTACTTATCAAGGCACACTTAGAATAATTCTCTTTTAACAAGCCAAAGTACTTATCAAGGCACACTTAGACAAATCCTCAATTTATCAAGCCAAAGTACTAATCAAGTTATACATAGAATAATTCTCTTTTAACAAGCCAAAGTACTACGTACGTGCATTCCTTTATAAAAGACTCCTTTCTATGTAAGGCCCCAAGATACTAACACCCGTAGTATCAAGGCGTGTCTATTTTTCAAAGTAAGTTACTACACTTTTAGAAAACTCATTTCAAAGCTGAAATCAAGTAACTCCAAATTTTCACAATCTAGGCAACTTATGCCGATTTAATCAAAATAGACAACTTTCTAAACCTTCCATAAAGCCGTTATAACCAACTTCCCATAAAGCCGTTATAACCCTTTATGGTTTTAGACGTATCCATTCCTTCAATAACCAAGAGACTTATACTATTAAAACCAAGTATCACATACTTACAAATCAAGTTCTTAACTTTCAAAATACTTCAAGTCTCTTAATAGTTAGAAAACAAGTTTTCTTCTACTTTTAAACCTCAAGTAACTTCACCCTTAACGCAAGTTACTTCTCTTAAATCATGTCATTTCTCCTTTTAAATCAAATAAGTAAATCACTCCTTTGACTCCCCTAAAGTCATTATAATGACCTTTAGGTTTTAGAACTAAGGCACTAGCCAAAAGATTTGGAAACCACTTCCTTTTCAAGTCTCTATGTACTTTAAGAAAAATACCTTCACTTTTAAGAATCCAAACTTCCCTAAGGAAATGGATTATACTACTTACAATTTAAACATCAAAGTACACTCAAGGAAGTACATAGAACAAATTCTATTTTAGGCAATCCAAATACAAGCAAGGAATGGATCATTCAAGGAGTAGAACTTACTTTCTTTATTCTAAGGAATCATGCTAGAAGAGGAGATAGTTCACATACCTTTTCGGCTAATGTCCACAAGCTAAGCCGAATACGCCGTACGTAGAAGTGTCAACCTATAATGGTCACATCAAGACTATCAATTTCTAGTCTCTACGTAGAATAATACTAAGTATACGGTCTCTAATTCTACGGAAAATCGGGCAGAACCTCCTTTGTTTGTACTTACTTTTCCACCTTTTCAAGGCCGAATACAATAACCAACAAGCCACATTTAAGGCTCCAAACAACAACCAAACAAAGGGGATTACACGCCTTACAATACGTGTAAAACTCCGCCCCACAATTCATACGAAATAGTGAATATGCCAAAAGCCATTCTCGGCCAACCTCTAGAACAACACTAAGTCTTTTTCAATCCTTCTTACAATTCCAAGCTCTAAGGTCTAACATGTTATATAGTCTAAACAACTTCAACAACTACAATTTCCTTCTTTATACAACATGCGACGCTTAGACTAATAATCGACTAGAATTGAAATCTTAAAGTTAAACATGCTAGATTTCGGATTTAGGGTTCCAATAGCCAATACACTAATCCAACTATATAATATACATCTCATGCTTGCTAATAACCATAGCTACAACAATAAGTAAACTTAATTGCTAAAACGACAAGAATATACCTTTCAAAGCCCTTAAAATTTCCAAGATTCCAAAGTCGCGCCTTAGCAATTCTTAGCTCCTTTCCTTAGGTTCCAATCCGCTCCAAGCACTCCTTAGAGGCCTATGAAGAACCCATCTACAAGTTTCAACTTCAAAGTTGAAGAACTCCAATAGTTTCCGCCTTGCGACTAACGTGAAAACTCCGTTTTTCCGAAATCTTTCTATTGAGATATCCTTACAATACCCTAAGGGACATTGGGTTAAAGTCTTGTGGCTAATGGATCAAAACTACACAAATTTTGTGTGGGAGATAGGTCAAACCCGAGAGCTACTTGTGAAGAACACAATGTTCTCTAATTTTTCTAAGTCTTCAAGACCTTGTCTTGCTACTAGTAGTATACTTATAACATAATGGAGGGCTTAGACTTAAACAAATGTGAGGTTAGGATGAGTTTCACTTGGATCAAGCCTAGGTGGACAAGTTGACTTGTCAACAATATCAAGCTTAGAAGACTTATCATCTACATAGGTCAAATGACCATAACACCCTTGCAATATTTCGTCCAACATCATGGAGGGGGGTGCCACGTGTCGCCCTCTCATTCGTCCATAAAATTCCGTAACCCTCGTGGGCCCCACAAAAATGTAAAATTCCTCGGGTGGGCCCCACGTGACCAAATCCGTAAAAATAAATTTCCATAGTGTTAATAAGTTCCATACTTTTCAAATAATGCCTTTTGAGAGCCCAATTCTCAATAACAAACATTTTTCCCTTACCGACGTCCGGAAGATTTTCCGTCGGAAAAACAATTCTTCCTTTCGTATCAATTTCCAAGTCTTGTTTCCTTACGTACATTCTCTTATACATGTCCTGGACTTACGGGGTGTAACATTCTTCCCCCCTTAGAAACATTCGTCCCCGAATGTTCTTAGTCGGTTTTCAAGCCATACAAACTCCGGCATAAACTCTATACTATGCCTCTCAATCAAAACTGCACAAGACCAACGATGTCACACATGACCACCACATAACATACGTAAACATAATAATGGACCTTCCGTCCGTGGTCCCTTCTCACAAAACTCAAAGGTTACAGTCTTCCCAAACACGGGATCCTTAGAGGTTCCTTTCTTTCCTTACTTGTCATACTTTCTCGTACTTTCAAACTCATCTAGTATACGTACAAAATCTCAAATTTTGTTTCTGCTCTCCAATCCTTGGAGTTACTAACCAAACTTGGCCAAATTGTTACTTACATTCCCGTGAAGGCTCTTCTCGGTCCTTACGACCTAGTTCCGGTGGAACGCATCCACGAACTCGTACAACGATCAACTAGACTTGGGCCTAGCACCCTCGTGACCTTATCACATAGTGGGACCATTACCAACTGACATCACCCGATTCCATACTATTGGCTGACCCGAAATGAGTCCATAACCCGACTCATCGTCACACTTAACTTGTCATTCTTAGTCTGAAATAAATCTTTCTCTTATCTCAAGGTACTTCTTACCCTATCCCCTATTCACTAGAGGTTCGTCACATAAGCCAAAGTATTTCTACTATACATCCTTCCCTATCGGTCTTTCACTGTCATGGGGCAATTACAACTTGTGAACTTTATACAACTATAGTCTCAGTTCACCTATCATTCTTGTCAACATTCTTACTTCTCACTTACTAATCAAATTATACCTACCTGCAGGTACTATCACTTCTATTGCTAGCACCGCTATCTTGGTCAATAACATAACGACTTTCTCATGACCACATAGTCTTCTCCTACCAGAAGCGGAGGCTCAGTCTTTGGGCCTCAAAACCTGGCGAAGAAGAACTCGCCGACTGTGGAACCACATCCGGTGTGCCCTGGGCATAAGCCCTATCAACTCTCTGAGTCTGACTAATAGCTTCTGTTACTCTTTTGCCCTTCTGTGCGGCTGTTGCCCTCCTCGAGGCATAATCAGAACACAACAACACGTCGAGAGGAATTATCTTACTAACACGGCTCTGAGGCACGATCTTAGAGTGAGAAGAATGAAACCAACTCCTAAATGTCACTGTAGCCTCTCGTTTATGGGTGTGGCGCGCAACACACCGATAACGAACTCTACTAGACACGGCAGTAGACATTCCGAGGATGATTGCTCGATACCACTCTGTCACACCGAACCCGGGGCGTGGTGGTGCCCTACTGGGCACCCTTCTACCTTAACAATACAAGTAAGCCGGAATCGAAATAACACCTCTTTTTTTTTAAAAACAAGCGTGCGTGCAAGGGCAAAGCCGAAGGCCGCCATATATACATAAACAAAATACACTACACCGCATACGAGTCGATCCACGTATGAATACAAACCTCTGAGAGTTAAATCAACTATGGCGGGACAAGGCCCCGCCGTACCCAAAACTATACAAAGCATGTCTTGAAGGACATATACCAAAGATAAACTCGGAATGAAGGAGCTTATCCAAAACCACCGAGGATCCTACACTGCCGATCACCGAATCGTGCCTAAACTGCGGCGTGAGCGCGGCCCGAAGGAGGTCGAGACGAAGAATGTACCAAGTATGTGAGCGATGAAATCGTAATAAAATCATAGCGATCTAAATAACACGGGAGACATGTATGATATCCAACCTACGATCATAACACATAAGCGATCATATCAAGTCGGGACGCAGCCCTCAAAGTCATTACTCGATATAACCATGGGTCTCGCGCCCGTAATATCAATCATGCACTGTGGAATCGCTTCCTCACTGCGTAATCCGTGATGTAATAACACCGATAAGGATACATGAACACCAAGTCCCACCTGTGTCCTCGATACCTCGTGGTCCCATGCCCGAATCCCACCTCGTAAAGCATGACCATAGGGTAACACAAACAAATCGGGGACATATATGATAATCAAAATACAACACATTGTGCCTTACTAACAATGAGAGTAAGCAGAGTATCCTTACAATATAAACTAGGAAGCTCGTGATCAAGCGGGACCATCCGCCCGCTATCGTTTAGCAATCCTATTCACGGGACTATTTCACCCGCGTAGGTCGCGTGGACCCGCGTGAGGTATTCCTCGCGTAGGCTGGACCCGCCCGCATGGGACTATTTCACCCGCATAAGCCCTAGCGGACCCGCTTGAGGTATTCTCGCGTAGGACTATTTCACCCGCATAAGCCCTTACGGACTCGCGTGAGGTATTCCTCGCATAGGTGGACCCGCCCGCGTGGGACTATTTCACCCGCGTAAGCCTACGGACTCGCGTGAGGTATTCCTCGCGTCGTGGGTAGCAAATCCACTAAATATGCAATGCCACAACCCGGGAATGACCAAACGACGATATACGATAGCACACAACCGGCTATTTCCGACACATAGGAAATTCTCAATTAACAAGCCCAAGTACTTATCACGGCATACTTAGACAAATTCTCAATTTATCAAGCCAAAGTACTAATCAAGGCATACATAGAATAATTCTCTTTTAACAAGCCAAAGTACTTATCAAGGCACACTTAGACAAATCCTCAATTTATCAAGCCAAAGTACTAATCAAGGCATACATAGAATAATTCTCTTTTAACAAGCCAAAGTACTTATCAAGGCACACTTAGAATAATTCTCTTTTAACAAGCCAAAGTACTTATCAAGACACACTTAGACAAATCCTCAATTTATCAAGCCAAAGTACTAATCAAGTTATACATAGAATAATTCTCTTGTAACAAGCCAAAGTACTTATCAAGGCACACTTAGAATAATTCTCTTTTAACAAGCCAAAGTACTTGTCAAGGCACACTTAGACAAATCCTCAATTTATCAAGCCAAAGTACTAATCAAGTTATACATAGAATAATTCTCTTGTAACAAGCCAAAGTACTTATCAAGGCACACTTAGAATAATTCTCTTTTAACAAGCCAAAGTACTAATCAAGGCATACATAGAATAATTCTCTTTTAACAAGCCAAAGTACTTATCAAGGCACACTTAGAATAATTCTCTTTTAACAAGCCAAAGTACTTATCAAGGCACACTTAGACAAATCCTCAATTTATCAAGCCAAAGTACTAATCAAGTTATACATAGAATAATTCTCTTTTAACAAGCCAAAGTACTACGTACGTGCATTCCTTTATAAAAGACTCCTTTCTATGTAAGGCCCCAAGATACTAACACCCGTAGTATCAAGGCGTGTCTATTTTTCAAAGTAAGTTACTACACTTTTAGAAAACTCATTTCAAAGCTGAAATCAAGTAACTCTAAATTTTCACAATCTAGGCAACTTATGCGATTTAATCAAAATAGACAACTTTCTAAACCTTCCATAAAGCCGTTATAACCAACTTCCCATAAAGCCGTTATAACCCTTTATGGTTTTAGGCGATCCGTTCCTTGATAACCAAGAGACTTATACTATTAAAACCAAGTATCACATACTTACAAATCAAGTTCTTAACTTTCAAAATACTTCAAGTCTCTTAATAGTTAGAAAACAAGTTTTCTTCTACTTTTTAAACCTCAAGTAACTTCACCCTTAACGCAAGTTACTTCTCTTAAATCATGTCATTTCTCCTCTTTTAAATCAAATAAGTAAATCACTTTGACTCCCTAAAGTCATTATAATGACCTTTAGGTTTTAGAACTAAGGCCTAGCCAAAAGATTTGAAACCACTTCCTTTTCAAGTCTCTATGTACTTTAAGAAAAATACCTTCACTTTTAAGAATCCAAACTTCCTAAGGAAATGGATTATACTACTTACAATTTAAACATCAAAGTACACTCGAGGAAGTACATAGAACAAATTCTATTTAAGGCAATCCAAATACAAGCAAGGAATGGATCATTCGAGTAGAACTTACTTTCTTTATTCTAAGGAATCATGCTAGAAGAGGAGATAGTTCACATACCTTTCGCTAATATCCACAAGCTAAGCCGAATACGCCGTACGTAGAAGTGTCAACCTATAATGGTCACAACAAGACTATCAACTTCTAGTCTCTACGTAGAATAATACTAAGTATACGGTCTCTAATTCTACGAAAAATCGGGCAGCACCTCCTTTGTTTCTACTTACTTTGCCACCTTTTTCAAGGCCGAATACAATAACCAACAAGCCACATTTAAGGCTCCAAACAACAACCAAACAAAGGGGATTACACGCCTTACAATACGTAAAACTCCGCCCACAATTCATCTGAAATAGTGAATATGCCAAAAGCCATTCTCGGCCAACCTCTAGAACAACACTAAGTCTTTTTCAATCCTTCTTACAATTCCAAGCTCTAAGGTCTAACATGTTATATAGTCTAAACAACTTCAACAACTACAATTTCCTTCTTTATACAACATGCGACGCTTAGACTAATAATCGACTAGAATTGAAATCTTAAAGTTAAACATGCTAGATTTCGGATTTAGGGTTCCAATAGCCAATACACTAATCCAACTATATAATATACATCTCATGCTTGCTAATAACCATAGCTACAATGATAAGTAAACTTAATTGCTAAAACGACAGAATATACGTTTCAAAGCCCTTAAAATTTCCAAGATTCCAAAGTCGCGCCTTAGCAATTCTTAGCTCCTTTCCTTAGGTTCCAATCCGCTCCAAGCACTCCTTAGAGGCCTATGAAGAACCCATCTACAAGTTCCAACTTCAAAGTTGAAGAACTCCAATAGTTTCCGCCGCGACTAACGTGAAAACTCCGTTTTCCGAAATCTTTCTATTGAGATATCCTTACAATACCCTAAGGGACATTGGGTTAAAGTCTTGTGGCTAATGGATCAAAACTACACAAATTTTGTGTGGGAGATAGGTCAAACCCGAGAGCTACTTGTGAAGAACACAATGTTCTCTAATTTTTCTAAGTCTTCAAGACCTTGTCTTGCTACTAGTAGTATACTTATAACCTGATGGAGGGCTTAGACTTAAACAAATGTGAGGTTAGGATGAGTTTCACTTGGATCAAGCCTAGGTGGACAAGTTGACTTGTCAACAATATCAAGCTTAGAAGACTTATCATCTACATAGGTCAAATGACCATAACACCCTTGCAATATTTCGTCCAACATCATGGAGGGGGTGCCACATGTCGCCCTCTCATTCGTCCATAAAATTCCGTAACCCTCGTGGGCCCCACAAAAATGTAAAATTCCTCGGGTGGGCCCCACGTGACCAAATCCGTAAAAATAAATTTCCATAGTGTTAATAAGTTCCATACTTTTCAAATAATGCCTTTTGAGAGCCCAATTCTCAATAACAAACATTTTTCCCTTACCGACGTCCGGAAGATTTTCCGTCGGAAAAACAATTCTTCCTTTCGTATCAATTTCCAAGTCTTGTTTCCTTACGTGCATTCTCTTATACATGTCCTGGACTTACGGGGTGTAACATGAAGAGGGGAAGAAAGTATCCTTTGGACCATGGGTGAAGAAAATGGTATTGTTATACGCTTTAGAGATGATTCTTCGTTGGCTTGGATGTGCGTTTTTGCGCGTATGTGGTATTATGGTCAGGTGTGGCATAATTGGTTTCGTAAGTATAGTAGTGAAGACTATATCGGCACAGGTGTGCTTGGAGACTTAGAAGGAACATTCGGGATGAATGTTTCTAAGGGGGGAAGAATGTTACACCCCGTAGTTCCAGAGTATGTATATGAGGACGTACGTACGAGAATACGACAGAAAAATTGGAAAGGAAGAAAGATGTGATTTTTTCGACGGAAAAGTTTCCGGATTTTGTGAAGGAAAAAGGTTCGTTAATGGGAATTGGATTCCCAGATTTGGTATTCGGACTTTTTGGAATATTTGAGATTTATGGAATTTTATTTCTGGAATTGGTCACGTGGGGCCCACGGGAGGAAATTTACGATTTTGTGGGGCCCACTTTATTTTCGGATTTTTGGCATTGCGGATACGGAATATTTTGGACGAGTAGGGGGGCGACACGTGTCACCCCCCCCCCTTGAGGCCATGTGGGCCGATTGTTGGGTGTGTTGGACGGTTTTGAGTGGGACAAGTGGCTTGCCACTTGTCCCATTGTTATGGTGGACAAATGGTTGGCCAACTACCCACACACATGTACCCCATCCTCACCATACACTTGCTTTAATCCTAGTCATTGATTTTCCTATAAATACCCCTTTGTGCAAGACTAATTCTACATCCACACTTAAAGTTTTTCCAAGGCAAACACTCCCTCCCTCTAGTTGTTTTTCGTCCCCCTCCCTCCTTGTGTAGCTCGTCAAAACCCCACTTTGTGTAGAAAATACTTCAAGTATTATTGTATAAATCCCAAATACCTTAGCCTAGTATTCCTAGTAGTATTCCAAAGTTATTTCAATTATTAAGAGCCCGAAAATACTACTTTATTCCTAGTCGCAAAACGAAGCCCTAGAAAAATCTTCATAGCTTAGATGAAGTGTTAAGAGAATGTCACGACCCGATCTCGGGCCCGTGACTGGTGCCTTACCCCGGGCACCCTAGTGATAACAACATCAGAGAAAATCAGCGGAAATAAAAACTTAACCAGGAAACAAGAGACAACATAAGAAAACAAAGCAACTTAAACGGTCACGCCGTGTATATACATATAAGCGAGCAGTTAATATCCTTTACAAACCACACTTACAACGATTTCTACAGACCTCTAAGAATGTAACAACATCTATGGCGGACAGGGCCGCCATACCACGAATGTATAAGTATCTACAATGACGGTATACAAAAAGATAAGCCTCCGAGAAGCGGGCTTCCCAATGACTGCGATCCTATGGCGAGGATCAACAAGCGGTGTACCTCTACTGCGGCATGAACGCGGCCCGAAGGAGGTCGATAACAGTACCAAGTATGTGAAACTGAAAATATCGTAATGAAATCACATTTCATCATTTTATAAAACCATTTCGCAATAAATAAGCGGTTAGGTCAAGTGAGGGGCGCGTATCCCGAATATTCACTCACACATAACTATGGGTCTCACGCCCATAATATCAATCATGCCCGTGGAACTCATTCCTCACTGCCGGCAGTACATGATGTGAAACAACACCCATATGTGAACCTGAACACTAGATCCTGCCTGCGTCATCAAACCGATCAGGCCAAGTAGAATAGCCAACTACCAGTCCAAAAGCTAGTCATATCCCTTCACGGGCAAGGTACGGAAGCCAACTACTAGTCCAAAAGCTAGCCATGCAACTGGCCGAGGCAAGTATCTTAAGCTAACGTACCCTAGCCTACCGTCTCACGAGATATGACCGAGGCAAGTATCTTAAGCTATCTACCAGAGCTTACCGATACACGAGAAATGACCAGGACAAGTATCTAAAGTGTGCCTGAACCACATGTACAAATCAAGCCCGTGATCGCTCGTCACCGCGGCAAGCTTCATGGATTAGCGGTCCATGGACAAATAACATAATCCTCACAATGACCGCATGCCCCGACGTCTTACCTCGGAAAGCATGGCCATGAAACCATCCTACTGGACGCATACCCGTGGACCATCCATCGTGTCAGTATGTCCAAAGGAAATAACCAGATAATACTCAAAGTGGCGATGCTCGTGGACCATCCAAGCGTGTCGGTATGTCCAAAAGAAATAACCGGATAGCCGCCCTCCCAGAGTCGCGGTAGCACGAAACAAAACACGCCCGTAAAGGCTATCACAACAAGCATAGGCAAGTTCAACGTTTTCATTTTATATCAACAATCGGTTTCAACCCCAAAATACTACATACTTTCATTCTTTCAAAAGACCTCTTTACGTAAAGCCACACGATACTAATACTCGTAGTATTAAAACACGTTTTCTTTTCAAACCAAATTACTTCACTTTCGTAAAAATCTTTACAAGACTTTTAAAATCAAGTACTACATGTTATACCCGTATTTCCAGTATGCGTGGGGCGTGCGTAGAAAATTTTGAAGTGTAAAGTGGCTTGGCGAATTTATTTTGTTCACAACACGTTTAGAGTCGTTTTTCGAAAGCGTTTTCCACGACTTTCGTAGGGAATTTACGGCTATGTCATTTTTAATTTTTGCGGATTTTTAGAGGCGAAACATTTTGGACCAACGAGAGGCGACACTTGTCACCTCTCATTGATGGAGTGTGGCGGTTGGCTTGGGCGATTTGGTGACAATTTTGTCAAGTAGTAGGTAGGATATTTTGTGTGTTAGTTGGTTAGGGTGCACTTGGCAAGATCTTGGCCCTACACTTGCTATGCACTTGGCATGATCTTGGCCATTGGTTGGCCTTTGCTAGACCTATAAATACCCCTTGGAAGACTTCTTCATCAATTCCAAATTTTTCCTAAGTGTTAAAAATCCTCCCTCCCTTTGTGTGGTGTTTTCGTCCAACACCCCTCTACCCCTTTGAGTTGGCCCTTTGGCCGAGAGCCCCTCCCCCACCCCTTGGCCGAGAGTACCCCCCTAGTGGGGTAGGTCGAGGGGTATACACCCCCCCCCCTTGTGGTGTTGTCTCGGGTATACCCACTCTTGGTAGAAATACTCTCAAAAGTATTGTTATAATGCCCAAATTACCTTAGTAGTATACCTTGTTGTTGTATTCTAAGGTCATACCTTACAAAAGCCCGATTATACTATTATACTTCCCGGTCAAACCCAAACCCTATGGAAAATCTCCATGGTTAGTTGGAGTAGTATGTAGAAGTTGGTTAGAACTTCTAAGGGTAGTTTGGAGCGGGTTGGAGCGCCGGAGTTGGAGCTAAGCGATTGCCGAGATCGACTTTATACTCGGATAATTATGGGCTTATCGAGGTAAATATCTTGTCCTCTATTGTAATTGGAAATTACATGATTGTTAGACCATATAGTTGAAGTATACTATATATATAGAACTGAGCGTTGTTGTCGGCAATGTCTTTGGACTTAAGCCGAATAATAAGAAATCTTTTCGAAAGAAAATCTTGAATCGCTTTTACATAGGGTGTATTCTGATGGACTTGTGTAGCTTTTACGTGAGGTAGAATTGTGCACGTCAGGTTAGATGTATGAACCCCCGGTTGGCTTGATAGCCAGGCCAGATAGAGAGGAGATTTCTGTTTGTTGCGGGGAGGTCTTTGCGAATTTTACGTAGGATGTTCTGCGATGGGATATAAATGTTAATAAGCGCCTTGTGGCCTTATAGGTTGAAGTACTACGTATGGCGCGATCTTACGGCTAAGGAGTAGCCAGCGGTTTGAAGAAGTACTTGGGCGTTTGCTATTAGTCGATACTCGTCGCGAGGTATGTGAACCTCTTCCTATCTCTTCTAGCATGATATGTGTGTAACTATGTAGTGCGGTGAGCGTACATGTGTTAAATGTATTTGATTGGTCTAAAACATAAAGTGTTATAACGGCTTTATGGGAAGTTGGTTATAACGACTTTATGTTGATGCGAAAATACTTGTGGTCTTTAAAAGGTAGCGATTTGAACTATAAGCGGCTTGTTATGTGTTAATAAAGAACTTGAAGTATTTCAAAAGATTTTGAATCATTTTGAAAGAAGAAGTAATACTTGGTTTTGAAAAACTTAAGAGTTATACTAGCTTTATGGGAAGTTAGGTATAACGGCTTAAGAATGTTTCTTGATTTGAAATCGGAATGTGTATCGACAAACCAACTGCGGCGTTAATAAAAGGAAATGTTTTGACTAATTAAGTATTATTAAAACCGAGAAACTTCCATCTGCATAGAAGCTAAGATGAGACAAAATGATATTTCTAGATCACTACCATTGTAATAAGATTGTTATAAACAAGAATATCCTACTCACATATAAGGCTTATGTTTCTCAGTTGTTTAAAAGAATTATATTCTTAAATGAATAAGACTATGTACTCTGAAACCTTTCTAAAATAAGAAACGTGAACATTTGAAATTAGGCAAACTTGGGCGTTTGGAAAATAATGTTGTTACTTGATTTTACAAAGGTAAATGTTTTAGTTTAATTAAAAAAATGATCGCTCTATTTTATACTACGGGTATTGTGTGACTTATGTGAAAGCAACGGATCTTTTAAAAGATTTAATGTATGAAGTACTTTAGGGATAGATACGAACTTGTTAGCATAAAGTACCTTGTGTGAATAACTTGATTGTGTTGGTTTGAGATAGCCTTGTAAATACTTTCTTGTTGATGTGATAAGTAAACATGTTAGGATGCTACTTGTGTTAGTATCTTGTGTGATCGTGATGTAAAGGGGTCATTGTTGTGCTTACGTTGTTAAGCGTTAAGCGTTATCTTATTATTGTATCACATACCCTTTGACTTATTATACAGGGCTTGCCACCCGATGCGGTCTATACGGCTATCACGGTCCTTGTGACTATGCGGTCGCGGTAGCTCCAGATTGATCATTCGGGTGTTTAGCGATCGGGGATTCCTATGCGGATGCATTGAGACTATGCGGTCTTTTGAGACTATGCGGGTTGCGGGAGCCTGGCGGATCTGGGGTTAGTCGCCTCGATCGGGGGTATACCTCGGTGATGCAGGACCATGATTCGAGGATACCTCATGCGGTCGTGTGTGACCTATGCGGGGCTGCGAGAGTTCGAGAATAGGCGCTCGGTGATCTGCGAGGCGAGTGGCGGCCGATCATGTGGTGCGGTCTAGAAAGACCTTGTGATACGATTTATGGCATTTGGGGTGCTGGGGTCTTAGTAGTCGGCTATGCCTTCGTACTTACCGTCACGGTTTTATTGTGATGACTTTGAGGCGTGAGTCCACGACTTGACATGGCTTATTGTGATCGTAGTTTGGTTATTATACATGTCTCCTGTTTTTATAGACTACTATGATTTCATTTCTGATATTTTGATTTCACATACTTGGTACTGTTATCGACCTCCTTGAAGTGCGTTCATGCCGCGGGAAAAGGTACACGGTCGTTGATCCTCGCTCTTAGGGTCACGATCGGCGTTAGGAAAGCTCCGTTTCTCGGAGGCTTATCGGTGGTATAGTCCCTGCTGTTGTAGGTATTTACATTCGGGGTATGGCGGGGCCTGTCGCCATTGTTGTCGTATCATTTCTTAAGTGCAGAATCTTGTTGTGGCGGGGTTTGTAAAAAGGATTAAAGCTGTTCATGTTGAAAAGGTTGTTATTTATATATATGCGAAAGGCAAGTTTTCTCAGTTATTGTTTCATATTTCATAATATGTCTTGTATCGTTTATGTTCGATTACTGCGATGTTGTATCACTAGGGTGCGGGGTAAGGCACGATCCACGGACCGGGCGAAGTCGTGACAAAAGTGGTATCGAGCGATTAATCTCGGAAAGTGTCTACGAATCGTATCCGATGAGTCTTGATTATCGGTGTGTTGTGCACCACCGATAATCGAGAGGCTATAGGATATTTAGGATTGGTTTCTAATTCTTCTCACTCTGAGATCGTGCCTTAGAGGCGTGTTGTAAGTTGGACCCTCGACGTATTTCTTTCCTTGCAGTTATGCCTCGCGTAGGGCAACCCGGGCCCGGGGAGGCAAAGCGTGAGGCTGCGAGTAGAGTTCGGAGGGTGGCGAGGGCACGGGCCCAATCATTACCTAGGGTGGTGCTTCTTTCGGGGAGTTCTGCGGCGTCACTAGCCCAGCGAGTTTAGTGCTGGCGGCGGTGCCTCTGCGGCCATGATATTTGAACCTTCATCCGCGACCAGGAGCAGAGAATATAGATTGCGAGACAACCACATTACTAGTATGGATTTGGCTACAGAGAGTATACCGAAGCGTCTGCGAGTCTTGAGGACTATCTAAAAGAGGGTTGTGCAAGAGTAATTCTTGATTGGGCTTGAGCATGGCACGTATGCGGGCTTATGCGCAGTGGCGAAAGCGTAGAGATCGGCGGGTTAACAAAGGGCGAGAAGGGGCGAGCGGAGTCCTTTGGTAACTTTAGGCGAGTCACCTCGCGGCAAATTAGATATGCACCTCGCCCGGTCTGAGTGGTCTTCCACGGATTTGGGGCGTTCGGGGTGTGCGGGAGTTGGTCGAACTCGGGGCTTCGGTTCGCGATGTGACGTCATCGGGAATGTCGTCTTTTAGTTGGTACTTGTTGTACTACGACCGTCGAGTCGATGTCGATAGAATGTCCTTGTAGGAGGACTTAGCCTTCAGGATCGGTGGGTAGTTCGTCATCTTCCCTGGCTATCGCCTACGTGGCGAGTTTGATTAGAGCGACTAAGGAGTGAAGCGGTAGATATAGATATATCTTTAACCTCTGCAGAGTTTTGTTTATGTGATAAGGTGAGTATACCTTAAGTGCTATGTTACGATAGCAGTGTGTTAGTTGTGATTAGATCGTGGTTGTTTAGCCGAGTAAGATTTGGGGGATAGAGAAGGTGTGAGCCTTAGAGTTCTATGCGTAGAGACCTTAGAGGTAAGGCCATCTCGAGTAAAGGTGTAGTGTTATGTTTGATCCTTATCGGAGTGCTTAGTGCATGTGAGATATATTGTATGATAAGTCACGAGTAGTGTGGAATGAAAGGGGTAGTTGAGCTAAGAAGACCGCTAGGTTTCGTAACGTGATTAGAAAAGTTGTTCGGGACCAGGGAGCAAGTGTTTCTGCGAGTGGGTCGGGTTGAGGCCATCTGTGGTCAACCAGCGCTGTTTGTTGGTGGGTCAGTTCGTGGTGGTCCCAGGGTGGTGAGTCACGAGGTGTTAGGCCCAAGTTTAGTTAACCAGTGCGAGTTCGTGGATGCGTTCGACGATGGTCGGGCGATGGGGCAGCCGTCGTGTTTTTCGGTCGAGGACCATGTACTCAGTGGTGTTGTTATATCGGAAAGGTTGTAAGGCTGCAGGGTGCCTACGCTTCGCCTTATGTCGAACGATGGAGCCAGTTACTGGTTTTTGTTTGGAAGCTTTGCCAAGCATGTGTTAAGAACTCAGTGAGTCTCGAGAATCGCATTCGCCCTCGGCGATGGTTGAATTTGAGGTAGTTGTGGAGATTGTTGTCTCTGTGGAGGAGTGTTTAAGCTACCATTTCGGTGTTGGATGTCGCCTTATAAAGCCTTGTAGGGGCGGATGTGTAAGTTGCGGTCGAGTGGTTCGATGTTGGCAAGGTTGAGCGATTGGTTGAGCTTGTTCCACAGACCGTGGATAGTGAAGCTTGTCTAGAAGAAGTTACGGCGGCTCGGAGAAATCGTCTTGCGGAAAAATCGGCGGCACGCTTAGAGTTGAGTTGCGGTTGGTCTTCTTGAAAGTACCACCCGGTTAGGTGTGGCGAGCTTTGGAAAAAGCGAGAAACTTAGCGAGTTGTTTTGGGCCTTTTAAGTTCATGTGAAGAATAGGCGGATTGCCTATATGTTAGCTTTTTGCGTCGACTTGGGAGGCGATGCGTCCGGTCTTCGTATTGTTATGTTTGGAAAGTATCGGAGATCCGTCGAGTGTTCAGATTAATGATGACCACGTTAGAGATAGTAACCTCGAGTTTTGGAAACCGACGATGTCAAATGTGGTAAGAGTTCGAGTGTCGTCGGCCTCGGGGATCGCATGCGGCCGGTACCATTTGTTGGGTCGCGGAGTGAACCTCGCGCAAAGTGACAAAAGTGGTATCATTTCTTTTGTAAAGAGAAGGTCACGAATGAAGTATATTTTGGACCCGGAGAGAGGTGTTTGTGGTGATGTTAGAGGTGTTTCCTCGTGGACTTGGAGTAAGTATTTTTGCGCAAGTTGGTTCCGTGGCCACACGTGGGAGGATTGTTTTCGTAAGTATAGCGGTGAGGACTATACTGCGTAGCGTTTGTTTTGAGACTTAGAAGGAACATTCGGGACGAATGTTTCTAAGGAGGAGAATGTTATACCGTATTTCAGTATGTGCGTGGGGCGTGCGTGAAAATTTTGAAGTGTAAAGTGGCTTGGCGAATTTATTTTGTTCCTGACACCCGTTTAGAGTCGTTTTTGACGAAACGTTTTCCACGACTTTCGTAGGGAATTTACGGCTATGTCATTTTTAATTTTTGCGGATTTTTAGAGACGAAACATTTTGGACCAACGAGAGGGCGACACTTGTCACCCTCTCATTGATGGAGTGTGGGCGGTTGGCTTGGACGATTTGGTGACAATTTTGTCAAGTAGTAGGTAGGATATTTTGTGTGTTAGTTGGTTAGGGTGCACTTGGCAAGATCTTGGCCCTACACTTGCTATGCACTTGGCATGATCTTGGCCATTGGTTGGCCTTTGCTAGACTATAAATACCCCTGGAAGACTTCTTCATCCATTCCAAATATTTCCTAAGTGTTAAAAATCCTCCTCCTTTGTGTGGTGTTTTCGTCAACACCCTCTCCCCTTTGAGTTGGCACTTTGGCGAGAGCCCTCCCACCCCTTGGCGAGTACCCACAGTGGGGTAGGTAGAGGTATACACCCTTGTGGTGTTGTCTCGTATATACCCCACTCTTGGTAGAAATACTCTCAAAGTATTGTTATAATGCCCAAATTACCTTAGCCAGTATACCTTGTTGTATTCTAAGGTCATACCTTACAAAAAGCCAGTTATACTATTATACTTCCCGTCAGGCCAAACCGAAACCCACAGGAAAATCTCCATGGTTAGTTGGAGTAAGAAGTAGAAGTTGGTCAGAACTACTAAGGGTAGTTTGGAGCGGTTTGGAGCGCACGGAGTTGGAGCTAAACGATTGCCCAGGATCGACTTTATACTCGGATAATTATGGGCTTATCGAGGTAAATATCTTGTCCCTCTATTGTAATTGGAAATTACATGATTGTTAGACCATATAGTTGAAGTATACTATATATATAGAACTGAACGTTGTTGTCGGCAATGTCTTTGGACTTAAGCCTGAATAATAAGAAATCTTTTCGAAAGAAGAATCTTGACTGTTTTACATAGGGTGTATTCAGATGACTTGTGTAGCTTTTACGTGAGGTAGAATTGCACGTCAGGTTAGATGTATGAACCCCCGCGGTTGGCTTGATAAGCGGCCCAGATAGAGGAGGAGATTTCTGTTGTTGCGGGAGAGTCTTTGCGAATTTTACGTAGGATGTTCTACGATGGGATATAAATGTTAATAAGCGCCTTGTGGCCTTATAGGTTGAAGTACTACGTATGGCGCGATCTTCTGGCTAAGGAGTAGCCGACGGTTTGAAGTACTTGGAGCGTTTTGCTATTAGTCGATACTCGTCGCGGTATGTGAACCTCTTCCTATCTCTTCTAGCATGATATGTGTGTAACTATGTAGTACGGTAGGCGTCGTACGTGTTAAATGTATTTGATTGGTCTAAAACATAAAGTGTTATAACGGCTTTATGGGAAGTTGGTTATAACAGCTTTATGTTGGTACGAAAATACTTGTGGTCTTTAAAAGGTAACTGATTTGAACTATAACTGGCTTGTTATGTGTTAATAAAGAACTTGAAGTATTTCAAAACATTTTTGAATCATTTTGAAAGAAGAAGTAATACTTGGTTTTGAAAAACTTAAGAGTTATACTAGCTTTATGGGAAGTTAGGTATAACGGCTTAAGAATGTTTTACTGATTTCGGAAATCAAAATGTGTATCGACAAACCACTGCGCGTTAATAAAAGGAAATGTTTTGACTAATTAAGTATTATTAAAACCGAGAAACTTCCATCTACATAGAAGCTAAGATGAGACAAAATGATATTTCCTAGATCACGGCTGCTGTAATAAGATTGTTATAAACAAGAATATCCTACTCACATATAAGGCTTATGTTTCTCAGATTGTTTAAAAGAGAATTATATTCTTAAATGAATAAGACTATGTACTACGAAACCTTTCTAAAATAAGAAACGTGAACATTTGAAATTAGGCAAACTTGGACGTTTGGAAAATAATGTTGTTACTTGATTTTACAAAGGTAAATGTTTTGGTTTAATTAAAAAAGACAGTCACTCTATTTTATACTACGGGTATTGTGTGACTTATGTGAAAGCAACGGATCTTTTAAAAGATTTAATGTATGAAGTACTTTAGGGATAGATACCCGAACTTGTTAGCATAAAGTACCTTGTGTGAATAACTTGATTGTGTTGGTTTGAGATAGCCTTGTAAATACTTTCTTGTTGATGTGATAAGTAAACATGTTAGGATGCTACTTGTGTTAGTATCTTGTGTGATCGTGATGTAAGGGGGTCATTCTTGTTGTGCTTACGTTGTTAAACGTTAAGCCCGGTTATCTTGTTATTGTATCACATACCTTTGACTTATTATACAGGGCTTGCCACCCTTGATGCGGTCTATACGGCTATGCGGTCCTTGTGACTATGCGGTCGCGGTAGCTCGAGATTGATCATTCGGTGTTTAGCGATGCGGGGATTCTATGCGGTCCGTTGAGACTATGCGGTCTTTTGAGACTATGCGGGTTGCGGGAGCCTAGGCGGATCTGGGGTTAAGGCGCCTCGATGCGGGGTATACCTCGGCGATGCAGGACCATGATTCGAGGATACCTCACGCGGGTCGTGTGTGACCTATGCGGGCTGCGAGAGTTCGAGAATACGCGCTCGGTGATACTGCAGGCGAGTGGCGGCCGATCGTGTGGTGCGGTCTAGAAAGACCTCGTGATACAGTTTATGGCATTTGTGGTACTGGGGGTCTTAGTAGTCGGCTATGCCTTACTACTTACCCCGGACCGTTTTTATTTTGATGACTTTGAGGCGTGAGTCCACGACTTGACATATTTGCTTATTGTGAGCGTAGTTTGGTTATTATACATGTCTCACTGTTTTTATAGACTACTATGATTTCATTTCTGATATTTTGATTTCACATACTTGGTACTGTTATCGACCTCGCTGGGCTGCGTTCATGCCGCAGGAAAAGGTACACCAGTCGTTGATCCTCGCTCTTAGGGTCACAGTCCAGCGTTGGGAAAGCTCCGTTTCTCCGGAGGCTTATCAATGGTATAGTCCCCTGCTGTTGTAGGTATTTACATTCAGGGGTATGGCGGGGCCCTGTCCCGCCATTGTTGTCGTATCATTTCTTAAGTGCAGTAATCTTGTTGTGGCGGGGTTTGTAAAAGGATTAAAGCTGTTCATGTTGAAAAGGTTGTTATTTATATATATGCCGAAAGACAAGTTTTCTCAGTTATTGTTTCATATTTCATAATATGTCTTGTATCGTTTATGTTCGTGATTACTCGATGTTGTATCACTAGGGTGCGGGTAGGCACGATCCACGGACCGGGCGGGTCGTGACACTCTATACTTTGTTATACCGTATTTAGGAGTATATGCGTGAGGGCGTGCGTGAAAAGTTTGAACTTTTAGTAGGCTTGGCGAAATTATTTTGTGCACAACACGGTTAGAGTCGTTTTTAATGAAGCGTTTTACATAACTTGCGAAGGGAAAATTCCGGCTATGTCATTTTTAATTTTTGCGGATTTTTCCGAGAGACGAAACATTTTGGACCAAAGAGAGGGCGACACTTGGAACCCTCTAATTGGTGGACCTTAGAGGCGTGATGGGACGTATTGGAGAGTGGGAGTAGGTAGGATATTTTGTGATATTTGTGTGGTAGATGGATAAGGTACACATGGATGAATGTTGACCCTACACTTGCCTTGCACTTGGCATGATCTTGGCCATTGGTTGGCCATGGCTTGACCTATAAATACCCCCCCCCCCCTCCCCCCTTTGAAGACTTCTTCATCCATTCTACAAATCTCTAAGTCTTGAAATTCCCTCCCCTCTCTAGTAGTGTTCTCGTCCTCCCCCTTGTGAGGCCTTAGCAGAGCACCCCTCCCACTTTGAGGCCTTTGTAGAGGTACCCTCTCCTAGTGGTGCTAGCCGTAGCACACACCCCCCCCTACCTTGAGTTGTCGTATAAATACACACCCCTCTTGGTAGAAATACTCTCCAAGTATTGTTACTATACCCAAATTACCTTAGCCATATACCTTGTAGTATTCCAAGGTTACACTTATACGAAAAGCCCAGAAATACTATTATACTTCCCTTCAGTCACAAAACGAAACCCTAAGGAAAATCTCCATAGTTGGTTGGAGTATTAGGAAGAAGTTGCGTAGAACTTCTAAGGGTTTCTTGGAGCGAATTGGAGCGCACGGAGTTGGAGCGAAACCTTGCTCAGGATCGACTTTTATCTCGGATAATTTTTGGGCTTATCGAGGTAAATAATCTTGTCCCCCTATTGTAATTGGAAATTGCATGTTGTAGGAATATATAGTTGAAGTATACTATATATAGAACTGAACATAGTTTTGCGGCAATGTCTTTTGACTTAAGCCTGAATATAAAGAAAGAGAACTGAACTGTAATTACATAGGACTGTATTACAGTAGACTTGTGTAGCATTCTGTGAAGTAGAATTGTACACGTCCGGTTAGACGTATAAAACCCCCCCTGGTTGGCTTGGTAGCCGGCCTCGACAGAGGAGGAGATTTATGCGGTTGCGGGGGGGAGGTGCTGCCGAATTTTCAGTAGAATATTCTACGTTGAGATATAAATGTTAATAGACGCCTTGTGGCCTTTATAGGTTGAAGTACTACGTGTGGCGCGATCTACTTGGCTTAAGGAGTAGCCGACGGTTTGAGGTACTTGGAGCGTTTTGCTATTAGTCGATACTCGTCGCGAGGTATGTGAACCTCTTCCTATCTCTTCTAGCATGATATGTGTATAACTATGTAGTACGGTGAGCGTCATGTGTTAAATGTATTTGATTGGTTTAAAACATAAAGTGTTATAACGGCTTTATGGGAAGTTGGTTATAACAGCTTTATGTGGATAAGAAAACGGTTTGGGGTTATTAAAAGATAACTGATTTGTCTTGTAACTAGCTGGATATGTGATAAGAAAGAACTTGAAGTATTTCAAAAGAATGATGAATCATTTCGGAAAAGAAGAGTAATACTTGGTTTTTGAAAGCTTAAGAGTTATACTAGCTTTATGGGAAGTTAGGTTTAACGGCTTAAGAATGTTTTACTGATTTCGGAAATCAGCATAAGTATCGACAAACCCTTTGCAGCGTTAATAAAAGGAAATGTTTTGACTAATTAAGTATTATTAAAACCAGTAGAAACCTCCATCTGCATAGAAGCTAAGATGAGACAAAATGATATTACATTTCCTAGATCATGACTGCTTTACTAAGATTGATTATGAACAAGAATAACCTACTCACATATAAGGCATATGCTTCTCAGATTGTTTAAAAGAGAATTATATTCTTAAATGGATAAGACTATGAACTACGAAACCTTTCTAAAATAAGAAACGTGAACATTTGAAATTAGGCAAACTTGAACGTTTGGAATATAATGTTGTTACTTGATTTTACAAAGGGAAGTGTTTTGGTTTACTTAAAAAGATAGTCACTCTATTTTTATACTACGGGTATTGTGTGACTTCTGTGAAAGAAACGGATCCTTTAAAAAGGTTAATGTATGAAGTACTCTTGGGATAGATACCCGAACTTATTAGCATAAAGTACCTTGTGTGAATAACTTGATTTTGTTGAGTTGTGATAGCCTTGTAATACTTTCTTGTTGATTTGATAAGTAAACATATTAGGATGCTACGTGTGTTAGTATCTTGTGATTGTTGTATAAGGGGGTCATTCTTGCTGTGATTACGTTGCTAACCGGTAAGTCCGTTGTACTATTATTATATCACCTACCTCCTTGACTTGTTATCACGAGGTCTTGCCACCCTGATGCGGGTCTATACGGTCTATGCGGTGCAGTGAGACTATGCGGGCGGCGGTATGCTCGGGATTGATCATTCGGGTGTTTAGCGTCACGAGGATGCCTATGCGGTCCATGGACTATGCGGTCTTTTGAGACTATGCGGCCGCGAAGTCGGCGGATCTGGGGTTAAAGCGCCTCCGTCACGGGGTATACCTCGAGCGATGCAGGACCGTGATTCGAGGAATACCTCATGCGGTGCATGTGTGACCTATGCGGAGCTGCGGTAAGTTCCAGGAATAGACGTGCACATTGATACTGCGGGCGAGTGGCCAGCTTCGATCATGTGGTGCGGTCTAGAAAGACCTCGTGATACAGTTTTATAGCATTGTTGGTACTGTTGGTTTTAGTAGTCGGCTATGCCTTCGTACTTACCGTGCGGTTTTATTATGACACGGTGGGACCGGTGTTTATGTGTATTCCTTGGTGCTTTTATATCATGGATCGGCGGTGAGGAAGGTATTCCACGGGCATGATTGATGTTGTGGGCGTGAGACCCGTTGTTATACTTGAGTAATGACTTGAGGCGTGAGTCACGACTTGACATGTCGCTTTATTTGTGAAGCGTAGTTTGGTTATCATACATGTCTCTGCTTTATATAGACTACTATGATTTCATTTACGATATTTTTGATTTCACATACTTGGTACTGTTGTCTTGACCTCGCCGAAGCTGCGTTCATCCGCGGTAGAAGTACACGGTGTTGATCCTCGCTCATGGAGTCACGATTCAGCGTTTGGGAAGCTCCGTTTCTTGGAGGCTTATCGATGGTATAGTCCTGTCGTTGTAGGTACTTACATTCGGGGTATGGCGGCCACGTCTGCCATTGTTGTCGTATCATTCTTACAGGTCTGTAGTACTATTGTGGGCAGAGTTGTAATAAGGATGTAACTGTTCGGTTTTAAATTGATTTATATATATGCCGAAAGGCAAGTTTTCTCAAGATTACTGTTTCTTACTTCATAATATTTTCATGACTTGTTTTATGTTCCGCTGATTACTCTGATGTATGGCTACTTGGGTGCCCGGGTAAGGCACCAGTCACGGGCCCGGGTTCGGGTCGTGACAAAAGTGGTATCAGTGCAGTTAATCCTCGGAAAGTGTCTACAGACCGTATCTAGTAGAGTCTTGATTATCGGTGTGTTGTGCACCACACCAATAATCAGGAGGCTATAGGATATTTAGGATTGGTTTCCATTCTTCTCACTCTGAGATCGTGCTTAGAGCCGTGTTATAAGTTGGACCCCTCTAACGTAATTCTTTCCCTTATCGTTATGTCTTCGCGTAAGGCAACGGGGCCCAGGAGGCAAAGCGTAGGAGGCTGCGAGTAAATCTGATGGGTTCTGAGCGCAGCCCAATCATCACAGGGTAGTGCTTCATTCGGGAGTTATGCTACGTCACTAGCCCCAGTGAGTTTAGCACGGCGGCGCGATTCCTCTGCGCCATGATATTTGAAGCCGGTTCGCGGCCAGAGCAGAGAATATAGATTGCAAAAGCGACCACATTACTAGCTATGGATTTGGCTGCGAGTGTATACCGATGTACGCGAGTCTTGATGACTATATAAGAGGTTGTACAAGAGTAATTCTTGATTAGGCTTGGCGTGGCACGTATGCGGGCTTATGCGCGGCAGAAAGCGTAGAGATCGACGGGTTAACCAAGGACATCGTAAGAGGCCGAGCAGCAAGGTCCTTTGGTAACTTTCGAGGCGAATCGCCTCACGGCCGAATTAGATATGCACCTCCGCCCGGTCAGAGTGGTCTTCCACGGATTTGTGACTTCGGGGTATGCCGAGTTGGTCGAGCTCCGGACTTAGGTTCCGCAGTGTGGCGACGTCATTCCGGGGAATGTCGTCTTTTAGTTGGTACTTGTTTTACCTGCGGCCGACAGGGCCATGTGTGGAAAGGACGTCCTAGTAGGAGGACTTAGCCTTCAGGATCGATGGGTAGTTCGTCACCTTCCTTAGCTATGCGCCCTACGGGGCAGGTTTGATTAGAACGACAAAGGGGAGTGAAGCAGTAGATACAGGTATATCCTTAACCCTCTAGAGATTAGTATTGTGTGATAAGATGAGTATATCTTAAGTGCTATGTTCTGATAGCAGTGTGTTAGTTGTGATTAGAAATCATGGTTAGTTAACCGAATAAGATTGGGGGATAGAGAAAGTGTGAGCCTTAGAGCTTTATACGTAGAGACCTTAGAGGTGAGGCCATCTCGGGTAAAGAAGTATTTTATGTTTGACCCTTATCGGAGTGCATAGTGCACGTGAGCTATGTTTTTGGGATAAGTCCCTGAGTAGCGTGATATGAAAGAGGGTAGTTGAGCTAAGAAGACCGCTAGGTTTTCGTAACGTGATTAGTGAGATTGTTCGGATCGGGAGCAAGTGTTTCGCGAGTGGGTCGGGTTGAGGCCGTGCGCGAGTCAACCCGCGACTGTTTTATGGTGGGGTCGGTTGTGGTGGTCGCCGGGTGGTAGAGTCACGGTGTTTGGCCCAAGTTTAGTTAACCAAATGTCTGGATTCGTGGATGCGTCGACGATGGTCGGGCGATGGGGTCAGCCCATCCGGTCTCTTAGTCGACCGGTTACTCGGCGAGAGGTTATGCGAGATGTTACATCAGAAAGGTTGTAAGGCTACACGGGGTGCCTACCTTCACCTTAGGACGCATGGAGCCGGTATGGTATTTCTTTTTCGAGGTTTTACCAGCAGGTTAGGAACTTCGGGTGAGTCTCGTATCGCGTCGCCCGCCGGGCGATTCGGATTTGAGGGTAGCGGTGAGGATCGTTGCCTCGCGTTGGAAGTGTTCTGACTACCATTTCGGTGTTCGGATATCGCCTTGTGGCGCTTGTAGGGGCGAAAGTGTAAGTTCTTGGTCGATTGGTTCGGCGTTGGCAAGGTTCGAATAGTTGGTTCATACGTGTTGTGAGGATATGGATGGGGTGAAGCTTATCCAGAAGAGGTTATTGGCAGCTCAGAGTCAACAGAAGTCGTGCGGATAATCTGCGACAACGCTTGGAGTTCAGGTTGACGGTGGGTCTTCTTGAAGGTACCACCCCGGAAAGGGTGTTACGAGTTTTGGAAACTGAAGCAGTAACAGAAATGTGGTAAGAGTTCGAGTGTACGAGAAGGTACGACACGTAAGGGAAGAAGCGAGCATGTATGGCGAGCAGATGTGATCATTTCTTTTGTAAGGAGAAGGTGCGAAGGAAGTATATTTTAGACCTCGGGTAAGGGTTTGTGGTGATGTTAGAGGTGTTTCCTCGTGGACTTGGATGTAAGTATTTGCGCAGGTTTTCTGTGGCCAGGGTGGCAGGATTGTTCTCGTAAGTATAGTAGTGAAGACTATACTGGCGCACGTTTGTTTTGAGACCTAGAAGGAACATTCGGGACGAATGTTTCTAAGGAGGGGAGAATGTTATACCCCGTATTTCCGGAGTATGTACGTGAGGACGTACGTAGAAAAGTTTGAACTTTTAGTAGGCTTGGCCGAAATTATTTTGTGCACAACACCCGGTTAGAGTCGTTTTTCGACGAAACGTTTTACATAACTTGCGAAGGGAAAATTCTGGCTATGTCATTTTTAATTTTTGCGGATTTTTCCGAGAGACGAAACATTTTGGACCAAAGAGAGGGCGACACTTGGCACCCTTTAATTGGTGGACCTTGGGGCGGCAATGGGACGAAATGGAGAGTGGGAGTAGGTAGGATATTTTGTGATATTTGTGTGGTAGATGGATAAGGTACACATGGATGAATCTTGACCCTACACTTGCCTTGCACTTGGCATGATCTTGGCCATTGGTTGGCCATGGCTTGACCTATAAATACCCCCCCCCCCCCCTTTGAAGACTTCTTCATCCATTCTACAAATCTCCAAGTCTTGAAATTCCCTCCCCTCTCTAGTAGTGTTCTCGTCCTCCCCCTTGTGAGGCCTTAACCGAGAGCACCCCTCCCCCCTTTGAGAGGCCTTTGGTAGAGGGTACCCCTCTCCTAGTGGTGCTAGCCGTAGCACGCACCCCCCCTACCTTGAGTTGTCGTATAAATACACCCCCCTCTTGGTAGAAATACTCTCCAAGTATTGTTACTATACCCAAATTACCTTAGCCATATACCTTGTAGTATTCCAAGGTTACACTTATACGAAAAGCCCAGAAATACTATTATACTTCCTTGATCCACAAACCCCTAAGGAAAATCTCCATAGTTGGTTGGAGTATTAGGAAGAAGTTGCGTAGAACTTCTAAGGGTTTCTTGGAGCGAATTGGAGCGCACGGAGTTGGAGCGAAACCTTGCTCATGTAACGACCCGAAACCGGGGCCCGTTACTGGTGCCTTACCCCGGGCACCCTAGCGATACAACATCAGAGAAAACCAGCGGAAATAAAAACTTTAAACATGAAATGAGAGACATGATAAATAAACAGGCCAACCAAAACAGTTGCCTTCAGTATATATACATAAAACCCGAACAGTTATCCTTTTTACAAACCCTGCCCACAACAGTGCTACAGACCTCTAAGATTTACAACAGCTATGACGGGACAGGGCCCCGCCATACCCCTGAATGTACAAGAACCTACAACTCAGGGAAACATACCAAAGATAAGCCTCCGAAGGAACGGAGCTTTCCAACACGCTGAAATGAGATCCTAAGAGCGGGGATCCACGACCGATGTACCTCTACCTGCGGCATGAACGCAGCCCCCCGAAGGAGGTCGATAACAGTACCAGTATGTGAAATCACAAATCGTAAATGAAATCATAATAGCTTAAAAGCGAGAGACATGTATGATAACCAAAATACAAGACGCAACATAAAGCGATCAGTCGGGACTCACGCCGCCAAAGTCACCCGCCAAATATAACTATGGGTCTCACGCCCAACATCCATCATGTTCACATCATGGACGCGTGCCCCGGAATCGCGACGGTGTAGACATGTCCATGATGCAACAATAATAACAAGGCGCATGGCCACGCCGAATCGCGACGGTGTAGACATGCCCATGTAACCTCAATAACAATATCTTGGGTGGTCAACCTCGCCGCACGCCACATGCCCCGAATCGCGACGGTGTAGACACGCCCATGTTGCGAGAATAACCATATATCGGGTAATCAACCGGCCGTAGCCGCATGCCCGGAATACTACATCGGTGTAGACATGTCCATGTGACATCAACAACAAGACAATAATCAAAATGGAAACATACCCGTGGAATTCTCCATCACTGCCAGCACGTCCAAGTAAGTTCTCAACAAGTCAACCGGCCCCCTATCGAGAGACGCGGTAACAAAGAAATACCACACTTGCACAACAAAGGCTATCATCACAAGCATAGGCAAGTTTCACAAAAACAAGCATAGGCAAGTTTCACAACAACAAGCATAGGCAAGTTTCACAACAACAAGCATAGGCAAGTTTCACACACCTCAAAGTACTTTCATTTTATGCCAAAGTCCGGGTTTTTAACCCCAAAGTACTACATACGTTAAGTTCTTTTAAAAGAGATCCCTTACTTTTATAAAAGTCACCCGATACCCGTAGTATTAGAATGACTAACCCACATTCCTTTTCAAAATCAAGTAACAACATTCTTTTCCTAAGTTCCAGTTTGCCTACTTTTAATTACTCAAGCTTCTCATTTTCAAATGGTTTCATAGTTCCCAAACTTAATCACTTGATTCCTTTTTAGAACAATTGAGTAATATATGTCTCACGTGAGAGTAGGTTATTCTTGTTTACAACATTCTTATTACAAGACCATGATCTAGAAAATGTAATATCATTTTGTCTCATCTTAGTTTCTATGCGGATGGAGGTTTCTGCGGTTTTAATACGATACATCATTATTCAATACATTTTCCTTTATTACGCCGCGGTGGTCTATCGATACATTCGATTTCCAAACCAAGAAACATTATCCCTTTAAATAAAACCAAGTACTCATTACTCACGAATGAGGTTTCACACAAACATTCACATTAAAACAAATAAGTTAAGTCTCTTATCTTATAAGATCAAGTCTCTTAACTTCTAACATCAGTAAACCATTTTCTTTACCTCTCTTAAGACATTATACCTAACTCCCCATAAAGCTAGTATAACTCTTTTTAAAACCTTTAAAACCAAGTGTTACTCTCCCTTCAAAACGATTTATAAATCTTTTGAAATACATCAAGTTCTTTATTATAACTAGCGCTTATAATTCATCGATTACCTTTTAAAACCACAAAGTATTTTCTTACCTACATAAAGTTGTTATAACCAACTTCCCATAAAGCCGTTATAACACTTTATGTTTTAAGAACAATCAAACACAGTTAACACATGTACGTCTACCGTACTACATAGTTCACACATATCATGCTAGAAGAGATAGGAAGGGGTTCACATACCTCGCGACGAGTATCGACAATAAGCAAAAAGCTCCAAGTACTACAACGCGCTAGCCCTTTCCACTCGCAAGTAGAATACGCTACTCTTAGTACTTTCACCTAAAAGGTCACAAACGCCTATTAACTTCAAAACACAAGGTTCCATTTCTCTGAGAAAATTCGGGCACCTCACACATGGCAGCGTAAATCTCTCTTCTACGGCCGGCTACCAAGCCAACCCGGGGGGGGGGGGGTTTACACGTCTAACCGGACGTGTACAATTCTACTCAGTAATATTACACAAGTCTGCAATACGATCAATGTAAATCTGATTCGATTCTTTTCTTTATTCTTCAGCTTAAGTCAAAAGACATTGCCACAATACTAAGTTCAGTTCTATATATAGTATACTTCAACTATATATTCTAACATGTAATTTCCAATTACAATAGAAGGACAGTAGTGTTTACCTCGATAAGCCCAAAATTATCCAAGTATAAAGTCGATCCTGAGCAACGCTTAGCTCTACTCAGCGCTCCAAACAACCCTTAGAAGTTCTAACCAACTTCTACTTACAACTTCAACAACGGGTGAAGATTTCCTTAGGGTTTCGTTTTTGTGGCTAAAGGAAGTATAATCGTATTTTCTGGGCTTTTGTATAAGTGTAACCTTGGGAATACTACAAGGTATTTGGGCCAAGGTATTTGGACATAATAACAATACTAGGAGAGTATTTCTATACCACAACAAGGGGTATTACACGAGAACAACACTCTAAAAGAGGGGGGGGTGTTCTCGGCTTTAGGCTCACAAAGGGGGAGGGTTTCGGCCCAAGGCCTTCACAAGGGGGAGAGGGACTCAAGACTTGGAAGGTTTTGGATGAAGAAGTCTTCAAAGAGAGGGGGTATTTATAGCAAAACCAAAGGCCAACCAATGGCCAAGATCTAGCCAAGTGCAAGGCAAGTGTAAGGCGAGATCGCCAAGTGCACCCTAACCTACTCCACAAAACACTCCACAAAACATGGCACAAAACTAGGCCAAAAGAGGAGCCAATCGGCCAAGGCCAACAATGCCTCTTGGGCGCCCAAATCGTCCAAGCACCCCACTGCTTCAATGTGAGGGTGACACATGTCACCCTCCCGTTGGTCCAAAATGTTTCGTCACTCGGAAAAATCCGCAAAAATTAAAAATGTCATAGCCGGAATTTTCCCTACGAAAGCTGTGGAAACGTTTCGTCGGAAAACGACTTTACTCGGCACTTGTGCCCAAATTTCGAATCCAATGCCTAACTTAAGGCTCAAATTTACGTGCGTCCATACGCATACTACTGGAAATACGGTATAACATTCTTCCTTAGAAACATTCGTCGAATGTTCCTTCTAGGTCTCAAAACAAGCAGTGCGAGATAGTCTTCACTTCTATACTTACGAAAACAATCATGCCATACCTGGCTACAAAAACACACGTTCACTTCTCCCCTTTCTCGTAGTACTCGTCTCGAACACTCGAACTCGTTCTAGTATCCGTACCACACTTCTGTCAACGCTTCTGTTTCCAACCCTTGGAATTACTACCTCCAAACTTGGTCATTTTACTACCCTCGATTTCCTCTAAGGCCATTCTCGGCCTTCACGAATCGATTACGGTCGAACATATCCACGAACTCATCGATGGTCATCTAAACTTGGGCCTAGCACCTCGTGACCACGCCACCGGCGGGACCACCCGACCTACCTCGAAGCGGGATGCGGGTTGGCCGCAACATGGCTGACCCGACCCACTGTAGCGCCAACTCCCGCTCCTCGACACGGAACACATCATGGAAGCTACCACTTCCATCTCACACTAACCAGATTTCTAAATCACACTATAGCACAAGGCTATCCGAACATAACACTTAACACATCATTAACATCAATACATACAAGTATCTACGAGGTTAAGGATATACTGAAACTAGGCGGTTCGAGGACCGCTAAATCGAACTTCCACCGCGACCTCTACCGTGGCCCGCAATCGCTCTAGTCGTCTGTGTTATCCTACCAGCGCTACCACAGTCGGACGGTCTCGTCATATGGCCTGTTGGCGCAAGAATAACAAGCTCCTTGGTACTACGACACTCCCGAAATGCGGTCTACCACATCGACTACACCGGTAGGTGGGTATGCGTCCGCCAACACCCTACTCTCGAACATCTCAAACACAGGAGCCACGACTGCTCACGAATATCCAAGGGTCGAAGGCTGCGGAGGACCACTCTGCAATGGCGGAGGTACATAACTAGTCTGCTGTGGCGGTCCGCCTCGAAAGTCGCCAAAATATCCGGCCGTCTTGGCCTTAACCTGTGGCGGTCCGCTGCGTCGATCTGCGCTCGCCGCACCCAAGTGCATGAGCACGAATGCGGGCAATGTCCATGCGGTGAAGAGAAACACCCTGAAGACTTCGGCCATATAATCATCTAGCGGTGGCGTAGCGATGCACCTATCCTCCATATCTGCAACAAGCGCGGGACATATCGAGCCAAAGAATCGAACTCGACATTGTACTCCCGACGGTCGCCTCTGTCTCGAGAACAAAAATTTGTCGGCCCGTGCCCTCTCATCTGCGGAGGCGAAGTGCGTGAGAAAAGCCCGAAAACTCATCCCATACCGCTGAGGTGCATGCTCTCCCGGAAAGCTCCGCGAATCAAACCAATCGATCGCGGTATCACGCGGCCGACGCGAACCGGTCACGGACTCGGTCTCAAGCCTTGATCACCCGCGTGATCCTTCAGAATCGACGGATGAACTCCTGCGGATCATCCTCGAGCCTCGACCCATAAAACTCGGCGGGCTACAACTCGTAAAGTCCGTAGCCTCAAACTATTCGCTCTCGGGTGCACCACGGTCTTCTTTGGAACCGAATCGCATCCGGCTGTCTCATATCGCCACAACCACGCCAATAATCGCCATCTCCTTGCGACCCATCTCCCGCGCCTGCATCGGTGGGAGGCTCGTCTTGTAGTCTCATCGCCCACGGCCGCGGCTCTAAACCTCGCCAGTCTTTGGCGGCGTCGCAAAACTCGCCGCCGAAGCATCTGCTCTTGGCCGCTGCGCCTCGTATCCCCTCAGATCCACTCCGCTCCCGCCTTGCCGCTTCGGGCACCGTCGCCATGCGCGAGGCATAATCGGTAAAATGAAACACATCAGAGGGGTCCAACTTACAACTCAGCTCTAAGGCACGATCTCAGAATGAGAAGAATAGAAACCAATCCTACATGTCCTATAGCCTCCTGATTATAGATGTGGTGCACAACACATCGATAATCAAGACTCTACTAGACACGGTCTGTAGACACTTTCCGAGGATAACCTGGCTCTGATACCACTTGTAACGACCCGAAACCGGGGCCCGTTACTGGTGCCTTACCCCGGGCACCCTAGCGATACGACATCAGAGAAAACCAGCGGAAATAAAAAAACTTTAAACATGAAATGAGAGACATGATAAATAAACAGGCCAACCAAAACGATTTGCCCCGATATATACATAAAAACCCGAACAGCTTATCCTTTTACAAACCACCGCCACAACAAGCTACGCACCTCTAAGATTTACAATGGCATGACGGGACGGGCCCGCCATACCACGAATGTACAAGAACCTACAACTCGGAAACATACCAAAGATAAGCCTCAAGGAACGGAGCTTTCAACACGCTAAATGAGATCCTAAGGCGGGGATCCACGGCCGATGTACCTACTGCGGCATGAACGCAGGGCCGAAGGAGGTCGATACAATGGTACAGTATGTGAAATCACAACATCAGAATGAAATCATAATAGCTTAAAAAGCGGAGACATGTATGATAACCAAAATACAAGACGCAACATAAGCGATCAAGTCGTGACTCACGCCTCAAAGTCACCACTCAAATATAACTATGGGTCTCACGCCACAACATCCATTATGTTCGTCATGGCGCGTGCCCGGAATCGCGACGGTGTAGACATGTCCATGATGCAACAATAACAAGGCCGCGTGGCCACGCCGGAATCTTGCGTCGGTGTAGACATGCCCATGTAACCTCAATAACAATATCGGTGGTCAACCACGCGTACGCCACGCCCGAATCTGCGGTGTAGACGCGTCCATGTTGCGCAATAACCATATATCGGGTAATAAACCCGCGTAGCATGCCCCGGAATACTACATCGGTGTAGACATGTCCATGTGACATCAACAACAAGACAATAATCAAAATGGAAACATACGTGGAATTCTCCATCACTGCCAGCACGTCCAAGTAAGTTCTCAACAAGTCAACCACTATCGAGACGCGGTAACGTAAATACCACTTGCACAACAAAGGCTATCATCACAGCGTAGGCAACTTTCACAACAACAAGCAGAGGCAAGTTTCACAACAACAAGCATAGGCAAGTTTCACACACCTCAAAGTACTTTCATTTTATGCCACAGTCCGGGTTTTAACCCTAAAGTACTACGTACGTTAAATTCTTTAAAAGAGATCCCTTACTTTTATAAAAGTCACCCGATACCCGTAGTATTAGAATGACCCACCCACATTCCTTTTCAAAATCAAGTAACAACATTCTTTTCCTAAGTTCCAGTTTGCCTACTTTTAATTACTCAAGCTTCATTTTCAAATGGTTTCATAGTTCCCAAACTTAATCACCTGATTCCTTTTTAGAACAATTGAGTAATATATGTCTCACGTGAGAGTAGGTTATTCTTGTTTACAACATTCTTATTACAGCAGCCATGATCTAGAAAATGTAATATCATTTTGTCTCATCTTAGTTTCTATGCAGATGGAGGTTTCTACTGGTTTTAATACGATACATCATTATTCAATACATTTTCCTTTATTAACGCGTTGGTCCGTCGATACACATTACGATTTCAAACCGATAAAACATTATCCCTTTAAATAAAACTAAGTACTCATTACTCACGAATGAGGTTTCACACAAACATTCACATTAAAACAAATAAGTTAAGTCTCTTATCTTATAAGATCAAGTCTCTTAACTTCTAACATCAGTAAACCATTTTCTTTACCTCTCTTAAGACATTATACCTAACTCCCATAAAGCTAGTATAACTCTTTTTAAAACCTTTAAAACCAAGTGTTACTCTCCTTCAAAAGCGATTTATAAATCTTTTGAAATACATCAAGTTCTTTATTATAACTAGCCGTTATAATTCACATCGATTACCTTTTAAAACCACAAAGTATTTTCTTACCTACATAAAGTCATTATAACCAACTTCCCATAAAGCCGTTATAACACTTTATGTTTTAAGAACAATCAAACACAATTAACACGTATGCGTCTACCGCACTACATAGTTCACATATCATGCTAGAAGAGATAGGAAGGGTTCACATACCTCGCGACAGTATCGACAATAAGCAAAATGCTCCAAGTACTACAACGCACTAGCCCTTTCCACTCCTCAAGTAGAATACGCTACTCTTAGTACTTTCACCTAAAAGGTCACAAACGTCTATTAACTTCAAAACACAAGGTTCCATTTCTCTACGTAAAATTCGAAGACTTCACCCCAACAACAGTAAATCTCTCTTCTAGCCGGCTACCAAGCCAACCAGGGGGGGGGGGTTTACACGTCTAACCGGACGTGTACAATTCTACTCAGTAATATTACACAAGTCTACTGCAATACAGTCCAATGTAAATACAGTTCAGTTCTTTTCTTTATTCTTCAGGCTTAAGTCAAAAGACATTGCCACAATACTAAGTTCAGTTCTATATATAGTATACTTCAACTATATATTCTAACATGTAATTTCCAATTACAATAGAAGGACAGTAGTGTTTACCTCGATAAGCCCAAAATTATCCAAGTATAAAGTCGATCCTGAGCAACGCTTAGCTCCTACTCCGAGCGCTCCAAACAACCCTTAGAAGTTCTAACCAACTTCTACTTACAACTTCAACAACGGGTGAAGATTTCCTTAGGGTTTCGTTTTTGTGGCTAAAGGAAGTATAATCGTATTTTCTGGGCTTTTGTATAAGTGTAACCTTGGGAATACTACAAGGTATTTGGGCCAAGGTATTTGGACATAACAACAATACTAGGAGAGTATTTCTATACCACAACAAGGGGTATTACACGAGAACAACACTCTAAAAGAGGGGGGGGTGTTCTCGGCTTTATGCTCACAAAGGGGGAGGGTTTCGGCCCAAGGCCTTCACAAGGAGAGGACTCACGACTTGGAAGGTTTTGGATGAAGAAGTCTTCAAAGAGATGGGGTATTTATAGCAAAACCAAAGGCCAACCAATGGCCAAGATCTAGCCAAGTGCAAGGCAAGTGTAAGGCCAAGATCAAGCCAAGTGCACCCTAACCCTACTCCACAAAACACTCCACAAAACATGGCACAAAACTAGGCCAAAAGAGGAGCCAATCGGCGAGGCCAACCAATGCCTCTTGGGCGCCCAAATCGCCCAAGCACCCCACTTGCTTCAATGTGAGGTGACACGTGTCACCCTCCCGTTGTCCAAAATGTTCGCCACTCGGAAAAATCCGCAAAAATTAAAAATGTCATAAGCGAATTTTCCTACGAAAGTCGTGGAAACGTTTCGTCGGAAATCGACTTTACTCGGCACTTGTGCCCAAATTTCGAATCCAATGCCTAACTTAAGGCTCAAATTTAGACGTGCGTCCATACGTGCATACTGGAAATCTGGTATAACATTTCGAGATCGAGTTTTATCTCGGATAATTTTTGGGCTTATCGACTTAAATAATCTTGTCACCCTATTGTAATTGGAAATTGCATGTTGTAGGAATATATAGTTGAATGATACTATATATAGAACTGAACATAGTTTTTGCGGCAATGTCTTTTGACTTAAGCCTGAATATAAAGAAAGAAAGCTGCAGTAATTACATAGACAGTATTCGATGAGACTTGTGTAGCATTCTGTAAAGTAGAATTGTACACGTCCGGTTAGACGTATAAAACCCCCCCTGGTTGGCTTGGTAGCCGGCCTCGACAGAGGAGGAGATTTACGCGGTTGCGGGGGGGGGGGAGGTGCTGCCGAATTTTCAGTAGAATATTCTACGTTGAGATATAAATGTTAATAGACGCCTTGTGGCCTTTATAGGTTGAAGTACTACGTGTGGCGCGATCTACTTGGCTTAAGGAGTAGCCGACGGTTTGAGGTACTTGGAGCGTTTTGCTATTAGTCGATACTCGTCGCGAGGTATGTGAACCTCTTCCTATCTCTTCTAGCATGATATGTGTATAACTATGATGCGGTAGGACGTCATGTGTTAAATTTATTTGATTGGTTTAAAACATAAAGTGTTATAACGGCTTTATGGGAAGTTGGTTATAACAGCTTTATGTGGATAAGAAAACGGTTTGGGGTTTTTAAAAGATAACTGATTTGTCTTGTAACTAGCTGGATATGTGATAAGAAAGAACTTGAAGTATTTCAAAAGAATGATGAATCATTTCGGAAAAGAAGAGTAATACTTGGTTTTTGAAAGCTTAAGAGTTATACTAGCTTTATGGGAAGTTAGGTTTAACGGCTTAAGAATGTTTTACTGATTTCGGAAATCAGCATAAGTATCGACAAACCACTGCAGCGTTAATAAAAGGAAATGTTTTGACTAATTAAGTATTATTAAAACCAGTAGAAACCTCCATCTGCATAGAAGCTAAGATGAGACAAAATGATATTACATTTCCTAGATCATGACTGCTTTACTAAGATTGATTATGAACAAGAATAACCTACTCACATATAAGGCATATGCTTCTCAGATTGTTTAAAAGAGAATTATATTCTTAAATGGATAAGACTATGAACTACGAAACCTTTCTAAAATAAGAAACGTGAACATTTGAAATTAGGCAAACTTGAACGTTTGGAAAATAATGTTGTTACTTGATTTTACAAAGGGAAGTGTTTTGGTTTACTTAAAAAGATAGTCACTCTATTTTTATACTACGGGTATTGTGTGACTTCTGTGAAAGAAACGGATCCTTTAAAAAGGTTAATGTATGAAGTACTTTGGGGATAGATACCCGAACTTATTAGCATAAAGTACCTTGTGTGAATAACTTGATTTTGTTGAGTTGTGATAGCCTTGTAATACTTTCTTGTTGATTTGATAAGTAAACATGTTAGGATGCTACGTGTGTTAGTATCTTGTGATTGTTGTATAAGGGGGTCATTCTTGCTGTGATTACGTTGCTAACCGGTAAGTCCGTTGTACTATTATTATATCACCTACCTCCTTGACTTGTTATACCGAGGTCTTGCCACCCTTGATGCGGGTGTATACGGCCTATGCGGTCTGTGAGACTATGCGGAGCAGCGGTATGCTCCAGGATTGATCATTCCGGGTGTTTAGCCCGATGCGGGGGATGCCCTATGCGGTCCATGGGACTATGCGGTCTTTTGAGACTATGCGGGCTGCGAGAGTCCAGGCGGATACCGGGGGTTAAGCTGCCTCCGATGCGGGGTATACCTCAGCGATGCAGGACCATGATTCGAGAATACCTCATGCGGTGCAGGTGACCTATGCGGAGCAGCGGTAAGTTCCAGAATAGACGCGCGACATTGATCTGCGGGCGAGTGGCCGCCGATCATGTAGTGCGGTCTAGAAAGACCTCGTGATAGCTGATTTTATAGCATTATTGGTACTATGGGTTTTAGTAGTCGGCTATGCCTTCGTACTTACCCCGTACGGTTTTATTATGACACAGGTGGGACCTGGTGTTGTATGTGTATTCCTTGGTGCTTTTATATCATGGACTGCCGGCAGTGAGGAAGGTATTCCACGGGCATGATTGATGTTGTGGGCGTGAGACCCATTGTTATACTTGAGTAATGACTTGAGGGCGTGAGTCCCTGACTTGACATGACTGCTTTATTTGTGAACTGTAGTTTGGTTATCATACATGTCTCCTGCTTTATATAGACTACTATGATTTCATTTACAGTATTTTTCAGTTTCACATACTTGGTACCTGTTGTACTGACCTCCTTCGGGGTGCTGCGTTCATGCCGCAGGTAGAGGTACACCAGTGTTGATCCTCGCTCATAGGGTCACAGTTCAGCGTTTGGGAAGCTCCGTTTCTTCGGAGGCTTATCAGTGGTATAGTCCCCTGTCGTTGTAGGTACTTACATTCAGGGGTATGGCGGGGCCCTGTCCTGCCATTGTTGTCGTATCATTCTTAGAGGTCTGTAGTACTGTTGTGGGCAGAGTTGTAATAAGGATGTAACTGTTCGGTTTTAAATTGATTTATATATATGCCGAAAGGCAAGTTTTCTCAAGATTACTGTTTCTTACTTCATAATATTTTCATGACTTGTTTTATGTTCCGCTGATTACTCTGATGTATGGCTACTTGGGTGCCCGGGTAAGGCACCAGTCACGGGCCCGGGTTCGGGTCGTGACAACTTTTTAAACCAAATGCTTTTCTTGTAAAACAACATCAAGTATACTCTTTAAAACCCAAAAACTTACTCTTTTCAAAACAAGTAACCTATACTTAAATCAAGTTACTTCTCCTTTTTCCGAAATCAAGTCGTTTATAAGTCAAGTCTCTTATCTTTCAAGATCAAGTCTCTTAACTTTCAAAATCAAGTCGTTTATCTTTCAAAATCAAATCTTTCTTTTATCTTCATAAAGTCGTTATAACTAACTTCCCATAAAGCCATTATAACACTTTATGTTTTAAACAAAATTCATTTCACACATGTATCTGGTACTATATAGTTCACAACAATCATGCTCAAGAGTATAGGAAGAATCACATACCTCTTTGGCTTAATCCACAAGCCAAGTCAAGTATGTCGTGCGTAGAAGATCCACCTATAATAACCACAATATATATATCAATCTCTAGTTCTCTTCGTAGCATAATCTAAGCAAACAGTTCCCTATTTTACGGAAAATTGGCAAAGACTCCCCGCAATCACATACATAACCTCCCTAACAAGGCTGCTGCGAGCCAACAACTCGAGGGATTACACGTCTAACCGGACGTGCACAATTGCCTAACAATAATACTACACAAGCCTCATTGTAAAAATACGGTCAATGTAAATCTGATTCAAACCTTTATAATCATCCTTCCAATATATCTTATACTCAATTCTAAACTACTACAATATGTAATATCCAATTACAATAGAGGGACATAAATCATTACCTCGATAAGCCCAAAAATTATCCAAGATTATAAGTCGATCCTGAGCAACGTTTAGCTCCAAATCCTTATGCTCCAACCTGCTCCAAACGACCCTTAGAAGTTTCTAAACAACTTTTCTAAACACTTCAACCAAGCTATGAAGATTTTTCTAGGGTTTCATTTGCGACTATTTGGAAAAAAGTAGTATTTCCGGGCTCCTAGTATTAAAATAACCTTGGAATTACAACTAGGGATACTAGGCTAAGGTATTTGGGATAATACTACAATATTTGAAGTATTTTCTACACAAGTGGGGGGAGGGGGACGAAAACCATACAAATGGAAAGGGATATTTTTGCCTTGGAAAGTCTTTAAGTGTGGATGAATATTATGTCTTGCACTATGGGGTATTTATAGAAGAATCAAGGGACAAGATCAATGTAAGTGTATGGTCAAGATTGGGCCATGTGTGTGTGGGTCCCACCACACCACATGGCCAACAAAAAACAAGACAAGTGGCTTGCCAGTAAGGCCACTCGAGGACAAGTGTCTAGCCACTTGTCCCACCATTTCGGCCAAGGTGGCCACATGGGGGTGACACGTGTCGCCCCCCTACTCGTCCAAAATATTTCGTCTTTCGAAAATATCCAAAATACCGAAAATCTCAAAAACAAAGTGGGCCCCACAAAACTGTAAATTTCTCCCGTGGGTCCCACGTGACCATTTCTGAAAATAAAATCTCATAATTCTAATATAATCCAAGAAGTCCAAATACCAAATCTGGGAATCCAATTCCCACTAACGAACCTTTTTCCTTCACAAAACCCGGAAACTTTTCCGTCGAAAATCACATCTTTCTTTCTTTCCAAAATTTCTGTCGTATTCTCGTACGTACGTCCTCACATACATACCCTGGAACTACGGGGTATAACAGAGAAGTTGTTTAGAAACTTCTAAGGGTTGCTTGGAGAGGGTTGGAGCGTAAGGAAGTGGAGCTAAACGTTGCTCAGGATCGACTTATAAACTTGGATAATTTTGGGCTTATCGAGGTAATGATCTTTATCCCCCTATTGTAATTGGAAATTACATGTTGTAGTAGTTAATAATCGAGTATAAGATATATTGGAAGAATCAGTATAAAAAATTGAACTGTATTTACATAGGATTTGTATTCTGACTTGTAGTATTATTGTGGAGTAGAATTGTACACGTCCGGTTAGACGTGTAACCCCCCCTGGGATTGTTGGTTTGGTAGCAGGCCTCGTTAGAGGAGGAGATTTATGTGGTTGCGGAGGGGGGGAGGTGCTGCCGAATTTTCCGTAGAATAAGGAACCTGGTACTTAGAATTGTTCTCTGAAGAGCTAGAAGTTAATAAACGTTTTATGGCCATTATAGGTTGAAGTACTACGAGTAGCGTATTCTACTTGAAGGGTGGAAAAGGCGAGCAAGGTTAGAGTACTTTGGAGCATTTTGCTAATTGTCGATAATCGTCGCGAGGTATGTGAACCTCTTCCTATCCTTTCTAGCATGATATTTGTGAAATATATTTAGTGCGGTAGACGCACATGTGTTTAAAGGAAATTGATTTTCCTTTTGTGTCCTTGACTTGATTCCAAAGTTAAGTGACTTGTTATGAAATATTAAGGACTTGAATTAGGTTAAAAAGTTGTAAAACCTCACTCATGAGTAATGGGTGTGTGGTCTTTTAAAGAATAAAGTTACCTTGATTTCGAAAATAAGAATGGTTTTATCATTGGATTTAAAATGATAATGTTATACCCCGTAGTTCCAGGGTATGTATGCGAGGACGTACGTACGAGAATACGACAGGAAAATTGGAAAGGAAGAAAGATGTGATTTTTCGACGGAAAAGTTTCCGGTTTTTGTAAAGGAAAAAGGTTCGTTAATGGGAATTGGATTCCCAGATTTGGTATTCGGACTTCTTGGAATATTTGAGAATTATGGAATTTTATTTCCGGAATTGGTCACGTGGGGCCCACGGGAGAAATTTACTGATTTTGTGGGGCCACTTTGTTTTGAGATTTTGGCCATTATGGATATTTTGGAGATGAAATATTTTGGGCCAGTAGGAGGCGACACGTGTCACCCACAGGTGGCCTTGTGGCCGAAATTATGTGCCAAGTGGCAAGACAAGTGGCCTTGTCTTGCAAGATATTTTAGTGTGGACAAGTGGCTTGTGGGACCCACACACACTTGTCCCCAATCTCAACCACACACTTGCCTTCATCCTAGCCCTTGGTTGTCCTATATATACACTACTAGTTGATGAAATCTTCCACACTTAACCATTTCAAGACTTGAAAAACCCTCCCTCTCCCTTCATTTTGTTGCTCGCGTTTTGGGCCTCATCTTGACCTAAATTTGTCCAACAATTCTTAAAATCTCAAGTGTTCTTCCCTAAGGTGTTAGGAAGATTGTGTACCAAGAGTTGGAAAAGATTTCACACCCCTAACCTCTATTTGTTGCCTTGGCCGAAAGTTGTCATCTTGGAAACCCTAAGTGTTCTTCACTTTTTGGAGTTGATTCTTGAAGAGAAGTTGGTTAGGAGCTTCTATGGGTTGCTTGTAGCAGATTGGAACGTAAAGATTTGGAGCTAAGACTTGCTTGGAGCGACTTTAAGTTCTTGGATATTTTTGGGCTATTTGAGGTAATGAACCTTGCCCTCTTTGTGAATTGGTTATTATACATATATTATAAGTATATTATGGAGTATATAATATATGGAGTAGAGTTTGGAAGAGTTGGATCTTGTTAACTTGTTAAAAGAAAGGATTGGCCGTTCGCCATTAAAATGGTAAAAAACGTATCCAACGTATCAAACGTATCTTACTTGTGAAGAAGTAATTAACAAAGTAACTATAACTTATATTAAGAATGGAAATATAAGTTGGATGACTAATGAGTAATTTGTATAAGTAAAATGGACAAAGTTGGCCAAGGATCCCAACTTAAGATCGTATTTACTTTGGATGTATTTACTTTGGGTGTATTTACATTTACATTAAGGAAGATTTTTCAATCGCGTTCCGTTTGGGAGTGTGATCCCCTTTTTAATTATTGTATTGTTATGAAGGCGTGATAGTAAACCGCGTTACCGGTTGGGCGCGTAATCCCCTTCTTTTACTTATTGTTATTATGAAGGCGTGATAGTAAACCGCGTTACCGTTTGGGCGTGTAATCCCCTTCTTTATGTTGTTTAATTATTACGCCTTATATATGGCATATAATTACGGTTATTCGGGCCTTGGAGAAAGATGGAAAAGTATGTAAAAACGGGGGAAGTGCTGCCGAATTTTCCGTAGAATTAGAGGGCTTTTTATTGGTATAAGTCTTCAATAGTAAGAAAGGTTTGATAGAAGTACTATGACCATTTTAGGAGTGGAGTACTACGTGTGGCGTGATCTACTTGGCTTAAGGAGTAGCCGACGGGTTGAAGTACTTGGAGGCGTTTTGCTATTTGTCGATAATCGTCGCGAGGTATGTGAACCTCTTCCTATCTTTTCTAGCATGATTGTTGTGAACTATGTAGTACGGTAGACGTACGTGTGCTAAACGAGTTTTGGTTGGTTTAAAACATAAGGTGTTATAATAGCTTTATGGGAAGTTAGTTATAACGACTTTATGTAGTTAAAAGAATAATGTTTTACTGATTTCGGAAATGAGAATAAGTATCAAACAAACCATTGCAGCGTTAATAAAGGAAATGTATTGACTAATTAATTATATTAAAAGCAGTAGAAACCTCCATCTGCATAGAAGCTAAGATAAGACAAAATTGTATTACATTTCCTAGATCATGGCTGCTTTAATAAGATGGTTGTAAACAAGAACAAGCTACTCACACATAAGGCATATGTTACTCAATTGTTTTAAAAGGAGATTACGTTAAGTGATTAAGACTATGATCTATGGAATCTTTCAAAAATAAGAGACTTGAACATTTGAAATTAGGCAAACTTGAACTTTTGGAAAGGAATGTTGTTACTTGATTTTAATAAGGAAAGTGTTTTGGTTTACTTATAAATGTTAGTCACTTTATGTTAATACTACGGGTATCAGGTGACCTTTGTAAAAGAAATGGATCTTTTAAAAGAATTTAACGTATGTAGTACTTTGGGGTTAAAACCCGGACTTTGACATAAAATGAAAGTACCTTGAGTTGTGTGTAACTTGCCTATGTTTGCGTGTGATAGCCTTATTGTGCAAATCTTGTATTTCTATCTGCGCGTCTCTCGATGGAGGGCGGTGATTGGTTGTGAACGATTCCTATCGAGTCCCATGAGATGGGCGAGACATGTATTCCATACGATTCTGCTCGAGTCCCATGAGATGGTAGGACATGTATTCCATACGATTCTATCGAGTCCCGTGAGATGGGCGAGACATGTATTCCATACGATTCCTATCGAGTCCCGTGAGATGGGCGAGACATGTATTCCATACGATTCCTATCGAGTCCCGTAGAGATGGGCGAGACATGTATTTCATACGATTCCTATCGAGTCCCATGAGATGGACCGAGACATGTATTCCATACGATTCCTCCGAGTCCCGTAGGATGGGCGAGACATGTATTCCACATGATTCTTATCGAGTCCCGTGGGATGGGCGAGACATGTATTCCACGATTCCACCTCGAGTCCCGTGGGATGGGCCGAGACATGTTATACGTATCATACGATTTATACCTAGACTGCCGGCAGTGAGGAAGGAGTTCCACGGGCATGAAGGATGACTTTGAGGGCGTAAGTCCCTGACTTGACATGACTACTTTTATGTTGTAAACTGTAGTTTGGTTATCATACATGTCTCTTATTTTATATAGACTGTCATGATTTCATTCTGATATTTTTGATTTCACATACTTGGTACTGTTGTCGACCTCCTTGAGGCTGCGTTCATCCGCGGTAGAGGTACATCGGTTGTGGATCCTCGCTCATGGGATCACGATTCGTATTAGGAAGCCGTTTCTCGGAGGCTTATCTTGTGGTATGTTACCACAGTCAGCAGGTTCTTGTACATTCGGGGTATGGCGGGGCCTGTCCGTCATAGTTGTTGTCACTTTCTTAGAGGTCCGTATTATTGTGGGCAAGGTTGTAAAGGATATAAGCTGCTCGTATTCTGTATATATATGCGAAGGCAAGCTATTTTGGATTGCTTTTTTTTTATCATATCTCTTGTTTCGTGTTCATGTTTTTATTTCGCTGATTTTCTCGATGTTGTATCACTAGGGTGCCGGTAAGGCACGATCCACGCCGGTTCGGGTCGTGACAAAAGTGGTATCGCGATTAATCCTCGGAAAGTGTCTGACCGTGTCTAGTAAGTCTTGATTATCGGTGTGTTGTGCACACATCTATAATCGTGAGGCTGCGAGATATTTAGGATTGGTTTCTATTCTTCTCACGAGATCGTGCCTTAGAGGCTGTGTTGTAAGTTGGACTCCTCGACATATTCTTATGTGCCGATTATGCCTCTACGCGATCGGGGCTCGGGAGGGCAAAGCGGCGAAGGAGGCTGCGAGTAAAAGCGGCGGTCTCTGCGAGGCCACGATGCAGGCGTCGGACCCGACAAGGCAGAGGAGATGGGTTACAAGGAGATGGCCCAGTTATTGGCCAGTATAGTGGCAAGGCACGAGGATAGGCTAGATCGGCAATTAGTCACCGGTATTACATGATTCACCGCGATCGGATAGTTTGAGGCGGGACTTTACGAGTTGCGCCGCGAGTTTTATGGGTTGAGGCACGAGGATGATCCGCAGGAGTTCATCCGGCGATTCTGACGGATCATGAGAGTGATCAGAGCTTCGGAGACCGAGTCAGTGGTCCTAGGTTCACATCGGCTGCGCGATACGGCAGTCGACTGGTTTAATTCATGGGAACTGTCCCGAGGATAGCATGCACCTCCAGCTATTTGGGATGAGTTCTCGGAGGCATTTCTCAGCCATTTCTTGCCTCCACAGGTGAGGAGGGCTCGGGCGACAAATTTTTGACGTTAAGGCAGACCGGGCGTACGGTTAGGGAGTACAACGTGGAGTTTGACTCGTTGGCTCGGTATGTCCCCGCTTTAGTAGCGATATGGAGGATGAGTGCACCGCCACGTCACGGTCGATGATTACTTGGCGAGAGGCTTGTTGGTGTAGCTCTTCAGCCGGGCATGGACATTGCCCGCATGCAGGCTCATGCACTAGGATGTGAGGCACGGAGAGGTCGACGGAATGACCGGGATCAGCAGAAGAAGGCCAGAACAGCAGGGTCCTTTGGTAACTTGCGAGGCGGACCGCCCCAGCAGCAGGCTAGTTATGCACCTTCGCCCGATGCAGTGGTCCTCCGCGATCTTGGGGCGTTCGGGGTATTCGTGAGCTGATCGAGCTCGTGGCTTCGTTCACGGTATACATGGGTTCTAGCCATCGGGTTCATGTTTCCCTCGGTGTGCGATCGTGGCGTCGTCGAAGTGTCGTCTTTTTGCGGTGCTTGTTTCACTGCGGCCGTCGAGCCATGTGACGAAGGCATCTAGGAAGAGATACAAGTAGAATGACGCGGCCTACGGGTCGATGGCGAGTTCCTCGCCTTACATAGCTATGCGCCGCAGTGAGGATTATGATTAGGCGACAAAGGAAATGAAGCGATTGATCTGGTATATTCTTACCCCTCAGAAGCTGTATGCGTTGTTGATATGATGATGTGCTAACTATTATGTTCCGATAGCGTTTTGTTAAAATATGATTTAGAGGCCTGGTTAGTAAAGGGGAAGTTGGGTAAAAGATTTTGTTTACGATTGACCTTTGTCGGAGAGCATAGTATACGAGGGTAAAAATTGTGTGATAAGTCCCTGAGTGGTGTGAATTATAAGAGGGTAGTTGAGCTAAGAAGACCACTAGGTTTTCGTGACTGGATTAGTGAGATTGCTCTGGATCGGAAACAAGAGTTTAGCGCGGTTATGGGTCGGGTTGAGGACCATTCGCGGGTCAACCGTAGCCGGAATGTGGTGGGGTCGATTCGAGGTGGTCCCGGTGGTAGAATCACGAGGCGCTAGGCGTGTTTAGGTAACCATCGTGCGGGTTCGTGGATCGTTCGACAGAATCGGACCGTGAAGGCGGGGATGGCCTTTGTGAATTGAAACTAGTGAGATGACCAAGTTTGGAGGTAGTGACTCAAGGTTTTGGAAAGCCAGGCGATGGCGAAGTGTAGTGCGTGCGGAAAGAGTTCGGGTGTTCGAGAAGTGTCACGACAAGTAAGGAAAGAAGTGAGCGTGTGCTAAGAGATGGAAGTGATCATTTTTGTGAAGTGAAGGTGCGAAGGAAGTATCCTTTGGACCGGGAGCGAGTTGGTGTTGTCTTTACATCGTCAAGGTGATTCCTCGTTGGCTTGGATTTGAGTTTTGCGCACATGTTATATTACGGCCATTGGTGGAATGATCGGTTTGTAAGTATAGTAGTGGAGACTATCCGACGCAAATGCGTTTGGAGACTTAGAAGGAACATTCGGACGAATGTTTCTAAGGAAGAATGTTATACCCGTAGTTCGTGGTATGTATGCGAGGACGTACGTACGAGAATACGACAGAAAAATTGGAAAGGAAGAAAGATGTGATTTTTCGACGGAAAAGTTTCCAGTTTTTGTAAAGGAAAAAGGTTCGTTAATGGGAATTGGATTCCCAGATTTGGTATTCGGACTTCTTGGAATATTTGAGAATTATGGAATTTTATTTCCGGAATTAGTCACGTGGGGCCCACGGGAGAAATTCTGGCTTTGTGGGGCCCACTTTGTTTTCGAGATTTTGGCCATTATGGATATTTTCGGGAGATGAAATATTTTGGACGAGTAGGAGGGCGACACGTGTCACCCACCTAGGTGGCCTTGTGGCCAAAATTATGTGCCAAGTGGCAAGACAAGTGGCCTTGTCTTGCAAGATATTTTAGTGTGGACAAGTGGCTTGTGGGACCCACACAAACTTGTCCCCAATCTCAACCACACACTTGCCTTCATCCTAGCCCTTGGTTGTCCTATATATACACTACTAGTTGATGAAATCTTCCACACTTAACCATTTCAAGACTTGAAAAACCCTCCCTCTCCCTTCATTGTTGCTCACGTTTTTGGGCCCTCATCTTGACCTAAATTTGTCCAACAATTCTTAAACAATCAAGTGTTCTTCCCTAAGGTGTTAGGAAGATTGTGTACCAAGAGTTGGAAAAGATTTCACACCCCTAACCTCTATTTGTTGCCTTGGCCGAAAGTTGTCATCTTGGAAACCCTAAGTGTTCTTCACTTTTTGGAGTTGATTCTTGAAGAGAAGTTGGTTAGGAGCTTCTATGGGTTGCTTGTAGTGGATTGGAACGTAAAGATTTGGAGCTAAGACTTTCTTGGAGCGACTTTAAGAACTTGGATATTTTTGGGCTATTTGAGGTAGTGAACCTTAACCTCTTTGTGAATTGGTTATTATACATATATTATAAGTATATTATGGAGTATATAATATATGGAGTAAAGTTTGGAAGAGTTGGATCTTTTTAACTTGTTAAAAGAAAGGATTGGTCGTTCGCCATTAAAATGGTAAAAACGTATCCATCGTATCAAACGTATCTTACTTGTGAAGAAGTAATTAACAAAGTAACTATAACTTATATTAAGAATGGAAATATAAGTTGGATGACTAATGAGTAATTTGGATAAGTAAAATGGACAAAGTTGGCCAAGGACCCCAACTTAAGGATTTGTATTTACTTTGGTGTATTTACATTTACATTAAGGGAAGATTATTCAATCGCGTTAGTTTGGGCGTGTGATCCCTTTTTAATTATTGTCTTTGTTATGAAGGCGTGATAGTAAACGCGTTACGGTTGGTAGCGTAATCCCCTTCTTTTACTTATTGTTATTATGAAGGCGTGATAGTAAACGCGTTACCGTTTGGGCGTGTAATCCCCTTCTTTATGTTGTTTAATTATTACGCCTTATATATGGCATATAATTACGGTTATTCGGGCCTTGGAGAAAGATGGAAAAGTATGTAAAAACGGGGGAAGTGCTGCCGAATTTTCCGTAGAATTAGAGGGCTTTTTATTGGTATAAGTCTTCAATGGTAAGAAAGGTTTGATAGAAGTACTATGACCATTTTAGGAGTGGAGTACTACGTGTGGCGTGATCTACTTGGCTTAAGGAGTAGCCGACGGGTTGAAGTACTTGGAGCGTTTTGCTATTTGTCGATAATCGTCGCGAGGTATGTGAACCTCTTCCTATCTTTTCTAGCATGATTGTTGTGAACTATGTAGTACGGTAGACGTACGTGTGCTAAACGAGTTTTGGTTGGTTTAAAACATAAGGTGTTATAATAGCTTTATGGGAAGTTAGTTATAACGACTTTATGTAGGTAAAAGAATAATGTTTTACTGATTTCGGAAATGAGAATAAGTATCGAACAAACCATTGCAGCGTTAATAAAGGAAATGTATTGACTAATTAATTATATTAAAACCAGTAGAAACCTCCATCTGCATAGAAGCTAAGATAAGACAAAATTGTATTACATTTCCTAGATCATGGCTGCTTTAATAAGATGGTTGTAAACAAGAACAAGCTACTCACACATAAGGCATATGTTACTCAATTGTTTTAAAAGGAGATTACGTTAAGTGATTAAGACTATGATCTATGGAATCTTTCGAAAATAAGAGACTTGAGCATTTGAAATTAGGCAAACTTGAACTTTTGGAAAGGAATGTTGTTACTTGATTTTAATAAGGAAAGTGTTTTGGTTTACTTATAAATGTTAGTCACTCTATGTTAATACTACGGGTATCGGGTGACCTTTGTAAAAGAAATGGATCTTTTAAAAGAATTTAACGTATGTAGTACTTTGGGGTTAAAACCCGGACTTTGACATAAAATGAAAGTACCTTGAGTTGTGTGTAACTTGCCTATGTTTGCGTGTGATAGCCTTGTTGTGCAAAATCAGTATTTCTATCCGCGCGTCTCTCGATGGAGGGCCCGATTGGTTGTGAAAGATTCTATCGAGTCCCGTGAGATGGGCGAGACATGTATTACATACGATTCCTATCGAGTCCCGTGAGATGGGCGAGACATGTATTCCATACGATTCCTATCGAGTCCCGTGAGATGGGCGAGACATGTATTCCATACGATTCCTATCGAGTCCGTGAGATGGGCGAGACATGTATTCCATACGATTCCTATCGAGTCCCACGAGATGGGCGAGACATGTATTCCATACGATTCCTATCGAGTCCCATGAGATGGGCGAGACATGTATTTCATACAATTCCTATCGAGTCCCGTGAGATGGGCGAGACATGTATTCCACACGATTCTTATCGAGTCCCATAGGATGGGCGAGACATGTATTCCACGATTCCACCTCGAGTCCCGTGGGATGGGCGAGACATGTTATCGTATCATACGATTTATACCTAGACGGCGGTGAGGAAGGAGTTCCACGGGCGTGAGGATGACTTTGAGGCGTAAGTCCACGACTTGACATGACTATTTTTATGTTGTAAATCGTAGTTTGGTTATCATACATGTCTCTTGTTTTATATAGTATCGTGATTTCATTTACAATATTTTTGATTTCACATACTTGGTACTGTTATCGACCTCCTTCGGTGCGTTCATGCCGCAGTAGAGGTACATCGGTTGTGGATCCTCGCTCATGGGATCACGGTTCAGCGTATTGGGAAGCCCCGTTTCTCGCAGGCTTATCTTGTGGTATGTTACCACGAGTGCAGAGGTTCTTGTACATTCGTGGTATGGCGGGGCCCCGTCCGTCATAGTTGTTGTCACTTTCTTAGAGGTGCATGTAATCTTGTTGTGGCGGGGTTGTAAAGGATGTAACTGTTCAGATTATGTATATATACACAAGAAGGCAACTGTTTCGGTTGGCCTGTTTTTTATCATATCTCTTGTTTCGTGTTCATGTTTTTATTTCCGCTGATTTTCGCTGATGTTGTATCACTAGGGTGCCCGGGGTAAGACACCAGTCACGGGCTCCGGTTCGGGTCGTGACAGATAACTTGACTTATAAACAACTTGATTTTGGGAAAGGCGAAGTAACTTGATTTAAAGGTATAGGTTACTTGTTTTTAAAAGAGTAAGACACTTGGTTTAAAAAGTATATTGCTACTTGACTTTTAAAGGAAAAAGTGTCTTTGTTTTAAAGGAAGGTATGGTTTTGTCTTAAGATTGGTTTAAAAAGAAGGTATGGAAATTGTTTTGGTTTTACTTTGATGTCTTTTGACTTGAGTTTTAAATAATAAGAATCTTGAAGTATTTCAAAAGAGTTATGAATCATTTTTGAAAGAAAAGAAATACTTGGTTTTAAAAGGTAGAAGGAACGGTTTACTTATTTGTTTATGAAAGTCTTGTATTGATTTCTGGAAAGTGTAGTAAGATGGTTTGATAAGTAAACATGTTACGATGCTACATGTGTTAGTGTCTTGTGATGTTTGTGTGAGGGGGTTATTCTTGTTGTGCTTACGTTGTTAAACGATAAGCCCGTTGTACTGCTATTATATCACATACCCCCCTAACTTGTTATGATGCCGAGGACTTGCCACCCTCGATGCGAGGAATAACTCATGCGGGTCTGTGTGACCTATGCGGAGCTGCGGGAGTTCCAGGATTGATCATTTAAGTGTGTTATCCGTCACGAGGAATGCCTCATGCGGTGCATGTGACTATGCGGACTTCGGGTCGGGAGGTTGCGCGGGTTAGCTACCCCGTCGAGGAATACCTCACGCGGTTCGTGTCACGGACCGACGCGGCCCGGTGCCTACCCAGGCACCCTGTTCAGGTATACATCAGAGAATAGCAGCGGAACATACACAACATAAACACATGTGTAAACAATAAACATTACAGACTAGCCGATAAGGCCGCCTTCCATATTATAAACATAATCAAAAGTACAACTGTACAACTCAGTTCTTACAGCCCAACCACATATGTGAATACATACCTCTAGGAATAACAACTGTGGCGGGACAGGGCCCCGCCATACCCCTGAATGTACATAAATCTACAACATCAGGGAAAGACTGTACCAAAATAGACAGGCCTCCGGAGAAATGGAGCTTCTGACGTCTGAAAAGTGATCCTAAGAATGAGGATCCACCACCTGCTTACCCTTTCCTGCGGCATGAACGCAACCCAGGGGCGGGTGACACAATATGTACTAAGTATGTAAAGCGGAAAATCGTAATTACATCATAGTTTAAAACAAAGTGGAGACATGTATGATAATCAAATTACTGATAATGTGCCTTACTAACAATGAGTAAATAGTAGTATACTTACAATATACAATAGGAAGCTCACGATCAAAGCAGGGCCACCCGCCCGCAGTATCATTAAGCAACCCTACTCCTAGGACTATTCCACCCGCATAGGTCGCGTGGACCCGCATGAGGTATTCCTCGCATGGGACTATTTCACCCGCATAAGCCCTTACGGACACGCATGAGGTATTCCTCGCATAAGTCGGACGCCGCGTGGGACTATTTCACCGCATAAGCCGCGGACTCGCGTGAGGTATTCTCGCATAGGTCGGACCCGCCCGCACGGGACTATTTCACCCGCATAAGCCCTCGGACTCGCGAGGTATTCCTCGCGCCGTGGGTAGCAAATCCACTAATATGCAAATGCCACAAACCCGGAATGACCCGTAAAGAATAACATACCACTAGCACAAAACCGGCTATCATGCAATACATAAGCATGTTAAGAATCCCCTAACTTCTTATTATTCTTGTTCACATACACTCTCATTTTAGTTTACTTAAGGCACTAACATGTCTTTTTAAAGATCCGGGAATTTAACCCCAAAGTACTACATACTTCTACTCTTTAAAACAAATGACTCTTTTTCATATAAAACTTCCAAGATACTATTAACCATAGTATCAAGTCCAAATTACATTTCAAGGCAAGTCACAATACCTTTAGAAATAAAGTTAGGTTTCTAGATCAAGTGACTCCTTTTCTTATAAAACCTTAGGCAATTGATGCCTTAAAATCAAATTGCCTTTTCATTAAAATAAAGTCATTTATCCTTCCATAAAGCTAATATAACCAACTCCCCATAAAGTCGTTATATTAACTTTATACCTTAGCCAAATACAATTTCCTATCCAAGGGACTTATACGTTTAAGACGAAACAAGTATCACATACTTTAAAATTCTTCAAGTCCCTTAACTTTAATAAAACTTAAGACATCCTTAATCCTTTCAAAGAAGTGAGTTAATCCCCTAACTCACCCGACTTGGCCATTCATAAAACTAGTAAAGGATATCAAGATCTTTTACGTCTACCGTACTATATACGTGTAACTAGTCATGCTCAAAAGATAGGAAAAGTTCTACATACCTCTTCGGGTCACACCACTTGCCAAGTACAATGTCCCGCCCGTAGTATGTCAACCTATAATATCCACAATACGTCTATTAACGCCTCATTTCAAACGTAGGATATTATAAGTGTAAAGTCTCTAAATTCTACGGAAAATCGGACAGCACCTCCTTTGTTTCTACTACAATGCCACCTTTTTCAAGGCCGAGTACAATAACCAACATGCCACATTTTAGGCTCAACATATCATTAGTCAAAAAGGGGATTATACGCCTCACAAGACGTATAAAATTCCGCCCCACAATTCATATACAACAATCCAATATTACCGGCCATTTTGACTACATAAATAACCACAACAAGTCTTTTTCACCCATAAAGTCGCCTTCACATGTTATATAGCCACAACTAACTTTGACAACCTTAACCTTCCATTTATATAACATGCGACAACTATAACTATCGATTTCCTTTGTATTTCACATTTCAAATGGCTATCAAAACCTATAATACATATCAATCTAAAACATGATTCACGTGGTCAATATCAACTATAACAAGGATTATTATCATTCCAAGAGAAGAGGAAATCTTTTACCTTTTGGGTTAGCCCACTAAAGCCTTTTTTTCTTCAACTCCTTTTCCCGTCAAACTCGTCCTCATGAGCTTCCCACAAGCTTATCAACACTTTGACTTCTTACCGCCGCTCCAACAAAACCCACTAAGCTAGGCTTTTTCTTAAATCTCTAGAGAGAAAGGGAGAGGAGTTTTTAGGAAGGCTCTAGATGAAATGACCAAGTCTTTCAAGACTTGGTCCTAAAATAGGACCCTTTTCTTGGTCAACAAGATGGGAGGGACACTTGTCACCCTCCCATAAGCCTTTTTCGAAAATATCCCCTGTTTTCAGCCCTTACCGCGGAAAAATTCCCGCCTCGTGGCTGCTGACCACTGCGCGGCGCCGCGGCGATGTAACCTCAGAGAATTTTCAGGATTAGTGGCGCCGCGGCCACGCTACGGCGCGCGTGCTGCGGCTGTCCACCGAACTTCTAACGCCCGTACCTCTCGCTCGATGTCCTATCGACGAGCGGTTTGTTGCGTTGGAAACTAGACTCATCCAACTTTATACTAGGCTTGCTAAACACCCCTCAATGCTTAAAACTGGGGTACAACACTCCAAAGTAGACTCAAAATCCGTTCAACACATGTTTGTCAACTTATCTTATATCTGAATTTACGGGGTGTAACATTCTTCCCCCCTTAGAAACATTCGTCCCGAATGTTCTTTCGGAGTAAAACTTATAATGCGACATAGTTTCCTTTCACAACCCCGACATACCAATAATGCCACACATGGCCACATAATAGCATTTAAGCAAAAGAAACACTTCAATTAAAACTTGACAAGTAAGGGAAAACGAATTACCTGAAGGTGTAGGGAATAAGTGAGGATACTTCCTCAACATGTCCTCCTCCGCTTCCCAAGTCATCTCCTCCCGTTTATCATTCCTTCACAAGACTTTGACGGAAGCCACATCCTTGGTCCGCAGTCGCCTGACCTGGCGGTCGAGTATCGCTATGGGAATCTCCTCATACGATAACCCCTCTGTCACCTGGACCTCACTAGCAGGGAAAACTCTCGCTGGATCTCCGATACACTTCCGCAACATAGAAACATAGAAGACCGGATGCACCTCCTCTAACTCTGATGGCAGATCCAACTCATAGGCAACCTTGCCTACTCGACAGACGATCTGGTAGGGCCCAATGTACCTTGGGGCTGAGTTTCCCCTTCTTACCGAATCTCATCACACCCTTCATGGGTGACACCTTCAAGAAGACCCAATCGTCTACCTGAAACTCCAAATGCCGACGCCGATTATCCGCATATGACTTTTGCCGACTCTGAGCTGCTATCAGCCTCTCCTGGATAAGCTTCACCTTATCCACAGCCTGCTGAACCAAGTCTGGGCCAACTAACTGCGCCTCGCCCACGTCAAACCAACCAATCGGCGATCTACATTTCCGCCCATATAAAGCCTCGTATGGCACCATCTGTATACTGGAATGGTAGCTGTTGTTATAAGCAAACTCCACAAGAGGAAAATGATCCTCCCAACTACCCCTGAAATCAATCACGCAGCTCGCGCATATCCTCGGTGTATGCGGATAGTACGCTCTGCCGCCGTCGATCGAGGATGAAATCTTTGTCTTGAGACTCACTGTGTCCTAATCCCTTCGGAAAGACCTCCGAAGTTAGCCGTAAGCCCGGGCTCCCCTATCAGATATAATCGACACTGGGACACCGTGCAACCTCACAATCTCTCTGATGTACAATCTGGCATAGTCCTCGGTAAACGTCGTCATTTGGAAGGAAATGGGCTGATTTTCGACTGTCAACAATAACCCAAATGGAGTCGTACTTCCTCTGAGTACGAGGTAACCCTGTAACAAAGTCCATGTTGATCACCTCCACTTCCAAGTCGGAATCTCAATAGCCTGCAATAATCCACTGGGCCTCTGGTGCTCGACCTTGACCTGCTGGCAATTAGGACACTGTGCAACAAAACCTGCCATGTCCCTCTTCAGGCCATCCCACCAATACAAACATATGAGGTCATGGTACATCTTGGTCGACCCCAAATGAATAGAATAACGAGCACTGTGTGCCTCCCAGAATCTGGCGTGAAGTCTGACACATCGGGAACACACTGGCCCCTCGAATCTCGGTACCCAGCGGCGCTACCTCGAATAGACTCTTCTCCTCGAAGAGCTGCGTCTCGATACCGTACCAACACTGGGTCCTCAACCGCCGCCTCTTCCTCATCAACTATGGAAGACTCGGCAACCTCACGAACCGCACCGCTATCGTCGGTATCGATCAAAGCGAACCCCAGGCTCGCTAATCGGTGGATCTGACGGACCGTATCTGTCTCTGCTGTACCTCGACGGGCTCCCGGCCGATCTACGACTCAAGGCATCGGAACTACGTTGGCCTTCCCGGATGGTATAGAATATCAACATCATAATCTTTCGGCAACTCTAACCACCGTCTGCATCGCAAGTTCGGCTCCTGCTGAAGATATACTGGAGGCTCTTGTGGTCTGTATAAATATCCACATGAACCCCATACAAATAATGTCTCCAAATCTTCAAGGCATGAATAACTGTGGCCAACTCTAAGTCATTGGTAGGGTAATTCCTCTCATGCTTCCGTAACTGCCGGGAAGCATAGGCTATAACCTTCTTGCCGCATCAAAACACACTGGCCGATACCCAGGTATCACAATAGATCACGCGTGCGTCTAACCCCTCGGAAGAGTAAGCTGGAGTGTAGTCAACCTTTCCTTCAGAACTAGAAACCTTTCTCAAGCCTCATCGGCTGGAACTTGGCGCCACGAGTCAACCTAGTCAGCGGTCTGAAATCAAAGCAAAGCGCTCCAAAACCTACGATAATAACGCCGATCCTAAGCTGCGCACCTCGGTAGGAGTAGTAGGTCTCGCCAAGACTTATCGCCTCGATCTTTGTCGTATCCACCAACACCATCAGCCCGATAATATGCCCGGGAATGCCACTGAGGCCAACCAAAACTCACATTTGGAGAACTTGGCGAATAGCTGCGGCTCGGAGGACCCAAGTACCGTCTCAGTGATCTGCATGCTCTGCTCTGTCGCGAATAAACCAGATGTCATCGATGAATACAATCATAAATGTATCCAAAAATGGCTTGAACACCCGGTTCATCAAATCCATAAATACCGCTGGAGCATTGGTCAAACCGAAAGACATAACCCTGAACTCATAGTGTCACGACCCGACCCCGGGCATGGCGAGTGCCCTACACAGGCACCCTTACGGTATACATCGAGAGATAATCAGTGAACATACATGAAACTTATAAAATAAAACAACAGAAATAAAACAACAGGATAGCCGATAGGGCTACCTTCCTGGACATATATAAACAACCGAAGCAGTTGTCTCCTTCCCTTTACAAACTGACCCACAATATGTGACTACAGACCTCTAAGAGTTTTAACATAACAACTGTGGCGGGACAGGGCCCCGCCATACCCCTGAATCTACATGAATCTACAACCTCGTGGAAACTGCATCAAGAGATAAGCCTCCGAGCAAATGGAGCTTTTTCCCAAAATCAACCGAGATCCTAAGAGCAAGGATCACCAACTGGCACCTAATACTGCGGGCATGACGCAGCCCAGAAGAAGTCGATCTAACAGGTATCGAATATGGAACGAAAATAAGGTACATTAAACAAAATATATCTGTATAAATGCATGACAGGGGTAAGTATAAAAAGGGTAAATACCTGAACCTACCATGTCATTACCATCACGTGAACTTAATCGTACCTTATTATCTTTTCCCGATTCTCGATAAAAGTTATAGTCACTTTCGTACTTACTTGGAAAATCATCAAGTTCACTACCATATAACTTACTTACCTTACATAACCTACTCCGACCCTTTATGGAGGACGCTATCTTGCCGCCCAACTGGGACGCGATAAAATCACATAGTCCGCCCATACAGGGTATCTTGCGGCTTTATTTACGGGGCGATAATGTCATATAGTGCGCGTAAGGTATCTTTGCCTGCCATTTACGGGACGATAATGTCATATAGTGCGCGTAAGGTATCTTTGCCGGCCCATTTTACGGGACGATAATGTCATATAGTGCGCGTAAGGTATCTTGCCGGCCCATTTCTGGGACGATAATGTCATATAAAACCAGGGAATTTAACCCAACGTACTACGCACCTCTACTCCTTTAGAAAGACTCTTTTTCAAATAAAACTTCCCAGATACTAACAACTATAGTATTAAGTCCTATCCACCTTTCAAGACAAGTCACAATACCTTTTTAGAAATACATTTACGAACACTAAATCAAGTGACTTCTTTATTAAAAACCTTAAGCAATTGGTACCTTTAAAACAATTTGCCCTTCTTTATTTCAAATCATTTATTTGCTTACATTATTAGAGAAAACCATTCTCTTAACCTTCCATAAAGCCGTTATAACCAACTTCCCATAAAGCCGTTATAACCCTTTATGGTTTTAGACCAACTCATTCCTTTTTATAACCAAGAGACTTCTACTTTTTGAAACCAAGTATTATAAACTTTCAAATCAATTCTCTTAACTTTCAAAAATACAATTAGTCTCTTAACCTTTAGAACTCAAGTGACTCCTTTTATTATAAAATCTTAGGCAATTGATGCCTTAAAATCAAGTTGCCTTTTCACTAAAATCAAGTCATTTATCTTTTCATAAAGCAAATATAACCAACTCCCCATAAAGTCGTTATATTCACTTTATGCCTTAGCCAAAAACAATTTCCTATCCAAGGGACTTATACGTTTAAAACGGAACAAGTATCACATACTTCAAAACTCTTCAAGTCCCTTAACTTTAATAAAACGTTAGACATCCTTAATACTTTCAAAGAAGTGAGTTAATCTCCTAACTCACCCGACTTGGCTATTCATAAAACTAGTAAAGGATATCAAGGTGTTGTACGTCTACCGTACTACATACGTGCAACTAGTCATGCTCAAAAGATAGGAAAAGTTCTACATAGAGTAAATCACACAACTACCTCTTAACTTCTAAGAGTAGAAGGAAACATGAAATGATACCACAGGTATATTCCATACATAGAATCATGCCAAAGGAAGGAAGAGGTTCACATACCTCGCGACGATTATCGACAAGTAGAAAAATGCTCCAAAGTACTTCAACCTTGATAGTTATTCCATCCTTCAAGTATGATACGCTATACTTAGTACTTCAACCTATAATGGCCACAATACGTCCATTAATCTCTTACTTCAAACGTAGAATATTCTAAGTGCTAAGTCACTAAATTCTACGGAAAATCGGACAACACTTCCTTTGTTTCTACTAATTTTGCCACCTTTTTCAATGCCGAATACAATAACCAAACACGCCACATTTAAGGCCCAAACAATGCAATCAACAATAGGGGATTACACGCCTATTAGAAGTGTAAAATTCCGCCCCACAATAGATATCAAACTAACACAACTACTAGTCCAATTTCGGCCATATTGAGTACCACAATACTAATTCTTATCCAATTTCCATTTCAATCCAAATTGTTAGCATAACATGATATCAAATCGCAATCGATTATAACTACTATAATCTTCAAGTAAGTAACATGCGACGATTTCTAATAAATGACCAATTAGTAATCCAACTTCAAGTGGCTAATATAACATTTCGGGTTTAAGCTACAAGCAATCCATAATACTTATGAACTTCAACATATCAACTTCATGCTAGCAACATGTAAAGCTAACAACAACAATACATATATAATCTTGTAACACTATTAAGAGACAAGATTATACCTCACGAATCTCAATCCAACTCCAAATCCGAAGTCGCTCCTTAGCAACTTAGAGCCCCCTCCTTTACACTCCAATCCGCTACTTGAGACCCTTAGAACAATACCAACAACTTTCCTTCAAACTTCCAATCCAAAACCTAGAAAGCAACTAGGTTTTCGCTTTGCGACTAATACGAAAACTCTCTTTTTCCGGGATTTTTCTATTGAGATACACTTACAATACCCTCATGAACCTTGGTTTAAAGTGGGAAGATTATTGGACAACAAACAAAAAAATTTCTCCCTTGTTAGACCCCAAACCCGAGAGCTTCAAAGCTTGTTCATCCAATTTTTTTTTGTAATTTTGGCTAAGTGTGGAACTTGTCTCACTACTAGTAGTATTATATAGGGACATGGAGGGTCAAGATGTAACCAAATGGGTGGTTTGGATGAAGTCTTATTAAATATCAAGCTTTGTGGGTCCTTGACCAAGTCAACTTTCTCAAGCTTTCAAGTTGCAAGACTTGTCTTTCTAACAAAGGTCCAATGACCCTCTTGCCCTTGCCAATTTCGTCCAAGGCATCATTAAGGGGGGTGACACGTGTCGCCCTCCTATTAAATCTAATAGTACGCTTTCCGACAATTCCATAATTCCGATAAATTTTTACAAGTCTCAAATCTTAACACTGTGAGTTCTTACGTACGTTCTTAAAGCATGTCCTGAAGATACGGGGTGTAACATTATTCCCCCCTTAGAAACATTCGTCCCCGAATGTTCTTTCGGAGTCAAACTTATAATTAGCGACATAGTTTCCTTTCACAACCCCGACATACCAACAATGCCACACATGGCCCTAATACCTCGCACACGCACATCTGTCCATCATAAGCCCAAAAAGGGATTATCTTTTCGTACTTCCAACTCCTTCTAACTTATACACAGTCTCAATATAATCTGTTCATGACACTTAAACATACCACAACTTTATCATGCATACAAGTTTCTAAAGGGCCAAAGACATACCTGAAATCATATAGGCGGTTCAAAGGACCGCTAAAACTGGGAACTCCCACCACGACCTCTGCCACGGCCTGTCGGTGTATGAACCTCCTGCCTAGCTATTGAAGGCGAAGAACCCGCAACTGATCCAGTAGACGGTGTTGTCCCACCAGGACCCCCTCTATAAGGACACTCTCTTAACATATGGCCTAGACGACCACAAGAAAAACAAGCACCCGTACCGGCGCGACATACCCCAGAATGTAACCTACCACACTGGGCGCATTGAGGCACAGGTGGCCTCGACTGACTGGAACCCCCATCTCCCTGAGGACCTGAAGCTCTAGAGACCTGACCGGCCCCTGCATTCCCGGGGTTGTAAAACCCTCCGTCGGAAAACTGTGGAGGAGCACTCGGTGCTGGCTGCAATGTAGACATAGTCTGCTGCTGAGGCTGTCCGCCTCGAGAACTGCCCTGAGACCCTGTTGTCCTGGCCCTCTTGGGCTGGCCTGAGTCAATCTGATCCTCCCTCTCTCTATCCTCTATCCCCTGCGCATAGGCCTGCATCCTAGCAATGTCCATACCGGGCTGAAGAGCCACCCCCAAGCATGCAGTAATCATATGACGGTCTAGCCCCATCACATAACGATGAACTCTATCCGCCATGTCAGCTACAATGGTGTGCGCATGCCTGGCCAAGGAGTCAAACTCGGGCTATACTCGCGATAGTCCTCCCATTCTGCCTCAAGGTCAAAAATCTATCTCTGCGGGCCCTCCTCATCTCGGGAGGCAAAAGTGATCCATAAAGGCCTCTGTGAACTCCTCCCAGCGGTGGAAGAGCATCATCCCTCTCGTCGGCACCCATGACTCAAACAGTTCAACGCAATATCGCGTAATCCAGTAAGAGGCTAGCATAACCGACTCGATCTCAAGCCCTAAGAAAGCGCATAGTCCGTAGGCTGCCGAATGAACTCTGCGGATCCTCGCCGGACCTCGAACCATAAAACTTCGGGCGGATGACAACCCGAAAATCTCGGATCCATAAGCCAACTCTGGGGTTAGCCGCACTGCTCACATGTGCCGCCTGCTATATCTTGGTCAATAACGGATCTGCTCCCCGTAGTCTCTATACTCGGCTCTGGATGCGAATCGAGGCTCGGTCAGGAACCTCTGGAGCTCTTGCCGCTCTCGGCTCTATAATACCGCGGCGTGGGTGAGTTCGCCGATCCGCCTACTACCTCGTGCATAGTTCGTGCGAGTCTGGTAACCTCTACGTACCACTAGCGCCTCCTGCTGCGCCTTGCCTTCGGGCCTCGTCGCCTTCCGTGGAGGCATAAGCATTACATAAGAAGAGGGTGAGAGGATTCAACCTACTAGGGCGGCTCTACTGCACGATCTCAGAGTGAGAAGAATGGAAACCAATCCTAAATGTCCTGCAGCCTCCTGATTATAGATGTGGTGCACAACACACCGATAATCAAGACTACTAGACACGGTCTATAGACACTTTCCGAGGACTAACTGCTCTGATACCACTTTTGTCACGACCCGACCGGGCATGGTCGTGCCCTACACAGGCACCCTGGTATACATCAGAGATAATCAGCGGAATATACATGAAACTTATAAAATAAAACAACAGAAATAAAACAACAGGATAGCCGATAGGGCTACCTTCCTGGACATATATAAACAACCGAAGCAGTTGTCTTCTTCCCTTTACAAACTGACCCACAATATGTGACTACGGACCTCTAAGAGTTTTAACATAACAAGCTGGCGGGACGGGGCCGGCATACCACGAATATACATGAATCTACAACCTCAGGGGAAACCGTACCAAGAGATAAGCCTCCGGAGCAAATGGAGCTTTTTCCCAAAAACTGAACCGAGATCCTAAGAGCAAGGATCACCAACCTGTGCACCTAATACCTGCGGGCATGAGCGGCCCAGAAGAAGTCGATCTAACAGTGCAGAATATGAAACGGAAATAAGGTACTTTAAACAAAACATATATGTATAAATGCATGACAGGGGTAAGTATAAAAAGGGTAAATACCTGAACCTACCATGTCATTACCATCACGTGAACTTAATCGTACCTTATTATCTTTTCCCAGTTCTCAATAAAAGTTATAGTCACTTTCTCACGTACTTACTTCGGAAAATCATCAAGTTCACTACCATATAACTTACTTACCTTACATAACCTACTCCGGCCCTTTATGGAGGGACGCCTATACTGCCCGGCCCAATCTGGGACGCGATAAGGTCACATAGTCTGCCCATACAGGTATACTGCCCGGCCCATTTCTGGGACGATAATGTCATATAGTCCGCGTAAGGTATCCGCCGGCCCATTACGGGGCGATAATGTCATATAGTGCGCGTAAGGTATCTTGCGGCCCATTTCGGGACGATAATGTCATATAGTGCGCGTAAGGTATCGCCGGCCCATTATGGGACGATAATGTCATATAGTCTGCCCATAAGGTATCTGCGGCCCATTTCGGGGCGATAATGTCATATAGTGCGCGTAAAGGTATCTTTGCCGGCCCATTTCTGGGACGATAATGTCATATAAAACCCGGGAATTTAACCCAACGTACTACACACCTCTACTCCTTTAGAAAGACTCTTTTTCAAATAAAACTTCTCAGATACTAACAACTATAGTATCAAGTCCTATCCACCTTTCAAGACAAGTCACAATACCTTTTTAGAAATACATTTACCGGCTTCTAAATCAAGTGACTTCTTTATTAAAAACCTTAAGCAATTGGCACCTTTAAAACAATTTGCCCTTCTTTATTTCAAATCATTTATTTGCTTACATTATTAGAGAAAACCATTCTCTTAACCTTCCATAAAGCCGTTATAACCAACTTCCCATAAAGTCGTTATAACCCTTTATGGTTTTAGACCAACTCATTCCTTTTTATAACCAAGAGACTTCTACTTTTTGAAACCAAGTATTATATACTTTCAAATCAATTCTCTTAACTTTCAAAAATACAATTAGTCTCTTAACCTTTAGAACTCAAGTGACTCCTTTTATTATAAAACCTTAGGCAATTGATGCCTTAAAATCAAGTTGCCTTTTCACTAAAATCAAGTCATTTATCTTTCCATAAAGCAAATATAACCAACTCCCCATAAAGTCGTTATATTCACTTTATGCCTTAGCCAAAAACAATTTCCTATCCAAGGGACTTATACGTTTAAAACGGAACAAGTATCACATACTTCAAAACTCTTCAAGTCCCTTAACTTTAATAAAACGTTAGACATCCTTAATACTTTCAAAGAAGTGAGTTAATCTCATAACTCACCCGACTTGGCTATTCATAAAACTAGTAAAGGATATCAAGGTGTTGTACGTCTACCGTACTACATACGTGCAACTAGTCATGCTCAAAAGATAGGAAAAGTTCTACATAGAGTAAATCACACAACTACCTCTTAACTTCTAAGAGTAGAAGGAAACATGAAATGATACCACAGGTATATTCCATACATATAATCATGCCAAAGGAAGGAAGAGGTTCACATACCTCGCGACGATTATCGACAAGTAGCAAAATGCTCCAAAGTACTTCAACCTTGATAGCTATTCCATCCTTCAAGTAGGATACGCTATACTTAGTACTTCAACCTATATTGGCCACAATACGTCCATTAATCTCTTACTTCAAACGTAGAATATTCTAAGTGCTAAGTCACTAAATTCTACGGAAAATCGGACAGCACTTCCTTTGTTTCTACTAACTTTGCCACCTTTTTCAAGGCCGAATACAATAACCAAACACGCCATATTTAAGACCCAAACAATGCAATGAACAATAGGGGATTACACGCCTATTAGACGTGTAAAATTCCGCCCCACAATAGATATCAAACTAACACAACTACTAGTCCAATTTCGGCCATATTGAGTACCACAATACTAATTCTTATCCAATTTCCATTTCAATCCAAATTGTTAGCATAACATGATATCAAGTCGCAATCGATTATAACTACTATAATCTTCAAGTAAGTAACATGCGACGATTTCTAATAAATGACCAATTAGTAATCCAACTTCAAGTGGCTAATATAACATTTCGGGTTTAAGCTACAAGCAATCCATAATACTTATGAACTTCAACATATCAACTTCATGCTAGCAACATGTAAAGCTAACAACAACAATACATATATAATCTTGTAACACTATTAAGAGACAAGATTATACCTCACGAATCTCAATCCAACTCCAAATCTGAAGTCGCTCCTTAGAAACTTAGAGCCCCCTCCTTTACACTCCAATCCGCTACTTGAGACCCTTAGAACAATACCAACAACTTTCCTTCAAACTTCCAATCCAAAACCTAGAAAGCAACTAGGTTTTCGCTTTGCGACTAATACGAAAACTCTCTTTTTCCGGGATTTTTCTATTGAGATACACTTACAATACCCTCATGAACCTTTGTTTAAAGTGGGAAGATTATTGGACAACAAACAAAAAAAATTCTCCCTTGTTGGACCCCAAACCCGAGAGCTTCATAGCTTGTTCATCCAATTTTTTTTTTAATTTTGGCTAAGTGTGGTACTTGTCTCACTACTAGTAGTATTATATAGGGACATGGAGGGTCAAGATGTAACCAAATGGGTGGTTTGGATGAAGTCTTATTAAATATCAAGCTTTGTGGGTCCTTGACCAAGTCAACTTTCTCAAGCTTTCAAGTTGCAAGACTTGTCTTGCTAACAAAGGTCCAATGACCCTCTTGCCCTTGCCAATTTCGTCCAAGGCATCATTAATGGGGGTGACACGTGTCGTCTTCCTATTCGTCACAATAGTACGCTTTCCGACAATTCCATAATTCCGATAAATTTTTACAAGTCTCAAATCTTAACACTGTGAGTTCTTACGTACGTTCTTAAAGCATGTCCTGAAGATACGGGGTGTAACACATAGTGCCCATACCGGGTCCTGAATGCAGTCTTTGGGATATCTACCTCTCGAACTCGAACCTGATGATAACCAGACCGCATGTCTATCTTGGAGAAACACCTCGCACCCTGCAACTGGTCAAACAAATCATCAATCCTGGGGAGGGGGTACCTATTCTTGATGGTTACCTTATTCAGATGCCTGTAATCAACACACATACGCAGCGTCCCATCCTTCTTCTTCACAAACAAAACCGGCGCTCCCCAGGGAGATACACTAGGCCTGATGAAACCTTTTTCTAGCAAATCTTGCAGCTGGTCCTTCAGCTCCCTCAACTCAGCAGGTGCCATCCTGTATGGCGGAATGGAAATAGGCCGAGTGTCTGGTAACGTGTCAATACAAAACTCAATCTCCCTCTCAGGAGGGATACCCGGAAGATCGTCTAGGAACACATCCGAAACTCCTAACCATCGGCGATCAAGATCGCACCTCAGCCTCTGTATCAAATACCCGAACCAGATGATAGATGTACCCTTTATGCACCATCTTCCTAGCCTTGAGGTAAGAAATAAACCTACCCCTCGGCGACGCTGTGTTGCCCTTCCACTCGATAACTGGCTCGCCAGGAAACTGGAACCGAACCAACCTGTCCCAACAGTCAATGTTGGCATAACAAGAAGCCAACCAGTCCATACCCATAATGACATCAAAATTTGTCATCTCCAACTCTATCAAGTCTGCAAGTCGACAGCGTAAATAAATCTGGACAACCTCTCGTACACGCTCGGCTAACACCGAATATCCCATTGGCGTAGCTACCTCAAAAGGCTCTATCGACAGGCTCTATCCCGATTCTACCCGCATAAGAGGGACACATAGGACAAGGTAGAACACGGATCTATCAGCATAAACGCTACAAAGTGAAATCAATAATGTACCTGGCGGCGTCGGGAAGCCTCCTGATCCTGGCGGCTGGCTAGAGAATATATGCGATTCTGTGGACCGCTAGAACTGGAACCACCACCACGACCTCTACTGCGACTTGCCGGTCCGTGAGTACCACCCGCCCGGGCGCGTAACCTGAAGGAGAGGAAGACCCGATGGCGATCACGCCGGCTGCCGTACTAACCATGCTGCCTCTCGACGGACAATCTCTCTTCAAATGGCCCAGCTGGCCACAAGAGTAACAAGCTCCTGCAGGAACACGACACTCGCTCGTGCGATCTACGCATCGAGCACACCGAGATGTGGGTGGCCTCGATCGGCGACGATCTTCGCCTCCGAAACCCGAAGTCCGGAGACTGACCGCTTCCCGAATGGCTCGGCCGATCGGACCTCTACCGAGAAAACCGTGACGAGCACTCGTGCTTGGCTGGAATGTGGAACGATCTGCTGCGAGGTCGCCTCAATCGCCTGAGACCTGCTGTCCCGGCCTCTTGGTGGCTGAGTCAATCTGATCCTCCATCTCTCTATCCTCTATCCCCTGCGTATAGGCCTGCATCCTGGCAATGTCCATACCGGGCTGAAGAGCCACCCCCAAGCATGCAGTAATCATATGACGGTCTAGCCCCATCACATAACGATGAACCCTATCCGCCATGTCAGCTACAATAGTGTGCGCATGTCTGGCCAAGGAGTCAAACTCCAGGCTATACTCCCTGATAGTCCTCCCGTTCTGCCTCAAGGTCAAGAATCTATCTACCCGGGCTCTCCTCATCTCAGGAGGCAAAAAATGATCCATGAAGGCCTCTGTAAACTCCTCCCAAACAGCTGGAAGAGCATCCTCACCTCTCGAAAGCAACCACGACTCAAACCAGTTCAACGCAATATCGCGTAACCGGTAAGAGGCTAGCGTAACAGACTCTGTCTCTGAAGCCCTAAGAACCTGCATGGTCCGCTGTAGCTGCCGAATGAACTCCTGCGGATCCTCCTCAGACCTCGAACCATAAAACTCAGGTGGATGACAACCCAGAAAATCCCTAATCTGCAAATTATCGGCTCTAGGGTGGGCTGCCTGCTCCTGTCGGCGTTGCCCGGCTACTATACTGGTCAACAACCGGATCTGCTCCCCGTAGTCTCTATACTCAGCTCTGGTGTGGGATCGAGGCTCGTACGGAACCTCTGGAGCTCCGCGCCTCGGCTCTCTATCGCGGCGTGGTGAACTCGCCGACCGCCTACTACCTCGTGCATAGTCCGTATGCAGTCGTGTAACCCTCTGAGTACCGCTAGCAGCTCCTGCTGCTGCCTTGCCCTTCTGGGCCCTGGTCGCCTTCCGTGGAGGCATAACTGTTTCATAAGAATAGGTCAGAGAGGATTCAACCTAATAAGACAGCTCTACTACACGATCTCAGAGAGAGAAGAATGGAAACCAATCCTAAATGTCCTGCAGCCTCCTGATTATAGATGTGGTGCACAACACACCGATAATCAAGACTCTACTAGACACGGTCTGTAGACACTTTCCGAGGACTAACTGCTCTGATACCACTTTTATCACGACCCGACCCCGGGCGCGGTCGTGCCCTACCTGGGCACCCTGTTCAGGTATACATCAGAGAATAGCAGCGAAACATACACAACATAAACACATGTGTAAACAATAAACATCACAGGCTAGCCGATAAGGCCGCCTTCCATAATATAAACATAATCAAAAGTACAATTGTACAACTCAGTTCTTACAGCCCAACCACATATGTGAATACAGACCTCTAGGAATAACAACTGTGGCGGGACAGGGCCCCACCATACCCCTGAATGTACATAAATATACAACATCAGGGAAAGACTGTACCAAAAGAGACAAGCCTCCAGAGAAATGGAGCTTCTGACGTCTGAAAAGTGATCCTAAGAATGAGGATCCACCACCTGCTTACCCTTTTCTGCGGCATGAACGCATCCCCCGAGGACGGGGGTCAGTACACAATATGTACTAAGTATGTAAAACTGGAAAATACTGTAATTACATCATAGTTTAAAACAAAGCCGGAGACATGTATGATAATCAAATTACAGTACACTGTGCCTTACTAACAATGAGATTAAATAGTAGTATACTTACAATATACAATAGGAAGCTCACGATCAAAGCAGGGCCACCCGCCCGCAGTATCATTAAGCAACCCTACTCCTGGGACTATTCCACCCGCATAGGTCGCGTGGACCCGCATGAGGTATTCCTCGCATGGGACTATTTCACCCGCATAAGCCCTTACGGACTCGCATGAGGTATTCCTCGCATAGGCTGGACCCGCCCGTATGGGACTATTTCACCCGCATAAGCCCTTGCGGACTCGCATGAGGTATTCCTCGCATCGTGGGTAGCAAATCCACGGAATATGCAAATGCCACAAACCCGGGGAATGACCCCGTAAAGAATAACATACCACTAGCACAAAACCGGCTATCATGCAATACATAAGCAAGTTAAGAATCCCCTAACTTCTTATTATTCTTGTTCACATACACTCTCATTTTAGTTTACTTAAGGCACTAACATGTCTTTTTAAAGATCCGGGAATTTAACCCCAAAGTACTACATACTTCTACTCTTTAAAACAAATGACTCTTTTTCATATAAAACTTCCAAGATACTATTAACCATAGTATCAAGTCCAAATTACATTTCAAGGCAAGTCACAATACCTTTAGAAATAAAGTTAGGTTTCTAGATCAAGTGACTCCTTTTCTTATAAAACCTTAGGCAATTGATGCCTTAAAATCAAATTGCCTTTTCATTAAAATAAAGTCATTTATCCTTCCATAAAGCTAATATAACCAACTCCCCATAAAGTCGTTATATTAACTTTATACCTTAGCCAAATACAATTTCCTATCCAAGGGACTTATACGTTTAAGACGAAACAAGTATCACATACTTTAAAATTCTTCAAGTCCCTTAACTTTAATAAAACTTAAGACATCCTTAATCCTTTCAAAGAAGTGAGTTAATCTCCTAACTCACCCGACTTGGCCATTCATAAAACTAGTAAAGGATATCAAGATCTTGTACGCCTACCGTACTATATACGTGTAACTAGTCATGCTCAAAAGATAGGAAAAGTTCTACATACCTCTTCGGGTCACACCACTTGCCAAGTACAATGTCCCACCCGTAGTATGTCAACCTATAATATCCACAATACGTCTATTAACGCCTCATTTCAAACGTAGGATATTATAAGTGTAAAGTCTCTAAATTCTAAGGAAAATCGGACAACACCTCCTTTGTTTCTACTACAATGCCACCTTTTTCAAGGCCGAGTACAATAACCAACATGCCACATTTTAGGCTCAACATATCATTAGTCAAAAAGGGGATTATACGCCTCACAAGACGTATAAAATTCCGCCCCACAATTCATATACAACAATCCAATATTACCGGCCATTTTGACTACATAAATAACCACAATAAGTCTTTTTCACCCATAAAGTCGCCTTCACATGTTATATAGCCACAACTAACTTTGACAACCTTAACCTTCCATTTATATAACATGCGACAACTATAACTATCGATTTCCTTTGTATTTCACATTTCAAATGGCTATCAAAACCTATAATACATATCAATCTAAAACATGATTCACGTGGTCAATATCAACTATAACAAGGATTATTATCAATTCCAAGAGAAGAGGAAATCTTTTACCTTTTGGGTTAGCCCACTAAAGCCTTTTTTTTCTTCAACTCCTTTTCCCGTCAAACTCGTCCTCGTGAGCTTCCCACAAGCTTATCAACACTTTGCCTTCTTACCGCCGCTCCAACAAAACCCACTAAGCTAAGCTTTTTCTTAAATCTCTAGAGAGAAAGGGAGAGGAGTTTTTAGGAAGGATCTAGATGAAATGACCAAGTATTTCAAGACTTGGTCCTAAAATAGGACCCTTTTCTTGGTCAACAAGATGGGAGGGACACTTGTCACCCTCCCATAAGCCTTTTTCGAAAATATCCCCTGTTTTCAGCCCTTACCGCGGAAAAATTCCCGCCTCGGCGCCTGGGAGGGACACTTGTCACCCTCCCATAAGCCTTGGTTGTACTTTGATGTTTAAATTGTAAGTTGTATAATCCATTTCCTTAGTGAAGTTGGATTCTTATAAGTGAAAGTATTTTTCTTAAAGTACATAGAGTCTTGAAAAAGAAGTGGTTTCCAAATCTTTTGGCTAGTGCCTTAGTTCCAAAACCTAAGGGTTGTTATAATGACTTTAGGGGAGTCAAAGGAGTGATTTACTTAATTGTTTTAAAAGAGGAGAAATGACATGATTTAAGAGAAGAAACTTGTTTTCTAAATATTAAGAGACTTGAAGTATTTTGGAAAGTTAAGAGCTTGATTTGTAAGTATGTGATACTTGGTTTTAAGTATAAGTCTCTTGGTTATAAAAGGATTGGATATGTCTAAAACCATAAAGGGTTATAACGACTTTATGGGAAGTTGGTTATAACGGCTTTATGGAAGGTTAATAAAGTTATCTATTTTGATTAATGGGCATAAGTTGCCTAGATGGTGAAAATTTGAAGTTACTTGATTTCAAGCTTTGAAATGAGTTTTCTAAAAGTGTAGTAACTTACTTTGAAAAATAGACACGCCTTGATACTACGGGTGTTAGTATCTTGGGGTTTTACATAAAAAGGAGTCTTTTGAAAAGAATGTACGTACGTAGTACTTTGGCTTGTTTAATTGAGAATTATTCTATGTATGCCTTGATAAGTACTTTGTCTTGTTAATTGAGAATTATTCTATGTATGCCTTGATAAGTACTTTGGCTTGTTTAATTGAGAATTATTCTATGTGTGCCTTGATAAGTACTTTGGCTTGTTTAATTGAGAATTGCCAATGTGTGCTGGTGATAGCATTTGAGTACAAGTATTATGTTTTATTACGTTGCCGCGACTCTCGGTTGAAGGGTCGGTTGCCTTGTTGTAAGTTTACTTGGACGTACCGACAGTGAGGTGGGATTCCACGGGTATGCTTCCATTATTTGTGTTACCCCATGGTCATGCTTATACGATGTGGGATTCCGGGGCATGCGACCACGAGGGATACTCCATGGACATGCTTATACGATGTGGGATTAGGGGCATGTGACCGAGTGGTTAGATTCGGTTGTTTGTATTACCCCATGGTCATGCTTATACGATGTGGGATTAGGCCATGCGACCACGAGGATACTCGGGACATGCTTATACGATGTGGGATTCCGGCACGTGACCGGGGCGGGTTAGATTCCCGGATTTGTTTGTATTACCCCATGGTCATGCTTATACGATGTGGGATTCCGGGGCATGCGACCACGAGGGATACTCCTTGGACATGCTTATATGATGTGGGATTTCGGGGCATGTGACCAGGAGCGGGTTAGATTCGGTTATTTGTATTACCCATGGTCATGCTTATACGATGTGGGATTCCGGCATGCGACCACGAGGATACTCCGACATGCTTATACGATGTGGGATTAGGCATGTGACCGTGGCGGGTTAGATTCGGTTGTTTGTATTACCCCATGGTCATGCTTATACGATGTGGGATTCCGGGGCATGCGACCACGAGGGATACTCATTGGACATGCTTATACGATGTGGGATTCCGGGGCATGTGACCAGGAGCGGGTTAGATTCTCGGATTTTTTTGTATTACCCCATGGTCATGCTTATACGATGTGGGATTCCGGGGCATGCGACCACGAGGGATATTGTTATATCATGGACTGCCGACAGTGAGAAAGGATTCCACGGGTATGGTTGATATTATGGGCGAGAGACCCATAGTTATATTTGAGTAGTGTCTTTTGTTTATGTATATTATATGGCAGCCTTGTCGGCTTTGCCCTTGCACGTACGTTAGTTTTTTTAAAAAAAGAGGTGTTATTTAAATTCCGCAAGTTTACTTAGTTGTTAAGGTAGAAGGGTGCCCAGGTAGGGCACCAATCCACGCTTGGGGTTCGGGCGTGTGAGTGGTATCGAGCGATCGGTCCTCGAATGTCTACAGACCGTGTCTAGTAGAGTCTTGATTATCGGTGTGTTGCGCGCCACACCCATAAACAAGAGGCTACAGGACATTTAGGAGTTGGTTTCTATTCTTCTCACTCTGAGATCGTGCCCTAGAGTTGTGTTAGTAAGATAATTCCTCTCTGACGTATTTTTGTGTTATAGCTATGCCTCCAAGGAGGGCAACAGTCGCCCAGAAGGGCAAAGGAGTAGCAGGAGCTACTAGTCAGACTCAGAGAGTTGATAGGGCTTATGCCCAGGGTATACCGGATGTTGTTCCGCAGTCGGCGAGTTCTTCTGCGCCAGGTTTTGAGACCCCAGCACCAGAGCCTCCAGTTTCTCAGTTAGGGGAAGACTATAGGGTCATGAGGGAAGCAGTTATGTTATTGACCAAGATAGCGGTGCTACAGTTTCATCAGCAGGAGGTTATTCGGCCAGTACAGACAGGTGTACAGAAGGTAGATGGCAACGCGGAGATCAGCTTAAGAGGGCTAGACCGGTTGGTTATCCCGGTGAGTTTTTGGACGAGCAGCCTCAGCAGCGAGTGAGATATTCGTCCCAGCCTACCCACTACATACCCCCGCAGCCCCCAGGTGGGAGATTTGACCCCACAAGGTATTTAGGAGCTGGTCCGAGCTCCAGGGGTCGAGGTTCTCAGAGGAGCAGAGGACTTTCTCGGTCGAGGCCACATATTCCTCAGTGTTTCCAATGTAGTAAGCGTCATATGGGGAAATGCCGTTATGGCACAGATGTTTGTTATTATTGTGACCGTCCGGGCCACAAGAAGTGGGAATGTCCGGTTAGAAAGAAGCTGGTAGGTGGCTCGGCTATGAGGCGATGGTTGATTCTCTTTCCTCCGCACTGTGCGTCCCCAGCAAGGTGTTGGATGTCGGCACCAGTCGTGGTAGAGGTCAGGGTGGTGTTTATAGTTCTGGCGGTCCTTCGAACCGCAGAGCTGACGTGACTACGGGACAGGATCATGAGGCGACATTCGCATGGGGTTACAGGTATATGTCGATTCTTTTGAATCATACGTGCATTGTTAGATTCAGATTTTGCCCTAGCGTATATGTTTTCCCTGTGTTGCTAGCAGTTGTAAGTGATAGTACCCCCAGAGGTAGGAATACTTTGATTAGTAAGAGTGAGAAGTTAAGAATGTTGACAAGAATGGTAAGTGAACTGAGACTATAGTTGTGTAGAGTTCACAAGTTGTAATTGCCCCATAACAGTGTAAGACCGATAGGGAAGAATGTACAGTAGAAATACTTTGGCCTATGTGACGAACCTCTAGTGAATAGGGGGATTGGGTGAGAAGTACCTTGAGATAAGAGAAAGATTTATTCCAGACTAAGAATGAGAAGTTAAGTATGACAAGTAAGGAAAGAAAGGAACCTCTAAAGATCTTGTTTGTGATAAGACAGTAACCTTCGAGTTTTGTGAGAAGGGGCCGCGGACGGAAGGTCCATTATTATGTTTACGTATGTTGTGGTGGCCATGTGTGACATCGTTGGTCTTGTGCAGTTTTGATTGATAGGCATAGTATAGAGTTTATGCCGGAGTTTGTATAGCTTGACAACCGACTAAGAACATTCGGGGACGAATGTTTCTAAGGGGGGAAGAATGTTACACCCCGTAAGTCCAGGACATGTATAAGAGAATGTACGTAAGGAATCAAGACTTGGAAATTGGTACGAAAGGAAGAATTGTTTTTCCGACGGAAAATCTTCCGAGCGTCGGAAAGGAAAAATGTTCGTTGTTGAGAATTGGATTCTCAAAATGCATTATTTGAAGAGTATGGAACTTTTTAACATTATGGAAATTTATTTTTACGGATTTGGTCATGTGGGGCCCACCCGAGGAATTTTATGTTTTGTGGGGCCCACGAGGGTTATGGAATTTTATGGACGAATGAGAGGGAGACACGTGGAACCCCCTCATGTGGTCTTGGACGAAAATGCAAGGGTTAGAATGGTCATTTGACCATCAAGGAAGATAAGTCTTCAAGCTTGATATATTTGACCAAATCAACTTGCCACTTGGGCTTGATCCTAGTGAAACTCATCTTAGCCACCCATTTGTTTAAGTCTTGGCCCTCCAATGTGTTATATAAGCATACTACAAGTGCAAGACTATCTCTTCAACACTTAGAATTTATCACAACATTTCTTGTTCTTCACTAAGCTCTCGGGTTCACTCTCCTCTCCACACAAAAAATTTGTAGTTTTGATCCTTTGTTCACTAGACTTTAAACCAAGGTTCCTAAGAGTGTTGTAAGGTTATCTCAATAGAAATATTGCGGAAAAACGACGTTTTCACGTTAGTCGCAAGGCGAAAACCTAAGTAGTTTTCCTAGTTTTGGATTGGAAATGGAAGAGAAGTTGGTTGTGAACTTCTAAAGGCTTCAAATAGCGGATTGGAGTGTAAAGGAAAGGAGCTAAGAATTTTCTAAGGAGCGACTTTGAATCTTGGAATTTTTAAGGGCTTATAAAAGTATAAATTTTGTCGTTTTAGTAGTTAAGACTTACTTATTGTTATAGCTATGGATATTAGCAAGCATGAGATGTATAGTATGAAGTTTGATAATTATATTGGCTATTGGAACCCTAATCCGAAAACTAGCATGTTTAGCCTTAAGATTACAATTCGAGTTGATTATTAGTTTAAGTCGTCGCATGTTGTATAAAGAAGGAAATTGTAGTTGTGGAAGTTGTTTATGACTATATAACATGTTTGACCTTAGAACTTGGAATTGAAAAAGAATTGGAAAGGACTTGTGTTGAGCTATTGTTGGCCGAGAATGGCTTGTGAGTATATAAACTAGTTGGTATTAATTGTGGGGAGGAATTTTACACGTATTGTAAGGCGTGTAATACCCTTTGGTTGGTTGTTGTTTTGAGCCTTAAATGTGGCATGTTTGGTTATTGTATTCGGCCTTATAAAAGGTGGCAAAGTGAGTAGAAACAAAGGAAGTGCTGCCCGATTTTCCGTAGAATTAGAGACCGTATACTTAGTATTATTCTACGTTAGAGACTAGATGTTGATAGTCATGTTGTGACCATTTTAGGTTGACACTTCTACGTGCGGCGAATTCGGTTTAGCTTGTGGATTTAGCTGGGAAGGTATGTGAACTATCTCCTCTTCTAGCATGATTCCTTAAGATAAAGAAAGTATGTCCTACTCCTTAAATGATCCATTCCTTGGTTGTATTTGGATTGCCTAAAATAGAATTTGTTCTATGTACTTCCTTGGTTGTACTTTGATGTTTAAATTGTAAGTTGTATAATCCATTTCCTTAGTGAAGTTGGATTCTTATAAGTGAAAGTATTTTTCTTAAAGTACATAGAGTCTTGAAAAGGAAGGGGTTTCCAAATCTTTTGGTTAGTGCCTTAGTTCCAAAACCTAAGGGTTGTTATAATGACTTTAGGGGAGTCAAAGGAGTGATTTACTTAATTGTTTTAAAAGAGGAGAAATAACATGATTTAAGAGAAGAAACTTGTTTTCTAAATATTAAGAGACTTGAAGTATTTTGGAAAGTTAAGAGCTTGATTTGTAAGTATGTGATACTTGGTTTTAAGTATAAGTCTCTTGGTTATAAAAGGATTGGATATGTCTAAAACCATAAAGGATTATAACGACTTTATGGGAAGTTGGTTATAACGGCTTTATGGAAGGTTAAGAAAGTTGTCTATTTTGATTAATGGGCATAAGTTGCCTAGATGGTGAAAATTTGAAGTTACTTGATTTCAAGCTTTGAAATGAGTTTTCTAAAAGTGTAGTAACTTACTTTGAAAAATAGACACGTCTTGATACTACAGGTGTTAGTATCTTGGGGTTTTACATAAAAAGGAGTCTTTTGAAAAGAATGTACGTACGTAGTACTTTGGCTTGTTTAATTGAGAATTATTCTATGTATGCCTTGATAAGTATTTTGTCTTGTTAATTGAGAATTATTCTATGTATGCCTTGATAAGTACTTTGGCTTGTTTAATTGAGAATTATTCTATGTGTGCCTTGATAAGTACTTTGGCTTGTTTAATTGAGAATTGCCAATGTGTGCTGGTGATAGCATTTGAGTACAAGTATTATGTTTTATTACGTTGTCGCGACTCTCGGTTGAAGGGTCGGCTGCCTTGTTGTAAGTTTACTTGGACGTACCGACAGTGAGGTGGGATTCCACGGGTATGCTTCCATTATTTGTGTTACCCCATGGTCATGCTTATACGATGTGGGATTAGGGCATGCGACCACGAGGATACTCGGGACATGCTTATATGATGTGGGATTCCGGGGCATGTGACCACTCGCGGGTTAGATTCCCGGATTTGTTTGTATTACCCCATGGTCATGCTTATACGATGTGGGATTCCGGGGCATGCGACCACGAGGGATACTTCTTGGACATGCTTATACGATGTGGGATTCCGGGGCATGTGACCAGGAGCGGGTTAGATTCCCGTATTTGTTTGTATTACCCCATGGTCATGCTTATACGATGTGGGATTCCGGGGCATGCGACCACGAGGGATACTCCTTGGACATGCTTATACGATGTGGGATTCCAGGGCATGTGACCAGGAGGCGGGTTAGATTCCCGGATTTGTTTGTATTACCTCATGGTCATGCTTATACGATGTGGGATTCCGGGGCATGCGACCACGAGGGATACTCCTTGGACATGCTTATACGATGTGGGATTCCGGGGCATGTGACCAGGAGCGGGTTAGATTCCCGGATTTTTTTGTATTACCCCATGGTCATGCTTATACGATGTGGGATTCCGGGGCATGCGACCACGAGGGATATTGTTATATCATGGACTGCCGGCAGTGAGAAAGGATTCCACGGGCATGGTTGATATTATGGGCGTGAGACCCATAGTTATATTTGAGTAGTGTCTTTTGTTTATGTATATTATATGGCAGCCTTGTCGGCTTTGCCCTTGCACGTACGTTAGTTTTAAAAAAAAAAAAAGAGGTGTTATTTAAATTCCGCAAGTTTACTTAGTTGTTAAGGTAGAAGGGTGTCCAGGTAGGGCACCAGTCACGGGCCCGGGGTTCGGGGTGTGACAACGCTATACTTATTACTTCCACTTATAATGGCCATAATACGTCCATTAACCTCTAGCTTCAAACGCAGAATATTCTAAGTGCAAAGTCACTAAATTCTACGGAAAATCGGACAGCACTTCCTTTGTTTCTACATACTTTGCCACCTTTTTCAAGGCCGAATTCAATAACCAAACACCACATTTAAGGCCCAACAAATCAGCTAACCAAAGGGGATTACACGCCTTAACAGGACATGTAAAATTTCGCCCCACAAATTAATACGAAACTAGTTCCATATTTAAAGCCATTCTTGGCTAAACATATACAACAACACAAAGTCCTTTTCCAATTCTTTTTCAATCCAACTTCTTAGGCCTAACATGTTATATAGTCATAAACAACTTAACAATTATAATTCCTTCCTTATATAACATGTGACGATTAAACTAATAATCCAATTGAATTGAAATCTCAAGGCTAAACATACTAGTTTTCGGATTAGGGTTCCAATATCCATAACACTTATCAACTTCATAATATATATATCTCATACTTGCTAATATCCATAACTACAACAATAAGTAATTTCTATTACTAAAACGACAAGAATTTTACCTTTACAAGCCCTTATAATTTCCAAGATTCAATGTCGCTCCTTAGCAATTCTTAGCTCCTTTACTTTACGCTCCAATCCGCTATTTGAAGCCTTTAGAAGCTCACAACCAACTTCTCTTCCATTTCCAATCAAAACCTATGAAAATGCTTTAGGTTTTCGCCTTGCGACTAACGTGAAAACGCCGTTTTTCCGAAATCTTTCTATTGAGATATCCTTACAATACCCTTAGGGACCTTGGGTTAAAGTCTTATGTCTAATGGATCAAAACTACAAAAATTTTGAGTGAGGATATGCCCAAACCCGAGAGCACCTCATGATGAACAAGAATGTGTAATTTTTTTCTAAGTGTTAAAAGAGCTAGTCTTGCACTAGATGGGTATATATAAAACAATGGAGGGTCAAGATATTCACATATGGGTGGCTAGGATGAAAAGCACTTGGATGATACACAAGTGGCAAGTTGACTTTGGTCAATAATATCATGCTAGCAAGACTAATCTTCTTCAATGGTCAATGACCATTTTAACCTTGCAATTTCGTCCAACACCATGTGGGGGGGGGGGTGCCACGTGTCGCCCTCCCATTCGTTCATAAAATTCCGCAACCCTCGTGGGTCCCACAAAATGTAAAATTCCTCGGGTGGGCCTCACACGACCAAATCCGTAAAATTAAATTTCCAAAATGATAATAAGTTCCACACTCTTCAATTAATGCATTTTGAGAATCTAATTCTCACTAACGAACATTTCTCCTTTCCGACATTCGGAAGATTTTTCCGTCGGAAAAACAATCCTTCCTTTCGTACCAATTTCAAGTCTTGAGTTCCTTACGTACATTCTCTTAAACATGTCCTGGAGTTACGGGGTGTAACAAAACTCCACCCTGACCTCTACCACGGCTGACTGACATCTGAACACCCTGCCCTGGGGGGTGTACAACTGTGGGGGAAAGGGAACCAACTACCGGCCTCATAGGCTGAGCCACCTCACCGGTGCTCTTTCTAAAATGACATACCCTCAGTATATGGCCCGGACGGCCACAATAAAAACAAACACATGTGCCATAATGGCATTTCCCCATATGATGCTTACTACATCGGAAACACTGAGGAATAGGTGGCCTCGACTGAGAAAATCCTCTGCTCCTCTGAGAACCTCGACCCCTGGAGCTTGGACCGGCTCCTAAATACCTTGTGGAGTCCAATCTCCCACCTGTGAGCTGCGGGGTAGGAACTGGGTAGGCTGGGACGAATGTCTCACTCGCTGCTGAGGATGTTCGTCCAAAAACTCACCGGGATAACCAACCGGTCTAGCCCTCTTACGCTGATTTTCGTGTTGGCCCTCTACCCTCTGTATACCTATCTGTACTGGCCGAACAACCTCCTGCTGATAAAACTGTAGCACCGCTATCTTGGTCAATAACATAACTGCTTCTCTTATGAACCTATAGTCTTCCCCTAACTGAGAAACTGGAGGCTTTGGTGCTGGGGCCTCAAAACCTGGCGCAGACGAACTCGCCGACTGCGGCACAACATCCGTTATACCATGGGCATGAGCCCTATCAACTCTCTGAGTCTGACTGGTAGCTCCTGCTACTGTTTTGCCCTTCTGGGCGACTGTTGCCTTCCTTGGAGGCATAGTTGTAACACAATAATACGTCAGAGAGGAATTATCTTATTAACATAGCTCTATGGCACGATCTCAGAGTGAGAAGAATAGAAATCAACTCCTAAATGTCTTGTAGCCTCCTGTTTATGGGTGTGGCGCGCAACACACCGATAATCAAGACTCTACTAGACACGGTCTGTAAACATTCCGAGGACTGATCGCTCGATACCACTGTCATGCCCGAACCCGAACTGTGGTGGTGCCTACCTGGGCACCCTTCTGCCTAACTGACACTAGTAAACTGCGGAACTAAATAACACCTCGTTTTTTTTTAAAACCAACGAACATGCAAGGGCAAAGCCGACAAGGCTTCCACATAATATTCATAATAAAAGGTATTACATCATGCGTACGAGTCAATCCAGCATATGAATACGGACCTCTAAGAGTTTCTTGAACTATGACGGACAAGGCCCGCCATACCCATAATCGTACAAAAGTGCATCAAGGATCTATACCAAAATGATAAACTCCTGAACAGATGGAGCTATCCAAAACTCGGAGCAGGGTCCTACACCGGTAGATCACCAAACTGCGTACCTAAACCTGCGACATGAACGCAGCCTCCTAAAGGAGGTCAGTACGAAGAATGTACCAATGTGAAACAGTAAATACTGTAACGAAATCATAACAGTCTATACAAAACATGTGACATGTATGATAGCCAAACTACAGTACATAATACATAAGAAGTCATATCAAGTCAGGGACGCATGCCCTCAAAGTCATTACTCAACTATAACCATGGGTCTCACGCCCATAATATCAATCATGCCCGTGGAATCCTTCCTCACTGTCGGCAGTCCATGATATAATATAACATCAATAAGCACACTGAACCTTGCAATCATGAGAGTAATGCAATATTTTTTATCTTTTAAGTTATGCTTATAACAATGAGACCAACTGTTCCACTTTAAGTCATAAACACACTACACCCTTTCATTAATGAAATCACTACTGTTTCAAAACATGAAGGTCGTGCCAGTGCCAGTGTCACATCCCGAACCCCGGGCCCGTGACTGGTGCCCTACCTGGGCACCCTTCTACCTTAACAACACAAGTAAACAGCGGAAATTAAATAACACCTCATTTTTTTTTAAAACCACGTACGTGCAAGGGCAAAGCCGACAAGGCTGCCATATATACATAAACAAAAGACACTACACCGTACATGAGTCCAATCCCACATATGAATACAGACCTCTAAGAGTTTACAGAAACATGACGGGACAAGGCCCCGCCGTACCCATAACTGTACAAAAGCCTATACTGAAAGAACTTATACCAAAAAGATAAACTCCCGAACAGAAGGAGCAATCCAAAAACTCTGAGCAGGGTCCTACACCTGCAGATCACCAAACTGCGTACCTAAACCTGCGGCATGAACGCAGCCCCCTGAAGGAGGTGAGTACGAAGAATGTACCAAGTATGTGAAACGATGAAATCGTAATGAAATCATAACGATCTAAACAAAGCGGGAGACATGTATGATAGCCAACCTGATATATAATACATAGCGATCATATCAAGTCAGGGACGCATGCCCTCAAGTCATTTCTAAAATATAACCATGGGTCTACGCCCATAATATCAATCATGCCCGTGGAATCCTTCCTCACTGCCGGCAGTCCATGATATAATAATATAACACCAATAAGCATATCCAAGGAGTATCCCTCGTGGTCGCATGCCCCGGAATCCCACATCGTATAAGCATGACCATGGGGTATACAAACAAATCCGGGAATCAAACCCGCTCCTGGTCACATGCCCCGGAATCCCACATCGTATAAGCATGTCGAGTATCCTCGTGGTCGCGCATGCCGGCATCCCATCGTATAAGCATGACCATAGGGTATCCTCGCGGTCGCATGCCGGCACCCACATCGTATAAGCATGACCGTAGGGTAACACAAACAATCGGAATCTAACCCACTCACGGTCACGTGCCGGAATCCTACATCGTATAAGCATGTCGAGGGTATCCTCGTGGTCGCGTGCCCCGACATCCCACATCGTATAAGCGTGACCATAGGGTATCCTCGCGATCGCATGCCGGCATCCCACATCGTATAAGCATGACCGTAGGGTAACACAAATAATGGAAGCATACGTGGAATCTCACCTCACCGTCGACGCGTCAAGTAAACTTCTGACAAGACGGTAGACCCTCCGAGAGTCGCGACACGTAATAAAACATAATACTCGCACTCAAAGGCTATCACCAAAGACATATAGGCAATTCTCAATTAATCAAGCCAAAGTACTTATCAAGGCACATAGAATAATTCTCAATTAAATAGGCCAAAGTACTTATCAAGGCACACATAGAATAATTCTCAATTAAACAGACAAAGTACTTATCAAGGCACACATAGAATAATTCTCAATTAAGCGGGCCAAAGTACTTATCAAGGCACACATAGAATAATTCTCAATTAAAGCGGGCCAAAGTACCTATCGGAGCACACATAGAATAATTCTCAATTAAACGGGCCAAAGTACTTATCAAGGCACATAGAATAATTCTCAATTAAGCGGGCCAAAGTACTTATCAAGGCACACATAGAATAATTCTCAATTAAGCAGCCAAAGTACTTATCGAGGCACACATAGAATAATTCTCAATTAAGCAGCCAAAGTACTGCGTGCATTCTTTTCAAAAGACTCTTTTAATGTAAAACCCCAAGATACTAACACGTAGTATCAAGGTGTCACGACCTGTTAGGGGCGTGGATCGTGCCTTACCCGGGCACCCAAGTAGTCATACATCAGAGAAATCAGCGGAATATAAAACATACAGATATGAAACAAGAGATAAGATAATAAAACAGGCCAACCAAAACGGTTGCCTTCTTGCATATATACAGAAATTTTTGAACAGTTACATCCCTTTTACAAACCACGCCACGATACTACAGAGACCTCTAAAATGTAATAACACCTATGACGAGGCAGGCCCGCCATACCTCAGATGTACAGAACCTCTGACTCGTGGAAACATACCAAAAGATAAGCCTCGGAGAAAGCGGAGCTTCCTAATATCTTTGGCGTGATCCTATGAGCGAGGATCAACAACCGGTGTACCTCTACCTGCGGCATGAACGCAGCCCCCCGAAGGAGGTCAGTACAACAAGTACCAAGTATGTGAAACTGAAAAATACTGAAAATAAAATCATAATAGTCTATATAAAACAGAAGACATATATGATAACAAAACTACAGTTCATAAAGCGATCATGTCAAGTCGTGACTCACGCCAAAGTCATCCCTCATGCCCGTGGAACTCCTTCCTCACTGCCGGCAGTCTAGGTATAAGTTAGGTGATACGTGTAACATGTCTCGGCCCATCTCATGGACTCGAGGTGGAATCGTGTGGAATACATGTCTCGACCCATCTCATGGGACTCGATAGAAATCGGATGGAATACATTCCCGGTTCATCCCATGAACGCGGTGTCGCATGAAATACATTCCCGGTCCATCTCATGAACTCGGTATCGTGTGAAATACATTCCCGGTTCATCTCATGAATGCGGTGTCGCATGAAATACATTCCCGGTCCATCTCATGAACTCGGTATCGTGTGAAATACATTCCCGGTTCATCTCATGAACGCGGTGTCGGGTGGAATACATTCCCGGTTCATCCCATGAACGCGATGTCGAGTGAAATACATTCCCGGTTCATCCCATGAACGCGGTGTCGAGTGAAATACATTCCCAGTTCATCCCATGAACGCGGTGTCGAGTGAAATACATTTCCGGTTCATCCCATGAACGCGGTGTCGAGTGAAATACATTCCCGGTCCATCTCATGGACGCGGTATCAAATCAGGTGGAATACATTCCCGGTTCATCCATGAACGCGGTGTCGAGTGAAATACATTCCCGGTTCCCATGAACGCGGTGTCGTGTGGTCATAACATTTAAACGCTCTTTTAAGACAGATTAAGATAATACCATATTTTCCTTTTAAAACAACTAAGGTAATATTATGCCCTGCTTTTTAAACAAAAACACTTTCCTTCTTAAAGTCAAGTAACAACATTCTTTTCCAAAAGTTCAAGTTTGCCTAATTTCAAATATTCACGTCTTTTATTCGAAAGATTTCATAGTTCATAATCTTAATCATTTTAATAACATAATTCTCTTTTAAAACAACTGAGTAATATATGCCTTATGTGTGAGTAGGTTATTCTTATTCATAACAATCTTATTAAAGCAGCCATGATCTAGGAAATGTAATATCATTTTGTCTCATCTTAGCTTCTATGCAGATGGAGGTTTCTACTGGTTTTAATAATACTTTATTAGTCAATACATTTCCCTTTATTAACGTTGCTGTGGTTTGTTCGATACTTATTCTCATTTCCGAAATCAGTAAAACATTATTCCTTTTACAAACCAAGTACTCATTACTCACGAATGAGGTTTCACACTTTAACAGACTTTAAAATCAATTTAATTAAGTCAACCGTTCCTTTTATCTCTCTTAAGTCGTTATACCTAACTTCCCATAAAGCTAGTATAACTTAAGCTTTCAAAATCAAGTATTACTCTTCTTTCAAAAACGGTTCTTAATTCTTTTGAAATACTTCAAGATTCTTATTATTCAGGCTTAAGTCAAAAGACATTGCCGTAAAACTACGTTCAGTTAACACACGTACGTCTACCATACTATATATATATATACTTTTAAAATATCATACTCAAGAGTATAGGAAGAATCACATACCTCGCGACGATTATCGACTATTAGCAAATAGCTCCAAAGTACTGTAATCCTGCTAGCCTTTTCCACCCTTCGAGTAGAATACGCTACTCGCGATCTTCAACCTATATCGGTCATACAAGTCTATCAACGTCTAGACTATTCTGTAAAACATTTCTAGATACAGATTCCTTTATTCTATGGAAAATTGGGCAGCACTTCCCTACCCGCCAAACTACACAAGTCTACTGTTAATACAGTCCTATGTAAGTACAATTTAATTCTTCTTCTTTAATATTCTTCTGATGTGATTTCAGTTCAATACTTTTCTGTAATATCCCTTTATTACAATTCAATTCTCTTCTGTAATATCCTTCTATGTATCTTATATTCATTTATATACTACTACAGTATGTAATTTCCAATTACAATAGAAGGACAAGAGTATTTACCTCGATAAGCCCAAAATTATCCAAGTTTATATGTCGATCCTGAGCGACGTTTAGCTCCTACTCTGGGCGCTCCAACCCGCTCCAAACAACCCTTAGAAGTTCTACGCAACTTCTACTTAACACTTCAACCGGCTATGAAGATTTCCTTAGGGTTTCGTTTTTGTGACCTAAGGGAATATAGTAGTATTTCCGGGCTCTACGTATAGAGGTAACTTTGGAAAGTACTACAAGGTATTTGGGCTAAAGTATTTGGGAAAAGTAACAATACTTGGAGAGTATTTTTCTACAAAGGGGGGTATTTTACGAGAACAACTAGGCAAGGGGTACTTCTCGGCAAGGCCTCTCAAAGGGGAGGAGGCTTTGGACGAAAGCCTATCAAAGGGAGGAAATTTCAAGACTTAGAAATTAATTTGTGGATGAAGAAGTCTTCAACTAAGGGGGTTATTTATAGGCCAATCAATGGCCAAGATCAAGACAAGTGGGGGGCAAGTGGAGGGTGAGGATTTGGGCAAGTGTACCTTATCCATCTACCACCAAAAATATCCTACCTAATCCTTGACAAAACACAAGGCAAAAAACGTGCCAACTCAAGCTCTTTTGCCGTCCACTTTGAGGGTGACACATGTCACCCTCCCGTTGGTCCAAAATATTTCATCTCTCGGAAAAATCCGCAAAAATAATAAATGACATAGCCGTAATTTTCCCTTCGCAAAGTCCGGAAAACGTTTCGTCGAAAAACGATTCTTTTCGCTAGTTGTGCACAAAATTCGTCCCTTAGTCTACTTTAAGGCTTAAACTTTTGTACGTACGCCCTCACGTACATACTCTGGAAATACGGGGTATAACATTCTCCCCTCCTTAGAAACATTCGTCCCGAATGTTCCTTCTCAAGACAGATAACGTTAAAGTTCCTCATAACAAGTTGCCAATGCCACACCTGGACACAAAATAACACACGCGCAAATACTTAACCCAAGTCAACGAGGAATCATTCCTACATCACAAAAGCTTCCACCCTTGGTCTAAAAGATATCCTCTTCGCACCTTTTCTTCACAACAAAATGATCATTTCTATTTTCTTAGCACATGTTCACTTCTTTCCTTACTCGTCGTACTCTTCTCGAACACTTGAACTCTTTCTATTATACGGACCATACTTCAGTCATACTTTGGAGTCACTACCCCCAAACTTGGTCACCTTACTAGCCTCAAATTCCTTTAAGGCCATTCCCGGCCCTCCCGATCCGATTCTGGTCGAACATATCCACGAACTCATACGATGGTTACCTAAACCTGGGCCTAGCACCCTTGTGACCCTACCACCTGGCGGGACCACCCCGAACTGACCCCACCACAAAACAGGCCGCGGGTTGACCCGCGAATGGACCTCAACCCGACCCGCTATCGTGCCAAACACTTGTTCCACCGATCCGGAACAATCTCACAAATCAAGTCACGAAAACCTAGTGGTCTTCTTAGCTCGACTACCCTCTCATTTTATACCACTCAGGGACTTATCACGCAAATATATCCCACGTATACAATGCACCCCGACAAAGGTCAACATAAACATAGATCTTACTCAAGATGGCCTCGCATCTAAGGTTTCTACGTAAAACTCTAAGGCTTACACTTTCCCTGTCCCCAAACTTACCCTTCTAACTAACCATGTTTCTAATCACCATTTTAACATAATGCTATCTGAACATAATACTTAACACTTCACCATAATATCGACACATACTAATCTCTAGAGGGGTAAGAATATACCTGTACCATCTGCTCCACTCTAATCATAGGCACGCCTGCAGTAGCATGGTATGAAAGCGATGATCACGCCGACCGGTAGGTTGCGTCATTCTACTTGTAACCCTCCTATAAGAACAGTCTCTCGTCACATGGCCACGGCGGCGCAGTGAAACAAGCACCGATGAAAGCGACATTCCCGGGATGACACTTGCCACATCGTGCACCGAGGGACATGAATCCTGCGGCTAGAACGTGTATATCTCGTAACCCGAAGCCCGGAGCTCGACCAGCTCCGAATACTCGAACGTCACGAAGGCGCGGAGGACCACTCATCTTGGCGGAGGTACATAACTAGCCTGCTGCTGAGGCGGTCCGCCTCGAAAGTTACCAAAGGACCCTGCTGTCCTGGCCTTCTTCTGCTGATCTCGGTCATTCCGTTGACCTCTCCGCTCCTCACATCCCTGTGCATAAGCCTGCATGCGGGCAATGTCCATGCCCGGCTGAAGAGCTACACCCGAACAAGTCTCTGCCAAGTAGTCATCGAGCCCGGTGACGTAGCGGTGCACTCTGTCCTCCATGTCGGCTACCAATGCGGGGATGTACCGAGATAATGAGTCAAACTCCATATTGTACTCCCGAACCGTACGCCCGGTCTGCCTCAACGTCAAAAATCTGTCGGGTCGAGCCCTTCTCATCTGTGGAGGCAAGAAATGTGCAAGAAATGCCCCTGAGAACTCGCTCCATACGGCTGGAAGTGCATACTCTCCCCGGGACAGCTCCCACGAATCAAACGGTCATCGCAGATCACGCGGCCGATGCGAACCTAAGACCACCGACTCGGTCTCGAAGCCTTGATCACTCTCATGATCCAGAATCGCCGAATGAACTCCTGCGGATCATCCTCGTGCCTCGACGTAGAACTCGCGGGCTCTGACTCGTAAAGTCCATAGCCTCAAACTATCCGATCTAGGGTGAACCATGGGTACTCTTCGGGCCAGGCTGCTGCGTCGGCCTATCCTCATGTATTGCCACTATCACGGCCAATAATCGGGCCATCTCTTTGTACCCAACTCCTCTGCTCCAGTGTGGGACCGGAGGCTCAGTCTTGTGGTCTCAGCAGCCATCTGCCGCGCTCTAAACTCTCTTTGGGCCGGGCGTCGCAAAACTCGCCGTCTGAAGCACTATCTCAGGTAATGTCCGGGCCTGCGCCCTCGTACTCCTCTGTATCCCACTAGTAGCTCCCTCGGCTGCCTTGCCCATCTGGGCCTGGGTTGCCTTGCGCGGAGGCATAACTGGTAAAAAATGAGATACGTCAGAGGGGTCCAACTTATAACACAACTCTAAGGCACGATCTCAGAATGAGAAGAATGGAAACCAATCCTAAATGTCCTGCAGCCTCCTGATTATAGATGTGGTGCACAACACATCGATAATCAAGACTCTACTAGACACGGTCTGTAGACACTTTTGTCACGACCCGTTCCGGGGCCCGTGACTGGTGCCTTACCCGGGCACCCAAGTAGTCATACATCAGAGAAATCAGCGGAATATAAAACATACAGATATGAAACAAGAGATAAGATAATAAAACAGGCCAACCAAAACGGTTGCCTTCTTGCATATATACATAAATTTTTGAACAGTTACATCCCTTTTACAAACCCTGCCCACAACAGTACTACAGACCTCTAAGAATGTAACAACACCTATGACGAGACAGGGCCCCGCCATACCCCTGAATGTACAGAACCTACAACTCAGGGAAACATACCAAAAGATAAGCCTCCGGAGAAACAGAGCTTCCCAATATGCTGAACTGTGATCCTATGAGCGAGGATCAACAACCGGTGTACCTCTACCTGCGGCATGAACGCAGCCCCCCGAAGGAGGTCAGTACAACAGGTACCAAGTATGTGAAACTGAAAAATACTGAAAATGAAATCATAATAGTCTATATAAAACATAAGACATATATGATAACAAAACTACAGTTCATAAAAGCAGTCATGTCAAGTCAGGGACTCACGCCCTCAAAGTCATCCCTCATGCCCGTGGAACTCCTTCCTCACTACCGGCAGTCTAGGTATAAGTTAGGTGATACGTGTAACATGTCTCGGCCCATCTCATGTACTCGAGGTGGAATCGTGTGGAATACATGTCTCGACCCATCTCATGGGACTCGATAGAAATCGGATGGAATACATTCCCGGTTCATCCCATGAACGCGGTGTCGCATGAAATACATTCTCGGTCCATCTCATGAACTCGGTATCGTGTGAAATACATTCCCGGTTCATCTCATGAATGCGGTGTCGCATGAAATACATTCCCGGTCCATCTCATGAACTCGGTATCGTGTGAAATAAATTACCGGTTCATCTCATGAATGCGGTGTCGGGTGGAATACATTCCCGGTTCATCCCATGAACGCAGTGTCGAGTGAAATACATTCTCGGTTAATCCCATGAACGCGGTGTCGAGTGAAATACATTCTCGGTTCATCCCATGAACGCGGTGTCGAGTGAAATACATTCCCGGTTCATCCCATGAACGCGGTGTCGAGTGAAATACATTCCCGGTCCATCTCATGGACGCGGTATCAAATCAGGTGGAATACATTCCCGGTTCATCCCATGAACGCGGTGTCGAGTGAAATACATTCCCGGTTCATCCCATGAACGCGGTGTCGTGTGGTCATAACATTTAAACGCTTTTTTAAGACAGATTAAGATAATACCATATTTTCCTTTTAAAACAACTAAGGTAATATTATGCCCTGGTTTTTAAACAAAAACACTTTCCTTCTTAAAGTCAAGTAACAACATTCTTTTCCAAAAGTTCAAGTTTGCCTAATTTCAAATATTCACGTATTTTATTCGAAAGATTTCATAGTTCATAATCTTAATCATTTTAATAACATAATTCTCTTTTAAAACAACTGAGTAATATATGCCTTATGTGTGAGTAGGTTATTCTTGTTCATAACAATCTTATTAAAGCAGCCATGATCTAGGAAATGTAATATCATTTTGTCTCATCTTAGCTTCTATGCAGATGGAGGTTTCTACTGGTTTTAATAATACTTTATTAGTCAATACATTTTCCTTTATTAACGCTGCTGTGGTTTGTTCGATACTTATTCTCATTTCCGAAATCAGTAAAACATTATTCCTTTTACAAACCAAGTACTCATTACTCACGAATGAGGTTTCACACTTTAACAGACTATAAAATCAATTTAATTAAGTCAACCGTTCCTTTTATCTCTCTTAAGTCGTTATACCTAACTTCCCATAAAGCTAGTATAACTTAAGCTTTCAAAATCAAGTATTACTCTTCTTTCAAAAACGGTTCTTAATTCTTTTGAAATACTTCAAGATTCTTATTATTCTGGCTTAAGTCAAAAGACATTGCCGTAAAACTACGTTCAGTTAACACACGTACGTCTACCATACTATATATATATATATATACTTTTAAAATATCATGCTCAAGAGTATAGGAAGAATCACATACCTCGCGATGATTATCGACTATTAGCAAATAGCTCCAAAGTACTGTAATCCTGCTAGCCTTTTCCACCCTTCGAGTAGAATACGCTACTCGCAGTACTTCAACCTATATCGGTCATACAAGTCTATCAACGTCTAGACTATTCTGTAAAACATTTCTAGATACAGATTCCTTTATTCTATGGAAAATTGGGCAGCACTTCCCTACCCGCCAAACTACACAAGTCTACTGTAAATACAGTCCTATGTAAGTACAGTTTAATTCTTCTTCTTTAATATTCTTCTGATGTGATTTCAGTTCAATACTTTTCTGTAATATCCCTCTATTACAATTCAATTCTCTTTTGTAATATCCTTCTATGTATCTTATATTCATTTCTATACTACGACAGTATGTAATTTCCAATTACAATAGAAGGACAAGAGTATTTACCTCGATAAGCCCAAAATTATCCAAGTTTATATGTCGATCCTGAGCGACGTTTAGCTCCTACTCTGGGCGCTCCAACCCGCTCCAAACAACCCTTAGAAGTTCTACGCAACTTCTACTTAACACTTCAACCGGCTATGAAGATTTCCTTAGGGTTTCGTTTTTGTGACTTAAGGGAATATAGTAGTATTTTCGGGCTCTACGTATAGAGGTAACTTTGGAAAGTACTACAAGGTATTTGGGCTAAAGTATTTGGGAATAGTAACAATACTTGGAGAGTATTTTTCTACAAAGGGGGGGGGTATTTTACGAGAACAACTAGGCAAGAAGTACTTCTCGGCCAAGGCCTCTCTCAAAGGGGAGGAGGCTTTGGACCAAAGCCTATCAAAGGGGGAGGGGAAATTTCAAGACTTAGAAATTAATTTGTGGATGAAGAAGTCTTCAACTAAGGGGGGTATTTATAGGCCAATCAATGGCCAAGATCAAGACAAGTGGGGGGCAAGTGGAGGGTGAGGATTTGGGCAAGTGTACCTTATCCATCTACCACAAAAAATATCCTACCTAATCCTTGACAAAACACAAGGCAAAAAACGTGCCAACTCAAGCTCTTTTGCCGTCCACTTTGAGGGTGACACATGTCACCCTCCCGTTGGTCCAAAATATTTCATCTCTCGGAAAAATCCGCAAAAATAATAAATGACATAGCCGTAATTTTCCCTTCGCAAAGTCCGGAAAACGTTTCGTCGGAAAACGATTCTTTTCGCTAGTTGTGCACAAAATTCGTCCCTTAGTCTACTTTAAGGCTTAAACTTTTGTACGTACGCCCTCACGTACATACTCTGGAAATACGGGGTATAACACAAGGTGTGTCTATTTCTCAAAGTAAGTTACTACACTTGTAGAAAACTCATTTCAAAGCTTGAAATCAAGTAACTTCAAATTTTCACAATCTAGGCAACTTATGCCCAATAATCAAAATAGACAACTTTCTTAACCTTCCATAAAGCCGTTATAACCAACTTCCCATAAAGCCGTTATAACCCTTTATGGTTTTAGACATATTCATTCCTTTTTATAACCAAGAGACTTATACTTAAAACCAAGTATCACATACTTACAAATCAAGTTCTTAACTTTCAAAATACTTCAAGTCTCTTAATATTTAGAAAACAAGTTTCTTCTACTTTTAAACCTCAAGTAACTCACACCTTTAAAACAAGTTACTTCTCTTAAATCATGTCATTTCTCCTCTTTTAAAACAATTAAGTAAATCACTCCTTTGACTTCCCTAAAGTCATTAAAACGACCTTTAGGTTTTGGAACTAAGGCACTAGCCAAAAGGTTTGGAAACCACTTCCTTTTCAAGACTCTATGTACTTTAAGTAAAATACTTTCACTTTTAAGAATCCAACTTCACTAAGGCAATAGATTATACAACTTACAATTTACATATCAAAGTACAATCAAGGAAGTTCATAGAACAAATTCTATATTAGGCAATCCAAGTACAACCAAGGAATGAATCATTTAAGGAGTAGAACTTACTTTCTTTATCTTAGGGAATCATGCTAGAAGAGGAGATAGTTCACATACCTTTTCGGCTAATATCCACAAGCTAAGCCGAATACGCCGTACGTAGAAGTGTCAACCTATTGTCACGACCCGAACCCGGGCCCGTGACTGGTGCCTTACCCCGGGCACCCAAGTAGACATACATCAGAGTAATCAGCGGAATATAAAACATGACATGAAATAATATGAAGTGTAAAACAGTTTTTCTGCGAAAAGTTGCCTTTCGGCGTATATATATAAAAACTTGAATCGAGCAATATATCCCTTTTACAAACTCTGCCACAACAGCGATTACTCTGACCTCTAAGAATGATATAACAACAATGGCGGGACAGGCCGCCATACCTGAATGTAAGTACCTACAACGACAGGACTACACCCAAGATAAGCCTCGAGAAACGGAGCTTCCCAAACGCTGAATCGTGACCACATGAGCGAGGATCAACAACTGGTGTACCTCTACCTGCGGCATGAACGCAGCCCCCCGAAGGAGGTCAGTACAACAGGTACCAAGTATGTGAAAATGAAAATACTGTAAATGAAATCATAATAGTCTATATAAAGCAGGAGACATGTATGATAACCAAACTACGATTCCTGATAAATAGCGATCATGTCAAGTCGTGACTCACGCCCTCAAGTCATCACTCAAATACAACTATGGGTCTCACGCCCACAACATCAATCATGCCCGTGGAATACCTTCCTCACTGTCGGCAGTCTGTGATATAAAAGCACCAAGGAATACACATGAACACCGTGTCCCACTGTGTCATAATAAAACCGTGACGGTAAGTACGAAGGCATAGCCGACTACTAAAACCCACAGACCAACAAGGTCATAAAGCGTATCATGAGATCTGCCTGAACCGCCACATGATCGGCCGCCACTCGCGCGATATCTAATGTGCGCGTCTAGTCCTGGAACTTCCCGCAACTCCGAATAGGCCACTCCAATGGCCCGCATGAGGTATTCCTCGCATCGAGGGTAGCTACTCCCCGGCGCCCCGACTCGCGATCCGCATGGCCACATAGACCACATGACCATAAAGGCCGCACACTAACCTGGAACTCTCGTAGCTCCGCATAGGTCACACAGACCCGCATGAGGTATTCTCGAATCATAGGTCACACATACCGCTGAGTCTACCCGCGTGGAGGCTTAACCCCGGAATCATGTCAAGAGGTGAGTGATATAATACTAACATAACAGCTTATCGTTAAACAACATAAGCACAACAAGGGAAACCCCTTTACACAAACATCACAAGATACTAACACACGTAGCATCCTAACATGTTTACTTATCAAATCAACAAGAAAGTATTACAAGGCTATCACAAACCAACACAATCAAGTTATTCACACAAGGTACTTTCTTTATGTTAACAAGTTCGGGTTTTTATCCCCAAAGTACTTCATACATTAACTCTTTAAAAGATCAGTTTCTTTCACAAAAGTCACACAATACCCGTAGTATAAAAATAGAGTGACTATCTTTTTAAGTAAACCAAAACACTTTCCTTTGTAAAATCAAGTAACAACATTATTTTTCAAACGTTCAAGTTTACCTAATTTCAAATGCTCAAGTTTCTCATTTTCGAAAGGTTTTATAGTTCATAGTTTTAATCACTTAATGATATAATTCTCCTTTAAAACAATTTGAGAAACATATGCCTTATATGTGAGTAGGTTATTCTTGTTTATAACAATCTTTATTAAAGCAGCCATGATCTAGGAAATGTAACATCATTTTGTCTCATCTTAGCTTCTATGCAGATGGAGGTTTCTACTGGTTTTAATAATACTTTATTAGTCAATACATTTCCCTTTATTAGCGCTGCTGTGGTTTGTTCGATACTTATTCTGATTTCCGAAATCAGTAAAACATTATTCCTTTTAAAAATCAAGTACTCATTACTCACGAATGAGGTTTCACACTTTTTAACAAAATTCATATTAATTCAATTAAGCCAAGTGCATATCTTTTAAGATCAAGTTTCTTAACTTCTAAAATCAAGAAACCATTCTTTTTATCTCTCTTAAGTCGTTATACCTAACTTCCCATAAAGCTAGTATAACTCTTAAGCTTTTAAAACCAAGTATTACTCTTCTTTCAAAAAGGTTTCTTAATTCTTTTGAAATACTTCAAGATTCTTATTATTCAGGCTTAAGTCAAAAGACATTGCCGTAAAACTACGTTCAGTTAACACACGTACGTCTACCGTACTATAGATATATTCTTTTAAAATATCATGCTCAAGAGGATAGGAAGAATCACATAACTCGCGACGATTATCGACAATTAGCAAAACGCTCCACGGCTATAACCCGGCTAGCCTTGTCCATCTTTCAAGTAGAACACGCTACTCGCAGTACTTCAACCTATAAAGGTTATACAAGTCTATCAATGTCTAGACTATTCGGTAGAATAAATCTAGATACAAGATTCTACGGAAAAAATTGGGCAGCACTTCCCTACCCGTCAAACTACACAAGTCTACTGTAAATACAATCTATGTAAATCTGATTTAATCTTCTCCTTTAATATTCTTCTGATGTGATTTCAGTTCAAGTCTTCTTTGTAATATCCTTCTATTACAGTTCAATTCTCTTCTATGAATCTTATATTCATTTTAATACTACGACAGTATGTAATTCCCAATTACAATAGAAGGTCAAGAGTATTTACCTCGATAAGCCCAAAATTATCCAAGTTTAAATGTCGATCCTGAGCAACGTTTAGCTCCTCCTGTTTGTGCTCCACCCCGCTCCATACAACCCTTAGAAGTTCTACGCAACTTCTTCTTAATACTTCAACCGGCTATGAAGATTTTCCTTAGGGTTTCGTTTTGTAGTGAAGGAAGTATAGTAGTATTTCGGGCTTTTAGTATAGGTGTAACCTTGGAATACTACAAGGTATTTGGGCCAAGGTATTTTGGAATAGTAACTATACTTGGAGAGTATTTTCTACCAAGGGGGGGGGGGGTGTGTTTGGACGAGAGAAATTTCCAAGGGAAGGGGGGGTGTGTCTCGGCTAGGACACTACAAAGGGGGGAGGGGGAGGTTTCGGCCAAGGCCTTCTCAAGGGGGAGGGGTGGCTTGGACGAGAACTATACTACAAGGGAGGGAGGGATTTTTAAGACTTAGAAGTCATTTGAGGGATGAAGAAATCCTTCAACTAAGGGGGGTATTTATAGGCCAACCAATGGCCAAGATTGAGACAAGTGGTAGGCAAGTGTAGGGTGAAGATTTGGACAAGTGTTGTGTGGGTCCCACTTTCTCATCTACCACACAAATATCCTACCAACCATTGACCAAATGTTTAAGGCCACAAAAATGCCAAAAACGTGCAAGACAAGGCCCTCCAATTCATCCACTTTGAGGGTGACACATGTCACCCTCCCATTGGTCCAAAATATTTCATCTCTCGGAAAAATCCGCAAAAATTATAAATGACATAGCCGTAATTTTCCCTACGCAAAGTTTGGAAAACGTTTCGTCGGAAAACATTTCTTTTCGGGGGTTGTGAACAAAATTTTCGTCCCTTGCCTACTTTAAGGCTCAAACTTTTCTACGTACGCCCACACGTACATACTCTGGAAATACGGGGTATAACATTCTCCCCTCCTTAGAAACATTCGTCCCGAATGTTCCTTCTCAAGACGGATAACGATGAAGTTCCTCTTAACTTAAACAAGTTGCCAATGCCACATATGGCCACAAAATAACACACGCTCCAATACTTTAACCCAAGTCCACGAGGAATCACCTCCATTACTACAAAAGCTCCCACTCGAGGTCTAAAATATATTCCCTTCGCACCTTCACTTTACAAAAGAAATGATCACATCTATGCTCGTAACACATGCTCGCTTCTTCCCTTACTCGTCGTACCCTTCTCGTACATTTGAACTCTTTCTCATAACTTACCACATTTACATTCGCTTCGTTTCCAAAATCTGCAGGTTACTACCTCAACTTGATCATCATTAATCGAATACTGGATGGATCTCCGATACTTTTCCGAACATAACAACATGAAAGACCGGACATACTGCCTCCTAAGTCGGACGACAAATGCTATCATATAGGCAACCTGGCCTATTTTTCACATGATCTAAAAAGGCCCAAAGTAACTCGGGCTAAGTTTCCTCTGTTTTCCAAAACTCGTCACACCCTTTTCGGGGTGGTACCTTCAAGAAGACCCACCGTCAACCTGAACTCCAAGTGTCGTCGCCGATTATCCGCACGACTCCTGTTGACTCTGAGCTGCCAACAATATCTTCTGGATAAGCTTCACCCTATCCACATCCTGCTGAAACAAGTATGAACCAACTATCTGAACCTTGCCAACATCGAACCAATCGGCCGTGACTTACACTTCGCCCTACAAGGCGTCGTAAAGCGACATCCGAATCTGAAATGGTAGCTATAAAACACTCCTTCAACAGAGGCAACCATCCTCACTACCGCCGAAATCCAACATCGCCCGAGGCGAATGCGATCTTGAGACTCACTGAGTTCCTAACCTGCTGGTAAAACTTCGGAAAAGGCAGTAGTAACACAGGCTCCATCGTCATAAGGTGAAAGCAGGCACCTCGTGCAGCCTTACAACCTTCCTGATATAATCATCTCGCATAACCCACTGCCGAGTACACGGTCCTGACTGAAAGATAAGATGGGCTGACCTCATCGGCCCGGCTACTGGTCGAATGCATCTACGAACTCGTACGATGGTTAACTAAAATTGGGCCTAGCGCCCTTGTGACCCTACCACCTGGCGGGACCACCTCGAACTGACCCCACCACAATACAGGTCGCGGGTTGACCCGCAATCGGTCCGCAACTCGACCCGCTAACGCGCCAAACACTTGCTCCCCGATCCGGAATCAATCTCACAATCAAGTTACGAAAACCTAGTGGTCTTCTTAGCTCAACTACCCTCTTTCATTTCATGCCACTCCGGGACTTATCACACAGACATATCTCACATTATCGTGCACTCGATAAGGGTTAAACATAAATATAATCTTTTACTCAAAATGGCCTTGCCTCTAAGGTCTCCATGTATAAAACTCTAAGGCTCACACTTTCCTTATCCCCAATCTTACCCTTTAACTAACCACGATTTCTAATCACACAATGTTATCTGAACATAACACTTAAGGTATACTTATCTTATCACACGTACTAATCTCTAGAGGGTTAAGGATAAACTCAGTATCTCTTCTTCACTCCCTTTGTCGTTCTAATCAATCACCTTGCGTGAGCGCATAACTAGGGAAGGTGATTAACTAGCCACTGATCCCGAAGGCTGAGTCTCTACGTCCGCGCCACCTCTAGTCGGACAATTTCTCGCAAAATGGCCCTGCTGGCCGCAAGTATAACAAGTTGTCGAAGAAGTACGACACTCTCCACAATGAAATCTACCACAACGGTCACATCGAGGTGGGGGTGGCCTCTGCGCTAGCACCTTTCTCTCGAACCATCAATCGGTGGCCGGAACCGCGTGTATCGTGAATCGAAGCCACGGAGCTCGACCAACTCCTGCATACCGAACGTCCCGAACCCCGCGGAGGACCATTCGCTGCAAGCGGGCGCATATCGATCTGGCTGAGGCGATTCGCCTCGAAAGTTACCAAAGGACCTGCTTACGGCCTCTTCTGCTGATCTTGGTTAATCCGTCGATCCCTACGTCTCTCGGCCTGCTGCGCATAAGCCCGTACACAGGCCATACTCAAGCCTGACTGAAGAGCTACTCCTGCACGACCCTCTCTTAGATAGTCATCAAGACTCGTGATAAATCGGTACATCATAAACTCTCGGTAGCCAAATCCACAGCTAATGCGAGGTAATTTCCTTGTAATCTATATTCTCTGTTCCGCCGTGGGCGAAGGTCCAGAATATCATGGTCGCAGTAGGAGCTGCTGCCATTGGCTAAACTCTGCTGAAGTGGTGACGTGGCGTAACTCCCGAATGAAGCACCACCCGGTGATGATTGGGCTGTGCCTCGTAACCCTCTGTGCTCTGCTCGCGGCTCCCGGTGCATTGCCGCCTTCAGGCGGGTTGCCTTACGGAGGCATAGCGGTAAGGGAAAGAAATACGTTAGAGGTCCAACTTATAACACGGCTCTAAGGCACTATCTCGAGTGAGAAGAATGGAAACCAATCCTAAATATCCTATAGCCTCACGATTATTGGTGTGGTGCACAACAGACCGTTAATCTATACTATACTAGATACGTTATGTAGACACTTTCAGAGTATTAACTGCTCTTATTCCAATTTTGTCACGACCGAACCGGGCGTGGATCGTTCCTACCGGCACCCAGTAGACATACATCGAGTAATCGGAATATAAAACATGACATGAAATAATATGAAGTGTAAAAGCAGTTTTCTGCGAAAAGTTGCCTTTTCGTATATATATAAAAACTTGAATCGAGCGATTACATCCCTTTTACAAACTCGCCCAACAAGATTACTCGGACTTCTAAGAATGATATAACAACAATGGCGGGACGGGGCCGCCATACCCCTGAATGTAAGTACCTACAACGACGGGGACTACACCCAAGATAAGCCTCGGAAAGCGGGCTTCCCAAACGCTGACGTGACCTATGGCGAGGATCAACACGGTGTACCTCACTGCGGCATGAACGCAGCCCCGAAGGAGGTCGATAACAGTACCAAGTATGTGGCGAAAATCGTAAATGAAATCATAGTAGTCTATATAAAGCAGAGACATGTATGATAACCAAACTACGATTCACAATAAATAGCGATCATGTCAAGTCGTGACTCACGCCTCAAGTCTTCACTCAAATACAACTATGGGTCTCACACCCACAACATCAATCATGCGTGGAATACCTTCCTCACCGCCGTGATCTATGATATAAAAGCACCAAGGAATACACATGAACACGTGTCCCACTGTGTCATAATAAAACCGTCACGGGGTAAGTGCGAAGGCATAGCCGACTACTAAAACCCACAGTACCAACAAGGTCATAAATCGTATCATGAGATCTGTCTGACCGCCACATAATCGGCCGCCACTCGCGCAGCTTTCTAATGTCGCGTCTAGTCCTGAAATTCCGCGACTCGCGCAGGCCACTCCAATGGCCCGCGTGAGGTATTCCTCGCATCGAGGGTAGCTACTCCCGGCAACGTCCCGACTCGCACCGCGTGGCCACATAGACCGCATGACCATAAAGGCCGCACACTAACTCGAACTCGTAGCTCGCATAGGTCACTGCACCGCATGAGGTATTCTCGAATCATAGGTCACACGGACCGTCGAAGTCTACCCGCGTCGGAGGCGCTTAACCCGGAATCATGTCAAGAGGTGAGTGATATAATACTAACATAACAGCTTATCGTTAAACAACATAAGCACAACAAGGGAAACCCCTTTACACAAACATCACAAGATACTAACACACGTAACATCCTAACATGTTTACTTATCAAATCAACAAGAAAGTATTACAAGGCTATCACAAACCAACACAATCAAGTTATTCACACAAGGTATTTTCTTTATGTTAACAAGTTCGGGTTTTTATCCCCAAAGTACTTCATACATTAACTCTTTAAAAGATCCGTTTCTTTCACAAAAGTCACACAATACCCGTAGTATAAAAATAGAGTGACTATCTTTTTAAGTAAACCAAAACACTTTCCTTTATAAAATCAAGTAACAACATTATTTTCCAAACGTTCAAGTTTGCCTAATTTCAAATGCTCAAGTTTCTCATTTTCGAAAGGTTTTATAGTTCATAGTTTTAATCACTTAATGATATAATTCTCCTTTAAAACAATTTGAGAAACATATGCCTTATATGTGAGTAGGTTATTCTTGTTTATAACAATCTTTATTAAAGCAGCCATGATCTAGGAAATGTAACATCATTTTGTCTCATCTTAGCTTCTATGCAGATGGAGGTTTCTACTGGTTTTAATAATACTTTATTAGTCAATACATTTCCCTTTATTAGCGCTGCTGTGGTTTGTTCGATACTTATTCTGATTTCCAAAATCAGTAAAACATTATTCCTTTTAAAAATCAAGTACTCATTACTCACGAATGAGGTTTCACACTTTTTAACAAAATTCCTATTAATTCAATTAAGCCAAGTCTCTTATCTTTTAAGATCAAGTTTCTTAACTTCTAAAATCAAGAAACCATTCTTTTTATCTCTCTTAAGTCGTTATACCTAACTTCTCATAAAGCTAGTATAACTCTTAAGCTTTTAAAACCAAGTATTACTCTTCTTTCAAAAAGGTTTCTTAATTCTTTTGAAATACTTCAAGATTCTTATTATTCAGGCTTAAGTCAAAAGACATTGCCGTAAAACTACGTTCAGTTAACACACGTACGTCTACCGTACTATATATATATTCTTTTAAAATATCATGCTCAAGAGGATAGGAAGAATCACATACCTCGCGACGATTATCGACAATTAGCAAAACGCTCCACGGCTATAACCCGGCTAGCCTTGTCCATCTTTCAAGTAGAACACGCTACTCGCAGTACTTCAACCTATAAAGGTTATACAAGTCTATCAATGTCTAGACTATTCGGTAGAATAAATCTAGATACAAGATTCTACGGAAAAATTTGGCAAAGACTTCCTACCACAAACTACACAAGTCTGTAAATACAAATCTATGTAAGTACAGTTTAATCTTCTCCTTTAATATTCTTCTGATGTGATTTCAGTTCAAGTCTTTTTTGTAATATCCTTCTATTACAGTTCAATTCTCTTCTATGAATCTTATATTCATTTCAATACTACGACAGTATGTAATTCCCAATTACAATAGAAGGTCAAGAGTATTTACCTCGATAAGCCCAAAATTATCCAAGTTTAAATGTCGATCCTGAGCAACGTTTAGCTCCTACTCTGGGTGCTCCAACCCGCTCCAAACAACCCTTAGAAGTTCTACGCAACTTCTTCTTAATACTTCAACCGGCTATGAAGATTTTCCTTAGGGTTTCGTTTTGTGACTGAAGGGAAGTATAGTAGTATTTCTGGGCTTTTAGTATAGGTGTAACCTTGGAATACTACAAGGTATTTGGGCCAAGGTATTTTGGAATAGTAACTATACTTGGAGAGTATTTTCTACCAAGGGGGGGGGGGGGGGTGTGTTTGGACGAGAGCAATTTCCAAGGGAAGGGGGGGTGTGTCTCGGCTAGGACACTACAAAGGGGGAAGGGGGAGGTTTCGGCGAGGCCTTCTGAGGAGGGTGGCTGGGCGAGAACTATACTACAAGGGAGGTAGGGATTTTTAAGACTTAGAAGTCATTTGAGGGATTGTTATACCCCGTAGTTCCAGGGTATATAGGTGAGGATGTACGTGCGAGATTACGACAAATTTTGGAAAGAAAGAAAGATGTGATTTTTCGACGGAAAAGTTTAGGTTTTGTGAAGAAAAGGTTCGTTAATGGGAATTGGATTCCCAGTTTGGTATTCGGACTTCTTAGAATATTTGAGAATTATGGAATTTTATTTCCGAAATGGTCACGTGGGGCCACGGGTGAAATTTACGGTTTTGTGGCCGCTTAGTTTTTGAGATTTTGGCCATTATGGATATTTTCGGAGATGAAATATTTTGGGCCAGTAGGAGGCGACACGTGTCACCCCACAGGTGGCCCTTGGCGAAATTAGCTAGACAAGTGGCAAGACAGTTGCCAAGTCTTGCTAGATATTTTGTGTGGACAAGTGGCTTGTGGGTCCCACCCACACTTGTCCCCAATCTCAACCACACACTTGCCTTCATCCTATCCCTTGGTTGTCCTATATATGCACCCTTAGTTGATGAAATCTTCCACACTTAGACATTTGAAGACTTGAAAAACCCTCCTTCTCCCTTGACCTAGAGCTCTCGGTTTTGCCCCATTTCTTGAGCAAAATTAGTCCAACAATTATTAAACTCTCAAGTGTTCTTCCCTAAGGTGTTAGGAAGATTGTGTACCAAGAGTTGGAAAAGATTTCACACCCCTAGCCTTGAAGGGATGCCTTGGCCGAAAGTTGTCATCTTGAAACCCTAAGTGTTCTTCACTTTTTGGAGTTGAATCTTGAAGAGAAGTTGGTTAGGAGCTTCTATGGGTTGCTTGTAGCGGATTGGAACGTAAAGATTTGGAGCTAAGACTTGCTTGGAGCGACTTTAAGAACTTGGATATTTTGGGCTATTTGAGGTAGTGGAACTTAATCCTCTTTGTGAATTGTTTGTTATACATATATTATAAGTATATTATGGATTATATAATATATGGAGTAAGTTTGGAAGATTTGGATCTTGTTAACTTGTTAAAAGAAAGGATTGGCCGTTTGCCATTAAAATGGTAAAAATGTATCTTACTTGCTAAGAAGCTAATAACAAAGTAACTATAACTTATATTAAGAATGGAAATATAAGTTGGATGACTAATGAGTAAATTGGATAAGTAACTGGACAAAGTTGGCCAAGGACCCCAACTTAAGGATCAGATTTACTTTGGACCGTATTTACTTTGGGTATTTACATTGGTGTATTTACATTTACGTTAAGGGAAGATTTTTCAATCGCGTTCGTTTGGGCGTGTGATCCCCTTTTTTTAATTATTGTATTGTTATGAAGGCGTGATAGTAAACGCGTTACGGTTGGCGCGTAATCCCTTCTTTTACTTATTGTTGTTATGGGCGTGATAGTAAACGCGTTACCGTTTGGGCGTGTAATCCCCTTCTTTATGTTGTTTAATTATTACGCCTTATATATATATATGGTATATATATTACGGTTATTCGCCTTGGTAAAAGATGGAAAAGTGAGTATAAACGGAAGTCTTTGCTAAATTTCCGTAGATTTTGAGGGCTTTTTATTGGTATAAGTCTTCAATGATAAGAAAGGTTTGATAGAGTACTATGACCATTTTAGGAGTGGAGTACTACGTGTGGCGTGATCTACTTGGCAGGAGTAGCGACGGGTTGAAGTACTTGAGCGTTTTGCTTATTGTCGATAAATCGTCGCGAGGTATGTGAACCTCTTCCTATCTTTTCTAGCATGATTGTTGTGAACTATGTAGTACGGTGACGTACATGTGCTAAGTGATTTGGTTGGTTTAAAACATAGGGTGTTATAATAGCTTTATGGGAAGTTAGTTATAACGACCTTATAGTGAAAATGGTTTCTTGATGTTAGAAGTTAAGAGACTTGATCTTATAAGATAAGAGACTTAACTTATTTGTTTTAATGTGGATGTTTGTGTGAAACCTCATTCGTGAGTAATGAGTACTTGGTTTTAAAGGGATAATGTTTCTTGATTTGGGAATCGAATGTGTATCGACAGACCATTGCGAGCGTTAATAAAGGAAAATGTATTGAATAATGATGTGTTGTATTAAAACAGAGAAACCTCCATCCGCATAGAAGCTAAGATGAGACAAAATGATATTACATTTTCTAGATCATGGCATTGTAATAAGATCGTTATAAACAAAGAATAAACTACTCACATATATGACATATGTTACTCAATTGTTTTAAAAGAGATTAAGACTATGAGTTATGAAACCTTTCTAAAATAAGTGACTTGAGCATCTGAAAATGAGAAGTTTGAGTCATTGAAACTAGGCAAACCGAACTTAGGAAAAGAATGTTGTTACTTGATTTTGAAAAGGAATGTGGGTTGGTCATTCTAATACTATGGGTATAGGGTGACTTTTATAAAAGTAATGGATCTCTTTTAAAAGAACTTAACGTATGTAGTACTTTGGGGTTAAAAACCCAGACTTTGGCATAAAATGAAAGTACTTTGAGTTGTGTGAAACTTGCCTATGCTTGTTGTTGTGAAACTTGCCTATGCTTGTTGTTGTGAAACTTGCCGATGCTTGTGATGCTATCCTTTGTTGTGCAAGTGTGGTATTTACGTGTTCTGCGTCTCTCGAAGAGGGTAGGTCGACTTGTTGAGAACTTACTTGGGCGTCTTTGGCAGTGATGGAGAATTCCACGGGTATGTTTCCATTTTGATTATTGTCTTGTTGTTGATGTCACATGGACATGTCTACACCGATGCAGTATTCCGGGGGCATGCGGCCATGCGGCCGGGTTGATTACCCGATATATTGTTATTGTGGTTACATGGACATGTCTACACCGAGGTAGAATTCCGGGGGCATGTGGCCATGCGGCAGGGTTGATCACCCAGGATATTATTGTTGATGTCACATGGACGTGTCTACACCGAGGTAGAATTCCGGGGGCATGTGGCCATGGGGCATTGGTATTATTGTTGCATCATGGACATGTCTACACCGATGCAGAATTCCGGGGGCATGCGGCCATGATGCGAACATGATTGATGTTGTGGGCGTAAGACCCATAGTTATATTTGAGTGATGACTTGAGGGCGTGAGTCCCTGACTGGACATGACTGCTTTTATGTTGTGAACTGTAGTTTGGTTATCATACATGTCTCCTTTATATAGACTAGTATGATTTCATTACTGATATTTTCTGATTTCACATACTTGGTACTGTTATCTCGACCTCCTTCGGGGGGCTGCGTTCATGCCGCAGGTAGAGGTACATCGGCCGTGGATCCTCGCTCTTAGGATCTCAGTTCAGCGTTTTGGGAAGCTCCGTTTCTCCGGAGGCTTATCTTTTGGTATGTGTTCCCTGAGTTGTAGGTTCTTGTACATTCAGGGGTATGGCGGGGCCCTGTCCCGTCATAGTTGTTGTAAATCTTAGAGGTGCAGTAAATCTTGTTGTGGCGGGGTTTGTAAAAGGGATTAAAGCTTCGTTTTGAAAGAGTTGTATTTATTATGTTATTGGAAGGTAACCGTTGGGTTGGCTTTGTTTATGTTCATATATCATTTCTTGTTTAAGTTTTATTTTCCATGGTTTTCTCGATGATTGTATCACTAGGGTGCGGGATAAGGCACGATGCGGGCCGGGCGGTCGTTACAAAAGTGGTATCGAGCGATTAATCCTCGGAAAGTGTCTACGCATCGTGTCTAGTAGAGTCTTGATTATCGATGTGTTGTGCACCACATCTATAATCGTGAGGCCGCAGGACATTTAGGATTGGTTTCATTCTTCTCATTCCGAGATCGTGCCTTAGAGTTGTGTTGTAAGTTGGACCCTCGACGTATCTCGTTTTTACCATTATGCCTCGCGCAAGGCAACCAGAGCCACGAAGGGCAAGACAGTAGAGGAACCGCTAGTGAGATACTGAGAGAGTACGAGCGCAGCCCGCATAATACCGAGGTTGTGCTTGAGGCCCGGGTTTTGTGACGCCGCCACGGCCCAGAGTTAGAGCGCAGCAATGGCTGCCGAGACGCGATACACAGCCTCACCCCACATGCAGGGGCGAGAGATGGGTTATAAGGAGATGGCCCGATTGTTGGCGAGTCGTGGCGATATATAGGATAAATTTGGATCAGCGATTCGATTCGAGCACCGATGGTTCACCCCGGCGAGATAGTTTGAGGCTACGGACTTTCGAGTTGTAGCCCGCCGAGTTTTATGGGTCGAGGCACGAGGATGATCCGCAGGAGTTCATCCGGCGATTCTGTGGATCATCGCGGGTGATCAAGGCTTGAGACCGAGTCGTGACCTTTGGTTCGCATCGGTGCGTGATACCGCGATCGATTGGTTTGATTCATAGGAGCTTTCGGGAGAGCATGCACCTCAGCAGTATGGGATGAGTTTTTGGGCGTTCTCACGCACTTCTTGCCTCGCAGATGAGGAGCACGCCGTAAGCATTTTTGATGCTTAGACAGAGCGGGCGTGCGGTTCGAGTACAATGTGGAGTTCGACTCATTGGCGACGCGTCAGCGTTGGTAGCTAGTATGGAGGATCGAGTGCACCGATATGTTCTGTGGCTCGATGATTACATGTCGAGGCATGTTCGTGAGTAGCTCTTCACCGCATGGACATTGCCGCACGCAGCTCATGCACCGGATGCGAGGCACGGAGAGGTCGACGGAATGACCAAGATCAGCGAGAAGAGGCGAGAACAACAGGTCCTTTGGTGACTTCGAGGCGGACCGCCTCGAAAGATACTAGTTTTGTACCTCCGCCCGGTGCGAGTGGTCCTCCACAACCTTCGAGTATTCGGAGCGGTCGGGGCTCCAGGTTGTGTTTCGAGGAAGTAAGGGTGTTGGCGGATCGGTCACCCCTACCTCGGTGTGGTCGATGTGGTAGACCGCATTTCGGGAGTGTCGTGGTGCGGGGAGCTTGTTATTTTTGCGGCCAGCGGGGCCATTTTAGCGAGAACTGTCGACCAAGGGTAGCACGGATGTTACGACTCACCCTGGATCGATGGGTGGTTCATCGCCTTCATTATGCGCCTGCAGGCGTGCCTATGATTAGAGTGGAGCGGTAGCTTCGTATATCCTTAACCCTCTAGATTTTGGTTTGCGCCATATGATCATCTTATTATTGTGTGCTATGCGGATAGCGTTGTGTTGTTTGTAAGTTAGAAAACATGGTTAGTTGGAAGGATAAGTGTGGGGCATGGAAAGTGTGAACCTTAGAGTTTTATACGTGGAGACCTTAGGGGCGAGGCCGTCTTGAGTGGGTGATTTTACGGTTGGTCTTTGCCGATGTACTTGGTATGCGGGGAAATATTGTGGGATAATTACATGGGTAGTGTGAGATGGAAGTGGTAGCTTTCATGACGTGAATTAGTAAGATTGTTCCGGATCGGGAACAAGAGTTGGCGCGTTTAGGGTCGGGTTGAGGGCCATTTGCGGGTCAACCCGCAGCCCATATTGAGGTGGGGTCGGTTCGAGGTGGTCCCGCCAGTGGTAGGGTCACGCGAGGTGCTAGGCCCAGTTTAGGTAACCATCGTACGAGTTCGTGGATGCGTTCAACCAGAATCGGATCGTGAAGGTCGGGAATGGCCTTAGAGTAAATTGAAGCTAGTGGGAGCTGTTGTAAGATTAGAAATGATTCCTCGTTGGCTTGGATTTGAGTTTTCGCACATGTTATATTCGCCATTGGTGGCATGATCGGTTTGTAAGTATAGTAGTGAAGACTATACCGACACAAGTACGCTTGGAGACTTAGAATGAACATTCGACGAATGTTTCTAAGGGGAAGAATGTTATACCGTAGTTCGTGGTATATAGGTGAGGATGTGCGTGCGAGATTACGACAAATTTTGGAAAGAAAGAAAGATGTGATTTTTCGACGGAAAAGTTTCCGGTTTTGTGAAGAAAAGGTTCGTTAATGGGAATTGGATTCCCAGTTTGGTATTCGGACTTCTTAGAATATTTGAGAATTATGGAATTTTATTTCCGAAATGGTCACGTGGGCCCACGGGTGAAATTCTGGTTTTGTGGGCCCGCTTAGTTTTTGAGATTTTGGCCATTATGGATATTTTCGGAGATGAAATATTTTGGGCGAGTAGGAGGCGACACGTGTCACCCCTAGGTGGCCCTTGGCCGAAATTAGCTAGACAAGTGGCAAGACAAGTGGCAAGTCTTGCTAGATATTTTGTGTGGACAAGTGGCTTGTGGGTCCCACCCACACTTGTCCCCAATCTCAACCACACACTTGCCTTCATCCTATCCTTGGTTGTCCTATATATGCACCTTAGTTGATGAAATCTTCCACACTTAGACATTTGAAGACTTGAAAAACCCTCCTTCTCCCTTGACCTAGAGCTCTCGGTTTGCCCCATTTCTTGAGCAAAATTTGTCCAACAATTCTTAAACTCTCAAGTGTTCTTCCTAAGGTGTTAGGAAGATTGTGTACCAAGAGTTGGAAAAGATTTCACACCCCTAGCCTTGAAGGGATGCCTTGGCGAAAGTTGTCATCTTGAAACCCTAAGTGTTCTTCACTTTTGGAGTTGAATCTTGAAGAGAAGTTGGTTAGGAGCTTCTATGGGTTGCTTGTAGCGGATTGGAACGTAAAGATTTGGAGCTAAGACTTGCTTGGAGCGACTTTAAGAACTTGGATATTTTGGGCTATTTGAGGTAGTGGAACTTAAACCTCTTTGTGAATTGGTTGTTATACATATATTATAAGTATATTATGGATTATATAATATATGGAGTAAGTTTGGAAGAGTTGGATCTTGTTAACTTGTTAAAAGAAAGGATTGGCCGCTTGCCATTAAAATGGTAAAACGTATCTTACTTGCTAAGAAGCTAATAACAAAGTAACTATAACTTATATTAAGAATGGAAATATAAGTTGGATGACTAATGAGTAAATTGGATAAGTAAAATGGACAAAGTTGGCCAAGGACCCCAACTTAAGGATCAGATTTACTTTGGACCGTATTTACTTTGGGTATTTACATTGGGTATTTACATTTTACGTTAAGGGAAGATTTTTCAATCGCGTTCCGTTTGGGCGTGTGATCCCCTTTTTAATTATTGTATTGTTATGAAGGCGTGATAGTAAACCGTTACGGTTGGCGCGTAATCCCCTTCTTTTACTTATTGTTGTTATGGGCGTGATAGTAAACGCGTTACCGTTTGGGCGTGTAATCCCCTTCTTTATGTTGTTTAATTATTACGCCTTATATATATATATGGTATATATATTACTGTTATTCGCCTTGGTAAAAGATGGAAAAGTGAGTATAAACGGAAGTCTTTGTACAAATTTCCGTAGATTTTGAGGGCTTTTATTGGTATAAGTCTTCAATGATAAGAAAGGTTTGATAGAGTACTATGACCATTTTAGGAGTGGAGTACTACGTGTGGCGTGATCTACTTGGCTTAAGGAGTAGCCGACGGGTTCAAGTACTTGGAGCGTTTGCTTATTGTCGATAAATCGTCGCGGTATGTGAACCTCTTCCTATCTTTTCTAGCATGATTGTTGTGAACTATGTAGTACGGTAGACGTACATGTGCTAAGTGATTTGGTTGGTTTAAAACATAGGGTGTTATAATAGCTTTATGGGAAGTTAGTTATAACGACCTTATTTAGTGAAAATGGTTTACTGATGTTAGAAGTTAAGAGACTTGATCTTATAAGATAAGAGACTTAACTTATTTGTTTTAATGTGGATGTTTGTGTGAAACCTCATTCGTGAGTAATGAGTACTTGGTTTTTAAAGGGATAATGTTTTACTGATTTCGGGAATCAGAATGTGTATCGACAGACCATTGCAGCGTTAATAAAGGAAAATGTATTGAATAATGATGTGTTGTATTAAAACCAGTAGAAACCTCCATCTGCATAGAAGCTAAGATGAGACAAAATGATATTACATTTTCTAGATCATGGCTGTTGTAATAAGATCGTTATAAACAAAGAATAAACTACTCACATATATGACATATGTTACTCAATTGTTTTAAAAGAGATTAAGACTATGAGTTATGAAACCTTTCTAAAATAAGTGACTTGAGCATCAAAATGAGAAGTTTGAGTAATTGAAACTAGGCAAATGGAACTTAGGAAAGAATGTTGTTACTTGATTTTGAAAAGGAATGTGGGTTGGTCATTCTAATACTATGGGTATAGGTGACTTTTATAAAAGTAATGGATCTCTTTTAAAAGAACTTAACGATGTAGTACTTTGGGGTTAAAAACCGACTTTGGCATAAAATGAAAGTACTTTGAGGTGTGTGAAACTTGCCTATGCTTGTTGTTGTGAAACTTGCCTATGCTTGTTGTTGTGAAACTTGCCTATGCTTGTGATGATAGCCTTTGTTGTGCAAGTGTGGTATTTACGTATTCCGTCTCTCGAAGAGGCGGTCGACTTGTTGAGAACTTACTTGGGCGTCTTTGGCGGTGATGGAGAATTCCACCGTATGTTTCCATTTTGATTCTTGTCTTGTTGTTGATATCACATGGACATGTCTACACCGTCGCAGATTCGGCATGCGGCCACGCGCGGGTTGATTACGATATATTGTTATTGTGGTTACATGGACATGTCTACACCGAGGTAGAATTCGGGGCACGTGGCCGTGCGGCGGGTTGATCACCCAAGATATTATTGTTGATGTCACATGGACGTGTCTACACGGTGGTTGATTTCGGGGGGCATGTGGGCATGGGGGTTTGGTATTATTGTTGCATGATGGACATGTCTACACCGATGCAGTATTCCGGGGGCATGCGGCCATGATGCGAACATGATTGATGTTGTGGGCGTAAGACCCATAGTTATATTTGAGTGATGACTTGAGGGCGTGAGTCCTCATCGACATGATCGCTTTTATGTTGTGATCGTAGTTTGGTTATCATACATGTCTCCTGCTTTATATAGACTAGTATGATTTCATTACAGTATTTTTACAGTTTCACATACTTGGTACCTGTTGTACTGACCTCCTTCGGGGGGCTGCGTTCATGCCGCAGGTAGAGGTACATCGGTCGTGGATCCTCGCTCTTAGGATCACGGTTCAGTTTTGGGAAGCTCCGTTTCTCCGAGGCTTATCTTTTGGCATGTGTTCCCTGAGTTGTAGGTTCTTGTACATTCGGGGTATGGCGAGGCCACTGTCGTCATAGTTGTTGTAAATCTTAGAGGTTTGTAATCTTGTTGTGGCGGGGTTTGTAAAAGGGATTAAACTGCTCGTTTTGAAAGAGTTGTATTTATTATGTTATTGGAAGGTAACCGCTGGGTTGGCTGCTTTATGTTCATATATCTGCTTCTTGTTTAAGTTTTATTTTATTTGGTTTTCTCCGATGATTGTATCACTAGGGTGCCGGATAAGGCACGATGAAGACCCGGGCGGGTCGTTCTGAGGATGAAGAAATCCTTCAACTAAGGGGGGTATTTATAGGCCAACCAATGGCCAAGATTGAGACAAATGGTAGGCAAGTGTAGGGTGAAGATTTGGACAAGTGTTGTGTGGGTCCCACTTTCTCATCTACCACACAAATATCCTACCAACCATTGACCAAATGTTTAAGGCCACAAAAATGCCAAAAACGTGCAAGACAAGGCCCTCCAATTCGTCCACTTTGAGGGTGACACATGTCACCCTCCCATTGGTCCAAAATATTTCATCTCTCGGAAAAATCCGCAAAAATTATAAATGACATAGCTGTAATTTTCCCTACGCAAAGTTTGGAAAACGTTTCGTCGGAAAACATTTCTTTTCGGGGGTTGTGAACAAAATTTTCGTCCCTTGCCTACTTTAAGGCTCAAACTTTTCTACGTACGCCCACACGTACATACTCTGGAAATACGGGGTATAACACCTATAATGGTCACAACAAGACTATCAACTTCTAGTCTCTAACGTAGAATAATACTAAGTATACGGTCTCTAATTCTACGGAAAATCGGGCAGCAGTTCCTTTGTTTCTACTCACTTTGCCACCTTTTTCAAGGCCGAATACAATAACCAACACGCCACATTTAAGGCTCCAAACAACAACCAAACAAAGGGGATTACACGCCTTCAATACGTGTAAAATTCTGCCCCACAATTCATACGAAGTAATTTAATACTCACTAGCCATTCTCGGCCAACAATAACCAACAACACTAAGTCTTTTCCAATCCTTTTCCAATTCCAAGTTCTAAGGTCTAACATGTTATATAGCCATGAACAACTTCAACAACTACAATTTCCTTCTTTAAACAACATGCGACAACTTAAACTAATAATCGACTTGAATTGTAATCTTAAAGCTAAGCATGCTAGTTTTCGGATTAGGGTTCCAATAGCCAATAAACTTATCAAACTTCATAATATACACCTCATGCTTGCTAATATCCATAGCTACTACAACAAGTAAATCTTAACTACTAAAACGACAAAATTTATACCTTTCCAAGCCCTTAAAATTTCCAAAATTCAAAGTCGCGCCTTAGCAATTCTTAGCTCCTTTCCTTAAGTTCCAATCCGCTCCAAGCACTCCTTAGAGGCCTATGAAGAACCCATCTTCAAGTTCCAACTTCAAAGTTGAAGAACTCCTTTAGTTTCCGCCTTGCGACTAATACGAAAACGCCGTTTTTCCGAAATCTTTCTATTGAGATAACCTTACAACACTCTTAGGAACCTTGGGTTAAAGTCTTGTGGATAATGGATCAAAACTACAAAAATTTCTAGTGAGAGCTTAGCCAAACCCGAGAGGTCTCTTTAGTGCACAAGATGAACTCTAAATTTTTCTAAGTGTTAATGCCAAGTCTTGCTACTAGTTGGGTATATAAAACACATTGGAGGGTCTAGATTGCAACAATTGTGAGGCTTGGATGGGTTTCACTAGGATCAAGCCCATGTGGACAAGTTGACAAGTCAACAATGTCATGCTAGCAATACTAATCTTCCAAGGTGGTCAATGACCATTTTACCCTCACACCAATTCGTCCAAGACCATATGTGGGGGTGCCACATGTCGCCCTCTCATTCGTCCATAAAATTCTATAACCCTCGTGGGCCCCACAAAATGTAAAATTTCTCGGGTGGGCCCCACGTGACCAAATCCGTAAAAATAAATTTCCATAAGGTTAAGAGTTCCATACTCTTCAAATAATGCCTTTTGAGAATCCAATTCTCAACAACAAACATTTTTCCTTACCGACGTTCGGAAGATTTTCCGTCGGAAAAACAATTCTTCCTTTCGTACCAATTTCCAAGTCTTGATTCCTTACATACACTTTCTTACACATGTCCTGGACTTACGGGATGTAACAGCCAGGGTCAACCACCCTCTGTGTTATAATTCATCCTATCATGGGACTATTTCACCCGCAAGGGACTATTTCACCCGCTTAGGTCATGTGGACCCGCAATGAGTCATCGGTACACGATACTCGCATCACGGATAGCTAATCCATGGCTTATATATATCCCGAGAATTTAACCCGCCCGAGTCAAATACCGACCCGCCGTGAGTGTGTACCACTCACCACCATGGGGAGCTACTCCATGATATCCTTGAAACAAGTTGTCGGCCCTTTATGGAGGGACGCAGAGATGTGGAAATATGACACTTGCACGAATGTCTATTTGAGCAACCCATATGCAAGAAAACCATTCTTGACCTTTATTTATAAAATGAATAACCATCATTTTAGCAAACCCAGACAACACCGTGCCTTTCCTTTTTACATAATCCAAGACAATTACCATGCCTTCTTTTTACATATACCAAGACAATTACCATGCCTTCTTTTTACATATACCAAGATAATTACCATGCCTTTCCTTTTTACATATACCAACAGAAAATCCTTATTTAAGCAAGCCAAAGTACTATCAAGGCACAAATAGAATAATTCTCATTTAACAAGCCAAAGTACTATCAAGGCACAAATAGAATAATTCTCATTTAACAAGCCAAAGTACTATCAAGGCACAAATAGAATAATTCTCATTTAACAAGCCAAAGTACTATCAAGGCACAAATAGAATAATTCTCATTTAACAAGCCAAAGTACTACGTACGTCCATTCTTTTCAAAAGACTCATTTTTATATAACGCCCCAAGATACTAACACCCGTAGTATCAGGGTATGTCTATTTTTCAAAATAAGTTACTACACCTTTAGAAATTCATTTCAAGGCTTTGAAACTAAGTAACTTTAAATTTCACAACCTAGGCAACTCATGCCTATCAATCAAAATAGACAATTTTCTTAACCTTCCATAAAGCCGTTATAACTAACTTTCCATAAAGTCGTTATAACCCTTTATGGTTTTAGACAAATTCATTCTTTTTATATCCAAAAGACTTATACTTTTAAAACCAAGTATCACATACTTTGAAATCAAGTTTCTTAACTTTCAAAATACTTCAAGTCTCTTAATCTTTGGAAATCAAGTTTCTTAACTTTAGAAATCAAGTTTCTTCTACTGTTAAATCCCAAGTAACTCACACCTTTAAAACAAGTTACTTCTCTTTAAGTAATGTCATTTCTCCTCTTTTAAATCAATTAAGTAAATCACTCCTTTGACTCCCCTAAAGTCATCATAACAACCTTTAGGTTTGGAACTAAGGCACTAGCCCAAAAGATTTGGAAACCACTTCCTTTTTAAGACTCTATGTACTTCAAGTAAAACACTTTCACTTTTGAGAATCCAAACTTCATTAAGGGAATGGATTATAACAACTTACAATTTAATCATCCAAAGTACAATCAAGGAAGTATATAGAACAACTTCTATATTAGGCAATCCAAGTACAATCAAGGAATTGATCATTTTAGGAGTAGGATTTACTTTCTTTATCATAAGGAATCATGCTAGAAGGAGATGAGATGGTTCATATACCTTTTCAGCTAAATCCACAAGCTAAGTCGAATACGCCGCACGTAGAATTGCCAACCTATAATGGCCACAACACGACTATCAACTTCTAGTTTCTAACGTAGAATAATACTAAGTATACGGTCTCTTATTCTACGGAAAATCGGGCAGCACCTCCTTTGTTTCTACATACTTTTTCACCTTTTTCAAGGCCCGATAATCAATAACCAACATGCCACATTTAAGGCTCAATACACCAACCAATCAAAGGGGATTACACGTCTTACAATACGTGTAAAATTCTGCCCCACAATTAATACCAAGTAACTTCAACATTCAAAGCCATTCTCGGCTAACATGTACAACAACACAAGTCCTTTCCAATTCTTTTTCAATCCAAGTTCTTAGGTCTAACATGTTATATAGTCATAAACAACTTTAACAACTATAATTCCTTCTTTATATAACATGTGACGACTTAAACTAACAATCAAATTGAATTGTAATCTCAAAGGCTAAACATGCTAGTTTCGGATTAGGGTTCCAATAGCCAATACACTTATCAAACTTCATAATATATACCTCATGCTTGCTAATATCCATAGCTACAACAATAAGTAATCTTAATTACTAAAACGACAAGATTGTTACCTTTATAAGCCCTTATAAATTCCAAGATTCAAAGTCGCTCCTTAGCAATTCTTAGCTCCTTTAGTTTACAATCCAATCCGCTATTTGAAGCCTTTAGATGTTCACAACCAACTTCTCTTCCATTTCCAATCCAAAACTTTGAAAACGACTTAGGTTTTCGCCTTGCGACTAACGTGAAAACGTCGTTTTTCGGAGATCTTTCTATTGAGATATCCTTACAATACCCTTAGGGCCCTTCGGTTAAAGTCTTGTGAATAAAGAACCACAAACTATAAAAAAATTGTGTGGAGAATATCACAAAGCCGAGAGCAACTCTTGCTAGCACAATTGTTCTCTAATTTTTTTCTAAGTGTTGAAGACTTGGTCTTGCACTAGTGTGGTATATATAAAACAATGGAGGGCTTATATCACAACACTTGTGTGGCTTGGATGGAGGAGATTAAATATTTAGCCAAGTGGACAAGTTGACTTAGTCAATTATTGTCACGACCCGACCCCGGGCCCGTGACTGGTGCCTTACCCCGGGCACCCTAGTGATACAACATCAGAGAAAATCAGCGGAAATAAAACATGAACATGAAATAAGAGATATTATAAGTAAACAGGCCAACCAAAACAGTTGCCTTCTGCATATAGACATACAAACCCGAACAGTTTAATCCTTTTTACAACCCTGCCCACAACAGTACTACAGACCTCTAAGATTTACAACAACTATGACGGGACAGGGCCCCGCCATACCCCTGAATGTACAAGAACCTACAACTCAGGGAACACATACCAAAAGATAAGCCTCCGAAGGAACGGAGCTTCCCAATACGCTGAAAGGTGATCCTAAAAGCGGGGATCGACAACCAATGTACTTACTGCGGCGTGACGGCCGAAGGAGGTCGATAACAGGTACCAAGTATGTGAAACTGAAAATACTGTAGTTAAATCATAACAGTCTATATAAAGCAGGAGACATGTATGATGACCAAAATACAGTATGCAACATAAAAGCAGTCAAGTCAGGGACTCACGCCCTCAAAGTCATCACTAAAATATAACTATGGGTCTCACGCCCACAACACCAATCATGTTCGCATCATGGCCGCATGCCCCCGGAATTCTGCATCGGTGTAAACATGTCCATGACGCAACAATAATGACAATGCTGCATGGCCACATGCCCCCGGAATTCTGCATCGGTGTAGACACGTCCATGTAACATCAACAATATATCGGGTGATCAACCTCGCTGCGTAGCCACATGTCCCTGACAGACGGTGTAGACATGTCCATGTAACATCAATCAATCAAGACAACAATCAAAATGGAAACATACCCGTGGAATTCTTCGTCACTGCCAGCACGTCCAAGTAAGTTCTCAACAAGTCAACCGGCCCTCCATCGAGAGACGCGGTAATCACAGAAATACAACACTTGCACAACAAAGGCTATCATCACAAGCATAGGCAGGTTTCACCACAACAAGCATAGGCAAGTCATACACAACTCAAAGTACTTTCATTTTATGCCAAAGTCCGGGTTTTAACCCTAAAGTACTACGTACGTTAAATTCCTTTTTAACAACATTCTTTTCCCTAAAGTTCCAGTTTGCCTAATTTCACTTACTCAAGTCTCTTTATTTTAGAAAAGTTTCATAGTTCATAGTCTTAATCATTTAAGAATATAATTCTCTTTTAAACAATCTGAGAAAACATATGCCTTATACGAGTGTATGTTATTCCTGTTCATAATCAATCTTATTAAGCAGCCATGATCTAGAAAATGTAATATCATTTTGTCTCATCTTAGCTTCTATGCAGATGGAGGTTTCTACTGGTTTTAATATAATACTTCATTTATTCAAGACATTTTCCTTTTATAACGCTGCAGTTGGTTTGTCGATACATTCGATTTCCAAATCAAGATAACATTCTTAAGCGTTATACCTAACTTCCCATAAAGCTAGTATAACTCTTAAGTTTTCAAAACACAATACTACACTTCTTTCAAAACGATTCATAAATCTTTTGAAATACTTCAAGTTTTATTATAACGCCCAAGCCGCTTATAAATCAAATCAGTTATCTTTTAAAAACCACAACCCATTTTCTTACCTACATAAAGCTGTTATAACCAACTTCCCATAAAGCCGTTATAACACTTTATGTTTCAAACCAATCAAATACATTAAACACGTATGCGTCTACCGTACTACATAGTTATACACATATCATGCTAGAACAGATAGGAAGAGGTTCACATACCTCGCGACGATTATCGACTAATAGCAAAATGCTCCAAGTACCTCAACCAGTTGCCTACTCCTTAAGCCACGTAGATTGCACCACACGTAGTACTTCAACCTATAAGGCCACAAGGCGCTTATTAACATCTAGATCTCATCGTTCCATATTCTACGTAAAATTCGAAGACTCCCCGCAACAGCGTAAATCTCCTCTCTTATCGGTGGCTACCAAGCCAACCGGGGGTTAACACGCCTAACTGACTGTACAATTCTACTACAGAAGGCTACACAAGTCTCATCAGAAACAACCCTATGTAAATACAATTCGATTCGATTCTTCTCTTTATTATCCTTACATGTGATTCTTGCTCAATTCTTATTCAGCTTAAGTCAAAAGACATTGAAGCGAACTACGTTCGATTCTATTCAATATTCATTCTATATATAGTATACTTCAACTATACATTCTAACAATCATGTAATTTCCAATTACAATGAGGACAAGATATTTACCTCGATAAGCCCAAAATTATCCGAGTTAAATGTCGCTCCGAACAAGGTTTAGCTCTACCCGTGCGCTCCAAAGCGCTCCAAGAAACCCTTAGAAGTGTCTACACAACTTCTACTTAATACTTCAACTACGGGTGAATATTTTTCCTTAGGGTTTCGTTTAGTGGATAAAGGAGGTATAATCGTACTTTCCGGGTTTTTCTTATAAAGGGTACTTTGGAAAGTACTATAAGGTATATGGGCTAGAGTATTTTGGGCATTATAACAATACTAGGAGAGTATTTCTATACCACAAAGGGGTATTTATACGAGACAACTAGGCTAGGGGTACCCCACTGCAAAGCCTCACTCGAGGGGTTTCGCCTCGGCCAGGGTCTCAGGGGAGGGCTTTGGACGATTTCAAGACAAGAGGGAGGAGTATTGAGACTTAGAAAGATTGCTCATGTTTTGGATGAAGAAAGTCTTCAACTAGAGGGTATTTATAGGTCAAGTGAAGGCCAACCAATGGCAAGATGAGGACAAGTGTAAGGCAAGTGTAGGGCTAGATTTAAGCCAAGTGCACCTTATCCATCTACCACAACAACTTGCACAAAATATCCTACCTAACCCAACTCACCATTTTCGTCCAACTTAGCGCCCACTCCTTCCAATTGAGGGTGACAAGTGTCGCCTCTCGTTGGTCCAAAATGTTTCGTGTCTCGGAAAAATCCGCAAAAATAATAAATGACATAGCGGAATTTTCCTACGAAAGTCGTGGAAACGTTTACGTCAAAACGACTCTAATCGGGTGTTGTGTACAATTTTCAAACTAGCCAATCTTTAAGGCTTAAATTATTATACGTCATACTCACGTACATACTGGAAATACGGTATAACATTCTTCCCCTTAGAAACATTCGTCGAATGTTCCTTCTCGCCTCAAAACAAACACGCGTGCGGTATAGCCTTCACTACTATACTTACGAAACCAAACATGCCACACCTGGCCACAAAGAAATAACATGCGCGCGAAAACCCAAATCCAAGCCAACGAGGAATCACCTCTGTTTACCTCAAAAGTCCCCACCAAGGTCTAAAAATATAATCCCCTTCGCACCTTCACTTCTCAAAAGAAACGATCACACACGTTTACTTTTCCCTAACTCGTTGTACCGCTCGAACACTCGAACTCTTCTAGTATACGCATTTCAGTCATCGCTTCAGTTCCCAACACTTTGGAGTCACAACCTCCAAACTTGGTCATCTTACTAGCTTCACTTTCCTCTAAGGCCATTCCCGGCCTTTACGAACCGTTTCTGGTCGAACATATCCGCAACTCATACGATGGTCACCTAAACTTGGGCCTAGCACCCTCGTGACCCTACCACCTGGCGGGACCACCCAGAGCTGACCCCACCTCGAAACAGGCCGCGGGTTGGCCCGCAACATGGCCCCAACCCGACCCACTGGCGCGCCAACTCTTGCTCCTCGACACGGAACAATCTTGCTAAATCACATCATGAAAGCTACCACTTTCATTTTACACTACTCAAGGAAATTATCACACAACACATTCTAGGCATAAAAATGCACTCTGACAAGGATCACTCGCAAAATCTTGTACTCAAGACGGCCTTACATCTAAGGTCTCAACTGTAATATCCTAAGGTTCATCATTTCCTCACCCCCAGGCTTACCCTTTTTCACCAACCAGGTTCCTAAATCACATTTTAGCACAAAGCTATCCGAACATAACACTTAACACATTATCATAACATTAATACATACAAGTCTCTAGAGGGTTAAGGATATACCTGAATCTACCGCTCCACTCTAATCATAGGCCTGCCCTGCAGGGCGCATAACTGTAGAAGGCGATGAACCAGCCACTGATCCTGAAGGCTGAGTCGTAACATCCGTGCTACCCTTGGTCGGACAGTTCTTCGCAAAATGGCCCTGCTGGCCGCAAAAATAACAAGCTCCCCTGGCACCACGACACTCCCCGAAATGCGGTCTACCACATCGACCACACCGAGGTAGGGGTGATCGATCCGCCAACACCCCTACTCCTCTGGAAACCTGAACCCCTGGAGCTCTGACCTGCTCCCGAATATTCTGGATGCCCTGAAGGTTGTGGAGGACCACTCTGCACTGGCGGAGGTACAAAACTAGGCTGCTGCTGAGGCGGTCCGCCTCGAAAGTCACCAAAGGACCCTGCTGTTCTGGCCCTCTTCTGCTGATCTCGGTCATTCCGTCGATTTCTCCGCTCACATCCAAGTGCATAAGCTCGCATGCGGCAATGTCCATGCCCGATCGGGCGGCTACACCAACAACTCTCGCTAGGTAATCATCAAGCCTCGTAATATATCGGTGCACTCGATCCTCCATACTAGCTACTAATGCGGGAACATACCGCCAATGAGTCAAACTCACATTGTACTCCCAATCAGACGCCGCTCGCCTCAACATCAAAAATCTGGCCCGAGCCTCTCATCCGCGAGGCAAGAAATGTGCCGAAGGCCCGAAAACTCGTCCCAAACGGCCGAAGTGCATTCTCTCCCGACAGCTCCCACGAATCAAACTAGTCGATCGCGGTATCACGCACCGATGCGAACCTAAGACCACCGACTCGGTCTCCAAGCCTTGATCACTCGCGATCCACAGAATCGCTTGATGAACTCGCGGATCATCCTCGTGCCTCGACCAGAACTCAAGCGGGCTACATCTCGAAAGTCCTCGTAGCCTCAAACTATCCGATCTATGGTGAACCATCGTGCTATCGAACTGCGCCGGCCCAAATTATCCTCATATCTGCCACGACCACGGCCAAGAATCGCCATCTCCTTGTAACCCATCTCTTTTCCCCCTGCATCGCGGACCGAGGCTCAGTATCAGAGTCTCAGCAGCCATTCGCGCGCTCTAAACTCTTTGGTCTTTGGCGGCGTCGCGAAACTCGCCGTCGAAGCATCGCTCAGTCTTCGACCGCTGCGCCTCGTACTCCTCAGATCTCACTAGCAACTCCTCACCGCTTTGCCCACTGGGCCCGGTTGCCTTACGCGAGGTATAATCGTAAAAACGAAATACGCCGGAGGGTCCAACTTATCACACGCCTCTAAGGCACGATCTCGTAATGAGAAGAAATGGAAACTAATCCTAAATGTCTGCAGCCTCACGATTATAGATGTGGTGCACAACACATCGATAATCAAGACTTACTAGACACGGCTGTAGACACTTTCCGAGGATTAATCGCTCGATACCACTTTTGTCACGACCCGACCTCGGGCGTGATCGTGCCTACCCCGGGCACCCTAGTGATACAACATCGAGAAAATCAGCGAAATAAAACATGAACATGAAATAAGAGATATTATAAGTAAACAAAGCAACCAAAAGCGATTGCCTTGCGTATAGACATACAAACCCGAGCAGTTTAATCCTTTTTACAACCCCGCCACAACAAGATTACTGCACTTAAGATTTACAACAACTATGACGGACAGGGCCCGCCATACCCCGAATGTACAAGAACCTACAACTCGGGAACACATACTAAAAGATAAGCCTCAAGGAACGGAGCTTCCAATACGCGAAGGTGATCCTAAAAGCGGGGATCGACAACCATGTACTTCTACCGCGGCATGAACGCAGCCCCGGGAGGTCGATAACAGTACCAAGTATGTGAAATTGAAAATCGTAGTTAAATCATAACGATCATATAAAGCGAGACATGTATGATGACCAAAATACGATGCAACATAAAAGCGATCAAGTCGTGACTCACGCCTCAAAGTCATCACTAAAATATAACTATGGGTCTCACGCCCACAACACCAATCATGTTCGCATAATGGCGCGTGCCCGGACTGCGACGGTGTAAACATGTCCATGACGCAACAATAATGACAATGTCGCATGGCCACATGCCCCCGGAATTCTGCATCGGTGTAGACATGTCCATGTAACATCAACAACAATATACTGGGTGATCAACCCTGCTGCATGGCCACATGTCCCCGGAATTCTGCATCGGTGTAGACATGTCCATGTAACATCAATCAATCAAGACAACAATCAAAATGGAAACATACCCGTGGAATTCTTCACACCGCCAAAGACGCCCAAGTAAGTTCTCAACAAGTCAACCGGCCCTCCATCGAGAGACGCGGTAATCACAGAAATACAACACTTGCACAACAAAGGCTATCATCACAAGCATAGGCAGGTTTCACCACAACAAGCATAGGCAAGTCATACACAACTCAAAGTACTTTCATTTTATGCCAAAGTCCGGGTTTTAACCCTAAAGTACTACGTACGTTAAATTCCTTTTTAACAACATTCTTTTCCCTAAAGTTCCAGTTTGCCTAATTTCACTTACTCAAGTCTCTTTATTTTAGAAAAGTTTCATAGTTCATAGTCTTAATCATTTAAGAATATAATTCTCTTTTAAACAATCTGAGAAAACATATGCCTTATACGAGTGTATGTTATTCCTGTTCATAATCAATCTTATTAAGCAGCCATGATCTAGAAAATGTAATATCATTTTGTCTCATCTTAGCTATGCGGATGGAGGTTTCATCTGGTTTTAATATAATACTTCATTTATTCAAGACATTTTCCTTTTATAACGCCGCGTTGGTTTGTCGATACACATTCTGATTTCCGAAATCAGTATAACATTCTTAAGCCGTTATACCTAACTTCCCATAAAGCTAGTATAACTCTTAAGTTTTCAAAACACAATACTACACTTCTTTCAAAACGATTCATAAATCTTTTGAAATACTTCAAGTTTTATTATAACGCCCCAAGCCAGTTATAAATCAAATCAGTTATCTTTTAAAAACCACAACCCATTTTCTTACCTACATAAAGCTGTTATAACCAACTTTCCATAAAGCCGTTATAACACTTTATGTTTCAAACCAATCAAATACATTAAACACGTACGCTTCACCGTACTACATAGTTATACACATATCATGCTAGAACAGATAGGAAGAGGTTCACATACCTCGCGACGATTATCGACTAATAGCAAAATGCTCCAAGTACCTCAACCAGTTGGCTACTCCTTAAGCCACGTAGATTGCACCACACGTAGTACTTCAACCTATAAGGCCACAAGGCGCTTATTAACATCTAGATCTCATCGCTCCATATTCTACGTAAAATTCGCAGACCTCCTCCGCAACAGAAATCTCCTCCCTTATCGAGGCTACCAAGCCAACCGTGGGGTTAACACGCCTAACCTGACGTGTACAATTCTACTACACAGTAAGGCTACAAGTCATCAGAAATGTACTCATGTAAATACAGATTCGATTCTTCTCTTTATTATCCTTCATGTGATTCGCTCAATTCTTATTCAGCTTAAGTCAAAAGACATTGCCAACGAACTACGTTCAGTTCTATTCAATATTCATTCTATATATAGTATACTTCAACTATACATTCTAACACTCATGTAATTTCCAATTACAATAGGGGGACAAGATATTTACCTCGATAAGCCCAAAATTATCCGAGTTAAACGTCGCTCTGAACAAGGTTTAGCTCTACTCAGTGCGCTCCAAACGCTCCAAGAAACCCTTAGAAGTGTCTACACAACTTCTACTTAATACTTCAACTACGGTGAATATTTTTCCTTAGGGTTTCGTTTAGTGGCTAAAGGAGGTATAATCGCACTTTCTTTTTCAGATAAAGTACTTTGGAAAGTACTATAAGGTATATGGGCTAGAGTATTTTGGGCATTATAACAATACTAGGAGAGTATTTCTATACCACAAAAGGGGTATTTATACGAGACAACTAGGCTGGGGTACCCCACTGAAGCCTCACTCGAGGGGGTTTCGCCTGGCTAGGCTCTCAAAGGGGAGGGCTTTGGACGATTTCAAGACAAGAGGAGGGAGTATTGAGACTTAGAAAGATTGCTCATGTTTTTGGATGAAGAAAGTCTTCAACTAGAGGGTATTTATAGGTCAAGTGAAGGCCAACCAATGGCCAAGATGAGGACAAGTGTAAGGCAAGTGTAGGGCTAGATTTAAGCCAAGTGCACCTTATCCATCTACCACAACAACTTGCACAAAATATCCTACCTAACCCAACTCACCATTTTCGTCCAACTTAGCGCCACTCCCAATTAGAGGTGACAAGTGCCTCTCGTTGGTCCAAAATGTTTCGTGTCTCGGAAAAATCCGCAAAATAATAAATGACATAGCCGAATTTTCCCTACGAAGTCGTGGAAACGTTTAAATCGAAAAACGACTCTAATCGGGTGTTGTGTACAATTTTCGAAACTAGCCAATCTTTAAGGCTTAAATTATTATATGTACGCCCTCACGTACATACTCTGGAAATACGGGGTATAACAATTATCTCAAGCTTTCAAGACTTGATCTTCTACATAGGTCAATGACCATAATACCCTTGGTCAATTTCGTCCAAGATCATGTGGGGGTGCCACGTGTCGCCCCACAAAACGTAAAAATTCTTTGGGTGGGCCCCACGTGACCAAATCCATAAAAATAAATTTCCATAATGATAATAAGTTTCATATTCTTCAAATAATGCATTTTGAGAATCCAATTCTCATCAACGAACATTTTTCCTTTCCGGCGTTCGGAAGATTTTCCTCCGGAAAAACAATTCTTCCTTTCGTACCAATTTTCAAGTCCTGCGTTCTCGCGTCTATTCTCTTAAACATGTCCTGGAATTTCGGGGTGTAACAGTATAGTATTAGGGACTTGAACCCAAAAGTACTATGTACGTCCGCCGTACATCCTTTCATTTTAAAACAACCAAGGCAATATCATGCCTTCCTTTTTAAAATGACCAAGACAATACCATGCCTTCCTTTTTAAAATAACCAAGACAATACCATGTCTTCCTTTTAAAATGACCAAAGTACTATCAAGAGAATGGATAGAACAACCTCTATTTAGAAACTCAAAGTACTAATAAGAGAATGAATATAACAAATTCCATTTTATAAAACCCAAAGTACTTTTAATGAAATAGATAGAACCACTTCCTTTCTAGACAAACCAACTAGAACCATATACGTCAACCGCACATCCTTTTCTTTCATAAACCCCAAGACACTAGCACTTGTAGCATCAAGGTACTTTAACTTTTAAATCAAGTAGCTTACACTTTTAACATCAAGGAACTCACACCTTTAAAATCAAGTAACCTGTTCTTTCCAAATCAAGTAAACACCAGAATGAAATCCGAATTCATTTAAAAGCCTCATTTGGAAATTCAAGACATTTATCATATCAAGTATCATTTTATAAGGTTCATGCTCAAAGAAGAAAGGAAGAGTTCACATACCTCTTCGGCTTAATCCACACGCTATGTAGAATACGTCACCCGTAGAATGTCAACCTATAATAACAATAATACTTCTATCAACTTCATGCTTTCTAAGGTAGATTAATACCAAGTAAGGGGTCTCTTATTCTACGAAAAATTGGGCAGCACTTCTGTTACACCCCGTAGTTCCAGGGTATGTATACGAGGACGTACGTACGAGAATACGACAGTAAAATTGGAAAGGAAGAAAGATGTGATTTTTCGACGGAAAAGTTTCCGGATTTTGTGAAGGAAAAATGTTCGTTAAAGGGAATTGGATTCCCAGATTTGGTATTTGGACTTTTTGGAATATTTGAGAATTATGAAATTTTATTTCCGAAATTGGTCACGTGGGGCCCACGGGAAAATTCTGATTTTGTGGGCCCACTTTATTTTCGGATTTTTGGCATTACGGATATTTTCGGAAGATGAAATATTTTGGACGAGTAGGGGGGCGACACGTGTCACCCCCGTGTGGCCATGTTGGCCGAATTGGAGAAGGACAAGTGGCACGTTTTTTTGGTGGACAAGTGGCCCATTTTTGTGGTGGCCACTTGTCCCATTTTTGTGGTAGCCAAATGGTTGGCCAACTACCCACACACATGTACCCCATCCTCACCATCCACTTTCCTAGATCTTGGCCATTGATTTCCCTATAAATACCCCTTGTGTGCAAGACTTTATTTCATCCACATTAGAAAGTTTCCAAGGCAAAAAAATTCCCCTCCCTCCCTTAGTGAGTTCTCGTCCAAACACCCCCCCACCTTGAGTAGAATTCTTCAAGTATTGTTGTTATTCCAAATACTTTAGCCTAAATCCCTGGTGGTATTCCAAAAAAATCCCAACATAAGAGCCCGGAAATACTACTTTATCCCATAGTCGCAAAATGAAGCCCTAGAAAAATCTTCATAGCTTAGATGAAGTGTTAAGAGAAGTTGTTTAGAAACTTCTAAGGGTTGCTTGGAGCGGGTTGGAGCGTAAGGAATTGGAGCTAAACGTTGCTCAGGATCGACTTATATCTTGGATAATTTTGGGCTTATCGAGGTAATTACCTATGTCCCCCTATTGTAATTGGAGATTACATGTTGTAGTAGTTTAGAATTGAGTATAAGATATATTGGAAGGATGATTATAAAGAATTGAACTGTATTTACATAGGACTGTATTTACAGTAGATTTGTAGTATTATTGTGGAGTAGAATTGTACACGTCCGGTTAGACGTGTAACCCCCCCTGGGATTGTTGGTTTGGTAGCAGGCCTCGTTAGAGGAGGAGATTTATGTGGTTGCGGGGGGGGAGGTGCTGCCGAATTTTCCGTAGAATAAGGAATCTTGTATCTAGAATTATTCTACGAAGAGATCTAGAGGTTGATAGACGTTTTGTGGCCTTTTTAGGTTGAAGTACTACGAGTAGCGTATTCTACTTGAAGGGTGGAAAAGGCGAGCAAGGTTAGAGTACGTGGAGCGTTTTGCTAATTGTCGATAATCGTCGCGAGGTATGTGAACCTCTTCCTATCTTTTCTAGCATGATTGTTGTGAACTATGTAGTACGGTAGACGTACATGTGCTAAATGAATTTGGTTGGTTTAAAACATAAAGTGTTATAACGGCTTTATGGGAAGTTTGCTATAACAACTTTATGTAGGTAAAGAAATGGTTTGTGGTTTTTAAAAGATAAGAGACTTGACTTATAAATGACTTGATGTTATATATTTAGGAACTTGATTTCTAATAGAAAAGAGACTTGAGGAATCAAGAGTTTTGGTTTAAAAGAAAGACATGGTTTTGTCTTAAATTGGTTTAAAACATAAAGTGTTATAACAGCTTTATGGGAAGTTAGTTATAACGACTTTATGAAAACAAAAGAATGGTTTTATCATTAGTTTTAAAATGGTAACTTGACTTTAAAAGGAGAAGTGTTTTGGTCTAAAAAGAAGGCATAGTATTGTCTTAATTTGGTTTAAAAAGGAAAGTATGGAAGTTGTTTTGGTTTACTTAAAATGTTAGTCACTCTATTTTTGATAATACGGGCATCGGGTGACCTTTGTAAAAGAAATTGATCTTTTAAAAAGAATTTAACGTACGTAGTACTTTGGCGTTAAAACCTAGACTTTGGCATAAAATGAAAGTACCTTGAGTTTTGTGTAACTTGCCTATGTTTGCGTGTGATAGCCTTGTCGTGCTAGTATTGTATTTCTATACCACCGCGTCTCTCAATGGAGGGCCGGCTGATTTGTTATGATCTTACTTGGACGTACCGGCAGTGACGGAGGATTCCACGGGTACGCTTCTGTTGTGATTATTATTCCATGGACTAGCTCTCCATGAGGTTTTACTGATTCGGCTTTGGTATCTGGTAGTTGGCTCTCGTACTTGCCCCGAAGTCGTGGCTGATTCGGCTTTGGTATCTGGTAGTTAGCCTTCGTACTTGCCCCGTTCAGTTTAGTGGCGAAGTCTCGTGATACGGCATTGGTATCTGGTAGTTAGCCCTCGTACTTGCCCCGGTCAGCTACGTGACACGGCTTTGGTATCTGGTAGTTGGCTTTCGTACTTGCCCCGTATCAGCTTCGTGGCGAAGTCTCGTGATACGGCCTTGGTATCTGGTAGTTAGCCCTCGTACTTGCCCCGGTCAGCTACGTGACACGGCTTTGGTATCTGGTAGTTGGCTTTCGTACTTGCCCCGTATCAGCTTCGTGGTTTGGTTGTATAGTATTATTAGTACGGCTTTGGTATCTGGTAGTTGGCTTTCGTACTTGCCCCGGTCAGTTGATGATGCGGCTTTGGTATCTGGTAGTTAGCCTTCGTACTTGCCCCTTACGGTTTTATGACTCAGGTGGGACCTGGTGTTTATGTGTACTCCTTGGTGTTATTATATCATAGCCAAGCGGTGAGGAAGGTATTCCACGCATGATTGATGTTGAGGGCGTGAGACCCATAGTTATATTTGAGTGATGACTTTGAGGGCGTGAGTCCCTGACTTACGTGACTGCTTATTTATTATGGACTGTAGTTTGGTTATCATACATGTCTCCTGCTTTATATAGACTACTATGATTTCATTTACAGTATTTTCAGTTTCACATACTTGGTACCTGTTGTACTGACCTCCTTCGGGGGGCTGCGTTCATGCCGCAGGTAGAGGTACACCAGTCGTTGATCCTCGCCATGGGATCACAATTCAGCGTATTAGGAAGCTCCGTTTCTCCGAGGCTTATCTTTTGGTATAGTCCCTCATCGTAGGTACTTGTACATTCGTGGTATGGCGAGCCCTGTCGTCATGTTGTATAAAAACTCTTGAGGTGCAGTAATCTTGTTGTGGGCAGGGTTTGTAAGGATGTAACTGTTCAAGTTTTTAGTTATTTATACAAGAAGGTAACCGTTTGGTTGGCCTGTTTTATTATCATATCTCTTGTTTCATGTTTAAGTTTTTATTTCCGCTGATTTTCTCTGATGTTGTATCACTAGGGTGCCCGGGGTAAGGCACCAGTCACGGGCCCGGGATCGGGTCGTGACAAAAGTGGTATCAGAGCAGTTAATCCTCGGAAAGTGTCTACAGACCGTATCTAGTAGAGTCTTGATTATCGGTGTGTTGTGCACCACATCTATAATCAGGAGGCTACAGGATATTTAGGATTGGTTTCCATTCTTCTCACTCTGAGATCGTGCCTTAGAGCTGTGTTATAAGTTGGACTCCCTCTGACGTATTCTTTTCACCCGTTATGCCTCTACGAAAGGCAACCAGAGCCCAGGAGGGCAAGGCAGCAGAGGGAGCTACGAGTAGAACACAGAGGGTTACGAGGGCACAGGCCCGGTCATTACCTGAGATAGTACTTCAGACGACGAGTTTTATGACGCCGCTAGCCCCAGCAGAGTTTAGATCGGCAGCAGTTTCTACTGAGGCCACGATACCTGAGCCTCCAGTTTCACGACCAGGAGCCGAGGATATGAGTTACAAGGAAATGGCCCAGTTACTAGCTAGGCTTGTGGCTAGGAATGAGGACAGACGAGAGTCGGAGGTTCCGGCAGTACCAGTAGTTCACCCTAGATCCGATAGTTGAGATTTCGGGACTTCTTGAGTTGCAGTCCACCCGAGTTCTATGGATCTAGAACTGAGGAAGATCATCAGGAGTTTATTCGACAGTTGCAGCGGATCATGAAAGTGATCAAGACCTCAGAGGCATTTCTTACACACTTCTTGCCCTCGCAGATGAGGAGAGCTCGGGCAGATAGATTTATGAGGTTGAGGCAGAACGGGCGGACGGTTCGGGAATACAGTATAGAGTTTGACTTATTGGCTCGTTATGTCCCCGCGTTAGTGGCAGACATGTGAGGAGAGAATGTCCTAGTAGGAGAGATACGGTGGGATGACTTAGCCTACTGTCGATTCACGGTCGATGGATCGGAGAGGAAGGGTGTTAGCTGTAGGAGGCCACCCCACCTGTATGGTCGTTGTGGTAGGGGTTCTGGGAGTGTCGTACTACTTAGATAGCTTGTTAGGCTTGCGGCGGCAGGCCATTTGCGAGAAATTGTCCGAACAGGTGGCGCGGATGTTACGACTCGACCCGGGATCGGTGGTGGTTCATCACCTTCTGTAGTTATGCGCCCATCAGAGCAAGATTTGATTAGAGCGGCAAAGGGAAAGTGAGACAGTAGTTACATGGAGATCTTCAGCCTTAAGAGACTTGTTTAGGTTGTTATGGTAGATACATGTGGAGTGCTATGTTCGGTTAGCATGGTGTAAGTTGTGATAAATCCATGGGTAGTGTGAGATGGAAGTAGTAGCTTTCATGGCGTGAATCGTAAGATTGTTCGGATCGGGAACGAGTTTAGTACGAAGTGGGTCGGGTTGAGGCCATTTCGCGAGTCAACCCGCAGCCCGGAATGTGGTGGGGTCAGTTTGAGGTGGTCCCGCTAGATGATAGGGTCACGAGGGTTTTAGGCCCAAGTTTAGATAACCATCGTACGAGTTTGTGGATGCGTTCGACCAGTAGTAGGGCCGATGGGGTCAGCCCATCTTGTCTTTTAGTCGGGGTATTTACTCGGCGGAGGTTATGCGAGATGTTGTATATCGGGAAGGTTGTAAAGTCGCACGGTTCCTACTTTTATTATGGCGGCGGTGGAGCCCGGTTATGGCTATTTCTTTTTGGGAGGTTTTACGAGCGGGGTTAGGAACTCAGTGAGTCTCGATTGCATTCACCCTCGGGCGACGGACGAACAACACATTTTATCCGCACATTTGAGGATAGGTTACGCGGTGTTTTGATTTCGAGGTAGGTGCGAGGATTATTTGCCTCTTGTTGAGTGAGTATTATACTAGCTACCATTTCAAGATTCGGATGGTGCCTTATGAAGCCTTGTATGGCGGAAGTGTAGGTTCTTGGCCGATTGGTTCGATGTCGGCAAGGTTCAGATAGTTTGGTCCCTACTTGTTTCAGCAAGATGTGGATAATGTGAAGCTTATCCAGAAGAAGTTATTAGCAGCTCAGAGTCAACAGAAGTCGTGCGGACGATCGGCGTCGACACTTGGAGTTCAGTTGTGGTGGGTCTTCAAGGTACCACCCCGGAAGGGTGTGACGAAATTTGGAAAGAAGGGGAATCTTAGCCCGAGGTACTTTGGGCATTTTCAGATAATAGTATAATAGGCCAGGTTGCCTATAAGATAGCACTGTCGTCCGACTTAGGAGGCAGTACGTCCGGTATTCCATGTTGTTATGTTTCGGAAGAGTAATCGGATATCCCTCCAGAGTGTTCCCAGTTAATGATGACCAAGTTAGAGATAGTAACCCCGAGATTTTGGAAATCAAGCAATGGCGAAATGTGGTAAGTATATGAGGAAGAGTTCGAGTGTACGAAGAGGGTACGACAAGTAAGAAAAGAGGCGAAGATGTGAAGTGTCCTTTTTATAAGTATAGATGTGAAGAAAGTATCCTTTGGACCATGGGTGGAAGTTTTTGTGTTGTTATACACGTTAGGGGTGATTCCTCGTTGGCTTGGATTGAGTTTTGCGCGTATGTTATATTATGGCCATGTGTGGCATAATTGGTTTTGTAAGTATAGTAGTGAAGACTATACCGGCGTTTGTATGATTAGAGGCTTAGAAGGAACATGTCACGACCCGACCCCGGGACCGCGACTGGTGCCCTACCTGGGCACCCTTACAGGTAAACATCAGAGAAAATCAGCGGAACATACATGAAACTTATAAATAAAACAAGGAAAGTAGAACAACAGGTTAGCCGATAGGGCTACCTTCCTGAACATATATATAAATACAACCGAAGCAGTTGCCTCCTTTCTTTTACAAACTGAACCACAATATGTGACTACAGACTTCTAAGAGTTTTAACATTACAACAGTGGCGGGACAAGGCCCCGCCATACCCCTGAATATACATAAACGTGATAACTCCGGAACACTGGAGCCATCTCAACTTTCTGAACCGGGATCCTAAGCTCGCGGATCCACAATCAAGTACCTAAACTGCGGGCATGAACGCAGCCCCGAAGAAGTCGATGCAACAGTGCAGAATATGGAACGAAAAATAAGGTACAGTAAACAAAACATATCGGTACAAAAGAAAGACAGGGGGCAAGTAAAAAAGGGTAAATACCAGATCCTACCGTGTCATTTCCATCTCGAGAACTTAATCGTACCTTATCATCTTTTCCCCTTTTTTTTCCATAAAAGTATAGTCAAATTCTTACGTACATACTTAAGAAACTCATCAAGTTCATAAACATATAACTTACGTATCTTGCATAACCTAATCCGTCCCTTTGTGGGGGAACGCCTATACTGTCGGCCCAATCTGGGACGCGATAAAATCACATAAGTCTGCCCATGAAGGTATACTGCATAAACATAGGAAGCTCATGATCGCGGGGCCACCGCGCAAATATCATTCGCGATCCTACTCGGGACTATTTCACCCGCATAGATCCTGTGGACCCGCGTGAGGTAATCCTCGCATAGAATGTACCGCACGGGACTATTTCACCCGCGTAAGCCCATAAGGACTCGCATGAGGTATTCCTCGCATCATGGGTAGCAAATCCACCTGAACAGTGGTATAACGTCTTGGGGTTTACCCTCATTTATACTCTTACCACGAAGAAGGTGGTATAACGTCTTGGGGGTTTACCCCTCATTTATACTCTTACCCTAACTCAACCGGCCATCATACATAATATAAGCCCTACCGGCTTATCATACATAACATAAGCACTACCGGCTTACCATACATAACATAAGCAAGTTAAGAAATCCCTAACTTATTAGCTTGTTCATATACACTCTCATTTTTGTTTACTTAAGGCACTAATCATGTCATTATAAAATCCGGGAATTTAACCCAAGTACCACAAATAACGGAAACATACCTTGGAATTCCACATCACCGCTTGATGCGTCCCAAGTAACTTACAACAAGACAAATGGCCTCCAACCGAGTCGCGACAACGTAATAAAACATAATACTTGCACTCAAAGGCTATCACCAAAGACATATAGGCAAATTCTCAATTAACCAAGCCAAAGTACTTATCAAGACACACATAGAATAATTCTCAATTAATCAAGCCAAAGTACTACGTACGTACATTCTTTTCAAAAGACTCCTTTCCCAATAAAACTTCCCCGATACTAACAACCGTAGTATCAAGTCCTATCCACCTTTCAAGACAAGTCACAATACCTTTTTAGAAATACAATTACCGGCTTCTAAAACAAGTGACTTCTTTATTAAAAACCTTAAGCAATTGGTACCTTTAAACCAATTTGCCCTTACCTAATACAAGTTATTCCTTTGATTACTTTACTAGAGAAAACCATTCTCTTAATCTTCCATAAAGCCGTTATAACCAACTTCCCATAAAGCCGTTATAACCCTTTATGGTTTAGACTAACACGTTCCTTTTATAACCAAGAGACCTCTACTTTTTGAAACCAAGTATTATATACTTTCAAATCAATTCTCATAACTTTCAAAAATACAACTAGTCTCTTAACCATTTGAAAACAAGTGACTCCTTTTATTATAAAACCCTAGGCAATTGATGCCGTAAAAATCAAGTTGCCTTTTTACTAAAGTCAAGTCATTTATCTTTCCATAAAGCAAATATAACTAACTTCCCATAAAGCCGTTATATTCACTTTATACCTTAGCCATATACAATTTCCTATCCAAGGGACTTATACATTTAAACGGAACAAGTATCACATACTTTAAAACTCTTTAAGTCCCTTAACCTTAATAAAACTTAAGACATCCTTTATACATTCAAAGAAGCGAGTTAATCTCCTAACTCACCCGACTTGGCATTACATAAAACAAGTAAAGAATGTCATAGTCTTCAGACGTCTCAGTACTACATACGTGCAACTAGTCATGCTCAAAAGATAGGAAAAGTTCTCCATATAGTAAATCACACAACTACCTCTTAACTTCTAAGAGTAGAAGGAAACATGAAATGATACCACAAGTATATTCCATACATAGAATCATGCCAAAGGAAGGAAGAGGTTCACATACCTCGCGACGATTGTCGACAAGTAGCAAAATGCTCCAAAGTACTTCAACCTTGATAGCTATTCCACTCTCCAAGTAGGATACACTATACTTAGTACTTCAACCTATAATGGTTACAATACGTCCATTAACCTTCTTACTTCACACGTAGAATATTCTAAGTGCTACGTCACTAAATTCTACGAAAAATCGGACAGCACTTCCTTTGTTTCTACTCACTTTGCCACCTTTTTCAAGGCCGAATACAATAACGAAATAGCCCCAATTGGCTCACCACAATCTATAAGGTAGTCCAATACAAATGAAATAACCAAACATCCCCAATTGGCTCACCACAAACGATATCAAGTTAATACAACTTACTAGGCCAATTCGGCTAACTTTGAAGTACTACAACATCAATTCTTATCCAATTTCCATTTCAATCCAAATGTTAGTATAACATGATATCAAGTCATGACCAATTATAACTACTACAATCTTCAAGTTAATAACATGCGACGATTCTAATCAACGACAAATTGTAATCCAACTTAACATGGCTTACATTACTTTTCGGATTTTCAAGGCTACAATCAATCCATAATCCTTATAAACTTCAATACATATACTTCATGCTAGCAACAAGTAAGGCTAACAACAATATAAATAATCTTGTAACACTTTCAAAGAACAAGATTATACCTCAACGAATCTCAATCCAATCTTCAAATCCGAAGTCGTTCCTTAGCAACTTAGAGACTCTCCAAGATACTTCAATCCGCTACTTGAGACCCTTAGAACCATACCAACAATTTTCCTTCAAACTTCCAACCAAAACCTAGAAAAGCCATTAGGTTTTCACCTTGCGACTAATACGAAAACTCTCTTTTTCCGGGATTTTTCTATTGAGATATACTCACAATACACTTAGGAACCTTGGTTTAAAGTGGGGAGATTATTGGACAACAAACAAATTTTTTTCCCTCTTATGGATGCCCAACTCGTGAGCCTCCCTCTCTTGTTCTACAATTTTTTGTGAATTTTAGCTAAGTGTGGAACTCTTGTCTTGCTACTAGTATTATATAGGGACATGGAGGGTCAAGGTGTGCACAAATGGTTGGCTAGGATGAGGTCTAACAAATACCAAGACTAATTATCCCCTTGACTAAGTCAAACATGTCAAGCTTTGAGTTCTGAAGACTTGTCTTGCCAACAAAGGTCCAATGACCCTTTAGCCCTTGCAAAAAAATCGTCCAAGGCATCATCTAAGGGGGGGTGACACGTGTCACCCTCCCATTCGTCATAATAATATGTTTTCCGACAATTTCATAATTCCGATAAATTTTTACAAGTCTCAATTTTCAACACTTGCGAGTTCTTACGTACGTTCTTAAAACACGCCCATACACGCTGGTGTAGCGAACATTCGGGACGAATGTTTCTAAGGGGAAGAATGTTACACCCGTAGTTCGTGGTATGTATACGAGGGCGTGCGTGCGAGAATCTGACGATAAAATTGGAAAGGAAGAAAGATGTGATTTTTCGACGGAAAAGTTTCCGGATTTTGTGAAGGAAAAATGTTCGTTAAAGGGAATTGGATTCCCAGATTTTGTATTTGGACTTTTTGGAATATTTGAGAATTATGAAATTTTATTTCCGAAATTGGTCACGTGGGGCCCACGGGAAAATTTACGGTTTTGTGGGGCCCACTTTATTTTCGGATTTTTGGCATTACGGATATTTTCGGAAGATGAAATATTTTGGACAAGTAGGGGGGCGACACGTGTCACCCCCGTGTGGCCATGTTGGCGGGTGGAGAAGGACAAGTGGCACGTTTTTTTGGTGGACAAGTGGCCCATTTTTGTGGTGGCCACTTGTCCCATTTTTGTGGTAGCCAAATGGTTGGCCAACTACCCACACACATGTACCCCATCCTCACCATCTACTTGCCTAGATCTTGACCATTGATTTCCCTATAAATACCCCTTGTGTGCAAGACTTTATTTCATCCACATTAGAAAGTTTCCTAGGCAAAAATTCCTCCTCCTTAGTGAGTTCTCGTCCAAACACCCCCACCTTGAGTAGAATTCTTCAAGTATTGTTGTTATTCCAAATACTTTAGCCTAAATCCTGGTGGTATTCCAAAAATCCCAACATAAGAGCCCTAAATACTACTTTATCCCATAGTCGCAAAACGAAGCTCCTAGAAAAATCTTCATAGCTTAGATGAAGTGTTAAGAGAAGTTGTTTAGAAACTTCTAAGGGTTGCTTGGAGCGGGTTGGAGCGTAAGGAATCGAGCTAAACATTTCTCGTGATCGACTTATATCTTGGATAATTTTGGGCTTATCGAGGTAATTACCTATGTCCCCTATCAGAATTGGAGATTACATGTTGTAGTAGTTTAGAATTGAGTATAAGATATATTCAAGGATGATTATAAAGAATTGAATCAGTATTTACATAGGATCAGATTTACGTAGATTTGTAGTATTATTGTGGAGTAGAATTGTACACGTCCGGTTAGACGTGTAACCCCCGGGATTGTTGGTTAGTAGCAGGCCTCGTTAGAGAAGGAGATTTATGTGGTTGCGGGGGGAGGTGCTGCCGAATTTTCCGTAGAATAAGGAATCTTGTATCTAGAATTATTCTACGAAGAGATCTAGAGGTTGATAGACGTTTTGTGGCCTTTTTAGGTTGAAGTACTACGAGTAGCGTATTCTACTTGAAGGGTGGAAAAGGCGAGCAAGGTTAGAGTACGTGGAGCGTTTTGCTAATTTTCGATAATCGTCGCGAGGTATGTGAACCTCTTCCTATCTTTTCTAGCATGATTTTTTTTAACTATGTAGCGGTGACGCATACGTGCTAAATGAATTTGGTTGGTTTAAAACATAAAGTGTTATAACGGATTTATGGGAAGTTTGCTATAACAACTTTATGTAGGTAAAGAAATGGTTTGTGGTTTTTAAAAGATAAGAGACTTGACTTATAAATGACTTGATGTGAAATATTAAGGAACTTGATTTCTAAAAGAAAAGAGACTTGAGGAATTGAAGAGTTTTGGTTTAAAAGAAAGACATGGTTTTGTCTTAAATTGTTTAAAATAAAAGTGTTATAACAACTTTATGGGAAGTTAGTTATAACGACTTTATGAAAACAAAAGAATGGTTTTATCATTAGTTTTAAAATGTTAACTTGACTTTAAAAGGAGAAGTGTTTTGGTCTAAAAAGAAGGCATAGTATTGTCTTAATTTGGTTTAAAAAGGAAAGTATGGAAGTTGTTTTGGTTTACTTAAAATATTAGTCACTCTATTTTTGATAATACGGGCATCGGGTGACCTTTGTAAAAAAAATGGATCTTTTAAAAAGAATTTAACGTACGTAGTACTTTGGGGTTAAAACCTGGACTTTGGCATAAAATGAAAGTACCTTGAGTTGTGTGTAACTTGCCTATGTTTGCGTGTGATAGCCTTGTCGTGCTAGTATTGTATTTCTATGCCACCGCGTCTCTCAATGGAGGGCCGGCTGATTTGTTATGATCTTACTTGACGCATCTGCAGCGACGAGGATTCCACGCACGCTCATTGTGATTATTATTCCATGGACTAGCTCTCCACGAGGTTTTACCGATTCGGCTTTGGTATCCGTAGTTGGCTCGTACTTGCCCGAAGTCGTGGCTGATTCGGCCAGGTATCCGTAGTTAGCCTTCGTACTTGCCCTGCTCGGTTTAGTAGCGAAGTCTCGTGATACGCCTTGGTATCCGTAGTTAGCCCTCAGATTGCCCCGGCCACCACGTGACACGGCTTTGGTATCTCGTAGTTGGCTTCGTGACTTGCCTCAGACGCTTCGTGGCGAAGTCTCGTGATCTGACCTTGGTATCCGTAGTTAGCCCTCGTGACTTGCCCCGGCCACCACGTGACACGGCTTTGGTATCCGTAGTTGGCTTTCGCATTGCCCCGTGACGCCTTCGTGGTTTGGTTGTATAGTATTGTTAGTACGGCTTTGGTATCGGTAGTTGGCTTCGTACTTGCCCGGCCATTGATGACGCGCTTTGGTATCCGTAGTTAGCTCGTACTTGCCTCCTTACGGTTTTATGACTCAGTGGGACTCGTGTTTATTTGTACTCCTTCGTGTTATTATATCATAGATCGCCAGCGAGGAAGGTATTCCACGCATGATTGATGTTGAGGCGTGAGACCCATAGTTATATTTGAGTGATGACTTTGAGGGCGTGAGTCCCTGACTTACGTGACTGCTTATTTATTATGGACTGTAGTTTGGTTATCATACATGTCTCTTGCTTTATATAGACTACTATGATTTCATTTATAGTATTTTCAGTTTCACATACTTGGTACTGTTGATCGACTTCCTTCGGGGCCGTTCATGCCGCAGTAGAGGTACACCGCCGTTGATCTCGCCATGGATCACGTCAACAGATTAGGAAGCTCCGCTTTCTACTGAGGCTTATCTTTTCGTATAGTCCTCACTGTAGGTACTTGTACATTCGTGGTATGGCGGCCCCGTCCCGTCATGTTGTATAAAAACTCTAGAGGTCCGTAGAAGATCACAAGTGTGGTTTGTGCGATGTAACTGTTCAAGTTTTTAGTTATTTATACAAGAAGGTAACCGTTTGGTTGGCCTGTTTTATTATCATATCTCTTGTTTCATGTTTAAGTTTTTATTTCCGCTGATTTTCTCTGATGTTGTATCACTAGGGTGCCCGGGGTAAGGCACCAGTCACGGGCCCGGGATCCGGTCGTGACAACTTCCCCCGTTTATAGGTACTTTACCACCTTTTCCAAGGCCCGAAATCAACAACCAACAAGCCACATTTAAGGCACAACCAACAGTTAACCAAAGGGGATTACACGCCAACTTGACGTGTAAAATTCTGCCCCATAATTATACTAAAACAGTCCATAATACATCAATATTAAGGGTACAATATGAAGCCTTTAACACCCTTATTCCTTAGGACCTTCATTAGCCATTTTACCATCTTAAACATGCAATATAGTGGCTGATTTTCCAGCAGCTTGACACCACAAAACAATCCCTTAAAACTGCATGATAATATCCCATAATATTAGGCAATTCTCGGCCAACAACCCAACAACAATCCAAAGCCTTTTTCCACAATTTCACTCTAATCCAATTCACCTTTAAACATGTTATATATATCATATCAACTATCAACAACAATATTTCATTCATTATACAACATGCAACAAGTGAAAATAACCACAACAAGACCAACTAATCCATTAGGCCGAAACTGCCTAGTTTCGGCCCCAACATCCCATCTTGTCCAAACCATTTTTAATCATCATTATTTTTAGTACAAGCTCATTTATACATTACTACAACATGCAATCTGCAATTACTTCAATTGGAAAAACGATCCTTACCTCAAATATGCCCAAAACAGTCCACTTTAAAGTCGGTCCTTAGATAGTCTTGGCTCCTATTCTTCAAGTTCCAACCACAAATATGTATCCCTTACAAGCTTATAACCAACTTCCCTTCACGTTTCAACACCAAAAAGTTGAAGAACAAGTCTAGGGTTTCAAGACCACTACACACGGCTTCAGGGGAATTTTGAGTTTAATGGTGTTTAATCTTGGCTTAACACTTGGTTAGGGACCTTAATCTTGTATTAATAAACTAAGCTTGGAAGATTATGAAATCTTGTTCTTCAATTTGTGCTATGGCCGAGAGCAACAAGAGAGAAAAGAGAGATAGAATGTTTGTGAAATATGGCTAAGTGTGAAGTCTTGCAAGCCTCTATGTATAGATTAATATCAAGTGTAGCAAGACAAGTAGATGGGGCACTTTACACCCTCCTATTGGTCCAAGTGTTGTCTCCAAACAAATATCTAGATATTTTATCCCCAAATATCTTATAACGTGGACCCCTCGAAATTGTGAAAATTTTGACGGGCCCCATATTATTAGATCCGACCCTTCATACTCATATACTAATCCCACAAATCAATTTTGAGAATCAAATTCCAAGTTATTAACTTTTTCCTTCACAGCGTTCCGAAATTATTCCTTACGAAAAGTAATTTTTCTTTCGCTCCAAAATTCAAATCTTATTTCCTTACGTACGTTCTCATGTCATTTTTTTGGAAATACGGGGTGTAACATCAAGCCTCCCAAAAGTTCTCTGGCCGTGAGGATAAGTCTGTACATTTCCATATGCATCAATATTTTTCTTGAAGACCCATTTGCATCATATTGCTCTAACCCATGTTGGCAAATCAACCAAGTTCAAACTTGATTGATGTACATCGAGTCCATCTCAGAGTTCATGGCTTCTTGCCATCTCAGCAAATCAATGTCTAACATAGCTTTGATGTAGGTTGTAGGTTCATTGTCATCAATAATATCTATCTCATTGTGTATTTCAATAAGGAGATTAAGTCTTTCAAGCGATCGATGAGTCCTAGTTGTTACGACCCGAACCCCGGGCCCGTGACTGGTGCCCTACCTGGGCACCCTTTTATTCATACAACAAGTAAAACGCGGAAGATAAATACCACTCATTGTTTAAAAAAAACAAAGGCAAAGCCGATAAGGCTGCCACCATCACATATCAATGTATAACAACATACAACCCTTGCAGTCTAACCCACATATGAATACAGATGTTATACCCCGTATTTCCAGAGTATGTACGCAAGGACGTACGTAGAAAATTTGAACTTGAGAATAGGCTTGGCCGATTTACTTTTGTGCACAACACCCGATTAGAGTCGTTTTTCGACGAAACGTTTCCAGCCTTCGTAGGGAATTTCCGCTATGTCATTTTTAATTTTTACGATTTTTCCGAGAGACGAACGTGTTGGGCCAACAAGAGGGCGCCACTTGGCACCCTCTCATCATGACGTGAACGGGCGGTAAAGGGGGGGTTGGACGAATTGGCCTTGTTGGTCAAGGGGAGTTGGTAGGATATTTTTTGTGTGTTAGTTGGTCAAGGACACTTGGGTGGATCTTGGCCCTACACTTGCCTTGCACTTGGCAAGATCTTGGCCATTGGTTGGCCTTCACTTGACCTATAAATACCCCTCTCCCTTTGATGAATTCTTCATCCTTTCCACAAATCTCTAAGTGTTAAAACCCTCCCCCCCCCCTCTTAGAGATGTTCTCGTCCAAAACCATCCCCCTCTCCCCCTTGGCCGAGAGCCCCTCCCCCTTGTGTGGCCTTGTGGCCGAGACTTCACCCCCCCTCCTAGTGGTGCTAGCCGTGGGGTACCCCCCCTAGCCTAGTTGCTTTCGTATAATACCCCCCTTTGTGGTGTAGAAATACTCTCAAAAGTATTGTTATAATGCCCAAATTACCTTAGCCGTATACCTTGTTGTATTCTAAGGTTATACCTATCTGAAAAGCCCGGAAATACTATTATACTTCCAAAACCTAAGGAAAATCTCCATAGTCGTTGGGTTGTGTGTAAGTTGGTTAGAACTGGTAATTATCTTGTCCTTGGAAATTACATGATGTTAGAATATATAGTTGAAGTATACTATATAGTTGAACTTGTTGTGGCAATGTCCTTGGACTTAAGCACAATTTAATTTCGATCTTGCATCTAGATTTATTTAGTCTAGACTTTGATAGACTGTGGTTGAATGTTTTGAAAAGGTGGACGGGCGATTTGCTAATAGTCGATAATCGTCGCGGTATGTGAACCTCTTCCTATCTCTTCCAGAATATGTGTATAACTATGTATGAGCGTGGTTATGTCTTTTAATAATAATCTTGAAGTAGTTAGAATTAAGAAGTAATACTTTTTAAAATCTTAAGAGTTATACTAGCTTTATGGGAAGTTAGGTATAATGGCTTAAGAGAGATAAAGCGAATGTATTATTTATTTTAGAAGTTAAGAACTTGATCTTGTAAGATAAGAGACTTAAGTTAAATGAATTGTATGAATTTTGTGTGAAACCTCATTCGTGAGTAATGAGTACTTGGTTTTAAAAGGGATAATGTTTCGAAATCTAAATGTGTATCGGCGTTAATAAAGGAAAAGGTATTGAATAATTAAGTATTAATAAAAAAGCTAGATGAGACAAAATGATATTTCTAGATAATAAGATTGTTATAAACAAGAATGTCAAGAGAATTATAAGAAATAAGGCTATGAAAACCTTTCTAAAATAAATTTGAAATTAGGCAAACTTGGGCGCTGAAAATAATGTATTTTATACTGTGACTTATGTGGAAAAAGATTTAATGGGGGATGGATACGAACTTGTTAGTAGAAAGTACCTTGTGTGAATAACTTGATTGTATTGGTTTGTGATAGCCTTGATTTGTTAAGTAACTAGGATGCTGTGATAGTATCTTGTGATGTTAGTGTAAAGGGGTTAAGTTGTTTGACTCTTATGTTGGTATTATACCACTCACCTTGACTTATTTAGGAGGTTGACCGTGATTCGAGAATACCTGGTCACTCTGGGAGTTCGCGCATTTGGATATCTTATGACCTTGTTATCGGCTATGCTTTATTTGGACACTTCATGTATGCTTTATATCTTTATTATCGAGGAAGTGCCGGCGAGAAGGTATTCCGGGCATGATTGATGTTGTGGCGTGAGACCCATAGTTATTTGTGAGTGATGACTTTGAGGGCGTGAGTCCCTGACTTGACATGACTGCTTATTTATTGTAAACTGTAGTTTGGTTATCATACATGTCTCCTGCTTTGTATAGACTACTATGATTTCATTTACAGTATTTATTTTCGCCACATACTGCACTGTTAGATCGACCTCCTTGGGGCCGTTCATGCCGCAGTAAAGGTACACGCCATTGATCCTCGCTCTAGGGTCACAATTCAGCGTTGGGAAAGCTCCGTTTCTCGAGGCTTATCATGGTATAGTCCTGTTGTTGTAGGTGTTTACATTCGTGGTATGGCGGCCCTGTCCCTCCATTGTTGTTGTATAATTTCTTAGAGGTCCAGAGTAATCTTGTGGGCGTGGTTTGTAAAAAGGATTAAACTGCTCATGTTGAAAAAGTTGTTGTTTATATATATGCCGAAAGGCAAGTTTTTCTCGATTATTGTTTCATATTTCATAATATGTCTTGTATCGTTTATGTTCCATTACACTGATGTTGTATCACTAGGGTGCCCGGTAAGGCACGACCACGTCTTAATCGGTCGTGACAAAAGTGGTATCGTGAGCGCTTAATCCTCGGAAAGTGTCTACGCATCGTATCCAAGAGTCTTGATTATCGGTGTGTTGTGCACCACACCAATAATCGGAGGCTATAGGATATTTAGGATTGGTTTCTATTCTTCTCACTCGAGATCGTGCCTTAGAGTTGTGTTGTAAGTGGACCTCTAACGTATTTCTTTCCCTTACCGCTATGCCTCCGCGTAGGCAAAACCCGCCCAGAGGCAAGGCGGCCAGGAGGCGAGTAGAGTTCGTGAGGGTTACGTGGCAGCCCAATCATTACCTAGGTAATGCTTCATTCGGGATTTCGCGACATCACTAGCCCCAAAGAAAGTTTAGCACGGCAGCAGCTCCTACTGCGCCATGATATTTGAACCTTCGCCGACCGTGAACAGAGAATATGGATTGCAAAGAGGCGACCACATTAGCTATGGATTTAACTACCGAGAGTATACCGATGTATCGCGAGTCTTGATGAATATCAACGAGAGGTTGTGCAAAGAGTAGTTCTTCGCTAGATTGAGCATGGCCCGTGTAACGAGCTTATACGCAGCCGAGAAACGTAGAGATCGACGTTAACCGGACAGGTAAGAGGGCGAGCAGCAAGGTCCTTTGGTAACTTTCGAGGCGAGTCACCTCACCAGCAGATTTGATTATGCACATCCACAATGTAGAGTGGTCTTCCACGGATTTCAGGACGTTCGGGGTATGCAGGAGTTGGTTAGAACTCCAGGGCTTCTGGTTCACAGTTTGACAGACGTCATCCCGGGGAATGTTGTCTTTTAGTTGGTACTTGTTGTACCTATGACCGTCAGGGTCTGATGTCGAAAGAGTGTCCTGGTAGGAGGACTTAGCCTTCAGGATCGGTGGGTAGTTCGTCACCTTCCTTAGCTATGCGCTCACGGGCAGTTTGATTAGAACGACTAGGAGTGAAGCGGAGATTCGTGCATATCCTTAACCCTCAGAGTTCAAAGATGTGTGATAAGATGGGTATATCATAAGTGTTATGTTTTGATAGCAGTGTGTTAATATTGTGATTAGAAATCTTGGTTAGTTAACCAAGTAAGATTTGGGGGATAGAGAAGGTGTGAGCCTTAGAGTTTTATACGTAGAGACCTTAGAGGTGAGGCCATCTCGAGAAAAGGTGTAGTGTTATGTTTGATCCGTATCGGAAGTGCATAGTGCACGTGAGCTATGTTTGGGATAGGTCCCTAAGTAGTGTGGAATGAAAGGGGGTAGTTGAGCTAAGAAGACCGCTAGGTTTTCGTAACGTGATTAGTGAGAGTTTTCCTTCGTGGAGCTAGCATTTTGCGCGTTGCCGGGTCGGGTTGAGGCCACGTTGCGGGTCAACCCGCGGCATGTTTGGTGGTGGGGTCTGGTTGTGGTGGTCCCGCCTTGTGGTAGGGTCACGAGGGTGTTAGGCCCAAGTTTAGTTAACCAGCGTACGAGTTCGTGGATGCGTTCGACCAGTGGTCGGGCCGATGGGGGCAGCCCATCGTGTTTTTCGGTCAGGACCGTTTACTCGGCAGTGTTGATTTTATCAGAAAGGTTGTAAGGCTGCACGAGGTGCCTACCTTCACCTTATGTCGGACAGTGGAGCCCAGGGTACGGCTGTTTTTGTTTCTGGAAGTTTTACCAGGCAGGGTTAAGAACTCAGGTGAGTCTCAGAATCGCATTCGCCCTCGGGCCAGTGTGTGGGTTTCAGGGGTAGTTGTGGGGATTGTTGTCTCCTGTTGAAGGAGTGTTTAAGCTACCATTTCAGTGTTCGGATGTCGCCTTATGAAGCCTTGTAGGGGCGGATGTGTAAGTCGCCGGTCGATTGGTTCGATGTTGGCAAGATTCAGATAGTTGGTTCAGGCTTGTTCCAGCAGACTGTGGATAGGGGGAAGCTTGTCTAGAAGAGGTTCTGGCAGCTCAGAGGAATCGTGCGGATAATCGGCGACGACGCTTAGAGTTCGTGCCGATCGATCTTCTTGAAAGTACCACCGGATTATGTTACGAGTTTTGGAAAACAGAGGAACTTAGCCCGAGTTACTGGGGCTTTTGAGTTCATGAGAAGAATAGGCCGTTGCTTATATGTTAGCGATTCTTTCGACTTAGGAGGCAGTACGTTTGGTCTTTCGTATTGTTATGTTCGGGAAAGTATCGGAGATCCATCCAGAGTATTCCCAGTTAATGATGACCACGTTAGGGATAGTAACCTCGAGTTTTGGAAAGCAGGCGATCGTAATGTGGTAAGAGTTCGAGTGTACGACATCCTCAGGGATCGCAAGCAGCCCGGTACCATTTGTTGGGTCGTCAGAGCAAGGCTCGCGACATAGTGACAAAAGTAGTACCATTTGTTGGGTTGCCTGAGAAGGTTAATGCCTCAGGCAAAGTGACAAGTGGTATCTACGACGAGTAAAGAGAGAAGCGAGCATGTATGGCGAGCATAGATGTGATCATTTCTTTTGTAAAGAGAAGGTGCGAAGGAAGTATATTTTAGACCCCGGTGAGAAGTGTTTTGTGGTGATGATTAGAGGTGTTTCCTCGTGGACTTTGATGTAAGTAGTTACGCAGGTGTTTCTGTGGCCAGCTGTGGCAGGATTGTTTCGTAAGTGTAGTAGTGAAGACTATACTGGCGCGCGTTCGTTTTGAGACTTAGAAGGAACATTCGGGACGAATGTTTCTAAGGAGGGGAGAATGTTATACCCCGTATTTCCAGAGTATGTACGCAAGGACGTACGTAGAAAATTTGAACTTGAGAATAGGCTTGGCCGATTTACTTTTGTGCACAACACCCGATTAGAGTCGTTTTTCGACGAAACGTTTCCACAGCTTTCGTAGGGGAATTTCCGGCTATGTCATTTTTAATTTTTACGGATTTTTCCGAGAGACGAAACGTGTTGGGCCAACAAGAGGGCGCCACTTGGCACCCTCTCATTGGCGGACGTGAATGGGCGGTAAAGGGGGGTTGGACGAATTGGCCTTGTTGGTCAAGGGGAGTTGGTAGGATATTTTTTTGTGTGTTAGTTGGTCAAGGACACTTGGGTGGATCTTGGCCCTACACTTGCCTTGCACTTGGCAAGATCTTGGCCATTGGTCGCCTTCACTGACCTATAAATACCCCTCTCCCTTTGATGAATTCTTCATCCTTTCCACAAATCTCTAAGTGTTAAAACCCTCCCCCTCTCTTAGAGGTGTTCTCGTCCAACACCATCCTCCCCTCGCCGAGCCCTCCTTGTGGGCCTTGTGGCCGAGACTTCACCCCTCCTAGTGGTGCTAGCTGGGGTACCCCTAGCCTAGTTGCTTTGTATAATACCCCTTGTGGTGTAGAAATACTCTCAAAAGTATTGTTATAATGCCCAAATTACCTTAGCCAGATACCTTGTCAGATTCTAAGGTTATACCTATACGAAAAGCCCGTAAATACTATTATACTTCCCGTCACCACAAAACCGAAACCTCTAAGGAAAATCTCCATAGTCCGTTGAGTATTGTGTGAAGTTGGTTAGAACTTCTAAGGGTGGTTTAGAGCGCCTGAGTCGAGCTAAACGTTGCCCAGGATCGACATTTTAACTTGGATAATTATGGGCTTATCGAGGTAATTATCTTGTCCCTCTATTGTAATTGGAAATTACATGATGTTAGAATATATAGTTGAAGTATACTATATATAGTACTGAACTTAATGTTGTGGCAATGTCCTTGGACTTAAGCCCAATTTAAAGTTAAGAATCGAATCAGTAATTACGTAGATCAGACATGAGACTTGTGTAGTTGACGGCAGTGGGCGGTGCCCAATTTCCCGTAGGATCTTGCATCTAGATTTATTCTACCGAGTAGTCTAGACTTTGATAGACTTGTGTAACCTGTATAGGTTGAATGTTCTGCGAGTAGCATGGGCTACTTGAAAAGGTGGACCAGGCTAGCCGGGTTATAGTCGTGGAGCGATTTGCTAATAGTCGATAATCGTCGCGAGATATGTGAACCTCTTCCTATCTCTTCCAGCATGATATGTGTATAACTATGTAGTACGGTAGACGTACGTGTGTTAATTGAACGTAGTTGTACGGCAATGTCTTTTGACTTAAGCCCGAATAATAATAATCTTGAAGTAGTTCAAGAGAATTAATAACTGTTTTTAAAAGAAGAGTAATACTTGGTTTTAAAATCTTAAGAGTTATACTAGCTTTATGGGAAGTTAGGTATAATGGCTTAAGAGAGATAAAACGAATGTATTATTTATTTTAGAAGTTAAGAGACTTGATCTTGTAAGATAAGAGACTTAAGTTAAATGAATTGTATGAATTTTGTGTGAAACCTCATTCGTGAGTAATGAGTACTTGGTTTTTAAAAGGGATAATGTTTTACTGATTTCGGAAATCAGAAATGTGTATCGACAAACCACTGCAGCGTTAATAAAGGAAAAGGTATTGAATAATTAAGTATTAATAAAACTAGTAGAAACTCCCATCTGCATATAAGCTAAGATGAGACAAAATGATATTTCCTAGATCATGGCTGCTGTAATAAGATTGTTATAAACAAGAATGTCCTACTTATGTTTCTCAGACTGTTTAAAAGAGAATTATATTCTTAAAGAAATAAGGCTATGAACTACGAAACCTTTCTAAAATAAGAAACGTGAACATTTGAAATTAGGCAAACTTGGACGCTTGGAAAATAATGTTGTTACTTGATTTTACAAAGGTAAGTGTTTTGGTTTATTTAAAAAGACATACCACTCTATTTTATACTACGTATCAGGTGACTTATGTGGAAGGAACGGATCTTTTAAAGATTTAATGTATGAAGTACTTTGGGGATGGATACCCAACTTGTTAGTAGAAAGTACCTTGTGTGAATAACTTGATTGTATTGGTTTGTGATAGCCTTGTAATACTCTTGTTGATTTGTTAAGTAAACACGCTAGGATGCTACGTGTGATAGTATCTTGTGATGTTAGTGTAAAGGGTTTCCGATCGCGTCTAAAGTTGTTTGACTCTCACCGTTATGTTGGTATTATACCACTCACCTTGACTTGTTTCCGAGGTTGTCGCCTCCGACGCGGTAGACTCAGCGGTCCGGGACCATGATTCGAGAATACCACGCGGGTCCGGGGATCCATGCGGAACTACGGAGTTCCGTGTTAGTTCGCGCCTCGTGGTCACGCGGTCTTTGTGGCCATGCGGATCGCGAGTCCGGGGCGATGCCGGAGTAGCTACCCTCGACGCGGGTTATACCTCACGCGGCCTATGAGCTTGGCCTATGCGGAGCTGCGGAGAGTTCCAGGGCTAGACGCGCACATTTGATACTGTGGGCGAGTGACCAGCTTTGATCATGTGACGGTCTAGACAGATATCATGATACAGTTTATGACCTTGTTAGTATCAGCGGTGTTAGTAGTCGGCTATGCCTTCGCATTACCTGTATTGTTTATTTGGACACAGTGGGACCCGTGTTCATGTGTATTCCTTCGTGCATTTATATCATAGATCGCTACGGTGAGGAAGGTATTCCACGGGCATGATTGATGTTGTGGGCGTGAGACCCATAGTTATTTTTGAGTGATGACTTTGAGGGCGTGAGTCCCTGACTTGACATGACTGCTTATTTATTGTAAACTGTAGTTTGGTTATCATACATGTCTCCTGCTTTGTATAGACTACTATGATTTCATTTACAGTATTTATTTTCGGGCCACATACTGCACTGTTATCGACCTCCTTCGGGCTGCGCTCATGCCGCAGTAAAGGTACACCCGCCATTGATCCTCGCCTTAGGGTCACAGCCATTTGGGAAAGCTCCGTTTCTCCGAGGCTTATCACGTATAGTCCCCGTTGTTGTAGGTGTTTACATTCGAGGTATGGCGGGTCCCCGTCCCGCCATTGTTGTTGTATAATTTCTTAAGGTCCAGAGTAATCTGTGGGCAGGGTTTGTAAAAAGGATTAAACTGTTCATGTTGAAAAAGTTGTTGTTTATATATATGCCGAAAGGCAAGTTTTTCTCAGATTATTGTTTCATATTTCATAATATGTCTTGTATCGTTTTATGTTCCGCTGATTACTCTGATGTTGTATCACTAGGGTGCCCGGTAGGCACCAACACGTCTAATCGGTCGTGACAATGCACTTCAAGAGTTTGAACAACAACTATGACGGACAAGGCCCCGTGCATCAATATATATCTAGCCATAGTGACAAGTTCGAACATCTAACTATCCCCAACGCCAACAGAGATCCTAAGAGCAAGGATCACCAACCTGTGTACCTAATACCTGCGGACATGAACGCAGCCCCCCGAAGGGGGTCAGTACAACAAGGTACCAAGTATGTAAACAAGAAGTACAGTAAGCAAGATCATAACTGTACACAAGAATGACAGGGGCAAGTATGAAAAGCAATTACCAGATCCTACCGTGTCATAAAACAATCAGAGTCAACTGTACCTTTGTTATACCCCGTAGTTCCGGAGTATGTATGTGAGGACGTACGTACGAATGTATAAGCCCTTATTAGGGTAAGAATTAAAGAATTGGTTTCCGACGGAAAATATTCCGAACCTTGTGAGGGAAATTTTTACGTTTTCAATATTTTAACCAATTATGAAATTTTTCCGAGAGATAAAATATTTTGGACCAATGGGAGGGCGACATGTGTCACCCCAAGAGCCATGTTGGACGTTTTTTCAAGACAAGTGGGCAAGACAAGTGGCCAAAAGTCTTGCATGACATTTGCATGGCGATGGGACGTTTTTTTTAAGTTAGTGGGCAAGTCAAATGGTCAAAGTCTTGCATGACATTTGTGGGACAAGTGGAGAAATGAACCTACACAAACAATCTATACCATACACATGTTTCAATCCTACCCTTTGGTTATCCTATATAAACACCTCTAGTTGATGAAATCTTCCACACTTAGAACATTTCAAGACTTGAAAATATTTTCCTCTCCTCCCTAGTTGCTCTCGTCCCACCCCCTCTTTCTTGAGCAAATGTTGTCCAAAAATTCTTAAACTTATAAGTGTTCTTCCTTAATGTATTAGGAAGATTATTAACCAAGAGTTAGACAAGATTTCACACCCCTAGCCTCAAAAACCCTCACAAAGCCGAGAGTGGGCAGATTTGGAACTTTAGTGTTCTTCACTTTTTGGAGTTAATTATTGAATAGAAGTTGGTTAGAAACTTCTAAGGGTGACTTGCGGTGGTTTGGAACACAAAGATTTGGAGCTAAAACTTGCTTAGGAGCGACTTTAAGTTCTTGGATATTTTTGGGCTATTTTGAGGTAATGAACCTTAACCTCTTTGTGAAGTTGATTATTATGTATATTGGATATTATACATATATTGGAAGTATATTATGGAGTATGAGATATAAGGAAAGATTTGGATCTTGTTAAGATGTTAAAAGGAGAATTGGCATATTAGCCATTAAAATGGTAAAAATGTATCCATTACTTACTAAGAAGTTAACAACAAAGAAACTATAACTTATATAAAGATTGGAATATAAGTTGGAAGACTAATGAAGTAATTGGATAAGTAAAATTGTAAAATTTGGCCAAGGACCCCAACTTAAGGACTGTATTTACTTTGGACTGTATTTAATTTGGACTGTATTTACATTGTTGTTAAGGGGAAGATTGTTAATCGCGTTCCGTTTGGGCATGTGATCCCCTTCTTTAATTATTGTTGTTGTTAAGGGGAAGATTGTTAATCGCGTTCCGTTTGGGTGTGTGATCCCCTTCTTTAATTATTGTTGTTAAGGGAAGATTGTTAATCGCGTTCGCTTGGGCGTGTGATCCCCTTCTTTAAATTTTGGAATTATTGCGCTTATTTATGGCATGTTGGTTACTATTATCGCCTTGAAAAGGTGGAGAATTGAGTAGAAACGGGGGAGGTGCTGCCCAATTTTTCGTAGACTAAGAGAAATCTTACTTAGAAGAATCCCACGTAAAACTAGAAGTTGATAGGCGTGTTTTGACTATTATAGGTTGACACTCTGCGCGACATATCCGACTTGGCAAGTGGATTTAATGAGGAGGTATGTGATTCTTCCTATCCCTTTGAGCATGATATTTGTGAAATATATATAGTACGGTAGACGACGTGTGTTAAACCGAATTTGGCTTTACTTTGATGTCTTTGGACTTGAGTTCTAATTAATAAGAATCTTGAATATTTCAAAAAGAGTTATGAATCATTTTGGAAGAAAAGTAATACTTGGTTTTCATAAAAAGTTTTAAGTGTTATACTAGCTTTATGGGAAGTTAGCTATAACGACTTAAGAAAGATAAGAAAACGGTTTAATTATTTGTTTATCAAATGCTTGAAATGATGTTCAAGGTATGGTAAGTTGGTTTGATAAACATGTTATGATGCTACGTGTGTTAGTATCTTGTGACGCTTGTGTAAGGAGGTTATTCTTGTTGTGCTTATGTTGTTTAACGATAAGCCGTCAGTGTTAGTATTATATCACTCACCCTCCGACTTGTTACGATGACGCTGGTTAGCCGCCCGATGCGCGGAATATCTCACGCGGTCCACGACCTACGCGAGTCAGCGGAGTTCCGTGATGATCACCCGTGTGTTACGCCGATGCGAGGAATACCTCACGCGTCTACGCGCCACGCGGATCGCGGAGTCCGTGACGATGCCGCGTTAGCTACCCCGATGCGAGGAATACCTCACGCGGCCTAGGGGCCTATGCGGATCGCGGAGTTCCAGATTAGGCTCGCATAATGATATTATGGGCGATTAGCCTTGCTTCGATCATTAGCGACCTAGAAAAGACCGCTACATTATATCTATTTTTGCTCTTGTTTATGATGTGGCACTATGCGCGATTAACTTCGTTGTTTCGCATATATTTGTGAATTGGTTTTAAAATGTTATAATTATATATATCAAGATTTCACGCTTCACATACTTGGTACTGTCTAATAACCTCCTTCGGCTGCGCTCATGCCGCAGTAAGGGAAAGCGGTGGTGGATCCTCATTCTTAGGATCTTTACTCGTGTCGTGAGCTCCATTTCTCCGAGGCTCGACTTTTGTACGGTTCTCCCGGTGTTGTAGATGTTTTGTACATTCAGGGTATGACGGGCCCGTCCGCCATAGTGTTTACACATTCTTAGAGGTCCGTAGTCCCGTTGTAAAGTCGATGTAATCGCTCACTTTGGTATTTATATACATGCCGAAAGGCAACTTTTCTTTGGATAGACTGTTCTTATTTTTCACTGTTTCATGTTTGCAAGTTTATATTCCGCTGGTTACTCTGATGTATGTCTACTTGGGTGCCCGTGTAAGGCACCAGTCACGGGCCCGGGAACGGGTCGTGACAAAACTAGTATCAGAGCAGTTAAATCCTCGGAAAGTGTCTACAGACCGTATCTAGTAGAGTCTTGATTATCCGTGTGTTGTGCACCACACCAATAATCAGGAGGCTGCAGGATATTTAGGATTGGTTTTCATTCTTCTCACTCTGAGATCGTGCCTGAGCCGTGTTATAAGTCGACCCTCTGACGAATTTCTTTTGTTTACCAGTATGCCTCCACGCAAGGCAACCCGGGCCCAGAAGGGCAAGGCAGCCGAGGGAGCTGCTAGTAGGACACAGAGGGTCACGAGGGCCCAGGCCCAGCCTTTACCCGAGGTGATACCCCAGACGGCGAGTTCCACGACGCCGCCGGCCCCAGCAGGGTTTAGAGCCGCAGCAGTGGCTACTGAGGCCACGGCACCTGAGCCTCCAGTCCCACAGCCTGGAGCAGAGGAGATGGGTTACAAGGAGATGGCCCAGTTATTAGCCAGGGTCGTGGCGAGGCACGAGGATAGGCTGGATGCATCAGTTCCAGTTCCAGTAGTACCCGTGGTTCACCCGAGGTCGGATAGTTTGAGACTTCGGGACTTTCTGAGTTGCAGCCCGCCAGAGTTCTATGGGTCGAGGCCTGAGGATGATCCGCAGGAGTTCATCCGACAGTTACAGCAGATCATGAGAGTGATCAAGGCTTCGGAGACCGAGTCAGTGGTCTTAGGTTCACATCGGCTGCGTGATACTGCAGTCGACTGGTTTGATTCATGGGAGCTATCCCGGGTGGAGCATGCGCCTTCAGCTGTTTGGGACGAGTTCTCAGAGGCATTTCTCACTCACTTCTTGCCTCCGCAGATGAGGAGAGAACGAGCCGACAAATTTTTGATGCTGAGGCAGAACGGGCGCACAGTTCGGGAGTACAACGTGGAGTTCGACTCGTTGGCTCGGTATGTCCCCGCGTTAGTGGCAGATATGGAGGACAGAGTGCACCGCTACGTCACAGGCTTGATGACTACTTGGCGAGTCTTGCTCGTGTAGCTCTTCACCGGCATGGACATTGCCCGCACGCAGCTCATGCACTGGGTGCGGCGAGCGTATAGGCCGACGGGTTGACATATATCAGCACAAGAAGGCCAGGACGACAGGGTCTTTTGGTAGCTCTCGGGGCGGATGGCCTCACCAGCAGACAAGATTTGCACCGCAACCAGCTCAGAGCACTCCTACACCGCCTTCGTGGCGCCAGGTATTCGGCGTGTCAGCGCCCCAGACTTCTGACTTCCGTAGCAGAGGTGCTAACCGATCGAGACCACCTTCATCTCAGTGTGTTCGATGTGTAGATCCCATTACGGGAGTTGTGGTACTATCATGGAGCTTGTTACACTTCGCCAACAGTGGTCACTTTATGCGAGATCGTCCACCGGGCGGCGTAGATGGTAGGTTCACCTCTGTGGTCTTTAGCCTGTCTTCATCTCCTACACTTACTCGCCCCGGAGGCAGGGTGCTCATGGGCCAGCAGGTCGCGGCAGAGGTCGTGGCAAGGGTCCTAGTTCCAGCGGTCCTCAGAACCGCATTTATGACATGTCCACCGCCAGACTGTGAGGCGCCACCGGATGTCATCACAGTACTTTATCGCTTTCTTGTGACGATATGCCTTGATAGATCCATGTTCTACCTTGTCCTATATATCTCCCCATATTGCTAGTAGGATAGGGATAGAGCCCGAGTCCATAGACCCTTTGAGGTAGCTACGCCAGCTGGGATTCTTGGTAGCCGAATGGTATATGTGGCTTGCCCAAAGGACTATATGCACGCCGACCCAGCCGACTTGATAGAGTTGGATATGACCTATTTTGATGTGATCATGGGTATGGATTGGTTAGCTTGCTACGCCAATGTAGACCAGAAGCGGTTGGTACGGTTCCGCTCGGGAGCCACATCGAGGAGGGAACACTGTGTCGCCGAGGGGTAAGTTTATTTCTTACCTCAAGGCCAGGAAGATGGTTCAGAAGGGGTATATCTACCATCTCATTCGGGTATTTGATACTGAGGCGGTGACACCGCACCTTCGCCGCCCAGAGTCGAGAGTTTCGGACGTGTTCCCGCACGACCTCCCGTATCCTCCCGGAGGAGATTGAGTTTTGCATCGATGTGTTGCCAGATACTCGGCCTATATCCATTCCGCCATACAGGATGGCACCTGCCGAGTTGAGAGAGTTGAAGGACCAGCTGAGAGATTTGATGGAGAAGGGCTTCATCAGGCCTAGTGTTTCTCCCTGGGGAGCGCCGGTATTGTTCATGAAGAAGAAGGATGGGACGCTGCGCATGTGTGTCGATTACAGGCAGCTGAACAAGGTGACTATTAAGAATAGATACCCCCTTCCCAGGATTGATGACTTGTTCGACCAGTTGAAGGATGCGAGGTGTTTCTCCAAGATAGACCTACGATCTGGTTACCATCAGGTGTGAGTTAGGGAGACGGATGTCCCTAGGACTGCATTCCGGACCCGGTACGGGCACTATGAGTTCAGGGTCATGTCTTTCGGCTTGACCAATGCTCTGGCAGTATTTATGGATCTGATGAACCGAGTGTTCAAGCCATTTTTGGATACGTTTGTGATAGTATTCATTGACGATATCTTGATTTATTCTCGCCGAGCAGAAGACGCGAGCATTTGAGGACGGTGCTGAGAGTTTTCCGGGACCAGCGGTTGTATGCCAAGTTTTCGAAGTGTGAGTTTTGGTTGGCTTCGATGGCATTTCTAGGACACATTGTCGGGGCCGGTGGTATTCGGGTGGATACGGCAAAGATCGAGGAAGTCAGGAGTTGGCCTAAACCTACTACACCGACAGAGGTGCGCAGCTTTTTGGGCCTTGCGGGTTACTACCGGAGGTTTGTGGAGAAGTTTGCTTCTATTTCAACACCTTTGACCAAGCTGACTCAGAAGGCAGCTAAGTTTCAGTGGACGGATGCTTGTGAGGAGGGCTTCCAGTTACTGAAGGAGAGATTGACGACCGCCCCAGTTCTTACTCTTCCGCAGGTCCGGATGGCTATGGTTTATCAGGATGCACGCATCGGGCTTGGATGTGTGTTGATGCAGCAGGCAAGGTTATAGCTTACGATCTCGACACTCAAGAAGCATGAGAAGAACTACCCCACACATGACTTAGAGTCGCGGTAGTGATTCACGCCAAGATCCTGAGACATTATTTGTATGAAGTTCATGTGGATATTTACACGCACCACAAGAGCCTCTAATATATCTTCACGTGAGGAGTCGAACTTGCATGCAGACGGTGGTGGAGCTACTCAAGGATTATGATGTCGATATCCTATACCACCCAGAAGGCCAATGTAGTGGCGTATGCCCTTAGTCGTAGGTCGATGGGTAGTTCATCGACGCGGCCGCAGGAGAGGGTATGGTCCGCGAGTTACATCGCCTAGCGAGCCTTCGAGTCCGATTGATTGATTCTCGATAGTAGTGGGGTTCGGTTCGAGAGGTTGCCGAATCTTCCATCGCCGGCGAGGTGAAGAGGCGCATGAGGATCCGATTATGACACGGTATCGCGTGATACGCTCTTCGTGAGGAAGGGTCCATTTGAGGTAGCACCACGGGTGCTAAGGTTTGAGGCGTGCAGGTGTGTTCCGGATATTGCAGACTTCGACGCAGGTTCTAGGGAAGCACACGCCGTTACTCTATCCATCCGTGGTCGATAAAGATGTACCACGACCGTGATCTCGTATGGTGGGACGGCCCAAGAGGACGCTGCAGTTTGTTGCTCAAAGGCCCAAGTTGTCGCCAGGTCAAGGTGGAACACCAGAGGCCTGGTGGGTTGTTGCAGGCTATAGAGATTCCGACATGGAAGTGGGAGGTGATCAATATGGACTTTATTACAGGGTTACCTCGCACTCAGAGGAAGCATGATTCCATCTGGGTTATCGTCGACAGGCTGACGAAATCCGCCCACTTTCTTCCCGTCAGGACGACTTTTTCGGCCGAGGATTACGCTAGAATTTACAACCAAGAGATCGTGAGACTGCATGGGGTCCCTATATCTATCATACCGGACAGAGGAGCCCGCTACGCTAACTTCTGAGGTCTTTCCGAAGGATTAGGACGCAGTGAGCCTCGATCGCATTCCATCCTCGCACCGGCAGCAGCAGAGCGCACTATCCGCATACACTCGAGGATATGTCACGAGCCCGTGTTATTGATTTCGTGGGTAGCCGAGGATCATTTTCCGCTAGTAGAGTTTCGCGATAACAACAGCTACCACTCCAAGATCCGTGGCGCCATGAGGCCTTATACGAGGAAGTGCAGTCACCGATAGGCTGGTTTGATATAGGCGAGGTGCGATTAGTCGGGCCGACTTGGTTCAAAGCGGTGGATAAGGTGAAGCTTATCCAGAGCGGTTATCGACACCGAGTCGCATGTAAGTCGATGCATCATCGGCGACATTTGGAGTTTGAGGTCACGATTGGGTTTTCTGAAGGTGTCACCCATGAAGCGGTGTAATGAGGTTTGGGAAGAAAGGGAAGCTCAACCCAAGGTACATCGGGCCTTATCGATTGTCCGTAGGGTAGGCAAGGTTGCATGAGTTGATCTCGCCGTCCGATCCGAGGCAAGACATCCAGTTTTTCATGTTTCTATGCTGAGGAGATGTATCGGAGATCCGTCTAGAGTGCACTCGATTGATGATGTCCAGGTGACAGAGGGGTTATCGTATGAGGAGATTCCCATAGCGATACTCGATCGTCAGGTTAGGCGACTGCGGACAAAGGATGTGTCTTCCGTCAAGGTCTTATGGCGGAACGAGAACAGAGAGAAGATGACATGGGAAGCGGAGGAGTACATGAGGCAGAAGTATCCTCACTTATTCCCCACACCTCCAGGTAACTCACTTTCCTACCGGTTAATTTTAAATTGTCATATGTACTTAAGTGTTCTATTGTGGCCATATGTGGCATTTTGCAAATTGTTCAAGTTATGAGGGATTATGACGTTTTCTGAGTTAATTGAATCTAGAAGGAACATTCGGGACGAATGTTTCTAAGGGGGAGGTAATGTTATACCCCGTAGTTCCGGAGTATGCATGTGAGGACGTACGTACGAATGTATAAGCCCTTATTAGGGTAAGAATGAAAGAATTGGTTTCCGACGGAAAATATTCCAACTCACAGGGAAATTTTTACGTTTTCAATATTTTAACCAATTATGAAATTTTTCCGAGAGATAAAATATTTTGGACCAATGGGAGGGTGACATGTGTCACCCCAAGAGCCATGTTGGACGTTTTTTCAAGACAAGTGGGCAAGACAAGTGGCCAAAAGTCTTGCATGGCATTTGCATGGCAATGGGACGTTTTTTTTGAAGTTAGTGGGCAAGTCAAATGGTCAAAGTCTTGCATGGCATTTGTGGGACAAGTGGAGAAAGGAACCTACACAAACAATCTATACCATACACATGTTTCAATCCTACCCCTTGGTTGTCCTATATAAACACCTCTAGTTGATGAAATCTTCCACACTTAGAACATTTCAAGACTTGAAAATATTTTCCTCTCCTCCCTAGTCGTTGCTCTCGTCCCACCCCCCTCTTTCTTGAGCAAATGTTGTCCAAAAATTCTTAAACTTATAAGTGTTCTTCCTTAATGTATTAGGAAGATTATTAACCAAGAGTTAGACAAGATTTCACACCCCTAGCCTCAAAAACCCTCACAAAGCCAAGAGTGGGCAGATTTGGAACTTTAGTGTTCTTCACTTTTTGGAGTTAATTCTTGAATAGAAGTTGGTTAGAAACTTCTAAGGGTGACTTGCGGTGGTTTGGAACACAAAGATTTGGAGCTAAAACTTGCTTAGGAGCGACTTTAAGTTCTTGGATATTTTTGGGCTATTTTGAGGCAATGAACCTTAACCTCTTTGTGAAGTTGATTATTTTGTATATTGGATATTATACATATATTGGAAGTATATTATGGAGTATGAGATATAAGGAAAGATTTGGATCTTGTTAAGATGTTAAAAGGAGAATTGACATATTAGCCATTAAAATGGTAAAAATGTATCCATTACTTACTAAGAAGTTAACAACAAAGAAACTATAACTTATATAAAGATTGGAATATAAGTTGGAAGACTAATGAAGTAATTGGATAAGTAAAATTGTAAAAGTTGGCCAAGGACCCCAACTTAAGGACTGTATTTACATTGTTGTTAAGGGGAAGATTGTTAATCGCGTTCCGTTTGGGCGTGTGATCCCCTTCTTTAATTATTGTTGTTGTTAAGGGGAAGATTGTTAATCGTGTTCCGTTTGGGCGTGTGATCCCCTTCTTTAAATTTCGGAATTATTGCGCCTTATTTATGGCATGTTGGTTACTATTATCGGGCCTTAAAAAAGGTGGAGAATTGAGTAGAAACGGGGGAGGTGCTGCCCAATTTTTCGTAGACTAAGAGAAATCTTACTTAGAAGAATCCCACGTAAAACTAGAAGTTGATAGGCGTGTTTTGACTATTATAGGTTGACACTCTGCGCGCGACATATCCTGTTATACCCCGTATTTCCAGAGTATGTATGTGAGGACGTACGTACAATTGTTTAAACCCTAATTAGGTTTAGGATGAAATTGTGAACTTTCGACGGAAAAGATTCCGAACCTTGTGAAGGAAATTTTACGTTTTTAATATTTTAACCGATTACGGATTTTCCGAGAGATGAAATATTTTGGACCGATAGGAGGGCGACATGTGTCATCCTTAGGTGGCATTGGTTGGACGAAATAGTGGGCAAGTGGCCAAGTCAATAAGTCAAGTCTTGCAAGATATTTCTTTGGGATAGTGGGAGTAGGTTTGGACGTTTTTTGTGGGGCAAGTGGAGGCCTTGTTGGACGTTTTTCTTGAGCAAGTGGATGGCCACATGTCTCTTTGTTGTGTTGGACATATGTCCCAATGTTGTGGTGGACATATGTCCCATTATTGTGGTGGACACTTGGTGGAAGACTCCACTCACACAAGCAACCCAATCTTCACCCTCCATTTGTTTTAATCTTGGCCATTGAAGGTTCTATAAATACCCCCCCTCTAGTGCAAGACTTCTTCATCCACAAAAACAATTTCCAAGTCTCAAAACTCCCTTCCCCTTTGAGTAGCTCGTCAAACACCCTCCCCTTCCTTGTTGTTCTCGAAATACCCCCTTGGTAGAAATTGTCTTCAAGTATTGTTACTATTCCAAAATACCTTAGCCCAAATCCCTTGTAGTATTCCCAAGTTACCTCTATACTAAAAGCCCGGAAATACTACTTTATATCCATTAGTCACAAAATGAAACCCTAGGAAAATCTTCATAGTTGGTTGAAGTATTAAGTAGAAGTTGTTTAGAAACTTCTAAGGGTTTCTTGGAGCTATCGGAGCGTGCAAAATAGGAGCTAAACGTTGTTCAGGATCGACATTTAATCTTGGATAATTTTGGGCTTATCGAGGTAATAATCTTTGTCCTTCTAGTGTAATTGGAGATTACATACTGTAGTAGTATAGACATGAGTATAAGATTTATAGAAGGATGTTTTAAAGAAGAGAATTAAAGTGTACTTACATTGGGCTGTATTTACAGTAGACTTGTGTAGTTTGACGGGTAGGGAAAAGCTGCCCAATTTTCTGTAGCATAGAAAACCTTCTGCTTAGAATATTCTACAGAGTAGTCTAGACGTTGATAGACGTATTTGACTATTATAGGTTGATACTCTGCGCGCGACATATTCGACTTGGAAGGTGGATTGAGCCGAGGAGGTATGTGATTCTTCCTATCCTCTTGAGCATGATACTTTTGAAATATATATAGTACGGTAGACGTACATGTGTTAACTAAACTTGGTTTTACTTTGATGTCTTTTGACTTGAGTTTTAAATGATAAAAATCTTGGAAATATTTCAAAAGAGTTATGAATCATTTTTGAAAGAAAAGTAATACTTGGTTTTAAAAGCTTAAGAGTTATACTAGCTTTATGGGAAGTTAGGTATAACGACGTAAGAAAAATAAAAGGAATGGTTTACTTATTTGTTTATGAAAGTCTTGTATTGATTTCTGGAAAGTGTAGTAAGATGGTTTGATAAGTAAACATGTTATGATGCTACGTGTGTTAGTGTCTTGTAGTGTTTGTATAAGGGGGTTATTCTTGTTGTGCTTACGTTGTTAAACGATAAGCCCGTTGTACTGCTATTATATCACCTACCCCCCTGACTTGTTATTATGCCGAGGACTTGCCACTCTCGATGCGAGGAATACCTCATGCGGGTCCATGTGACCTATGCGGAGCTGCGGGAGTTCCAGGATTGATCACTCCGGGTGTTACGCCGTCTGAGGATACCTCATGCGGTCCATAGGACTATGCGGACATCGGGGGTCCAGGATGATGTCGCGGGTTAGCTACCCCCGATGCGAGGAATACCTCATGCGGGCCTATGTGGCCTATGCGGACTGCAGGAGTTCCACGATTAGGCACGCATAATGATACTATGGGCGAATGGCCTTGCTTCGATCATTAGCAGCCTAGAAAAGACCAGTTATGTTATATCTATTTTGCTCTTGGTTATGCTGTGGCACTATGTGCGGTTACATTGGTTGTTTCGTACATATTTGTAAAATTGGTTTTAAAATGATATGACTTCATTTAAGTACTTTCTGATTTCACATACTTGGTACTGTTGTCTTGACCTCCTTGGGTGCGTTCATGCGCAGTAGGTACTCCTGTTGTTGATCCCCGCTCCTAGGATCACCGTTTATGCTTTTGGGAAAGCCCCGTTTCTCCGGAGGCTTATCTTTTGGGTATCATCTCCTTGTCATTGTAGATTTATGTACATTCAGGGTATGGCGGAGCCCTGTCCCGCCATAGTTGTTTACATTCCTAGAGGTATGTAGTCCTGTTGTAAAGTTGGGTTGTAACTGTTCACTCTTTATGTATATATACATGCAGAAAGACAATCTTTTCTTGGATAAACTGTTCTCATTTCATGTCTTGTTTTTATATTCCGCTGACTTAGCCTGCGTGCATTATACCTAACCTTTTCACTTGATTTCAGAATCCGGAAAGCCATCAGGCTTTAAAGGATAGGGGAGACCTTTTTTTGGGTTAGTGCGCGCCGACATGCTCAAAATTCCCTTTTGAACTTCTTCCATTGATGTATGTCTACTTAGGTGCCCGGGTAAGGCACCAGTCACGGGCCCGGGTTCGGGTCGTGACAAAAGTGGTATCAGAGCAGTTAATCCTCGGAAAGTGTCTACAGACCGTATCTAGTAGAGTCTTGATTATCGGTGTGTTGTGCACCACACCAATAATCAGGAGGCTATAGGATATTTAGGATTGGTTTCCATTCTTCTCACTCTGAGATCGTGCCTTAGAGCTGTGTTATAAGTTGGACCCCTCTAACGTATTTCTTTTCTTTACCAGTTATGCCTCCACGCAAGGCAACCCGGGCCCAGAAGGGCAAGGCAGCCGAGGGAGCTGCTAGTAGGACACAGAGGGTCACGAGGGCCCAGGCCCAGTCTATACCCGAGGCGATACCTCAGACGGCGAGTTCCACGACGCCGCCGGCCCCAGCAGAGACCACAGTACCTGCGCCTCCAGTCCCACAGCCGGGGGCAGAGGAGATGGGTTACAGGGAGATGGCCCAGCTACTAGCCAGGATTGTGGCCAGACATGAGGATAGGCTGGACGCAGCAGTTCCAGTAGCACCCGTGGTTCATCCTAGATCGGATAGCTTGAGACTACGGGATTTTCTGAGTTGTAGCCCGCCAGAGTTCTACGGGTCGAGGCCTGAGGATGATCCGCAGGAGTTCATCCGACAGCTACAGCGGATCATGTGTTATACCCCGTAGTTCCAGGGTATGTATGCGAGGACGTACGTACGAGAATACGACAAGAAAGATTGGAAAGGAAGAAAGAGGCGATTTTTCCACGGAAAAGTTTCCGGTTTTTGTGAAGGAAAAAGGTTCGTTAATGGGAATTGGATTCCCAGATTTGGTATTCGGACTTCCTGGAATATTAGAGAATTATGGAATTTTATTTTCGGAAATGGTCACGTGGGCCCACGGAGAAATTTACGGTTTGTAGGCCCACTTTGTTTTGAGATTTTGGCCATTGTGGATATTTTCTAAGATGTTTTATTTTGGGCCAATAGGAGGGTGACACGTGTCACCCGCCTAGGTGGCTTAGCCGAATGGCATTTGTGCACACCCTGCTAGAGTCGTTTTTAAATGAAACGTTTACATAACTTGCGAGGAAAATTCCGGGTATGTCTTTTCTTATTTTTGCGGATATTTCCGAGAGTCGGAACATTTTTGACGAACGAGAGGGAGAAACTTGGCACGCTCTCATTGGTGGGCAAGGTGGTGGGCACTTGGACGATTTGGGGTGTCAGTGGTAGATATTTTTGGTAGATATTTGTGAGGGTTTTAAGGAGTAGGGACTAGGGGCACTTGGGCATATCTTGGCCTACACTTGTAGCACTTGGCTAGATCTTGGCCATTGGTTGGCCTAGGCTTGTAGTATAAATACCACTCCGTTTGATGAACTTCTTCATCCATAAATTTGCCTAAGTCTTGAAAGCTCTCCTTCTCCTCCCAGTGTTGAGTTCGGCCAAGGGCCTCCCCAGTGGCCGAGCACCCCCTCTAGGGTGCTAGCCGAGAGTGTTCCCCACTGCTAGTTGCTTCAGATAATACCCCACTTTGTGGTGTAGAAATACTCTCAAAAGTATTGTTATAATGCCCAAATTATCTTAGCCGTATACCTTGTTGTATTCTAAGGTTATACCTATCTGAAAAGCCGTAAATACTATTATACTTTCCGACCACAAAACCGAAACCCTAGGAAAATCTCCATAGTCCGTTGGAGTATTGTGTAGAAGTTGGTTAGAACTTCTAAGGGTGGTTTAGAGCGGGTTGGAGCGCTCGGAGTTGGAGCTAAACGATTGCCCAGGATCGACTTTATACTTGGATAATTATGGGCTTATCGAGGTAAATATCTTGTCCCTCTATTGTAAATGGAAATTACATGATTGTTAGACTATAGTTGAAGTATACTATATATAGAACTAAGCTTAGTACTGCGGCAATGTCTTTTGACTTAAGCCTGAAGAACTGAACTGAACTGTAATTACATAGGACTGTATTACAGTAGACTTGTGTAGTAGTACTGTGGAGTAGAATTGTACCCGTTCGGGTTAGATGTATAACCCCCCCTGGTTGGCTTGGTAGCCGGCCCCGTTAGAGGAGGAGATTTACGCTGTTGCGGGGGGGGGGGGAGGTCTTTGCGAATTTTACGTAGAATGTTCTCTGATGAGATCTAAATGTTAATAAGCGCCTTGTGGCCTTATAGGTTGAAGTACTACGTGTGGCGCGATCTACTTGGCAAGGAGTAGCGGCGATTGGAAGAACTTGGAGCGTTTTGCTATTAGTCGATACTCGTCGCGAGGTATGTGAACCTCTTCCTATCTCTTCTAGCATGATATGTGTGAACTATGTAGTACGGTAGACGTACGTGTGTTAAATGTATTTGATTGGTTTGAAACATAAAGTGTTATAACGGCTTTATGGGAAGTTGGTTATAACAACTTTATGTAGGTCCGAAAATACTTTGTGGTTTTTAAAAGGTAAATGATTTGTTTATAACTGGCTTGATGTGTGATAATAAAGAACTTGAAGTGTTTCAAAAGATTTCTAAATCGTTTTGAAAGAAGAGTGATACTTGGTTTCTTTTGAAAACTTAAGAGTTATACTAGCTTTATGGGAAGTTAGGTATAACGTCTTAAGAATGTTTCTTGATTTTGGAAATCGTGATGTGTATCGACAAACCATCGCAGCGTTAATAAAAAAATGTTTTGAATAATTAAGTATTATTAAAACCGGAGCAACTTCCATCTGCATAGAAGCTAAGATGAGACAAAATGATATTTCCTAGATCATGGTTGCTGTAATAAGATTGTTATAAACAAGAATATCCTACTCACATAAGACTTATGTTTCTCAGATTGTTTAAAAGAGAATTATATTCTTAAATGAATAAGACTACGAACTACGAAACCTTTCTAAAATAAGAAACGTGAACATTTGAAATTAGGCAAACTTGGACGTTTGGAAAATAGTGTTGTTACTTGATTTTACAAAGGTAAGTATTTTGGTTTACTTAAAAAGATAGTCACTCTATTTTTATATACTACGGTATTTGTGTGACTTTTTGACGTACCTTTTAAAAGAGTTATTGTATAAAGTACTTTGGGAATTAATTCCCGAACTTGTTAACTTAAAGTAGAAAGTACCTTGTGTGAATAACTTGATTGTATTGAATTGTGATAGCCTGGTAATACTTTCTCGTTGCTTTGATAAGTAATCATGTTAGGATGCTACGTGTGTTAGTATCTTGTGATGTTAGTGTAAAGGGTTTTCCTCGATCGCGCTTTAAAGTTGTTTGACTATCACCGTTATGTTGGTATTGTACCACTCACCTTGACTTGTGTCGGAGGTTGTCGCCTCCGTCGCGGGTAGACTCGGCGATGCAGGACCATGATTCGAGGATACCTCATGCGGGTCGAGGATCCATGCGGAACTACGGGAGTTCGTGTTAGTTTCACGGCCCTTGTGGTCATGCGGTCTTTGTGGCCGTGCGGATCGCGAGTCGGGGCGATCTTGGGAGTAGCTACCCTCGATGCGGGTTATACCTCACGCGGGCCTACGAGGTTGGCCTATGCGGAGTGCGGAGAGTTCTGTGGCTAGACGCGCATTTGATCTTTGCGAGCGAGTGACCAACTTTTATCATGTGGCCAGTGCAGACAGATATCATGACACATTTATGACCTTGTTGAGTGCGTGGGTGTTAGTAGTCGGCTATGCCTTCGCATTTACCTGATCGTTTTATTAGGACACAGTGGGACACGGTGTTCATGTGTATTCCTTGGTGTTTGTGTATCATAAAGCTGCCGTGATGAGAAGGTATTCCACGGGCACGATTGATGTTGTGGGCGTGAGACCCATTGGTAAAATTGAGTGATGACTTGAGGCGTGAGTCACGACTTGACATATTTGCACTTATGGTGAATCAGTAGTTTGGTTATCATACATGTCTCTGCTTTGTATAGACTACTATGATTTCATTTCTGATTTATTTTGATTTCACATACTTGGTACTGTTATCGACCTCGCCCGGGGCTGCGTTCATCATGCGGTAAAGGTACACCATCATTGATCCTCGCTCTTAGGGTCACAATTCGGCGTGTGGGAAAGCTCCGTTTCTCGGAGGCTTATCGATGGTATAGTCCCTGTTGTTGTAGGTGTTTACATTCGGGGTATGGCGGGGCCCTGTCCGCCATTGTTGTCGTATCATTTCTTAGAAGTGCATGAAATCTTGTTGTGTGGCGGGGTTTGTAAAAAGGATTAAAGCTGTTCATGTTGGAAAAAGTTGTTATTTATATATATATGCGAAAGGCAAGTTTTCTCAGTTATTGTTTCATATTTCATAATATGTCTTGTATTGTTTATGTTCGATTACTCTGATGTTGTATCACTAGGGTGCGGGGTAAGGCACGATCCACGGGCGGAATCGGGTCGTGACAAAAGTGGTATCGAGCGATTAATCCTCGGAAAGTGTCTGAGCCGTGTCGATGAGTCTTGATTATCGGTGTGTTGTGCACCACACCAATAATCGAGGAGGCTATAGGATATTTAGGATTGGTTTCTATTCTTATCACTCGAGATCGTGCCTTAGAGCCATGTTGTAAGTTGGACCCTCCGACAAAATTCATTCCCTTATCATGATGCCTCCGCGTAGGGCAACCCGGGCCCAGGAGGGCAAGGCAGCCGAGGGAGCTGCGAGTTGAGTTCAGAAGGTTGCGAGGGCACGGGCCCAATCATTACCTAGGGTAATGCTTCATTCGGGATTTCGCGACGCCACTAGCCCCAAGAAAGTTTAGCACGGCGACGGCAGCTTCCATCGCGTCCATGATATTTGAACCTTCGCCCACGGCCGAACAGTGAATATAGATTGCAAAGAGGCGACCACATTAGCTATGGATTTGGCTACCAGAGATTATACCGATGTACCACGAGTCTTGATGACTACCTAAGAGAGGTTGTGCAAGAGTAATTCTTGATTGAGCATGGCCTGTACGCTTATGTACAAGCAGCCGAAACGTAGAGATCGACGGGTTAACCAACGATAGCAGGAGAGGCGAGGAAGCAAGGTGTCCTTCGGTAACTTTCAAGGTAGTATACCTTAAAGTGTTATGTTACGATAGCGATGTGTTAGTTGTGATTAGAAATCATGGTGGGTTAACCGAGTAAGATTTTGGGGTTAGAAGGTGTGAGCCTTAGAGTGTTATACGTAGAGACCTTAGAGGTGAGGCCATCTCGAGAAAAGGTGTAGTGTTATGTTTGATCCGTATCGGAAGTGCATAGTGCACGTGAGCTACGTTTGGGATAGGTCCCTAAGTAGTGTGGAATAAAAGGGGGTAGTTGAGTTAAGAAGACCGCTAGGTTTTCGTAGCGTGATTAGTGAGAGTTTTTCTTCGTGGAGCTAGCATTGTGCGCGTTGCCGGGTCGGGTTGAGGCCACGTTGCGGGTCAACCCGCGGCAGGTTTGGTGGTGGGGTCAGTTGGTGGTGGTCCCGTCTTGTGTTAGGGTCACGAGGGTGTTAGGCCCAAGTTTAGTTGACCAGCGTACGAGTTCGTGGATGCGTTCGACCAGTGGTTGGGCCGATGGGAGCAGCCCATCGTGTTCTTCGGTCAGGACCGTTCACTCGGCAGTGTTGTTTTAACAGAAAGGTTGTAAGGCTGCACGGGGTGCCTACCTTCACCTTATGGCAGACAGTGGAGCCCGTGTTACGCTGTTTTTGTTTCGGAAGTTTTACCGTGCAGGTTAAGGACTCAGTGAGTCTCGACCGCATTCGCCACCGGGCGATGTGTGATTTCGAGGTAGTTGTGAGGATTGTTGTCTCTGTGGAGGGAGCGTTTAAGCTACCATTTCGGTGTTCGGATGTCGCCTTACGAAGCCTTGTAGGGCGAAGTGTAAGTTGCCGGTCGATTGGTTCGATGTTGGCAAGGTTCGATAGTTCAGCTTGTTCCGGCCGGTATGGATAGTGTGAAGCTTGTCTAGAAGAAGTTCGCAGCTGGAGGAATCGTGCGGATAATCGGCGGCGACGCTTAGAGTTCGCCGACGGTCGGTCTTCTTGAAAGTACCACCGGACAGGTGTGACGAGTTTTGGAAACGAAGGAACTTAGCCCGAGTTACTTGGGCTTTTGAGTTCATGTGAAGAATAGGCCAGTTGCCTATATGTTAGCAATTGCCGTCCGACTTAGGAGGCATTACGTCCGGCCTTTTCGTATTGTTATGTTCGGGTTGAGCGTATAAAGAGGCGAGCCTCTACCACGAGAACACCAACCGTGGCTCTCCAGTATGGCACATCCCGAGAAGCGGCCGTAGGCATGCCGAGGATCGCAGCCCGGCACCATTTGTTGGGTCGTCGAGCAAGACTCGCGACAAAGTGACAAAAGTGGTATCGATGACTAAAGAAGTATTTTTAACCCCGGAAGAGGTATTTGTGGTGATGTTAGAGGTGTTTCTCGTAGACTTGGATATAAGTATGTTGCGCAGTATTTACGTGGCGGTATGGGCAGATTGTTTCGTAAGTCTAGTAGTGAAGACTATCTTGGCGCACGTTTGTTTTGAGACTTAGAAGGAACATTCGGGACGAATGTTTCTAAGGGGGGGAGAATGTTATACCCCGTAGTTCCAGGGTATGTATGCGAGGACGTACGTACGAGAATACGACAAGAAAGATTGGAAAGGAAGAAAGAGGCGATTTTTCCACAGAAAAGTTTCCGGTTTTTGTGAAGGAAAAGGTTCGTTAATGGGAATTGGATTCCCAGATTTGGTATTCGGACTTCGAATATTAGAGAATTATGGAATTTTATTTTCTGAAATGGTCACGTGGGGCCCACGAGAAATTTACGCTTGTAGGGCCCACTTTGTTTTCGAGATTTTGGCCATTGTGGATATTTTCTAAGATGTTTTATTTTGGGCCAATAGGAGGGTGACACGTGTCACCCCGCCAGTGGCTTCGGGCCGAATGGCATTTGTGCACAACACCCTAGAGTCGTTTTTCGACTAAACGCTTTACATAACTTGCGAGGAAAATTCCTATGTCTTTTCTTATTTTTATGGATTTTTCCGAGAGGCGAACATTTTGGACCAACGAGGGCGCCACTTGGCACCCTCTCATTGGTGGCAAGCGGGCGCACTGACGATTTGGGGTGTCAGTGGTAGATATTTTTGGTAGATATTTGTGAGGTTTAAGGAGTAGGGACTAGGGGCACTTGGGCATATCTTGGCCTACACTTGTGTAGCACTTGGCTAGATCTTGGCCATTGGTTGGCCTTGGCTTGTAGTATAAATACCCTCCCTTTGATGAACTTCTTCATCCATAAATTTGCCTAAGTCTGAAAGCTCTCCTTCTCCCTCCCTTGTGTTGAGTTCGCCAGGGCCTCCCTCATGGCCGAGAGCACCCTCTCTGGGTGCTAGCCGAGTGTTCCCCCCCCCTAGCCTAGTTGCTTTCGTATAATACCCCCCCTTTGTGGTGTAGAAATACTCTCAAAAGTATTGTTATAATGCCCAAATTATCTTAGTCGTATACCTTGTTGTATTCTAAGGTTATACCTATACGAAAAGCCCAGAAATACTATTATACTTTCCGTCAGTCACAAAACCGAAACCCTAGGAAAATCTCCATAGTCCGTTGGAGTATTGTGTAGAAGTTGGTTAGAACTTCTAAGGGTGGTTTAGAATGGTTGGAGCGCCGAGTCGAGCTAAACGATTGCCCAGGATCGACTTTATACTTGGATAATTATGGGCTTATCGAGGTAAATATCTTGTCCCTCTATTGTAAATGGAAATTACATGATTGTTAGACTATAGTTGAAGTATACTATATATAGAACTAAGCTTAGTACTGCGGCAATGTCTTTTGACTTAAGCTCAAGAATCGAATCGAATCTGTAATTACATAGATCAGACATACAGAGACTTGTGTAGTAATCTTGTGGAGTAGAATTGTACCCGTCGGGTTAGATGTATAACCCCGGTTGGCTTGGTAGCCGCCGTTAGAGAGGAGATTTACGCATTTGTTGGGAGAGTCTTTGAATTTTCGTAGAATGTTCTACGATGAGATCTAAATGTTAATAAGCGCGCTTGTGGCCTTATAGGTTGAAGTACTACGTGGCGCGATCTACTTGGCTCGAGTAGCCGAAGCTTGGAAGAACTTGGAGCGTTTTGCTATTAGTCGATACTGTCGCGAGGTATGTGAACCTCTTCCTATCTCTTCTAGCATGATATGTGTGAACTATGTAGTACGGTGACGACGTGTGTTAAATGTATTTGATTGGTTTGAAACATAAAGTGTTATAACGGCTTTATGGGAAGTTGGTTATAACAGACTTTATGTAGGTCAGAAAATACTTTGTGGTTTTAAAAGGTAAATGATTTGTTTATAATCGGCTTGATGTGTGATAATAAAGAACTTGAAGTGTTCAAAAGATTTCTAAATCGTTTTGAAAGAAGAGTGATACTTGGTTTCTTTTGAAAACTTAAGAGTTATACTAGCTTTATGGGAAGTTAGGTATAACGTCTTAAGAATGTTTTCTTGATTTTGGAAATCGGGATGTGTATCGACAAACCACCGCGTTAATTAAAAGGAAATGTTTTGAATAATTAAGTATTATTAAAACCGGTGAAACTTCCATCTGCAGTAGAAGCTAAGATGAGACAAAATGATATTTCCTAGATCATGGTTGTTGTAATAAGATTGTTATAAACAAGAATATCCTACTCACATAAGACTTATGTTTCTCAGTTGTTTAAAAGAGAATTATATTCTTAAATGAATAAGACTACGAACTACTGAAACCTTTCTAAAATAAGAAACGTGAACATTTGAAATTAGGCAAATTTGGGCGTTTGGAAAATAGTGTTGTTACTTGATTTTACAAAGGTAAGTATTTTGGTTTACTTAAAAGATAGTCACTCTATTTTTATATACTACGTATTGTGTGACTTTTTGACGTACCTTTTAAAAGAGTTATTGTATAAAGTACTTTGGGAATTAATTCGAACTTGTTAACTTAAAGTAGAAAGTACCTGTGTGAATAACTTGATTGTATTGAATTGTGATAGCACAGTAATACTTTCGTTGCTTTGATAAGTAATCATGTTAGGATCTACGTGTGTTAGTATCTTGTGATGTTAGTGTAAAGGGGTTTTCCTCGATCGCGCTTAAAGTTGTTTGACTATCACCGTTATGTTGGTATTGTACCACTCACCTTGACTTGTGTCCGGAGGTTAAGCTTCCTCCGATGCGGGTAGACTCGTGATGCAGGACCATGATTCGAGGATACCTCATGCGGGTCCGAGGATCCATGCGAACTACGGAGTTCCGTGTTAGTTTACGCGCCTTGTGGTCATGCGGTCTTTGTGGCCATGCGGATCGCGAGTCCGGGGCGATGCCGGGAGTAGCTACCTCGATGCGGGTTATACCTCATGCGGGCCTATGAGGTTGGCCTATGCGAGTCTGCGGAGAGTTCCAGGCTAGACGCGCACATTTGATATCTGCGCGAGTGACCGGCTTTTATCATGTGACGGATGCAGACAGATATCATGACACATTTTATGACCTTGTTGATGCTGGTGTTAGTAGTCGGCTATGCCTTCGTGCTTACCCTGCATCGTTTTATTAGGACACGTGGGACACGGTGTTCATGTATTCCTTGGTGTTTGTGTATCATAAACCGGCGGTGAGAAGGTATTCCACGGCACGATTGATGTTGTGGGCGTGAGACCCATTGGTAAAATTGAGTGATGACTTGAGGGCGTGAGTCCCTGACTTGACATGACTGCTTACTTATGGTGAACTGTAGTTTGGTTATCATACATGTCTCCTGCTTTGTATAGACTACTATGATTTCATTTACGATTTATTTTCGCCACATACTTGGTACTGTTATCGACCTCTCGGGCTGCGTTCATGCCGCGGTAAAGGTACACCGCCATCGATCCTCGCTCTTAGGGTCACAGCGATTACGTGGAAAGCTCCGCTTCTCCGAGGCTTATCGATGGTATAGTCCCTGTTGTTGTAGGTGTTTACATTCGGGGTATGGCGGGGCCCCATCCCGCCATTGTTGTCGTATCATTTCTTAGAGGTCAGTAATCTTGCAAGCGTGGTTTGTAAAAAGGATTAAAACTGTTCATGTTGGAAAAAGTTGTTATTTATATATATGCCGAAAGGCAAGTTTTTCTCAGATTATTGTTTCATATTTCATAATATGTCTTGTATTGTTTTATGTTCCGCTGATTACTCTGATGTTGTATCACTAGGGTGCCCGGGGTAAGGCACCAGTCACGGGCCCGGAATCGGGTCGTGACATCATGAGAGTGATCAGGGCTTCGGAGACCGAGTCAGTGGTCTTAGGTTCACATCGGCTGCGTGATACTGCAGTCGATTGGTTTGATTCATGGGAGCTGTCCCGGGGAGAGCATGCACTTCCAGCGGTATGGGACGAGTTCTCGGAGGCTTTTCTCAGCCACTTCTTGCCTCCGCAGATGAGGAGGGCACGGGCCGACAGATTTTTGATGCTGAGACAGAGAGGGCACACAGTTCGGGAGTACAACGTTGAGTTCGATTCGTTGGCTCGATATGTCCCTGCGTTAGTAGCAGATATGGAGGATCGGGTGCACCGCTACGTCACCGGGCTAGATGATTATTTGGCAGAGTCTTGCTCAGGTGTGGCTCTTCAGCCGGGCATGGACATTGCCCGCATTCAGGCTCATGCACTTGGGTGCGAGGAGCGTAGAGGCCGACGGGTTGACCGATATCAGCAGAAGAAGTCCAAGACGGCCGGATCTTTTGGTAGCTCTCGGGGTGGACGATCTCCGGCGAGACTAGATTTGCACCACCGCTTGAGCACTCCTACACCGCCTTCGGGGCGGCCAGGTATTCGGGCGGTCGGGGCCCAGACTTGGACTTCGTGGTAGCGGGTGCTAACCGATCGAGGTCCTCTCAGTGTGTCCGTTGTGGTAGATTTCATCACGGGAGTTGTGGTACTACTTCGGGAGTTTGCTACACTTGCGGCCAGCAGGGTCACTATGCGAGAGACTGTCCGACCAGAGGCAGCGCAGATGGTAGGGGTCACCCATGGTCTTTCGCGGTTCTTCATCACCTGGTTACTCGCCCGAGCGGGTGCTCAGGGACCAGCAGGTCGCGGTAGAGGTCGTGGCAGGGGTCCTAGTTCTAGCGGTCCTCAGAACCGCATTTATGCCCTGTCCAGCCGCCAGGACCAGGAGGCATCGCCGGATGTCGTCACAAGTACTTTATCATTTTCTTATTGTGACGTATATGCCTTGATAGATCCGGGGTCTACTCTGTCCTAAATATCTCCCCATATTGCTAGTAGGATAGGGATAGAGCCTGAGTCCATAGACCCTTTCGAGGTAGCTACGCCAGTGGGTGATTCGGTGGTAGCTCGGCGGGTATATAGGGCTTGCCCAGTGTCCTTATGCAGTCGTCAGACCCTAGCCGACTTGATAGAGTTGGATATGACTAATTTCGATGTGATCATGGGTATGGATTGGCTAGCTTCTTGCTACGCCAATGTGGACTGCAGGGCGAGGTTGGTACGCAGTTCGGTTTCTGGAGCCGGTTATTGAGTGGGAGGAACACCGTGTCGCCGAGGGTAGGTTTATTTCTTACCTCGCTAGGAAGATGGTGCGAAGGGTATATCTACCATCTCATTCGGTGTTTGATCACGAGGCTGCGATACCAGATTTTCATCGCCCAGTAGTCGAGAGTTCCCGGATGTGTTTCAGACGACCTCGGGTATCCTCACGAGAGGAGATAGAGTTTTGTATCGATGTGCTTCGGATACTCGACTATATCCATTTCGCCATACGAATGGCACCCGCCGAGTTGAGAGAGTTGAAGGACCAGTGAGAGATTTCTTTGGAGAAGGGCTTCATCGAGCATAGTGTTTCTCCTCGGGAGCGCCGTATTGTTCGTGAAGAAGAAGGGCGGACGCCGCGCGTGTGTTGATTACTGTACCGGACAAGGTGACTATTAAGAACGAATACCCTTCCGAGATTGATGATTTGTTCGACCGGTTGCGAAGTGCGAGATGTTTCTCCAAGATTGATCTGCGATCGGGCTATCATCAGTGCGAGTTAGAAGCGGATGTCCCTAGGATCGCATTCGGACATCAGACGCACTATGAGTTCATGGTTATGTCTTTCGGTTTGACCAATGCTCGTGGTATTTATGGATTTGATGAACCGAGTGTTCAAGCCATTTTTGGATCGTTTGTGATAGTATTCATTGATGACATCTTGGTTTATTCCCGCCAGAGCGAGCATGCGAGCATTTGGCGATCTTTGAGAGTTCTCGAGACCAGTGATTATGCGCTAAGTTTTCGAAGTGTGAGTTCTGGTTGACTTCGATGGCATTTCTTGGGCATATTGTCGGGGCCGATGGTATTCGGGTGGATACGGCCAAGATCGAGGCAGTCAGGAGTTGGCCTAGACCTACTACTCCGACAGTGCGCGACTTTACGGGCCTTGCGGGTTATTATCGGCGGTTCGTGGAGAAGTTTGCTTCTATTTCTGCACCATTGACTTGGCTGACTCAGAAGGCATCTAAGTTTCAGTGGACTGATGCTTGTGAGCAGGGTTTTCAGCTACTGAAGGAGAGATTGACGACCACCCCAGTTCTTACTCTTCCAGAGGGTCCAGACGGTTATGTGGTGTATTGTGATGCGTCAGGCGTCGGGCTTGGATGTGTGTTGATGCAGCAGGGTAAGGTTATAGCGTACGCATCTCGCGGCTCGAAGCATAAGAAGAATTATCCCACCCATGATTTGGAGTTGGCAGCGGTGATTCACGCCTTGAAGATCTGGAGGCACTATTTGTATGGAGTTCATGTGGATATTTACACAGACCACAAGAGCCTCCAGTATATCTTCAGCCAGAGGGAGCTGAACTTACGACAGAGACGGTGGTTAGAGTTACTCAAGGATTATGATGTCGATATCCTGTACCACCCAGGGAAGGCCAATGTTGTGGCAGATGCCCTTAGTCGTAAGTCGATGGAGAGTCTATCGGATGTGCGCACCAGAGAGGAGGGCATGGTCCGCGAGTTGCATCGCTAGTGAGCCTTGAGTCCGACCGATTGGTTACGATAGTAGTGGGTTCGAGTTCGAGAGGTTGCCGAGTCTTCCATCGTCGGCGAGGTGAAGAGGCAACATTTGAGGATCCGATTTTGGCGTGGTATCGTGATCTGCTCTTCGTGAGGAAGGGTCCTTTTGAGGTAGCACCGATGGGGTGCTAAGGTTTGAGGCGAGGTGTGTGTTCCGGATATTGCGGGACTTCGGCGGAGTTCTAAGGAAGCACACGCGGCGTTACTATCCATCCGTGGTCGACAAAGATGTACCACGACCTCGTGTATTGGTGGGATGGCACGAAGAGGGACGTTGCGAGTTTGTTGCTCGCCCGTGTTGTCGCAGTAAGGTAGAGCACCGCAGGCCTGGTGGATTGTTGCGCACGATAGAGATCGCGACACGGAAGTGGGAGGTGATCAACATGGACTTTATCACGGGATTACCTCGCACTGAGAGGAAGCATGATTCTATCTGGGTTATCGTCGACAGGCTGACGAAATCAGCCCACTTTCTTCCAGTCAGGACGACTTTTTCGGCCGAGGATTATGCCAGACTTTACATCCGAGAGATCGTGAGACTGCATGGGGTCCCTATTTCTATCATATCAGACAGAGGAGCCCAGTTTACGGCTAACTTCTGGAGGTCTTTCCAGAAGGGATTAGGGACGCAGGTGAGCCTCAGTACTGCATTCCATCCTCAGACAGACGGACAGGCAGAGCGTACTATCCAGACTCTTGAGGATATGCTGCGAGCCTGTGTTATTGACTTCAGGGGTAGCTGGGAGGATCATTTGCCTCTAGTAGAGTTTGCGTATAATAATAGCTACCACTCCAGTATTCAGATGACGCCTTATGAGGCCTTGTATGGGAGGAAGTGCAGATCGCCGATAGGCTGGTTTGATGTGGGCGAGGTGCAGTTAGTGGGACCGGACTTGATACAGCAGGCAGTGGATAAGGTGAAGCTTATCCAGGAGCGGTTATTGACAGCTCAGAGTCGACAGAAGTCGTATGCAGATCATCGTCGTCGGCATCTGGAGTTTGAGGTTGATGATTGGGTTTTCCTGAAGGTGTCACCCATGAAGGGTGTGATGAGGTTTGGGAAGAAAGGGAAGCTCAGCCCGTGGTACATTGGGCCTTATCATATTGTCCGAAGGGTAGGCAAGGTTGCCTATGAGTTGGATCTGCCGTCCGATCTAGAGGCAGTGCATCCGGTTTTTCATGTTTCTATGCTGAGGAGATGTATCGGGGATCCATCTAGAGTGCACCCGATTGACGATGTCCAAGTGACGGAGGGGTTATCGTATGAGGAGAGTCCCATAGCGATACTCGATCGTCAGGTTAGGAGGCTGCGGACAAAGGATGTGGCTTCCGTCAAGGTCCTATGGCGGAACGAGAACAGAGAGGAGATGACGTGGGAAGCAGAAGAGGACATGAGGCAGAGGTATCCTCACTTATTCCCCACACCTCCAGGTAACTCACTTTCCTACTTGCTGGTTTTAATTTTCATATGTGCTTAAGTGTTGTGTTATGGCCATGTGTGGCATTTGCAAATTGTTTAAGTTGTGAGGAGCTATGTCATTTCTGATTTGATTGAATCTAGAAGGAACATTCGGGACGAATGTTTCTAAGGAGGGGAGAATGTTATACCCCGTATTTCTAGAGTATGTATGTGAGGACGTACGTACAATTGTTTAAACCCTAATTAGGTTTAGGATGAAATTGTGAACTTTCGACGGAAAAGATTCCGAACCTTGTGAAGGAAATTTTACGTTTTTAATATTTTAACCGATTACGGATTTTTCCGAGAGATGAAATATTTTGGACCAATAGGAGGGCGACATGTGTCACCCTTAGGTGGCATTGGTTGGACGAAATAGTAGGCAAGTGGCCAAGTCAATAAGTCAAGTCTTGCAAGATATTTCTTTGGGATAGTGGGAATAGGTTTGGACGTTTTTTGTGGGGCAAGTGGAGGCCTTGTTGGACATTTTTCTTGAGCAAGTGGATGGCCACATGTCTCTTTGTTGTGGTGGACATATGTCCCAATGTTGTGGTGGACATATGTCCCATTATTGTGGTGGACACTTGGTGGAAGACTCCACTCACACAAGCAACCCAATCTTCACCCTCCATTTGTTTTAATCTTGGCCATTGAAGGTTCTATAAATACCCCCCCTCTAGTGCAAGACTTCTTCATCCACAAAAACAATTTCCAAGTCTCAAAACTCCCTTCCCCTTTGAGTAGCTCTCGTCCAAACACCCTCCCCCCTTCCTTGTTGTTCTCGTCGAAATACCCCCCCCCCCCCTTGGTAGAAATTGTCTTCAAGTATTGTTACTATTCCAAAATACCTTAGCCCAAATCCCTTGTAGTATTCCCAAGTTACCTCTATACTAAAAGCCCGGAAATACTACTTTATATCCATTAGTCACAAAACGAAACCCTAGGAAAATCTTCATAGTTGGTTGAAGTATTAAGTAAAAGTTGTTTAGAAACTTCTAAGGGTTTCTTGGAGCTATCGGAGCGTGCAGAATAGGAGCTAAACGTTGTTCAGGATCGACATTTAATCTTGGATAATTTTGGGCTTATCGAGGTAATAATCTTTGTCCTTCTAGTGTAATTGGAGATTACATACTGTAGTAGTATAGACATGAGTATAAGATTTATAGAAGGATGTTTTAAAGAATAGAATTAAATTGTACTTACATTGGGTTGTATTTACAGTAGACTTGTGTAGTTTGACGGGTAGGGCAATGCTGCCCAATTTTCCGTAGCATAGAAAACCTTCTGCTTAGAATATTCTACAGAGTAGTCTAGACGTTGATAGACGTATTTGACTATTATAGGTTGATACTCTGCGCGCGACATATTCGACTTGGCAGGTGGATTGAGTCGAGGAGGTATGTGATTCTTCCTATCCTCTTGAGCATGATACTTTTGAAATATATATAGCGGTGAGCGTACGTGTTAACTAAACTTGGTTTTACTTTGATGTCTTTTGACTTGAGTTTTAAATGATAAGAATCTTGGAAATATTTCAAAAGAGTTATGAATCATTTTTGAAAGAAAAGTAATACTTGGTTTTAAAAGCTTAAGAGTTATACAAGCTTTATGGGAAGTTAGGTATAACGACGTAAGAAAAATAAAAGGAACGATTTACTTATTTGTTTATGAAAGTCTTGTATTGATTTCTGGAAAGTGTAGTAAGATGGTTTGATAAGTAAACATGTTATGATGCTACGTGTGTTAGTGTCTTGTAGTGTTTGTATAAGGGGGTTATTGTTGTTGTGCTTACGTTGTTAAACGATAAGCCCGTTGTACTGCTATTATATCACCTACCCCCCTGACTTGTTATTATGCCGAGGACTTGCCACCCTCGATGCGAGGAATACCTCATGCGGGTCCATGTGACCTATGCGGAGCTGCGGGAGTTCCAGGATTGATCACTCCGGGTGTGTTACGCCGATGCGAGGGATACCTCATGCGGTCCATAGGACTATGCAGACTTCGGGGGTCCAGGATGATGCCGCGGGTTAGCTACCCCCGATGCGAGGAATACCTCATGCGGGCCTATGTGGCCTATGCGGACTGCGGGAGTTCCAGGATTAGGCACGCATAATGATACTATGGGCGAATGGCCTTGCTTCGATCATTAGCGGCCTAGAAAAGACCAGTTATGTTATATCTATTTTGCTCTTGGTTATGCTGTGGCACTAGGTGCGGTTACATTGGTTGTTTCGTACATATTTGTAAAATTGGTTTTAAAATGATATGACTTCATTTAAGTACTTTACGATTTCACATACTTGGTACTGTTAGATCGACTCTCGAGGCTGCGTTCACGCCGCAGTAGAGGTACTCTGTTGTTGATCCCCGCTCCTAGGATCACCGTTTACGCTTTTGGGAAAGCCCGTTTCTCGGAGGCTTATCTTTTGGGTATGATCTCCTGTCATTGTAGATTTATGTACATTCGTGGTATGGAGGGCCCTGTCCCGCCATAGTTGTTTACATTCCTAGAGGTCCGTAGTCTGTTGTAAAGTTGGGTTATCGCTTCACTCTTTATGTATATATACATGCGAAAGGCAATCTTTTCTTGGATAAACTTTCATTTCATGTCTTGTTTTTATATTCCGGGTTACTCGATGTATGTCTACTTAGGTGCGGGTAAGGCACGATCCACGCCCGGTTCGGTCGTGACATATCCGACAGCAAGTGGATTTAGCAGGAGGTATGTAATTCTTCCTATCCTTTGAGCATGATATTTGTGAAATATATATAGTACGGTAGACGTACGTGTGTTAAACTAAATTTGGCTTTACTTTGATGTCTTTGGACTTGAGTTCTAATTAATAAGAATCTTGAATATTTCAAAAAGAGTTATGAATCATTTTGGAAGAAAAGTAATACTTGGTTTTCATAAAAAGTTTAAGTGTTATACTAGCTTTATGGGAAGTTAGCTATAACGACTTAAGAAAGATAAGAAAAACGGTTTAATTATTTGTTTATCAAATGCTTGAAATGATGTTTGAAGGTATGGTAAGTTGGTTTGATAAACATGTTATGATGCTACGTGTGTTAGTATCTTGTTACGCTTGTGTAAGGAGGTTATTCTTGCTGTCCTTATGTTGTTTAACGATAAGCCGTTGTGTTAGTATTATATCACTCACCCTCCTGACTTGTTACCATGCCGTGGATTAGCCACCCCCGATGCGAGGAATACCTCATGCGGGTCCATGGGACCTATGCGGAGCTGCGGGAGTTCCAGGATGATCACTCCGGGTGTGTTACGCCGATGCGAGGAATACCTCATGCGGTCTATGTGGCCATGCGGACTGCGCGGAGTCGGGGCGATGCCGGGTTAGCTACCCCGATGCGAGAATACCTCATGCGGGCCTAGGGGCCTATGCGGATCGGGAGTTCGAGATTAGGCTCGCATAATTATACTATGGGCGATTGGTCTTGCTTGATCATTAGCGGCCTAGAAAAGACGATTACATTATATTTATTTTTGCTCTTGTTTATGATGTGGCACTATGTGCGTTAACTCGTTGTTTCGTATATATTTGTGAATTGGTTTTAAAATGTTATAATTATATATATCGGTACTTTCTGATTTCACATACTTGGTACTGTTATCGACCTCCTTCAGTGCGTTCATGCCGCAGGTAAGGAAGGCGGTGGTGGATCCTCATTCTTAGAATCTTTACTCAGTGTCGTGAGCTCCATTTCTCGGAGGCTCGACTTTTGCAGTTCTCCCGTGTTGTAGATGTTTTGTACATTCAGGGTATGGCGGCCCTGTCCCGTCATAGTGTTTACACCTTCTTAGAGGTCTGTAGTCCTGTTGTAAAGTTGGGATGTAACTGTTCACTTTTGGTATTTATATACATGCCGAAAGGCAACTTTTCTTTGGATAGGTTGTTCTTATTTTTCACTGTTTCATGTTTGCAAGTTTATATTCGAGTGGTTACTCTGATGTATGTCTACTTGGGTGCCCGGGTAAGGCACCAATCACGGGCCCGGGAACGGGTCGTGACAACCTTGTAGCACTGTACTATTGTAACACCGTACCACTCTCACATATGAAAACCATGTCAAAAATCCGGAACACCTGCCCTCAGCATATAATATCACAGAAGCATGCTCGTGGAATACAACATCACCGTTAGCATGTAACAAGTATAATGTACCCTACCAGTACATTGTGCTTTTTTAACAAAGAGAGTGAACAAGAAAAAGCTTTGTCGGTTTTTAAAACAGGAAGCTTATGATTAAACCAGGGCCATCCGCCCGTAGTATCATTATGCAATCCTACTCCTGGGACTATTTCACCCGCATAGGTCATATGAACCCGCATGAGGTAATCTCCTCGCATAGGTTGTATCCACCCGCATAGGCCGCATGGACCCGCATGAGGTAATCCCCTCGCATAGGACTGGTCTGCCCCGCATGGGACTATTTCACCCGCATGAGCCCTACGGACTCGCATAAGGTATTCCTCGCATCGTGGGGAGCAAATCCACGGAATATGCAAATGCCACAAGCCCGGGGAATGACCCCGTAATGAATAATATATCACAGGTACAACCGGCTAACATAATCACGTAACATAAGTACAACCGGCTATCATAATCTCATAACATAAGCACAACCGGCTATCATAATCTCATAACATAAGCACAACCGGCTATCATAAATCTCATAACATAAGCACATCCGTCTATCATAATCTCATAACATAACCTGGCCTATGTGTAGGCTCGGTGTGTCTCATAACATAACATTTTAAACCGCCTTTTCACTTCTTCTTAAGTCGTTATAACAACTTCCCATAAAGCTATTATAACAACCTTTCATTTTAGAGAACTTAAGGCACTTTTATTTCTTATCACATTGGGGAAACTAAACCCAAAAGTACTACGTACATATATATTTAAAAAGAATCATGCAACTCCTTTTCCTTAAATCAACAAACGTATACTTTTAAAGCTCAAGTTACATACTCTTTTGAAATCATTCTTCTTAACTCTTGAAATAAATCAAGAAGCCATACTTTTTAAATCAAGTCATTCCTTCCTTTAAAAATCAAGTCCCATAACTTTAAAAATAAAGTCTCATAACCTTTTAGGAAATCAAGGTTCATAGTCTTAAAACTTCATAACATAAATTCTTTAAAAATCAATTCACTTACTTCAATTAAATCAAGTCATTTCTTCCTTTAAGAATCAAGTCCCATAACTTGAAAAATAAAGTCTCATAACCTTTTAGGAAATTAAGGTTCATAGTCTTAAAACTTCATAACATAAATTCTTTAAAAATCAATTCACTTACTTCAATTAAAATCAGTCATTTCTAAATTAAGGTTCATAGTCTTAAAACTTCATACATAAATTCAATCAAGTCCCATAACTTGAAAATAAAGTCTCATAACCTTTTAGGAAATTAAGGTTCATAGTCTTAAAACTTCATAACATAAATTCTTTAAAAATCAATTCACTTACTTCAATTAAATCAAGTCATTTCTTCCTTTAAGAATCAAGTCCCATAACTTGAAAAATAAAGTCTCATAACCTTTTAGGAAATCAAGGTTCATAGTCTTAAAACTTCATAACATAAATTCTTTAAAAATCAATTCACTTACTTCAATTAAATCAAGTCATTTCTTCCTTTATAAATCAAGTCTCATAACTTGAAAAATAAAGTCTCATAACCTTTTAGGAAATCAAGGTTCATAGTCTTAAAACTTCATAACATAAATTCTTTAAAAATCAATTCACTTACTTCAATTAAATAAAGTCATTTCTTCCTTTAAGAATCAAGTCCCATAACTTGAAAAATAAAGTCTCATAACCTTTTAGGAAATTAAGGTTCATAGTCTTAAAACTTCATAACATAAATTCTTTAAAATCAATTCACTTACTTTTGTGAGTCGTGAATAGGTTATACTCATTTATAACGATCTTTTCCATTGAGCCATGATCTAGAAAATGTAATACAATTTTGTCTCATCTTAGTTTCTATGCAGATGGAAGATTCTACTCATTTCAAGGTAATTGATTACCGATACATTTTCATTAACGCTGCAATGGCTTGTTCGGTCTTTTTTTTGTTTCTTAGTGAAGTAAGTTAGCAAGGTCCACTAGACTCCAATACTTCCTAACAACTCTTACCAACGTCCCCCATAAGACTTGGTAAGAACTTTGGAATATTCTAGACATGCCTTTAGCATAAAATCAATAACAGGAATACTTCCTATGACAAGGAAAGTATACTCAAGAACAAGTCATGTATACTCCTAAAAACAAGGCAAGTATACTTCAAATATCAAGGCAAGTATACTCCTAACAACAAGGCAAGTATACTTCAATATCAAGTCATGTATACTCCTAATAACAAGGCAAGTATACCATAAAGATACTCATGTCTATAGAAAGAAGAAGTTCACATACCTCGTGACGACTAACCAATACGACAAGTAGCAAAATGCTCCAAAGTACTTCAACTTCATCGGCTATTCCTTAAGTCAAGTAGACTCTGCTACACATAGTACTTCAACCTATATTAACCATGACATGTCTATCAACTCCTAGCTTATAGGTTAAGAAGTTTAATCAAGGGAATGGAAGACTATGTTAATAGATTAAGCTACGTGGTATGATTAAGAAACGGTACGGGTGAGATCCGTATGGGGTAAGTATGGTTGTTGTGGTCAAGACAACACGGTTATGATATTACGAAAAGTTATTGTACCGCTACTGGGACTGATAAGGTAGGCTAGGAGCCTGGAAATTGTGAGCCTAAGAATGTTGATAACCGCCGAGACCTTAGGTATATAAGGCCTTCTCGGGTGGTAAAAAGTTAAGTCAGACCAAGGATAAGAGTTAAGTATGACGCCGAGTCGGGTTAAGGACCTATTAAGGGTCGCCCCATAACCTGTAATGGAATGGGATCAGTTTACAGTAGTCCCGCTACGTGACAGGGTCACGAGGGTGTAAGGCCCAAGTTTAGTTAATCATTTTACGGGTTCGTGGACGCATTCCACCGAAACCAGGTTGAGAGAGCCGGAAATGGCCTTAAGTTGTTTAGAATAGTAACTCCAAAGATTAGAGGCCCGAATCAGTATGAAGGCTATGTACGTACGCTAGAATAAGTTTGGAAGTACGGGAAGAGTACGACCAGTAAGAAAGAGAGCAACCAAGTGTAAAGAAATGGAACCTGAATCCATGAGGACCTTTCGAGGTGACTACACCCGTGAATGTTGGGTGGTAGCTGAGCGGTTAGATAATAAGTACCGGTAACGATACAGTCTTTGGACCCTAGCAGACCTAGCAGAGCTATTATGACAGACATCGAGGTCATTATGAGTACGGGCTAGTTGGCCTCTTGTTATGCCAACGTGGTCTATAGAGAGAGATTGAATCGGTACCAGTTTCCCGGTAAGTCGGTTATCGAGCGGATAGGGAGAGAAGTGGTGGTAACCAGTGAATTATCCTTCCTTCTTTGACATTGATGATTTTAATAAGTCTGTGTGACTTGTTCATGTGAGGTAAATTGACGCAGAAAGTAAGTAATAATTGAATTTGAAGGAATTTATGTTAAGTGCCCTTGGAGGTACTTGGAGTCGGTTTGGTATGGCGGTCAGGGCCACGACCTTCCGGATAAGTTCAGGATAGCGCGCAAGCAAGAATAAGATAAGTACGAGTGCTGCCTACGGAAAACAGAAGACAACTTTGGTAGGTTTTGAAAATCTACATGACTTTAAGGCGGTGCGTGATGATTAGATATTTACTGGTATCACACCCCGAACCCCGGGCCCGTGACTGGTGCCCTACCTGGGCACCCTTCTACCTTAACAACTAAGTAAACTGCGGAAATTAAATAACACCTCTTTTTTTTTCCTTTTAAAACCAACGTACGTGCAAGGGCAAAGCCGACAAGGCTGCCATATAATATACATAACAAAAGACACTACACCGTACATGAGTCCAATCCCACATATGAATACGCACTTAAGAGTTTTATCAAATATGACTAACAAGGCCCCGCTACCCATAACCGCATAAAGCCTGCATCAAGGAACTATACCAAAAGATAAACTCCGAACAGAAGGAGCTATCCAAAACTCGAGCAGGTCCTACACTGCCGATCATCAAATCACAGACCTAAACCTGCGGCATGAACGCAGCCCCCCGAAAGAGGTCAGTACGAAGAATGTACCAAGTATGTGAAGCTGAAAAATATTGTAATGTAATCATAACAGTCTAAACAAAACAGGAGACATATATGATAGCCAACCTACAGTACACAACACATAAGCGATATAACAAGTCGTGACGCATGCCCTCAAGTCATTTCTAAAATATAACCATGGGTCTCACGCCCATAATATCAATCATGCCCGTGGAATCCTTCCTCACTGCCGGCAGTCCATGATATAATATAACACCAATAGGCATACATGAACACCAAGTCCCACCGGTGGTATAGCGTCTTGGGGGTTTACCCCTCACTTATACTCTTACCCTGGAGAAGGTGGTAAAGCAGGTGGTATAGCATCTTGGGGGTTTACCCCTCACTTATACTCTTACCCTGGAGAAGGTGGTAAAACAGGTGGTATAGCATCTTGGGGGTTTACCCCTCACTTATACTCTTACCCTGGAGAAGGTGGTAAAGCAGGTGGTATAGCATCTTGGGGGTTTACCCCTCACTTATACTCTTACCCTGGAGAAGGTGGTATAACGTCTTGGGGCTTGCCCCTCATTTATACTCTTACCCTACCTCAACCGACCATTAAACAAAACATAAGCACTACCATGTCTTTCATAAAAATCCGGGAATTTAACCCAAGCACTACAAATAACGGAAGCATACCCGTGGAATCCCACATCACTGTCGGTACGTCCAAGTAACTTACAACAAGACAGCCGGCCCTCCAACCGAGAGTCGCGGCAACGTAATAAAACATAATACTTGCACTCAAAGGCTATCACCAGCACACATAGGCAATTCTCAATTAATCAAGCCAAAGTACTTATCAAGGCCCACATAGAATAATTCTCATTTAACAAGCCAAAGTACTTATCAGGGCACAAATAGAATAATTCTCATTTAACAAGCCAAAGTACTTATCAAGGCACAAATAGAATAATTCTCATTTAACAAGCCAAAGTACTACGTACGTACATTCTTTTCAAAAGACTCATTTTTATGTAAAATCCCAAGATACTAACACCCGTAGTATCAAGGCGTGTCTATTCTTCAAAGTAATTTACTATACTTTTAGAAACTCATTTCAAAACTTGAAACCAAGTTACTTCAAATTTTCACAATCTAGGAAACTCATGCCCATAAATCAAAATAGACAACTTTCTTAACTTTCCATAAAACCGTTATAACCAACTTTCCATAAAGCCGTTATAACCCTTTATAGTTTTAGACATTTCCATTCTTTTTTATAACCAAGAGACTTATACTTAAAACCAAGTATCACAAACTTTCAAATCAAGTCTCTTAACTTTCAAAATACTTCGAGTCTCTTAATATATAGAAAACAAGTTTCTTCTACTTTTAAACCTCAAGTAACTCACACCTTTGAAACAAGTTACTTCTCTTAAATCATGTCATTTCTCCTCTTTTAAAACCATTAAGTAAATCACTCCTTTGACTCCCCTATAGTCATTATAATGACCTTTAGGTTTTGGAACTAAGGTACTAGCCAAAAGGTTTGGAAACCACTTCCTTTTCAAGACTCTATGTACTTTAAGTAAAATATTTTCACTTTTAAGAATCCAACTTCACTAAGGCAATGGATTATACAACTTCCAAATTAATCATCAAAGTACAATCAAGGAAGTACATAGAACAAATTCTATTTTAGGCAATCCAAATACAACCAAGGAATGGATCATTTAAGGAGTAGGAAATACTTTCTTTATCTTAAGGAGTCATGCTAGAAGAGGAGATAGTTCACATACCTTTTCGGCTAATATCCACAAGCTAAGCCGAATACGCCGTACGTAGAAGTGTCAACCTATCATGGTCACAACAAGACTATCAACTTCTAGTCTCCAACGTAGAATAATACTAAGTATACGGTCTCTAATTCTACGGAAAATCGGGCAGCACTTCCTTTGTTTTTACTCACTTTGCCACATTTTTCAAGGCCGAATACAATAACCAACACGCCACATTTAAGGCTCCAAACAACAACCAAACAAAGGGGATTAAACGCCTTACAATACGTGTAAAATTCAGCCCCACAATTAATACGAAGTAGTTCCATATTCTAGCCATTCTCGGCCAACATATAACCAACAACACTAAGTCTTTTCCAATCCTTTTCAAATTCCAAGTTCTAAGGTCTAACATGTTATATAGTTATAAACCACTTCAACAACTACAATTTCCTTCTTACACAACATGCGACGACTTAAACGAATAATCAACTTGAATTATAGTCTTAAGGCTAACATGCTAGTTTTCGGATTAGGGTTCCAATAGCCAATATAATTATCAAACTTCATACCATACATCTCATGCTTGCTAATAACCATAGCTACAATCAATAAGTAACTTAATTGCTAAAACGACAAAATTATACCTTTCCAAGCCCATAAAATTTCCAAGATTCAAAGTCGCGCCTTAGCAATTCTTAGCTCCTTTCCTTAGGTTCCAAACCGCTCCAAGCACTCCTTAGAGGCCTATGAAGAACCCATCTTCAAGTTCCAACTTCAAAGTTGAAGAACTCCTCAAGTTTCCGCCTTGCGACTAATACGAAAACGCCGTTTTTCCGGAATCTTTCTATTGAGATATCCTTACCATACCCTAAGGGACATTGGGTTAAAGTCTTGTGGCTAATGGATCAAAACTACAAAATTTTGTCTTCCTAAAGAGGCCTTGGCCGAGAGCAACTATTGTGGAACAAGGTGTTCTCTAATTTTTCTAAGTGTAGAAATGCCAAGTCTTGCTACTAGTGTAGTATTTAAAACACATTGGAAGGCTTAGATTACAACAAATGTGAGGCTTGGATGGGTTTCACTAGGATCAAGCCCATGTGGACAAGTTGACAAGTCAACAATGTCATGCTAGCAAGACTAATATTCCAAGGTGGTCAATGACCATTTTACCCTTACACCAATTCATCCAAGACCAAATGTGGGGGTGCCACATGTCGCCCTCTCATTCGTCCATAAAATTCCGTAACACTCGTGGGCCCCACAAAACGTAAAATTCCTCGGGTGGGCCCCACATGACCAAATCCGTCAAAATAAATTTCCAAAAAGTTAGGAGTTCCATACTCTTCAAATAATGCATTTTGAGAATCCAATTCTCAACAACGAACATTTTTCCTTTCCGGCGTTCGAAACATTTTCCGTCGGAAAAACAATTCTTCCTTTCGTACTAATTTCTAAGTCTTGTTTCCTTAAGCACATTCTCTTTTACATGTCCTGGACTTACGGGGTGTAACATTCTTCCCCCCTTAGAAACATTCATCCCCGAATGTTCTTAGTCGGTTGCCAAGCTATACAAACTCCGGCATAAACTCTATACTATGCCTAACAATCAAAACATGCACAAGACCAACGATGCCACACATGGCCACCACAACATATGTGAACATAATAATGGACCTTCCGTCCGTGGTCCCTTCTCACAAAACTCGAAGGTTACAGTCTTCCCAAACACGGGATCCTTAGAGGTTCCTTTCTTTCCTTACTTGTCATACTTTCTCGTACTTTCAAACTCATCTAGTACACGTACAAAATCTCAAATTTTGTTTCTCTTCTCCAATCCTTGGAGTTACTACCCAAACTTGGCCATATAGTTACTTACATTCCCGTTAAGGCTCTCCTCGGTCCATACGACCTAGTTCCGGTGGAACGCATCCACGAACTCGTACAACGATCAACTAGACTTGGGCCTTGCATCCTCGGGACCCTACCACATAACGGGACCATTTCTAACTGACATCACCCCATTCCATACTATTGGCTGACCCGAAATGAGTCCATAACCCGACTCATCGTCACACTTAACTTCTCATTCTTAGTCTGCAATAAATCTTTCTCTTATCTCAAGGTACTTCTCACCCTATCCTCCCATTCACTAGAGGTTCGTCACATAAGCCAATGTATTTCTACTATACATCCTTCCCTATTGGTCTTACACTGTTATGGGGCAATTACTACGTGTGAACTCTACACAACTATAGTCTCAGTTCACTTACCATTCTTGTCAACCTTCTTAACTTTTCACTTTACTAATCAAAGTATCCCTACCTATGGGGTACTATCACTTACAACTGCTAGCACCGCTATCTTGGTCAATAACATAACTGCTTCTCTCATGACCCTATAGTCTTCTCCTAACTGAGAAACTGGAGGCTCGTGCTGGGTCTCAAAACTCCGCGCAAGAACTCGCCGATCGCGGACAATATCCAGATACCACAGGCATAAGCCCTATCAACTCTCGAGTCCGACGGTAGCTCCTCGCTACTCCTTTGCCTTTTTGGCCGTTGCCTCCTCGAGGCATAATCAGAATACACAACAATACGTCAGAGAGGAATTATCTTACTAACACAACTCTATGGCACGATCTTAGAGTGAGAAGAATAGAAACCAACTCCTAAATGTCCTGTAGCCTCCTGTTTATGGGTGTGGCGCGCAACACACCGATAATCAAGACTCTACTAGACACGGTCTGTAGACATTCCGAGGACTGACTGCTCTGATACCACTCTATCACACTCCGAACCCCGGGCCCGTGACTGGTGCCCTACCTGGGCAGCCTTCTACGTTAACAACTAAGTAAACTGCGGAAATTAAATAACACCTCTTTTTTTTTCCTTTTAAAACCAACGTACGTGCAAGGGCAAAGCCGACAAGGCTGCCATATAATATACATAACAAAAGACACTACACCGTACATGAGTCCAATCCCACATATGAATACAGACCTCTAAGAGTTTTACTGAAATATGACGGAACAAGGCCCCGCCGTACCCATAACCGCATACAAAGCACATCTTGGAAGGAACTATACCAAAAGATAAACTCCGAACGTAGGAGCTATCCAAAACTCGAGGCGGTCCTACACTGCCGATCATCAAATCATACCTAAACTCACGGCATGAACGCAGCCTCGAAAGGAGGTCAGTACGAAGAATGTACCAAGTATGTGAAGCTGAAAAATACTGTAATGTAATCATAACAGTCTAAACAAAACAGGAGACATATATGATAGCCAACCTACAGTACACAACACATAAGCAGTCATAACAAGTCAGGGACGCATGCCCTCAAGTCATTTCTAAAATATAACCATGGGTCTCACGCCCATAATATCAATCATGCCCGTGGAATCCTTCCTCACCACGGCGATCCATGATATAATATAACACCAATAGGCATACATGAACACCAAGTCCCACCGGTGGTATAGCGTCTTGGGGGTTTACCCCTCACTTATACTCTTACCCTGGAGAAGGTGGTAAAGCAGGTGGTATAGCATCTTGGGGGTTTACCCCTCACTTATACTCTTACCCTGGAGAAGGTGGTAAAGCAGGTGGTATAGCATCTTGGGGGTTTACTGTTATACCCCGTATTTCCAGAGTATGTACGTAAGGACGTACGTAGAAAAGTTTGGAGTTTAAAGTTGGCTTGGCCGAAAATTATTTTGTTCACAACACCCGGTTAGAGTCGTTTTTCGACGAAACGTTTCCACAACTTTCGTAGGGAAAATTCCGGCTATGTCATTTTTAATTTTTGCGGATTTTTCCGAGCGACGAAACATTTTGGACCAACGAGAGGGCGACACTTGTCACCCTCTAATTGGAGCACGTTTGGGGCGGTAAAGGGGTGGACGAATGGCCATTGTTTGGTCAAGGGGTTGGTAGGATATTTTGGTGGTAGATGGATAAGGTGCACTTGGCAAGATCTTGGCCCTACACTTGCCTTGCACTTGGCATGATCTTGGCCATTGGTTGGCCTTTGCTTGACCTATAAATACCCCTCCCCTTTGAAGACTTCTTCATCCATTCTACAAATCTCTAAGTGTTAAAATCCTCCCCCTTGGCCGAGATCCCTCCCCCCCCTCTTTGTGGTGCTAGCCGTGGGGTACCCCCCCCCTAGCCTAGTTGTTTTCGTATAATACCCCCCTCTTGGTAGAAATACTCTCAAAAGTATTGTTACTATACCCAAATTACCTTAGCCGTATACCTTGTAGTATTCTAAGGTTATACCTATACGAAAAGCCCAGAAATACTATTATACTTCCCGTCAGTCACAAAACCGAAACCCTAAGGGAAATCTCCATAGTTAGTTGGAGTGTTATGTAGAAGTTGGTTAGAACTTCTAAGGGTGGTTTGGAGCGGGTTGGAGCGCACGGAGTTGGAGCTAAACGTTGCCCAGGATCGACTTTATACTTGGATAATTATGGGCTTATCGAGGTAATTATCTTGTCCCCCTATTGTAATTGGAAATTACATGTTGTTAGAATATATAGTTGAAGTATACTATATATAGAACTGAACGTAGTCTGTCGGCAATGTCTTTTGACTTAAGCCTGAAGAATAAAGAACTGAACTGTAATTACATAGGACTGTATTTCAGTAGACTTGTGTTGTATTACTGTAGAGTAGAATTGTACACGTCCGGTTAGACGTGTAGGACCCCCCCTGGTTGGCTTGGTAGCCGGCCTCGATAGAGGATGAGATTTACGCTGTTGTGGCGGGGAGAGTCTTTGCGAATTTTCTGTAGAATGTTCTACGATAAGATCTAGATGTTAATAAGCGCCTTGTGGCCTTATAGGTTGAAGTACTACGTGTGGCGTGATCTACTTGGCTTAAGGAGTAGCCGACGGCTTGAGGTACTTGGAGCGTTTTGCTATTAGTCGATACTCGTCGCGAGGTATGTGAACCTCTTCCTATCTCTTCTAGCATGATATGTGTGTAACTATGTAGTACCAGAGACGCATACGTGTTAAATGTATTTGATTGGTCTAAAACATAAAGTGTTATAACGGCTTTATGGGAAGTTGGTTATAACAGCTTTATGTAGGTAAGAAAATACTTGTGGTTTTTAAAAAAAGTAACTGATTTGAACTATAACTGGCTGGTTATGTGATAATAAAGAACTTGATGTATTTCAAAAGATTTTTGAATCATTTTGAAAGAAGAGTAATACTTGGTTTTTAAAAACTTAAGAGTTATACTAGCTTTATGGGAAGTTAGGTATAACGGCTTAAGAATGTTTTACTGATTTCGGAAATCAGAATGTGTATCGACAAACCACTGCAGCGTTAATAAAAGGAAATGTTTTGACAGATTAAAACCAGTAGAAACTTCCATCTGCATAGAAGCTAAGATGAGACAAAATGATATTTCCTAGATCATGGCTGCTGTAATAAGATTGTTATAAACAAGAATATCCTACTCACATATAAGGCTTATGTTCCTCAGATGGTTTAAAAGAGAATTATATTCTTAAATGAATAAGGCTATGAACTACGAAACCTTTCTAAAATAAGAAACGTGAACATTTGAAATTAGGCAAACTTGGACGTTTGGAAAATAATGTTGTTACTTGATTTTACAAAGAGAAGTGTTTTGCTTTACTTCAAAAGATAATCACTCTATTTTCATATACTACGGGTATTGTGTGACTTTTGTGAAAGTAACGTATCTTTTAAAAGAGTTAATGTATGAAGTACTTTGGGGATAGAAACCCGATCTTGTTAATCGTATAGTAGAAAGTGCCTTGTGTGTATAACTTGATTGTGTTGGGTTGTGATAGCCTTGTGATACTTTCTTGTTTATTTGATAAGTAAACATGCTAGGATGCTACGTGTGTTAGTATCTTGTGATGTTTGTGTAAAGGGGTTTCCCCTCGATTGCGCTTAAATAGTTTCACTATCAGCCGTTATGGTGGTATTGTACCACTCACCTCGATTTCGGAGGTTAAGTCGCCTCCACGCGGAGTAGACTCAGCGGGTCTAGTGACCTATGATTCGAGAATACCTCATGCGGGTCCCGGGGCCTATGCGAGCTACGAGTTCCGGTGTTAGTTTGCGTCCTTTATGGGCATGCGGTCTCACGTGGCCATGCGGATCGCGAAGTCGATGCGGATCTTGGGAGTAGCTACCGATGCGGGAATACCTCATGCGGGCCATTGGGGTGGCCTATCGCGAGTCGCGGGAAGTTCGGGGCTAGACGCGACATTAGATCATGAGCGAGTGCCGCTTTGATCATGTGACTGCAGACAGATTTCATGATACGATTTATGACCTTGTTGGTACGGTGGGTTTTAGTAGTCGGCTATGCCTTCATACTTACCCCACGATTTTATTATGACAGTGGGACACGTGTTCATGTATCTCTTGGTGCTTTTATATATCATGATCGCCGTGATGGGGAAGGTATTCCACGCATGATTGATGTTGTGGGCGTGAGACCCATATTTATGTATTTGAGTGATGACTTCGAGGCGTGAGTCCCCGGCGATATGACCGCTTATTTATTGTGGAATCGTAGTTGGTTATCTTACATGTCTCTGCTTTATATAGACTACTATGATTTCATTTACGATTTTCGCATACTCTGCACTGGCCAGATCGACCTCCTGGGCCGTTCACGCCGCAGTAAAGGTACACCGCCGTTGATCCTCGCTCTAGGGTCACACTTCGCGTTGGGAAAGCTCCGTTTCTCCGGAGGCTTGTCTTCGTATAGTCCTCGTCATTGTAGTGCTTACATTCGTGGGTGACGGCCCCGTCCCGCTGCTTTTGTCATATCATTCGTAGAGGTCTGTAGTAATCTTTGCGGTGGTTTGTAAAAGGATTAAACCGTTCATTTGTAAGAGTTGTTATTTATATATACGCCGAAAGGCAAGTTTTCTCAGACATCGTTTCCAGATCTTATTGGTTTCGTGTATGTGTTTTATGTTCACTGATTACTCGATGATGTATGGCTACTGGGTGCCCGGTAAGGCACCATCACGGCCCGGTTGGTCGTGACAAAAGTGGTATCGAGCGCTTAATCCTCGGAAAGTGTCTGACAGTATCGATTCAGAAGTCTTGATTATCGGTGTGTTGTGCACCACACCAATAATCAGGAGGCTATAGGATATTTAGGATTGGTTTCTATTCTTCTCACTCTGAGATCGTGCCTTAGAGCTGTGTTGTAAGTTAGACCCTCTAACGTATTTCTTTCCCTTACCGTTATGCCTCCGCGTAGGGCAACCCGGGCCCAGGAGGGCAAGGCAGCCGAGGGGGCTGCGAGTTGAGTACAGAGGGTTACGAGGGCACAGGCCCAACCATCACCTGAGTTAGGTGCTTCATTCGGGGAGTTCTGCGACGTCACTAGCCCCAGCAGAGTTTAGCACGGCGGCGGCAGTTCCTACTGCGGCCATGACATTTGAACCTTCAGTTCCACGACCGTGGACAGAGAATATAGATTGCAAAGAGGCGACCCTGTTACTAGCTATAGATTTGGCTACCAGAGAGTATACCGATGTACCGCGAGTCTTGATGACTACCTAAGAGAGGGTTGTGCGAGAGTAATTCTTCAGTTAGGCTTGAGCATGGCCTGTGTACGGGCTTATGCGCAGCAGGCCGAGAAACGTAGAGATCGACGGGTTAACAAAGGACAGCAGAAGAGGGCCAGAGCAGCAAGGTCCTTTGGTAACTTTCGAGGCGAGTCACCTCACCAGCGGATTAGATTTGCACATCCACCAGTGCAGAGAGGTCCTCCACGGGGTTCAGGACGTTCGGGGTATGCAGGAGTTGGTCAGAGCTCCAGAGCTTCCGGTTCACAGCTACACGTAGGTTCCAAACCGGATTCGATGTTCCCAGGTATTCAGCGTAATGCACGTCATCCCGGGGAATGTCGTCTTTTAGTTGGTACTTGTTGTACCTACGACCGTCAGGGTCTGATGTCGAAAGAGTGTCCTTGTAGGAGGACTTAGCCTTCAGGGTCGGTGGGTAGTTTGTCATCTTCCTTAGCTATGCGCCCTACGGGGCAGGATTGTTTAGAACGACTAAGGGGAGTGAAGCAGTAGATACATGCATATCTTTAACCCTCTAGAGTTTGTTTATGTGATAAGGTGAGTATACCTTGAGTGCTATGTTCGGATAGCAGTGTGTTAGTTGTGATTAGAAATCATGGTGGGTTAACCGAGTAAGATTTTGGGGGATAGAGAAAGTGTGAGCCTTAAATTTTTTTTTTTTTCGTAGAGACCTTAGAGGTAAGGCCATCTCGAGTAAAAGACGTATGTTTATGTTTAACCCTTAGAGGAGTGCATAGTGCACGTGAGCTATGTTGTGGGATAAGTCCCGGAGTAGTGTGGGATGAAAGAGGGTAGTTGAGCTAATAAGACCGCTAGGTTTTCGTAACGTGATTAGTGAGATTGTTCCGGATCGGGAGCTAGTATGTGCGGCGTTAGGGTCGGGTTGAGGCCGCGTTAGTCAACCCGCGACCTGTTTGTTGGTGGGTCGGTTTGTGGTGGTCGCACGTGGTGGGATCACGAGGTGTTGGGCCCAAGTTTAGTTAACCAAACAGACGAGTTCGTGGACGCTCGACCGGTATCGGTCGATGGGGGCAGCCCATCGTGTTCTTTGTTCGGGACCGTTCACTCGGCAGTGTTGAATTATCAGAAAGGTTGTAAGGCTGCACGAGGTGCCTACCTTCACCTTATGGCAGACAGTGGAGCCCAGGTTACGGCTGTTTTTGTTTCTGGAAGTTTTACGTGCAGGTTAAGGACTCAGTGAGTCTCAGACCGCATTCGCCCTCAGGCCAGTGTTTGGATTTCAGGGGTAGTTGTGGGGATTGTTGTCTCCTGTAGAGAGAAGTGTTTTTAGCTACCATTTCAGTGTTCGGATGTCGCCTTATGAAGCCTTGTAAGGGCGGAAGTGTAAGTGGCCGGTCGATTGGTTCGATGTTGGCAAGGTTCAGACAGTTGGTTCAGGCTTGTTCCAGCAGACTGTGGATAGTGAGAAGCTTGTCTAGAAGAAGTTCTGGCAGCTCAGAGGAATCGTGCGGATAATCGGCGACGACGCTTAGAGTTCAGGTTGACGGTCGGTCTTCTTGAAAGTACCACCCCGGACAGGGTGTGACGAGTTTTGGAAAACAGAAGGAACTTAGCCCGGGTTACTTTGGGACTTTTTGAATTCATGTGAAGAATAGGCCAGGTTGCCTATATGTTAGATTTTGCCGTCCGACTTAGGAGGCAGTACGTCCGGTCTTTCGTATTGTTATGTTCGGGAAAGTATCGGAGATCCATCCAGAGTGTTCCCAGTTATTAATGACCACGTTAGAGATAGTAACCCCGAGTTTTGGAAACTGAAGCAGTATCAGAAATGTGGTAGGTTATGAGAAAGAGTAAGAGTGTACAAGAAGTGTACGACATCCTCAGGGATCGCATGCAGTCCGGTACCATTTGTTGGGTCGCCGGAGTGACACTAGAACCTCGCGGCAAAGTGACAAAAGTGGTATCGGGAAGAAGCGAGCATGTATGGCGAGCATAGATGTGATCATTTCTTTGGTAAAGAGAAGGTGCGAGGGAAGTATATTTTAGACCCCGGTGAGAGGTGTTTGGTGGTGATGTTAGAAGTGTTTCCTCGTGGACGTGTATGTAAGTATTTGTGCGCGGGTGTTTCTATGGCCAGGTGTGGCAGGTTTGTTCTCCTAATTATAGTAGTGAAGACTATACTGGCACACATTTGTTTGGAGACTTAGAAGGAACATTCAGGACGAATGTTTCTAAGGAGGGGAGAATGTTATACCCCGTATTTCCAGAGTATGTACGTAAGGACGTACGTAGAAAAGTTTGGAGTTTAAAGTTGGCTTGGCCGAAAATTATTTTGTTCACAACACCCGGTTAGAGTCGTTTTTCGACGAAACGTTTCCACAGCTTTCGTAGGGAAAATTCCGGCTATGTCATTTTTAATTTTTGCGGATTTTTCCGAGCGACGAAACATTTTGGACCAACGAGAGGGCGACACTTGTCACCCTCTAATTGGAGCACGTTTGGGGCGGTAAAGGGGTGGACGAATGGCCATTGTTTGGTCAAGGGGTTGGTAGGATATTTTGGTGGTAGATGGATAAGGTGCACTTGGCAAGATCTTGGCCCTACACTTGCCTTGCACTTGGTATGATCTTGGCCATTGGTTGGCCTTTGCTTGACCTATAAATACCCCTCCCCTTTGAAGACTTCTTCATCCATTCTACAAATCTCTAAGTGTTAAAATCCTCCCCTTTGGCCGAGATCCTCCCCTCTTTGTGGTGCTAGCCAGTGTACCCACTAGCCTAGTTGTTTTCGTATAATACCCCCCTCTTGGTAGAAATACTCTCAAAAGTATTGTTACTATACCCAAATTACCTTAGCCGTATACCTTGTAGTATTCTAAGGTTATACCTATACGAAAAGCCCAGAAATACTATTATACTTCCCGCCAGTCACCAAACCGAAACCCTAAGGAAATCTCTATAGTTAGTGGAGTGTTATGTAGAAGTTGGTTAGAACTTCTAAGGGTGGTTTGGAGCGGGTTGGGCGCACGGAGTGGAGCTAAACGTTGCCCAGATCGACTTTATACTTGGATAATTATGGGCTTATCGAGGTAATTATCTTGTCCCCTATTGTAATTGGAAATTACATGTTGTTAGAATATATAGTTGAAGTATACTATATATAGAAGCGAATGTCTTTTGACTTAAGCTTTGTATTCAGACTTGTATTCTTGTAGAGTATAATTGTACACGCCCGTTAGGCGTGTAGGACTTCTGGTTGGCTTGGTAGCGGCCTCGATAGAGATGAGATTTACGCTGTGTGTGGAGAGTCGCCGAATTTTCAGAGAATGTTCTACGATAAGATCTAGATGTTAATAGCGCCTTGTGGCCTTATAGGTTGAAGTACTACGTGTGGCGTGATCTACTGCTTAAGGAGTAGCCGGCGGAGGTACTGAGCGTTTTGCTATTAGTCGATACTCGTCGCGAGGTATGTGAACCTCTTCCTATCTCTTCTAGCATGATATGTGTGTAACTATGTAGTACGGAGACGCGTACGTGTTAAATGTATTTGATTGGTCTAAAACATAAAGTGTTATAACGGCTTTATGGGAAGTTGGTTATAACAAACTTTATGTAGGTAAGAAAATACTTGTGGTTTTTAAAAAGTAATCGATTTGAACTATAATCGTTTGGTTATGTGATAATAAAGAACTTGAAGTATTTCAAAAGATTTTTTAATCATTTTGAAAGAAGAGTAATACTTGGTTTTTGAAAACTTAAGAGTTATACTAGCTTTATGGGAAGTTAGGTATAACGGCTTAAGAATGTTTTCTTGATTTGAAATCGAATGTGTATCGACAAACCACCGCAGTTAATAAAAGGAAATGTTTTGTGATTAAAACCGAGAAACTTCCATCTGCATGTAAGCTAAGATGAGACAAAATGATATTTCCTAGATCATGGTCATTGTAATAAGATTGTTATAAACAAGAATATCCTACTCACATATAAGGCTTATGTTCCTCAGATGGTTTAAAAGAGAATTATATTCTTAAATGAATAAGGCTATGAACTACGAAACCTTTCTAAAATAAGAAACGTGAACATTTGAAATTAGGCAAACTTGGACGTTTGGAAAATAATGTTGTTACTTGATTTTACAAAGAGAAGTGTTTTGCTTTACTTCAAAAGATAATCACTCTATTTTCATATACTACTGTATTGTGTGACTTTTGTGAAAGTAACGTATCTTTTAAAAGAGTTAATGTATGAAGTACTTTGGGGATAGAAACCCGATCTTGTTAATCGTATAGTAGAAAGTGCCTTGTGTGTATAACTTGATTGTGTTGGGTTGTGATAGCCTTGTGATACTTTCTTGTTTATTTGATAAGTAGACATGCTAGGATGCTACGTGTGTTAGTATCTTGTGATGTTTGTGTAAAGGGGTTTCCCCTCGATTGCGCTTAAATAGTTTCACTATCAGCCGTTATGGTGGTATTGTACCACTCACCCCGACCGCTCCGAGGTTAAGGCGCCTCCGACGCGGGTAGACTCAGCGGGTCTAGTGACCTATGATTCGAGAATACCTCACGCGGTCCTGGGGCCTATGCGAGCTACGAGTTCCGTGTTAGTTTGGTCCTTTATGGGCATGCGGTTCACGAGCCACGCGGATCGCGAAGTCCGGGCGGATGCCGGAGTAGCTACCGACGCGGAATACCTCACGGGCCATCGGGGTGGCCTATGCGAGTCGCGGAAGTTCAGGCTAGACGCGCATTAGATATCGCGGCGAGTGGCGGCTTTGATCATGTGATGCAGACAGATTTCATGATACGATTTATAACCTTGTTGAGTACGGTGGTTTTAGTAGTCGGCTATGCCTTCATACTTACCCCGTGCGATTTTATTATGACACGCGGACTGGTGTTCATGTGTATCTCTTGGTGCTTTTATATATCATGATCGCCGGCATGGGGAAGGTATTCCACGCATGATTGATGTTGTGGGCGTGAGACCCATATTTATGTATTTGAGTGATGACTTCGGCGCGCGAGTCCCCGCTTGATATGATCGCTTATTTATCAGGAATCGTAGTTGGTTATCTTACATGTCTCCGCTTTATATAGACTACTATGATTTCATTTACGATTTTCGCCGATACTCTGCACTCACAGATCGACATCCTTCTGGGCCGCGTTCATGCCGCAGGTAAAGGTACACCGCCGTTGATCCTCGCCTAGGGTCACACTTGGCGTTGGAAAGCTCCGTTTCCGAGGCTTGTCTTGTATAGTCCTCTTTGTATGTGCTTACATTCGTGGTATGGCGACGGCCCTGTCCGTCGTTGTTGTCATATGATTCGTAGGTGCAGTAGTGTTGTGGCGTGGTTTGTAAAAGGATTAAACTGCTCATTTGTAAGAGTTGTTATTTATATATACGCCGAAAGGCAAGTTTTCTCGACATCGTTCGTATCTTATTGGTTTCGTATGTGTTTTATGTTCCGCCGATTACTCATGATGTATGGCTACTGGGTGCCCGGTAAGGCACCGATTCACGCCCGGTTCGTCGTGACATTTACCCCTCACTTATACTCTTACCCTGGAGAAGGTGGTAAAGCAGGTGGTATAGCATCTTGGGGGTTTACCCCTCACTTATACTCTTACCCTGGAGAAGGTGGTATAACGTCTTGGAGCTTGCCTCTCATTTATACTCTTACCCTACCTCAACCGACCATTAAACAAAACATAAGCACTACCATGTCTTCATAAAAATTCGGGAATTTAACCCAAGCACTACAAATAACGGAAGCATACCCGTGGAATCCCACATCACTGTCGGTACGTCCAAGTAACTTACAACAAGACTGTTATACCCCGTATTTCCAGAGTATGTACGTAAGGACGTACGTAGAAAATTTGAGCCTTAAGTTAGGCAAAGGACCGAATTTGGGCACAAGTGCCGAATAGAGTCGTTTTTCGACGAAACGTTTCCACGCTTTTCGTAGGAAAATTCCGCTATGTCATTTATAATTTTGCGGATTTTTCCGAGAGACGAAACATTTTGGACCAACGGGAGGTGACATGTGTCACCCTCATATTGAAGCAAATAGGGTGGCTTGGGCGATCAAGGCCCAAGAGGATCGTTGGCCTCGCCGATTGGTCCCTCCTTTTGTGCCTTGTTTTGTGGCTTGTTTTGTGGAGTGTTTTGTGGAGTGTTTTGTGGGTGCACTTGGCTTGATCTTGGCCTTACACTTGCCTTGCACATGGCTTGATCTTGGCCATTGGTTGGCTTTTGGTTTTGCTATAAATACCCCTAAGCTCAAGACTTCATTCATCCAAAACTTCCAAGTCTTGAAACCCTCTCCTCCCTTCTTGTGCTAGCCGAGAGCTTCCTCCCTCCCCTTTTCGTGAGGCCGAGAGGCCGAGAGGGTACTCCCCCCCCCCCCTAGTGGCCTTGTGGCCGAGAGCATACCCCCCACGCTGGAGTGTTCTCAGGTACCCCTTGGTAGAAAGTTGTCTTCCAAGTATTGTTATAATGCCCAAAATACTGGCCTTATACCTTGTTGTATTCCAAAAGTTACCTCTATCGTAGAGCAGAAATACTACCTTTTAGTCTCAAACCGAAACCCTAAGGAATCTTCATTGTTAGTCAAGGATTTAAGTAGAAGTTGGATAGAACTTAAGGGTTGTTGGTGCGGGATGGAGCACCGAGTTGGAGCTAAACATTGCTAAGGATCGACATTTAACTTGGATAATTATGGGCTTATCGAGGTAATTATCTTGTCCCTCTATTGTAATTGGAAATTACATGTTTGTTAGAATATATAGTTGAAGTATACTATATATGGAACTATACTTAGTATTCGGCAAAGGTCTTTTGACTTAAGCCTGAAGAATAAAGAAAAGAACTGAACTGTATTTACATAGGACTGTATTATAGTAGACTTGTGTAGAGTTACTGAGTAGGATGGTGCACGTCCGGTTAGACGTGTAAACCCCCTCGTTGGCTTGGTAGCGGCCTCGATAGAGAGGAGATTTACGCCATGTGTGTGGGAAGGTGTCGAATTTTCGTAGAAAGATAGAACTTGTGTTTTGGGGTTAATAGACGTTTGTGACCTTTATAGGTGAAAGTACTAAGAGTAGCGTATTCTACTCGAGGAGTGGAAAGGGCTAGCGTTGTAGTACTTGGAGCATTTTGCTTTTGTCGATAAATCGTCGCGAGGTATGTGAACCTCTTCCTATCTCTTCTAGCATGATATGTGTGAACTATGTAGTACGGTGACGCGTACGTGTTAATCTGTGTTTGATTGTTCTTAAAACATAAAGTGTTATAACGGCTTTATGGGAAGTTGGTTATAATACTTTATGAAGGTAAGAAAATACTTTGTGGTTTTAAAAGGTAATCGATGTGAATTATAACGGCTAGTTATAATAAAGAACTTGATGTATTTCAAAAGATTTATAAATCGTTTTGGAAGGAGAGTAACACTTGGTTTTAAAAGGTTTTAAAAAGAGTTATACTAGCTTTTTGGGAGTTAGGTATAATGTCTTAAGAGAGGTAAAGAAAATGGTTTCTTGATGTTAGAAGTTAAGAGACTTGATCTTATAAGATAAGAGACTTAACTTATTTGTTTTAATGTGAATGTTTGTGTGAAACCTCATTCGTGAGTAATGAGTACTTGGTTTTATTTAAAGGGATAATGTTTCTTGATTTGAAATCGTAATGTGTATCGACAGCACCAACGCAAATGCGTTAATAAAGGAAAATGTATTGAATAATGATGAATTGTATTAAAACCAAGAGAAACCTCCATCTGCATAGAAACTAAGATGAGACAAAATGATATACATTTTCTAGATCATGGTCAGTAATAAGAATGTTGTAAACAAGAATAGCCTACTCACGTGAGACATATATTACTCAATTGTTCTAAAAAGGAATCAAGTGATTAAGTTTGGGAACTATGAAACCATTTGAAAATGAGAAGCTTGAGTAATTGAAACTAGGCAAACCGAACTTAGGAAAAGAATGTTGTTACTTGATTTTGAAAAGGGAATGTGGGTTGGTCATTCTAATACTACGTATCGGGTGACTTTTATAAAAGTAATGGATCTCTTTAAAAGAACTTAACGTATGTAGTACTTTGGGGTTAAAAACCCGACTTTGGCATAAAATGAAAGTACTTTGAGTTGTTGTGAAACTTGCCTATGCTTGTTGTTGTGAAACTTGCCTATGCTTGTTGTTGTGAAACTTGCCTATGCTTGTGATGATAGCCTTTGTTGTGCAAGTGTGGTATTTACGTATTACCGCGCGTCTCGATAGAGGCGGTTGACTTGTCGAGAACTTACTTGGACGTCTTGGCGTGATGGAGAATTCCACGGGTATGTTTCCATTTTGATTATCGTCTTGTTGTTGATGTCACATGGACATGTCTACACCGTCGCAAGATTCGAGGCATCGCGGCCACGCGGCCGTCGTTGATTACCCGATATATGGTTATTACCGCAATATGGGCGTGTCTACACCGATGCAGATTCGGGGCACGTGGCCACGCGCGGGTTGACCACCCAAGATATTGTTATTGAGGTTACATGGGCATGTCTACACCGACGCAGATTCCGGGGCATGTGGCCACGCGCCTTGTTATTATTGTTGCATCATGGACATGTCTACACCGTCGCAGATTCCGGGGCATGCGCCATGATGCGAACATGATGGATGTTGTGGGCGTGAGACCCATAGTTATATTTAGTGGTGACTTTGAGGCGTGAGTCCACGACTGATCGCTTTTATGTTGCGTCTTGTATTTTGGTTATCATACATGTCTCCCGCTTTTTAGGCTATTATGATTTCATTTACTGATTTGGCCGGTCACATACTGTACTGTTGATCGACCTCCTTCGGGCGTTCATGCCGCAGTGAGGTACATCGATCGTGGATCCCCGCTTAGGATCTTATTTCGTGTTGAAAGCTCCCTTCCTGAGGCTTATCTTTGGTATGTTTCCCTGAGTTGTAGGTTCTTGTACATTCAGGGGTATGGCGGGGCCCTGTCCCGTCATAGTTGTTGTAAATCTTAGAGGTGCAGAGTAATCGCTGGGCGGGGTTTGTAAAAAGGACAACTGTCGGGTTTTGTGTATATACCAAGGCAATCGCTTTGGTTGGCCTGTTTATTTATTATATCTCTTGTTTCATGACTCGTGTTTTATTTTTCCGCTGGTTTTCTCTGATGTTGTATCACTAGGGTGCCCGGGGTAAGGCACCGAATCTGCCCGGTTCGGGCGTTACAAAGTGGTATCGAGCGATTAGTCCTCGGAAAGTGTCTACGCATCGTGTTCAGTAGTCTTGATTATCGGTGTCAGGCACCACATCTATAATCGTGAGGCTATAGGACATTTAGGATTAGTTTCCATTCTTCTCATTTGAGATCGTGCCTTAGAGTCAGGTTGTAAGTTGGACCCTCCGACGTGTTTCGTTTTACCGCTTATGCCTCGCGAAGGCAACCGTGGCCCGAGGCAAGGCAGCCGAGGGAGCTGCTAGTGGGATTCAGAGGAGTACGAGGGCGCAGGCCCGGTCAGTACCTGAGGTAGTGCTTCAGACGGCGAGTTTTGCGACGCCGCCAGCACCAGCAGAGTTTAGAGCCGCAGCAGTGGCTGCTGAGACTACAAGACTGAGCCTCCGCCCCACACCGAGCGGGAGACGGGTCACGCGAGATGGCCCGATTATTGCCGTGGTCAGGCAGATATGAGATAGGCCGACGCAGCAGTTCAGCCCAAAGAAGACTGTAGCGCACCCGAGGCGCATACTGAGGCTACGGGATTACCTTAGTTGTAGCCCGCCTGAGTTTTACGGGTCGAGGCCGGAGGATGATCCGCAGGAGTTCATCCGCTTCTGCAGAGGATCACGCGGTGATCAAGGCTTCGAGACCGAGTCTGGACATTTGTTCGCGACGGCCGCGTGATACCGCGATCGATTGGTTTGATTCGTGGAGCTCTCCCGGGAGAGCATGCACTTCCACCGTTTGGGACGAAGTTTTCGGGGCCTTCTGGCACATTTCTTGCCTCCACAAACGGAGAGGGCTCGGCCGACAGTTTTTGATGTTGAGGCGTAATCGCGCATCTGGGAGTACAATGTGGAGTTCACTCATTGGCCGTATGTTCCCGCATTAGTAGCTAGTATGGAGGATCGAGTGCACCGATATGTTACGGTGGCTCGATGATTACCTAGCAGAGTTGTTCGTGTTTCTCTTCACCGGCATGGACATTGCCCGCATTCGTGCTCATGCACTTGCGGTGCGAGCGCAGATCGACGCAGGACCGCTTTCACAGGAAGGCCAAGACGGCCGGATATTTTGGCGACTTTCGAGGCGGACCGCCTGGAAGCAGACTAGTTATGTACCTCCGCCATTGCAGAGTGGTCCTCCGCAGCCGGGACCTCAGGATATTCGTGAGCGGTCGTGGCTCCTGTGTTTCGAATGTTCGTGAGTAGGGTGTTGGCGACGCCACCCTACCTCTGTGGTCGATGTGGTAGACCGCATTTGGAGTGTCGTAGTACGAGGAGCTTGTTATTCTTGCGCCAACAGGCCATATGACGAGACCGTCCCGACTGCGTAGCGCTGGTAGGATAGCACGACTACTAGAGCGACCATGCCACGGTAGAGGTCGCGGTGGAAGTTCCGCTTTAGCGGTCCTTGAACCGCCTAGTTTCGTGTATATCCTTAACCTCGTAGATACTTGTATGTATTGATGTTAATGATGTGTTAAGTGTTATGTTCGGATAGCTTTGTGCTATAGTGTGATTTGAAAATCTGGTTAGTGTGAGATGGAAGTGGTAGCTTCCATGACGTGTTCCGTCGGCGAGCGAAAGTTGGCGCTACTGGTCGGGTTGGGGCCATGTTGCGGCCAACCCGCCCCGTTCGGCGAAGGGTCAGCTGGGTGGTCCCGCCAGTGTGGTCACGAGGGTGCTAGGCCCAAGTTTAGATGACCATCGTATGAGTTCATAGATATGTTCGACCGAGACAGTTCGTGAAGGCCGAGAATGGCCTTAGAGGAAATCGAGGGTAGTAAGATGACCAAGTTTGAGGTAGTAACTCCAAGGGTTGGAAACAAACGTTGACGGAAGTGTGAGTACGGATACTAGAAAGAGCTCGAGTGTTCGAAGCGGTGCGACGAGATAGGGAGAAGTGAGCGTGTGTGATCGTTTCTTTTGTGAAATGTAGGTATATTTTAGACCTCGTGTAGGGTTTTGTGATGATTAGAGGTGTTTCCTCGTTGACTGGGTTTAAGTATTGGTGCGTTTGTTATTTTTATGGCGGGTGTGGCATGATCGCTTTCGTGCAGATAGCGATGAAGGCTATACTAGCGCATGTTTGTGTTGAGACTTGAGAAGGAACATTCGGGACGAATGTTTCTAAGGAGGGGAGAATGTTATACCCCGTATTTCCAGAGTATGTACGTAAGGACGTACGTAGAAAATTTGAGCCTTAAGTTAGGCAAAGGACCGAATTTGGGCACAAGTGCCGAATAGAGTCGTTTTTCGACGAAACGTTTCCACAGCTTTCGTAGGGAAAATTCCGGCTATGTCATTTATAATTTTTGCGGATTTTTCCGAGAGACGAAACATTTTGGACCAACGGGAGAGTGACATGTGTCACCCTCACATTGGAAGCAAATAGGTGGCTTGGACGATTGGGCCCAAGAGGATCGTTGGCCTCGCCGATTGGTCCTCCTTTGTGCCTTGTTTGTGCCTTGTTTTGTGGAGTGTTTTGTGGAGTGTTTTGTGGGTGCACTTGGCTTGATCTTGGCCTTACACTTGCCTTGCACATGGCTTGATCTTGGCCATTGGTTGGCTTTTGGTTTTGCTATAAATACCCCCTAAGCTTGAAGACTTCATTCATCCAAAAACTTCCAAGTCTTGAAACCCTCTCCTCCTTCTTGTTGTGCTAGCCGAGAGCTTCCCTCCTCCCCTTTTCGTGAGGCCTAGTGGCCGAGAGGGTACTACCCCTAGTGGCCTTGGTCGAGAGCATACCCCACGTTGGAGTGTTCTCGAGGTACCCCCTTGGTAGAAAGTTGTCTTCCAAGTATTGTTATAATGCCCAAAATACCTTGGCCTTATACCTTGTTGTATTCCAAAAGTTACCTCTATACGTAGAGCCCGAAATACTACCTTTAGTCTCAAACCGAAACCCTAAGGAATCTTCATGTTAGTTGAAGGATTTAAGTAGAAGTTGGATAGAACTTCTAAGGGTTGTTTAGTGCGGGATGGAGCACCGAGTCGAGCTAAACATTGCTAAGGATCGACATTTAACTTGGATAATTATGGGCTTATCGAGGTAATTATCTTGTCCTCTATTGTAATTGGAAATTACATGTTTGTTAGAATATATAGTTGAAGTATACTATATATGGAACTATACTTAGTATTCGCAGTGTCTTTTGACTTAAGCCCAAGAATAAAGAAAAGAATCGAATCAGATTTACATAGGGTATTATAGTAGACTTGTGTAGAGTTCTTGAGTAGGATGGTGCACGTCCGGTTAGACGTGTAAACCCCCCCCCCCTGGTTGGCTTGGTAGCCGGCCTCGATAGAGGAGGAGATTTACGCTGTGGCGGGGGGGGGAGGTGCTGCCGAATTTTCTGTAGAAAGATAGAACTTGTGTTTTGGGGTTAATAGACGTTTGTGACCTTTATAGGTGAAAGTACTAAGAGTAGCGTATTCTACTCGAGGAGTGGAAAGGGCTAGCAAGGTTGTAGTACTTGGAGCATTTTGCTTTTGTCGATAAATCGTCGCGAGGTATGTGAACCTCTTCCTATCTCTTCTAGCATGATATGTGTGAACTATGTAGTACGGTAGACGTACATGTGTTAACTGTGTTTGATTGTTCTTAAAACATAAAGTGTTATAACGGCTTTATGGGAAGTTGGTTATAACAGCTTTATGAAGGTAAGAAAATACTTTGTGGTTTTAAAAGGTAACTGATGTGAATTATAACTGGCTAGTTATAATAAAGAACTTGATGTATTTCAAAAGATTTATAAATCGTTTTGGAAGGGAGAGTAACACTTGGTTTTAAAAGGTTTTAAAAAGAGTTATACTAGCTTTTTGGGGAGTTAGGTATAATGTCTTAAGAGAGGTAAAGAAAATGGTTTACTGATGTTAGAAGTTAAGAGACTTGATCTTATAAGATAAGAGACTTAACTTATTTGTTTTAATGTGAATGTTTGTGTGAAACCTCATTCGTGAGTAATGAGTACTTGGTTTTATTTAAAGGGATAATGTTTTACTGATTTCGGAAATCAGAATGTGTATCGACAGACCACTGCAGCGTTAATAAAGGAAAATGTATTGAATAATGATGAATTGTATTAAAACCAGTAGAAACCTCCATCTGCATAGAAACTAAGATGAGACAAAATGATATACATTTTCTAGATCATGGCTGCTGTAATAAGAATGTTGTAAACAAGAATAGCCTACTCTCACGTGAGACATATATTACTCAATTGTTCTAAAAAGGAATCAAGTGATTAAGTTTGGGAACTATGAAACCATTTGAAAATGAGAAGCTTGAGTAATTGAAACTAGGCAAACTGGAACTTAGGAAAAGAATGTTGTTACTTGATTTTGAAAAGGGAATGTGGGTTGGTCATTCTAATACTACAGGTATCGGGTGACTTTTATATAAGTAATGGATATCTTTTAAAAATAACTTAACCTATTTAGTACTTTTGGGTTAAAAAAACCGACTTTTGCATAAAATTAAAGTACTTTTAGTTGTTGTTAAACTTGCCTATGCTTGTTGTTGTGAAACTTGCTATGCTTGTTGTTGTGAAACTTGCCTATGCTTGTTGTTGTGAAACTTGCCTATGCTTGTGATGATAGCCTTTGTTGTGCAAGTGTGGTATTTACGTATTACCGCGTCTCGATAGAGGCCGGTTGACTTGTTGAGAACTTACTGGAGCGTCTTTGCGGTGATGGAGAATTCCACGTATGTTTCCATTTTGATTCTTGTCTTGTTGTTGATGTCACATGGACATGTCTACACCGTCGCAGATTCCGGCACGCGCCATGCGGCCGTTGATTACCCGATATATGGTTATTACCGCAACATGGGCGTGTCTACACCGACGCAGATTCCGGCATGTGGCGTGTGCGCGGTTGACCACCCGATATTGTTATTGAGGTTACATGGGCATGTCTACACCGTCGCAAGATTCGGCATGTGGCCACGCGGCCTTGTTATTATTGTTGCATCATGGACATGTCTACACCGTCACGATTCCGGGCATGCGCCGTGATGCGAACATGATGGATGTTGTGGGCGTGAGACCCATAGTTATATTTGAGTGGTGACTTTGAGGCGTGAGTCCACTGACCGCTTTATGTTGCGTCTTGTATTTTGGTTATCATACATGTCTCTCGCTTTTAGGCTATTATGATTTCATTTACGATTTGTGATTCACATACTTGGTACATGTTATCTTGACCTCCTTCGGCTGCGTTCATGCCGCAGTAGAGGTACATCGGTCGTGGATCCCCGCTCTTAGGATCTCATTTCGTGTTGAAAGCTCTGTTCCTTCGAGGCTTATCTTTGGTATGTTTCGAGTTGTAGGTTCTTGTACATTCGGGGTATGGCGGGCCCTGTCCGTCATAGTTGTTGTAAATCTTAAGTGCAGAGTAATTGTTGTAAGCGGGGTTTGTAAAAAGGACAAGCGTTGGGTTTTTGTGTATATACCGAAGGCAAATCGTTTTGGTTGGCCTGTTTATTTATTATATCTCTTGTTTCATGACTCGTGTTTTATTTTCCGCTGGTTTTCTCTGATGTTGTATCACTAGGGTGCCCGGTAAGGCACGATGCCCGGTTCGGGCGTTACAAAGACAATGCCCCTCCAACCGAGAGTCGCGGCAACGTAATAAAACATAATACTTGCACTCAAAGGCTATCACCAGCACACATAGGCAATTCTCAATTAATCAAGCCAAAGTACTTATCAAGGCCCACATAGAATAATTCTCATTTAACAAGCCAAAGTACTTATCAGGGCACAAATAGAATAATTCTCATTTAACAAGCCAAAGTACTTATCAAGGCACAAATAGAATAATTCTCATTTAACAAGCCAAAGTACTTATCAGGGCACAAATAGAATAATTCTCATTTAACAAGCCAAAGTACTTATCAAGGCACAAATAGAATAATTCTCATTTAACAAGCCAAAGTACTTATCAGGGCACAAATAGAATAATTCTCATTTAACAAGCCAAAGTACTTATCAAGGCACAAATAGAAAAATTCTCATTTAACAAGCCAAAGTACTTATCAAGGCACAAATAGAATAATTCTCATTTAACAAGCCAAAGTACTTATCAGGGCACAAATAGAATAATTCTCATTTAACAAGCCAAAGTACTTATCAAGGCACAAATAGAAAAATTCTCATTTAACAAGCCAAAGTACTTATCAAGGCACAAATAGAATAATCCTCATTTAACAAGCCAAAGTACTTATCAAGGCACAAATAGAATAATCCTCATTTAACAAGCCAAAGTACTTATCAAGGCACAAATAGAATAATCCTCATTTAACAAGCCAAAGTACTTATCAAGGCACAAATAGAATAATTCTCATTTAACAAGCCAAAGTACTACGTACGTACATTCTTTTCAAAAGACTCATTTTTATGTAAAATCCCAAGATACTAACACCCGTAGTATCAATGCGTGTCTATTCTTCAAAGTAATTTACTATACTTTTAGAAACTCATTTCAAAACTTGAAACCAAGTTACTTCAAATTTTCACAATCTAGGCAACTCATGCCCATAAATCAAAATAGACAACTTTCTTAACTTTCCATAAAACCGTTATAACCAACTTCCCATAAAGCCGTTATAACCCTTTATAGTTTTAGACATTTCCATTCTTTTTATAACCAAGAGACTTATACTTAAAACCAAGTATCACAAACTTTCAAATCAAGTCTCTTAACTTTCAAAATACTTCGAGTCTCTTAATATATAGAAAACAAGTTTCTTCTACTTTTAAACCTCAAGTAACTCACACCTTTGAAACAAGTTACTTCTCTTAAATCATGTCATTTCTCCTCTTTTAAAACCATTAAGTAAATCACTCCTTTGACTCCCCTAAGGCACTAGCCAAAAGGTTTTGGAACTAAGGCACTAGCCAAAAGGTTTGAAAACCACTTCCTTTTCAAGACTCTATGTACTTTAAGTAAAATACTTTCACTTTTAAGAATCCAACTTCACTAAGGCAATGGATTATACAACTTCCAAATTAATCATCAAAGTACAATCAAGGAAGTACATAGAACAAATTCTATTTTAGGCAATCCAAATACAACCAAGGAATGGATCATTTAAGGAGTAGGAAATACTTTATTTATCTTAAGGAGTCATGCTAGAAGAGGAGATAGTTCACATACCTTTTCGGCTAATATCCACAAGCTAAGCCGAATACGCCGTACGTAGAAGTGTCAACCTATCATGGTCACAACAAGACTATCAACTTCTAGTCTCCAACGTAGAATAATACTAAGTATACGGTCTCTAATTCTACGGAAAATCGGGCAGCACTTCCTTTGTTTTTACTCACTTTGCCACCTTTTTCAAGGCCGAATACAATAACCAACACGCCACATTTAAGGCTCCAAACAACAACCAAACAAAGGGGATTACACGCCTTACAATACGTGTAAAATTCCGCCCCACAATTAATACGAAGTAGTTCCATATTCTAGCCATTCTCGGCCAACATATAACCAACAACACTAAGTCTTTTCCAATCCTTTTCAAATTCCAAGTTCTAAGGTCTAACATGTTATATAGTTATAAACCACTTCAACAACTACAATTTCCTTCTTACACAACATGCGACGACTTAAACGAATAATCAACTTGAATTGTAGTCTTAAGGCTAACATGCTAGTTTTCGGATTAGGGTTCCAATAGCCAATATAATTATCAAACTTCATACTATACATCTCATGCTTGCTAATAACCATAGCTACAATCAATAAGTAAACTTAATTGCTAAAACGACAAAATTATACCTTTCCAAACCCTTAAAATTTCCAAGATTCAAAGTCGCGCCTTAGCAATTCTTAGCTCTTTTCCTTAAGTTCCAAACCGCTCCAAGCACTCCTTAGAGGCCTATGAAGAACCCATCTTCAAGTTCCAACTTCAAAGTTGAAGAACTCCTCAAGTTTCCGCCTTGCGACTAATACGAAAACGCCGTTTTTCCGGAATCTTTATATTGAGATATCCTTACCATACCCTAAGGGACATTGGGTTAAAGTCTTGTGGCTAATGGATCAAAACTACAAAATTTTGTCTTCCTAAAGAGGCCTTGGCCGAGAGCAACTATTGTGGAACAAGGTGTTCTCTAATTTTTCTAAGTGTAGAAATGCCAAGTCTTGCTACTAGTGTAGTATTTAAAACACATTGGAAGGCTTAGATTACAACAAATGTGAGGCTTGGATGGGTTTCAATAGGATCAAGCCCATGTGGACAAGTTGACAAGTCAACAATGTCATGCTAGCAAGACTAATCTTCCAAGGTGGTCAATGACCATTTTACCCTTACACCAATTCGTCCAAGACCAAATGTGGGGGTGCCACGTGTCGCCCTCTCATTCGTCCATAAAATTCTGTAACACTCGTGGGCCCCACAAAACGTAAAATTCCTCGGGTGGGCCCCACATGACCAAATCCGTCAAAATAAATTTCCAAAAAGTTAATAGTTCCATACTCTTCAAATAATGCATTTTGAGAATCCAATTCTCAACAACGAACATTTTTCCTTTTCCTGTTGAAAGATTTTCCGTCGGAAAAACAATTCTTCCTTTCGTACTAATTTCTAAGTCTTGTTTCCTTAAGCACATTCTCTTTTACATGCTGGACTTACGGGGTGTAACATTCTTCCCCCCTTAGAAAAATTCGTCCCCGAATGTTCTTAGTCGGTTGCCAAGCTATACAAACTCTGGCATAAACTCTATACTATGCCTAACAATCAAAACATGCACAAGACCAACGATGCCACACATGGCCACCACAACATATGTGAACATAATAATGGACCTTCCGTCCGTGGTCCCTTCTCACAAAACTCGAAGGTTACAGTCTTCCCAAACACGAGATCCTTAGAGGTTCCTTTCTTTCCTTACTTGTCATACTTTCTCGTACTTTCAAACTCATCTAGTACATGTACAAAATCTCAAATTTTGTTTCTCTTCTCCAATCCTTGGAGTTACTACCCAAACTTGGCCATATAGTTACTTACATTCCCGTTAAGGCTCTTCTCGGTCCTTACGACCTAGTTCCGGTGGAACGCATCCACGAACTCGTACAACGATCAACTAGACTTGGGCCTTGCATCCTCGGGACCCTACCACATAACGAGACCATTTCTAACTGACATCACCCCATTCCATACTATTGGCTGACCCGAAATGAGTCCATAACCCGACTCATCGTCACACTTAACTTCTCATTCTTAGTCTGCAATAAATCTTTCTCTTATCTCAAGGTACTTCTCACCCTATCCTCCCATTCACTAGAGGTTCGTCACATAAGCCAAAGTATTTCTACTATACATCCTTCCCTATTGGTCTTACACTGTTATGGGGCAATTACTACGTGTGAACTCTACACAACTATAGTCTCAGTTCACTTACCATTCTTGTCAACCTTCTTAACTTTTCACTTTACTAATCAAAGTATCCCTACCTCTGGGGTACTATCACTTACAACTGCTAGCACCGCTATCTTGGTCAATAACATAACTGCTTCCCTCATGACCCTATAGTCTTCTCCTAACTGAGAAACTGGAGGCTCTGGTGCTGGGGTCTCAAAACCTGGCGCAGAAGAACTCGCCGACTGCGGCACAATATCCGGTATACCCTGGGCATAAGCCCTATCAACTCTCTGAGTCTGACTGGTAGCTCCTGCTACTCCTTTGCCCTTCTGGGCGGCTGTTGCCCTCCTTGGAGGCATAACTGTAACACAACAATACGTCAGAGAGGAATTATCTTACTAACACAGCTCTATGGCACGATCTTAGAGTGAGAAGAATAGAAACCAACTCCTAAATGTCCTGTAGCCTCCTGTTTATGGGTGTGGCGCGCAACACACCGATAATCAAGACTCTACTAGACACGGTCTGTAGACATTCCGAGGACTGACTGCTCTGATACCACTCTATCACACCCCGAACCCCGGGCCCGTGACTGGTGCCCTACCTGGGCACCCTTCTACCTTAACAACTAAGTAAACTGCGGAAATTAAATAACACCTCTTTTTTTTTCCTTTTAAAACCAGCGTCGCAGTAAGGGCAAAGCCGACAAGGCTGCCATATAATATACATAACAAAAGACACTACACCGTACATGAGTCCAATCCCACATATGAATACAGACCTCTAAGAGTTTTACTGAAATATGACGGAACAAGGCCCCGCCGTACCCATAACCGTACAAAAGCCTGTACTGAAGGAACTATACCAAAAAGATAAACTCCCGAACAGAAGGAGCTATCCAAAAACTCTGAGCAGGGTCCTACACCTGCCGATCATCAAACTGCGTACCTAAACCTGCGGCATGAACGCAGCCCCCGGCGAGGTCAAGACAAGAATGTACCAAGTATGTGAAGCTGAAAAATACTGTAATGAAATCATAACAGTCTAAACAAAACAGGAGACATGTATGATAGCCAACCTACAGTACACAACACATAAGCAGTCATAACAAGTCAGGGACGCATGCCCTCAAGTCATTTCTAAAATATAACCATGGGTCTCACGCCCATAATATCAATCATGCCCGTGGAATCCTTCCTCACTGCCGGCAGTCCATGATATAATATAACACCAATAGGCATACATGAACACCAAGTCCCACCGGTGGTATAGCGTCTTGGGGGTTTACCCCTCACTTATACTCTTACCCTGGAGAAGGTGGTAAAGCAGGTGGTATAGCATCTTGGGGGTTTACCCCTCACTTATACTCTTACCCTGGAGAAGGTGGTAAAGCAGGTGGTATAGCATCTTGGGGGTTTACCCCTCACTTATACTCTTACCACGAAGGTGGTAAAGGTGGTATATCATCTTGGGGGTTTACCCCTCACTTATACTCTTACCCTGGAGAAGGTGGTATAACGTCTTGGGGCTTGCCCCTCATTTATACTCTTACCCTACCTCAACCGACCATTAAACAAAACATAAGCACTACCATGTCTTTCATAAAAATCCGGGAATTTAACCCAAGCACTACAAATAACGGAAGCATACCCGTGGAATCCCACATCACTGTCGGTACGTCCAAGTAACTTACAACAAGACAGTCGGCCCTCCAACCGAGAGTCGCGGCAACGTAATAAAACATAATACTTGCACTCAAAGGCTATCACCAGCACACATAGGCAATTCTCAATTAATCAAGCCAAAGTACTTATCAAGGCCCACATAGAATAATTCTCATTTAACAAGACAAAGTACTTATCAGGGCACAAATAGAATAATTCTCATTTAACAAGCCAAAGTACTTATCAAGGCACAAATAGAATAATTCTCATTTAACAAGCCAAAGTACTTATCAGGGCACAAATAGAATAATTCTCATTTAACAAGACAAAGTACTTATCAAGGCACAAATAGAATAATTCTCATTTAACAAGCCAAAGTACTTATCAGGGCACAAATAGAATAATTCTCATTTAACAAGCCAAAGTACTTATCAAGGCACAAATAGAAAAATTCTCATTTAACAAGCCAAAGTACTTATCAAGGCACAAATAGAATAATTCTCATTTAACAAGCCAAAGTACTTATCAGGGCACAAATAGAATAATTCTCATTTAACAAGCCAAAGTACTTATCAAGGCACAAATAGAAAAATTCTCATTTAATAAGCCAAAGTACTTATCAAGGCACAAATAGAATAATCCTCATTTAACAAGCCAAAGTACTTATCAAGGCACAAATAGAATAATTCTCATTTAACAAGACAAAGTACTTATCAAGGCACAAATAGAATAATCCTCATTTAACAAGTCAAAGTACTTATCAAGGCACAAATAGAATAATTCTCATTTAACAAGCCAAAGTACTACGTACGTACATTCTTTTCAAAAGACTCCTTTTTATGTAAAATCCCAAGATACTAACACCCGTAGTATCAAGGTGTGTCTATTCTTCAAAGTAATTTGCTATACTTTTAGAAACTCATTTCAAAACTTGAAACCAAGTTACTTCAAATTTTCACAATCTAGGCAACTCATGCCCATAAATCAAAATAGACAACTTTCTTAACTTTCCATAAAACCGTTATAACCAACTTCCCATAAAGCCGTTATAACCCTTTATGGTTTTAGACATTTCCATTCTTTTTATAACCAAGAGACTTATACTTAAAACCAAGTATCACAAACTTTCAAATCAAGTCTCTTAACTTTCAAAATACTTCGAGTCTCTTAATATATAGAAAACAAGTTTCTTCTACTTTTAAACCTCAAGTAACTCACACCTTTGAAACAAGTTACTTCTCTTAAATCATGTCATTTCTCCTCTTTTAAAACCATTAAGTAAATCACTCCTTTGACTCCCCTAAAGTCATTATAATGACCTTTAGGTTTTGGAACTAAGGCACTAGCCAAAAGGTTTGAAAACCACTTCCTTTTCAAGACTCTATGTACTTTAAGTAAAATACTTTCACTTTTAAGAATCCAACTTCACTAAGGCAATGGATTATACAACTTCCAAATTAATCATCAAAGTACAATCAAGGAAGTACATAGAACAAATTCTATTTTAGGCAATCCAAATACAACCAAGGAATGGATCATTTAAGGAGTAGGAAATACTTTCTTTATCTTAAGGAATCATGCTAGAAGAGAAGATAGTTCACATACCTTTTCGACTAATATCCACAAGCTAAGCCGAATACGCCGTACGTAGAAGTGTCAACCTATAATGGTCACAACAAGACTATCAACTTCTAGTCTCCAACGTAGAATAATACTAAGTATACGGTCTCTAATTCTACGGAAAATCGGGCAGCACTTCCTTTGTTTTTACTCACTTTGCCACCTTTTTCAAGGCCGAATACAATAACCAACACGCCACATTTAAGGCTCCAAACAACAACCAAACAAAGGGGATTACACGCCTTACAATACGTGTAAAATTCCGCCCCACAATTAATACGAAGTAGTTCCATATTCTAGCCATTCTCGGCCAACATATAACCAACAACACTAAGTCTTTTCCAATCCTTTTCAAATTCCAAGTTCTAAGGTCTAACATGTTATATAGTTATAAACCACTTCAACAACTACAATTTCCTTCTTACACAACATGCGACGACTTAAACGAATAATCAACTTGAATTGTAGTCTTAAGGCTAACATGCTAGTTTTCGGATTAGGGTTCCAATAGCCAATATAATTATCAAACTTCATACTATACATCTCATGCTTGCTAATAACCATAGCTACAATCAATAAGTAAACTTAATTGCTAAAACGATAAAATTATACCTTTCCAAACCCTTAAAATTTCCAAGATTCAAAGTCGCGCCTTAGAAATTCTTAGCTCCTTTCCTTAAGTTCCAAACCGCTCCAAGCACTCCTTAGAGGCCTATGAAGAACCCATCTTCAAGTTCCAACTTCAAAGTTGAAGAACTCCTCAAGTTTCCGCCTTGCGACTAATACAACGCCGTTTTCCTAATCTTTCTATTGAGATATCCTTACCATACCCTAAGGGACATTGGGTTAAAGTCTTGTGGCTAATGGATCAAAACTACAAAATTTTGTCTTCCTAAAGAGGCCTTGGCCGAGAGCAACTATTGTGGAACAAGGTGTTCTCTAATTTTTCTAAGTGTAGAAATGCCAAGTCTTGCTACTAGTGTAGTATTTAAAACACATTGGAAGGCTTAGATTACAACAAATGTGAGGCTTGGATGGGTTTCAATAGGATCAAGCCCATGTGGACAAGTTGACAAGTCAACAATGTCATGCTAGCAAGACTAATCTTCCAAGGTGGTCAATGACCATTTTACCCTTACACCAATTCGTCCAAGACCAAATGTGGGGGTGCCACGTGTCGCCCTCTCATTCGTCCATAAAATTCTGTAACACTCGTGGGCCCCACAAAACGTAAAATTCCTCGGGTGGGCCCCACATGACCAAATCCGTCAAAATAAATTTCCAAAAAGTTAAGAGTTCCATACTCTTCAAATAATGCATTTTTAGAATCCAATTCTCAACAACGAACATTTTTCCTTTCCGGCGTTCGAAAGATTTTCCGTCGGAAAAACAATTCTTCCTTTCGTACTAATTTCTAAGTCTTGTTTCCTTTAGCACATTCTCTTTTACATGTCCTGGACTTACGGGGTGTAACAACTGGACCGCGAGAGGACCCTGTGATTAGGGTTGTGACTCCAAAGAAAGTTTAAGAAAGGGAGATAAGTTTTCTCCCCCACATAAAAGGACAATTTTACGTATTATGGGGTTGCATGTACCCATGTTGTTAGACGAAGGATATGGAACTGGTAAGGTCTTCGGTATCGTCATGCCATAGGTTACAGTTGTAGATAACCGTGGGAAAAGTGTTGTGATGGGGTAATTAAGAACGACGTACGAATTGGTCGAGAAAATATCGTAAAGATATAAATGCAGTTATGCGCTTGCATGAAGCATGCGATTATGAAGCAAGATAGAAATACTTTTGCTAATAATAAGCATAAGGTAAGGTTATGACCAGAATGATAAAAGAGAATACGACTATGGTTATGAAAGTTGCACGAGATATGATTACCCCAGACTAGTGTAAAGACCATTAGTAAATAATGGGAAATAAGAACATTTCGAGGAAATGTGGTAACACCTAGCTATAGGATCTACAAACTGGGAAAGGAAAATCGGGTTACTACTTGACGAGATCAAGGAAATCTCCCCTCCCCCTAAATTGTGATTGACAGGAAGTCTTAGCCAGGAGGCATGCAAAAGAATCAAATCTAAGTTAATGACCATGTTTGGTTGCAACAGAGAAAAGGAAACAGGAACCATAATTGAAATTAAGGACACCCGAATATTTCGCAAGAATGAGAAAGGTTTCCAGTTATTGGAAGGTAAGTTAACCACGACTACAGTTATAACCCCTCCTGAAAGACTAGAGGGTTAGGTTATTATGGTAACACGTTGGGTGTTGGGCTAGGTTGTGTGCTGACGCAACCCAATAAGGATAGAGCCTATGTTTTCCCGGTAGTTAGGGAAGCATGAATGGAAATTACGCCACTCACGATTTAGAGCTGGCGGCAGTTAAATCATGCCTTGAAGATTTGGGGGCATGACGTATATATAGACTTCATATGGATAATTGTACAGACCACAAGAACCTCCGGTGTATCTTCAGACAGAGGCAGTTGAATTTGCGACAGAGACGGTGGTTAGAGTTACTCAAGGATTGTGATATTGATATCCTATACCATTCGGGGAAAGCCAAGACAGTTACAGATACTCTTAGTCGTGGATCTATGGGTAGTCTGTCAGGCGGGCAGCCAGATAGACAGGACGTGGTCCGTGATATTCATCAGCTACCGAGCCGAGGGGTTCGATTATTTGTTTCCAAGGTGAATGAAGTTTGGATCCGAGAGGTTTCCGAGTCTTCCTTCGTTGAGGAGGTGAAGAGGTGATAATATGAGGATTCAGCATTAGTATGTGGTCGAGATACGACTCTCCGAGAAGAGAAGAGCCTGTTTGAGTAGCACCGTATGGGGTGCTGTGATACGAGGATGGATTGTGTACCCGGTACTACAGAACTTGTCGGGGTCGGCTAAGTTATGTCGTGACCTCAGATGTTGTATTGGTAAGATGGCCTGAAGAGGGACGTATCAGAGTTGTTGCTTAATGGCCGAATTAGTAGCAGGTCAAGGTTGAACACCAGAAGCCCAGTGGGCTATTGCATGCTATTTAGATCCCGACTTAGATATGGGAGGTAACTAATATGGATCTTGTTACAGGGTGGCATCGTACTCAGAAGAAGTGCGACTCCCTGGGGGTCATGGTAAATAGGCTGACGAAACCAGCCGTGTTCTTCCGGATTGGGACCACTTACTCGGCTGAGGATTATGCTAGCTTATATAGCAGGGAGATTGTGAGACTGCACGGGGTTCCTACGTTTATGATGTCAGACAGATGAGCTCGGTTATGGATAACTTCTGGAGGTTTTTCAGAAAGGATTAGGAACACAGGTGAGTCTCAGTATTGCATTACACCCTCAGACCGACGGGCAGGCAGAGCGTACTATCCAGGCACTTAGGGTTAGGTGGTTGGTCTGTGTTATTGATTTCAGAGTTAGCTGAAAGAATTATTTGCCTCTTGTTGAGTTACGTACGATAACAGATACCCTTCCAGTATTTCGGATGGCCCTGTATGAGGCCTTGTATGTAAGAAAGTATAGATCACCGGTTAGTTGGTTCGACGTAGGCGAGGTTCAGTTATTTGGTCCAGACTTGTTCAGCAGGCGGTGGATAAGGCGAAGCTTATCCAGGAAAGATTATTGTAAGCTCAGAGTCGATAAAAGCTTTATGCAGATAACTGACGTTGACACATGGGGTTCAGGTTGACATTTTAGTATGAGTATTGTTATGTGGCCTCGTGTGGTATTATTGGTATGTAGGGGTTGTAAGGAGACTATGTCGCTATCTTTAAGTTTGACTCCCAAAAGAACATTCGGGGACGAATGTTTCTAAGGGGGGAAGAATGTTACACCCCGGAATTCCAGGATATGTTTATAAGAACGTACGTAAGAACTCAAAGGTGTTAAGATTTGAGACGAGTAAAAATTTATCGGAATTATGGAATTGTCGGAAAACGAAATATTGCGATGAACGGGAGGGCGACACGTGTCACCCCCCCCCCTTAGTGGTCTTGGACGAAATTTACATGGTTAAAATGGTCATTTGACCATAATTTAAATGACCAAGTCTTGCTAAGACAAAGAGCTTGACATTGTTGACTTGTCAAAGTGCCACTTGGGCTTGATCCATGTGAAACTCATCTAAGCCCCACATGTGTGCTAATGTAGACCCTTCCTAGTGTTATATATGTCTACTAGTTGCAAGACAAGCTCATACACTTAGAAAATTTTCAAGAAAATTTGAAGAAACACTTAGTGTGCTCTCGGCAATGCTAGGGTTCCAAGAGAAGATTTTTCAATTTTCGTCCAATAATCCCCATACTTTAAACCAAGGTACCTAAGGGTATTGTAAGTGTATCTCAATAGAAAGATCCCGGAAAAATGGTGTTTTCGTATTAGTCGCAAGGCGAAAACCTAAGGAGTTATTCAACTTTGAAGTTGGAACTTGAAGATGAGTTCATCATAAGCTTCTAAGGGTTGCTTGGAGTGGATTGGAATGTCAAAAAGAGGCGCTAAAGTTGCTAAGGATCGACTTGTAATCTTGGATCATATTTGGGCTAAATGAGGTATAATCTTCATATCACTTTTGTAATTAAAGATTCCATGTTATGATAAGTTATAAGTGATCATGTGTTATGTGTTATGAAGATTGATAAGTTTTATGGAAATTTAGAAGCTCAAATCCGAAAATGACATGTTAAGCCATTTGAAATTGAAATACAATTTGGTCGATAATTAGAATCGTCGCATGTTTACCTACTTGAGGATTGTAGTAGTTATAATCAATTGTGGCTAGATAACATGTTATATTAAACCACTTGGATTGAAAAGGGATTGGAAACGAATTTGTATTGTTGTCCCTATTTTGCCGAATGGACATTATATGTTGGACTAGTTTGATATTTATTGTGGGGCGGAATTTTACATGTCTTGATTAAGCGTGTAATCCCCTATTGTTAACTACTTTGTTGAGCCTTAAATGTGGCGTGTTTGGTTATTGAATTCGGCCTTGAAAAAGGTGGCAAAGTATGTAGAAACAAAGGAAGTGTTGTCCGATTTTCCGTAGAATTTAGTGACTTTGCACTTGGAATATCCTACGTTTGAAGTAAGAAGTTAATAGACGTATTATGGTCATTATAGGTTGACATACTACGTACGGCGAATTGGACTTAGCAAGTGGATTAAACCGAAGAGGTATGTGGAACTTTCTTATCTCTTGAGCATGAATAAGTTGTAAATGTATAGTACGGTAGACGTACAAGATTTCGACAATCTAGGTCCATTTGATATCCTTGGCTTATTTTAAGAATGTCCAAGTTGATTGAGTTAGGGAATTAACTCACTTGTTTAAATATTAAGGATATCTTGGTTTTCAAAAGTTAAGAGACTTTAAGTATGTTGAAAGTATTGTTGATACTTGTTTTGTTGGAAAGTTTAAGTCTCTTGGTTATAAAGAAGTATGTAAGTTTCTAAAGTATAAAGCTAGTATAACGGCTTTATGGGAAGTTGGTTATAATAGCTTTATGGAAAGTTAAAAAGAGTGGTTTACTCTAAGTAATTTAAGTATGTTAAATGACTTGAAATAACGAAAGACAAATTGATTTAAAGGCATCAATTGCTTAAGGTTTTAAAAGAAAGAAGTCACTTGATTCAGAAGCCTGAAAATGTATTTTCTAAAACGGTATTGTGACTTTTCTTAAAATGTAGTTATGATTTGATACTACGGTTATTAGTATCTTGGAAGTTTTATATGAAAATGAGTCATTTTAAAAGAATAGAAGTACGTAGTACTTTGGGTTAAATTCCCGGATTTATAATGACATGTTAGTGCCTTAAGTAAACTAAAATGAGAGTGTATATGAATAAGACTAATAAGAAGTTAGGGGGATTTCTTAACTTGCTTATTTATTGTATGATAAGCCGGTAGTGCTTATGTTATGTATGATAAGCCGGTAGGGCTTATGTTATGTATGATGGCCGGTTGAGCTAGGGTAAGAGTATAAATGAGGGGTAAACCCCCAAGACGTTATACCACCTTCTCCAGGGTAAGAGTATAAATGAGGGGTAAACCCCCAAGACGTTATACCATCTGCTTCAGGGTAAAAGTATAAATGAGGGGTAAACCCCCAAGACGTTATACCACCTGTTCCGTGGATTTACTACCCATGATGCGAGGAATACCTCATGCGAGTCCTTATGGGCTTATGTGGGTGAAATAGTCCCATGCGGGCGGGTACAATCAGGAGTAGGATTGCCTAATGATACTGCGGGCGGGTGGTCCTGCTTTGATCGTGAGCTTCCTATTTTTATGTTGTAAGTATACTCTTGATTACTTTCATTGTTAGTAAGGCACAGTGTATTGTTAATTGAGTTATCATACCTGTCTCCAGTTTTATTATAGACTTATGATTTCATTACAGTACTTTCAGTTTCACATATTTGGTACATGTTGTACTGACCTCCTTCGGGGGGCTGCGTTCATCCGGCAGGTAGGGTATACAGGTAGCTGATCCTCACTTTTAGGATCACTGTTCAGCTGTTGGGAATCTCCATTACTCCGGAGGCCTATCCCTGGTATGGTTAGTTGTTGTTTATTCAGGGGTATGGCGGGGCCCTGTCCCATCACAGTTGTTATTCTTAGAAGTCTGTAGTCACATTGTAGACTGGGTTGTAAAGAAAAAAAATATACTGTTTTATTTGTATAGTTTACGGAAGGTGGCCTTATCAGGCTAGCCTGTTGCTATTTTATGTTTAAGCATTTTATCAGTTGTGTATGTTCCGCTGCTATTCTCTGATGTATACCGAAAGGGGTGCCCACGTAGGGCACCAGTCGCGGGCCCGGGGTCGGGTCGTGACAAGTCTTTTGTTACACCCCGTAGTTCCAGGGTATGTATGTGAGGACGTACGTACAAGAATACGACAGTAATATTGGAAAGAAAGAAAGATGTAATTTTTCGACGGAAAAGTTTCCGGATTTTGTGAAAGAAAAAGGTTCGTTAATGGGAATTGGATTCCCAGATTTGGTATTTGGACTTCCGGGATTATATTAGAATTATGGAATTTTATTTCCGGATTTGGTCACGTGGGGCCCACGGGAGAAATTTACGGTATTGTGGGGCCCACTTTGTTTTAGAGATTTTTGGCATTACGGATATTTTCGGGAGACGAAATATTTTGGACGAGTAGGGGGGCGACACGTGTCACCCCCATGTGGCCAAGGGTGGCCGAAATAGGGTGCCAAGTGGCCTTGTGGCCGAAATGGATGGACAAGTGGCAAGCCACTTGTCCCAAGTCTTGTGTAGACTTGTGGCACCACACTTGTACCCCAATCTCACCACACACTTGCCTTGATCTTGGCCCTTGATTTCTCTATAAATACCCCCTTAAGTGCAAGACATAATTTCATCCCACACTTAAAGATTTTCCAAGGCAAATATACTCCCTCCCTTTAGCTTGCTTTCGCCCCCCCCCCCACTTTGTGTAGTGAAATACTTCAAGTGTTGTTGTATAATCCCAAATACCTTAGCCTAGTATCCCTAGTAGTATTCTAAAGAAATCCTAACATAAGAGCCCGGAAATACTACTTTTTTTCCAATAGTCGCAAATGAAACCCTAGAAAAATCTTCATAGCTTGGATGAAGTGTTAAGAGAAGTTGTTTAGAAACTTCTAAGGTCGCTGAGCGGGTTGAGCGTAAGGATTTGGAGCTAAACGTTGCTCGTGATCGACTTATAATCTTGGATAATTTTGGGCTTATCGAGGTAATGATCTATGTCCCCTATCAGAATTGGATATTACATATTGTAGTAGTTTAGAATTGAGTATAAGATATATTGGAAGGATGATTATAAAGGATTGAACTGTATTTACATTGGACTGTATTTACAGTAGACTTGTGTAGTATTATTGTGAGGCAGAATTGTACACGTCCGGTTAGACGTGTAATCCCCTTGGAGTTGTTGGCTTGCAGCGTGCCTTGTTATAGGAGGTTATGTATGTAATTGCGGGGAGGTCTTGCCGAATTTTCCGTAGGATAAGGATCCTTGTACTTAGATTTATTCTATAAAGAGAACTAGAAGTTGATAGATGTATTTTGAATATTATAAGTGGATCTTCTACGCGTGGCATACTCGACTTGGCTTGTGGATTAAGCCGAAGAGGTATGTGATTCTTCCTATACTCTTGAGCATGAATTGTTGTGAACTATATAGTACGGTAGACGTACGTGTGTGAAATGAATTTTGTTTGTTTAAAACATAAAGTGTTATAATGGCTTTATGAGAAGTTAGTTATAACGACTTTATGAAGATAAAAGAAAGATTTGATTTTGAAAGCTAAACGACTTGATTTAGAAAGTTAAGAGACTTGACTTAGAAACGACTTGATTTCGGAAAAGGAGAAGTAACTTGATTTAAGTATAGGTTACTTGTTTTGAAAAGAGTAAATTATTTGGGTTTTAAAGAGTATACTTGATGTTGTTTTAAAAGAAAAGTACTTGATTTTAAAAGTCTTGTAAAGATTTTTACGAAGGTGAAGTAATTTGGTTTGAAAAGAAAACGTGTTTTGATACTACGAGTATTAGTATCATGTGGCTTTTACGTTAAAAGAGGTCTTTTTGAAAGAATGAAAGTATGTAGTATTTTGGGGTTGAAACCCGGATTGTTGACATAAAATGAAAGTACGTTGAACTTGCCTATGCTTGTTGTGATAGCCTTTGTTGTGCAAGTGTTTTGATTCTGTGCTACCGTGTCTCTCGGAGAGGGCCGGCTATCTGATTGATTGCTTGGACATACTGACACATTGGATGGTCCACGGGTATGCGTCCACTTTGAGTATTATCTTGTTATTTCTTTTGGACATACTGACACGTTGGATGGTCCACGGGTATGCGTCCACTTTGAGTATTATCTTGTTATTTCCTTTGGACATACTGACACGATGTATGGTCCACAGGTATGCGTCCAGTAGGATGGTTTCATGTCCATGCTTGTACCGAGGTAAGATGTCGGGGCATGCGGTCATTGTGAGGGTTAAATTCCCGGGTTATGTTATTAGTCCATGGACCGCTAATCCATGAAGCTTGTCGTGGTGACGAGCGATCACGGGCTTGATTTGTACATGTGGTTACAGGCACACTTTAGATATTTGTCCTGGTCATTTCTCGTGTATCGGCAGGCTCTGGTAGATAGCTTAAGATACTTGCCACGATCATATCTCGTGAGACGGTAGGCTCTGGTACGTTAGCTTAAGATACTTGCCTCGGCCAGTTGCGTGGCTGGTTTGGATCTGGTAGTTGGCTTCCGCATTGCCCGTGAAGTTTTATGACTAGCCTTCTGACCGGTTGTTGGCTATTCTACTCGCCCGATCGGTTTGATAGCGACGCAGGATCTAGTGTTCGTTCACATATGGGTGTTGTTTTACATCATGTATGCTGGCGATGGAAGGAGTTCCACGGGCATGATTGATATTATGGGCATGAGACCCATAGTTATGTGTGAGTGATGATTTTGAGGACATGCGTCCCTTACTTGACCTAACTGTTTACTTATTGAGAAATGGTTTTATAAAATGATGAAATGTGATTTCATTACAGTATTTTCAGTTTCACATACTTGGTACCTGTTGTACTGACCTCCTTCGGGGGGCTGCGTTCATGCCGCAGGTAGAGGTACACCAGTTGTTGATCCTCGCTCATGGGATCGCAGTCAAATTGGGAAGCTCCGTTTCTCCGGAGGCTTATCTTTTGGTATAGTCCCCTGTCATTGTAGGTACTTGTACATTCAGGGGTATGGCGGGGCCCTGTCCCGTCATAGTTGTTGTTAGATTCTTAGAGGTCTGTAGTACTGTTGTGGGCAGGGGTTGTAAAGGATTTTAACTGTTCGGTTTTATATATACATATACGGGAAGGTGACCGGTTTTGGTTGGCATGTTTCTTACTTTATGTCTTGTTTCATGTTTAAGTTTTTATTTCCGCTGATTTTCTCTGATGTTGTATCACTAGGGTACCCGGGGTAAGGCACCAGTCGCGGGCCCGATGTCGGGTCGTGACATCTTTAGCCAATTCTCGGCAATATCAAGGACAACAACAACATCTATTTCTTTTCCATTTCCTTTTCAATCCAAGTTGTTATTCTAACATGTTATATAGTCGCAATCAATAATAATAACTAAAATCCCTTTCTTATACAACATGCGACGATTACAACTATCGACCAAATTGATTTCCAATTTTAATGACTAACATGCCAATCTCGGATTTAAGCTTCCAAATTCCACAACACTTGTCAATCTTCATTCTAAATATCACATGCTCATCTATCAAATAATACAACATGAAATCTTGAATTACAATAATGTCACGACCCGAACCCGGGCCCGTGACTGGTGCCTTACCCCGGGCACCCTAGTGATACAACATCAGAGTAACCAGCGGAATATAAAACAAGACATGAAATAACATGAAGTGAAAAATGGTTTATCTGAGAAAAGTTGTGTTATACCCCGTATTTCCAGAGTATGTACGTGAGGGCGTACGTACAAAAGTTTTTAGCCTTAAAGTAGGCAAAGGGGCGAAATTTGTGCGCAACTAGCGAAAAGAGTCGTTTTCCGACGAAACGTTTTCCGGACTTTGCGAAGAGAAAAATACGGCTATGTCATTTATTATTTTTGCGGATTTTTCCGAGAGATGAAATATTTTGGACCAACGGGAGGGTGACATGTGTCACCCTCAAAGTGGACGAAACCTTTGGCGTTTTTGCCTTCCTTTTTTGTCAAGGAGTTGGTAGGATATTTTGTGTAGTTGATGAGCAAGTGGGACCCACAAACACATGTCCAAATCTTCACCCTACACTTGCCCACCACTTGGCTTGATCTTGGCCATTGATTGGCCTATAAATACCCCTCCAATGCAAGACTAAATCTTCATCCACAAATCATTTTCCAAGTCTCAAAATCCCTCCCCCTTAAGTGTAGTATTCGTCCAAGGTCTCCCCCCCCCCTTGAGAAGCCTTGGCCGAGAGTATACCCCCCCCCCCCTTGCCTAGTTGTTTTTCGTAAATACACCCCCCCTTGGTAGAAAAATACTCTCCAAGTATTGTTACTATTCCCAAATACCTTGGCCCAAATACCTTGTAGTATTCCAAGGTTATACCTATACTAAAAGCCCAGAAATACTATTATACTTCCTTTAGCCACTAAACGAAACCCTAAGGAAATCTTCATAGCAAGTTGAAGTATTAAGAAGAAGTTGCGTAGAACTTCTAAGGGTTGTTTGGAGCGGGTTGAGCGCACGGAGTAGAGCTAAACCTTGCTCAGATCGACATTTAATCTTGGATAATTTTGGGCTTACCGAGGTAAATAATCCTATCCTTCTAGTGTAATTGGAAATTACATACGTAGTAGTATAGAAATGAATATAAGATAAATGAAGGATATTACTGAAGAGAATTGAATCGTAATGAAGGATATTACGTAAAAGGATTTGAATCAAATCACATCGTAAGAATATTAAAGAAGAAGATCGAATCAGATTTCTTACATGATCGTATTTACGTGAGAATTGTAGTTTGACGGGTAGGGAAGTGCTGCCCAATTTTCCGTGGGATAAGAAATCTGTATCTAGAATTGTTTTACAGAATAATCTAGACGTTGATAGACTTATATGACCAATATAGGTTGAAGTACTGCGAGTAGCGTATTCTACTCGAAGGGTGGAAAAGGCTAGCAGGATTACAGTACTTTGGAGCTATTTTCTAATAGTCGATAAATCGTCACGAGGTATGTGATTCTTCCTATACTCTTGAGCATGATATTTTAAAAGTATATATATATATAGTACGGTAGACGTACGTGCGTTAACTGAACGTAGTTTTACGGCAATGTCTTTTGACTTAAGCCTGAATAATAAGAATCTTGAAGTATTTCAAAAGAATTAAGAAACCGTTTTGAAAGAAGAGTAACACTTGGTTTTGAAAGTTAAGAGTTATACTAGCTTTATGGGAGGTTGGGTATAACGACATAAGAGTAATAAAATGAATGGTTTATTGATTTTAAAAGTTAAGAGACTTGATCTCAAAAGATAAGAGACTTGACTTAATTGATTTTAATATGAATTTTGTTAAAAAGCGTGAAACCTCATTCGTAAGTAATGAGTACTTGGTTTGTAAAAGGAATAATGTTTCTTGGTTTCTAAATGAGAATAAGTATCGAACAAACCACAGCAGCGTTAATAAAGGGAAATGTAATGACTAATAAAGTATCATTAAAACCAGTAGAAACCTCCATCTGCATAGAAGCTAAGATGAGACAAAATGATATTACATTTCCTAGATCATGGCTGCTTTAATAAGATTGTTATGAACAAGAATAATCTACTCACACATAAGGCATATATTACTCAACTGTTTTTAAAAGAGAATTATGTTATTAAATGATTAAGACTATGAACTATGAAATCTTTCGAAAATAAGAAACGTGAATATTTGAAATTAGGCAAACTTGAACTTTTGGAAAAGAATGTTGTTACTTGACTTTAAGAGGGAAAGTGCTTTGGTTTAAAAAGAAGGGCATAATATTGTCTTAATTGTTTTAAAAGGAAAACATGGTAATATCTTAATCGCCTTAAAGGAGCGTTTAAATGTTATGACCACAACACCGCTGCTCACGGGATGAACCGAATGTATTTCACTACCGCGTTCATGAGATGAACCGAATGTATTTCACTCGACTACCGCGTTCATAGGATGAGCAGAATGTATTTCACTGACTACCGTTCACGGGATGAACCGAATGTATTTCACTCGACTACCGCGTTCATGGATGAACCGAATGTATTTCACTCGACCACCGCGTTCACGGGATGAACCGAATGTATTTCACTTACTACCGCGTTCACGGATGAGCCGAATGTATTTCACTCGACTACCGCGTCATGAGATAAACCGAATGTATTTCACTGACTACCGCGTTCATGAGATGAACCGAATGTATTTCACTGACTACCGCGTTCATGAGATGAACCGAATGTATTTCACTCGACTACCGTTCATGGATGAACCGAATGTATTTCACCACGACACCGTTCATGGGATGAACCGAATGTATTTCACCACGATACCGAGTCCATGAGATGGACCGAATGTATTCCATACGATTTCACCTCGAGTCCATGACGGGCCGAGACATGTTACACGTATCACATGACCTATACCTGCATCGCGGTGAGGAAGGAGTTCCACGCATGAGGATGACTTTGAGAGCGTGAGTCACGACTTGACATGATCGCTTATATTATGAATCGTAGTTTTGTTATCATACATGTCTCCGCTTTATATAGACTACTATGATTTCATTTACTGATTTTTCGCCACATACTGTACTTGTCAGATCGACTCTTCGGCTGCGTTCATGCCGCAGTAGGTACACGGTTGTTGATCCTCGCTCATAGGATCACGAACAGATTGGGAAGCTCCGTTTCTCCGGAGGCTTATCTTTTGGTATGTTTCCCTGAGTTGTAGGTTCTGTACATTCAGGGGTATGGCGGGGCCTTGTCCCGCCATAGGTGTTGTTACTTTCTTAGAGGTCTGTAGTACTGTTGTGGGCGGCGTTTGTAAAAAAAAGGATGTAACTGTTCAAAATTTCTGTATATATGCAAAGAGGCAACCGTTTTGGTTGGCCTGTTTTATTATCTTATCTCTTGTTTCATATCTGTATGTTTTATATTCCGCTGATTTCTCTGATGTATGACTACTTGGGTGCCCGGGTAAGGCACCAGTCACGGGCCCCGGAACGGGTCGTGACAAAAGTGGTATCAGAGCAGTTAATCCTCGGAAAGTGTCTACAGACCGTGTCTAGTAGAGTCTTGATTATCGGTGTGTTGTGCACCACATCTATAATCAGGAGGCTGCAGGGCATTTAGGATTGGTTTCCATTCTTCTCATTCTGAGATCGTGCCTTAGAGCTGTGTTGTAAGTTGGACCCCTCTGACGCATTTCATTTTTACCAGTTATGCCTCCGCGCAAGGCAACCCGGGCCCAGATGGGCAAGGCAGCCGAGGGAGCTGCTAGTAGGATACAGAGGAGTACGGGGGCGCAGGCCCAGTCATTACCTGAGATAGTGCTTCAGACGGCGAGTTTTGCGACGCCGCCAGCCCCAGCAGAGTTTAGAGCCGCAGCAGTGGCTGCTGAGACCACAGTACCTGAGCCTCCACCCCACACCGAGCAGAGGAGTTGGGGTACAAAGAGATGGCCCAGTTATTGGCCAGGATAGTGGCAAGACATGAGGATAGGCTGGATGCAGCAGTTCCAGTTCCAGTAGTACCCGTGGTTCACCCGAGATCGGATAGTTTGAGGCTACGGGACTTTCTGAGTTGTAGCCCGCCAGAGTTCTACGGGTCGAGGCCTGAGGATGATCCGCATGAGTTCATTCGACAGTTACAGCGGATCATGAGAGTGATCAAGGCTTCGGAGACCGAGTCGGTGGTCTTAGGTTCGCATCGGCTGCGTGATACTGCAATGATCGTTTGATTCGTGAGCCGTCCCGGGAGGTATGCACTTCCACCGTATGGGACGAGTTCTCGGGGCATTTCTTGCACATTTCTTGCCTCCACGGATGAGAAGGGCTCGGGCCGATGATTTTTGACGTTGAGGCGCATCGCGTCTGGTTCGAGTACAATGTGGAGTTTGACTCATTAGCTCGGTACGTCCCCGCATTGGTAGCCGACATGGAGGACAGAGTGCACCGCTACGTCACCGGGCTCGATGACTACTTGGCAGAGGCTTGTTCGGGTGTAGCTCTTCACCGCATGGACATTGCCCGCATACGAGCTTATGACCGATGTGAGGAGCGAGAGGTCGACGGAATGACCGAGATCGCAGAAGAGGGCAGACAACAGGTCCTTTGGTAACTTTCGAGGCGGACCGCCAAGAAGAAGTTAGTTATGTACCTCCGCCAGTACAGAGTGGTCCTCCGCGCCTTCGTGACGTTCGGCATTCGGAGCTGGTCGAGCTCCAGGCTTCGTTTACAGATATACGCGTTCTAGCCCAGGATTCATGTCCCCTCGCCGCATGATGTGGGCAGCGCCATCCCGGAATGTCGTCTTTCATCGTGCTGTTTCACTGCGCCGTCGAGGCCATATGACGAGATCGTGCTTATAGGAAGGGTGCAGGCAGAGTGACGCAGCCTACCGGTCGATGCGGTGTTCATCGCTTTCATACATATGCTACAGTATGTGCCTATGATTAGAGCGGAGCAGCTGGTACAGGTATATTCTTACCCCTCTAGAGACTAGTATGCGTAGATGATATGATGAAGTACTAAGCATTATGTTAAAAATTGTGTTTAGAAAACATGTTTAAGGGTAAGTTTGGGGACAGGGAAAGTGTGAGCCTTAGAGTTTTATACGTAGAAACCTTAGATGCGAGGACATCTTGAGTAAAAGATTTATGTTTGTGTTGACCTTTATCAGAGTGCATAGTATACGTGGGATATAGTTGTGTGATAAGTCTCTGAGTGGTATGAAATGAAAGAGGGTAGTTGAGCTAAGAAGACCACTAGGTTTTCGTGACTTGATTTGTGAGATTGTTCTGGATCGGGGGAACGAATGTTTAGCGCGATAGCGGGTCGGGTTGAGAACCAATCTTGGGTCAACCCGCGGCCTGAAATGAGGTGGGGTCAGTTCTGGGTGGTCCCGCCAGGTGGTAGGGTCACGAGGGTGCTAGGCCCAGGTTTAGGTAGTCATCGTATGAGTTCGTGGATATGTTCAACCAGAATCGGATCGTGAAGGCCGGGAATGGCCTTAAAAGAGATTGAGGCTAGTAAAGATGACCAAGTTTGGAGGTAGTGACTCCAGAGATTTTGGAAACTGAAGTAATGACTGAAGTATGGTACGTATGCTAGAAGAGTTCAAGTGCTCGAGAAGAGTATGACGAGTGAGGAAAGAAGTGAACGTGTGTTATTTTGCGGCCAGGTGTGGCATTGGCAACTTGTTAGAGGAACTTTATCGTTATCCGTCTTGAGAAGGAACATTCGGGACGAATGTTTCTAAGGAGGGGAGAATGTTATACCCCGTATTTCCAGAGTATGTACGTGAGGGCGTACGTACAAAAGTTTTTAGCCTTAAAGTAGGCAAAGGGGCGAAATTTGTGCACAACTAGCGAAAAGAGTCGTTTTCCGACGAAATGTTTTCCGGACTTTGCGAATAGAAAAATACGGCTATGTCATTTATTATTTTTGCCGATTTTTCCGAGAGATGAAATATTTTGGACCAACGGGAGGGTGACATGTGTCACCCTCAAAGTGGACGAAACTCAGGCGTTTTGCCTTCCTTTTTTGTCAAGGAGTTGGTAGGATATTTTGTGTAGTTGATGAGCAAGTGGGACCCACAAACACATGTCCAAATCTTCACCCTACACTTGCCCACCACTTGGCTTGATCTTGGCCATTGATTGGCCTATAAATACCCCTCCAATGCAAGACTAAATCTTCATCCACAAATCATTTTTCCAAGTCTCAAAATCCCTCCCCCTTAAGTGTAGTATTCGTCCAAGGTCTCCCTCGAGAAGCCTTGCCGAGTATACCCCCTTGCCTAGTTGTTTTTCAGAATACACCCCCTTGGTAGAAAAATACTCTCCAAGTATTGTTACTATTCCCAAATACCTTGGCCCAAATACCTTGTAGTATTCCAAGGTTATACCTATACTAAAAGCCCAGAAATACTATTATACTTCCTTCAGCCACTAAACGAAACCCTAAGGAAATCTTCATAGCAAGTTGAAGTATTAAGAAGAAGTTGCGTAGAACTTCTAAGGGTTGTTTGGAGCGGGTTGGATCGCACGGAGTATGTCACGACCCGCTCCGGGGCCCGTGACTGGTGCCTTACCCGGGCACCCAAGTAGTCATACATCAGATTAATCAGCGGAATATAAAAACAAGACAGGAAACAGTTGTAAAATGAGACACAGTTTTATGTGAGAAAAGGGCGCCTTTCGGCATATATAATAAACATAGTTTTGCAGTTACATCCCAACTGTACAATAGGACTACATACCTCTAAGAATATAAACAACTATGGCGACAGGCCGCCATACCCTCGATCAGACAAAACTATCTACAACAGGAGATCATACCCAAAAGTCGAGCCTCGAGAGATGGAGCTCGACACCAACGCAAAGATCCTAAGGATGTGGATCTAGCACTGCCGCTGCCCTTACTTTAACGCAAACTCAAGGAGGTCAAGACAACAGTACCAAGTATGTGAAACTATAAAGTACTTAAATGAAATCAAAGTATTTAAAACCATTTGCAAATACAATCGTTCAATTGCATAGTGCCATATCACAAACAAGAACAATAATAGGTAAATCAGAATGTGTCTTTTCTAGGCCGCGAATGATCGGGCAAGGCCAATCGCCCATAGTATCATTATGCGTGCCTAATCTCGACTCGCACCGCATAGGTCACACACGCACTGCGTGAGGTATTCTCGCGTCGGGTAGCTAACCCGGTACCCTCCTGGACTTCCGCAGTCCGCATAGTCTCATAGACCGCGTAGTCACACGCATCGCATAGGCATCCCCGTGACGGATAAAACACCCGGAATGATCAATCCTGGAACTCCCGCAGCTCCGCATAGTCACACAGACCGCATAGGCCGTATAGACCCGCATCAAGGGTGGCAAGCCCTCGGTATAACAAGTCAAGGGGGTAGGTGATATAATAACAGTACAACGGAATTACCATTTAGCAACGTAAGCACAGCAAGAATGACCCCCTTTCACAACATTACAAGACACTAACACATGTAGCATCATAATATGTCTACTTATCAACAGTCTTACTACACTTAACAGAAATCAATACAAGGCTTTTATAAACAAATAAGTAAACAGTTCCTTTTTATCTTTCTTAAGTTGTTATACCTAACTTCCCATAAAGCTAGTATAACTCTTAAGCTTTTGTTTAAAAACCAAATATTTCTCTTCTGTTAAGAATGATTCAGTATTCTTTTGAAATGCTTCAAGATCTTTATTATTCAGGCTTAAGTCAAAAGACATTGCCGTAATTATTATTCAGGCTTAAGTCAAAAGACATTGCCGTAATTATTATTCAGTTAACACACGTACGTCTACCGTACTATATATATATTTAAAATATCATGCTCAAGAGTATAGGAAGAATCACATACCTTCTCGGCGAAAACCACCTGCCAAGTCGAATATGTCGCGCGCAGAGAATCAACCTATAATAGTCAGACACGTCTATCAACGTCTAGACTACTCTGTAAACAGTTCTAAGCAGAGGGTTCTCTATCCTACGGAAAATTGGGCAGCACTTCCCTACCCGTCAAGCTACTCAAGTTCATCAGAAACAAATTCTATGTAAGTACAGTTCAATTATTCTTCATTTATACCCTTCTACTGTGATAACAGTTCAATTCTATTCTGTAATATCCTTCTAAGTATTTTATACTTATTCCTATACTTCTACAGTATGTATTCTCTAATTACAAAAGAAGGATTAGATTATTTACCTCGATAAGCCCAAAATTATCCAAGTTAAAAGTCGATCCTGAGCGAGGTTTAGCTCCTAATTTGCACGCTCCGATAGCTCCAAGAAACCCTTAGAAGTTCTACACAACTTCTACTAAAATACTATAAGGGATTTGGGCTAGGGTATTTTAGGAATAGTAACTACACTTGGAAGACAACTTTTCTACCAAGGGAGGGGGGGTAGGTTTCGGCTAGGACTCAAGGAAGGGGGGGAGGCTCTCAGCCAAAGCCACTAGGCTAGAGGGGGGGAGAGGGTGTTGGACGAAAACACAACAAGAGAGGGGAGGGAATTTCAAGACTTGGAGAATTGATTTGTGGATGAAGAAAACCTTCAAGTTAGGGGGGTATTTATAGGCCAACCAATGGCCAAGATGAAGCCAAGTGCTATGCAAGTGTAGGGTGAGGATTTAGGCAAGTGTCCTTATCCATCTACTACACAAAAATATCCTACCAACTCCTTGACAAAACAAGCCACCCTTTCGTCCCCTTTACCGCCCAAACATCCTCCAATTAGAGGGTGACAAGTGTCGCCCTCTCGTTGGTCCAAAATGTTTCGTCTCTCGGAAAAATCCGCAAAAATTAGAAATGACATAGCCGGAATTTTCCCTACGCAAGCTTTGGAAAACGTTTCGTCGGAAAACGATTCTTTTCGAGTGTTGTGCACAATATTTTCGTCCAAAGTGGCTAACTAAGGCTAAACTTTTGTACGTACGCCCTCACGTACATACTCTGGAAATACGGGGTATAACATTCTCCCCTCCTTAAAAACATTCGTCCCGAATGTTCCTTCCCAAGACAGTTAACGATAAAGCTTAAACAGTTTGCAAGTGCCACACATGGCCACAATATAGCACTTAACAATTTCGAAAAATTAAAAACAGCAAGTAGGAAAGTAAGTTACCTGGAGGTGTGGGGAATAGGTGAGGATACTTCTGCCTCATGTCCTCCTCAGCTTCCCACGTCATCTCCTCCCTGAGCTCGTTCCGCCACAAGACTTTGACTGAAGCCACGTCCTTTATCCGCAGACGCCTAACCTGACGATCGACTATCGCTATGGGAATCTCCTCATACGATAACCCCTCGGTCACCTGGACATCATCAATCGGGTGCACCCTAGATGGATCCCCGATACATCTCCTCAGCATAGAAACATGAAATACCAGATGCACTGCCTCCAGATCGGACGGCAGATCCAACTCATAGGCAACCTTGCCTACCCTGCGGACAATCTGATACGGCCCAATGTACCTTGGGCTGAGTTTCCCCTTCTTCCCGAACCTCATCACACCCTTCATGGGTGACACCTTGAGGAAAACCCAATCATCAACCTCGAACTCCAGATGCCGACGACGATGATCTGCGTGACTTCGCCGACTCAGCCGTGAGCAACCACTCTCGGATAAGCTTCACCTTATCCATCGCCATCGCACCAACCGTCCCACTAATCGTACTCGCCACATCGAACCAGCCTATCGGCGATCTGTTTCTCCCATACAAGGCCTCATAAGGCGCCATCCGAATCTGGAGTGGTAGCTATTATTATACGCAACTCAACTAGAGGCAAATGATCCTCCCGGCTACCGGTCAATAACACAGCTCGCGGATATCCTCAAGAGTCGATAGTGCGCTCTGCATGTCCGTCGTCTGTGGATGGAATGCACGATTTCGAGCTCACTGCGTCCATAAACCCTTTTCGAAGGACCTCCGGAAGTTAGCGTCAAACCGGGCTCTGCATGCGATATGATCGAAATAGGGACTCCATGCGACCGACGATCTCTCGGATGTAAAGTTCGGCATAATCCTCACCAAAAAGTCGCCCCGACGGGAAGAAAGTGGGCTGATTTCGACACCGGCGATAACCCAGATAGAATCATGCCTTCTCTGAGTGCGAGGTAATCCTGTGATAAAGTCCATGTTGATCACCTCCCACTTACAGGTCGGGATCTCTATCGTCTGCAATAATCCACCAGGCCTCTGGTGCTCTATCTTCACCTGCTGACAACACGGGCACTGAGCTACAAACTCCGCAACGTCCCTCTTCAAGCCATCCCACCAATACACAGATCTAAGGTCGTGGTACATCTTGGTCGACCCCGGATGGATAGAGTAACGCGCTGCGTGCTTCCCTAGAACTCCGCCAAGTCCTAAAACATCCGGAATACACAACACGCCTCAAACCTTAGCACCCCATCGTGCTACTCAAAAGGACCCTTCCTCACGGAGTATCACGATACGAATCAAAACCGGATCCTCAAATTGCCTCTTCACCTCCTCGGCGATGGAAGACTCGGCAACCTCTCGAACTCGAACCCCATCGCTATCGGAATCAATCAAGCGGACACCAAGGCTCGCTCGCTAATCGATGCAAATCGCGAACCATGCCCTCCTCTCTGCTGCACATCCGATAGACTCCCATCGACTACGACTAAGGCATCGCCACAACATTGGCCTTCCCGTGGTACGGGATATCAACATCGTAATCCTTAAGTAACTCTAACCACCGCCTCGCCGTAAGTTCGGCTCCTCTGGTGAAGATATACCGAGGCTCTTGTGGTCTGTATAAATATCCACATGAACCCCATACAAATAGTGCCTCCGGATCTTGGCGTGAATCACCGCCGCCGACTCAAATCATGCGGGTAGTAGTTCCTCTCATGCTTCTTAAGTCGGGATGTACGCTATAACCTTACCTCGCCGCATCAACACACATCCCCCGATGCCCGACGCATCACAATACACAACATAACCGCGGACCTGCGGAAGAGTAAGAACGGGGCGCCGTCGATCTCCTTCAAGAATCGAAACCCTTCTCACAAGCATCAGTCCACTGAAACTTGGCTGCCTTCTGAGTCAACCTAGTCAATGGTGCAGAGATAGAAGCAAACTTCTCAACGAACCGCCGATAATAACCTGCAAGGCTCAGAAAACTGCGAACCTCTATCGGAGTAGTAGGTCTAGGCCAACTCCTGACTGCCTCGATCTTGGCCGTATCCACCTGAATACCATCAGCCCCGACAATATGCCCAAGAAAAGCCACCGAAGCTAACCAAAACTCACATTTGGAAAACTTGGCGTATAACTGCTGGTCCCGAGAATCACAAGATCCTCAAATGCTCGCATGCTTCCTCGCCTCGAGAGAATAAACCAAGATATCATCAATGAACACTATCAAAAACGTGTCCAAAAATGGTTTGAACACTCGGTTCATCAAATCCATGAATACCGCCGGAGCATTGGTCAACCCGAAAGACATGACCCTAAACTCATAATGCCCGCATCGGTCCGAATGCGATCTAGGGACATCCGCCTCTCGACTCGCACTGATGATAGCCCGATCGCAGATCAATCTTGAGAAACATCTCGCACTCGCAATCCAGTCGAACAAATCATCAATCACAGGAAGGGTATACATTCTTAATGGTCACCTTGTTCACCGTAATCAACACATACGCGCAGGCCCCGTCCTTCTTCTTCACGAACAATACGCGCTCCCGGGAGAAACACTAGGCTCGAAGCCTTTCTCCAAAGAAATCTCTCACCTGGTCCTTCAACTCTCTCAACTCGGCAGTGCCATTCTGTATGGCGGAATGGAATAGGCCGAGTGTCCGCAACACATCTATACAAACTCAATCTCCTCTCGGGAGGATACCCGGAGGTCGTCTGAAACACGCTCGGGAACTCTCTCGACTCATCGGAATCGATGAAAATCTGTACTGCACCTCGAGATCAAACACCCGAATGAGATGGTAAATGTACCCTTCTCGCACCATCTTCCTAGCCTTGAGGTAGGAAATAAACCTACCCTGGCGATACGATGTTCTCCCACTCAACAACCGGCCTCAGAAATCGAACCGTACCACTCTCTCCTCATGTCTACATTGGCGTAGCAAGCTAGCCAATCCATACCCGTGATCACATCGAAATCAGTCATGTCCAACTCTATCAAGTCGGCTAGGGTCTGACGACTGTATATGGTCACTGGACAAGCCCTATATACCCGCTGAGCTACCACCGAATCACCCACTGGCGTAGCTACCTCGAAAGGGTCTATGGACACAGGCTCTATCCCTATCCTACTAGCAATAAGGGGAGATATATAGGACAGAGTAGAACCCGAATCTATCAAGGCATACACATCAAATCCAGAAACTGATAAGGTACCTATGACGACGTCAGGCGACGCCTCCTGGTCCTGCCGGCTAGACAAGGCATAAATGCGGTTCTGAAGACCGCTAGAACTGGGACCCATGCCACGACCTGCCGCGACTGGCCGCCCATGAGTACCACGCCCGGGCGAGTAATCATAGGAGATGAATCGCAATGCACTTCAGACCGAGCCCTACCACCGCCGCCGCCCGGCCGACAAGCTCGATAATGACCTGCCGCCACAAGTATAGCAAGCTCCCGAAGTAGTACTACTCCTGAATGGAATCTACCACAACGACACCGAAAGGCGGACCTCGATCGGTTAGCACCCTTGCTACCCTCGAAGTCAAGTCTTGGGCCCTGACACGCCCGAATGCTCGCTGTACCAAACGATGTAGGAGTGCTCGAGCTGGCCGTGGTGCGAATCAGACGTCTCCGAGGCCGCCCACCTCGAGAACTACCAAAAGAACCGGCCGTCTCGCCTTCTTCGCCGCTGATATCACCGACCCGCCGGTCTCACGCCTCGAATCCAAATGCATGAGCCTGCATACGGGTAATGTCCATGCCTGGCTGAAGAGCCACACCCGCACAAGACTCGGCCATATAATCATCTAGCCCAGTGACGTATCGGTGCACTCGGTCCTCCATATCTGCTACTAGCGCAGGGATATATCGAGCCAATGAATCGAACTCGACGTTGTACTCCCTAATCGTCGCCCTCTCGCCTCAAAGAAGAAAATCTTACGTGCCCTCCTCATCTGCGGAGGCAAGAAGTGCGTGAGAAAAGCCTCCGAGAACTCATCCCAAGTAGCCGGGACGCGCGGCTCTCCCGATAACTCCACGAATCAAACCAATCGATCATGGTATCACGCAGCCATGCGAACCAAGATCACTTGACTCGTCTCTCAAGCTGACCACTCGCATGATCCTTCGCAGAATCGACGGATGAACTCCTCGCGATCATCCTCGTGTCTCGACCAGAACTCGCGGGCTACCGAGAAAATCTCGTGGCCGCAAACCGCTCGATCTCGGGTGAACTACATGTCCGCTGAATCGGAACCGCAAAGATTCACCTATCTCATGTTCGCCACGATCCCGCCAAGAATCGCCATCTCTCGGTAACCCATCTCATCCGCTCCAGCCGTGGACGAGGCAGTATCGTGGCCTTCGCTGGCCGGGCGCTATGGAACTCGCCGTCTCGTATAGATCGGGCACGAGCCCTCGTGAAACTCGGTGTCCTACTAGCGCCTCCTGCTTTGCCTTCTGCCCGGCCGCTTTACGTGGAGGCATAATCATATGCATAAGGAATACGTTAGAGGTCCAACTTATAACATGCCTCTACGGCACGATCTCAGCGTGAGAAGAATGGAAACCAATCCTAAATATCCTATAGCTTCCTGATTATTGGTGTGGTGCACAACACACCGATAATCAAGACTCTACTAGATACGGTTTGTAGACACTTTCCGAGGATTAACTGCTCTGATACCACTTTTGTCACGACTCCGCCCGGCCCGTGGATCGTGCCTTACCCAGAACCCAAGTAGTCATACATCGTAGTAATCGGAATATAAAACAAGACAGAAACATTGTAAAATGAGACACGCTTTATGTGAGAGTGGCGCTTTTCGGCATATATACTAAACATAGTTTTGCAGCTACATCCCAACTGCATAATAGGACTACAAACCTCTAAGATAAACAACTATGGCGACAGGGGCCCCGCCATACCCGATCAGATAAAACTATCTACAACGGGAGATCATACCAAAAGTCGAGCCTCCGAAGCGAGATGGAGCTCGACACCAACGCAAAGATCCTAAGGATGTGGATCTAGCACTGCCGCTCTTACCGCGGCATGAACGTAGCTCGGGCGAGGTCAAGATAATAGGTACCAAGTATGTGAAATCAGAAGTACTTAAATGAAATCAAAGTATTTAAAACCATTTACAATACAATCGGTTCAATTGCATATGCCATATCACAAACAAGAACAATAATAGGTAAATCAGAAATGTGTCTTTTCTAGGCCGCGAATGATCGGGCAAGCGCCAATCGCCCATAGTATCATTATGCGTTTAATCCTCGACTCCCGCACCGCATAGTCACACATGCACTGCATGAGGTATTCCTCGACGGGGTAGCTAACCCCGCATTCTCCCGACTCCGCACCGCATAGTCTCATAGACCGCATAGTCACATTGCATCGCATAGGCATCCCCGCGACGGATAAAACACCCGAATGATCAATCCCGAACTCCCGCAGCTCGCATAGTCACACGCACCGCATAGGCCGTATAGACCCGCATCGGGTGGCAAGCCCTCGTTATAACAAGTCAGGGTATGTGATATAATAACGATAACGGACTTACCGTTTAGCAACGTAGTACGCAAGAATGACTTTCACAACATTACAAGACACTAACACATGTAGCATCATAATATGTCTACTTATCAACAGTCTTACTACACTTAACATAAATCAATACAAGGCTTTTATAAACAAATAAGTAAACAGTTCCTTTTTATCTTTCTTAAGTTGTTATACCTAACTTCCCATAAAGCTAGTATAACTCATAAGCTTTTGTTTAAAAACCAAATATTTCTCTTCTGTTAAGAATGATTCAGTATTCTTTTGAAATGCTTCAAGATCTTTATTATTCAGGCTTAAGTCAAAAATCATTGCCGTAATTATTATTCAGGCTTAAGTCAAAAGACATCAAGTAATTATTATGCGATTAACACACGCACGTCTCACCGTACTATATATATATTTAAAATATCATGCTCAAGAGTATAGAAGAATCACATACCTTCTCGTGAAAACCACCGCCAAGTCGAATATGTCACGCAGAGAATCAACCTATAATAGTCGACACGCCTATCAACGCTCAGACTACTCAGAAAGATTCTAAGCGAGGGTTCTCTATCCTACGGAAAATTGGGCAAGACTTCCCTACCCGCTGCCTACTCAAGTTCATCAGAAGCAGTCCTATGTAAGTACAGTTCAATTATTCTTCATTTATACCCTTCTACTGTGATAACAGTTCAATTCTATTCTGTAATATCCTTCTAAGTATTTTATACTTATTCCTATACTTCTACAGTATGTATTCTCTAATTACAAAAGAAGGATTAGATTATTTACCTCGATAAGCCCAAAATTATCCAAGTTAAAAGTCGATCCTGAGCGAGGTTTAGCTCCTAATTTGCACACTCCGATAGCTCCAAGAAACCCTTAGAAGTTCTACACAACTTCTACTAAAATACTATAAGGGATTTGGGCTAGGGTATTTTAGGAATAGTAACTACACTTGGAAGACAACTTTTCTACCAAGGGAGGGGGGGTAGGTTTCGGCTAGGACTCAAGGAAGGGGGGGAGGCTCACCAAAGCCACTAGGCTAGAGGGGAGAGGTGTTGACGAAAACACAACAAGAGAGGGGAGGGAATTTCAAGACTTGGAGAATTGATTTGTGGATGAAGAAAACCTTCAAGTTAGGGGGGTATTTATAGGCCAACCAATGGCCAAGATGAAGCCAAGTGCTATGCAAGTGTAGGGTGAGGATTTAGGCAAGTGTCCTTATCCATCTACTACACAAAAATATCCTACCAACTCCTTGACAAAACAAGCCACCCTTTCGTCCCCTTTACCGCCCAAACATCCTCCAATTAGAGGGTGACAAGTGTCGCCCTCTCGTTGGTCCAAAATGTTTCGTCTCTCGGAAAAATCCGCAAAACTTAGAAATGACATAGCCGGAATTTTCCCTACACAAGCTTTGGAAAACGTTTCGTCGGAAAATGATTCTTTTCGAGTGTTGTGCACAATATTTTCGTCCAAAGTGGCTAACTAAGGCTAAACTTTTGTACGTACGCCCTCACGTACATACTCTGGAAATACGGGGTATAACAGAGTAGGAGCTAAACCTTGCTCAGGATCGACATTTAATTTTGGGCTTACCGAGGTAAATAATCCTATCCTTCTAGTGTAATTGGAAATTGCATACTGTAGTAGTATAGAAATGAATATAAGATAAATAGAAGGATATTACAGAAGAGAATTGAACTGTAATAGAAGGATATTACAGAAAAGGATTTGAACCAAATCACATCGTAAGAATATTAAAGAAGAAGATCGAATCTGTACTTACATAGATCGTATTTATAGTAGAATTGTAGTTTGTGGGTAGGAAGTGTCACGCCAATTTTCCGGGATAAGAAATCTGATCTAGAATTGTTTTACGTAATAATCTAGACGTTGATAGACTTATATGACCAATATAGGTTGAAGATCGCGAGTAGCGTATTCTACTCGGCGGTGGAAAAGGCTAGCGAGATTACAAGATTTGGAGCTATTTTCTAATAGTCGATAAATCGTCACGAGGTATGTGATTCTTCCTATACTCTTGAGCATGATTGTAACGACCGCCCGGCCCAAGCATCGTGCCTTATCCCGCACCCTAGTGATACAATCATCGAGAAAACCAATGAAAATAAAACTTAAACAAGAAGCAGATATATGAACATAAAACAAGCAACCCAACGGTTACCTTCCAATAACATAATAAATACAACTCTTTCAAAACGAATGTTTAATCCCTTTACAAACCCCGCCCACAACAAGATTACTGCACCTCTAAGATTTACAACAACTATGACGGACAGGCTCGCCATACCACGAATGTACAAGAACCTACAACTCGGGAACACATACCAAAAGATAAGCCTCCGAGAAACGGAGCTTCCCAAAACGCCGAATCGAGATCCTAAGAGCGAGGATCCACGATCGATGTACCTCTACTGCGGCATGAACGCAGCCCCAAGGAGGTCGACAACAGTACCAAGTATGTGAAATCAGAAAATATCGTAATGAAATCATACTAGTCTATATAAAGCGGAGACATATGATAACCAAACTACGCCACAACATAAAAGCGATCATGTCGATCGGGGACTCACGCCTCAAGTCATCACTCAAATATAACTATGGGTCTTACGCCCACAACATCAATCATGTTCGCATCATGGCGCATGCCCCGAATTCTGCATCGGTGTAGACATGTCCATGATGCAACAATAATACCAATGCCCCACGGCCACATGCCCCGAATTCTACCTCGGTGTAGACACGCCCATGTGACATCAACAATAATATCTGGTGATCAACCTCGCCGCACGCCACATGCCCCGAATTCTACCTCGGTGTAGACATGTCCATGTAACCACAATAACAATATATCGGTAATCAACCCGCCGCATGGCCGCGTGCCCCGGAATCTTTGCGTCGGTGTAGACATGTCCATGTGACATCAACAACAAGACAAGAATCAAAATGGAAACATACCCGTGGAATTCTCCATCACCGCCAGACGCCCAAGTAAGTTCTCAACAAGTCGACCAGGCCTCTATCGAGACGCAGAATACGTAAATACCACACTTGCACAACAAAGGCTATCATCACAAGCATAGGCAAGTTTCACAACAACAAGCATAGTAAGTTTCACACAACTCAAAGTACTTTCATTTTATGCCAAAGTCCGGGTTTTAACCCCAAAGTACTACATACGTTAAGTTCTTTAAAAGAGATCCATTACTTTTATAAAAGTCACCCTATACCCATAGTATTAGAATGACCAACCCACATTCCTTTTCAAAATCAAGTAACAACATTCTTTTCCTAAGTTCCAGTTTGCCTAGTTTCAATTACTCAAGCTTCTCATTTTCAAATGCTCAAGTCACTTATTTTAGAAAGGTTTCATAACTCATAGTCTTAATCTCTTTTAAAACAATTGAGTAACATATGTCATATATGTGAGTAGTTTATTCTTTGTTTATAACGATCTTATTACAGCAGCCATGATCTAGAAAATGTAATATCATTTTGTCTCATCTTAGCTTCTATGCAGATGGAGGTTTCTACTGGTTTAATACAACACATCATTATTCAATACATTTTCCTTTATTAACGCTGCAATGGTCTGTCGATACACATTCTGATTCCCGAAATCAGTAAAACATTATCCCTTTAAAAACCAAGTACTCATTACTCACGAATGAGGTTTCACACAAACATCCACATTAAAACAAATAAGTTAAGTCTCTTATCTTATAAGATCAAGTCTCTTAACTTCTAACCTCAGTAAACCATTTTCACCTACATAAGGTCGTTATAACTAACTTCCCATAAAGCTATTATAACACCCTATGTTTTAAACCAACCAAATCACTTAGCACTTGCGTCTACCGTACTACATAGTTCACAACAATCATGCTAGAAAGATAGGAAGAGGTTCACATACCTCGCGACGATTTATCGACAATAAGCAAAACGCTCCGAGTACTTCAACCCGCTCTACTCCTTAAGCCAAGTAGATCACGCCACACGTAGTACTCCACTCCTAAAATGGTCATGGTACTCTATCAAACCTTTCTTATCATTGAAGACTTATACCAATAAAAGCCCTCAAAATCTACGGAAATTTCTGGAAAGACTTCCCCGCTTATACTCACTTTTCCATCTTTTACCAAGGCCGAATAACAGTAATATATATACCATATATATATATAAGGCGTAATAATTAAACAACATAAAGAAGGGATTACACGCCCAAACGTAACGCGTTTACTATCACGCCCATAACAACAATAAGTAAAAGAAGGGGATTACGCGCCAACCGTGCGCGTTTACTATCACGCCTTCATAACAATACAATAATTAAAAAGGGATCACACGCCCAAACGGAACGCGATTGAAAAATCTTCCTTAATGAAATGTAAATACCCAATGTAAATACAAATCAAAGTAAATACGGTCCAAAGTAAATACACCAAAGTAAATCTGATCCTTAAGTCAGTCCTTGGCCAACTTTGTCCATTTTACTTATCCAATTTACTCATTAGTCATCCAACTTATATTTCCATTCTTAATATAAGTTATAGTTACTTTGTTATTAGCTTCTTAGCAAGTAAGATACGTTTTACCATTTTAATGGCAAACGGCCAATCATTTCTTTTAACAAGTTAACAAGATCCAACTCTTCCAAACTTACTCCATATATTATATAATCCATAATATACTTATAATATATGTATAACAACCAATTCACAAAGAGGTTTAAGTTCCACTACCTCAAATAGCCCAAAAATATCCAAGTTCTTAAAGTCGCTCCAAGTAAGTCTTAGCTCCAAATCTTTACGTTCCAATCTGCTACAAGCAACCCATGTAAGCTCCTAACCAACTTCTCTTCAAGATTCAACTCCAAAAAGTGAAGAACACTTAGGGTTTCAAGATGACAACTTTCGCCAAGGCATCCCTTCAAGGCTAGGGGTGTGAAATCTTTTCCAACTCTTGGTACACAATCTTCCTAACACCTTAGGGAAGAACACTTGAGAGTTTAAGAATTGTTGGACAAATTTTGCTCAAGAAATGGGGCAAAACCGAGAGCTCTAGGTCAAGGGAGAATGAGGGTTTTTCAAGTCTTCAAATGTCTAAGTGTAGAAGATTTCATCAACTAAGGGTGCATATATAGGACAACCAAGGGATAGGATGAAGGCAAGTGTGTGGTTGAGATTGGGGACAAGTGTGGGTGGGACCCACAAGCCACTTGTCCACACAAAATATCTAGCAAGACTGGCCACTTGTCTTGCCACTGTCTAGCTAATTTCGGCCAAGGGCCACCTAGGGGTGACACGTGTCGCCTCCTACTCGCCCAAAATATTTCATCTCCAAAATATCCATAATGGCCAAAATCTCAAAAACTAAGCGGGCCACAAAACCGTAAATTTCACTCGTGGCCCCACGTGACCATTTCGGAAATAAAATTCCATAATTCTCAAATATTCTAAAGTCCGAATACCAAATGGGAATCCAATTCCCATTAACGAACCTTTTCTTCACAAAACCTAAACTTTTCCGTGAAAAATCACATCTTTCTTTCTTTCCAAAATTTCTCGTAATCTCGCACGCACATCCTCACCTATATACCTGAACTACGGGTATAACATTCTTCCCCTTAGAAACATTCGTCGAATGTTCATTCTAAGTCTCCAAACGCATTTGTGCTCAGTATAGTCTTCACTACTATACTTACAAACCGATCATGCCACCAATGGCCGAATATAACATGTGCGCAAAACTCAAATCCAAGCCAACGAGGAATCATTTCTAATCTTACAACCTCCCACTAGCTTCAATTTACTCTAAGGCCATTCCGGCCTTCACGATCCGATTCGTTGAACGATCCACGAACTCGCACGATGGTTACCTAAACTGGGCCTAGCACCCTCGTGACCCTACCACCGCGGGACCACCTCGAACCGACCCCACCTCAATATGGCTGCGGGTTGACCCGCAAATGGCCCTCAACCCGACCCCTAAACGCGCCAACTCTTGTTCCGATCCGAACAATCTTACTAATTCACGTCATGAAAGCTACCACTTCCATCTCACACTACCCATGTAATTATCCCACAATATTTCCCGCATACCAAGTACATCCAAAGACCAACCGTAAAATCACCCACTCAAGACGGCCTCGCCTCTAAGGTCTCCACGTATAAAACTCTAAGGTTCACACTTTCCATGCCCCCACACTTATCCTTCCAACTAACCATGTTTTCTAACTTACAAACAACACAACGCTATCCGCATATAGCACACAATAATAAGATCATCATATCGCGCAAACCAAACTCTAGAGGGTTAAGGATATACCAAGCTACCGCTCCACTCTAATCATAGGCACGCCTGCAGGCGCATAATGTAGGCGCGATGAACCACCATCGATCCGTAGGTGAGTCGTAACATCCGTGCTACCCTGGTCGGACAGTTCCGCAAATGGCCCCGCTGGCCGCAAAAATAACAAGCTCCCCGCACCACGACACTCCAAATGCGGTCTACCACATCGACCACACCGAGGTAGGTGACCGTGATCCGCCAACACCCTTACTTCCCTGAAACTCAACCTCGAGCCACGACTGCCCGAATACTCAAGGTTGTGGAGGACCACTCTGACCGCGGAGGTACAAAACTAGTATCTTTCGAGGCGGTCCGCCTCGAAAGTCACCAAAGGACCTGTTCTCGCCTCTTCGCTGATCTTGGTCATTCCGCCGACCTCTCCGTGCCTCACATCCAGTCAGATGAGCTCGCACGCGGGCAATGTCCATGCCCTGAAGAGCTACTCCCGAACATGCCTCGACATGTAATCATCGAGCCACAGAACATATCGGTGCACTCGATCCTCCATACTAGCTACCAACGCCGGGACGTCTCGCCAATGAGTCGAACTCACATTGTACTCCCAACCGCACGCGCGCCGTCTAAGCATCAAAATCTGTCGCCCGCGTCTCCTCATCCGCGAGGCAAGAAGTGCGTGAGGAACGCCCGAAAACTCATCCCATACTGCTGAGTGCATGCTCTCCCGAAAGCTCCTATGAATCAAACCAATCGATCGCGGTATCACGCACCGATGCGAACCAAAGGTCACAGACTCGGTCTCAAGCTTGATCACCCGCGTGATCCAGAATCGCTGGATGAACTCCTCGGATCATCCTCGTGCCTCGACCCATAAAACTCAAGGGCTACAACTCGGAAAGTCCCGTAGCCTCAAACTATCTGCTCGGGGTGAACCATCGTGCTCTCGAACTGAATCGCTGATCCACCTATCCTCATATTCGCCACGACTTCGCCAAGAATCGCCATCTCCTTATAACCCATCTCCTCTCGCCTGCATCGGGACTGGAGGCTCGTGTATCGCGGTCTCGGCGGCCATTGCCGCGCTCTAACCTCTCTGGGCCAAGCGGCTACAAAACCCGCCGTCAAGCACAACTCGTGCATCGCGGGCTCGCGCTCGCATTCTCAGATCTCACTAGCGGTTCCTCGTGCCTTGCCCTTCGTGGCTCAAGCTGTTTCAGCGGAGGCATAATCGTAAAAACGAGATACGTCGAGGGGTCCAACTTACAACACGCCTCTAAGGCACGATCTCTGAATGAGAAGAATGGAAACTAATCCTAAATGTCTCGGCCTCCTCGATTATAGATGTGGTGCACAACACATCGATAATCAAGACTCTACTAGACACGATCGTAGACACTTTCCGAGGATTAATCGCTCACGATACCACTTTTGTAACGACTGCCCGGCCCACATCGTGCCTTATCCCGCACCCTAGTTGATACAATCATCGAGAAAACCAATGGAAAATAAAACTTAAACAAGAAATGATATATGAACATAAAACAAAGCAACCCAACGGTTACCTTCCAATAACATAATAAATACAACTCTTTCAAAACGAATGTTTAATCCTTTTACAAACCCCGCCACAACAAGATTCATGCACTTAAGATTTACAACAACTATGACGGGACAGGTCCGCCATACCCCGAATGTACAAGAACCTACAACTCGTGGAACACATACCAAAAGATAAGCCTCCGAGAAACGGAGCTTCCCAAAACGCTGAATCGAGATCCTAAGGCGAGGATCCACGGCCGATGTACCTCTACTGCGCAGATAACGCAGCCCGGGCGAGGTCGATAACAGTACCAAGTATGTGAAATCAGAAATATCAGAATGAAATCATACTAGTCTATATAAAGCAGAGACATGTATGATAACCAAACTACAGCTCACAACATAAAAGCGATCATGTCGATCGAGGACTCACGCCTCAAGTCATCACTCAAATATAACTATGGGTCTTACGCCCACAACATCAATCATGTTCGCATCACGGCCGCGTGCCCCGAAATTCTCAGACGGCAGACATGTCCATGATGCAACAATAATACCAATGCCCCATGGCCACATGCCCCGAATTCTACCTCTGTAGACACGCCCACGTGACATCAACAATAATATATGGGTGATCAACCCCGCCGCACGGCCACATGCCCCTAATTCTACTCGGTGTAGACATGTCCATGTAACCACAATAACAATATATCGGTAATCAACCGGCCGCGTGGCCGCATGCCCCTAATCTCGTGACGGTAGACATGTCCATGTGACATCAACAACAAGACAAGAATCAAAATGGAAACATACCCGTGGAATTCTCCATCACCGCCAAAGACGCTCCAAGTAAGTTCTCAATAAGTCGACCTACTTCTATCGAGACGCCAGAATACGTAAATACCACACTTGCACAACAAAGGCTATCATCACAAGCATAGGCAAGTTTCACAACAACAAGCATAGGCAAGTTTCACACAACTCAAAGTACTTTCATTTTATGCCAAAGTCCGGTTTTTAACCCCAAAGTACTACATACGTTAAGTTCTTTAAAAGAGATCCATTACTTTTATAAAAGTCACCCTATACCCATAGTATTAGAATGACCAACCCACATTCCTTTTCAAAATCAAGTAACAACATTCTTTTCCTAAGTTCCAGGTTTGCCTAGTTTCAATTACTCAAGCTTCTCATTTTCAAATGCTCAAGTCACTTATTTTAGAAAGGTTTCATAACTCATAGTCTTAATCTCTTTTAAAACAATTGAGTAACATATGTCATATATGTGAGTAGTTTATTCTTTGTTTATAACGATCTTATTACAAAGACCATGATCTAGAAAATGTAATATCATTTTGTCTCATCTTAGCTTCTATGCATGGAGGTTTCTACTGGTTTTAATACAACACATCATTATTCAATACATTTTCCTTTATTAACGCTGCAATGGTCTGTCGATACACATTCTGATTCCCGAAATCAGTAAAAACATTATCCCTTTAAAAACCAAGTACTCATTACTCACGAATGAGGTTTCACACAAACATCCACATTAAAACAAATAAGTTAAGTCTCTTATCTTATAAGATCAAGTCTCTTAACTTCTAACATCAGTAAACCATTTTCACCTACATAAGGTCGTTATAACTAACTTCCCATAAAGCTATTATAACACCCTATGTTTTAAACCAACCAAATCACTTAGCACTTGTACGTCTACCGTACTACATAGTTCACAACAATCATGCTAGAAAAGATAGGAAGAGGTTCACATACCGCGACGATTTATCGACAATAAGCAAAACGCTCGAGTACTTTCAACCCGTCGGCTACTCCTAAGCCAAGTAGATCACGCCACACGTAGTACTCCACTCCTAAAATGGTCATGGTACTCTATCAAACCTTTCTTATCATGAAGACTTATACCAATAAAAGCCCTCAAAATCTACGGAAATTTAAAGACTTCCCCCGTTTATACTCACTTTTCCATCTTTTACCAAGGCCCGAATAACCGTAATATATATACCATATATATATATAAGGCGTAATAATTAAACAACATAAAGAAGGGGATTACACGCCCAAACGGTAACGCGGTTTACTATCACGCCTCATAACAACAATAAGTAAAAGAAGGGATTACGCGGCCAACCTGTAAAGCTTTTTAATATCACGCCTTCATAACAATACAATATTTAAAAAGGGGATCACACGCCCAAACGGAACGCGATTGAAAAATCTTCCACTTGACATAAATGTAAATACAATGTAAATACAAACAAAGTAAATACCCAAAGTAAATACGGTCCAAAGTAAATACAGTCCTTAAGTTGGGGTCCTGGGCCAACTTTGTCCATTTTACTTATCCAATTTACTCATTATCATCCAACTTATATTTCCATTCTTAATATAAGTTATAGTTACTTTGTTATTAGCTTCTTAGCAAGTAAGATACGTTTTTACCATTTTAATGGCAAACGGCCAATCCTTTCTTTTAACAAGTTAACAAGATCCAACTCTTCCAAACTTACTCCATATATTATATAATCCATAATATACTTATAATATATGTATAATAACCAATTCACAAAGAGGTTTAAGTTCCACTACCTCAAATAGCCCAAAAAATATCCAAGTTCTTAAAGTCGCTCCAAGCAAGTCTTAGCTCCAAATCTTTACGTTCCAATCTGCTACAAGCAACCCATGTAAGCTCCTAACCAACTTCTCTTCAAGATTCAACTCCAAAAAGTGAAGAACACTTAGGGTTTCAAGATGACAACTTTCGCCAAGGCATCCCTTCAAGGCTGGGGTGTGAAATCTTTTCCAACTCTTGGTACACAATCTTCCTAACACCTTGGGAAGAACACTTGAGAGTTTAAGAATTGTTGGACAAATTTTGCTCAAGAAATGGGGCAAAACCGAGAGCTCTAGGTCGAGGGAGAAGGAGGGTTTTTCAAGTCTTCAAATGTCTAAGTGTGGAAGATTTCATCAACTAAGGGTGCATATATAGGACAACCAAGGGATAGGATGAAGGCAAGTGTGGTTGAGATTGGGGACAAGTGTGGGTGGGACCCACAAGCCACTTGTCCACACAAAATATCTAGCAAGACTCGCCACTGTCTTGCCACTGTCTAGCTAATTTCGGCCAAGGGCCACCTGTGGGTGACACGTGTCGCCTCCTACTCGCCCAAAATATTTCATCTCCCGAAAATATCCATAATGGCCAAAATCTCAAAAACTAAGCGGGCCCCACAAAACCGTAAATTTCACTCGTGGGCCCCACGTGACCATTTCCGGAAATAAAATTCCATAATTCTCAAATATTCTAAGAAGTCCGAATACCAAATCTGGGAATCCAATTCCCATTAACGAACCTTTTTCTTCACAAAAACCGGAAACTTTTCCGTCGAAAAATCACATCTTTCTTTCTTTCCAAAATTTCTGTCGTAATCTCGCACGTACATCCTCACCTATATACCCTGGAACTACGGGGTATAACAATGATATTTTAAAAGTATATATATATATAGTACGGTAGACGTACGTGCGTTAACTGAACGTAGTTTTACGGCAATGTCTTTTGACTTAAGCCTGAATAATAAGAATCTTGAAGTATTTCAAAAGAATTAAGAAACCGTTTTGAAAGAAGAGTAACACTTGGTTTTGAAAGTTAAGAGTTATACTAGCTTTATGGGAAGTTGGGTATAACGACTTAAGAGTAATAAAATGAATGGTTTATTGATTTTAAAAGTTAAGAGACTTGATCTCAAAAGATAAGAGACTTGACTTAATTGATTTTAATATGAATTTTGTTAAAAAGCGTGAAACCTCATTCGTAAGTAATGAGTACTTGGTTTGTAAAAGGAATAATGTTTTACTGGTTTCGGAAATGAGAATAAGTATCGAACAAACCACAAATAAGTTAATAAAGGGAAATGTAATGACTAATAAAGTATCATTAAAACCAATAGAAACCTCCATCTGCATAGAAGCTAAGATGAGACAAAATGATATTACATTTCCTAGATCATGGCTGCTTTAATAAGATTGTTATGAACAAGAATAACCTACTCACACATAAGGCATATATTACTCAACTGTTTTTAAAAGAGAATTATGTTATTAAATGATTAAGACTATGAACTATGAAATCTTTCGAAAATAAGAAACGTGAATATTTGAAATTAGGCAAACTTGAACTTTTGGAAAAGAATGTTGTTACTTGACTTTAAGAGGGAAAGTGCTTTGGTTTAAAAAGAAGGGCATAATATTGTCTTAATTGTTTTAAAAGGAAAACATGGTAATATCTTAATCTATCTTAAAGCGCGAAATGTTATGTTATGATCGACACCGCGTTCATGGGATGAACCGAATGTATTTCACTCGACTACCGTTCATGAGATGAACCGAATGTATTTCACTCGACTACGCGTTCATAGGATGAGCCGAATGTATTTCACTCGACACCGTTTCATGGGATGAGCCGAATGTATTTCACTCGACTACGCGTTCACGGATGAACCGAATGTATTTCACTGACATCGCGTTCATAGGATGAGCCGAATGTATTTCACTCGACTACGCGTTCACGAGATGAACCGAATGTATTTCACTGACTACCGCGTTCGTAGGATGAGCCGAATGTATTTCACTGACTACCGCGTTCGTAGGATGAGCCGAATGTATTTCACTGACTACGCGTTCATAGGATGAGCCGAATGTATTTCACTCGACTACCGCGTTCGTGAGATGAACCGAATGTATTTCACTGACTACCGCGTTCGCGAGATGAACCGAATGTATTTCACTCACTACCGTTCATGAGATGAACCGAATGTATTTCACTCGACTACCGCGTTCATGGGATGAACCGGGAATGTATTTCACCACGACACCGCGTTCATGGGATGAACATGGAATGTATTTCACCACGATACCGAGTCCATGAGATGGACCGGGAATGTATTCCATACGATTTCACCTCGAGTCCATGAGATGGGCCGAGACATGTTACACGTATCACATGACCTATACCTGCATCGCGGTGAGGAGGAGTTCCACATGAGGATGACTTTGAGGCGAGTCCACGACTTGACATGATCGCTTTTATTATGAATCGTAGTTTTGTTATCATACATGTCTCTGCTTATATAGACTGCTATGATTTCATTTACAGTATTTTCACATACTTGGTACTGTTATCGACCTCCTTGGGCTGCGTTACATGCCGCAGTGTACACACGGTTGTTGATCCTCGCCATAGGATCACGATTCAGATGGAAGCTCCGTTTCTCCGAGGCTTATTTTTGGTATGTTTCACGAGTTGTAGGTTCTGTACATTCGTGGGTATGGCGGGCCCCGCCCCATAGGTGTTATTACTTTCTTAAGGTCCGTAGTACTTGTTGTGGGCGTTTGTAAAAAAGGATATCGCTGTTCAAAATTTTTGTATATATGCAAAGAGGCAACCGTTTTGGTTGCTGCTTTATTATCTTATCTCTTGTTTCATATCTGTATGTTTTATATTCCCGATTTCTCCGATGTATGACTACTTGGGTGCAGGTAAGGCACGATCCACGGAACGGGCAGAAGTTGCCTTTCGGCATATATATAACGAACCCGACGATTCATCCTTTACAAAATCGCCTACAAAGATTACTGCACTCTAAGAATGTTATAACAACAATGACGGACAGGGTTCGCCATACCCGAATGTAAGTACCTACAACGACAGTGACTATACCACCGATAAGTCTCGGAGAAACGGAGCTTCCCAAACGAATCAGACTCCTATGGCGAGGATCAACAATCGTGTACTTACCGCAGATGAACGCACTTCGGCCGAGGTCGAGACAACAGTACCAAGTATGTGAAATCAAAATATCGTAAATGAAATCATAGTAGTCTATATAAAGGCGAGACATGTATGATAACCAAACTACGCTCACAATAAATAATATATGTCAAGTCGTGACTCACGCCCTCAGAGTCATTACTCAAATATAACTATGGGTCTCACGCCCACAACATCAATCACGCCCGTGGAATACCTTCCTCATCGCGATCTATGATATAAAAGCACCAAGGAATACACATGAACACCGTGTCCCACCTGTGTCATAATAAAACCGCACGGTAAATGCGAAGGCATAGCCGACTACTAAAACCCACGCACCAATAATGCCATAAAAGCGTATCACGAGGTCTTTCTAGACCGCGCCATATGATCGGCGGCCACTCGCCTCGATCAATGTGCGCGTCAAATCCTGGAACTTCCGCTGACGCATAGGCCACACACATAGCCCGCATGAGGTATTCCCGCGTCGAGGGTAGCTACTCCCGATCGCCTCGACTCGCATCGCGTGGCCACATAGACCGCGTGGCCATATAGACCGCACACTAACACGAACTCGTAGCTCGCATAGGCCACCGACCCGCATGAGGTATCTCGAATCATAGTCACACTGCATCGCTCGAGGTGTACTCTCGACGTGGCGCTTAACCCCCGGTATATCATGTCAAGAGGTGAGTGATATAATACTAGCACAACGGCTTATCGTTAAACAACATAAGCACAATAAGAATAACCTCTTACACAAACGTTACAAGATATGAACACACGTAGCATCATAACATGTTTACTTATCAAACCAATCAAGAAAGTATTACAAGGCTATCACAAACCAAACATAGTCAAGTTATTCACACAAGGTACTTTCTATTTTATGTCAACAAGTTCGGGTTTTAACCCCAAGGTACTACGTCATTAATTCTTTAAAAAGATCTGTTTCTTTCACAAAAGTCACACGATACCCGTAGTATCAAAAATAGAGTGACTATCTTTTTAAGTAAACCAAAACAGTTTCCTTTTTAATATCAAGTAACAACATTCTTTTCCAAACGTCCAAGTTGCCTAATTAAAAATATACTCAAGTCGTTTATTTCCGAAAGATTTCATAGTTCATAGTCTTAATCAAATAACGTAATCTCTTTTAAAACAATTGAGTAACATATGCCTTATGTGTGAGTAGGTTATTCTTGTTCATAACAATCTTATTAAAGCAGCCATGATCTAGGAAATGTAATATCATTTTGTCTCATCTTAGCTTCTATGCAGATGGAGGTTTCTCCGGTTTTAATAATACTTAATTAGTCAATACATTTCCTTTATTAGCGCGATGGTTTGTTCGATACTTATTCTCATTTCAAATCAATATAAGGCTCATAAACAATTAAGTAAACTGCCTTTTATCTCTCTTAAGTCGTTATACCTAACTTCCCATAAAGCTAGTATAACTCTCAAGCTTTTAAAACCAAGTATTACTCTTCTTTCAAAAACGATTCTTAATTCTTTTGAAATACTTCAAGATTCTTATTATTTAGACTCAAGTCAGAAGACATTGCAGTAAAACCACGTTCAGTTAACACACGTACGTCTACCGTACTATATATATTCTTTTAAAATATCATGCTCAAGAGGATAGGAAGAATCACATATCTCGCGACGATTATCGACAAATAGCAAAACGCTCCACCGCTATAACCCGGCTAGCCTTGTCCACCTTTCAAGTAGAACATGCTACTCGCAGAACTTTCAACCTATAAAGGCCATATACGTCTATCAACGTCTAGACTACTCTGTAGAACATTCTAAGCAGAGGCTTCTCTATTCTACGGAAAAATTGGGCAGCACTTCCCTACCCGCTAAACTACACAAGTCTACTGCAAACACAATCCTATGTAAGTACAATTTAATCTTCTTCTTTAATATTCTTCTGATGTGATTTCAGTTCAATTCTCATCTGTAATATCCTTCTATTACAGTTCAATTCTCTTCTGTAATATCCTTCTATGTATCTTATATTCATTTCTATACTACTACAGTATGTAATTTCCAATTACAATAGAAGGACAAGAGTATTTACCTCGGTAAGCCCAAAATTATCCAAGTTTAAATGTCGATCCTGAGCAACGTTTAGCTCCTACTCTGGGTGCTCCAACCCGCTCCAAACAACCCTTAGAAGTTCTACGCAACTTCTTCTTAATACTTCAACCAATTGTGAAGATTTTCCTTAGGGTTTCGTTTTGTGACAGAAGGAAAGTATAATAGTACTTCTGGGCTTCTAGTATAGGGGTAACCTTGGAATACTACAAGGTATTTGGGCCAAGGTATTTTGGAATAGTAACAATACTTGGAGAATACTTTTCTACCAAGGGGGGGGGTGTTTCACGAGAACAACACTCAAGGGGGGGGGGGTACTTTCGGCCGAGGGCCTTCTCAAGGGGGAGGGGGAGCTCTTGGACGAGAGCTACACTAAGGGGGAGAGGGATTTTCAAGACTTAGAAAAATGTTTTAGGGATGAAGAAGTCTTCAACTCAAGGGGGGTATTTATAGGGAATTCAAGGGCCAAGATTAAGACAAGTGGGGGGCAAGTGGAGGGTGAAGATTTACCTATGTATACCTTATCCAACTACTACACAAATATCCTACCTAACCTTGTGTTATACCCCGTATTTCCAGAGTATGTACGTAAGGACGTACGTAGAAAATTTGAAACTTTTAATTAGGCTTGGCCGAATTAACTTGTCAAGACCCGAACCCGGGCCCGTGACTGGTGCCTTACCCCGGGCACCCTAGTGATACAACATCAGAGATAACCAGCGGAAAAATAAAACATTAACAAGAAACAATATATCTGATCATAAAACAGGTCAACCAAACGGTTACCTTCCAATAGAATATATGTATACAACTCTTTCAAAATGAACAGTTTAATCCTTTTTACAAACCACGCCACAACAAGATTACTGCACCTCTAAGAGTTTTTATACAACATGACGGACAGTGGCTCCGCCATACCACGAATGTACAAGAACCTACAACTCGTGGTAACATACCAAAAGATAAGCCTCCGAGAACGGAGCTTCCCAATACGCTGAATCAGGATCCTATGGCGGGGATCCACTACCGATGTACTCTACTGCGGCATGAACGCAGCCCCAAGGAGGTCGATAACAGTACCAAGTATGTGAAATCGAAAATACTGCAGCTTAAATCATAACATCTATAAAAAGGTGAGACATGTATGATAACCAACATACAAGACGCAACATAAAAGCGATCAAGTCGTGACTCACGCCTCAGCGTCATCACTCGATATAACTATGGGTCTCACGCCCACAACATCAATCATGCTTGCATCATGGCCACATGCCGAATTCGCGACGGTGTAGATCCGTCCATGATGCAACAATAATAACAATGCCCTACGGCCACATGCCCCGGAATCTGCGTGACGGTGTAGACACGCCCATGTAACATCAACAACAATATCTTTGGGTGATCAACCCCGCCGTAGCCACATGCCCCCGAATTCTACCTCGGTGTAGACATGTCCATGTAACCACAATAACAATATATCGGGTAATCAACCCCGCCGCACGGCCACATGCCCCGAGTCTGCATCGGTGTAGACATGTCCATGTAACCTCAATAACAATATATCACACAACCAGGCTATCACAAACAAGCTCAAGCAAATTACCATACTTCTAGACTTTTATAAAAAGATCCACTCTTTCTCAAGAAGTCACACAATACCCGCAGTATAAAAATAGAGTGACTATCTTTTTAAGTAAACCAAAATACTTCCCTTTGTAAAAAATCAAGTAACCACATTATTTTCCAAACATTCAAGTTTGCCTAATTTCAAATGCTCAAGTTTCTCATTTTAGAAAGGTTTTATAACTCATAGTCTTAATCCCTTTTAAAACAATTGAGTAACACATGTCTTATGTGTGAGCGTTTATTCTTGTTTACAACAATCTTGTTACAGCAGCCATGATCTAGGAAATGTAATACAATTTTGTCTTATCTTAGCTTCTATGCAGATGGAGGTTTCTACTGGTTTTAATAACAATTAGTTATTTGTCAATACACTTTCCTTTATTAGCGCTGCTGTGGTTTGTTCTCCTTTCCGAAATCATTAAAGCATTATTCTTTTTAAAACCAAGTACTCATTACTCGCGAATGAGATTTCACAACACTTTTAACAAAAAGTTAATTACCAAGTAAAACAAGTTAAGTCTCTTATCTTTCAAGATCAAGTCTCTTAACTTTTACAATCAATAAACCATTCTTACCTACATAGAGTCGTTATAACTAACTTCCCATAAAGCTATTATAACACACTATGTTTTAAACCAACCAACTTATTTAGCACACGTATCGCTCACCGTACTACATAGTTTACAAAAAATCATGCTAGAAGGATGGGAAGAGGTTCACATACCTCGCGACGATTATCGACAATAAGCAAAACGCTCCACAGTACTGTAACCTGGCTAGCCGTTTCCACTCTTCAAGTAGAATACGCTACTCGTAGTACTTCCACCTATAAGGCCACAAACGTCTATTAACTTCTAACCGCACGGTTCCATGTTCTACAGAAAATTCGGCAGCACCTCCCCCCCCCGCAACAGCGTAAATCTCCTCCTCTATCGAGGCCGGCTACCAAGCCAACCAGGGGGGTATAGTATACCTCAACTATATATTCCTACAACATGTAATCTCCAATTACAATAAGGGGACAAGAATATTTACCTCGACAAGCCCAAAATTATCCAAGTTATAATGTCGATCCCGAGCAAGGTTTAGCTCCTACTCGTGCGCTCAATCCGCCTCCAAACAACCCTTAGAAGTTCTAACCAACTTCTACTCAAATACTTCAACCAACTATGAAGATTTCCTTAGGGTTTCGGTTTGAGACTAAAAGGACAAAAGGTAGTATTTCCTGCTCTACGATAGAGGTAACTTTTGGAATACAACAAGGTAAAGGCTAAGGTATTTTGGGCATTATAACAATACTGAGAGTATTTCTACCAAGAGGGGGTGTTTTATACGAAACAACTAGGCTAGTGGGTACCCACTACGCCACACTACTAGGAGGAGGGAATCCTCTCGCCAAAGGCCACACGAAAAGGGGAGGAAGCTCACGGCTAGAGCACAAGAAAGGGAGGAAGGATTTTCAAGACTTGGTGATTTTAGGAATGGATGAAGTCTTCAAGCTTAGTGGGTATTTATAGCAAAACCAAAGGCCAACCAATGGCCAAGATCAAGCCATGTGCAAGGCAAGTGTAAGGCCAAGATCAAGCCAAGTGCACCCTAACCCTACTCCACAAAAACTCCACAAAACAAGCCACAAAGCAAGGCACAAATCAAGGAACCAATCGCCAAGGCCAACCATCCCTCTTGGGCCCAATCGCCCAAGCCACCCCACTTGCTTCAATGTGAGGTGACACACGCCACCCTCCCGTTGGTCCAAAATGTTTCGCCTCTCGGAAAAATCCGCAAAAATAATAAATGACATAGCCGAATTTTCCTACAAAAGTCGTGGAAACGTTTCATTTAAAACGACTTATTCTGCACTGTGCCCAAATGTAAATTCGCCAAGCCACCTGCGGGGTGACACGTGTCTCCCTCCTACTAGTCCAAAATAATTCATCTTAGAAAATATCCAAAATGGCCAAAATCTCAAAATCAAAGCGGCCCCACAAAATAAATTTCTCCTGGGCCCCACGTGACCATTTCCAAAATAAAATCTCAAAATTCTAATATAATTTAAGAAGCCCATATTCCAAACTGGGAACCCAATTCCCATCAACGAACATTTTTCCTTACAAAACCTAAACTTTTTCCGTGGAAAAATCACCTCTTTCTTCCTTTCCAATTTTTCTTCGTGCTCTCGCACGCACGCCCTCGCATACATACCACGAGAATACGGGTATAACATTCTCCCTCCTTAGAAACATTCGTCGAATGTTCCTTCTCAAGATGGATATCGAAGAAGTTCCTCTAACAAGTTGCCAACGCCACGCCGGCCACGAAATAACACACGCCCTCTTCTTTCCTTACTCGCCGTGTGCCCTTCTCGAACACTTGAACTCTCCCAAGACGTACCATACTTCACCATTACTCGCTCCCAAAAATCTCCGAGTCACTACCTCCAAACTTGGTCATCTTACTAACCTCAAACTTCCTTAAGGCCATTCCCGCCTTTACGAACCGCTCGGTCGAACGCGCCCACGAACTCATACGATGATCACCAAAAGCGGGGCCTAGCACCCCGCGGACCTACCTGGCGGGACCACTCAGAACTGACCCCACCCAAAACCGGGCTGCGGGTCGACCCGCGAGCGGCCATCAACCCGACCCACAATCGCGCCAATACTTGCTCCTCGAAAAGGAACAATCTTACTAACAAACGTCATGAAAGCTACCACTTCCATCTCACATCACCCATGGACTTATCACACAAATAAATCCCACGTATACTACGCACTCTGATAAAGGTCAAACATAAAATAAATCTTTTACACAAGACGACCTTACCTCTAAGGTCTCAATCGTGAAATAGTCTAAGGTTCACACTTACCATGCCCTGTGCTTACCCTTCTACACTAACCAGGCTTCTAAATCACATTTTAGCACAAAGCTATCCGAACATAACACTAAAACACATCAGCATACAAAACTCTAGAGGGTTAAGAATATACCTGTCTCTACCGCTTTCTAATCACAGTCCTGCCCTGCAGGGCGCATAGTTAGTGAAGGTGATGAACCAGCCACTGATCCTGAAGGCTGAGTCGTAACATCCGTATACCCGCCTGGACGCCTCGCAAAATGGCCCCGCTGACCGCAAAATAACAAGCTCCTCGCACTACGACACTCCCAAATGCGGTCTACCACATCGACCACACCGAGGTAGGGGTGATCGATCCGCCAACACCCTACTTCGCGAAACTCAACCTGGAGCCACGACCGCTCTCAAGGCGGTGGAGGACCACTCTGATCTTGGGCGGGTACAAAATTAGTCTCTTCCGAGGCGGTCCGCCTCGAAAGTCGCCAAAGACCACGATGTCCTCGCCTCTTCTCACGATCCAGTCATTCCGTCGACCTCTCCGCACTCACATCCTAGTGCATGAGCTGCGTGCGGGCAATGTCCATGCCCTGAAGAGCTACACCAACAAGCCTCACAAGTAATCATCTAGCCCGGTGACATAGCGGTTCACTCTATCCTCCATGGTTGCCACTAAAGCGGGGACATACCGAGCCAACGAGTCAAACTCCACGTTGTACTCGAACCAGACGCCTCTGTCTCAAAGATCATAAACTGTTTACCGTGCCCTCCTCATCCGCGAGGCAAGAAATGTGCCGGAAGGCCCCAAAACTCGTCCCAAACGGTGAAGCATTCTCTCCCGACGGCTCACGAATCAAACGATCATTGCGGTATCACGCACCGATGCGAACCTAAGACCACCGACTCGGTCTCCGGCCTTGATCACTCTCACGACCACAGAATCGCCGGATGAACTCCTGCGGATCATCCTCAGGCCTCGACCCATAATACTCTGGCGGGCTACAACTCAGAAAGTCCCGTAGCCTCAAACTATCTGCTCGGGTGAACTATGAAAACTACCCGGACTTTTGCTATCATTGTGCGGCTTTTGGACACAATCACTTGAAGTGTAGAAAGCTGAGGGATGATGCCAACACTGAATAAGCTCCTAAAAACGCAATCCAGTGGTACCCCCTAGCAAAGAGGGAGGTTCTACTTGTCCGAATGCCAACAGAAGTACGGGTGGAACCAACCCTCCTACCCCTTATCCACCTCCCTCTCAACATCCCGCAGTTGATGAAAACTTGATGGATACTGAAGACAGTGAGCACACACCACCTCTTGTTCCCGGAAGTATGGGAAATACTACGCATGCTGCGGTTCCTCCGATTTTGGGTCATCATGGATCATCAAGCTTGCAGGATTCTCAAGTAGGGTCCTCAAGGCTTCTACCACATCCTGGCATTGTGCAACATGATAGGATGAGAAAGGAGATAAGGCAGACTGATTCTGATATGCCAATGAACCCGCAACCTTCATTGGATGGGGGAACCTACAAGTGTGCTACGGAGGATTCTAATCTTGCATCACGGTGCATAAATTTTGAACGCGGGGAACATAGCTTGGCTGAGACACATGTTATGGCTTCCAATAACAAATAAGAGGGATGGAAGGAAGTAATCTCAAAGAAAAACACGGCGAAAGGCAGTGGTAAGGCAAAGGCAGCAAAGCGCGGAGGTACTAACAAAACCTCCTTTGTTTCCTAATGAAAGTACTTTGTTGGAATGTCCGTGGTCTTTGCGGACAAAGGGATAGGGCAGCCACGCAAACTCTTATGTGTAGGCTCACAAAACAGCATGATGTGGAAATGGTTTGTCTATTGGAAACTAAATTCTCTCGGGCAAGGACGAAATCTTTTTCTACTCAAAGATTCAAAGCTTGGAATCTTTGCTCAAACTTAGAATTCATTGATGGCGGAAGAATGCTTTTACTTTGGGATCCCTCCAGAGTTTGTTGTGAAGTGCTTGGAATGGATTCTCAACATATCCATGTCCAGGCAAGATGTAATATAACACAAGTGTCACGACCCGACCAAGCTCGCGATCGTGCCCTACCAGGCACCCCTTCCGCATACATCGAGAGAATAGCAATGAACATACACAATCGATAAAATACTTAAACATAAAATAACAAAAGTCTAGCCGATATGGCCACCTTCCGTAACTTATAACAATAAATCAGTACATTTTTTTTCTTTACAACCCACTCCACAATGTGACTACAGCACTTAAGAATAACAATCAAGTGACGGGCCCCGCCATACCACGAATGTACAACAACCGACAATACTGGGGCTAAGCCTCCAAATGAGGAGCTTCAACACCGAACAGTGATCCTAAGAGCGAGGATCAGAACTGCACTCTACTGCGGCATGAACGCACTCGGGCGAGGTCGATAACATGTACCAAATATGTGGCTGAAATCTATCAGTAATGAAATCATAAGTCTAATAATAAAACTGGAGACATGTATGATACTAAATTAACAGTACATTGTGCCTTACTAACAATGAGAGTAAAATAGGTGTATACTTACAATATAAAGTAGGAAGCTCACGATCAAACAGGACCACCTGTCCGCAGTATCATTAAGCAATCCTATTCCTGGGACTATTTCACCCGCATAGATCGCGTGGACCCGCATGAGGTATTCCTCGCATGGGACTATTTCACCCGCATAAGCCCTTACGGACTCGCATGAGGTATTCCTCGCATAGGCTGGACCGCCCGCGTGGGACTATTTCACCCGCATAAGCCCTACGGACTCGCATGAGGTATTCCTCGCATCGTGGGTAGCAAATCCACTAAATATGCAATGCCACAAACCCGGAATGACCGCATTATTTCTGAACTACTAGCACAAATCCGGCTATCACACATAACATAAGCACTACCGGCTTATCATACAATATATAAGCAAGTTAAGCAATCCCCTAACTTCTTATTATTCTGTTTCATATACACTCTCATTTTAGTTTACTTAAGGCACTAACATGTTCTTAATAAAAATCCGGGAATTTAACCCAAAGTACTACGTACTTCTATTCTTTCAAAATAACTCATTTCATTATAAAACTTCCAAGATACTAATAACCGTAGTATCAAGTTACAATTTCTTTTTCAAGGCAAGTCACAATACTTTTAGAAATAAAATTAGGCTTCTAAATCAAGTGACTTCTTTTCTTGTAAAAACCTTAGGCAATTGATGCCTTTAAAACAATTTGCCTTTCAAATAAATCAAGCCATTTATCTTTCCATAAAGCCAATATAACCAACTCCCCATAAAGTCGTTATATTCACTTTATACCTTTGACAAGTACAATTTCCTTTCCAAGGGACTTATACGTTTAAAACGAAACAAGTGTCACATTCTTTAAAACTCTTCAAGTCCCTTAACATGCTTAAATTACTTAAGAGTAAACCATTCTCTTATTAACTTTCCATACAAAACAAGTATCAAAATACTTTCAACATACTTAAAGTCTCTTAAGTTTTGAAAACCAAGATATCCTTAATAAATAAACAAGTGAGTTAATTCCCTAACTCAAACAACTTGGGCATTCTTAAAATAAGCCAAGGATATCAAATAGACTAGATTGTCAAAGTCTCAGACGTCACTGTACTATACATTTACAACTTAATCATGCTCAAGAGATAAGAAAGTTCCACATACCTCTTCGGTTTAATCCACTTGCTAAGTCCAATCGCCGTACGTAGTATGCCAACCTATAATGACCATAGTACGTCTATTAACTTCTAGTTTCAAACGTAGAATATTCCAAGTGCAAGTCACTAAATTCTACGGAAAATCGGACAAAGACTTCCTTTGTTTTTACTAACTTTGCCACCTTTTTCAAGGCCGAATACAATAACCAAACAGCCCCAATTGGCTCACAATTATATAGAAGGTAGTCCAATACAAATGACTAACTAAACAGCCCCAATTGGCTCACAATTTTATAGAAGGTAGTCCAATACAAATGACTAACTAAACAGCCCCAATTGGCTCACAATTTTATAGAAGGTAGTCCAAAATCGGCACCTTGAGTTCAACAAAACCAATTCTTATCCAACTTCCATTTCAATCCATATTGGTAGCATAACAAGATATCAAGTCGCATTTGATTATCATAACCATAATCTTTAAGTAAGTAACATGCGACGATTCTAACAACGATTAAATTGTAATTCAACTTAGTCATGGCTTACATTACATTTCGGATTTCCAAGGCTATAATCAATCCATAATCCTTCTAACTCCAATATAACAACTCCATGCTTGCAACATACAAAGCTAACAACAACAATATGAATAATCTTGTAATACTTTCAAAGAACAAGATTATACCTCAATGATTCTAAATCCAACTCCAATCCGAAGTCGCTCCTTAGTAGATTATAGCCCCTCCAAGACACTTCAATCCGCTTGTTGAGACCCTTAGAACAACATCACCAATTATCCTTCAAATTCTCCAAACAAAACCTAGAAAGACCATTAGGTTTTCGTTTGCGACTAACCCGTAAACTACCTTTTTCCAAGATTTTTCTATTGAGATGTGTTTACAATACACCTAAGAACCTTGGTTTAAAGTGTGGGATCAAATGGACAAGAAACGAAAAATTCTTCCTTCTCCCCTTAGGTGAACCCGAGACCTCCTCTAATGAGTTCTTCAAATTTGAGAAATTTTGCTAAGTGTTAAGTCCTCCTTGCTACTAGTATAATATATAAAGTTTATTGGATGGTCAAGATATACACAAATGTGAAGCTTGGATGTGGTCTTCCAAAATATCAAGACTTATGACCTTTGACTTAGTCAAATTTCTCATGCTACACATGTTGCAAGACTTGTCTTGCAACAAAGGTCCAATGACCCTCTTGCCCTTGCACATTTCGACCAAGGCATCACATAAGGGGGGTGACACGTGCCGCCCTCCCATTCGTCACAATAACATATTTTCCGACAATTCCATACTTTCCGATAAACTTTTTTACAAGTCTCGAATCTTAACATTTGTGAGTTCATACTTACGTTCTTAAGACATGTCCTGTAATTACGGGGTGTAACATTCTTCCCCCCTTAGAAACATTCGTCCCCGAATGTTCTTTTGGGAGTCAAACTTAAAGATAGCGACATAGTCTTCTTTTACAACCCCTACATACCAATAATACCACGAGGCCACATAACAATACTCATACCAAAATGTCAAATCAACCCCACGTGTCAACATCGGTTATCGCATAAAGCTTCACGACTCGAGCTTACTAGTAATCTTTCTGGATAAGCTTCGCTTATCCACGACATTGAATCGATGCAGGCCAAATAATCAACTCGCCTATGTCGAACTCACCAACCGGCGAGCTACACTTCCTTACAAACAAGGCCTCAAACAGGGCCATCCGAAAGCGGAAGGATATTCATATCGCATTTAAACACGACAAGAGGCAATCAACCTACCCGGCTATTCCTGAAATCAAAAACACAGGCCCGCAATCTATCCTCAAGTGCCTGGATAGTACGCTCTGCCTGACCGTCGGTCTGAGGGTGTAATGCAACACTGAGACTCACCTGTGTCCCTAATCCCTTCTGAAAAACCTCCAGAAGTTATCTGCAACCGAACTCATCTATCTGTAATCATAAGCGTAGGAACCCCGTGCAGTCTCACAATCCCTATGCTATACAAGCTAGTATAAACCTCAGCCGAGTAAGTGGTCCCAATCCGAAAGAACACAGCTGGTTTCGCCAGCCTAATTACCATGACCCTGTGGAGTCGCACTTCCTCCGAGTACGATGCCACCCTGTAACAAGATCCATTTTAATTACCTCTCATATCTAGGTTGGGATTTCAATCGCCTGCAATAGCCCACTGGGCTTCTGGTGCACAACCATGACCTGCTACAAACTCGGACACTAAGCAGTAAACTCCGCTATGTCTCTCTTCCGGTCATCTTACCCATACATACATCTGAGGCCACGACACGACTTAGTCGGCCCCAAACAATTAGAGCAATAAGCACTGCGTGCCTCCCCTAGAACCTGTTGACTAGTCTTGCAGCACCGGGTACACGCAATCTATCCTCATCTCATAGCACCCCATCCGTGCTACTCAAATGTGCTCTTCTCTCCTTGGAGAGTCGTAACTCGATACCGTATCATAACTGAATCCTCATACTGTCGACTCCTTACCTCCCCAACAACGGAAGACTCGGCAACCTCTCGGATCTAGACTTCATTAACCTTGGAAACAAATAATCGAACCCCTAGGCTCAGAATCAAGGATCTCACGGACCATATCCTATCTATCCGCTGCCTATCCGCGGACTACCCAGTCCACCACAAAGAGTATCTCAGAATCGTCTTGGCTTTCCGGATGGTATAGGATACCAATATCACAATCCTTGAGTAACTCTAACCACCATCGGTGTCGCAAATTCTATCGCTCACCGCAGACATACCGAGGCTTTGTGGTCCGCATAATTATCCACATGAAGTGCAGATATACGCTATGCCCCAAATCTTCCAGGCATGATTTAACTGCCGCCAGCTCTAAATCGTGAGTGGCGCAATTTATTCTCCTGCTTCCCTAACTACCGGGAAAACATAGGCTCTAACCTTATCGGGTTGCGTCAGCACACAATCTAGCCCAACACCCAACGTGTTATCATAATAACCTAACCCTCTAGTCTCACAGGAGGGGTTAGAACTGTAGTCGTGGTCAACTTATCTTTCGATAACTGAAAGCCTTTCTCATTCCTGCGAAATATTCGGGTATCCTTAATCTCACTTATGGTTCCTGTTTCCCTTTCTCTGTTGCAACCAAACTTGGTCACTAAACTTAGATTTGATTCCTTTGCTTGCCTCACGGCTAAGACTTACTGTCAATCACATTTTTTGGGGGGGGAGGTTTCCTTGATCTCGTCAAGTAGTAACCCGGTTTTCCTTTCCCAGTTTGTAGAGCCTATAACTAGGTGTTACCACATTTTTCTTGAAATGTTCTTACAGCCCATTATCAACTAATGGTCTTTACACTCGTCTGGGGTAATCATGACCCATGCAACTTACATTAATATCTTTACGATACTTCCTCGACCAATTAAATGCGTGCTCTTAATTACCCCAACACAACACTTTTCCCACGGTTATCTACAACTGTAACCTATGGCATGACGATACCGAAGACCTTACCTGTCTTATATCCTTCATCTATCAACATGGGTACACGCAACCCCATAATTCGTAAAACTGTCCTTTACATGGGGGAGAGAACTTATCTCCCTTAATAAACCTTCCTTGGAGTCGCAACCCTAATCACAGGGTCCTCTCGCGGTCCAGTAAACATCTAATCATCACGCACCGCCCTAAAGTCGTGTAAATTTTCAAAACCTACCAAAGATGCCCTCAGCTTTCCGCCGGCAGCACCCGTACTTATTTATTCATGCCTTGCACATTTTCCTGAAATTATCTGGAAGATCGTGGCCCTGACCGCCACACTAAACCAACTCCAAGTACCTCCAAGGGCATTTATCATAAATTCCTTCAAATTCAATTATTACTACTTTCAGCCTCAATCCACCTCAAATGAACAAATCACACCGACTTATTAAAAACAATTTGTCAAAGAAGGAAGAATAATTCACTGGTTACCACCACTTCTCTTCCTTTCCACTCGATAACCGACTTACCAGAAAACTGGAATCGAGCCAATCTCTCTCTGCAGTCAACGTTGACAAAACAAGAGGCCAACTAGTCCGAACTCATAATGACCTCAATGCCTGTCATAACAGCTCTGCTAGGTCTGCTAGGGTCCAACGACTGTACCGTTACCGGCAATTATCTACCCGCTCAGCTACCACCCAACACTTACGGGTGTAGTCACCTCGAAAGGTTCTCACGGATTCAGGTTTATCTCTTTACTACCCGAGAAACCCTTATATAAATCTAAGGTCTCGGTGGTAATCATATTCTCAGGCTCGCAATTTCCAGTCTCCAAGCCTAACTTATCAGTCCCCCCGAAAACGGGTACAACACTTCTCAATATACTATAATCGGGTTGTCTTGTCCACAACCACCATACTTACCCCATACGGATCTCACCCGTACCATTCCCTTAAGCATACCATGTAGCTTAAGTTACTAACATAGTCTTCCACTTAGTCTCTTAATTAACTTCTTAAGGGTCCATTACATTCTCACACATCTCATCATCACCTAATTATCTCAAATTAGCACGTAAAACCTTGATGAGAGTTCCTTAACTGCTCATACCTTCCCGGTATTTATTTAGTCCTTACCCAATCCTGGTAATCTAAAATCATCCTAGGCGACACACGTGACCCCGAACATAAATCCGTATAGTTGTATGTCACAATACCAACTATACTACAAACATTACCAACCTGAATACGCAATCCACATAATCCTTCCCGGTCATCACGCTTTCTCGTAGTGCGCAAACAATCATAACTTGTTAGGGAAAGACGACCCTAACCATACGAATTTATCGCACGATCTTAGAGTGAGAAGAATGGAAACCAATCCTAAATGTCCTGCACCTCCCGATTATAGATGTGCACAACACACCGATAATCAAGACTCTACTAGACACGCCTCGTAGACACTTTCCGAGGACTAAGCGCTCGATACCACTTTTGTCACGACCCGACTGCTCGCGATCGTGCCCTACCTGGCACCCTTCCGCATACATCGAGGAGAATAGCAATGAACATACACAATCGATAAAATACTTAAACATAAAATAACAACAGCTAGCCGATAAGGCCACCTTCCGAACTTATAACAATAAAACAAGACATTTTTTCTTTACAACCCAATCCACAATGTGACTACAGCACTCTAAGAATAACAATCAAGCGGGGCCCGCCATACCCCAATGTACAACAACCGACAATACCAGGCTAAGCCTCCAAATGAGGAGCTTCAACGCGAACAGTGATCCTAAGAGCGAGAATCAGCAACCTGTACTCTACCTGCGGCATGAACGCAGCCCCCCGAAGGAGGTCAGTACAACATGTACCCAATCCACAATGTGACTACAGACCTCTAAGAATAACAATCCTGGCGGGACAGGGCCCCGCCATACCCCTGAATGTACAACAACTGACAATACCAGGGCTAAGCCTCCGAAATGAGGGAGCTTCTCAACAGCTGAACAGTGATCCTAAGAGCGAGAATCAAGAACTTTGACTCTACTGCGGCATTGAACGCAGCCCCGAGAGGTCGATAACATGTACCAAATATGTATCATTAAGCAATCCTATTCCTGGGACTATTTCACCCGCATAGATCGCGTGGACCCGCATGAGGTATTCCTCGCATGGGACTATTTCACCCGCATAAGCCCTTACGGACTCGCATGAGGTATTCCTCGATAGGTGGACCCGCCGCGTGGGACTATTTCACCCGCATAAGCCCTACGGACTCGCATGAGGTATTCCTCGCATCGTGGGTAGCAAATCCACGGAAATATGCAATGCCACAAACCCGGGGAATGACCCCGCAATTATTTCTGAACTACTAGCACAAATCCGGCTATCACACATAACATAAGCACTACCGGCTTATCATACAATATATAAGCAAGTTAAGCAATCCCCTAACTTCTTATTATTCTGTTTCATATACACTCTCATTTTAGTTTACTTAAGGCACTAACATGTTCTTAATAAAAATCCGGGAATTTAACCCAAAGTACTACGTACTTCTATTCTTTCAAAATAACTCATTTCATTATAAAACTTCCAAGATACTAATAACCGTAGTATCAAGTTACAATTTCTTTTTCAAGGCAAGTCACAATACTTTTAGAAATAAAATTAGGCTTCTAAATCAAGTGACTTCTTTTCTTGTAAAAACCTTAGGCAATTGATGCCTTTAAAACAATTTGCCTTTCAAATAAATCAAGCCATTTATCTTTCCATAAAGCCAATATAACCAACTCCCCATAAAGTCGTTATATTCACTTTATACCTTTGACAAGTACAATTTCCTTTCCAAGGGACTTATACGTTTAAAACGAAACAAGTGTCACATTCTTTAAAACTCTTCAAGTCCCTTAACATGCTTAAATTACTTAAGAGTAAACCATTCTCTTATTAACTTTCCATACAAAACAAGTATCAAAATACTTTCAACATACTTAAAGTCTCTTAAGTTTTGAAAACCAAGATATCCTTAATAAATAAACTAGTGAGTTAATTCCCTAACTCAAACAACTTGGGCATTCTTAAAATAAGCCAAGGATATCAAATAGACTAGATTGTCAAAGTCTTGTACGTCTGCCGTACTATACATTTACAACTTAATCATGCTCAAGAGATAAGAAAGTTCCACATACCTCTTCGGTTTAATCCACTTGCTAAGTCCAATCGCCGTACGTAGTATGCCAACCTATAATGACCATAGTACGTCTATTAACTTCTAGTTTCAAACGTAGAATATTCCAAGTGCAAGTCACTAAATTCTACGGAAAATCGGACAGCACTTCCTTTGTTTTTACTAACTTTTCCACCTTTTTCAAGGCCGAATACAATAACCAAACAGCCCCAATTGGCTCACAATTATATAGAAGGTAGTCCAATACAAATGACTAACTAAACAGCCCCAATTGGCTCACAATTTTATAGAAGGTAGTCCAATACAAATGACTAACTAAACAGCCCCAATTGGCTCACAATTTTATAGAAGGTAGTCCAAAATCGGCACCTTGAGTTCAACAAAACCAATTCTTATCCAACTTCCATTTCAATCCATATTGGTAGCATAACAAGATATCAAGTCGCATTTGATTATCATAACCATAATCTTTAAGTAAGTAACATGTGACGATTCTAACAACGATTAAATTGTAATTCAACTTAGTCATGGCTTACATTACATTTCGGATTTCCAAGGCTATAATCAATCCATAATCCTTCTAACTCCAATATAACAACTCCATGCTTGCAACATACAAAGCTAACAACAACAATATGAATAATCTTGTAATACTTTCAAAGAACAAGATTATACCTCAATGATTCTAAATACAACTCCAATCCGAAGTCGCTCCTTAGTAGATTATAGCCCCTCCAAGACACTTCAATCCGCTTGTTGAGACCCTTAGAACAACATCACCAATTATCCTTCAAATTCTCCAAACAAAACCTAGAAAGACCATTAGGTTTTCGTTTTGACTAACCCGTAAACTACCTTTTTCCAAGATTTTTCTATTGAGATGTGTTTACAATACACCTAAGAACCTTGGTTTAAAGTGTGGGATCAAATGGACAAGAAACGAAAAATTCTTCCTTCTCCCCTTAGGTGAACCCGAGACCTCCTCTAATGAGTTCTTCAAATTTGAGAAATTTTGCTAAGTGTTAAGTCCTCCTTGCTACTAGTATAATATATAAAGTGTATTGGATGGTCAAGATATACACAAATGTGAGGCTTGGATGTGGTCTTCCAAAATATCAAGACTTATGACCTTTGACTTAGTCAAATTTCTCATGCTACAAATGTTGCAAGACTTGTCTTGCAACAAAGGTCCAATGACCCTCTTGCCCTTGCACATTTCGACCAAGGCATCACATAAGGGGGGTGACACGTGCTGCCCTCCCATTCATCACAATAACATATTTTTCGACAATTCCATACTTTCCGATAAACTTTTTTACAAGTCTCGAATCTTAACATTTGTGAGTTCATACTTACATTCTTAAGACATGTCATGTAATTACGGAGTGTAACAACAAGTGTCCTTCCTTGCCACATTTGTGTACCCGCTCTATAGCATCCCGGATAGAAGGAAGCTTTGGCATCACCTTACTCACTTGGGCATTGGCATTGTTAAGCCTTGGATGATTATGGGAGATTTCAACACTTATTGCTACCCACATGATAAGGCGGGGGGTTCTCCTCTCACGCCTTATGCACTTAGGGATCTTGGAGAATTCAGGAATGCTCATGGACTACAAGACACTCCTTCTTCCGGTTCCTTCTACACTTGGACGAATGGTTCGATTTGGTCTAAGCTTGATAGAGTGATGATGAATCAACATTGGAGTGATTTGACCCTAGAATGCACAGCCAATTACTTGCCTATGGAACCTGTCTCGGATCACTGTCCCGTGATAGCTACGGTTATTGCATCCTATAATGTTGGGAAACGGCCTTTCAAGTTCATGAATATGTGGCTCTCTCATCCCGCCTTCGACAACATATTGGCTTCATGCTGGAGACAAGACATATTGGGAACTGCTCAATTCGTTCTGGCCTCAAAATTGAAAGCCTTGAAGCAACCATTGCGGGTATTGAACATAAGTGATTTTGGAAGCATTGAACAAAGAGCAAATGGGGCAAACATTGAGTTTAAGGAGGCTATCAATGCGCATATGGAAGATCCCTTTGATGAGGAGCTAAAAGCCAAGGTTAAGTCCTCAAGAGCTAAAGCAAACACCTTACTGGAAGCCGAGAGACACTTCATAAGGCAAAAGTCGAGGCAGAAACACTTGCTTGGAAGTGATAGATGCTCCAAATACTTCCACAGCTTGATCAAAAGGAGTAATGTCAGGAAATCAATCAACTACCTTGTCAAGGCCAATGGTTCTATCACAATATCTCCCAGGGAAGTTAGAGAATTGCTTGTGGAATTTTACAAGGACCTTTTAGGCACATCCCGATCCACTGCCAACTTTGATCCCGAAGTATTCAACTCTGGCCCGAAGCTAAGTGAAGAGGATGGATTACACCTTTTGCATTTTATCTCCCCAAAGGAGATTTGGGAAGCTCTTTCCGATATAGGCAATGACAAGGCACCTGGCCCGGATGGTTTTTCGTCTGCCTTCTTCAAGGATAGATGGAGAGATGTGGGGCAAGACGTAGTAAGAAGTGTTCAAGAGTTCTTCTCATCCGGAGTTCTTTTGAAACAGGTGAATCATACCATCATTACCCTCCTGCCCAAGACCTATCGGGATCCCAAGGTAAATGATTTTAGGCCTATTGGATTGACTAATGTGGTCTACAAGATCATAACAAATATTTTAGCAAATAGAATGTCAATGGTTCTTCCTACTCTTGTTGACAAATCTCAAGGGGCTTTTGTGAAAGGAAGAAACATGATGGACAATGTCTTTGTTGCACAAGAGCTTGTGAAAGGTTTTAATAGAGCTAGAGTCTCACCAAGGTGTATGCTTATGGTGGATCTTCGGAAAGCATTTGATACGGTCTCTTGGAGCTTCCTTGAGTCGGTGCTAAGAGGTCTCAAATTTCCGGACAGATTTGTAAGATGGATTATGGAATGTGTTAGCTCAACTTCTTTCTCTGTTTCAATCAACAGGGAGCTACATGGTTACTTCAAGGTTAAGCGCGGCCTAAGACAAGGTGATCCTATGTCCCCTTCACTCTTTATCTTGTGCATGGAATACCTTTCAAGGATGCTAAAACTAAAGGCTGCGGCAAGAGTTTTCTCCTATTATCCAAAGTGTAAGAGATTGGGTATTACTCACCTTGCTTTTGCGGATGACCTCATGCTTTTTTCCAAAGGAGATGTATCTTCTGTTGGGATTCTTATGGAGTGTCTTGAAGAGTTGGAGGCTGTCTCAGGGTTAACTCTTAACCCATCTAAATCCTCCGTCTACATAGCGGTAGTGCATGATGCAGTTCGTGACTTGATCTTGTCTAGAGTGGGATTCGGCATTGGTAGCTTTCCGGTACGGTACTTGGGGATCCCTTTGTCCCCAATTTCAGTCTCGGTGGATCAGTTTGCTCCATTCACTAGTGCAATATCGAATTACATTCAGAAATGGGGGCATCACTCGCTATCTTATGCGGGTAAGCTGGAACTAATCAGGTCGGTCATTCAAGGGGTTGAGAGCTTTTGGTTTCGGGAACTTCCTATTCCCGCCACTGTCCTCAACAAGGTACGGTCTGCATGCATTCAGTTCTTATGGGGAGGGAAACCACCAAGAGTCGCTTGGGATGTCATTTGTTTGCCCCAATCCGAAGGAGGCTTGGGACTTATGAACATCAAAGAATGGAACCATGCCTTGCTATCCCGGACCATTTGGCAAACTCACACTGAGGCAGATTCCTTATGGGTCCAATGGATCAATAGCTACTATTTGAGAGGCCTATCATTTTGGGATTATGAGGTACGTCCTAGGGACTCCCCCTTATTCAAAAAAAATTGTGGGATCCGCGACAAATTTGTTTCCATCTTTGGTAGCCAAGGCGACGCTATTGCCGGCTTGGAAAAGTGTTGTACCAACGGAAAATTTGATTCTAGCCTCGTGTATGATATCTTGCGCATTCCGCAAGATAAAAAGCTTTGGATGTCACAAATTTGGAAAGGCTTCATTCCTCCCAAGTTCTCTTTCACAGTATGGCTCACTTGTAGAAAGCGGTTAGCTACAAAAGACACTCTTTCCTATCTAAACTTGGAGGATAAGTTTTGCGGGTTCTGCAAGCGTGCTAATGAGACAAGGGAGTTGTCACGACACGAACCCGGGCCCGTGACTGGTGCCTTACCCCGGGCACCCTAGTGATACAACATCAGAGAAAATCAGCGGAAATAAAACATAAACATGAAACAAGAGATATGATAAATAAACAGGCCAACCAAAACAGCTTGCCTTACGTATATATACATAAAACCCGACAGTTATCCTTTTACAACTCGCCCACAACGATTTCTGCACCTCTAAGAGCTTTACAACAACAACTATGACGGGACAGGGCCCCGCCATACCCCTGAATGCATAAGAACCTACAGACTCAGGGTAACATACCAAAATATAAGCCTCCGGAGAAACGGGGCTTCCCAACACGTTGAATCGTGATCCTATGGCGAGGATCCACAACCGATGTACCTACTGCGGCATGAACGCAGCCCCGAGGAGGTCGATAACAGTACCAAGTATGTGAAACTGAAAAATACTGTAAAAGAAATCATGATAGTCTATGTAAAATAGGAGACATGTATGATAACAAAACTACAGTTCATAACATAAAAGCAGTCACGTCAAGTCAGGGGCTCACTCCCTCAAGTCATCCCTCATGCCCGTGGAACTCCTTCCTCACTGCCGGCAGTCTGGATATAAACCGTATTATACGTATAACATGTCTCGGCTCATCCCATGGGGATAGAGGTGGAATCGTGTGGTGTACATGTCCCGGCCCATCCCGTGGGACTCGGTAAAGAATCGGATGAAATACGTGTCCCGGCCCATCTCATGGGACTCGGTGAAGAATCAGATGAAATACGTGTCCCGGCCCATCTCATGGGACTCGGTGAAGAATCAGATGAAATACGTGTCCCGGTCCATCTCATGGGACTCGGTGAAGAATCAGATGAAATACGTGTCCCGGCCCATCTCATGGGACTCGGTGAAGAATCAGATGAAATACGTGTCCCGGCCCATCTCATGGGACTCGGTGAAGAATCGTTCATAACAAATCAGCCGGCCCTCCATCGAGAGACACGGTGGTATAGAAGTACAGTACTAGCACAACAAGGTTATCAAACGCAAACATAGGCAAGTTACACACAACTCAAGGTTATTTTATGTCAAAGTCCAGGTTCTGACCCCAAAGTATTACGTACGTTAAATTTTTTTTAAAAGATCCATTTCTTTTATAAAGGTCACCCGATACCCGTAGTATTAAAATAGAGTGACTCACATTTTTAGGTAAACCAAAACACTTTCCTTTTCAACATCAAGTAACAACATTCTTTTCCATAAGTTCAAGTTTGCCTAATTTCAAGTACTTAAGTCTCTTATTTTAGAAAGGTTTCGTAGTTCATAGTCTTAATCACTTAAGAATATAATTCTCTTTTAAACAATTTGAGAAACATATGCCTTATATGTGAGTAGGTTATTCTTGTTCATAATCAATCTTATTAAAGCAGCCATGATCTAGGAAATGTAATATCACTTTGTCTCATCTTAGCTTCTAAGCAGATGGAGGTTTCTACTGGTTTTAATAATACTTAATTAGTCAATACATTTCCCTTTATTAACGCTGCAGTGGTTCGTTCGATACTTATTTTGATTTCAAATCAAGAAACATGATTCCTTTTAAAAACCAAGTACTCATTACTCACGAATGAGGTTTCACCCTTTTTAACAAAATTCATGTTAATTCAAAATAAGTCAAGTCTCTTATCTTTTAAGATTAAGTCTATTAACTTCTAAAATCAATAAACCATTCTTTTTATCTCTCTTAAGTCGTTATACCTAACCTCCCATAAAGCTAGTATAACTCTTAAGCTTTTAAAACTTTTAAAACCAAGTGTTACTCTTCTTTCAAAAAGGTTTCTTAACTCTTTTGAAATACTTCAAGATTCTTATTATTCAGGCTGAAGTCAAAAGACATTGCCGTAAAACTACGTTCGGTTAACACACGTACGTCTACCGTACTATATATATATTCTTTTAAAATATCATGCTCAAGAGGATAGGAAGAATCACATACCTCGCGACGATTATCGACTATTAGCAAATAGCTCCAAAGTACTGTAATCCTGCTAGCCTTTTCCACCCTTCGAGTAGAATACGCTACTCGCAGTACTTCAACCTATAATTGTTATACAAGTCTATCAATGTCTAGACTACACTGTAGAATAATTCTACGGAAAATTGGGCAGCACTTCCCTACCCGCCAAACTACACAAGTCTACTGTAAATACAGTCCTATGTAAGTACAGTTCAACCTTCTTCTTTAATATTCTTCTGATGTGATTCCAGTTCAATTTTCTTCTGTAATATCCTTCTATTACAGTTCAATTCTCTTCTATGTATCTTATATACATTTCTATACTACTACAGTATGTAATTTCCAATTACAATAGAAGGTCAAGAGTATTTACCTCGATAAGCCCAAAATTATCCAAGTTTAAATGTCGATCCTGAGCAAGGTTTAGCTCCTATTCTGCACGCTCCAATTCGCTCCGAGAAACCCTTAGAAGTTCTACACAACTTCTACTTAATACTTCAACCTCTTATGAAGATTTTTCCATAGGGTTTCGTTTTGTGACTGAAGGAAAGTATAGTAGTATTTTCCGGGCTTTTCGTATAGAGGGTACTTGGAAATACTACAAAGGTTTTGGGCTAGAGTATTTTGTCATAATAACAATACTTGGAGAAGTATTTCTCTACCAAGGGGGGGGGGGGTATTTTACGAGAATTCTCAAGAGAGGGGGGGGGTGTCTCGGCTAGGCTTCTCAAAGGGGGAGGGGAAGTGTTGGACGAGAACACTACACAAGGGAGGAGAGGGTTTTCAAGACTTAGAATGATTTGTGGATGAAGAATAACCTTTAAGTTAGGGAGGTATTTATAGGACCCTCAATGGTCAAGATCAAGCCAAGTGGGGGGCAAGTGGAGGGTCAAGATTTGGACAAGTGTTTGTGGGTCCCACCTTATCAATCTACCACACAAATATCCTACCTAATCCTTGACCAAGGAGAAGGCAAGGAAAACGCCCCAAGTTTCGTCCATATGAGGGTGACAAGTGTCACCCTCTCGTTGGACCAAAATATTCCGTCTCTCGGAAAAATCCGCAAAAATTATAAATGACATAGCCGTAATTTTCCCTACGCAAAGTTTGGAAGACGTTTCGTCGGAAAACGGTTCTTTTAGTGGGTTGTGCACCAATTTTTGATCCTTTGCCTATCTTTAAGGCTAAAACTTTTGTACGTACGTCCTTACGTACATACTCTGGAAATACGCGGTATAACAGGAGCACCTCTTCTTTACTTGCCCCTACACCCGCTTGATTTGGAAGAGCATAAGGGAATGGTTGGGTATTAGAAGAGAAATGACAACTGTTGAAAGCTCTCTTAAGTGGATCAAGAAAGACCACCGTGGGACAGGCATCCGAGCCAAATCTATCTTGCTTGCCTTTTGCATAGTGGTCTATGAGATTTGGAGGACAAGAAATACATTTCTCTTTGAAGGCACAAGCATACCGGCAGAGGTGGTCATTGCAAAGATTAAAACAACATCTTATAGAGTTCTATATGACTTAATCCCCTCTTGTAATGACACCTTTTGAGTGACCGCCCCTCCTCTCCTCAATTTCTTGTTTATATTACGTTGAGGATTGAGAACCCTCAATAACTGATTGTAGCCACCTTTCTTTCCATTATTAGTAATAATATTTGCATTTACCTAAAAAAAAAAAAATGTGACCAAGTCTACAGTTCCATAAGTAGGTAGAGTTTCTTAGATACTTATCTTAGCTCGTTTATTTTGCACATTGAAAATTTCACGACTATAGTTTAGAACATACAAACCATCCACAAGCGGAGCATTTCCACAAACAAAGCCATTAAAAGATAACACATAACTGCCATTGACAATAAATGAGGAAAACCCCTCAATGTCTAACACTGGGATAGATGTAATATTCCTCGTCAATAAGGGAACAAAATAATAATTATTTAGTTCTAAACAAAAGACTGAAGGTAAATCTAGTCTATAAGTTCCCACACGTTTAGCATCCACCCGTGCTCCATTTTCAACGCGCAGGTCTACCTCCCATGGTCTAACCTTTCTTTTGTCAATCAGACCTTACACATTATTACAAATGTGTGAGCCACAAACGGTATCAATACCCAGCAGTGAGAGTTACTTATAGACATATTTATTTTAATGACAAACATACATTGTCCAATAGAGCTAGAAGCACCTAGTGCTTTGCCTCCTCCTAGAGATGTGCAGTCCTTCTTCCAGTGCCCTTTATTCTTGCAGTTGAGGCACGCATTCATAGCTACATTTTTATTCTTCTGAACATCTCCTCTATGTTTTAAAACTGCGGGTGTAGCAACTGCCTTACCTTTCTTCTTCTGCATGTTCTTACGCTTGGGTTTGAACTTGCTAGATGAGCCGACCATGAACACAATTTTTCCTTTAGAGTTAGATAATTCAAAGGTCTTCAACATGTTGTGAAGCTCTGGAAGGTTCGCCTTGGTCCCATTCATAATGAAGTTCACAATGAAATTCTCAAATGAACCAGGAAGAGAAATCAGGATCCGGTTAACAGAGACATTTATAGGCAGCTTCATTCCAAGCGAAGCCAACCTTTCTATCAACCCAATCATCTTCAGAACATGCGATGACACTTGACCTCCTTCGTTCAACTTACACTTGAAAATGTCTCTCAACAGTTCATACTCCATTGTTTGAGAATGTGAGTCACAGAGACTCTTTAAGTATTCTAGCATTTTGTTGGGGCCCATGTTTTCATGTTGCCTCTGTAACTCCATAGTCATTGAGGACAACATTACACACTGTGCCGAGGTAGCATCGTCCAGATTTTTCTGATAAGCCACATTTTCAAATAGGGCATACTCAGCAGAGTCTTCAACAGGGACTGTGGGGAACACTGTGTCTAACACATACTCAATTATTTTTAGTCTTAACACCAATCACAGATTTCTCAACCAGTCAGGGTAATTAGCTCCAGTCAACTTGTTTGTTTTGACCAATATTTTTAGCGATAGATTCGACATTTTATATAATCTGAAAAATAGATAGACTTGAAACTAAACTCTAATATAATTTCTATTGAACACATTCGTTAACTAATTAACATGGCCTTTAGTTTAATTAACTCCCACTATTTTAACATACTCTTCGGCCCTATGAAAGAATACAGACTCATATCAAATATGGTCATAATAGGCCAAGATCCAGGTTCATGCTATCTTCACATTTGTTGTGGTTGATAACTTCAACAGCACAACTTGGTAGTCTCCAAACCAATTACAAACAATTTATAACTTGTTTGACCGAATGTTCTAAACAATCGATCTACATCTGTTATACCCCGTAAGTTCAGGACATGTATAAGAGCATAGACGCGAGAACACAAGACTTGAGAAATTGGTACGAAAGAAAGAATTGTTTTTCCGACGGAAAAATCTTCCGAACGTCGGAAAGGAAAAATGTTTGTTGATGAGAATTGGATTCTCAAAATGCATTATTTGAGGAATATAGAATGTATTATCATTATGGAAATTTATTTTTAAGGATTTGGTCACGTGGGGCCCACCCGAGAAATTTTACGTTTTGTGGGGCCCACGAGGGTTACAAAATTTTATGGACAAATGGGAGGGTGACATGTGGCACCCCCCCCCCACATGGTCTTACACGAATTGGCCAAGGATATTATGGTCATTGACCTATGTAGATGAACAATTCTTCAAAGCTTGAGATTATTGACCAAGTCAACTTGTCCACTTGGCTTAATATTTAATTTCCTTCATCCTAGCCACACATATGTTATTATATTGACCCTCCATTGTGTTATATATACACACTAGATGCAATACAAGCTCTTCAACACTTAGAAAAAATTGAGAAACTATTGTGCTAGCTAAGAGCTCTCGGGTTCATGGTCTTTCCACACAAAAAAAAATTGCAATTGTGGTTCTTTATTCACAAGACTTTAATCCAAGGTCCTTAAGGCTATTGTAAGGATATCTCAATAGAAAGATCTCGAAAAACGATGTTTTCACGTTAGTCGCAAGGCGAAAACCTAAGTCGTTTTCATAGTTTTGGATTGGAAATGGAAGAGAAGTTTGTTGTGAACTTCTAAAGGCTTCAAATAGTGGATTGGAGCGGAAAGGAAATGAGCTAAGAATTTCTAAGGAGCGACTTTGAATCTTGGAAATTATAAGGGCTTATAAAGGTAACAATCTTATCGTTTTAGTAATTAAGATTACTTATTGTTGTAGCTATGGATATTAGCAAGCATGAGGTATATAGTATGAAGTTTGATAAGTATATTGGCTATTGGAACCCTAATCCAAAAACTAGTATGTTTAGCCCTTGAGATTACAATTCAATTTGGTTATTAGTTTAGTCGTCGCATGTTGTATAAAGAAGAAAATTGTAGTTGTTGAAGTTGTTTATGACTATATAACATGTTATACCTAAGAACTTGGATTGAAAAAAAGAATTGGAAAAGACTTGTGTTGTTGTACATGTTAGCCGCGAATGGCTTTGGATATTGAACTACTTAGTATGAATTGTGGGGCAGAATTTTACACGTATTGTAAGGCGTGTAATCCCCTTTGATTGATTGATGTATTGAGCCTTAAATGTGGCATGTTGGTTATTGATTATCGGGCCATGAAAAAGGTGGAAAAGTATGCAGAAACAAAGGAGGTGCTGCCCAATTTTCCGTAGAATAAGAGACTGTATACTTAGTATTATTCTACGTTAGAAACTAGAAGTTGATAGTCGTGTTGTGGCCTTTATAGGTTGATAATTCTACGTGCGGCGTATTCGACTTAGCTTGTGGATTAAGCCGAAAAGGTATGTGAACCATCTCCTCTTCTTCTAGCATGATTCCTTATGGTAAAGTAAGTAAGTCCTACTCCTTAAATGATCCATTCCTTGATTGTACTTGGATTGCCTAATATAGAAGTTGTTCTATATACTTCCTTGATTGTACTTTGGATGTTTAAATTGGAAGTTGTTATAATCCATTCCCTTAATGAAGTTTGGATTTTCAAAAGTGAAAGTATTTTACTTGAAGTACATAGAGTCTTGAAAAGGAAGTGGTTTCCAAATATTTTGGCTAGTGCCTTAGTTCCAAAACCTTAAGGTTGTTATAATGACTTTAGGGGAGTCAAAGGAGTGATTTACTTAATTGAGTTAAAAAGAGGAGAAATGACACGATTTAAAGTTAAGAGACTTGAAGTATTTTGAAAGTTATGTAACTTGATTTCTAAAGTTAAGAGACTTGAAGTATTTTGAAAGTTATGTAACTTGATTTCTAAAGTATATGATACTTGGTTTTAAAAGTATAAGTCTCTTGGTTATAAAAAGAATGGATTTGTCTAAAACCATAAAGGGTTATAACGGCTTTATGGGAAGTTGGTTATAACGGCTTTATGGAAGGTTAATAGAGTTGTCTATTTTGATGGATAGGTATGAGTTGCCTAGGTTGTGTAATTAAGAGTACTTAGTTCAAAGCCTTGAAATGAATTTCTAAAGGTGTAGTAACTTATTTGAAAAATAGACATGCCTTGATACTACGGGTGTTAGTATCTTGGGGTTTTATATAAAGAGGAGTCTTTTGAAAAGAATAGAAGTACGTAGTACTTTGGCTTGTTTAAATGAGAATTATTCTATTTGTGCCTTGATAGTACTTCTGTTATACCCCGTATTTCCAGAGTATGTACGTGAGGGCGTACGTACAAAAGTTTAAGCCTTAAGTTAGGCAAGGAACGAAAATTGTGCACAACCCCCGAAAAGAATCGTTTTCCGACGAAACGTTTTCCAAAACTTGCGTAGGGAAAATTACGGCTGTGTCATTTATAATTTTTGCGGATTTTTCTGAGAGATGAAATATTTTGGACCAACGAGAGGGCGACACTTGTCACCCTCAAGTTGGCGGAACTTGGACAACCTTGGCACGTTTTTGTGGCCTTTAACATTAGTCAAGGTTAGGTAGGATATTTGTGTAGTAGATGGATAAGGACACATGGGTGAATCCACACCCTCCACTTACCCTCCACTTGCCTTCATCTTGACCCTTGAAAGTCCTATAAATACCCCCCCTAAGTTGAAGGAATTCTTCATCCACAAATATTTTCCAAGTCTCAAAACATCCCCCCTTTGAGAGAAGCTCTCGTCCAAACCCCATCTCCCCCCCCCTCTCTCAAAGAGCTAAGCCGAAACACCCCTCCCCCCCCCCCTTTCCTAGTAGTCTCGGCAAAAGCCCCCCCCCCCACCCTTGGTAGAAAATACTCTCCAAGTATTGTTATTATCCCCAAAATACCCTAGCCGTATATCTTGTAGTATTCCAAAGTCACCTCTATATTAAAAGCCCAGAAATACTATCTTATATCCATTAGTCACTAAACGAAACCCTGGGGAAATCTTCATAGTTGGTTGAAGTTGTAAGTAGAAGTTGTGTAGAAACTTCTAAGGGTTTCTTGGAGCGGATTGGAGCGTACAGATTAGGAGCTAAACCTTGCTCAGGATCGACTTATATCTTGGATAATTTTGGGCTTACCGAGGTAAATATCTTGTCCTTCTATTGTAAATTGGAGAATACATACTGTAGAAGTATAGAAATAAGTATAAAATACATAGAAGGATATTACAGAAGAGGATTGAACTGTAATCGCATCAGAAGAATATTAAAGAAGATTGAACTATACTTACATAGGACTGTATTACAGTAGACTTGTGTAGTCTAACGGGTAGGGAAGTGCTGCCCGATTTTCCGTAGAATAGAGAACCCTCTGCTTAGATTATCCTACAGAGTAGTCTAGACGTTGATAGACGTATTTGACTATTATAGGTTGATACTCTGCGCGCGACATATTCGACTTGGCAGGTGGATTTCGCCGAGAAGGTATGTGATTCTTCCTATCCTCTTGAGCATGATATTTTAAAATATATATATAGTACGGTAGACGTACGAGTGTTAACTGAACATGGTTTTACTTGACGTCTTTTGACTTGAGTCTAAATAATAAAGAATCTTGAAGTATTTCAAAAAGAATTATGAATCATTTTCGAAAGAAGAGAAATACTTGGTTTTTAAACAAAAAGTTTAAGAGTTATACTAGCTTTATGGGAAGTTAGGTATAACGACTTAAGAAAGATAAGAAGAAACAGTTTACTTATTTACAAAAGCCTTGTAAAATGATTTGAAGGTGTGGTAAGTTGGTTTGATAAGTAGACATATAATGATGCTACGTGTGTTAGTGTCTTGTAATGTTTGTGTAAAAGAGGGTTCTGTTGTTGTGCTTGTGTTGTTTAACGGTATGCAGTTGTACTAATATTATATCACTCACACCCCCTGACTTGATATGCCGAGGGTTAGCCGCCCTCGATGCGAGGTATACCTCATGCGGGTCTGTGTGACCTATGCGGAGCTGCGGGAGTTCCAGGATTGATCATTCCGGGTATTATCCCGATGCGAGGGATGCCTCATGCGGTCTGTGTGACTATGCGGTCTGTGTGACTATGCGGACTTCGGGGGTCCAGGACGATGCCGGGGGTTAGCTATCCCCGATGCGAGGAATACCTCATGCGGTGCGTGACTATGCGGATCGCGGAGTTCCAGGATTAGGCACGCATAATGATACTATGGGCGATTGGCCTTGCTTCGATCATTAGCGGCCTAGAAAAGACCAGTTACCTTATACCTAGTTTGCTCCTGTTTATGTTGTGGCACTATGTGCGGTTTAATTGATTGTATTGGTAAGTGGTTGTAAAAAAGCTTTGATTTCATTTCAGTACTTTATAGTTTCATATACTTGGTACCTGTTATCGACCTCTTCGGGCTGCGTTCATGCCGCAGGTAAGGGAAAGCAGGTGCTAGATCCGCATCTTTAGGATCTTTTGCTTTGGTGTCAGGAGCTCCATCTTCTCCGGAGGCTCGACTTTTGGGTATGATCTCCCTGTTGATGTAGATAGTTTTGTACATTCAGGGTATGGCGGGGCCCTGTCCCGCCATAGTTGTTTACTTCCTTAAGGGTTTGTAGTCCTATTGTACAGTTGGGATGTAACTGCCAGATTTTGGTTTATATATATATATGCCGAAAGGCGACTTTTTCTCAGATAAACTGTGTCTCATTTTACAATTGTTTCATGTCTTGTTTTTATATTCCACGATTACTGATGTATAACTACTGGGTGCGGGTAAGGCACGATCCACGCCCCTGAACGTCGTGACAAAAGTGGTATCGGAGCGATTAATCCTGGAAAGTGTCTACGCACCGTATCTAGTAAGTCTTGATTATCGGTGTGCACCACACCAATAATCGTGAGGCTATAGGATATTTAGGATTGGTTTCCATTCTTCTCACTCTGAGATCGTGCCTTAGAGCTGTGTTATAAGTTGGACCCCTCTAACGTATTTCCTTTCTTTAACAGTTATGCCTCCACGTAAGGCAACCCGAGCCCAGAAGGGCAAGGCAGCCGAGGGAGCTGCTAGTAGGACACCGAGAGTCACGAGGCTCGAGCCCGATCATACCCGAGACGGCGAGTTCCACGACGCCGCCCAACAGGGTTTAGAGCCGCAATGGCGATGAGACCACGATACTGCGCCTCCACCCCACACCGGAGCAGAGGAGATGGGTTACAGAGAGATGGCCCGCCAGCCGTGATTGTGGCGGCATACGGAGATAGGCCGGATGCAGCAGCCCACCCAGCAGCACCGTGGTTCACCTGAGATCGGATAGTTTGAGGCTACGGATTTTCCGAGTCAGAATGGCCAGAGTTCTACGGTCGAGGCCACGAGAATGATCCGCAGGAGTTCATCCGCCGATTCTGAGAGGATCATGCGAGTGATCAAGGCTTCGGAGACCGAGTCCGTGATCTTCGGTTCGCATCGGCTGCGTGATACCGCAGTCGACTGGTTTGATTCGTGGGAGCTATCCCGGGGAGAGCACGCGCCTCCAGCTATTTGGGACGAGTTCTCGGAGGCTTTTCTCAGCCACTTCTTGCCTCCACAGATGAGGAGGGCACGGGCCGACAGATTCTTGATGCTGAGACAGAGAGGGCGCACAGTTCGGGAGTACAACGTTGAGTTCGATTCGTTGGCTCGATATGTCCCGGCGTTAGTAGCGGATATGGAGGACCGAGTGCACCGCTACGTCACCGGGCTGGATGATTATTTGGCAGAGTCTTGCTCAGGCGTAGCTCTTCAGCCGGGCATGGACATTGCCCGCATGCAGGCTTATGCAATAGGATGTGAGGAGCGTAGAGGCCAGCGGGTTGTCAGATTTCAGCAGAAGAAGGCCAGGACGACGGGGTCTTTTGGTGGTTCTCGGGGTGGGCGATCTCATCAGCAGACTAGATTTGCACCCCACCACGGTGAGCACTCCTACACCATCTTCGATGCCCAGAGTATTCGGCGTGTCGTGGCCCTGTGGCTTGATTTCGGTAGCAGGGGTACTAACCGATCGAGACCACCCCCCCTCAGTGTGGCCGATGCGGTGGATCCCATTACGGGAGTTGCGGTTCTACTTCGGGAGTTTGTTATGCTTGCGCCGGCGGTCACTTTGCGGCGGATCGTCCACCGCGGCGCGCAGATGGTAGGGTCACCTCGTGGTCTTTCGCCGGTCTTCTTCATCTCCTACGCTTACTCGCCCCGAGGGCGTGGTACTCGTGGCCAGCAGGTCGCGCAGAGGTCGTGGCGCGGTCCCAGATTCTAACGGCCTCGAATCGCATTTATGCCTTGTCCACCGGCAGACTGCGAGGCCTCACCGATGTCGCCAGTACTTTATCGCTTCTTGTTGTGACGTGTATGCCTTGATAGATCCGGTTCTACTCGTCTATATATCTCCCCACGTTGCTAGTAGGATAGGGATAGAGCACGAGTCCATAGACCACTTTCGAGGTAGCTACGCCATGGGTGATCGGTGGTAGCTCGGCGGGTATATAGGGCTTGCCCGGTGACTATATGTAGTCGTCAAACCCTAGCCGACTTGATAGAGTTGGATATGACCGATTTCGATGTGATCATGGGTATGGATTGGCTAGCTTCTTGCTACGCCAATGTGGACTGTAGGGAGAGAGTGGTACGGTTCCAGTTTCTTGGGGAGCCGGTTGTTGAGTGGGAGGGGAACACTGTATCGCCGAGGGGTAAGTTTATTTCCTACCTCAAGGCTAGGAAGATGGTGCAGAAGGGGTATATCTACCATCTCATTCGGGTATTTGATACTGAGGCTGCGGTACCAGATTTTCAGTCCGTTCCAGTAGTCAGAGAGTTCCCAGACGTGTTTCCAGACGACCTCCCGAGTATCCCTCCTGAGAGGTAGATAGAGTTTTGTATCGATGTGCTGCCAGACATTCGGCCTATTTCCATTCCGCCATACAGAATGGCACCTGCCGAGTTGAGAGAGTTGAAGGACCAGCTGAGAGATTTGCTGGAGAAGGGCTTCATCAGGCCTAGTATTTCTCCCTGGGGAGCGCCGGTATTGTTCGTGAAGAAGAATGACGGGAAGCTGCGCATGTGTGTTGATTACAGGCAGCTGAACAAGGTGACCATTAAGAACAGATACCCCCTTCCCAGGATTGATGATTTGTTCGACCAGTTGCAGGGTGCGAGATGTTTCTCCAAGATTGATCTGCGATCGGGCTATCATCAGGTGCGAGTTAGAGAGGCGGATATCCCTAGGACTGCATTCCGGACCCGGTACGGGCACTATGAGTTCAGGGTTATGTCTTTCGGGTTGACCAATGCTCCGGCGGTATTCATGGATTTGATGAACCGAGTGTTCAAGCCATTTTTGGACACGTTTGTGATAGTGTTCATTGATGACATCTTGGTTTATTCTCGCTCAGAGCGGGAGCACGCGAGCATTCGGCGACTGTGGCCGAGTTCTCCAGACCAGCAGCTTATACGCCAAGTTTTCCAAATGTGAGTTTTGGTTGGCTTGGTGGCTTTTCTTGGGCATATTGTCGGGTGATGGTATTCGGGTGGATACGCCAAGATCAAGGCGATGAGTTGGCCTAGACCTACTACTCCGGCGAGTGCGTAGCTTTCGGGCCTTGCAGTTACTATCGGCGGTTCGTGGAGAAGTTTGCTTCTATCTCGCACCATTGACTAGCCGACTCGAGGCAGCTAAGTTTCAGTGGACTGATGCTTGTGAGCAGGGTTTCCAGTTACTAAAGGAGAGACTGACGACCGCCCCCGTTCTTACTCTTCCAGAGGGTCCAGACGGTTATGTAGTGTATTGTGATGCGTCAGGCATCGGGCTTGGATGTGTGTTGATGCAGCAGGGCAAGGTTATAGCATACGCATCCCGACAGCTTAAGAAACATGAGAGGAACTACCCCACCCATGATTTGGAGTTGGCAGAGGTGATTCACGCCTTGAAGATCTGGAGGCACTATTTGTATGGGGTTTATGTGGATATTTATACAGACCACAAGAGCCTCCAATATATCTTCAGCCAGAGGGAGCTGAACTTACGCCAGAGACGGTGGTTAGAGTTACTCAAGGATTACGATGTTGATATCCTGTACCACCCGGGGAAGGCCAATGTTGTGGCAGATGCCCTTAGTCGTAGGTCGATGGGTAGCCTATCAGATGTGCAGCCAGAGAGGAGGGGCATGGTTCGCGATTTACATCAGTTAGCGAGCCTTGGAGTCCGATTGATTGATTCTGATAGCAGTGGGGTTCGAGTTCGAGAGGTTGCCGAGTCTTCCATCGTCGAGGAGGTGAAGAGGCAACAATTTGAGGATCCTGTTTTGACGCGGTATCGTGATACGGCTCTTCGTGAGGGGAAGGGTCCTTTTGAGGTAGCACCTGATGGGGTGCTAAGGTTCGAGGGCAGGTTGTGTGTTCCGGATATTGCAGGACTTCGGCAGCAGGTTCTAGGGGAAGCACACAGCGCGCGTTACTCTATCCATCCGGGGTCGACCAAGATGTACCACGACCTCAGATCTGTGTATTGGTGGGATGGCTTGAAGAGGGACGTTGCAGAGTTTGTGGCTCAGTGCCCGTGTTGTCAGCAGGTGAAGGTAGAGCACCAGAGGCCTGGTGGTTTGTTGCAGACGATAGAGATCCCGACCTGGAAGTGGGAGGTGATCAACATGGACTTTATCACAGGATTACCTCGCACTCAGAGGAAGCATGATTCTATCTGGGTTATCGTCGACAGGCTGACGAAATCAGCCCACTTTCTTCCCGTCAGGACGACTTTTTCGGCTGAGGATTATGCCAGACTTTACATCCGAGAGATCGTCAGACTGCATGGAGTCCCTATTTCTATCATATCTGACAGAGGAGCCCAGTTTACGGCTAACTTCTGGAGGTCTTTCCAGAAGGGTTTAGGGACGCAGTGAGCAGTCTTGCATTCCATCCTCGCATTGACGGACAGCGAGTGCACTATCCGCACTCTCGAGGATATGTTGCGAGCCCGTGTTATTGACTTCGTGGTAGCCGAGGATCATTTGCCTCTAGTTGAGTTTGCGTATAATAATAGCTACCACTCCAATATTCGGATGGCGCCTTATGAGGCCTTGTATGGGAGAAAGTGACGCCGATAGGCTGGTTTGATATGGGCGAGGTGCGATTAGTAGGACCGCACTGGTTCACAGCAGTGGATAAGGTAAAGCTTATCCAGAGCGGTTCTCGACACCGTAGTCGCCGAAGTCATACGCAGATCATCGCCGTCGGCATCCGGAGTTCGAGGTTGATGATTGGGTTTTCTGAAGGTGTCACCCATGGCGGTGTGATGAGATTTGGCAGAAAGGAAAGCTCACCAAGGTACATCGGGCCGACGATTGTCCGCAGGTAGGCAAGGTTGCCTATGAGTTGTATCTGCCAGACGATCTAGAGGCGCATCCGCTTTCATGTTTATGCCGGAGAGATGTATCGGGATCCATCTAGGTGCACCGATTGACGATGTCCAGTGATCGGGGTTATCGTATGAGAGATTCCCATAGCGATAATCGATCGTCGAGTTAAGCGTCATGACCAAAGACGTAGCTTCCGTCAAAGTCTTGTGGCGGAACGAGCTCAGGGAGGAGATGACGTGGGAATCTGAGGAGGACATGAGGCAGAAGTATCCTCACCTATTCCCCACACCTCCAGGTAACTCACTTTCCTACTTGTAAATTTTTCATTGACATATTTGTTTAAGTGTTGTATCGTGGCCATGTGTGGCATTTGCAAACTGTTTAAGCCTTATCGTTATCTGTCTTGGGAAGGAACATTCGGGACGAATGTTTCAAAGGAGGGGAGAATGTTATACCCCGTATTTCCAGAGTATGTACGTGAGGGCGTACGTACAAAAGTTTAAGCCTTAAGTTAGGCAAGGAACGAAAATTGTGCACAACCCCCGAAAAGAATCATTTTCCGACGAAACGTTTTCCAAAACTTACGTAGGGAAAATTACTACGTGTCATTTATAATTTTTGCGGATTTTTCCGAGAGATGAAATATTTTGGACCAACGAGAGGGCGACACTTGTCACCCTCAAGTTGGCGGAACTTGGACGACCTTGGCACGTTTTTGTGGCCTTTAACATTAGTCAAGGTTAGGTAGGATATTTGTGTAGTAGATGGATAAGGACACATGGGTGAATCCACACCCTCCACTTGCCCTCCACTTGCCTTCATCTTGACCCTTGAAAGTCCTATAAATACCCCCCCTAAGTTGAAGGAATTCTTCATCCACAAATATTTTCCAAGTCTCAAAACTTCCCCCCTTTGAGAGAAGCTCTCGTCCAAACCCCATCTCCCTCTCTCAAAGAGCTAGTCTAAACACCCTCCCCCTTTCCTAGTAGTCTGCAAACCCCCTTGGTAGAAAATACTCTCCAAGTATTGTTATTATCCCCAAAATACCCTAGCCATATATCTTGTAGTATTCCAAAGTCACCTCTATACTAAAAGCCCAGAAATACTATCTTATATCCATTAGTCACTAAACGAAACCCTGGGGAAATCTTCATAGTTGGTTGAAGTTGTAAGTAGAAGTTGTGTAGAAACTTCTAAGGGTTTCTTGGAGCGGATTGGAGCGTACAGATTAGGAGCTAAACCTTGTTCAGGATCGACTTATATCTTGGATAATTTTAGGCTTACCGAGGTAAATATCTTGTCCTTCTATTGTAAATTGGAGAATACATACTGTAGAAGTATAGAAATAAGTATAAAATACATAGAAGGATATTACAGAAGAGGATTGAACTGTAATCGCATCAGAAGAATATTAAAGAAGATTGAACTATACTTACATAGGACTGTATTACAGTAGACTTGTGTAGTCTAACGGGTAGGGAAGTGCGGCCCGATTTTTCGTAGAATAGAGAACCCTCTGCTTAGATTATCCTACAGAGTAGTCTAGACGTTGATAGACGTATTTGACTATTATAGGTTGATACTCTGCGCGCGACATATTCGACTTGGCAGGTGGATTTCGCCGAGAAGGTATGTGATTCTTCCTATCCTCTTGAGCATGATATTTTAAAATGTATATATAGTACGGTAGACGTACGAGTGTTAACTGAACATGGTTTTACTTGACGTCTTTTGACTTGAGTCTAAATAATAAAGAATCTTGAAGTATTTCAAAAAGAATTATGAATCATTTTCGAAAGAAGAGAAATACTTGGTTTTTAAACAAAAAGCTTAAGAGTTATACTAGCTTTATGGGAAGTTAGGTATAACGACTTAAGAAAGATAAGAAGAAACGGTTTACTTATTTACAAAAGCCTTATAAAATGATTTCTGAAGGTGTGGTAAGTTGGTTTGATAAGTAGACATATGATGATGCTACGTGTGTTAGTGTCTTGTAATGTTTGTGTAAAAGAGGGTTCCCTTGTTGTGCTTGTGTTGTTTAACGGTAAGCAGTTGTACTAATATTATATCACTCACACCCCCTGACTTGATATGCCGAGGGTTAGCCGCCCTCGATGCGAGGTATACCTCATGCGGGTCTGTGTGACCTATGCGGAGCTGCGGGAGTTCCAGGATTGATCATTTCGGGTATTATCCCAATGCGAGGGATGCCTCATGCGGTCTGTGTGACTATGCCGTCTGTGTGACTATGCGGACTTCTGGGGTCCAGGACGATGCCGGGGGTTAGCTATCCCCGATGCGAGGAATACCTCATGCGGTTCGCGACTATGCGATCAGCGGAGTTTCGGATTAGGCACGCATAATGATACTATGGGCGATTGGCCTTGCTTCGATCATTAGCGCCTAGAAAAGACCGATTACCTTATACCTAGTTTGCTCTCGTTTATGTTGTGGCACTATGCGCGTTTAATTGATCAGATTGGTTGGTTGTAAAAAGCTTTGATTTCATTTCGATTTTATAGTTTCATATACTTGGTACTGTGTCGACTCCTTCGGGCCGCGTTCATGCCGCAGGTAAGGGAAAGCAGGTGCTAGATCCGCATCCTTAGGATCTTTTGCTTTGGTGTCAGGAGCTCCATCTTCTCCGGAGGCTCGACTTTTGGGTATGATCTCCCTGTTGATGTAGATAGTTTTGTACATTCAGGGTATGGCGGGGCCCTGTCCCGCCATAGTTGTTTACTTCCTTAGAGGTCTGTAGTCCTATTGTACAGTTGGGATGTAACTGCCAGATTTTGGTTTATATATATATATGCCGAAAGGCGACTTTTTCTCAGATAAACTGTGTCTCATTTTACAATTGTTTCATGTCTTGTTTTTATATTCCGCTGATTACTCTGATGTATGACTACTTGGGTGCCCGGGTAAGGCACCAGTCACGGGCCCCGGAACGGGTCGTGACAACTTCGGCTTGTTTAAATGAGAATTATTCTATTTGTGCCTTGATAGTACTTTGGCTTGTTTAAATGAGAATTATTCTATTTGTGCCTTGATAGTACTTTGGCTTGCTTAAATAAGGATTTCTCTTGGTTTATGTAAAAATAAGGCATGGTAATTGTCTTGGTTTATGTAAAAAGGAAATATGTGGTATTGTCTTGGTTTATGTAAAAAAAGAAAGGCATGGTAATTGTCTTGATTTGTGTAAAGGCATGGTATTATCTTGGTTTATGTAAAAAGGAAAGACATGGTATTGTCTTGGTTTATGTAAAAAAAGAAAGGCATGGTAATTGTCTTGATTTGTGTAAAGGCATGGTATTGTCTTGGTTTGCTTGCATATGGGTTGCTCATATAGACATTCGTGCAAGTGTCATATTTCCACATCTCCGCGTCCCTCCATAAAGGGCCGACAACTTGTTTCAAGGATAATATAGGGTAGCTCCCCCTGGGGGTGAGTGGTACACACTCACGGCGGGTCGGTATTTGACTCGGGCGGGTTAAATTCCCGAGATATATATATAATCCATGGATTAGCTATCCGTGATGCGAGTATCGTGTACCGATGACTCATTGCGGGTCCACATGACCTAAGTGGGTGAAATAGTCCCTTGCGGGTGAAATAGTCCTATGATAGGTTGCATTATAACACAGAGGGTGGTTGACCCTGGCACTGGCACGGCCTTCATGTTTTGAAACGGTAGTGATTTCATTAATGAAAGGGTGCAGTGTGTTTATGACTTAAAAGTGGAACAGTTAATCTCATTGTTAAAGGCATAACTTAAAAGGTAAAAAGGATTGCATTACTCTCATGTTTGCAAGGTTCAGTGTGCTTATTACTGTTATATTATATCATGGACTGCCGGCAGTGAGGAAGGATTCCACGGGCATGATTGATGTTATGGGCGTGAGACCCATGGTTATATTTGAGTAATGACTTTGAGGGCATGCGTCCCTGATTTGACATGACTTTTTATGTATTGTATACTGTAGTTTGGCCATCATACATGTCTCATGTTTTATATGTGAACTGTGTGATCTCCTTTACAGTGCTTACTGTTTCACATACTTGGTACATTCTTCAGATCGACTCTCCTTCGTGGGCCGTTCATGCCGCAGTTTAGGTACGCAGCTTGGTGATCTCAGATGTAGGACCGCCGTAGTTTTGGATAGCTCCATCTGCTCGTGAGTTTATCATTTTTGGTATAGATCCTCAAGCATGTGCTTTGCGCATGGGTACGGCGGGGCCTTGTCCCATCATAGTTCAGTATAACTCTTAGAGGTATGTATTCATATGTGGGATTGGACTCGTGTACAGTGTAATGTCTTTTGATTATGTATATTATATGGCAGTCTTGTCGGCTTTTCCCTTGCATGTATGTTGGTTTAAAAAAAATGAGGTGTTATTTAATTCCGCGGTTTACTTGTGTCAGTTAGGTAGAAGGGTGCCCAGGTAGGGCACCAGTCACGGGCCCGGGGTTCGGGGTGTGACAACGTCTCTCGAATTGTTCGACATTGTGGCGCCAAGACAACTTAACAAGTCAACCCCGTTATGTGACTGCAATTATGCATCCAAGTGAGTTTTGCCTTATAGAGCAAACACTGTAGTGTAAATACTCACGAAGGTTTATCACCCACTTCTATATTTAATATGCATCTATGAAAGAGCCTGAGTCCTCGTAGACTTAGAGCAAATGATGTGGCATAAATACTCATCTCACCGAAAAGGATTTTGCACAACAATTAATTATAACGAACGACACGTTAATTTTAAATGAGACTTGTATTAAATTTTGGAGAACATTTTAATTTAGAGTTTTTAACCAAGATCAACTATAGCATGCTTTATCAAATAAAGCAGCTTAACTATCATGCAAAGTCAATTAAGCACATATAGCGGTTTAAACACATACTAGGCGTCACCTACCCAAACAATTATTTGTGAATTCTATTCTAGTAATTTAAATGACAAACATGTTTACATTTAGCACATAAACAATATACTTATCAAATAATATACTATATAATAATAATCGTGGGTTAATCATTAGGGTCGCGGCGCCAGTGAGGCAGAAGCCTTTAGGCTTCTACAATGCATTAGCGTCGCAACGCTGGAAAGGCATAAGTTTTTTGGCTTCTGTAGTACATTAGGGTTGTGACTCTCCACCTTGGAGCCGCGACTCCTCCTTTCCAGTAAGTCCATAATTTTAAAACGAAGCTTTTAATCACGGATCTCAAACACGAGCCGCGGCTCCTGCCTGTCACCGTGACAGGAGTCGCGACTCTCCACTATAGAGCCGTGGTGCCGCCTTGAAACTGTCACGCCCCAAATCCCGGGCCCGTGACTGGTGCCCCTACCTGGGCACCCTCCTACCCATACAACATAAATAAACCGCGGAAGATAAATAGCACTCTTTTTTTTTAAAACAAAGGCAAAGCCGGAAAGGCTTCCGTATAAATATATATCACCCGAAAGGGTCTACGATGTACAACAATGTAAATACAACTTACACCACCCAAATTTACATATGAATACAGCACTCTAAGAAGGTGACAACAACTATGACGACAAGGCCCCGCTGCACTTCGAATATACCTAGCCATAATGACAAACTCCTAACTTGAGCCATCTCAAAATCTTGAACAAGGATCCTAAGCTCATGGATCCACAATCGTACCTAGACTGCGGACATGAACGCAGCTTCTGGGGGCCGCATAACAAGTACTAAGTATGGAACGGAAATAAAGTACAATAAACAAGATCATAACTGTACAAAATAATGACAGGGGCAAGTATAAAAATTAAAATACCAGATCCTACCGTGCCATTTTAACTCATGAAATTAATCGTACATTAATCATTCTTCTCCTTCTTTCAATAAGAATTAACATCATATTCTTACATACATACTTAAGAATTCAATCAAGTTTTTCCACATAACTTACATATCTTACATAACATAATCCGGCCCTTTATGGAGGGACTTCTTATTTGGGAGCTTACTTTGATTATCCATACGTGATAACGTAATCCGGCCCATTTGCGGGACACGGTGTTCTGATGAATCATGTGGCATAATCCGGCCCGCCTGTGGGGCTCGGTGTACTATGGAATCATGTAGCATAATCCGGCCCGCCTGTGGGGCTCGGTGTACTGTGGAATCATGTAGCATAATCCGGCCCGCCTGTGGAGCTCGGTGTACTGTGGAATCATGTAGCATAATCCGGCCCGCCTGTGGAGCTCGGTGTAAGATGACATAACCCGGCCTATGTGTAGGCTCGGGGTAATATGGCGTAATCCGGACTATTTGTAGGCTCGGTGTATCTCATAACATAATCCGGCCTATTTGTAGGCTCAGTGTATCTCATAACATAATCCGACCTATTTGTAGGCTCGGTGTGATTTTCCTTACATAACATTTTAACCACCCTTTCACTTCTTCTTAAGTCGTTATAACAACTTCCCATAAAGCTATTATAACAACCTTTCATTTTAGAGAACTTAAGACACTTTTATTCTTGCAACATTAGGGAAACTAAACCCAAAAATACTACGAACATACATACTTAAAAAGAATCATAAAACTTCTTCTCTTTAAATCAATAAACATATACTTTTAAAACTCAAGTCACATACTCTTTCGAAATCAAGCCTCTTAACTTTAGAAGTAAATCAAGTAACCCATATCTTGAAAAATAAAGTCTCATAACTTGTAAAGAAATCAAGTCTCATAACTTTAAATCAAATCTCTTAACTTTAGAAATCAAGTCACATATCTTGAAAAATAAAGTCTCATAACTTGTAAAGAAATCAAGTCTCATAACTTTAAATCAAATCTCTTAACTTTAGAAATCAAGTCTCATATCTTGAAAAATAAAGTCTCATAACTTGTAAAGAAATCAAGTCTCATAACTTTAAATCAAATCTCTTAACTTTAGAAATCAAGTCCCATATCTTGAAAAATAAAGTCTCATAACTTGTAAAGAAATCAAGTCTATTAACCTTAAATCAAATCTCTTAACTTTAAAGTACTTCACGTAACTTATACAATTTTGACTAAGCCACTCATACTTTCATAATCAAGACTCATATATTTCCAAAATCGACTTACTTACTTCAAATGAATTAAGTCGCATAGACTTACCAAATCAAGTCACATAGACTCATTAAAATTTAGTCACATAGACTTACCAAATAATCATGTCAAAGGAAGGAAGAAGTTCACATACCTCGTTGGCGACTAACCCAAACGACAAGTAGCAATACGCTCCAATGTACTTCAACCTTATTGGCTATTCCACAAGCCAAGTAGAATGTGCTACACGTAGTACTTCAACCTAAAATGACAATAGCACTTCTATCAACTACAAGCTATCAAGTGTAGGACTTATACCAAATAATGGCCCTCTAATTCTACGAAAAATTGGGCAGCACTTCCTTTGTTTCTACGTACTTTTCCACCTTTTCCAAGGCCCGTATTCATCAACCAACAAGCCACATTTAAGGCACAACCAACATTTAGCCAAAGGGGATTACACGCCTAAATGGACGTGTAAAATTCTGCCCCACAGTTATACAAAACAGTCCGCAATCCAACCATAACGAGGGTAAAATGTGAGGCCTTTTAACGCCTTTCCACACCCTTATTCCCTTAGGACTTTCATTAGCAACTACTACACTTAAACATGCATAACAACAACTAAATTTCCAGCATTTAATACCTCAAAACAGTCCACTAAACGACACAACAACGTCTAACAGTTTTGGGCAGTTTCTCGGCCACAACAACTACAACCCGATAACTCGTTCCTTAATCCATTTTATTCCAATTCGAGTTTCAAAACTTCTACATAAGTTATAACAACTTATTAACAACAATATTAATCCATTATAATATGCAATAGGTGAAGATAACAACGACAATAACCAACGAATTCCATTTGCACCAAATCTGTCCCAAATCGGTTTTATCCCCAAAAATGGCTCAAACGCTTTTTATTCTTCATTATTTTCTAACACAAGTTCATCCATACATAATAACAATAAGTAATATCCAATTACTTTAAAATAAGAAGGACTTTTACCTCATTTATTGCCCAAAAACGCCCCAAAACAGTCCGGTCTTTATTGGTGCAGCTGCTTTCGCTCAACTTCTTCAAGTTCCAATCACATATATGTACCCCCTACAACCTTAGGAGCAACTTCTCTTTGAATCTCACTTCCAAAAAGTCGATGGAACCCCTAGGGTTTTGGCATCAACTTTCGGTCAAGACAAGTAAAAACGTGTAGAATATTAATCTAGGCTTAGCACTTGGTTTAAGGGCTTAATCTTAGAGAAATAAATTGATCAACAATGGTTGTTTTTAGTCAAGGGGCTCTCGAAATTATGGAGCTAAAGGGGAGAAGATGAGAGCTTATTTTGTTGTCTAAGCGTAAAGTGATCCAAGTCTTGCAAGACTTGGATATGTATAGCCAAGTGGAGTGGGACCCATGTCCACTTGTCCCCTCTCAAAATATCTAATTTGTTGTCATCTTAGAAGGACAAGTGGAGGAGTGTCACGTGTCGCCCTCCGATTGGTCCAAAATATAATAATTTTTCGAAGGTCCCCGCAAAATTGTGAAATTCTCGGCGGACCCCATATTATCAATTCCAACACCTTATAATCCAATACTAAGTCAATAAATCCAATTAGAAGTATTATACTCCAAGTTAATAATTTTTCCGTCGTCACATTTTTTCCGAAATTTTCCTTAAGAAAATGTAATTATTCTTTCCTTCCAAAATTCAAATCTTAAATCCTTATTCACGTTCTCAATTAGTAGCCCTGGTATTACGGGGTGTAACATCCTTCCCCCCTTAGAAACATTCGTCCTCGAATGTTTATCTAAGGTCTCAATAGTTAGCTAGTATTCCACGATTCTCGATTATTCCATGTCCCAATCTTACATTATCTCTCCCCTCATACGGGTAAGATAGTTTCTCATAATCTCAATATCATGTTGTCCTAATCACAACAACCATATTTACTCCATAAAAATATTATTCGTGCATCTCACTTAAGCATACAACACGACAATCTAATAACATGGTATGTCCATAAGTCAATTAAACCTGATCTTTCAAGAGTCTATCACAATCTTAGTCAGTTCATTACCTCTTGACTATTCCAAATAAGTACATATATAAAGCCTAGGTGTGGATTCAATAAACTGTTTCACACCTTCCAAGTAATTATTAAGGCTTAACCAACTCATGGTAACTCATAATCATTCTAGGCAACGCACATATGACCCCAAATAAATACGCTCAAATGCAGATACATCATCATTATACCAATCAGTATAATAGTTTTACCAATCGATCTGAAGCCCATATAATCCTTTCTGGGTCACTGTTGCATTTCTCATATCTACAATCAAAATAACATATTAGGGAGAGACTACCCTAACAACACATCTCTATCGCACGATCTCAGAGTGAGAAGAAGGGAAACCAATCCTAAATGTACTAGAGCCTCCTGTTTATAGATGTGGTGCACAACACATCGATAAACAAGACTCTACTATACACGGTCTGTAGACATGTCGAGGACTAACTGCTCTGATACCACTATGTCACGCCCCAAATCCCGGGCCCGTGACTGGTGCCCCTACCTGGGCACCCTCCTACCCATACAACATAAATAAACCGCGGAAGATAAATAGCACTCATTTTTTTAAACAAAGGCAAAGCCGGAAAGGCTTCCGTATAAATATATATCACGAAAAGTCTACGATGTCTGATATGTAAATACAACTTACACCATCCGGCCACATATGAATACGCACCTTCTAAGAAGGTGACAACAACTATGACGGACAAGGCCCCGTCTGCACTGAATATACCTAGCCATAATGACAAACTCCTAACTTGGAGCCATCTCAAATCTTTGAACAAGGATCCTAAGCTCGCGGATCCAAAATCGTGTACCTAGACTGCGGACATGAACGCAAGCCACTGAAAGTCGATTACAACAAGTACTAAGTATGAAATGGAAATAAAGTACATTAAACAAGATCATAACTGTACAAAATAATGACAGGGGCAAGTATAAAAATTAAAATACCAGATCCTACCGTGCCATTTTAACTCATGAAATCAATCGTACATTAATCATTCTTCTCTTTCTTTCAATAAGAATTAACATCATATTCTTACATACATACTTAAGAATTCAATCAAGTTTTTCCACATAACTTACATATCTAACATAACATAATCCGGCCCTTTATGGAGGGACTTCTTATTTGGGAGCTTACTTTGATTATCCAAACGTGATAACGTAATCCGGCCCATTTGCGGGACACGGTGTACTGATGAATCATGTGGCATAATCCGGCCCGCCTGTGGGGCTCGGTGTACTGTGGAATCATGTAGCATAATCCGGCCCGCCTGTGGGGCTCGGTGTACTGTGGAATCATGTAGCATAATCCGGCCCGCCTGTGGAGCTCGGTGTATTGTGGAATCATGTAGCATAATCCGGCCCGCCTGTGGAGCTCGGTGTATTATGACGTAACCCGGCCTATGTGTAGGCTCGGGGTAATATGGCGTAATCCGGCCTATTTATAGGCTCGGTGTATCTCATAACATAATCCGGCCTATTTGTAGGCTCAGTGTACCTCATAACATAATCCGGCCTATTTGTACGCTCGGTGTGATTTTCCTTACATAACATTTTAACCACCCTTTCACTTCTTCTTAAGTCGTTATAACAACTTCCCATAAAGCTATTATAACAACCTTTCATTTTAGAGAACTTAAGACACTTTTATTCTTGCAACATTAGGGAAACTAAACCCAAAAATACTACGAACATACATACTTAAAAAGAATCATAAAACTTCTTCTCTTTAAATTAATAAACGTATACTTTTAAAACTCAAGTCACATACTCTTTCGAAATCAAGCCTCTTAACTTTAGAAGTAAATCAAGTAACCCATATCTTGAAAAATAAAGTCTCATAACTTGTAAAGAAATCAAGTCTCATAACTTTAAATCAAATCTCTTAACTTTAGAAATCAAGTCCCATATCTTGAAAAATAAAGTCTCATAACTTGTAAAGAAATCAAGTCTCATAATGTCACGACCCGTTCCGGGGCCCGTGACTGGTGCCTTTCCCCGGGCACCCTAGTGATACAACATCAGAGTAATCAGCGGAACATAAAACACATACATGAAACAAATGAAGTACAAAACAGTAATCTGAGGAAAAAACTTGTCTTTCGGCATATATAAATAACAACTCTTACAAATGAACAGTTTAATCCTTTTTACAAACCCGCCACATGCAGCATTCATGCACTCAAGAAATGTTTGCGATAACAATGGCGGGACAGGGCCCGCCATACCACGAATGTAAATACCTACAACGACGGACTATACGAATAAGCCTCCGAGAAACGGAGCTTTCCCAAACGCTCTGTGACCACTAGAGCGAGGATCAACGGCGGTGTACCTTTACTGCGGCATGAACGCAGCCGAAGAGTCGATCTAACAGTACCAAGTATGTGAAATTGAAAATACGTAAATGAAATCATAGTAGTCTATATAAAGCGGGAGACATGTATGATAACCAAACTACGATTCACAATAAATAGCGATCATGTCAAGTCGTGACTCACGCCTCAAAGTCATCACAATAGAACCGTGCGGGGTAAATGCGAAGGCATAGCCGACTACTAAGACCACGATGCCAAACAATGTCATAAATCGTATCACGAGGTCTTTCTAGACCGCACCATGATCGGCCGCCACTCGCCGCAGATCAATGTCTTGCGTCTATCCCTGGAACTACCGCGACTCCGCATAGGTCACCAGCGAACCGCGTAGGTATTCCTCGAATCATGGTCCTGCATCACTGAGGTATACCCGCGTCGAGGCGGCTTAACCCGGTATCCGCCTAGGCTCCCGCAACCCGCATAGTCTCAAAAGACCGCATAGTCTCAACAGACCGCATAGGGAATCCCCCGCATCAGGCTAAACACCCGGAATGATCAATCCTGGAGCTACCGCACTCCGCATAGTCACAAGGACCGCATAGGCCGTATGGACCCGCATCAAGGGTGGCAAGCCCTCGGTATAATAAGTCAAAGGGGTATGTGATACAATAATAGTACAACGGGCTTAACGTTTAACAACGTAAGCACAACAAGAATGACCCCCTTACATCACGATCACACAAGATACTAACACACGTAGCATCCTAATCATGTTTACTTATCACATCAACAGGAAAGTATTTACAGGGCTATCTCAAACCAACACAATCAAGTTATTCACACAAGGTACTTTATGCTAACAAGTTCGGGTATCTATCCCTAAAGTACTTCATACATTAAATCTTTTTAAAAGATCTGTTGCTTTCACATAAGTCACACAATACCCGCAGTATAAAATAGGGTGACTGTCTTTTTAAGTAAACCCAAAACACATACCTTTGTAAAATCAAGTAACAACATTATTTTCCAAACGTCCAAGTTTGCCTAATTTCAAATGTTCACGTTTCTTATTTTAGAAAGGTTTCGTAGTTCATAGCCTTATTTCTTTAAGAATATAATTCTCTTTTAAACAGTCTGAGAAACATAAGTAGGACATTCTTGTTTATAACAATCTTATTACAGCAGCCATGATCTAGGAAATATCATTTTGTCTCATCTTAGCTTCTATGCAGATGGGAGTTTCTACTGGTTTTATTAATACTTTATTAATCAAAACATTTTTCCTTTATTAACGCTGCAGTGGTTTGTCGATACACATTTCTGATTTCCGAAATCAGTGACACATTATCCCTTTTTAAAAAACCAAGTACTCATTTCTCACGAATGAGGTTTCACACAGAATTCACATAATTCACTTAAGTTAAGTCTCTTATCTTACAAGATCAAGTCTCTTAACTTCTAAAATAATTAAATTATTCGTTTTATCTTTCTTAAGCCGTTATACCTAACTTCCCATAAAGCTAGTATAACTCTTAAGCTTTTAAAACCAAGTACTCTTCTTTTAAAAACAGTTCTTAATTCTCTTGAACTACTTCAAGATTATTATTATTCGGGCTTAAGTCAAAAGACATTGCCGTACAACTACGTTCAATTAACACACGTACGTCTACCGTACTACATAGTTATACACATATCATGCTGGAAGTGATAGGAAGAGGTTCACATACCTCGCGACGATTAACGACTATTAGCAAATCGCTCCACGGCTATAACCCGGCTAGCCTGGTCCACCTTCTCAAGTAGCACATGCTACTCGCAGAACATTCAACCTAAACAGGTTACACAAGTCTATCAAAGTCTAGACTACACAAGTCTACTGTAATACATCCATGTAATTCTGATTCGATTCTCTTCTTTAAATTGGGCTTAAGTCAAGGACATTGCCACAACACTAAGTTCAAGACTATATATAGGATACTTCAACTATAGATTCTACCACCATGTAATCTCCAATTACAATAGGGTGACAAGATAATTACCTCGATAAGCCCATAATTATCCAAGTAGAGATGTCGATCTGGGCAACGTTTAGCTCAACTCAGGCGCTCAACCGCTCTAAACCACCCTTAGAAGTTCTAACCAACTTCTACACAATCCTCCCCCTGACTATGGAGATTTTCCTAGGGTTTCGGTTTTGTGACTGTCGGTAGTATTATAGTATTTTCTGGGCTTTTCGTATAGGTATAACCTTAGAATACAACAAGGTATACGGCTAAGGTAATTTGGGAATTATAAAAATACTTTGGAGAGTATTTCTACACCACAAAAGGGGGGGGGTATTATACCAAAACACTAGGCTAGGGGGGGTACACTCTGGCTAGCACCTAGAGGGGGTGCTCTCGACACTGAGGAGGCCCTTGGCCGAACTCAACACAAGGGGAGGGAGAAGGAGAGCTTTCAAGACTTAGGCAAATTTATGGATGAATTAGTCTTCAAAGGGGTGGGTATTTATAGGTCAAGTGAAGGCCAACCAATGGCCAAGATCTTGCCAAGTGCAAGGCAAGTGTAGGGCCAAGATTCACCCATGTGTCCTTGACCAACTAACACACAAAAAATATCCTACCAACTCCCCTTGACCAACAAGGCCAATCGTCCAACCCACCCTTTACCGCCCATTCACGTCCGCCAATGAGAGGGTGCCAAGTGGCGCCCTCTTGTTGGCCAACACGCGTTCGTCTCTCGTAAAAATCCTTAAAAATTAAAAATGACATAGCCGGAAATTCCCCTACGAAAGCTGTGGAAACGTTTCGTCGAAAAACGACTCTAATCGGGTGTTGTGCACAAAAATAAATCGGCCAAGCTTATTCTCAAGTTCGAAATTTCCTACGTACGTCCCTGCGTACATACTCTGGAAATACGGGGTATAACACATAACTTTAAATCAAATCTCTTAACTTTAGAAATCAAGTCCCATATCTTGAAAAATAAAGTCTCATAACTTGTAAAGAAATCAAGTCTCATAACTTTAAATCAAATCTCTTAACTTTAGAAATCAAGTCCCATATCTTGAAAAATAAAGTCTCATAACTTGTAAAGAAATCAAGTCTCTTAACCTTAAATCAAATCTCTTAACTTTAAAGTACTTCACGTAACTTATACAATTTTGACTAAGCCACTCATACTTTCATAATCAAGACTCATATATTTCCAAAATCGACTTACTTACTTCAAATGAATTAAGTCGCATAGACTTACCAAATCAAGTCACATAGACTCATTAAAATTTAGTCACATAGACTTACCAAATAATCATGTCAAAGGAAGGAAGAAGTTCACATACCTCGTTGGAGACTAACCAAAACGACAAGTAGCAATACGCTCCAATGTACTTCAACCTTATTGGCTATTCCACAAGCCAAGTAGAATGTGCGACACGTAGTACTTCAACCTAAAATGACAATAGCACTTCTATCAACTACAAGCTATCAAGTGTAGGACTTATACCAAATAATGGCTTTCTAATTCTACGAAAAATTGGGCAGCACTTCCTTTGTTTCTACGTACTTTTCCACCTTTTCCAAGGCCCGTATTCATCAACCAACAAGCCACATTTAAGGCACAACCAACAGTTAGCCAAAGGGGATTACACGCCTAAATGGACGTGTAAAATTCTGCCCCACAGTTATACAAAACAGTCCACAAATCAGCCCATAAAAACAGTCCGCAATCCAACCATAACGAGGGTAAAATGTGAGGCCTTTGAACGCCTTTCCACACCCTTATTCCCTTAGGAATCTCATTAGCAACTACTAAACTTAAACATGCATAACAACAACTAAATTTCCAGCATTTAATACCTCAAAACAGTCCACTAAACGACACAACAACGTCTAACAGTTTTGGGCAGTTTCTCGGCCACAACAACTACAACCCGATAACTCGTTCCTTAATCAATTTTATTCCAATTCGAGTTTCAAAACTTCTACATAAGTTATAACAACTTATTAACAACAATATTAATCCATTATAACATGCAATAGGTGAAGATAACAACGACAATAACCAACGAATTCCATTTGCACCAAATCTGTCCCAAATCGGTTTTAGCCCCAAAAATGGCTCAAACGCTTTTTATTCTTCATTATTTTCTAACACAAGTTCATCCATACATAATAAAAATAAGTAATATCCAATTACTTTAAAAGAAGAAGGACTTTTACCTCATTTATTGCCCAAAAACGCCCCAAAACAGTCCGGTCTTTATTGGTGCGCAGTTTTCGTTTCGCTCAACTTCTTCAAGTTCCAATCACATATATGTACCCCCTACAACCTTAGGAGCAACTTCTCTTTGAATCTCACTTCCAAAAAGTCGACGGAACCCCTAGGGTTTTGGCATCAACTTTCGGCCAAGACAAGTAAAAACGTGTAGAATATTAATCTAGGCTTAGCACTTGGTTTAAGGGCTTAATATTAGAGAAATAAATTGATCAACATTGGTTGTTTTTAGCCAAGGGGCTCTCGAAATTATGGAGCTAAAGGGGAGAAGATGAGAGCTTATTTTGTTGTCTAAGTGTAAAGTGATCCAAGTCTTGCAAGACTTGGATATGTATAGCCAAGTGGAGTGGGACCCATGTCCACTTGTCCCCTCTCAAAATATCTAATTTGTTGTCATCTTTGCAAGACAAGTGGAGGGGTGCCACGTGTCGCCCTCCGATTGGTCCAAAATATAATAATTTTTCGAAGGTCCCCGCAAAATTGTGAAATTCTCGGCGGACCCCATATTATCAATTCCAACACCTTATAATCCAATACTAAGTCCATAAATCAAATTAGAAGTATTATACTCCAAGTTAATAATTTTTCCGTCGTCACATTTTTTCCAAAATTTTCCTTAAGAAAATGTAATTATTCTTTCCTTCCAAAATTCAAATCTTAAATCCTTATTCACGTTCTCAATTAGTAGCCCTGGTATTACGGGGTGTAACAGAAACCCTAGTGGCGGCGCGGTGCATGTTACACCCCGTAGTTCAAGGACATGTTTAAGAGAATGTATGTAAGGATCACAAGACTGGAAATTAGTACGAAAGGAAGAATTGTTTTTCCGACGGAAAATCTTCCGAACGTCGGAAAGGAAAAATGTTCGTTGGTGAGAATTAGAGTCTCAAAATGCATTAATTGAGGATTATGGAATGTATTATCATTATGGAAATTTATTTGTACGGATTTGGTCACGTGGGGCCCACCCGAGGAATTTTACGTTTTTGTGGGGCCCACGAGGTTTTCGATATTTTTACCAATTCTGGAAATTTTGGGAAATGAAACATTATGGACGAATGAGAGGGTGACACGTGTCACACCCCCCACAATTGGGCTTGGACGAAAATTGGCAAGATTGGGCCAAGTCTTGAAAGGCCAAGGCATGACATTTTTGACCAAGTCAATGAGCCCACATAGTTGATATTTTAAATGAATTCATCCAAGCCACACAAATGTTCTAATCTAGACCCTTGAATGTAGTTTATATGTACACTTGTAGTGCAAGACTTTGTCATTCTCAACACTTAGAAAAAATTGAACCTTGTTCTTGTCCCTTTATGAAGCTCACAGCAATGTGCCCCCTTCCAAGAGAAAAAATTTCAATTGTTGTCCAATAATCTCCCCCACTTTAAACCAAGGTACCTAAGGGTATTGTAAGTGTATCTCAATAGAAAGATCCCGGAAAAATGGTGTTTTCGTATTAGTCGCAAGGCGGAAACTAAATGAGTTCTTCAACTTTGAAGTTGGAACTTGAAGATAAGTTCATCATAAGCTTCTAAGGGTTTCTTGGAGTGGTTTGGAACGTCAAAAAGAGGAGCTAAAGTTGCTAAGGATCGACTTGTAATCTTGGATCATATTTGGGCTAAATGAGGTATAATCTTCGTCTTACTTTTGTAATTGAAGATTCCATGTTATTATAAGTTAGAAATGATCATGTGATATGTGTTATGAGGATTGATAAGTGTTATGGAAATTTGGAAGCTCAAATCCGAAAATGACATGTTAAGCCATTTGAAATTGAAATACAATTTGGTCGATAATTAGAATCGTCGCATGTTTACCTACTTGAGGATTGTAGTAGTTATAATCAATTGTGGCTAGATAACATGTTATATTAAACCACTTGGATTGAATAGAAATTGGAAAAGAATTGGTATTGTCGTCCCTAATTGTCACGCCCCGAACCCCGGGCCCGTGACTGGTGCCCTACCTGGGCACCCTTCTACCTTAACAACTAAGTAAACTGCGGAAATTAAATAACACCTCATTTTTTTTCAAACCAACGTACGTGCAAGGGCAAAGCCGACAAGGCTGCCATATAATATACATAATCAAAAGACACTACACTGTACATGAGTCCAATCCCACATATGAATACGCACTCTAAGAGTTTCTTGAAATATGGCCAGGACAAGGCCATGCGTACCCATAACCGTACAAAAGCCTGTACTGAAGGAACTATACCAAAAAGATAAACTCCTGAACAGAGGGAGCTATCCAAAAACTCTGAGCAGGGTCCTACACCTGCAGATCACCAAACTGCGTACCTAAACCTGCGGCATGAACGCCGCCCGGAGGTCGATCGAAGAATGTACCAAGTATGTGGCGAAAATCAGTAATGAAATCATAACATTCTATACAAAACAGGAGACATGTATGATAGCCAACCTAGAGTACACAATACATAAGCAGTCATATCAAGTCAGGGACGCATGCCCTCAAAGTCATTACTAAAATATAACCATGGGTCTTACGCCCACAATAACAATCATGCCTGTGGAATCCTTCCTCACCGCGATCCATGATATAATATAACACCAATAGGCATACATGAACACCAAGTCCCACTGTGTCCTAAAAAGCGCATGCGGGCAGTAGGAAGCGAACCACGAGATCGGCTGCGTCATAAAAGCGGCGGGGGCAAGTAAAAGCCAACTACGAGATCGGCTGCGTCGTAGCGCGAGGCAAATGCGAGCTAACTACAGATCCGGCTGTCGTCACGAGATATGACCGAGAAAGTGCGAAAGCTATCTCAGGAGCCTCTGGTACCAAAGCAGGTGATAGAATCGGCGGGGCAAGTATGCAGCCAACTACGAGATCCGGACTGCGTCGTGGTATCGACGGGCAAGTACGAATCTAACTACGGATCGGCTGCGTCACTAAATCTCATGGAGGGCGAATCCATGGAATAACAATATCCCTCGTGGTCGCATGCCCCGGAATCCTACATCGTATAAGCATGACCGTAGGGTAATACAAACAAATCCGAATCTAACCCGCCTCGCAGTCACGTGCCGGAATCCCACATCGTATAAGCATGTCCAAGGAGTAATACAAATAATGGAAGCATACCCGTGGAATCCCACATCACTGTCGGTACGTCCAAGTAACTTACAACAAGACAGTCAGCCCTCCAACCGAGAGTCGCGACAACGTAATAAAACATAATATTTGCACTCAAAGGCTATCACCAGCACACATAGGCAAGTTCATAAAATCTATAGACTTTCATTTTATAAACTCAAGACACTTATAGAATAATTCTCAATTAAACAAGCCAAAGTACTTATCAAGGCACACATAGAATAATTCTCAATTAAACAAGCCAAAGTACTACGTACGTACATTCTTTTCAAAAGACTCTTTTTTATGTAAAACCCCAAGATACTAACACCCGTAGTATCAAGGTGTGTCTATTTTTCAAAGTAAGTTACTACACTTTTAGAAAACTCATTTCAAAGCTTGAAATCAAGTAACTTCAAATTTTCACAATCTAGGCAACTTATGCCCATTAATCAAAATAGACAACTTTCTTAACCTTCCATAAAGTCGTTATAACCAACTTCCCATAAAGCCGTTATAACCCTTTATGGTTTTAGACATATCCATTCCTTTTATAACCAAGAGACTTATACTTTTAAAACCAAGTATCACATACTTATAAATCAAGTTCTTAACTTTCAAAATACTTCAAGTCTCTTAATATTTAGAAAACAAGTTTCTTCTACTTTTAAACCTCAAGTAAATCACTCCTTTAACTCCCCTAAAGTCATTATAACAACCCTTAGGTTCTGGAACTAAGGCACTAGCCAAAAGGTTTGGAAACCACTTCCTTTTCAAGACTCTATGTACTTTAAGTAAAATACTTTCACTTTTAAGAATCCAAACTTCACTAAGGCAATGGATTATACAACTTACAATTTAAACATCAAAGTACAATCAAGGAAGTACATAGAACAAATTCTATTTTTGGAAATCCAAGTACAACCAAGGAATGGATCATTTAAGGAGTAGGACATACTTTCTTTATCTTAAGGAATCATGCTAGAAGAGGAGATAGTTCACATACCTTTTCGGCTAAATCCACAAGCTAAGCCGAATACGCCGTACGTAGAATTGTCAACCTATAATGGTCACAACATGACTATCAATTTCTAGTTTCTAACGTAGAATAATACTAAGTATACGGTCTCTTATTCTACGGAAAATTGGGCAGCACCTCCTTTGTTTCTACATACTTTGCCACCTTTTTCAAGGCCGAATTCAATAACCAACACGCCACATTTAAGGCTCAAAACAACAACCAACCAAAGGGGATTACACGCCTTACAATACGTGTAAAATTCCGCCCCACAATTCATACCAAGTAGTTTAATACTCCAAAAGCCATTTCTCGGCTAACCTTATACAACAACACAAGTCCTTTCCAAATTCTTTTTCAATCCAAGTTCTAAGGTCTAACATGTTATATAGTCATAAACAACTTCAACAACTACAATTTCCTTCTTTATACAACATGCGACGACTTAAACTAATAATCAACTTGAATTGTAATCTTAAGGCTAAACATGCTAGTTTTCGGATTAGGGTTCCAATAGCCAATATACTTATCAAACTTCATAATATAACATCTCATGCTTGCTAATATCCATAGTACAACAATAAGCAATCTTAATTACTAAAACGACAAGAATTATACCTTTACAAGCCCTTAAAATTTCCAAGATTCAAAGTCGCTCCTTAGCAATTCTTAGATCCTTTCCTTTACGCTCCAATCCGCTATTTGAAGCCTTTATAAGTTCACAACCAACTTCCCTTCCATTTCCAATCCAAAACCTATGAAAATGCCTTAGGTTTTCGCCTTGCGACTAACGTGAAAACGTCGTTTTTCCGAAATCTTTCTATTGAGATATCCTTACAATACCCTTAGGGAACTTGGGTTTAAGTCTTGTGAATAATGGATCAAAACTACAAAATTTTCTTGTGGAAGCTTAGCCAAACCCGAGAGCTATATCTCAAGAACAAGGCCTCTCTAATTTTTCTAAGTGTTGGAAGAGCTTGTCTTGCACTAGTGTAGCATTTATAACACAATGGAGGGCTTGGATTAAAACACTTGTGGGCTAGGATGAAGAATAATTAATGTTAAGCCAAGTGGACAAGTTGACAAGTCAACAATCTCAAGCTTTGAAGACTTATCTTCCTTGATGGTCAATGACCATTTTACCCTTACTATATGTTACACCCCGTAGTTCCAGGGTATGTATATGAGGACGTACGTACGAGAATACGACACAAAAATTGGAAAGGAAGAAAGATGTGATTTTTCGACGGAAAAGATTCCGGATTTTGTGAAGGAAAAATGTTCGTTAAAGGGAATTGGATTCCCAGATTTGGTATTCGGACTTTTTGGAATTTTTGTGAATTATGGAATTTTATTTCCGGAATTGGTCACGTGGGGCCACTGAGAATTTACGATTTGTGGGGCCCACTTTATTTTGGATTTTGGCATTACGGATATTTTGGAAGATGAAATATTTTGGGCGAGTAGGGAGACACATGGCACCCCATGTGGCTCGTTGGCCAAAAAATTAGGGGACATGGACATGACTTGGGCGTTTTTGGGGTACAAGTGTCTAGCCACTTGTCCCATTTTTGTGGTGGACATTTGGTTGGCAAATTACCCACACACTTGGACCCAATCTTCACCATACACTTGCCTAGATCTTGGCCATTGATTTCTCTATAAATACCCCCCTTAATGCAAGACTTCTTCATCCACACTTAGAGAGTTTCCAAGTCTTGAAAAATTCCCTCATCTTTCCTTGTGAGCTCTCGGCCATGGGCTGAAATTGTGAGCTAAAGTTGTCCAAAAATTCTTAAAGTTTTAAGTGTTCTTCCTTAGAGTGTTAGGAAGATTGTGTACCAAGAGTTGGAAAATATTTCACACCCCTAGCCTAGAAACCTTACCTTGGCCGAAACTTGCCATAGTTTGAGCCTAAGTGTTCTTCACTTTTTGGAGTTGAATCTTGAAGAGAAGTTGTTTAGAAACTTCTAAGGGTTGCTCGGAGCGGGTTGGAGCATAAGGAATTGGAGCTAAGCGTTTCTCAGGATCGACTTATAATCTTGGATAATTTTGGGCTTATCGAGGTAATGATCTATGTCCCTCTATTGTAATTGGATATTACATATTGTAGTAATTTAGAATTGAGTATAAGATATATTGGAAGGATGTTTATAAAGAATTGAATCAGTATTTACATTGACCGTATTTACTGATAGACTTGTAGTATTATTGTGGGCGATGTTGTACACGTGCAGTTAGCGTGTAACCCCACCCTTTGAGTTGTTGGCTTAGTAGCGGGCCTTGTTAGAGGAGGAGATTTATGTGGTTGCGGGGAGAGTCTTTGCCGAATTTTCCGTAGAATATGGAACCTTGTATTTAGAAATGTTCTACGAAGGGATCTAGAAGTTGATAGACATTTTGTGGCCTTTATAGGTTGAAGTACTACGAGTAGCATATTCTACTTGTAGGGTGGAAAAGGCTAGCGGTTCTGATTTTGGGCGTTTTGCTAATTGTCGATAATCGTCGCGAGGTATGTGAACCTCTTCCTATCCTTTCTAGCATGATGTTTTGTAAACTATGTAGTACGGTAGACGTACATGTGCTAAATGAGTTTTGGTTGGTTTAAAACATAAGGTGTTATAATAGCTTTATGGGAAGTTATTTATAACGACTTTATGTAGGTAAAAGAATGGTTTATTTATTTTAGAAGTTAACAGACTTGATCTTAAAAGATAAGAGACTTAACTTATAAATGACGTTTTATGAAATGTTAAGGGCTATGAATTTTGTTAAAGAGTTGTGAAACCTCATTCGTGAGTAATGAGTACTTGTCTTTTAAAGAATAATGTTTTACTGATTTCGGAAATGAGAATAAGTATCGAACAAACCACTGCAGCGTTAATAAAGGAAAATGTATTGACTAATTAACTATATTAAAACCAGTAGAAACCTCCATCTGCATAGAAGCTAAGATAAGACAAAATTGTATTACATTTTCTAGATCATGGCTGCTTTAATAAGATTGTTATAAACAAGAATAACTACTCACACATAAGGCATATGTTACCCAATTGTTTTAAAAAAGAGATTACGTTATTTGATTAAGACCATGAACTATGAAATCTTTCGAAAATAAAAGACTTGAGTATATTTTAATTAGGCAACTTGAACTTTTGGAAAAGAATGTTGTTACTTGATTTTAAAAAAGGAAAGTGTTTGTGATTTAAAAGAAAAGTATGGTATTATCTTAATCTGTCTTAAAAGAGAGTTTAAATGTTATGGCCAATTTTGATACCGAGTCCATGGGATGGACCGGGAATGTATTCCACACGTTTTGATACCGAGTCCATGGGATGGACCGGGAATGTATTCCACACGTTTTGATACCGAGTGCATGGGATGGAGCGGGAATGTATTCCACACGTTTTGATACCGAGTCCATGGGATAGACCGGGAATGTATTCCACACGTTTTGATACCGAGTGCATGGGATGGACCGGGAATGTATTCCACACGTTTTGATACCGAGTCCATGGGATGGACCGGGAATGTATTCCACACGTTTTGATACCGAGTCCATGGGATGGACCGGGAATGTATTCCACACGTTTTGATACCGATTCCATGGGATGGACCGGGAATGTATTCCACCCGATTTGATACCGAGTCCATGAGATGGACCGGGAATGTATTCCATACGATCAGACCGAGTCCATGAGATGGACCGAATGTGACCACGCGATTCCACCTCGAGTCCCGTGGGATGGGCGAGACATGTTATACGTATCACACGATTTATACCTAGATCCGGCGGTGAGGAAGGAGTTCCACGGGCGTAAAGGGATGACTTGAGGCGTGAGTCACGACTTGACATGATCGCTTTTATGTTGTAAATCGTAGTTTGGTTATCATACATGTCTCCTGCTTTATATAAAGCTGTTATGATTTCATTCTGATATTTTCGATTTCACATACTTGGTACTGTTATCGACCTCCTTGGGCTGCGTTCATCTGCGCAGTAGAGGTACACCGGTTGTTGATCCTCGCTCATAGGATCACAGTTCAGTATTTTGGGAAGCCCCGTTTCTCCGGAGGCTTATCTTTTGGTATGATTCCCTGAGTTTGTAGGATCTTGTACATTCAGGGGTATGGCGTGGCCCTGTCCCGTCATAGTTGTTATAAAAATTCGTAGAGGTCTGTAGTACTGTTGTGGGCAGGGTTTGTAAAGGATTTAACTGTTCAATTTTTGATATATACATTCAGGAAGGTAACTGTTTTGGTTAGCCTATTGCTTATTTTATGTCTTGATTCATGCTTAAGTTTTATTTCCTCTGATTTTCTCTGATGTTTGTATCACTAGGGTGCCCGGGGTAAGGCACCAGTCACGCGCCCGAGGTCGGGTCGTGACACTATAATTCGTCCAAGACCATATGTGGGGGTGCCACGTGTCGCCCTTTCATTCATCCATAAAATTCCGTAACCCTTGTGGGCCCCGCAAAACGTAAAATTCCTCGGGTGGGCCCCACGTGACCAAATTCGTAAAAATAAATTTCCATAATGTTAATAAGTTTCATACTCTTCAAATAATGCATTTTGAGAATCTAATTCTCCTCAACGAACATTTTTCCTTTCCGACGTTCGGAAGATTTTCCGTCGGAAAAATAATTCTTCCTTTCGTACTAATTTCCAAGTCTTGATTCCTTACGTACATTCTCTTATACATGCCTGGACTTATGGGGTGTAACATTCTTCCCCCCTTAGAAACATTCGTCCCCGAATGTTCTTAGTCGGTTTTCAAGCTATACCCACTCCGGCACAATCTCTATACTATGCCTATCAATCAATACTCCACAAGACTGACGATGCCACACATGGCCACCACATAACATACGTAGACATAACAATGGACCTTCCGTCCACGACCCCTTCTCACAAAACTCGAAGGTTACAGTCTTCTCAAACACGGGATCCTTAGAGGTTCCTTTATTTCCTTACTTGTCATACTTTCTCGTACTCCTAAACTTATTTAGCAAACGTACAACATCTCAAATATTGTTTCTGTTCCCCAATCCTTGGAGTTACTAACCAAACTTGGCCATATTGTTACTTACATTCCCGTTAAGGCTCTTCTCGGTCCTTACGACCTAGTTCCGATGGAACGCATCCACGAACTCGTACAACGATTAACTAAACATGGGCCTTGCATCCTCGGGACCCTATCACATAACGGGACCATTTCTAACTGACATCACCCCATTCCACACTACCGGTTGACCCGAAATGAGTCCATAACCCGACCCAGCGTCACACTTAACTCCTCATTCTTAGTCTGGAATAAATTTCTCTCTTATCTCAAGGTACTTCTCACCCTATCCCCCTATTCACTAGAGGTTCTGTCACGACCCGACCTCGGGACCACGACTGGTGCCTTACCCCGGGCACCCTAGTGATACAACATCAGAGAAAATCAGCGGAAATAAAAACTCATAAAAGATAAACAGTAAAATAAGAAGATAGGATAACCAAAACGGTTACCTTTCGGTATATATAAATAAAAACTTGAACAGCTACATCCTTTACAAACCCTGCCCACAACAGTACTACAGACCTCTAAGAGTTTTTATACAACATGACGGGGAGGCCTCGCCATACCACGAATGTACAAGTACCTACAGTGACGAGGACTATACCAAAGATAAGCCTCCGAGAAAGCGGAGCTTCCCAAGCTGAATGCGATCCTATGAGCGAGGATCAACAATCGGTGTACCTCTACTGCGGCATGAACGCGGCCCGAAGGAGGTCGATAACAGTACCAAGTATGTGGCGAAAATCAGTAAATGAAATCATAGTAGTCTATATAAAGCGGGAGACATGTATGATAACCAAACTACAATACCAACATATAAGCGGTCGTGTCAAGTCGTGACTCACGCCTCAAAGTCATCCTCAAAATATAACAATGGGTCTCACGCCCAACATCAATCATGCGGTGGAATTCCTTCCTCACCGCGATCTATGATATAACAACACCGAGTACATGAACACCGTGCCATACGTGTCATAAAACCGTCTGGGGCAAGTAACGAGCTAACTACTGGATACCAAAGCGCGTCATCAATCGGCCGAGGCAAGTACGAAAGCCAACTACCAGATACCAAAGCCGTACTAACAATACTATACAACGACATCACGAAGCTGACACGGGGCAAGTACGAAAGCCAACTACCAGATACCAAGGCCGCGTCACGTAGCTGACGGGGGCAAATCGAGCTAACTACCGGATACCAAGGCGTGATCACGAGACTTTGCCACAAACTGAGCGGGGCAAGTCGAAGGATAACTACCGGATACCAAAGCCGAATCAGCCACGGCCAGGGGCAAATACGAGCCAACCACGGATACAAGGCGAATCGGTAAAACCCGTGGAGGTCGGTCCATGGAATGACACTATCAATAACGATCGGGCAAATCGAAAACCGATTACGAACCAACGCATCGGCCAACGATCGGGGCAAGTACGAGGGCTAGCTACGGATACAAGGCGAATCGGTAACCTCACGGAAGCTAGTCCATGGAACAACAATCCTAATGGAACCCTGCCGTGGGCCAACGTGTCGATGGGTCGATGATCAAAAATAACATGACCGGCCCTCCATCGAGAGACGCGGTAACATAAGGATACAACACTTGCACAACAAGGCTATCACACGCAAACATAGGCAAGTTACACACAACTCAAGGTACTTTATACTTTTTAAACCAAGTGGCTTACACTTTTAAAACAACGTCAAGTATACTTTTAAAACCCAAGTAACTAACTCTTTTAAGATCAAGGTACTCCTACCTTTTAAAACCAAGCCACTTATATTTTTCTTATCAAGAAAAGTTCGATATTTAAAAATAAGTTACTTATACTTTTAAACTCAAGTTACTTCTCTTTTCCCAAAATCAAGTTACCATTTTAAATCCAATAATAAAACCATTCTTTTGTTTCCATAAAGTCGTTATAACTAACTTCCCATAAAGCTATTATAACACTTTATGTCTTAAACCAATTTAAGACAAAACCATGCCTTTCTTTTAAACCAAAACACTTCAAATTCTTAAGTCTCTTTTCTTTTAGAAATCAAGTTCTTTACTTTGGAATTTTAAGAAAATCAAAACTTGATTATAATAATTCTTATTAGAGCAGCCATGATCTAGGAAATGTAATACAATTTTGTCTTATCTTAACTTCTATGCAGATGGAGGTTTCTACTGGTCTTAATATAATTAATCGTCATTACATTTTCCTTTATTAATGCTGCAATGGCTTGTTCGATAGTTATTCCCATTTCCGAAATTAATATAACTTATTCCTTTATCTAGACCAAGTACTCATTACTCACGAATGAGGTTTCACCACTTTAACACCATTCAAGTTCTTCACATTTCAATATCAAGTCAAGATATAAGTCCAGTCTCTTATATTTTAAAAATCAACCAAAATTTGTTTAGCACACGTACGTCTACCGTACTACATAGTTCACAATATCATGCTAGAAAAGATAGGAAGAGGTTCACATACCTCGCGACGATTATCGACAATTAGCAAAATGCTCCAAGTACTACAACCTTGCTAGCCTTTTCCACCCTTCAAGTAGAATACGCTACTCGTAGTACTTCCACCTATAAAGGCCACAAAACGTCTATTAACTTCTAGATCTCTTCGTAGAATATTCTAAATACAAGATTCCTTATTCTACGGAAAATTCGGCAGCACCTCCCCCCACCGAAACCACATAAATCTCCTCTATCAAGGCACGCTGCGGGCCAACAACTCGAGGAGGGGGTTACGTCTAGGGGCGTGTACAACATCGCCACAATAATACTACAAGTCTACTGTAAATACAATCCAATGTAAATACAGTTCAATTCTTTATAATCATCCTTCCAATAAATCTTATACTCAATTCTAAACTACTACAACATGTAATATCCAATTACAATAGAGTGACAAAGATCATTACCTCGATAAGCCCAAAAATATCCAAGATTATAAGTCGATCCTGAGTTACGTTTAGCTCCAAATCCTTACGCTCCAACCCGCTCTAAGCGACCCTTAGAATTTTCTAACCAACTCCTCTTCAAGATCCAACTCCAAAAAGTGAAGAACACTTAGGTTCCAACACTACCAACTTTCGGTCAAGGGGGGAGGCCAATTGCCGAGACACTCAAGGGAAGGGAGGGAGCATTTTTCAAGACTTGTAAATCTCTAAGTGTTGGATGAATAAGTCTTGCAAGCTTAAGGGGTATTTATAGAGAAATCAAGGGCTAGGATTAAAGCAAGTGTGTGTTCAAGATTGGGCCATGTGTGTGTGGGTCCCACTTATCTATCTACTACACAAAATATCTTCAAGACTTTGACCAAATGTTTTTGGCCTTTAAAATGCCAAAAACGTGCAACCCATTGTCCACTTGGGGTGACACGTGTCACCCTCATATTGGTCCAAAATATTTCATCTTCCGAAAATATCCGTAATGCCAAAAATCCGAAAATAAAGTGGGCCTCACAAACCGTAAATTTCTCCTGTGGGCCCCACGTGACCAATTCCGGAAAATAAAATTCCATAATTCTCAAATATTCCAAAAAGTCCGAATACCGAATCCGGGAATTCAATTCCCATTAACGAACCTTTTTCCTTCACAAAATCCGGAACTTTTTCCGTCGAAAAATTCACATCTTTCTTTCTTTTCAATATCACTGTCGTATTCTCGTACGTATGTCCTCACATACATACCCTGGAACTACGGGGTGTAACATTCTTCCCCCCTTAGAAACATTCGTCCCGAATGTTCCTTCTAAGTCTCCAAACACGTTTGCGCCGGTATAGTCTCCACTACTACACTTATAAAACCGATCATGCCACCAATTGCTAGAATATAACATGTGCGCAAAACTCAAATCCAAGCCAACGAGGAATCACCTCTAACATCACAAAAAGCCCCCACCCATGGTCTACAGAATACTCCATTCGCATCTTCACTTCACAAAAGAAAAGATCATTTCCGTCCTCATAACATATGTTCGCTTCCTTTCTTACTCGTCGTACCCTTCTTGTACACCCGAACTCTCTATAGTATATGTTCCACGCTTCAGTCATCGCTTCAGTTTCCAAAACTTTGGAGTCACTACCTCCAAACTTGGTCATCTCACTAGCTTCAATTTCCACTAAGGCCATTCCCGACCTTCACGATCCGATTCAGGTCGAACGCATCCACGAACCCGTACGATGGTTACCTAAACTTGGGCCTTGCACCCTCGTGATCCTACCACCTGGTGGGACCACCCCGAACTGATCCCACCTCATTCCGGGCTGCGGGTTGACCCGCGATCTGGCCTTAACCCGACCCGCTATCGCGCCAAACTCTTGTTCCCCAATTCGGAACAATCTTACTAATTCACGTCATGGAAGCTACCACTTCCATCTCAAACTACCCATGGAATTATCACACAAAACTCCACGTATACTATGCACTCCGACAAGGATTAACCGTAAAGTCTTTTACTCAAGATGGCCTTACATCTAAGGTCTCAAAATTCTCTCATCCCCAGACTTACCCTTTTTACTAACTAGGCCTCTAAATCACATTTTAACACAAAGCTATTCGATCATAACACTTAACACATTAATACAAACTAGTCTCTAGAGGGTTAAGGATATACCTGAAAATCAAATAGGCGGTTCAAAGGACCGCTAGAACTGGGAACTTCCACGACCCACCGCAGCCTCTGGGGTATGAACATCTGCTAGCTATAGAAGGCGAAGAACATGGCCCGATCCGTGATGCATGCTATCCACCGGTGCCACCTTTGGCCTCGGACGATCTCGCGAAATGGCCCTGTTGGCCGCAAGCATAACAATCTCCCAAACTAGTACGACACTCTCCCTTATGGATTTTTCCACAACGGCCACACTGAGACAAGGGTGGCCTCATCCGGCGAGCACTCCTACTCCCCTGAAAACCTGAACCCTTGGAGCCCTGACCTGCTCCTGAATAACCTGGGCCACGAAGGCGCGGAGGACCACTGCATGTGGCGAGGCGTATAACTAGGCTATTCTTGGCGGTCCATACGAAAGTCACCAAAGGACCCTTCGTCACATCGCTTCTGCTGGTATTGGTCAATCCGTCGGCCTCTCCGTTCCTCACACCCAAGTGCATAAGCCTGTATGCGGGCAATGTCCATGCCCGGCTGAAGAGCTACACCCGAGCAAGACTCTGCCAAGTAGTCATCAAGCCCTGTGACGTAGCGGTGCACTCTGTCCTCCATATCTGCTACTAACGCGGGGACATACCGAGCCAACGAGTCGAACTCCACGTTGTACTCCCGAACCGTACGCCCTCTCTGTCTCAGCATCAGAAATCTGTCGGCCCGTGCTCTCCTCATCTGTGGAGGCAAGAAATGGTGAAATGCCTCGAGAACTCGTCCCAAATAGTGGAGATCGTGCTCCTCCGGACAGCTCGCGAATCAAACGATCGGCTGCGGTATCACGCGGCCGATGCGAACCTAAGACCACCGACTCGGTCTCGAAGCCTTGATCACTCTCATGATCCGCAGAATCGCTTCGGATGAACTCCTACGGATCATCCTCAGGCCTCGACCCGTAGAACTCTGGCGGGCTGCAACTCAGAAAATCTCGTAGTCTCAAGCTATCCGATCTAGGATGAACCACGGGTGCTACTGGAACTGCTGCGTCCAGCCTATCCTCATGTCTGGCCACAATCACGGCTAATGGCGGGCCATCTCCAGAACCCATCTCCTCTGCTCCAGGCTGTGGGACTGGAGGCTCAGGTACCGTGGTCTCAGTAGCCATTGCTGCGGCTCTAAATTCTCCTGGGGATGGCGGCGTTGCAAAACTCGCCGTCTGTAGCACTATCTCAGGTAATGACCGGGCCTGTGCCCTCGTACTCCTCTGTATCCTACTAGCGCCTCCTCATTTGCCTTGCCCTTCTGGGCCCGGGTTGTCTTGCGCGGAGGCATAACTGGTAAAAACGAAATACGTTAGAGGGGTCTAACTTATAATACAGCTGTAAGGCACGATCTCAGAGTGGGAAGAATAGAAACCAATTGTTATAGACTTCATAGATTATATTAGAATTTTGAGATTTTATTTTCCGAAATGGTCACGTGGGGCCGGGAGAAATTTTGTATTTTTTTTGGCTCTGGTTCCTTGTTTTGTGCCTTGTTTTGGCCTTGTTTTGTGGCTTGTTTGGTGCAATGATAAATACCCCCTTTGTGAAGACTTCATTCATCCACAAATGTTTCCAAGTCTTGAATCCCTCCTCCCTCTTGTTGACTCGTATAGAAATACTCCCTAGTATTGTTATAATGCCCAAAATACCTTAGGTATTCCAAAGATATTAGTCTCAAACCGAAACCAAGGAAATCTTGTTAGAACTTCTAAGGTTGTTTGGAGTATAACTTGGATAATTTTGGGCTTATCGAGGTAATTATCTTGTGAAATTACATGTTTGTTAGGATATATAATACTATATATGGAACTATACTTAGTATTATGGCAATGTCTTTTGACTTAAGCGTTAATAAAGAGAAGAAGTGTTTAAGATTTTAATAACCTCTTTGTTATAACGGCTTTATAGGTAAGAAAATACGATGTATTTCAAAAGATTTCTTTAAAGGTTTTAAAAAGAGTTATACTAGCTTGATGGGGAGTTAGGTATAATGTCTTAAGAGAGGTAAAGAAAATGGTTTACTGATGTTAGAAGATAAGAGACTTAACTTATTTGTTTTAATGTGGATGTTTATGTGAAACCTCATTCGTGAGTAATGAGTACTTGGTTTTATTTAAAGGATAATGTTTAAACCGGTAGAAACCTCCATCCGCATAGAAACTAGATGAGACAAAATGATATTACATTTTCTAGATCATGGTTCTTGGAACTTAGGAAAAGAATGTTGTTACTTGATTTTGAAAAGGAATACCAATCCTAAATGTCCTGCGACCTCACGATTATAGATGTGGTGCACAACACACCGATAATCAAGACTCTAGACACTGCAGTAGACACTTTCCGAGGACTAAGCGCTCGATACCACTTTTGTCACGACCCGACCTCGGGACGCGGAGTGCCTTACCGGGCACCCTGGTGATACAACATCGAGAAAATCATAAAATAAAAACTCATAAAAGATAAGCAAGAAATAAGAAGATAGGCTAACCAAAAGCGGTTATCTTTGGTATATATAAATAAAACTTGAACAACTACATCCTTTACAAACCCCGCCACAAAGAAGATTACTGACCTCTAAGAGTTTTTATACAACATGGCGGACAGGCTCCGCCATACCTGAATGTACAAGTACAAAGTGACAGGACTATACAAAGATAAGCCTCCGAGAAACGGAGCTTCCCAACGTGAATCTGCGATCCTATGAGCGAGGATCAACAAGCGGTGTACCTCACTGCGGCATGACGCAGCCCAGGAGGTCGATACAACGGTACAAGTATGTGAAATCGAAAATCAGTAAATGAAATCATAGTAGTCTATATAAAGCGGGAGACATGTATGATAACCAAACTACGATACCTGACATATAAGCGATGCGTGTCAAGTCGTGACTCACGCCTCAAAGTCATCCTCAAATATAACAATGGGTCTCACGCCCACAACATCAATCATGCGTGGAATTCCTTCCTCGCTAGCGATCTATGATATAACAACACCAAGGAGCACACATGAACACGGGCCTACCAGTGTCATAAGCAACCGTGAGGCAATGAAGGCTAACTACGGATACCAAAGCGCGTCATCAATCGGCCGGCAAGTACGAAAGCCAACTACCGGATACCAAAGCCGTACTAACACTATACAACGATATCACGAAGGCGACACGGGCACGTAAAGCCAACTACGGATACCAGGCGCGTCACGTGGTCGGGGGCAAGTACGAGGGCTAACTACCAGATACCAAGGCCGTGATCACGAGACTTTGCCATAAAACTGAACGGGGCAAGTGCGAAGGCTAACTACGGATACAAAGCGAATCAGCCACGGCGGGGCAAATACGAGCGACCACGGATACCAAGGCCGAATCGGTAAAACCACATGGAGGCTGGTCCATGGAATGACACTATCAATAACCGGGGCAGTACGAAGCCGATTACGAACTGCGTGCACGCATCGCCAGGCAAGTACGAGGCTAGCTACGGATACGAGGCGAATCGGTAACCTCGTGGAGAGCTAGTCCATGGAACAATCCTAATGGAACCCTACCCGTGGGCACCCAACGTGTCGATGGAGTCGAGGATAAAATAACATGACCGCCCTCCATCGAGAGACGGTAACATAAGGATACAACACTTGCACAACAAGGCTATCACACGCAAACATAGGCAAGTTACACACAACTCAAGGTACTTTATACTTTTTAAACCAAGTGGCTTACACTTTTAAAACAACGTCAAGTATACTTTTAAAACCCAAGTAACTAACTCTTTTAAGAACAAGGTACTCCTACCTTTTAAAACCAAGCCACTTATATTTTTCTTATCAAGAAAAGTTCGATATTTAAAAATAAGTAACTTATACTTTTAGACTCAAGTTACTTCTCTTTTCCCAAAATCAAGTTACCATTTTAAATCCAATAATAAAACCATTCTTTTGTTTCCATAAAGTCGTTATAACTAACTTCCCATAAAGCTATTATAACACTTTATGTCTTAAACCAATTTAAGACAAAACCATGCCTTTCTTTTAAACCAAAACACTTCAAATTCTTAAGTCTCTTTTCTTTTAGAAATCAAGTTCTTTACTTTGGAATTTTAAGAAAACCAAAACTTGATTATAATAATTCTTATTAGAGCAACCATGATCTAGGAAATGTAATACAATTTTGTCTTATCTTAACTTTTATGCAGATGGAGGTTTCTACTGGTCTTAATATAATTAATCGTCATTACATTTTCCTTTATTAATGCTGCAATGGCTTGTTCGATAGTTATTCCCATTTCCGAAATTAATATAACTTATTCTTTTATCTAGACCAAGTACTCATTATTCACGAATGAGGTTTCACCATTTTAACACCATTCAAGTTCTTCACATTTCAATATCAAGTCAAGATATATGTCCAGTCTCTTATCTTTTAAAAATCAACCAAAATTCCTTTAGCACACGTACGTCTACCGTACTACATAGTTCACAACATCATGCTAGAAAAGATAGGAAGAGGTTCACATACCTCGCGACGATTATCGACAATTAGCAAAATGCTCCAAGTACTACAACCTTGCTAGCCTTTTCCACCCTTCAAGTAGAATACGCTACTCGTAGTACTTCCACCTATAAAGGCCACAAAACGTCTATTAACGTCTAGATCTCTTCGTAGAATATTCTAAATACAAGATTCCTTATTCTACGGAAAATTCGGCACCTCCCACGAAACCACATAAATCTCCTCTATCAAGGCTGCTACAGCCAACAACTCGAGGGGGTTACCGTCTAACCGGACGTGTGCAACAACTGTGCCATGATAATACTGAAGTCTCATGTAAATACGGTCGATGTAAATCTGATTCAATTCTTTATAATCATCCTTCCAATAAATCTTGTACTCAATTCTAAACTACTACAACATGTAATATCCAATTAGAATAGGGGGACAAAGATCATTACCTCGATAAGCCCAAAAATATCCAAGATTATAAGTCGATCCTGAGCAACGTTTAGCTCCAAATCCTTACGCTCCAACCCGCTCCAAGCGACCCTTAGAAGTTTCTAACCAACTCCTCTTCAAGATCCAACTCCAAAAAGTGAAGAACACTTAGGTTCCAACACTACCAACTTTCGGTCAAGGGGGGAGGCCAATTGCCGAGACATTCAAGGGAAGGGAGGGAGGATTTCTCAAGACTTGTAAATCTCTAAGTGTTGGATAAATAAGTCTTGCAAGCTTAAGGGGTATTTATAGAGAAATCAAGGGCTAGGATTAAAGCAAGTGTGTGGTCAAGATTGGGCCATGTGTGTGTGGGTCCCACTTATCTATCTACTCCACACAATATCTTCAAGACTTTGACCAAATGTTTTTGGCCTTTAAAATGCCAAAAACGTGCAACCCATTGTCCACTTGGGGTGACACGTGTCACCCTCCTATTGGTCCAAAATATTTCATATTCCGAAAATATCCGTAATGCCAAAAATCCGAAAATAAAGTGGGCCTCACAAACCGTAAATTTCTCCCGTGGGCCCCACGTGACCAATTCCGGAAAATAAAATTCCATAATTCTCAAATATTCTAAAAAGTCCGAATACCGAATCCGGGAATCCAATTCCCATTAACGAACCTTTTTCCTTCACAAAATCCGGAACTTTTAGTGAAAAATTCACATCTTTCTTTCTTTTCAATATCACTGTCGTATTCTCGTACGTATGTCCTCACATACATACCCTGGAACTACGGGGTGTAACAGGTTTGTCACATAAGCCGAAGTATATCTACTGTACATTCTTCCCTATTGGTCTTTACACTGTTACGGGGTAATTACAACTTGTGAACTCTACACAACTATAGTCTCAGTTCACTTACCATTCTCGTCAACATTCTTAACTTTTCACTTTACTAATCAAAGTATTCCTACCTCTGAGGGTACTATCACTTACAACTGCTAGTAACAAAGGGAAAACATATACGCTAGGGCAAAATCTGAATCTAACAATGCACGTATGATTCAAATGAATCGACATATACTTGTAACCCCATGCGATGTCGCCTCCTGATCCTGTCCCGTAGTCACGTCAGCTATGCGGTTCGAAGGACCGCCAGAACTATAAACTCCACCCTGACCTCTACCACGGCTGGCTGATATCTGAACACCCTGCAGGACGCATTTGTGAGGAAGGGAACCAACCATCGGCGTCATAGGTGAGCCACCTCACCGCTCTTTCTAAAAGGACATACCTTCGTATATGGCGGGGGCCACAACAAAACAAACACATGCCATAACGACATTTCCCATATGACGCTTACTACATCGGAAACACCGAGGAATAGGTGGCCTCGAGAAAGTCCTTCGCTTCGAGAACCTCGACCCACGAGCTTGGACCGGCTCCTAAATACCTTGTGAGGTCAATCTCCCACCTGGTGAGCGGGGTATGTCTTTGGGTAGGTGGGACGAATATCTCACTCATTCTTGAAATTGCTCGTCCAAGAACTCACCAGATAACCAACCGGTCTAGCCTCTTCTACGATCTCCACGTTGGCCCTCTACTCTGTACACACATTGCATCGGCGAATAACCTCCTGATGATGAAACTGTAGCACCGCTATCTTGGTCAATAACATAACTGCTTCCCTCATAACCCTATAGACTTCTCCTAAGGAGAAATTGAGGCTCTGGTCGGGCCTCAAAACTGGCGCGAAGAACTCTTCGATGCGACCTGCAACATCCGGTATACCACAGGCATAAGCCCTATCAACTCTCGAGTCGACTAGTAGCTCTGCTACTCCTTTGCCCTCATGCATTGTTGCCCTCATTGGAGGCATAGCTGTAACAGAAAAATACGTCAGAGAGGATTTATCTTACTAACACAGCTCTATGGCACGATCTTGAGTGAGAAGAATAGAAACCAACTCTAAATGTCTGTAGCCTCCTGTTTATGGGTGTGGCGCGCAACACATCGATAATCAAGACTCTACTAGACACGGTGTAGACATTCCGAGGATCGCTCGATACCACTCTGTTCGCCCGAACCCGGGCCCGTAGTGCCCTACACAGGCACCCTTCTACCTTAACAACTAAGTAAATCTGGAAATTAAATAACACCTCATTTTTTCAAACCAACGTGCGTGCAAGGCAAAGCCGACAAGGCTGCCATATAATATACATAATCAAAAGACACTACACGCATACATGAGTCCAATCCACATATGAATACGCACCTAAGAGTTTTATCAAATATGACGGAATGAGGCCCATGCATACCCATAACCGCAAAAGCCATGCTTGAAGGAACTATACCAAAAGATAAACTCACGAGCAGAGGAGCTATCCAAATACTCGAGCAGGTCCTACACTGCAGATCACCAAGCTGCGTACCTAAACTGCGGCGTGAGCGGCCGAAAAGTCGATCTGAAAAATGTACCAAGTATGTGAAACTGAAAATACTATAATGAAATCATAACATTCTATACAAAACAGGAGACATGTATGATAGCCAACCTAGAGTACACAATACATAGCGATATATCAAGTCGTGGACGCGTGCCTCAAAGTCATTACTAAAATATAACCATGGGTCTTACGCCCACAATAACAATCATGCCTGTGGAATCCTTCCTCACTGCCGGCAGTCCATGATATAATATAACACCAATAGGCATACATGAACACCAAGTCCCACATGTGTCCTAAAAATCAGCATGCTAAGTAGGAAAGCGAACCACGGATCATAAAACTGCGTCAGCCATCAAAGCGAACCAACTACGATCTAGCTGCATCATCAACGACGGGGCAAAGCTAACTACCAGATTGTTACACCCCGTAAGTCCAGGACATGTATAAGAGAATGTACGTAAGGAAACAAGACTTGGAAATTAGTACGAAAGGAAGAATTGTTTTTCCGACGGAAAATCTTCCGGACGTCGGAAAGGAAAAATGTTCGTTATTGAGAATTGGATTCTCAAAATGCATTATTTGAAGAGTATGGAACTTATTAATATTATGGAAATTTATTTTTACGGATTTGGTCACGTGGGGCCCACCCGAGGAATTTTACATTTTGTGGGGCCCACGAGGGTTACGGAATTTTATGGACGAATGAGAAGGCGACCCGTGGCACCCCCACATGGCTTGGTCGAAATTTATGCAAGGGTATAATGGTCATTGACCATGGTTGATGATAAGTCTTCTAAGCTTGATTTTGTTGACTAGTCAACTTGTCCACATAGGCTTAATCCATGTGATTTTCATCTAAGCTACACAATTGTTATAATCTTGGCCCTCCAATGTGTTATATAAGTATACTACTAGTGCAAGACTAGCTCATTACACTTAGAAAAATTTGAGAACATTGAGCTTAGCCTAGAAGTGCTCTCGGGTTCAAGCCTTTTTCCCACACAAAATTTTGTGATCTTGATCCATTAGCCACAAGACTTTAAACCAAGGTTCCTAAGAGTATTGTAAGGTTATCTCAATAGAAAGATTTCGGAAAAAACGTATTTTTACGTTGGTCGCAAGGCGGAAACTAAGTGAGTTCTTCAACTTTGAAGATGGAACTTGAAGATGGGTTCTTCATAGGCCTCTAATGAGTGCTTGGAGCGGATTGGAACCTAAGGAAAGGAGCTAAGAATTGCTAAGGCGCGACTTTGAATCTTGGAAATTTTAAGGGCTTGGAAAGGTATAAATTTTGTTGTTTTAGTAGTTAAGACTTACTTATTGTTGTAGCTATGGATTTTAGCAAGCATGAGTTATATAGTATGAAGTTTGATATGTTTATTGGCTATTGGAACCCTAATCCGAAAACTTGCATGTTTAGCCTTAAGATTACATTCTAGTCGATTATTAGTCTAAGCGTCGCATGTTGTATAAAGAAGGAAATTGTAGTTGTTGAAGTTGTTTAGACTATATAACATGTTAGACCTTAGAACTTGGAATTGTAAGAAGGATTGAAAAAGACTTAGTGTTGTTCTAGAGGTTGGCCGAGAATGGCTTTTGGCATATTCACTATTTCGTATGAATTGTGGGGCGGAATTTTACACGTATTGTAAGGCGTGTAATCCCCTTTGTTTGGTTGTTGTTTGGAGCCTTAAATGTGGCTTGTTGGTTATTGTATTCGGCCTTGAAAAAGGTGGCAAAGTAAGTAGAAACAAAGGAGGTCTTTTGATTTTCCGTAGAATTAGAGACTGTATACTTAGTATTATTCTACGTAGAGACTAGAAGTTGATAGTCTTGTTGTGACCATTATAGGTTGACACTTCTACGTACGGCGTATTCGGCTTAGCTTGTGGATATTAGCCGAAAAGGTATGTGAACTATCTCCTCTTCTAGCATGATTCCTTAAGATTAAGAAAGTATGTTCTACTCTTTAAATGATCCATTCCTTGGTTGTATTTGGATTGCCTAGAATAGAATTTGTTCTATGTACTTCCTTGATTGTACTTTGATGTTAAATTGTAAGTTGTAAAATCCATTTTCTTAGTGAAGTTTGGATTCTTAAAAGTGAAAGTATTTTACTTAAAGTACATAGAGTCTTGAAAAGGAAGTGGTTTCCAAATCTTTTGGTCTAGTGCCTTAGTCCCAAAATCCTAAAGGTCATTATAATGACTTTAGGGGAGTCAAAGGAGTGATTTACTTAATTGTTTTAAAAAGAGGAGAAATGACATGATTTAAGAGAAGTAACTTGTTTTAAAGGAGAGAGTTACTTGAGGTTTAAAAGTAGAAGAAACTTGTTTTCTATATATTAAGAGACTTGAAGTGTTTGAAAGTTAAGAACTTGATTTGTAAGTATGTGATACTTGGTTTAATAGTATAAGTCTCTTGGTTATAAAAGGAATGGATATGTCTAAAACCATAAAGGGTTATAACGGCTTTATGGGAAGTTGGTTATAACGGCTTTATGGAAGGTTTAGAAAGTTGTCTATTTTGATTAAAGGGCATAAGTTGCCTAGATTGTGAAAATTTGAAGTTACTTGATTTCAAGCCTTGAAATGAGTTTTCTAAACGTGTAGTAACTTACTTTGAAAAATAGACATGCCTTGATACTACGGGTGTTAGTATCTTGGGATTTTACATAAAAAGGAGTCTTTTGAAAAGAATGTACGTACGTAGTACTTTGGCCTGTTTAATTGAGAATAATTATCTGTGATGCCTTGATTAGTACTTTGGCTTGATAAATTGAGAATTTGTCTATGTATGCCTTGATTAGTACTTTGGCTTGATAAATTGAGAATTTGTCTATGTATGCCTTGATTAGTACTTTGTCTTGATAAATTGAGAATTTGTCTATGTATGCCTTGATAAGTACTTTGGCTTGTTAAAAGAGAATTATTCTATGTATGCCTTGATAAGTACTTTGACTTGTTAAAAGAGAATTATTCTATGTATGCCTTGATAAGTACTTTGGCTTGTTAAAAGAGAATTATTCTATGTATAACTTGATTAGTACTTTGGCTTGATAAATTGAGGATTTGTCTAAGTGTGCCTTGATAAGTACTTTGGCTTGTTAAAAGAGAATTATTCTAAGTGTGCCTTGATAAGTACTTTGGCTTGTTAAAAGAGAATTATTCTATGTATGCCTTGATTAGTACTTTGGCTTGATAAATTGAGGATTTGTCTAAGTGTACCTTGATAAGTACTTTGGCTTGTTAAAAGAGAATTATTCTATGTATGCCTTGATTAGTACTTTGGCTTGATAAATTGAGAATTTGTCTAAGTATGCCGTGATAAGTACTTGGGCTTGTTAATTGAGAATTGCCTATGTGTGCTGGAAATAGCCGGTTGTGTGCTATTGGTATATCAGTCGTTTCGGGGTCATTCCCCGGGTTTGTGGCATTTGCATAATTTCGTGGATTTGCTACCCACGATGCGAGGAATACCTCATGCGAGTCCGTAGGGCTTATGCGGGTGAAATAGTCCCATGCGGGCGGGTCCAGCCTATGCGAGGAATACCTCATGCGAGTCCGTAAGGGCTTATGCGGGTGAAATAGTCCTATGCGAGGAATACCTCATGCGGGTCCGAAAGGGTTTATGCGGGTGAAATAGTCCCATGCGGGCGGGTCCAGCCTATGCGAGGAATACCTCACGCGGGTCCACGCGAGCTATGCGGGTGAAATAGCCCCAGGAATAGGATTGCTAAATGATACTGCGGGCGGATGGTCCTGCTTGATCATGAGCTTCCTAGTTTATATTGTAAGGATACTACTGTTTACTCTCATTGTTAGTAAGGCACAATGTGTTGTATTTTGATTATCATACATGTCCCCGGATTTGTTTGTGTTACCCTATGGTCATGCTTTTACGAGGTGGGATTCCGGGGCATGGGACCACGAGGTATTGAGGACACAGGTGGGACTTGGTGTTCATGTATCCTTATTGGTGTTATTACATCATGGACTGCCGGCAGTGAGGAAGGATTCCACGGGCATGATTGATATTATGGGCGTGAGACCCATGGTTATATTGAGTAATAACTTTGAGGGCCTGCGTCCCTGACTTGATATGACTGCTTATGTGTTATGTACTGTAGGTTGGATATCATACATGTCTCCTGTGTTAGTTAGACTGCTATGATTTTATTACGATTTACTGTTCACATACTTGGTACATTCTTCGTCTTGACCTCGCCCGGCTGCGTTCATCTTTGCGAGTTTAGGTACGCAGTTCGGTGATCGGCAGGTGTAGGATCCTGCTCAGGGTTTTGGATAAGCTCATTCTATTCCGGAGTTTATCTTTGGTATATGTCCTTCAGTACATGCTTTGTATAGTTTTGGGTACAGCGGGGCCTTGTCCCGTCATAGTTGATTTAACTCACAAGTGCTGTATTCATATGTGGGATTGGACTCGTATGCGGTGTAGTGTCTTTTGTTTATGTATATATGGCAGCATTGTCGGCTTTGCCCTTGCACGTACGTTTGTTTTAAAAGAAAAAAATGAGGTGTTATTTCAGTTCCGCAGCTTACTTGTATTGTTAAGGTAGAAGGGTGCCCAGGTAGGGCACTACCACGCCCGGAGTTGGTGTGACACGAATCCACTGTCGTCACGAGATATGACCGGGCAAGTGCGAAGCTATCTACCGAGCCTCTGTACTAAATCGTGTGATAGAACCGACGGGGCAAGTACGAAGCCAACTACGGATCGGCTGCGTCGTATCAACTAACGGCAAGTCGAAAGCTAACTACGGATCCGGCTGCGTCACTAAATCTCATGGAGGGCGAATCCATGGAATAACAATATCCCTCGTGGTCGCATGCCCCGGAATCCCACATCGTATAAGCATGACCATGGGGTAATACAAACAAATCCGGGAATCTAACCCGCCTCCTGGTCACATGCCCCGGAATCCCACATCGTATAAGCATGTCCAAGGAGTAATACAAATAATGGAAGCATACCCGTGGAATCCCACATCACTGTCGGTACTGTTATACCCCGTATTTCCAGGGTATGTACGTGAGGACGTACGTACGAAAGTCTAGCCTTAAAATTTAGGCACAAGACGTTTTTTTTTTTTGGCACAACTCACTAAAAGAATGGTTTTCCGACGAAACGTTTAACAAGACTCGCGTAGGATAAATTCCGGCTATGCCATTTCTAATTTTTGCGGATTTTTCCGAGAGACGAAACACTTTGGACCAACGAGAGGGCGACACTTGTCACCCTCTCATTGGTGGATGTGTGGCGGAAGTGAGCCGAATTGGATGGCCATTTTTGTCAAGTAGTTGGTAGGATATTTTGTGTGCAAGTTGGCTAAGGACACTTGCCCAAATCTTGACCCTACACTTGCCTTGCACTTGGCATAATCTTGACCATTGGTTGGCCATCCCTTGACCTATAAATACCCCTCTTGTGATGAAGAGTTCTTCATCCACAAACAAGTTTTCCAAGTCTAAAATCCTCCCCTCTCCCTTGTTAGCCCTTTTCGTCCAAACACCTTCCCCCCCCCCCTTTGGTGAAGCTTAGCCGAGGCTACCCCCCCTAGCCTAGCCGAAATCTACCCCCCCTCCCTTGGTAGAAAAGTTGCCTTCTAGTATTGTTATAATGCCCAAAATACCCTAGCCCAAATCCCTTAGTACTTAGTTGAAGTTGTGAAGAACTTCTAAGGGTTCTTGGAGCTATCGGAGCGTACAACTTAGGAGCTAAACCTTGCTCAGGATCGACGTATTATCTAGGATATTATTGGGCTTACCGAGGTAAATAAACTTGTCCTTCTTTTGTAATTAGAGAATACATACTGTAGAAGTATAGAAATAAGTATTAAATACTTAGAAGGATATCACAGAATAGAATTGAACTGTTATCACAGTAGAAGGGTTTAAAAGAAGAATATTTGAACTATACTTACTTAGGACTGTTTTCACAGTAGACTTGAGTAGCTCACCGGGTAGGGAAGTGCTGCCCAATTTTCCGTAGGATATAGAACCCTCTGCTTAGAACTGTTTACAGAGTAGTCTGGACGTTGATAGACGTGTCTGACTATTATAGGCTGATTCTCTGCGCGCGACATATTCAACTTGGCAGGTGGTTTTCGCCGAGAAGGTATGTGATTCTTCCTAAGCATGATATTTTTATATATATAGTACGGTAGACGTACATGTGTTAACTGAATAATAATTACGGCAATGTCTTTTGACTTAAGCCTGAATAATACTTACGGCAATGTCTTTTGACTTAAGCCTGAATAATAAGAATCTTGATGCATTTCAAAAGAATACTGAATCATTTTTAACAGAAGAGAACTAATTGGTTTTTAAACAGAAAGCTTAAGAGTTATACTAGCTTTATGGGAAGTTAGGTATAACAACTTAAGAATGATAAAAGGAACAGTTTACTTATGTGTTTATATGCACTTACATTGATCTATGGAAAGAATAATAAAATGGTTTGATAAGTAGACATGATATGATGTTATGTGTGTTAGTGTCTTGTAACGTTTGTATAAAAGGGTATTCTTGTTGTGCTTATGTGTTTAACGATAAGTTGTTATGTTAGTATTATATCACTCACCTCTTGACATAAATACCAGGGGTTAAGTCGCCTCCGACGGGGTATACCTCGAGCGATGCAGTGTGACTATGATGCGAGGACACCTCATGCGGTGCATGTGACCTATGCGAGCTACGAGTTCGGGTTAGTGTGCGGGGTTATACCTCATGCGGTCTATGTGGCCATGCGGACTACGAGTCGGGGCGATGCAGGAGTAGCTACCGCGATGCGGGGTTATGCCTATGCGAGCCTATGTGAGTGGCCTATGCGGACTACTGAGTCGAGTTAGGCTTGCTTAATGATACTATGGGCAATTGGCCGCTTGATCATTCGCACCTAGAAAAGACTGTTCTTTACTATTGTTGCTCTTGTTTATGATGTGGCACTATGTGCGTTACCTTGGTTGTTTCATACATATATGTAAACCGATTTTAAAATGATATGTTTTCATTTAAGTACTTCTGATTTCGCATACTTAGTACTGTTGTCTTGACCTCCTTGGGCTGCGTTCATGCCGCAGGTAAGAACAGCAGTGCTAGATCCACATCCTTAGGATCTTTGCGTTGGTGTCGTGAGCTCCATCTTCTCGGAGGCTCTACTTTTGGGTATGATCTCCTGTGTGTAGATAGTTTTGTACATTCGGGGTATGGCGGGCCTGTCCGCCATAGTTGTTACTTCCTTAGGTGCAGTAGTCTATTATGCAGTTGGGATGTAGCGCAAAACTATGTTTATGTATATATGCGAAAGCGACATTTTCTCACATAAAGCGTGTCTCTTTTTACAAGCTGTTTCATGTCTTATTTTATATTCCGATTACTCGATGTATGACTACTTGGGTGCGGGTAAGGCACGATCCACGAACCCAGGCAGTCGTGACAAAAGTGGTATCGAGCGATTAATCCTCGGAAAGTGTCTACGCACCGTATCTAGTAAGTCTTGATTATCGGTGTGTTGTGCACCACCAATAATCGGAGGCTATAGGATATTTAGGATTGGTTTCCATTCTTCTCACTCGAGATCGTGCTTTAGAGTGTGTTAAAGTTAGACCCTCTAACGTATTCCTTTTCATCACGATTATGCCTCACGTAAGGCGACCGGGCCCGAGAAGGGCAAAGCGGCGAGGCTGCTAGTAGGACACCGAGATTACGAGGGCTCGAGCCCGATCTATACCTCGACGGCGAGTTCCATGACGCCGCCGGCCCAGCGAGACCACAGTACCACACCTCTGTCCCCGTAGGGCGGAGGAGTTAGGTACAAGGAGATAACCCGACTATTGGCGGGATCGTGGCGAGACATGAGGCGAGTTGGATCTGGCGATTCAGTTCGGCCCGATCGTACCGTGGTTCACCCAGGCGGAGTTTGAGGCTACGAGATTTCTGAGTTGTAGCGCGAGTTTTCTGGTCGAGGCCGAGGATGATCGCGCGAGTTCATCCGTCGCCTCTGAAGGATTATGAGAGTGATCAGGGCGTCGGAGACCAAGTCCGTGATCTTTGGTTCACATAGGCTGCGTGATACCGCAGTCGATTGGTTTGATTCATGGGAGTTATCACGGGGAGAGCACGCGTCCCCAGCTACTTGGGATGAGTTCTCAGAGGCTTTCCTCACTCACTTCTTGCCTCCACAGATGAGGAGGGCGCGGGCCGATAGATTTTCTTCTGAGACAGCGAGGCGCCGCGATTAGGAGTACAATGTCGAGTTTGATTCATTGGCTCGATATGTCCCAGCGTTAGTAGCGAATATGGAGGATAGGGTGCACCGCTACGTCACCGCTAGATGATTATATGGCGAGTATTGTGCGGGTGTTTCTCTTCGGGTATGGACATTACCCGTGCGAGCTCATGCACTTGGATGCGAGGCGTCGGCCGACGGGTTGATAGGCGGCGAGAAGAGGACCGGGACGGCGAGGTCCTTTGGTAGTTATCGGGGTGGGCGGCCTCGGCGGCGGTCTGATTCGCACCACGGCCGGCTCGAGCACTCTGCGCACCATCCTCGGCCTGGCCCAGTATTCGAGGCGGTCGGGGCCCCGTGTGCCCGAACTTCGGGTGAGAGTCTGGCGGTCGGGACCACCCCGCCGGTGTGGCCGTCACGGTAGATCCCATTTCGAATTGTGGTGCTCCTCAGGGTTTATTCTGATTGCGGCGACGGGTCATATTGCGAGCTTGTCCGATCGGAGGCAGCGGTGGTAGGGCTCACCTACGAGGTTTGTTCTTGTTCATCATCTTCTTGATTACTCGCCCGAGGCGTGGTACTCATGGACCAGGTCGCGCAGGTCGTGGCTCGGGTCCCGATTCTAGCGGTCCTCGAATCGCATTTATGCCTTGTCGGTAGCGGGATCGTGAGGCCTCACCGATGTCGCCACAGTACCTTATCGATCTCGATTATGATGTGTATGCCTTGATAGATCCGGTTCTACTCATCCTATATATCTCCCCTTGTTGCTATTAGGATAGGGATAGAGCCTGAGTCCATAGATCCTTTCGAGGTAGCTACGCCAGTGGGTGATTCGGTGGTAGCTCGGCGGGTATATAGGTCTTGTCCGGTGACCATTCTGATCGTCGGACCACTGGCGACTTGATAGAGTTGGATATGATTGATTTCGACGTGATCATGGGTATGGATTGGCTAGCTTGCTACGCCAATGTAGGCTGCAGAGAGAGTAATGCGGTTCGATTTCTGAGGCCGGTTGTTGAGTGGGAGAACCTTTGTATCGAGGTAGGTTTATTTCCTACCTCAAGGCTAGGAAGATGGTGCGAGAAGGGTACATCTACCATCTCGTTCGGGTGTTTGATCACGAGGCTGCGGTACCAGATTTTGATCGATTCGATGGTCGAGAGTTCCCGGGCGTGTTTCGACGACCTCCGGGTATCCCTCGCGAGAGGAGATCGAGTTTTGTATAGAAGTGTTGCGGACACTCGGCCTATTCCATTCGCCATCTGAATGGCACTGCCGAGTTGAGAGAGTTGAAGGATCAGCAGAGACTTGCCGAGAAGGGCTTCATTAGACCTAGTGTTTCTCCCAGGGAGCGCCGGTATTGTTCGTGAAGAAGAAAGGCGGGGCCAGCTGCGCGTGTGTTGATTACGACGGTGAACAAGGTGACCATTAAGAACAGATACCCCTTCCCAAGATTGATGATTTGTTCGACCGATTGCGAGTGCGAGATGTTTCTCCAAGATTGATCTGCGATCGGGCTATCATCAGTGCGAGTCGAGAGAGGTGGATGTCCCTAGGTGCATTCGGACGATGCAGGCATTATGAGTTCGTGGTCATGTCTTTTGGGTTGACGATGCTCGTGATGATTCATGGATTTGATGAACCGAGTGTTCAAACCATTTTTGGACACGTTTGTGATAGTGTTCATTGATGATATCTTGGTTTATTCGCTCGAGCGAGGAGCATGCGGAGCATTTGAGAAGGCTGTCTTGTGATTCTCGAGACCAGCGATTATCGCCAAGTTTTCCAAATGTGAGTTTTGGTTAACTTCGGTGGCTTTTCTTGGGCATATTGTCGGTGATGGCATTCAGTGGATCTGGCCAAGATCGAAGCGATCGGGGACTTGGCCTAGACCTACTACTCGACAGAGGTTCGTAGCTTTCTGGGCCTCGCAGGTTATTATCGGCGGTTCGTAGAGAAGTTTGCTACTATCTCTGCACCATTGACTAGGTGACTCGGAGCGGCTAAGTTTGATGGTGATGCTTGTGGCGGGGTTTCGATTCTTTGAAAGAGGCGGCGACCGCCCGTTCTTACTCTTCCGGAGGTCCGATGGTTATGTCGTGTATTGTGATCGTCGGGCATCGGGATGTGTGTTGATGCAGCGGGGTAGTAGCGTTATATCATACGCATCCGGCGGCTTAAGAAACACGAGAGGAACTACACACCCATGATTTGGAGTTGGCAGCGGTGATTCACGCTTTGAAGATCTGGAGGCACTATTTGTATGGGGTTCACGTGGATATTTATACAGACCACAAGAGCCTCCAGTATATCTTCAGCCAGAGGGAGCTGAACTTACGACAGAGACGGTGGTTAGATTTGCTTAAGGATTACGATGTTGATATCTGTACCACCGTGGAAGGCGATGTTGTGGCGTATGCTCTTAGTCGTAGGTCAATGGGAGCCTATCGGATGTGCGGCCCGGCGAGGAGGGGCATGGTTCGTGATTTGCATCAGTTAGCAAGCCTTGGTGTCCGTTTGATTGATTCTGATAGCAGTGGGGTTCGAGTTCGTGAGGTTGCCGAGTCTTCCATCGTCGATGAGGTGAAGAGGCAACAGTTCGAGGATATGGTTTTGATTCGGTATCGTGATGCGGCTCTTCGTGGGGGGAAGGGTCCTTTTGAGGTAGCACCTGATGAGGTGCTAAGATTTGAGGCGAGTTGTGTGTTCGGATGTTTGAGGACTTGCGAGTTCTTGGGGAAGCACACGGCGCGCGTTACTCTATCCGTCGAGTGCGACCAAGATGTACCACGACCTTAGATCGTGTATTGGTGGGATGGCTTGAAGAGGGCGTTGCGAGTTCGTAGCTCGATGCGTGTTGTCAGCAGGTGAAGGTAGAGCACCAGAGGCCTGGTGGTTTGTTACAGACGATAGAGATCCCGACCTGGAAGTGGGAGGTGATCAACATGGACTTTGTTATACCCCGTATTTCCAGAGTATGTACGTAAGGACGTACGTAGAAAATTTGAACTTAAGATTAGGCTTGGCCGAATTGTTTTTGTGCACAACACCCGGTTAGAGTCGTTTTTCGACGAAACGTTTTCACAGCTTTCGTAGGGAAAATTCCGGCTATTTCATTTCATATTTTTGCGGATTTTTTCGAGAGACGAGACATTTTGGGCCAACGAGAGGGCGACACTTGTCACCCTCTCATTGGGGACGTTGGGCGGCAACAAGTGGGACGATTTGGGTTGGCTTTTGTCAAGTAGTAGGTAGGATATTTTGGTGGTAGATGGATAAGGTGCACTTGGCATGATCTTGACCCTACACTTGCCTTGCACTTGGCATGATCTTGGCCATTGGTTGGCCTTTGCTAGACCTATAAATACCCCCCTCTTTGATGACTTCTTCATCCATTCCACAAAGTTTCTAAGTCTTGAAAGCCTTCCCCTTTCCTTGTAGTGTCTCGTCCAAACACCCCCCTCCCCCCTTTGAGAAAGCCCTTTGGCCGAGAGCCCCTCCCCCAGCCGAGAGTACCCCCAGTGGGGTAGGCGAGGGTATACACCACTTGTGGTGTTGTCTCGTATAAATACCCTCCTCTTGGTAGAAATACTCTCAAAAGTATTGTTACTATACCCAAATTACCTTAGCCGTATACCTTGTTGTATTCTAAGGTTATACCTTTACGAAAAGCCGGAAAATACTATTATACTTCCCGTCAGTCCAACCGAAACCACAGGAAAATCTCCATAGTTGGTTGGAGTATTAAGTAAGTCGCGTAGAACTTCTAAGGGTTGTTTGGAGCGGGTTGGAGCACCCGGAGTAGGAGCTAAGCGTTGCTAAGGATCGACATTCATACTTGGATAATTATGGGCTTATCGAGGTAATTATCTTGTCCCCCTATTGTAATTGGATATTACATGTTGTAGGAATATATAGTTGAAGTATACTATATATATAACTGAACATAGCTTGTGGCAATGTCTTTGGACTTAAGCCTGAATTTAAAGAAGAGAACTGAACTGTAATTACGTGGGTGTATTACTGATGAGACTTGTGTAGTTTGACGGGTAGGGAAGGGCTGCCCAATTTCCCGTAGGATCTTGTATCTAGATTTATTCTACCGAGTAGTCTAGACTTTAATAGACTTGTATAACCTGTATAGGTTGAATGTTCTGCGAGTAGCATGTTGTCACGACCCGAACCCGGGCCCGTGACTGGTGCCTTACCCCGGGCACCCTAGTGATACAACATCAGAGAAAATCAGCGGAAATAAAAAACATGAACATGAATTAAGAGAAAAGATAAATAAACAGGCCAACCAAAAAGCGGTTGCCTTCATCATATATACATAAATACCCGACAGTTATCCTTTTACAAACCACACAGTGATTACTCTGGACCTCTTAAAAACCACAAGTACTTTCTTACCTACATAAAGTCATTATAACCAACTTCCCATAAAGCCGTTATAACACTTTATGTTTCAAACCAATCAAATACATTAAACATATGCGTCTACCGCATTACTACATAGTTATACACATATCATGCTAGAACAAATAGGAAGAGGTTCACATACCTCGCGGCGATTATCGACTAATAGCAAAACGCTCCAAGTACCTCAAACCGTCGGCTACACTCTCGATCAAGCGGATCACTCCACACGTAGTACTACAACCTATAGAGGCCACTGGCGCCTATTAATATCTTTAGATCGGCGTAGAATATTCTACGAGAAAAATTCGGCACCTCCCCATGGCAGCGTAAATCTCCTCTCTATCGAGGCCGGCTACAAGCCAACCGAGGGGTTAACGTCTAACCGGGCGTGTACAATTCTACTACGGTAATGTTACACAAGTCTTATGTCTGATCTATGTAATTACGATTCGATTCTCTTCTTTAAATTCGGGCTTAAGTCGCAAGACATTGCGTAAGTATTATTCAGCTTAAGTCAAAAGACATTGCCGCACAACTATGTTCATTCTATATATAGTATACTTAACTATATACTCCTACAACATGTAATTTCCAATTACAAATGTAAGGTCAAGAATGTTTACCTCGATAAGCCCAAAATTATCCGAGTTTATATGTCGATCTGAACAACGTTTAGCTCCTACTCCGGCGCTCAATCCGTTCCAACCAACCCTTAGAAGTTCTAACCAACTTCTACTTATGACTTCAACTACGGGTGAAGATTTACTTAGGGTTTCGTTTTTGTAGTGAGGAAGTATAATAGTATTTTAGGCTTTTGTAAAAGTGTAACCTTGGGAATACTACAAGGTATTTGGGCGAGGTATTTGGGCATTATAACAATACTTGGAGAGTATTTCTATACCACAAAAGGGGGTATTTATACGAGACAACTAGGCTGGGGTACCCACGGCAAAACACCTCAAAGGGAGGAGGTGGCTCTCGGCCAAGGGCTCTCAGGGGAAGGGGTGTGGTGGGCCAGCTCAAGGAGGGAGTATTTTGAGACTTAGTTAGATTGCTCAAGTTTTTGGATGAAGAAAGTCTTCAACTAGAGGTATTTATAGGTCAAGTGAAGGCCAACCAATGGCAAGATCCATCCAAGTGTTAGGCAAGTGTAAGGTCAAGATTAAGCCATGTGCAACCTTATCCATCTACCCAAAATATCCTACCAACTCCTTGACCAAAAATAATGCACAAAAAACGTGCCAACCTTCCCACTTTCGTCCGTCCACTCCTTCCAATTAGAGTGTGACCAGTGTCGCCCGCTCGTTGGTCCAAAATGTTTCGTCTCTCGGAAAAATCCGCAAAAATTATAAATGACATAGCCGTATTTTTCCCTACGAAAGGTGGTGAACCTTTTAATCGAAAAACGACTCTAATCGGGTGTTGTGTACAAATTTCGAAACTAGCCAACTTTAAGGCTCAAATTATAATACGTACGCGCTCACGTACATACTCTGGAAATACGGGGTATAACATTCTCCCCTCCTTAGAAACATTCGTCCCGAATGTTCCTTCTCCAGACGGATAACGATAAAGTTCTTCTAATAAGTTGCCAACGCCACAACTGGCCACGAAACAACACATGCACGCAAATACTTATATCCAAGTCCACGAGGAAACTCCTCTAACATCACAAACTTTTGTCACTTTGCCGCGAGGTTCTAGTGTCACTCCGGCGACCCAACAAATGGTGCCGATCGCATGCGATTCCTGAGGTCTAAAATATACATCCTTCGCACCTTCTCCCTTTACAAGAAATGATCATATCTATGCTCGCAATACATGCTCGCCTCTACCCTTACTCGTCGTACTCTTCTCGAACTCTTGAACTCTTCCAGTATACGTACCACACTTCAGTCATCACTTCAGTTCTCCAAACCTTGGAGTCACCACCTCCAACTTGGTTATCTTACTAGCCTCAATCTTCCTTAAGGCCACTTCCGCCTTCACGATCCGCCAGTCGAACATATCCACGAACTCATACGATGGTCATCTAAACTTGGGCCTAGCACCCTCGTGACCCTACCTTTGGCGGGACCACCCGAGCGACCCCACCTCATTCGGACTACGGGTTGACACGCAACACGTCCTCAACCCGAGCCTCTGTCCACTCTCTCGTTTCTCGATCCGAACAACCTTGCTAATCACATCATGAAAGATACCACTTTCATTTACCCAACCAGAGACTTATCACACAATATATTCTAGGCATAAAATGCACTCGACAAGGATCACTCGCAAAATCTTGTACTCAAGGCGGCGCTTACATCTAAGGTCTCAATCGTAATATTCTAAGGTTCATCATTTTCTCACCCCGTGCTTACCCTTTTCCCCAACCAGGTTCCTAAATCACATTTCAGCACAAAGCTATCCGAACATAACACTTAACACATTAACATAACATCAAAACATACAAGCCTCTAGATGGTTAAGGATATACACGGTTACCGCTCACTCTAATCATAAGTCCGCCTGCAGGTAGCATGTAGAAGGCGATGAACCTGCCACTGATCCGGTAGGCTGCGCCAAGCTGCCGGTACCTCTCCTATAAGCACAGTCTCTCGTCACATGGCCCTGACGGCCGCAGGTGAAGCAAGCACCAGTAAAAAGACGACATTTCCCGGGATGATGTTTGCCACATCGTGCACACTGAGGGGGACATGAATCCTGCTGGCTAGCACTCACGTAAACCTGTGAACCAGAATCCACGAGCTCGACCAGCCTCGAATACCGAACGACACAAGGCGCGGAGGACCACTGCATCTTGGCGGAGGTACATAACTAGACTGCTGCTGAGGCGGTCCGCCTCGAAAGTTACCAAAGGACCCTGCTGTTCTGGCCCTCTTCTGCTGATCTCGGTCATTCCGTCGACCTCTCCGTGCCTCACATCCTAGTGCATGAGCTTGTATGCGGGCAATGTCCATGCCCGGCTGAAGAGCTACACCCGTACAAGCCTCTGCCAAGTAATCGTCCAGCCCGGTGACGTAGCGGTGTACTCTGTCCTCCATATCCGCTACTACAGCGGGAACATACCGAGCTAATGAGTCGAACTCCACATTGTACTCTCTAACCGTCCGCCCGTCCTGCCTCAATGTCAAAAATCTGTCGGCCCGAGCCCTCCTCATCTGTGGAGGCAAGAAATGTGCAAGAAATGCCCTCGAGAACTCGTCCCAAACTGCTGGAAGTGCATGCTCTTCCCGGGACAGCTCGCGAATCAAACCAATCAAGCTGCGATCACGCGGTGATGCGAACCCAATACCACCGACTCTGCCTCTGAGGCTCTGATCACTCTCATGATCCGCTGTAGCTGTCGGATAAACTCCTGAGGGTCGTCCTCAGCTCTCGATCCATAGAACACTGGAGGGCTACAACTCAGGAAGTCCCGTAGCCTCAAACTGTCTGCTCGGGGGTGAACTACGGTCTTCTTTGAAATCTGCTGCATCCGCCTATCCTCATATCGCCACGACCACGGCGATGGCCAGCCATCTCCTTGTACCCCATCTCATCGGCTCCAGGCTGTGGGACTGGAGGCTCGTGTCTTGTAGTCTCGGCGGACCATCGCTGCGGCTCTAAACTCTTTGGTCTTTGGCGTCGCGAAACCCGCCGTCGGAATCTTGTCTCAGTCTTGGCCGGGCTGCGCCTCGTACTCTCAGTATCTCACTAATGACTCCTCGATCGCATTGCCCATCTGGGCCTGGGTTGCCTTACGCGGAGGCATAACTGGTAAATGAAAGGAATACGTCAGAGGGGTCCAATTTATCACACAGCTCTAAGGCACGATCTCAGAATGAGAAGAATAGAAACCAATCCTAAATGTCCTGCAGCCTCCTGATTATATATGTGGTGCACAACACACCGATAATCAAGACTCTACTAGACACGGTCTGTAGACACTTTCCGAGGACTAACTGCTCACGATACCACTTTTGTCACGACCGAACCCGGGCGTGGTCGTGCCTTACCGGGCACCTGGTGATACAACATCGAGAAAATCGTGAAATAAAAACATGAACATGAATTAAGAAAAGATAAATAAACAGGCCAACCAAAAGCGGTTGCCTTCATCATATATACATAAATACCCGACGGTTATCCTTTTTACAAACCACGCCTGGCGATTACTCTGACCTCTTAAAAACCACAAGTACTTTCTTACCTACATAAAGCTGTTATAACCAACTTCCCATAAAGCCGTTATAACACTTTATGTTTCAAACCAATCAAATACATTAAACATATGTACGTCTACCGTACTACATAGTTATACACATATCATGCTAGAACAAATAGGAAGAGGTTCACATACCTCGCGACGATTATCGACTAATAGCAAAACGCTCCAAGTACCTCAAACCGGCTACACTCTCAAGCGGATCACTCCACACGTAGTACTATAACCTATAGAGGCCACAAAGCGCCTATTAATATCTTTAGATCCCGGCGTAGAATATTCTACGAGAAAAATTCGCGGACACTCCCCGCACATGGCAGCGTAAATCTCTCCTCTATCGAGGCCGCTACCAAGCCAACCAGGGGTTAACACGTCGAACCGGACGTGTACAATTCTACTACACAGTAATGTTTCACAAGTCTACTGTAATACAGTCCTATGTAATTACAGTTGAGTTCTCTTCTTTAAATTCAGTCTTAAGTCGCAAGACATTGCCGTAAGTATTATTCCTGCTTAAGTCAAAAGACATTGCCGCACAACTATTTTCAGTTCTATATATCGTATACTTAACTATATACTCCTACAACATGTAATTTCCAATTACAAATGAAGGTCAAGAATGTTTACCTCGATAAGCCCAAAATTATCCGAGTTTATATGTCGATCTGAACAACGTTTAGCTCTACTCCGGCGCTCAATCCGTTCAACCAACCCTTAGAAGTTCTAACCAACTTCTACTTATGACTTCAACTACGGGTGAAGATTTACTTAGGGTTTCGTTTTTGTGGTGAGGAAGTATAATAGTATTTTACGGGCTTTTGTAAAAGTGTAACCTTGGGAATACTACAAGGTATTTGGGCATTATAACAATACTTGGAGAGTATAACAATACGTGGAGAGTATTTCTATACCAAAAAAGGGGGTATTTATACGAGACAACTAGGCTAGGGGTACCCCACGGCAAAACACCTCAAAGGGGAGGAGGTGGCTCTCGGCCAGGCTCTCAAAGGAGGGGGTGTGGTGGGCCAGCTCAAGGGAGAGGGAGTATTTTGAGACTTAGTTAGATTGCTCAAGTTTTTGGATGAAGAAAGTCTTCAACTAGAGGGGTATTTATAGGTCAAGTGAAGGCCAACCAATGGCCAAGATCCATCCAAGTGTTAGGCAAGTGTAAGGTCAAGATTAAGCCATGTGCAACCTTATCCATCTACCCAAAATATCCTACCAACTCCTTGACCAAAAATAATGCACAAAAAACGTGCCAACCTTCCCACTTTCGTCCGTCCACTCCTTCCAATTAGAGGGTGACAAGTGTCGCCCTCTCGTTGGTCCAAAATGTTTCGTCTCTCGGAAAAATCCGCAAAAATTATAAATGACATAGCCGGAATTTTCCCTACGAAAGCTGTGGAAACGTTTCGTCGAAAAACGACTCTAATCGGGTGTTGTGTACAAATTTCGAAACTAGCCAACTTTAAGGCTCAAATTATAATACGTACGCGCTCACGTACATACTCTGGAAATACGGGGTATAACACATGTGCTACTTGAGAAGGTGGACCAGGCTAGCCGGGTTATAGCCGTGGAGCGATTTGCTAATAGTCGATAATCGTCGCGAGGTATGTGAACCTCTTCCTATCTCTTCTAGCATGATATATGTATAACTATGTAGTACGGTAGACGTACGTGGGTTAATTGAACGTAATTGTACGGCAATGTCTTTTGACTTATGCCCGAATAATAATAATCTTGAAGTAGTTCAAGAGAATTAAGAATTGTTTTTAAAAGAAGAGTAATACTTGATTTTAAAAGCTTAAGAGTTATACTAGCTTTATGGGAAGTTAGGTATAACGGCTTAAGAGAGATAAAACGAATTATTTATTTTAGAAGTTAAGAGACTTGATCTTGTAAGATAAGAGACTTAACTTAAATAATGAATTTTGTGTGAAACCTCATTCGTGAGTAATGAGTACTTGATTTTTAAAAGGGATAATGTTTCTTGATTTGAAATCAGAATGTGTATCGACAAACCACTGCAGCGTTAATAAAGGGAAATGTTTTGATTAATGAAGTATTAATAAAACCAGTAAAAACTTCCATCTGCATAGAAGCTAAGATGGGACAAAATGATATTTCCTAGATCATGGCTGCTGTAATAAGATTGTTATAAACAAGAATATCCTACTCACACATAAGGCTTATGTTTCTTAGATGGTTTAAAAGAGAATCATATTCTTAATTGAATAAGACTATGAACTACGAAACCTTTCTAAAATAAGAAAACGTGAACATTTGAAATTAGGCAAACTTGGACGTTTGGAAAATAATGTTGTTACTTGATTTTACAAAAGTAAGTGTTTTGATTTACTTCAAAAGATAATCACTCTATTTTCACATACTACGGGTATTGTGTGGTTTTTGTGAAAGTAACGTATCTTTTAAAGAGTTAATGTATGAAGTACTTTGGGGATAAAAACCCGAACTTGTTGACATATAGTAGAAAGTACCTTGTGTGCATAACTTGATTGTGTTGGTTTGTGATAGCCTTGTAAATACTTTCTTGTTGATTGATAAGTAAACATGCTAGGATGCTACGTGTGTTAGTATCTTGTGATGTTTGTGTAAAGGGGTTTTTCCTTGTTGTGCTTATGTTGTTTAACGATAAGCTGTTATGTTAGTATTATACATCACTCATCTCTTGAGATGATTCCGGGATTGCGCCCTCCGATGCGGGGTAGACTCAGGCGGGTCGATGGACCTATGATTCGAGGATACCTCATGCGGGTCCCAGGGGCCTATGCGGAGCTACGAGAGTTCCAGGTTAGGGTGCGTCCTTTATGGGCATGCGGTCTACGTGGCCATGCGGACTGCGAAGTCCAGGCGGATGCCGGGGAGTAGCTACCCTCGATGCGGGGTTATACCTCATGCAGGCCTATGAGTTTGGCCTATCTTGGGTGCGGGAAGTTCGAGGGCTAGACGCGCATTAGATCTGCGCGAGTGGCGGCTTTGATCATGTGATGCAGACAGATCTCATGATCTGATTTATGACCTTGTTGATGCGGGGTTTTAGTAGTCGGCTATGCCTTCATACTTACCGTGCGGTTTTATTATAACACAGTGGGACACGGTGTTCATGTGTGTTCCTTGGTGCTTTCATATCATAGGCTGGCGGTGAGAATGTGTCCCACGCACGATTGATGTTGTGGGCGTGAGACCCATTGTTATGTTTTAGTGATGACTTGAGGGCGTGAGTCCATGACTTGACATGACTGCTTATTTATTGTAAAACTGTAGTTTGGTTATCATACATGTCTCTGCTTTGTATAGACTACTATGATTTCATTTCTGATTTATTTTGATTTCACATACTGTTTTGTTGTCGACCTCCTTGAGGGCTGCGTTCATGCCGCAGTAAAGGTACACCGATCGTTGATCCTCGCTCTTAGGGTCACAGATTCGGCGTTTGGGAAAGCTCCGTTTCTCGGAGGCTTATCTTAGTATAGTCCTGTTGTTGTAGGTACTTACATTCGGGGTATGACGAACCACTGTCCGTCGTTGTTGTCATATCATTCATAAGTGCATGTAAATCTTGTTGTGGCGGGGTTTGTAAAAAGGATTAAACTGTTCATGTTGAAAAAGTTGTTGTTTATATATATCGAAAGGCAAGTTTTTCTCAGTTATTGTTTCATATTTCATAATATGTCTTGTATCGTTTATGTTCCGTGATTACTCGATGTTGTATCACTAGGGTGCCCGGTAAGGCACGATCCACAGCCGGAATCGGTCGTGACAAAAGTGGTATCGAGCGATTAATCCTCGGAAAGTGTCTACTGACCGTATCCGATGAAGTCTTGATTATCGGTGTGTTGTGCACCACAATAATCGTGAGGCTATAGGATATTTAGGATTGGTTTCTATTCTTCTCACTCCGAGATCGTGCCTTAGAGAGTGTGTTGTAAGTTGGACCCTCTAACGTATCTCTTTCCCTCACCGCTATGCCTCGCGTAGGCAACCCGCCCACGAGGGCAAGGCAGCGGGGAGCCGCGAGTAGAATTCGAGAGGGTTGCGTGAGCCGCAGACCCAATCATCACAGGGTGGTGCTTCATTTGGGGAGTTCTGCGGCGTCACTAGCCCAGCGAGTTTAGCACGGCGGCGGTTCCTCTGCGGCCATGATATTTGAACGCCGGTTCCGACCGAGAACAATGAATTTAGATTGCGAAAGCGACCACATTACTAGCTATGGATTTGGCTACGGAGAGTATACCGATGTCCGCGAGTCTTGATGAATATCAATGAGAGGGTTGTGCAAGAGTAGTTCTTGATTAGGCTTGAGCATGGCACGTATGCGAGCTTATACACAGCGGCCGAGAAGCGTAGATCGATGGGTTAACCAGGGGCGAAGAGGCGTACAGCAAGGACTTTTGGTAGTTTTCAGGCGAGTCACCTCGCGTGATTAGATTTGCACACCCACGGTCGAGAGAGGTTCTCCACGGATTTCAGGACGTTCGGGGTATGCAGGAGTTGGTCAGAACTCCAGGGCTTCCGGTTCACAGTATGACAGACGTCATCCCGGGGAATGTCGTCTTTTAGTTGGTACTTGTTGTACCTATGACCGTCGAGTGCGATGTCGAAAAAGTGTCCTTGTAGGAGGACTTAGCCTTCAGATCGGTGGGTAGTTCGTCATCTTCCTAGCTATCGCCTACAGGCGGGTTTGATTAGAACGACAAAGGGGAGTGAAGCAGTAGATATAGATTTATCTTTAACCCTCTAGAGATTAGTATTGTGTGATGAGATGAGTATACCTTAAGTGTTATGTTCAGATAGCATGGTGTAAATTGTGATTAGGATATCATGGTTGTTTAACCGAGTAAGATTTTGGGGGATAGAGAAGGTGTGAGCCTTAGAGCTTTATACGTAGAGACCTTAGAGGTAAGGCCATCTCGAGTAAAGGTGTAGTATTTATGTTTGATCCTTATCGGAGTGCATAGTGCACGTGAGCTATGTTTGGGATAGGTCCCTAAGTAGTATGAAATGAAAGAGGGTAGTTGAGCTAAGAAGACCGCTAGGTTTTCGTAACGTGTTTAGTGAGATTGTTCCTTCGGGGAGATAGTATTTTGCGCCTTGCCGGGTCGGGTTGAGGCCACGTTGCGGGTCAACCCGCGGCCTGTTTGGTGGTGGGGTCAGTTTGTGGTGGTCCCGCCGGGTGGTAGGGTCACGAGGATGTTAGGCCCAAGTTTAGTTAACCAACAGTCTGAGTTCGTGGATGCGTTCGACCAGTAGTCGGGCCGATGGGGTCAGCCCATCGTGTTTTTCAGTCAGGACCGTTGCTTGGCAGTGATGATATATCAGAAAGGTGGTAAGGCTGCACGGGGTGCCTGCTTTCACCTTATGAACAGACAGTGGAGCCCAGGTTACGGCTGTTCCTTTCGGGAAATTTTACCAGGCAGGGTTAGGAACTCAGGTGAGTCTCCGTATCGCGTTCGCCCTCGGGCCAGTGTTTGGATTTCAGGGGTAGTTGTGAGGATTGTTATCTCCTGTTGGGGAAGTGTTTTATAGCTACCATTTCAGTGTTCGGATATCGCCTTGTGACGCCTTGTAGGGGCGGAAGTGTAAGTTGCCGGTCGATTGGTTCGACGTTGGCAAGGTTCAGATAGTTGGTTCATACGTGTTCAGCAGGATGTGGATAGGGTGAAGCTTATCCAGAAGAGGTTTTTTTGGCAGCTCGGAGGAATCGTGCGGATTATCAGCGACGACGCTTAGAGTTCAGGTTGACGGTCGGTATTCTTGAAGGTACCACCCCGGATAGGGTTTGACGAGATTCGGAAAACAGAGGAAACTTAGCCCGTGTTACTTTGGTTTTTTTTTGAGTTCTTGTGAAGAGTAGGCCAGGTTGCCTATATGTTAGCTTTTGCCGTCCGACTTAGGAGGCAGTACGTCCGGTCTTTCGTATGGTTATGTTCGGGAAAAATCGGAGATCCATCCAGAGTGTTCCCAGTTAATGATGACCAGGTTGGAGATAGTAACCCCGAGTTTTGAAATCAAGCGATGATCGAAATGTGGTAAGAGTTCGAGTGTCACGACCTCGTGGATCGCGTGCAGCGGTACCATTTGTTGGGTCGTCGGAGCAAGGCTCGCGACAAAGTGACAAAAGTGGTATCAGTGATAAAAGAAGTATATTGTTGACCGCGGGGAGAAGTATTTGTGGTGATGTTAGAGGTGTTTCCTCGTGTCCTTGGATGTAAGTATTTTCTTGTGATTGTTTCGTGGCCATTTGTGGCGAGTTTGTTCTCGTAAGTATAGTAGTAAAGACTATCTTGGCGGCGTTGTTTTGAGACTTAGAAGGAACATTGGGCGAATGTTTCTAAGGAGGAGAATGTTATACCGTATTTCGCAGTATGCGTGGGGCGTGCGTAGAAAATTTGAACTTAAGATTAGGCTTGTCGGATTTGTTTTTGTGCACAACACCCGGTTAGAGTCGTTTTTCGACGAAACGTTTTCACAGCTTTCGTAGGGAAAATTCCGGCTATGTCATTTCTTATTTTTGCGGATTTTTCCGAGAGACGAGACATTTTGGGCCAACGAGAGGGCGACACTTGTCACCCTCTCATTGGGGACGTTGGTGTTATACCCCGTATTTCCAGAGTATGTACGTGAGGGCGTACGTATAATAATTTAAGCCTTAAGGATTGGCTAGTTTCGAAAATTGTACACAACACCCGATTAGAGTCGTTTTTTTAAATGAAAGCGTTTCCACGACTTTCGTAGGGAAAATTCCGGCTATGTCATTAATAATTTTTGCGGATTTTTCCGAGAGACGAAACATTTTGGACCAACGAGAGGGCGACACTTGTCACCCTCTAATTGGAAGGAGTGGACGGCAACAATGGGCTAGGTTGGACGATTTTTGTGCCTTTCCCTTGGTCAAGGGTTAGGTAGGATATTTTTGTGGTAGATGGATAAGGTAGCACATGGCTAAATCTTGGCCTTACACTTGCTATGCACTTGTCTTCATCTTGGCCATTGATTGGCCTTCACTTGACCTATAAATACCCCTCTAGTTGAAGACATTCTTCATCCTAAACTTGAGCAATCTATCTAAGTCTCAAACTACTCCCTCCCTCTTGAGTTTCGTCCACCACACCCCTCCCCCTTTGGCGAGCTTCCCTCCCCTTTGTAGTGGTTGGCGTGGGGTACCCCCCCCTAGCCTAGTTGTCTCGTATAAATACCCCCCTTTGTGGTATAGAAATACTCTTCAAGTATTGTTATAATGCCCAAAATACTTTAGCTAAATACCTTGTAGTACTTTCCAAAGTACCCTTTATACGAAATCCCGGAAAATACTATTATACTTCCCTTTAGCCACAAAACGAAACCCTAAGGAAATCTTCACCCGTAGCTGAAGTTATAAGTAGAAGTTGCGTAGAACTTCTAAGGATTTCTTGGAGCGGATTGGAGCACTCGGAGTAGGAGCTAAACCTTGCTCAGGAGCGACATTAAACTTGGATAATTTTGGGTTTATCGAGGTAAATATCTTGTCCCCCTATTGTAATTGGAAATTACATGATTGTTAGAATATATAGTTGAAGTATACTATATATAGAATGAATATTGATTAGAACTAAGCGTAGTTCTTGTGATGTCTTTTGACTTAAGCCTGAATAAGAATTGAACAGTAATCACATAGAAGGGTATTAAAGAGAAGAACTGAACTGTATTACATAGGACTGTATTACAGTAGACTTGTGTAGCATTACTGTGTTGTAGAATTGTACGTCAGGTTAGGCGTGTTAACCCCCTGGTTGGCTTGGTAGCCGGCCTCGATAGAGGAGGAGATTTCTGTTATTGCGGGGAGAGGTCTTTGCGAATTTTCTGTAGAATATGGAACGATGAGATCTAGATGTTAATAAGCGCCTTGTGGCCTTATAGGTTGAGGTACTACGTGTGGTGGAAATCTACGTGGCTTAAGGAGTAGCCGACGGTTTGAAGTACTTGGAGCGTTTTGCTATTAGTCGGTACTCGTCGCGAGGTATGTGAACCTCTTCCTATCTTTTCTAGCATGATATGGGTGAACTATGTAGTACGGTAGACGTACATGTGTTAAATGTATTTGATTGGTTTAAAACATAAAGTGTTATAACGGCTTTATGGGAAGTTGGTTATAACAGCTTTATGTAGGTAAGAAAATGCCAGTGGTTTTGAAAGGTAATCGGTTGACTTATAAGCGATTTGATGTGTGAGAATAAGGAACTTGAAGTGTGTCAAAAGTTAAGAAACCATTTTTTTTGAAGAAGAATAACACTTGGTTTGAAAAGGTTTTAAAAAGAGTTATACTAGCTTTATGGGGAGTTAGGTATAACGTCTTAAGAGAGGTAAAGAAAATGGTTTACTGGTTTTAGAAGTTAAGAGACTTGATCTTATAAGATAAGAGACTTAACTTAATTAAATTAAATTAATATGAATTTTGTGTGAAACCTCATTCGTGAGTAATGAGTACTTGGTTTTAGAAAGGAATAATGTTTTACTGATTTCGGGAATCAGAATGTGTATCAACAAACCACTGCAGCGTTAATAAAGGAAAATGTATTGAATAATTAAGTATTATTAAAACCAGTAGAAACCTCCATCTGCATAGAAGCTAAGATGAGACAAAATGATATTACATTTTCTAGATCATGGCTGCTTAATAAGATTGATTATAAACAAGAATAACCTACTCACATATAAGACATATGTTTCTCAAAACGTTTAAAGGAGAATTATGTTTTAAAGGATTAAAACTATGAACTACGAAACCTTTTCTAAAATGAGAAACTTGAGCATTTGAAATTAGGCAAACTTGAACGTTTGGAAAATAAGGTTGTTACTTGATTTTACAAAGGAAAGCATTTTGGTTTACTTAAAAGATATAAGTCACTCTATTTTTATACTACGGGTATCGGGTGACTTTTATAAAAGGGAATGGATCTTTAAAAGGATCTTAACTTACGTAGTACTTTAGGGTTAAAACCCGGACTTTGGCATAAAAATGAAAGTACCTTGAGTTGTGTAACTTGCCTATACTTGTTGTTGTGTAACTTGCCTATGCTTGTGTTGTGTAACTTGCCTATGCTTGTTGTTGTGTAACTTGCTTAGGCTTGTGATGATAGCCTTGGTTGTGCAAGAATTGTGTTCTATTTAACCGCGTCTCTCAATGGAGTGCCGGTTGACTTGTTGAGGACATACTTGGATGTACCGGCAGTGACGAAAAATTCCACGGGTATGCCCCTGTTGATAGTGTTATTCCATGGACTAGCTCTCCATGAGGTTTTCTTACTGTTCGGCATTGGTACCCGGTGGTCGGCTTTCGTACTTGCCCCGTCTCATGGCTGATTCGGCCTTGGTACCCGGTAGTTAGCCCTCGCACTTGCCCCGTTCAGTGTAGTGACGAAGTCTCGTGATACTGACAGGTACCGGTGGTCAGCCTCGTGCCCGGTCAGCTACGTGACCGGCCTTGGTATCTGGTAGTCGGCTCTCGCACTTGCCCCGTGTCAGCTTCGTGTTTTTGGTTGCATTGTATTATTGGTACGGCCGGATCTGGTAGTTATACTTGTCCTATACGGTTTTTATGGCACAGGTGGGACCTGGTGTTCATGTATACTCCTTGGTATTGTTATATCATGAACTGCCGGCAGTGAGGAAGAAATTCCACGGGCACGAGTGATAATTTAGAGGGCGTGAGTCCCTGACTTGATGTAACTGGTTATATGTTATGTACTGTAGTTTGGTCATCATACATGTCTCCTGCTTTATATGGACTATTATGATTTCATTTACAGTATTTACAGTTTCACATACTTAGTACCTGTTGTACTGACCTCCTTCGGGGGGCTGCGTTCATGCCGCAGGTAGAAGTACATTGGCTGTCGATCCCCGCTATTAGGATCACCTTTCAGCGTTTTGGGAAGCTCCGTTTCGTCGGAGGCTTATCTTTGGTAGGTTACCCTGAGTCTGTAAGTTCTTGTACGTTCAGGGGTATGGCGGGGCCCTGTCCCGTCATAGTTGTTGTATAAATCTTAGAGGTCTGTAGCACTGTTGTGGGCAGGGTGTAAGGATTGTAACTGTTCAATTGTTAATATATATATGTTGGAAGGCAACCGTTTTGGTTGGCCTATTTGCTTTTAACTATCATGTCTCTTGTTTCATATTTATGTTTTATGTTCCGCTGATTTTCTCTGATGTTGTATCACTTGGGTGCCCGGGGTAAGGCACGATCCACGAACCGGTTCGGGTCGTGACAAAGTGGTATCAGAGCAGTTAATCCTCGGAAAGTGTCTACAGACCGTGTCTATTAGAGTCTTGATTATCGATGTGTTGTGCACCACATCTATAATCAGGAGGCTATAGGACATTTAGAATTGGTTTCCATTCTTCTTATTCTGAGATCGTGCCTTAGAGCTGTGTGATAAGATTGGACCCCTCTGACATACTTCGTTTTTACCAGTTATGCCTCCGCGTAAGGCAACCCGGGCCCAGAAGGGCAAAGGCGAGAGAGGCTGCGAGTAAAGCGTGGCGAGACCTGATACACGAGCCTCTGGTCCGCAGATGCGGAGCGAGAGGAGATGAGTCACACGGGGTGGGCCCAGTTACTGGCCCGGGTTGTGGCCAGACGTGAGGATAGGTTGGGCCGGCGGTTCGAGCACCGATGGTTCACCCTAGATCGAGATAGTTCGAGGCTACGGATTTTCGAGTTGTAGGCGCCCGAGTTTTATGGGTCGAGGCACGAGGATGATCGCGAGGAGTTCATCCAGCGATTCTGACGGATCATGAGAGTGATCAAGGCATCGGAGACCGAGTCGGTGGTCCTAGGTTCACATCAACTGCGTGATACCGCAGTCGACTGGTTTGATTCGTGGGAGCTGTCCCGGGGAGAGAATGCACTTCCAGCTATTTGGGACGAGTTCTCAGAAGCACTCGCTGCACATTTCTTGCCTCCACGGATGAGAGGGCTCGGGCGACAGTTTTTGGTGTTGCGGCGAGCAGGCGTGCGGTTCGGGAGTACAATGTGGAGTTCGACTCATTGGCGTGCGTCCCGCGTTGGTAGCTAGTATGGAGGATCGAGTGCACCGATATGTTCTGTGGCTCGATGATCACCTAGCGAGTTGTTCGGGTGTAGCTCTTGACCGAGCATGGATATTGCCGCATGCGAGCTTATGCAGGATGTGAGGAGAGGATAAATCGACGGAATGACCAAGGTCAGCGAAGAGGCGAGCAGCGAGGTCCTTTGGTGACTTTCGAGGCGGACCGCCTCAGCAGGCCGATTATGCGCCCCGCCCGACTGAGTGGTCTCCACGCCTGGACCCGAGATATTCGAGGCGGTCGGGGCTCCTGTGTTTCAGATTTTGAGGAGCGGAGTGCTCGCCGGAGGAGGTTGCCCTTGTCTCAGTGTGGCCGTTGTAGAAAACTTCTTAAGGGAGAGTGTCGTACTGACTCGGGAGATTGTTATTCTTGCGGCCCAGCGGGGCCATCTGGCAGAAAGCTGTCCACTGGGTAGTACTGGTAGGATAGCATGGACTACTAGAGCGATTGCGGGTTCTTCACCTTCCATAGCGAGCAGATGTTCGTGCACCGCAGCCCCGGTAGAGGTCGCGGTGGGAGTTCCCAGTTTTAGCGGTCCTTTGAACCGCCTATTTTCAGGTATATCCTTAACCCTCTAGAGACTTATATGTATTGATGTTGATGATGTGTTTAGCGTTATGTTGGTTATGAGTTAGAAAGCTTGTCTAGTTGAAAGGATATGTATGGGGGCATGGAAAATGATGAACCTTAGAATATTATAGTTGAAACCTTAGATGTAAGGCCGTCTTGAGTACAAGATTTTGCGAGTGATCCTTGTCAGAGTGCATTTTATGCCTAGAATGTATTGTGTGATAAGTCCCTGGGTTGGGTAAATGAAAGTGGTAGCTTTCATGATGTATTTTAGCTAGATTGTTCCGTGTCGAGGAGCAAGAGTTGGCGCGATAGTGGGTCGGGTTGGGGCCATGTTGCGGGCCAACCATTTAACGCCGAACCGGGCCACATCGGTGCCTTACACCCTAGCGATACAACATCGAGAAAACCAGAAATAAAAAAAAAAAACTTTAAACATGAAATGAGAGACATGATAAATAAACACAACCAAGCAGTTGCCTTCATCATATATACATAAATACGACGCTTATCCTTTTACAAACCACACAAGATTTACAACAACTATGACGGACGCCATACCCACGAATGTACAAGAACCTACAACTCGGGGAACACATACCAATAAGATAAGCCTCGGAGAAACGGAGCTTCCCAACACGAATGTGATCCTATAAGCGGATCGGCGATGTACCTTTTACTGCGGCATGAACGCAGCCCAGGAGGTCGATAACAGTACCAAGTATGTGAAATCAGAAAAATCAGAAATGAAATCATACTAGTCTATATAAAGCAGGAGACATGTATGATAACCAAACTACAGTTCATAACATAGAAGCAGTCAAGTCAGGGACTCACGCCCTCAAAGTCACCACTCAAATATAACTATGGGTCTCACGCCCACAACACCCATCATGTTCGCATCATGGCCGCATGCCCCCGGAATACTGCATCGGTGTAGACATGTCCATGATGCAACAATAATAAACAAGATAACAATCCAAATGGACGCATACTCGTGCGCTACGCATCGGGTCAGTATGTCCAAAGGGAAACAATAAGGCAACATTCCAAATGGACGCATACTCGTGCGCTACGCATCGGGTCAGTATGTCCAAAGGGAAACAATAGGACAGCATTCCAAATGGACGCATACTCGTGCGCTACGCATCGGGTCAGTATGTCCAAAAGGAAATCACAAGACGATAATCAAAATGGAAACATACCCGTGCGCTACGCATCGTGTCAGTATGTCCAAAGCGATTAACAACAATAATACTATCAACAGGAACGTACCCGTGGAATTTCTCCGTCAATGCCGACACGTCCAAGTAAGTTCTCAACCAGTCAACCGACCCTCCATCGAGAGACGCGATAACACAGAAATACAACGTTTTGCACAACAAAGGCTATCACAACAAGCATAGGCACGTTTCACAATAACAAGCATAGGCAAGTATCACACAACTCAAAGTACTTTCATTTTATGCCAAAGTCCGGGTTTTTAACCCCAAAGTACTACATACGTTAAGTTCTTTTAAAAGAGATCCATTATTTTTATAAAAGTCACGATACCCGTAGTATTAGAATGACCAACCCACATTCCTTTTCAAAATCAAGTAACAATATTCTTTTCCTAAGTTCCAGTTTGCCTAGTTTCAATTACTCAAGCTTCTCATTTTCAAATGGTTTCATAGTTCATAAACTTAATCACTTGATTCCTTTTTAGAACAATTGAGTAATATATGTCTTACATGAGAGTAGGTTATTCTTGTTTACAACATTCTTATTACAGCAGCCATGATCTAGAAAATGTATATCATTTTGTCTCATCTTAGTTTCTATGCAGATGGAGGTTTCTACTGGTTTTAATACGATACATCATTATTCAATACATTTTCCTTTATTAACGCTGCAGTGGTCGGTCGATACACATTCTGATTTCCGAAATCAGTAAAACATTATCCCATTAAATAAAACCAAGTACTCATTACTCACGAATGAGGTTTCACACAAACATTCACATTTAAAACAAATAAGTTAAGTCTCTTATCTTATAAGATCAAGTCTCTTAACTTCTAACATCAGTAAACCATTTACTTTACCTCTCTTAAGACATTATACCTAACTCCCCATAAAGCTAGTATAACTCTTTTTTAAAACCTTTTAAAACCAAGTGTTACTCTTTCTTTCAAAACGATTTATAAATCTTTTGAAATACATCAAGTTCTTTATTATAACAAGTCGGTTATAATTCACATCAATTACCTTTTAAAACCACAAAGTATTTTCTTACCTACATAAAGCTGTTATAACCAACTTCCCATAAAGCCGTTATAACCCTTTATGTTTCAAACCAATCAAATACATTAAACACATGTACGTCTACCGTACTACATAGTTACACACATATCATGCTGGAAGAGATAGGAAGAGGTTCACATACCTCGCGACGAGTATCGACTAATAGCAAAACGCTCCAAACAGTCGGCTACTCCTTAAGCCAAGTAAATTGCGCCACACGTAGGTACTTCAACCTATAAGGCCACAAGGCGCCCATTATCATCTAGACCACAACGTAGAATATTCTACAGAAAATTCGGCAGCATCTCCCCCCCCCGCCACAGCGTAAATCTCCTTCTCTATTGAGGCCGGCTATCAAGCCAACCAGGGGGGGGGGGTTTACACGCCTAACCGGACGTGTACAATTCTACTACGGAATACTACACAAGTCTCATGTCTGATCCTATGTAATTACATTCGATTCGATTCTTAATTCTTGAGCTTAAGTCAAAAGACATTGCCACGATTAAGTATAGTTCTATATATAGTATACTTCAACTATATATTCTAACAACGTAATTTCCAATTACAATAGAAGGGCGATAGTGTTTACCTCGATAAGCCCAAAATTATCAGAGTATAATGTCGCTTTGAGCAAGGTTTAGCTCGACTCGTGCGCTCAACCCGCTCCAAACTACCCTTAGAAGTTCTAACCAACTTCTACTTACAACTTCAACAACGGGTGAAGATTTCCTTAGGGTTTCGTTTTTAGTAGTGAGGAAAGTATAACGGTATTTTAGGCTTGTATAAGTTTAACCTTGGGAATACTACAAGGTATTTGGGCCAAGGTATTTGGACATTATAACAACCATAGGAGAGTATTTATATACCACAACACGGGGTATTTATACGAAACAACTAGGCTAGGGGTACCCAGGCACCACAAAGGGGAGGGGTGGCTCTCGGCCAAAGCTTCTCAAGGGGGTAGAGGCTCTGGGGCGAGAACTCTTCAAGAGGAGAGGAGGATTTCAAGACTTAGGCAATTTTGGATGAAGAAATTCATCAAGTTAGAAGGGTATTTATAGGTCAAGAAATGGCCAACCAATGGCCATTCTTCCAAGTGTTAGGCAAGTGTAAGGCCAAGATGAAGCCATGTGCAACCTTATCCATCTACCCAAATATCCTACCAACTCCTTGACCACAAATTCAACACAAAAAAGCGTGCCAACCACCGCATTCTCGTCAACCTTCACCGATTAGAGGGTGACAAGTGTAAGCCCTCTTGTTGGTCTAAAATGTTACGCCTCTCGGAAAAATCCGCAAAAATTATAAATGACATAGCGGAAATTCCCTACGAAGTGTGAAAGCGTTTAAACGACTCTAAGCGGGTGTTGTGAACAAAATAATTCGGCCAAGCCACTTTACACTTCAAAATTTTCTCGTGCGTCCTTACGTACATACTGCGGAAATCTGGTATAACATTCTTCCTTAGAAACATTCGTCCGAATGTTCCTTCTCAAGTCTCAACACAACCATGCGCCAGTATAGTCTTCAATGCTATACGTACGAAAACAATCATGCCACACTGGCCATGAAAACACACGCTCACTTCTCCCTTCTCGTAGTACTCGTCGAACACTCGAACTCGTTCTAGTATCCGTACCACACTTACGCTGTTTCCAACCCTTGGAGTCACTACCTCGACTTGGTCATCGACTAACCGATCTTCTCTAAGGCGTTCGACCTCACGATCCACCGGTCGAACATATCCACCAACTCATCGATGGTCATACAAACTTGGGCCTAGCATCCTCGTGACCCTACCACTGGCGGGACCACCCGAGCGGCCCCACCCACAGGGTTACGGGTTGACCCGCAAATGGTCCTCAACCCGACCCCAACGCGCCAAACTCTTGTTCCCGATCCGAACAATCTTACCAATTCCCGTCATGAAAGCTACCACTTCCATCTCACACTACCCGGACTTATCACACAAATAAATCCCACGTATACTACTACTCGATAAGGGTCAAACATAAAATAAATCTTTAACTCAAGACGACCTTACCCAAGGTCTCGATCGTGACATAGTTTAAGGTTCACACTTACCATGTATTCTAACTCATAATATCACAACGCTATCCGTACATAGCACACAATAATGAGATCATTAAAACAAGCATACCAAAACTCTGAGGTTAAGGATATACGAATCAACCGCTCACTCTAATCATAGGCGAAGGCGATGAACCACCACCGATCCGTCGTAACATCCGTGCTACCCTTGGTGGACAGTTCCTCGCAAAATGGCCTGGCCATGCAAAACAAACTCCCAATCTAGCACGACACTCTCCAAAATGGAGTCTACAATGGTCACAACGAGGTAGGGGTGGCTTGGTGGTTAACACCCTGCTCTCCGAAAATCTGAACCCTCGAGCCACGACCGCTCAAGGCGGTGGAGGTGCATAACTAGTCTGCTTGGCGGTGCGCCTCGAAAGTCGCCAAAATATCCGGCCGTCTTGGCGCCTTTGGCGGTCCACCGTCGATCTCTGCGCTCGCCTCGCACCCAGTGCATGAGCACGAATGCGGGCAATGTCGTGCCGGTGAAGGAAACACCGAACAACTCTGCTAGGTAATCATCGAGCCACGTAACATATCGGTGCACTCGATCCTCCATACTAGCTACTAATGCGGGAACATCATGAGTCGAACTCACATTGTACTCGGTATGCGCGGGTGCCTCAACATCAAAAATCGGCGAGCCCTCGCCGTTTGTGGAGGCGAAATGTGCCGAGAAGGCCCAAAACTTCGTCCCAAGCGGTGGAAGTGCATGCTCTCCCGAAAGCTCCACGAGTCAAACCAATCGGCTGCGGTGTCACGCGACGATGCGAACAAATATCACAAGCCTTGATCACCGCGTGATCCTCTGCAGCGACGGATGAACTCCTGCGGATCATCCTCCGCCTCGACCGTAAAACTCGAGGCGGGCTCTGACTAAGAAATCCGTAGCCTCAAATATGCGCCTCGGGTGCACTACGGTCTTCTTTGGGGCTGCTGCGTCTATCCTCATATCGGCCTGACCACGGCGATAATCGCCGTCTCGCGTGACCCGTCTCCCGCTCGGTGTGGGATGGAGGCTCAGTCTTGTAGTCTCGGCATGCTGCGGCTCTAAACTCTTTGGTCTTTGGCGGCGCGCAAAACTCGCCGTCGAAGCACTACCTCAGTCTTGGCCGGCTGCGCCTCGTACTCCTCTGAATCCCAGCGACTCCGCCGGCCTTGCCGCCCAGGCCACTGGTTGCCTTCGCGAGGCATAATCGGTAAAAGCGAAACACGTCGGAGGGTCGACTTACAACATGCTCTAAGGCACGATCTCGGAATGAGAAGAATGAAACCAATCCTAAATGTCCTATAGCCTCACGATTATAGATGTGGTGCAATAACCGATAATCAAGACTACTGGACACGGTGCAGTAGACACTTTCAGAGATTAATCGCTCGATACCACTTTGTAACGCCCGAACCGGGCGTCGCAGTGCCTTACCGGGCACCACTAGCGATACAACATCGAGAGAAAACCAGGAAATAAAAAAAAAAAACTTTAAACATGAAATGAGAGACATGATAAATAAGCAGCCAACCAAAGCAGTTGCCTTCATCATATATACATAAATACGACGATTATCCTTTTTACAAACCACACTTGCACTAAGATTTACAACAACTATGGCCAGGGGGCCGCCATACCACGAATGTACAAGAACCTACAACTCAGGGAACACATACCAATAAGATAAGCCTCGAGAAACGGAGCTTCCCAACGAATGTGATCCTATAAGCGGGGATCGGCGATCGATGTACCTTTTACTGCGGCATGAGCGGCCCGAAGGAGGTCGATGCAGTACCAAGTATGTGAAAGCAAATATCGTAAATGAAATCATACTAGTCTATATAAAGCGGAGACATGTATGATAACCAAACTCTGATTCATAACATAAAGCGATCAAGTCGTGGACTCACGCCTCAAAGTCACCACTCAAATATAACTATGGGTCTCACGCCACAACACCCATCATGTTCGCATCGCGCGTACCGAATCTGCATCGGTGTAGACATGTCCATGATGCAACAATAATAAACAAGATAACAATCCAAATGGACGATACTGCGTGCGCTACGATGTCCAAAGAAACAATAAGGCAACATTCCAATTGGGCGATACTCGTGCGCTACGCGTCGGGTCGATGTCCAAGGAAACAATAGGACAGCATTCCAAATGGACGCATACTCAAATGCGCTACGCGTCGGTCGGTATGTCCAAAAGAAATCACAAGACGATAATCAAAATGGAAACATACGTGCGCTACGCGTCGTGTCGATATGTCCAAAGCGATTAACAACAATAATACTATCAGCGAACGTGCGTGGAATTTCTCGTCAATGCGACACCGTCAAGTAAGTTCTCAACCAGTCAACCGACCCTCCATCGAGAGACGCGATAACACAGAAATACAACGTTTTGCACAACAAAGGCTATCACAACAAGCATAGGCACGTTTCACAATAACAAGCATAGGCAAGTATCACACAACTCAAAGTACTTTCATTTTATGCCAAAGTCCGGGTTTTTAACCCCAAAGTACTACATCGTTAAGTTCTTTTAAAGAGATCCATTATTTTTATAAAAGTCACCCGATACGTAGTATTAGAATGACCAACCCGTTCCTTTTCAAAATCAAGTAACAATATTCTTTTCCTAAGTTCGGTTGCCTAGTTTCAATTACTCAAGCTTCATTTTCAAATGGTTTCATAGTTCATAAACTTAATCACTTGATTCCTTTTTAGAACAATTGAGTAATATATGTCTTACATGAGAGTAGGTTATTCTTGTTTACAACATTCTTATTACAGCAGCCATGATCTAGAAAATGTATATCATTTTGTCTCATCTTAGTTTCTATGCAGATGGAGGTTTCTCGGTTTTAATACGATACATCATTATTCAATACATTTTCCTTTATTAACGCTGCAGTGGTCGGTCGATACACATTCTGATTTCCGAAATCAGTAAAACATTATCCCATTAAATAAAACCAAGTACTCATTACTCACGAATGAGGTTTCACACAAACATTCACATTTAAAACAAATAAGTTAAGTCTCTTATCTTATAAGATCAAGTCTCTTAACTTCTAACATCAGTAAACCATTTACTTTACCTCTCTTAAGACATTATACCTAACTCCCCATAAAGCTAGTATAACTCTTTTTAAAACCTTTTAAAACCAAGTGTTACTCTTTCTTTCAAAACGATTTATAAATCTTTTGAAATACATCAAGTTCTTTATTATAACAAGTCGGTTATAATTCACATCAATTACCTTTTAAAACCACAAAGTATTTTCTTACCTACATAAAGTCATTATAACCAACTTCCCATAAAGCCGTTATAACCCTTTATGTTTCAAACCAATCAAATACATTAAACACGTATGCGTCTGCCGTACTACATAGTTACACACATATCATCTTTGGAAGAGATAGGAAGAGGTTCACATACCTCGCGACGAGTATCGACTAATAGCAAAACGCTCCAAACAATGGCTACTCCTTAAGCCAAGTAAATTGCGCCACACGTAGGTACTTCAACCTATAAGGCCACGCGCCCATTATCATCTAGACCACAACGTAGAATATTCTCTGAGAAAATTGGCGAGATCTCCCCGCCACAGCGTAAATCTCCTTCTCTATCGAGGCGGCCATCAAGCCAACGGTTTTACACGCCCTTGGGACGTGTACAATTCTACTACACAGAATACTACACAAGTCTCTTGTAATGATCTATGTAATTACGATTCGATTCGATTCTTAATTCTTCAGGCTTAAGTCAAAAGACATTGCCACAGTACTAAGTATAGTTCTATATATAGTATACTTCAACTATATATTCTAACAACATGTAATTTCCAATTACAATAGAAGGACAGTAGTGTTTACCTCGATAAGCCCAAAATTATCCGAGTATAATGTCGCGCTGAGCAAGGTTTAGCTCAACTCCGTGCGCTCAACCCGCTCCAAACTACCCTTAGAAGTTCTAACTAACTTCTACTTACAACTTCAACAACGGGTGAAGATTTCCTTAGGGTTTCGTTTTTAGTGGTGAGGAAAGTATAACGGTATTTTACGGGCTTGTATAAGTGTAACATTGGGAATACTAAACGGTATTTGGGCCAAGGTATTTGGACATTATAACAACCATAGGAGAGTATTTATATACCCCAACCAGGGGTATTTATACGAAACAACTAGGCTAGGGGGTACCCAGGCTAGGCACCACAGGAGGGGTGGCTCTCGCCAAAGCTTCTCAAGGGGGTAGAGGCTCTAGGACGAGAACTCTTCAAGAGGGGAGGGGAGGATTTCAAGACTTAGGCAATTTTTGGATGAAGAAATTCATCAAGTTAGAAGGGTATTTATAGGTCAAGAAATGGCCAACCAATGGCCAAGATTCTTCCAAGTGTTAGGCAAGTGTAAGGCCAAGATGAAGCCATGTGCAACCTTATCCATCTACCCAAAATATCCTACCAACTCCTTGACCACAAATTCAACACAAAAAACGTGCCAACCACCACATTCTCGTCAACCTTCACAAATTAGTGGGTGAAATGTGTCGCCCTGTTGTTGGTCTAAAATTTTACGTCTCTCGTAAAAATCCGAAAAAATTATAAATGACATAGCCGTAAATTCCCCTACGAAAGCTGTGAAAACGTTTCGTCGAAAAACGACTCTAAACGGGTGTTGTGAACAAAATAATTCGGCCAAGCCACTTTACACTTCAAAATTTTCTACGTACGTCCTTACGTACATACTCTGGAAATACGGGGTATAACACCCGCGGCCTGTTTCGAGGTGGGGTCAGCTCTGGGTGGTCCCGCCAGGTGGCAGGGTCACGAGGGTGCTAGGCCCAAGTTTAGATGACCATCGTATGAGTTCGTGGATACGTTCAACCAGAATCAGTTCGTGAAGGCCGAGAATGGCCTTAGAGGAGATCGAGGCTAGTAAGATGATCAAGTTTGGAGGTAGTGACTCCAAAGTTTTGGAAACTGAAGTATGGTGCATTATACTAGAAAGAGTTCGAGTGTTCGGAAAGTACAACGAGATGGGGGAGAAGTGAACGTGTGTGATCGTTTCTTTTGAGAAATGAAGGTGCGAAGAGATTATATTTTTAGACCTTGGTGGGGACTTTTGAGGTAAACAGAGGTGATTCCTCGTTGGCTTGGATTTGGGTTTTCGCGCGCATGTTATTTTTGTGGCCAGGTGTGGCATGTTTGGTTTCGTAAGTATAGTAGTGAAGGCTATACCGGCACGTGTTTGTTTTGAGACTGAGAAGGAACATTCGGGACGAATGTTTCTAAGGGGGGAAGAATGTTATACCCCGTATTTCCAGAGTATGTACGTGAGGGCGTACGTATAATAATTTAAGCCTTAAGGATTGGCTAGTTTCGAAAATTGTACACAACACCCGATTAGAGTCGTTTTTCGACGAAACGTTTCCACAGCTTTCGTAGGGAAAATTCCGGCTATGTCATTAATAATTTTTTCGGATTTTTCCGAGAGACGAAACATTTTGGACCAACGAGAGGGCGACACTTGTCACCCTCTAATTGGAAGGAGTGGACGGCAACAATGGGCTAGGTTGGACGATTTTTGTGCCTTTCCCTTGGTCAAGGGTTAGGTAGGATATTTTTGTGGTAGATGGATAAGGTAGCACATGGCTAAATCTTGGCCTTACACTTGCTATGCACTTGTCTTCATCTTGGCCATTGATTGGCCTTCACTTGACCTATAAATACCCCTCTAGTTGAAGACATTCTTCATCCTAAACTTGAGCAATCTATCTAAGTCTCAAACTACTCCCTCCCTCTTGAGTTTCGTCCACCACACCCTCCCCCTTTGGCGAGAGCTTCCCTCCCCTTTGTAGTGGTTGGCGTAGGGTACCCACTAGCCTAGTTGTCTCGTATAAATACCCCCCTTTGTGGTATAGAAATACTCTTCAAGTATTGTTATAATGCCCAAAATACTTTAGCTAAATACCTTGTAGTACTTTCCAAAGTACCCTTTATACGAAATCCCGGAAAATACTATTATACTTCCCTTTAGCCACAAAACGAAACCCTAAGGAAATCTTCACCCGTAGCTGAAGTTATAAGTAGAAGTTGCGTAGAACTTCTAAGGGTTTCTTGGAGCTGATTGGAGCACTCGGAGTAGGAGCTAAACCTTGCTCAGGAGCGACATTAAACTTGGATAATTTTGGGCTTATCGAGGTAAATATCTTGTCCCCCTATTGTAATTGGAAATTACATGATTGTTAGAATATATAGTTGAAGTATACTATATATAGAATGAATATTGATTAGAACTAAGCGTAGTTCTTCGGCAATGTCTTTTGACTTAAGCCTGAATAAGAATTGAACAGTAATCACATAGAAGGGTATTAAAGAAGAAGAATCGTATTACATAGGGGTGTATTACGATGAACTTGTGTAGCATTCTTGTGTTGTAGAATTGTACGTCGGTTAGGCGTGTTAACCCCAGTTGGCATGGTAGCCGGCCTCGATAGAGGAGGAGATTTACGCTGTTTTGCGGGGAGGTCTTTGCCGAATTTTCGTAGAATATGGAACGATGAGATCTAGATGTTAATAAGCGCGCGTGGCCTTATAGGTTGAGGTACTACGTGTGGTGGAAATCTACGTGGCTTAAGGAGTAGCCGACGGTTTGAAGTACTTGGAGCGTTTTGCTATTAGTCGATACTCGTCGCGAGGTATGTGAACCTCTTCCTATCTTTTCTAGCATGATATGGGTGAACTATGTAGTACGGTAGACGTACATGTGTTAAATGTATTTGATTGGTTTAAAACATAAAGTGTTATAACGGTTTTATGGGAAGTTGGTTATAACAGCTTTATGTAGGTAAGAAAATGCCAGTGGTTTTGAAAGGTAACTGATTTGACTTATAACTGATTTGATGTGTGAGAATAAGGAACTTGAAGTGTGTCAAAAGTTAAGAAACCATTTTTTTTGAAGAAGAATAACACTTGGTTTGAAAAGGTTTTAAAAAGAGTTATACTAGCTTTATGGGGAGTTAGGTATAACGTCTTAAGAGAGGTAAAGAAAATGGTTTACTGGTTTTAGAAGTTAAGAGACTTGATCTTATAAGATAAGAGACTTAACTTAATTAAATTAAATTAATATGAATTTTGTGTGAAACCTCATTCGTGAGTAATGAGTACTTGGTTTTAGAAAGGAATAATGTTTCTTGATTTGGGAATCGAATGTGTATCAACAAACCATCGCGGCGTTAATAAAGGAAAATGTATTGAATAATTAAGTATTATTAAAACCGGTAAACCTCCATCTGCATAGAAGCTAAGATGAGACAAAATGATATTACATTTTCTAGATCATGGCTGCTTAATAAGATTGATTATAAACAAGAATAACCTACTCACATATAAGACATATGTTTCTCAAAACGTTTAAAGGAGAATTATGTTTTAAAGGATTAAAACTATGAACTACGAAACCTTTTCTAAAATGAGAAACTTGAGCATTTGAAATTAGGCAAACTTGAACGTTTGGAAAATAAGGTTGTAACTTGATTTTACAAAGGAAAGCATTTTGGTTTACTTAAAAGATATAAGTCACTCTATTTTTATACTACGGGTATCGGGTGACTTTTATAAAAGGGAATGGATCTTTAAAAGGAACTTAACTTACGTATTACTTTAGGGTTAAAACCCGGACTTTGGCATAAAAATGAAAGTACCTTGATTTGTGTAACTTGCCTATACTTGTTGTTGTGTAACTTGCCTATGCTTGTGTTGTGTAACTTGCCTATGCTTGTTGTTGTGTAACTTGCTTAGGCTTGTGATGATAGCCTTGGTTGTGCAAGAATTGTGTTCTATTTAACCGCGTCTCTCTCATGGAGTCTTAGGTTGACTTGTTGAGGACTTACTTGGGCGTCTGGCGTGTGGAAAATTCCACGGGTATGCCCCTGTTGATAGTGTTATTCCATGGACTAGCTCTCCATGAGGTTTTCTTACTGTTCGGCCTTGGTACCCGGTGGTCGGCTTTCGTACTTGCCCCGTCTCATGGCTGATTCGGCCTTGGTACCCGGTAGTTAGCCCTCGCACTTGCCCCGTTCGATGTAGTAGCGAAGTCTCGTGATCTGACTGGGTACGGTGGTCGACCCTCGTACTTGCCCGGTCACGTGACCGGCCTTGGTATCTGGTAGTCGGCTCGCGCTTGCCGTGTCGACTTCGTGTTTTTGGTTGCATTGTATTATTGGTACGGCCGGATCTAGTAGTTATACTTGTCCTATACGGTTTTTATGGCACAGGTGGGACCTGGTGTTCATGTATACTCCTTGGTATTGTTATATCATAAACTGCCGGCAGTGAGGAAGAAATTCCACGGGCACGAGTGATAATTTAGAGGGCGTGAGTCCCTGACTTGATGTAATCGTTATATGTTATGTCTTGTAGTTTGGTCATCATACATGTCTCTGCTTTATATGGACTATTATGATTTCATTTCTGATATTCTGATTTCACATACTTAGTACCTGTTGTACTGACCTCCTTCGGGGGGCTGCGTTCATGCCGCAGGTAGAAGTACATTGGCTGTCGATCCCCGTTATTAGGATCACCTTTCAGCGTTTTGGGATGCTCCGTTTCGTCGGAGGCTTATCTTTGGTAGGTTACCCTGAGTCTGTAAGTTCTTGTACGTTCAGGGGTATGGCGGGGCCCTGTCCCGTCATAGTTGTTGTATAAATCTTAGAGTGCAGTAGCTTGTTGTGGCGGTGTAAGGATTATGCTTGCTCAATTGTTAATATATATATGTTGGAAGGCAACCGTTTTGGTTGGCCTATTTGCTTTTAACTATCATGTCTCTTGTTTCATATTTATGTTTTATGTTCCGCTGATTTTCTCTGATGTTGTATCACTTGGGTGCCCGGGGTAAGGCACGATCCTGAACCGGTTGAATTAAGTGATTGGCGGCAACAAGTGGGACGATTTGGGTTGGCTTTTGTCAAGTAGTAGGTAGGATATTTTGGTGGTAGATGGATAAGGTGCACTTGGCATGATCTTGACCCTACACTTGCCTTGCACTTGGCATGATCTTGGCCATTGGTTGGCCTTTGCTAAACCTATAAATACCCCCCTCTTTGATGACTTCTTCATCCATTCCACAAAGTTTCTAAGTCTTGAAAGCCTTCCCTTTCCTTGTAGTGTCTCGTCCAAACACCCCTCCCCCTTTGAGAAAGCCCTGGCGAGAGCCCCTCCCCCCTTGGCGAGAGTACCCCCAGTGTGGGGTAGGCCGGTATACACCCTTGTGGTGTTGTCTCGTATAAATACCCTCCTCTTGGTAGAAATACTCTCAAAGTATTGTTCTTATACCCAAATTACCTTAGCCGTATACCTTGTTGTATTCTAAGGTTATACCTTTACGAAAAGCCGGAAAATACTATTATACTTTCTGTCAGTCACGAAACCGAAACCCTAAGGAAAATCTCCACAGTTGGTTGGAGTATTAAGTAGAGGTCGCGTAGAACTTCTAAGGGTTGTTTGGAGCGGGTTGGAGCACCCGGAGTAGGAGCTAAGCGTTGCTAAGGATCGACATTCATACTTGGATTATTATGGGCTTATCGAGGTAATTATCTTGTCCCCCTATTGTAATTGGATATTACATGTTGTAGGAATATATAGTTGAAGTATACTATATATATAATCAACATAGCTTGTGGCTATTTTTTTGGACTTAAGCCTGTATTTAAAGAAGAGAATCGAATCGTAATTACGTGGGGCGTATTCTGATGAGACTTGTGTAGTTTGTGGGTAGGAAAGGCCGCCCAATTTCCGTAGGATCTTGTATCTAGATTTATTCTACCGAGTAGTCTAGACTTTGATAGACTTGTATAACTGTATAGGTTGAATGTTCTGCGAGTAGCATGTGCTCTTGAGAAGGTGGACCAGCTAGCCGGGTTATAGCCGTGGAGCGATTTGCTAATAGTCGATAATCGTCGCGAGGTATGTGAACCTCTTCCTATCTCTTCTAGCATGATATGTGTATAACTATGTAGTACGGTAGACGTACGTGTGTTAATTGAACGTAATTATACGGCAATGTCTTTTGACTTAAGCCCGAATAATAATAATCTTGAAGTAGTTCAAGAGAATTAAGAACTGTTTTTAAAAGAAGAGTAATACTTGATTTTAAAAGCTTAAGAGTTATACTAGCTTTATGGGAAGTTAGGTATAACGGCTTAAGAGAGATAAAACGAATTATTTATTTTAGAAGTTAAGAGACTTGATCTTGTAAGATAAGAGACTTAACTTAAATAATGAATTTTGTGTGAAACCTCATTCGTGAGTAATGAGTACTTGATTTTTAAAAGGGATAATGTTTTACTGATTTCGGAAATCAGAATGTGTATCGACAAACCACTGCAGCGTTAATAAAGGGAAATGTTTTGATTAATGAAGTATTAATAAAACCAGTAGAAACTTCCATCTGCATAGAAGCTAAGATGGGACAAAATGATATTTCCTAGATCATGGTCATTGTAATAAGATTGTTATAAACAAGAATATCCTACTCACACATAAGGCTTATGTTTCTTAGATGGTTTAAAAGAGAATCATATTCTTAATTGAATAAGACTATGAACTACGAAACCTTTCTAAAATAAGAAAACGTGAACATTTGAAATTAGGCAAACTTGGACGTTTGGAAAATAATGTTGTTACTTGATTTTACAAAAGTAAGTGTTTTGATTTACTTCAAAAGATAATCACTCTATTTTCACATACTACGGGTATTGTGTGGTTTTTGTGAAAGTAACGTATCTTTTAAAGAGTTAATGTATGAAGTACTTTGGGGATAAAAACCCGAACTTGTTGACATATAGTAGAAAGTACCTTGTGTGCATAACTTGATTGTGTTGGTTTGTGATAGCCTTGTAAATACTTTCTTGTTGATTGATAAGTAAACATGCTAGGATGCTACGTGTGTTAGTATCTTGTGATGTTTGTGTAAAGGGGTTTTTCCTTGTTGTGCTTATGTTGTTTAACGATAAGCTGTTATGTTAGTATTATACATCACTCATCTCTTGAGATGATTCCGGGGGTTAAGCTGCCCTCCGATGCGGGGTAGACTCAGGCGGGTCAATGGACCTATGATTCGAGGATACCTCATGCGGGTCCCAGGGGCCTATGCGGAGCTACGAGAGTTCCAGGTTAGGGTGCGTCCTTTATGGGCATGCGGTCTACGTGGCCATGCGATCGCGAAGTCCAGCGGATCGCCGGAGTAGCTACCGATGCGGGGTTATACCTCATGCGAGCCTATGAGTTTGGCCTATGCGGAGTGCGGGAAGTTCGGGGCTAGACGCGCACATTAGATCTTCGCGGGCAGTGGCGGCTTTGATCATGTGACGGCAGACAGATCTCGTGATACGATTTATGACCTTGTTGATGCGGGGGTTTTAGTAGTCGGCTATGCCTTCATACTTACCCGTGCGGTTTTATTATAACACAGGTGGGACCTGGTGTTCATGTATGTTCCTTGGTGCTTTCATATCATAGACTGCCGGCAGTGAGGAATGTGTCCCACGGGCACGATTGATGTTGTGGGCGTGAGACCCATTGTTATGTTTTAGTGATGACTTGAGGGCGTGAGTCCCTGACTTGACATGTCTGCTTATTTATTGTAAAACTGTAGTTTGGTTATCATACATGTCTCCTGCTTTGTATAGACTACTATGATTTCATTTACGATGATTTATTTTCATTTCACATACTGCATTTTTGTTATCGACCTCCTGGGCCTGCGTTCATCTGCAGTAAGGTACACCGCCGTTGATCCTCGCTCTTAGGGTCACAGTTGGCGTTTGGGAAAGCTCCGTTTCTCGGAGGCTTATCTTGGTATAGTCCTGTTGTTGTAGGTACTACATTCGGGGTATGGCGGCCCTGTCCGTCGTTGTTGTCATATCATTCATAGAGTGTAGTAATCTTGTTGTGGGCGGGGTTTGTAAAAAGGATTAAAGCTTCATGTTGAAAAAGTTGTTGTTTATATATATGCCGAAAGGCAAGTTTTTCTCAGATTATTGTTTCATATTTCATAATATGTCTTGTATCGTTTTATGTTCCGCTGATTACTCTGATGTTGTATCACTAGGGTGCCCGGGGTAAGGCACCAGTCACGGGCCCGGAATCGGGTCGTGACAGACTTCATCACAGGATTGCCTCGCACTCAGAGGAGACATGATTCTATATGGGTTATCGTCGACAGGCTGACGAAATCAGCCCACTTTCTTCCCGTCAGGATGACTTTTTCGGCTGAGGATTATGCCAGACTTTACATCCGAGAGATCGTCAGACTGCATGGAGTTCCTATTTCGATCATATCAGACAGAGGAGCCCAATTTACGGCTAACTTCTGGAGGTCTTTCCAGAAGGGTTTGGCGACGCAGGTGAGCCTGAGTACTGCATTCCATCCACAGACAGACGGACAGGCAGAGCGCACTATCCAGACTCTTGAGGATATGCTGCGAGCCTGTGTTATTGACTTCAGTAGTAGCTGGGAGGATCATTTGCCTCTAGTTGAGTTTGCGTATAATAATAGCTACCACTCCAGTATTCAGATGGCGCCTTATGAGGCCTTGTATAGGAGGAAGTGCAGATCGCCTATAGGATGGTTCGATGTGGGCGAGGTGCAGTTAGTGGGACCAGATTTGGTGCAGCGAGCGGATAAGGTGAAGCTTATCCAGAGAGGTTCTTGTACTCGTAGTCGGCGAAGTCATATGCGCATCATCGTCGTCGGCATCCGGAGTTCGAGGTTCATGATTGGGTTTTCCTAAAGTGTCACCCATGAAGGTGTGATGAGATTCGGGAAGAAGGAAACTTCGGCCCGTACATTGGGCCGTTTCAGATTGTCCGCAGGGTAGGCAAGGTTGCCTATGAGTTGGATCTGCCGTCCGATCTGGAGGCAGTACATCCGGTGTTTCATGTTTCTATGCTGAGGAGATGTATCGGGGATCCATCTAGGGTACACCCGATTGACGATGTCCAGGTGACCGAGGGGTTATCGTATGAGGAGATTCCCATAGCGATAGTCGATCGTCAGGTTAGGCGTCTGCGGACCAAGGACGTGGCTTCCGTCAAAATCTTGTGGCGGAACGAGCTCAGGGAGGAGATGACGTGGGAAGCTGAGGAGGACATGAGGCAGAAGTATCCTCACCTATTCCCCACCCCTCCAGGTAATTCACTTTCCTACTTGTAAATCTTCATTATCGTTATGCCTAATTGTTGTTTTGTGGCCGTGTGTGGCATTTGCAAAAAATTTAAGTTATGAAGAACCTTATTGTTATCTGTCTTGGGAAGGAACATTCGGGACGAATGTTTCTAAGGAGGGGAGAATGTTATACCCCGTATTTCCAGGGTATGTATGCGTGAGGCGACGTCGAAAGTCTAGCCTTAAAGTTTAGGCACAAGACGTTTTTTTTGGGCACAACTCACTAAAAGAATGGTTTTCCGACGAAACGTTTAACAAGACTCGCGTAGGATAAATTCCGGCTATGCCATTTCTAATTTTTGCGGATTTTTTCGAGAGACGAAACACTTTGGACCAACGAGAGGGCGACACTTGTCACCCTCTCATTGGTGGATGTGTGGCGGAAGTGAGCCGAATTGGATGGACATTTTTGTCAAGTAGTTGGTAGGATATTTTGTGTGCAAGTTGGCTAAGGACACTTGCCCAAATCTTGACCCTACACTTGCCTTGCACTTGGCATAATCTTGGCCATTGGTTGGCCATCCCTTGACCTATAAATACCCCTCTTGTGATGAAGAGTTCTTCATCCACAAACAAGCTTTCCAAGTCTAAAATCCTCCCCTCTCCCTTGTTAGCCCTTTTCGTCCAAACACCTTCCCCCCCCCCCCCCCTTTGGTGAAGCTTAGCCGAGGCTACCCCACTGCCTAGCTGAAATCTACCCCCTCCTTGGTAGAAAAGTTGCCTTCTAGTATTGTTATAATGCCCAAAATACCCTAGCCCAAATCCCTTAGTACTTAGTTGAAGTTGTGAAGAACTTCTAAGGGTTCTTGGAGCTATCGGAGCGTACAACTTAGGAGCTAAACCTTGCTCAGGATCGACGTATTATCTAGGATATTATTGGGCTTACCGAGGTAAATAAACTTGTCCTTCTTTTGTAATTAGAGAATACATACTGTAGAAGTATAGAAATAAGTATTAAATACTTAGAAGGATAACACAGAATAGAATTGAACTGTTATCACAGTAGAAGGGTTTAAAAGAAGAATATTTGAACTATACTTACTTAGGACTGTTTTCACAGTAGACTTGAGTAGCTCACCGGGTAGGGAAGTGCTGCCCAATTTTCCGTAGGATATAGAACCCTCTGCTTAGAACTGTTTATAGAGTAGTCTGGACGTTGATAGACGTGTCTGACTATTATAGGCTGATTCTCTGCGCGCGACATATTCAACTTGGCAGGTGGTTTTCGCCGAGAAGGTATGTGATTCTTCCTAAGCATGATATTTTTATATATATAGTACGGTAGACGTACATGTGTTAACTGAATAATAATTACGACAATGTCTTTTGACTTAAGCCTGAATAATACTTACGGCAATGTCTTTTGACTTAAGCCTGAATAATAAGAATCTTGATGCATTTCAAAAGAATACTGAATCATTTTTAACAGAAGAGAACTAATTCCTTTAAAAAAGAAAGCTAAAGAGTTATACAAGCTTTATGGCACGAAAGGTATAACAACTTAAGAATGATAAAAGGAACAGTTTACTTATGTGTTTATAACAGACTTACATTGATCTATGGAAAGAATAATAAAATGGTTTGATAAGTAGACATGATATGATGTTATGTGTGTTAGTGTCTTGTAACGTTTGTATAAAAGGGTATTCTTGTTGTGCTTATGTGTTTAACGATAAGCTGTTATGTTAGTATTATATCACTCACCTCTTGACATAAATACCGGGGGTTAAGCTGCCCTCCGATGCGGGGTATACCTCAGGCAGTCTGTGTGACTATGATGCGAGGACACCTCATGTGTTCTGTGTGACCTATGCGAGCTACGAGAGTTCGGTGTTAGTGTGCGGGGTTATACCTCATGCGGTCTATGTGGCCATGCGGGCTACGAGTCCAGGACGATGCCGAGGAGTAGCTACCCTCGATGCGGGGTTATGCCCTATGCAGGCCTATGTGAGTGGCCTATGCGGACTACGGGAGTCCAGGATTAGGCTTGCTTAATGATACTATGGGCAATTGGCCCTGCTTCGATCATTCGCAGCCTAGAAAAGACCTGTTACAGTTTACCTATTGTTGCTCTTGTTTATGATGTGGCACTATGTGCGGTTACCTTGGTTGTTTCATACATATATGTAAACTGATTTTAAAATGATATGTTTTCATTTAAGTACTTTACAGTTTCGCATACTTAGTACCTGTTGTACTGACCTCCTTGAGTGCGTTCATGCCGCAAGTAAGGGCAAGCAGGTGCTAGATCCACATCATTAGGATCTTTGCGTTGGTGTCAGGAGCTCCATCTTCTCCGGAGGCTCTACTTTTGGGTATGATCTCCCTGTATTGTAGATAGTTTTGTACATTCAGGGTATGGCGGGGCCCTGTCGCCATAGTTGTTTACTTCTTAGAGTGCAGTAGTCCTATTATGCAGTTGGGATGTAATCGCAAAACTATGTTTATGTATATATATGCCGAAAGGCGACATTTTCTCACATAAAAGCGTGTCTCTTTTACAATCTGTTTCATGTCTTGTTTTTATATTCCGATTACTCGATGTATGACTACTTGGGTGCGGGTAAGGCACGATCACGAACGGGCGAGTCGTGGCGGTGCGTCCAAGTAACTTACAACAAAACAGCTGGCCCTCCAACCGAGAGTCGCGACAACGTAATAAAACATAATACTTGCACTCAAAGGCTATCACCAGCACACATAGGCAAGTTTATAAAATCTTTAGACTTTTATTTTATAAACTCAAGGCACTTATAGAATAATTCTCAATTAAACAAGCCAAAATACTTATCAAGGCACACATAGAATAATTCTCAATTAAACAAGCCAAAGTACTACGTACGTACATTCTTTTCAAAAGACTCTTTTTTATGTAAAACCCCAAGATACTAACACCCGTAGTATCAAGGTGTTTCTATTTTTCAAAGTAAGTTACTACACTTTTAGAAAACTCATTTCAAAGCTTGAAATCAACTAACTTCAAATTTTGACAATCTAGGCAACTTATGCCCATTAATCAAAATAGACAACTTTCTTAACCTTCCATAAAGCCGTTATAACCAACTTCCCATAAAGCCGTTATAACCCTTTATGGTTTTAGACATATCCATTCCTTTTATAACCAAGAGACTTATACTTTTAAAACCAAGTATCACATACTTACAAATCAAGTTCTTAACTTTCAAAATACTTCAAGTCTCTTAATATTTAGAAAACAAGTTTCTTCTACTTTTAAACCTCAAGTAAATCTGTTATACCCCGTAGTTCCAGGGTATGTATGTGAGGACGTACGTACGAGAATACGACAGAAATTTTGGAAAGAAAGGAAGATGTGATTTTTCGACGGAAAAGTTTCCGGTTTTTGTGAAGAAAAAGGTTCGTTAATGGGAATTGGATTCCCATATTTGGTATTTGGGATTCTTGGATTATATTAGAATTTTGAGATTTTATTTTCGAAAATGGTCACGTGGGGCCCACGGGAGAAATTTACGGTTTTGTGGGGCCCGCTTTGTTTTTGAGATTTTCGATATTTTGGATATTTTCGGAAGACGAAATATTTTGGACGAGTCGGGGGGCGACACGTGTCACCCCCATGTGGCACCTTGGCCGAAAAGGTGGGACAAGTGGCTGACAACGTCATGGCGAAATGGCCTAACAAGTGGCAAGCCACTTGTCTAGCGATTTCGTTGGCCATGTGGTGTGGTGGGACCCACACACACATGGCCCAATCTTGACCATACACTTGATAAGATCTTGGCCCTTAATTCCTCTATAAATACCCCCTTAAGGTTGAAGAGTATTTCATCCACACTTGAAGATTTTCCATAGCAAATACTCCCTCCCTTTAGCCCTATTTCGTCCCCCTCCCCCACTTGTGTAGAAAATACTTGGAGTATTATTATATAATCCCAAATACATTGGCCTAGTATCCCTAGTAGTATTCCAAAGTTATTTCAATACTAGGAGCCCAGAAATACTACTTTATTCCAATAGCCGTAAAGTGAAACCCTAGAAAAATCTTCCTAGCTTGGTTGAAGTATTTAGAGAAGTTGTTTGGAAACTTCTAAAGGTCGCTTGGAGCGGGTTGGAGCGTAAGGAATTGGAGCTAAACGTTGCTCAGGATCGACTTATAAACTTGGATAATTTTGGGCTTATCGAGGTAATGATCTATGTCCCCCTATTGTAATTGGATATTACATATTTTAGTAATGTATAGTTGAGTATACTATATATAGAATGAATATTGGTAAGGATTGAACTGTATTTACATTGGATTGTACTTACAGTAGACTTGTGTAGTATTATTGTGTAGCAGAATTGAACACGTCCGGTTAGACGTGTAGTCCCCTGGGAGTTGTTGGCCTGGTAACGGGCCTTGTTAGGGGAGGAGATTTATGAGATAACGGGGGGGGGGGGGGAGGTGCTGCCGTTTTTTCTGTAGAATAAGGAATCTTGTATTTAGAATATTCTACGAAGAGAGCTAGAAGTTGATAGATGTATTGTGGTTATTATAGGTGGATCTTCTACGCGCGACATACTTGACTTGGCTTGTGGTTTAAGATAAAAAGGTATGTGATTCTTCCTATACTTTTGAGCATGATTGTTGTGAACTATATAGTACGGTAGACGTACGTGAGTGAAATGAATTTTGTTTGTTTAAAACATAAAGTGTTATAATGGCTTTATGGGAAGTTAGTTATAACGACTTTATGAAGATAAAAGAAAGATTTGGTTTTGTCAGTAAAACGACTTGATTTTGAAAGTTAAGAGACTTGATCTTGAAAGATAAGAGACTTGACTTATAACGACTTGTTTTCGGAAAAGGAGAAGTAACTTGATTTAAGTATAGGTTACTTGTTTTGAAAAGAGTAAGTTAGTTGGGTTTTAAAAGAGTATACTTGATGTTGTTCTAAAAGAAAAGCACTTGGTTTAAAAAGTATAGAGTACTTGATTGTAAAAGCCTTGTAAAGATTTTTACGAAGGTGAAGTAATTTGGTTTTAAAAGTAAAATGTGTTTTCTTTATATACTACGAGTATTAGTATCGTGTGGCTTTTACGTATGAGAGGTCTTTTGAAAGAATGAAAGTATGTAGTATTTGGATTGTTGATATAAAATGAAAGTACATTAAACTTGCCTATGCTTGTTGTGATAGCCTTGTTGTGCAAGTGTTGTGATTACGTACTCGTGTCTCTCGGGAGGACCGGTTATCGATTGATTGTTGGACATCTTGCGCGTTGTATTTTCCACAGTATCGTCCTATTGAGTATTATCTGGTTATTTCTTTTGGACATACTGACGCGTTGGATTTTCCACGAGTATGCGTCCACTTTGAGTATTATCTTGTTATTCCTTTGGACATGCTGACGCGATGGATGGTCCACGAGCATGCGTCCAGTAGGATGGTTTCATGGCCATGACTTCCGAGGTGAGATGCCGGGGCATGCGGTCATTGTGAGGTTCAGGTTGTTAGTCCATGGACCGCTAATCCATGAAGCTTGCCGCGGTGACGAGCGATCACGGGCTTGATTTGTACGTGTGGTTCAGGCACACTTTAGATACTTGTTCTGGTCATTTTCTCGTGTACCGGTAGCCTCTGGTAGATAGCTTAAGATACTTGCCTCGGTCATATCTTGTGAGACGGTAGGCTATTGTACGTTAGCTTAAGATACTTGCCTCGGCCAGTTGCGTGGCTAGCTTTTGGGTAGTAGTTGGCTTCGTACCTTGCGTGATGGGATATGACTAGCTTTTGGGTAGTAGTTGGCTATTCTACTTGCCCGACGGTTTGATAGCAGCGAGATCTTGTGTTGAGTTCACATATGGGTGTTGTTTTACATCATGTATCACGGCGGTGAGAATGAGTTCCACGGCGCATGAGTGATATTATGGGCGTGAGACCCATAGTTATGTGTGAGTGGTTATTCAGGGATATGTGTCCCCACTTGACATCTTGTTTACTTATTGCGAAATGGTTTTATAAAATGATGAAATGTGATTTCATTACTGATTTTCGATTTCACATACTTGTACTGTTGTCTTGACCTCGCTTAAAGCTGCGTTCATGCCGCAGTAGAGGTACACCGATTGTTGATCCTCGCTCATAGGATCGCAGTTCAGCGTTGGGAAGCTCCGTTCCTCCGGAGGCTTATCTTTTGGTATAGTCCCCTGTCATTGTAGGTACTTGTACATTTAGGGGTATGGCGGGGCCCTGTCCCGTCATAGATGTTGTTACATTCTTAGAGTGCATAATCTTGTTGTGGCGAGTTTGTAAAAAGGATAACTGTTGGGTTTTTATGTATGTGTCTGTAGGCAAGCTATTTTGGTTGCTTTGTTTATTTATCATATCTCTTGTTTCATGTTTATGTTTTATTTCCGCTGATTTTCTCGATGTTGTATCACTAGGGTGCCGGGTAAGGCACGATCCACGCCCGGTTCGTCGTGACAAAAGTTGTATCGAGGCGATTAATCCTCGGAAAGTGTCTACTGCACCGTGTCTAGTAGAGTCTTGATTATCGGTGTGTTGTGCACCACATCTATAATCGGGAGGCTGCAGGACATTTAGGATTGGTTTCCATTCTTCTCACTCGAGATCGTGCCTTAGAGGCGTGTTATAAGTTGGACTCCTGACGTATTCGTTTGTACGATTATGCCTGCGAAGGCAACGTGGCCCGAAGGGCAAGCGCAAAGGAGGCTGCGAGCGAGAACACGAGAGTACGAGCGCGAGCGGTCATTACCGAGATAGTACTTGAGACGATGAGTTTTATGGCCGCGCTAGCCCCGCCAAAGTTTAGAGCGGCGGCGATTTCTACGAGGCCACGATACGAGCCTCGAGATCCACGGCGAGCCGAGATATGAGTTCAAGGAGATAGCCCGATTACTAGCTAGGTGGTGGTCGAATGAGGAACGGACGGGGCCGGTGGTTCGCAATACCGATGGTTCACCCTAGATCCGATAGTCTGAGACTTCGGGATTTCTTGAGTTACAGTTCGCCAGAGTTCTATGGATAGAGAGCTGAGGATGATCCTCAGGGTGTCGTGCTAGTTTGGGAGATTATTATACCTATGGTCGTCAGGGCCATGTGATGGGAGGATGTCCTAGTAGGAGGGATACAGGTAGGAGGACTCAGCCTACCGGGTTAGTTGCGGATTCAGTGGTTCGGAGAGGAAGGGGTGTTAGCCAGGAGAGGCCACCCCCACCTCGGTGTGGCCGTTATGATAGGCGTCATGGTGGGGAGTGTCGTACTGCTTCGACAGCTTGTATGCTTACGGCCAACAGGGCCATTTGGTGAGAGTTTGTCCGAGGCAGGTAGCAGATGTAGAGACTCGACGCCGGGATCGATGGCTGGTTCATCGCCTTATATAGCTAGGCGCCCTGCAGGGCAGGATTATGGTTAGAGCGACAAAGGGAAAGTGAGGCAGTAGTTGCAGAGATATATTTAGCCCTTAAGAGACTTGTTTATGTTGTTATGGTGGGTACATGTTAGGTGCTATGTACGGATAGCATTGTGTTAAGTGTGAATTAGAAAACATGGGCAGTTGAGAAAGAGTAAGTCTGGAGACGAGACGATTATGAGCCTTAGAATTTATAACAGTTAGGACCTTGGGTGCAAGGCCGTCTTGGGTAAAAGATTTTGTTTACGATTTGATCTTTGTCAGAGTACATTGTATACGTGGAGTATAATTGTGTGATAAGTCCCTGAGTGGTGTGAGTTATAAGAGGGTAGTTGAGCTAAGAAGACCACTAGGTTTTCATGACTTGATTAGTGAGATTGTTCCGGATCGGGGAACAAGAGTTTGGCGCGACGAATGGGTCGGGTTGAGGCAAGGTCGCGGGTCAACCCGCAGCCCGGAATGAGGTGGGGTCAGTTCGAGGTGGTCCCTCCAGGTGGTAGGGTCACGAGGGTGCTAGGCCCAAGTTTAGGTAACCATCGTATGAGTTCGTGGATGTGTTCGACTAGAATCGGATCGTGAAGGCCGGGAATGGCCTTAGAGGAAATTGAAGCTAGTGAGGTAACCAAGTTTGGGGGTAGTGGCCCCAAAGTTTTGGAAACTGAAGCGATGACTGAAGTGTGGTACGTGTACTAGAAAGAGTTCGAGTGTCGAGAAGGGTACGATGAGAAAGGAGAGAAGCGAACAATGTGTTATGAGAACGGAAGTGATCATTTCTTTTGTGAAGTAAAGATGCGAAGGGAGTATCCTTTAGACCATGGGTGTGAGCTTTTTGTGATGTTAGAGGCGTTTCCTCGTTGGCTTGGATTTGAGTTTTGCGCACATGTTATATTCTGGCCATTGATGGCGTGATTGGTTTCGTAAGTATAGTAGTGAAGACTATACCGGCACACGTTTGATTAGAGGCTTAGAAGGAACATTCGGGACGAATGTTTCTAAGGGGGGAAGAATGTTATACCCCGTAGTTCCAGGGTATGTATGTGAGGACGTACGTACGAGAATACGACAGAAATTTTGGAAAGAAAGGAAGATGTGATTTTTCGACGGAAAAATTTCCGGTTTTTGTGAAGAAAAAGGTTCGTTAATGGGAATTGGATTCCCAGATTTGGTATTTGGGCTTCTTGGATTATATTAGAATTTTGAGATTTTATTTTCGGAAATGGTCACGTGGGGCCCACGGGAGAAATTTACGGTTTTGTGGGGCCCGCTTTGTTTTTGAGATTTTCGATATTTTGGATATTTTCTAAGACGAAATATTTTGGGCCAGTCGGGCGACACGTGTCACCCCATGTGGCACTTGGCGAAAGGTGGGACAGTGGCTGAGACACGTCACTCGTCGAATGGCCTAACAAGTGGCAAGCCAACATCTAATTCGTTGGCCATGTGGTGTGGTGGGACCCACACACACATGGCCCAATCTTGACCATACACTTGATAAGATCTTGGCCCTTAATGCCTCTATAAATACCCCCTTAAGGTTGAAGAGTATTTCATCCATACTTGAAGATTTTCCATAGCAAATACTCCCTCCCTTTAGCCCTATTTCGTCCCCCTCCCCCACTTGTGTAGAAAATACTTGGAGTATTATTATATAATCCCAAATACATTGGCCTAGTATCCCTAGTAGTATTCCAAAGTTATTTCAATACTAGGAGCCCGGAAATACTACTTTATTCCAATAGCCGTAAAGTGAAACCCTAGAAAAATCTTCCTAGCTTGGTTGAAGTATTTAGAGAAGTTGTTTGGAAACTTCTAAAGGTCGCTTGGAGCGGGTTGGAGCGTAAGGAATTGGAGCTAAACGTTGCTCAGGATCGACTTATAAACTTGGATAATTTTGGGCTTATCGAGGTAATGATCTATGTCCCCCTATTGTAATTGGATATTACATATTTTAGTAATGTATAGTTGAGTATACTATATATAGAATGAATATTGGTAAGGATTGAACTGTATTTACATTGGACTGTACTTACAGTAGACTTGTGTAGTATTATTGTGTGTAGCGAATTGAACACGTCCAGGTTAGGCGTGTAGTCCTGGGAGTTGTTGGCACAGTAACGCCTTGTTAGGAGGAGATTTATGAGATAAGCGGGGAGGTGCTGCGTTTTTTCTGTAGAATAAGGAATCTTGTATTTAGAATATTCTACGAAGAGAGCTAGAAGTTGATAGATTTATTGTGGTTATTATAGGTGGATCTTCTACGCACGACATACTTGACTTGGCTTGTGGTTTCAGCTAAAAAGGTATGTGATTCTTCCTATACTCTTGAGCATGATTGTTGTGAACTATATAGTACGGTAGACGTACGTGAGTGAAATGAATTTTGTTTGTTTAAAACATAAAGTGTTATAATGGCTTTATGGGAAGTTAGTTATAACGACTTTATGAAGATAAAAGAAAGATTTGGTTTTGACAGTAAAACGACTTGATTTTGAAAATTAAGAGACTTGATCTTAAAAGATAAGAGACTTGACTTATAACGACTTGTTTTCGGAAAAGGAGAAGTAACTTGATTTAAGTATAGGTTACTTGTTTTGAAAAGAGTAAGTTAGTTGGGTTTTAAAAGAGTATACTTGATGTTGTTCTAAAAGAAAAGCACTTGGTTTAAAAAGTATAGAGTACTTGATTGTAAAAGCCTTGTAAAGATTTTTACGAAGGTGAAGTAATTTGGTTTTAAAAGTAAAATGTGTTTTCTTTATATACTACGAGTATTAGTATCGTGTGGCTTTTACGTAACAAGAGGTCTTTTTGAAAGAATGAAAGTATGTAGTATTTCGGATTGTTGATATAAAATGAAAGTACATTAAACTTGCCTATGCTTGTTGTGATAGCCTTGTTGTGCAAGTGTTGTGATTACGTACTCCGCGTGTCTCGGGAGGACCGGTTATCGATTGATTGTTGGACATCTTGCGCGTTGTATTTTCCACGCAGTATCGTCCACTATTGAGTATTATCTGGTTATTTCTTTTGGACATCTTGTGCGTTGGATTTTCCACGGTATCGTCACTTTGAGTATTATCTTGTTATTCCTTTGGACATCTTGTGCGATGGATGGTCCGCGAGCATGCGTCGATGGGATGGTTTCATGGCCATGACTTAGAGGTGAGATCTTGGGCATGCGGTCATTGTGAGGTTCAGGTTGTTAGTCCATGGACCGCTAATCCATGAAGCTTGCCGCGGTGACGAGCGATCACGGGCTTGATTTGTACGTGTGGTTCAGGCACACTTTAGATACTTGTTCTGGTCATTTTCTCGTGTACCGGTAGCCTCTGGTAGATAGCTTAAGATACTTGCCTCGGTCATATCTTGTGAGACGGTAGGCTATTGTACGTTAGCTTAAGATACTTGCCTCGACCGGATTGCGTGGCTAGCTTTTGGGTAGTAGTTGGCTTAGTACCTTGCAGTGATGGGATATGACTAGCTTTTGGGTGGTAGTTGGCTATTCTACTTGGCGGATCGGTTTTGATAGCGAGCGGGATCTAGTGTTCAGGTTCACATATGGGTGTTGTTTTACATCATGTACTGCCGGCAGTGAGGAATGAGTTCCACGGGCATGAGTGATATTATGGGCGTGAGACCCATAGTTATGTGTGAGTGATTATTCTGGGGATATGTGTCCCCTTACTTGACATAACTGTTTACTTATTGCGAAATGGTTTTATAAAATGATGAAATGTGATTTCATTACAGTATTTTCAGTTTCACATACTTGGTACCTGTTATCGACCTCCTTGAGTGCGTTCATGCCGCAGGTAGAGGTACACCAGTTGTTGATCCTCGCTCATAGGATCGCAGTTCAGCGTTGGGAAGCTCCGTTCCTCCGGAGGCTTATCTTTTGGTATAGTCCCCTGTCATTGTAGGTACTTGTACATTCAGGGGTATGGCGGGGCCCTGTCCCGTCATAGATGTTGTTACATTCTTAAGTGCATGTAATCTTGTTGTGGCGAGTTTGTAAAAGGATAAGCTGTTGGGTTTTTATGTATGTGTACTGAAGGCAAGCTGTTTTGGTTGGCCTGTTTATTTATCATATCTCTTGTTTCATGTTTATGTTTTATTTCCGCTGATTTTCTCTGATGTTGTATCACTAGGGTGCCCGGGGTAAGGCACCAGTCACGGGCCCGGGTTCGGGTCGTGACAAAATCACTCCTTTAACTCCCCTAAAGTCATTATAACAACCCTTAGGTTTTGGAACTAAGGCACTAGCCAAAAGGTTTGGAAACCACTTCCTTTTCAAGACTCTATGTACTTTAAGTAAAATACTTTCACTTTTAAGAATCCAAATGTCACGACCCGAACGGGACGTGGATCGTGCCTACCGGGCACCCAAGTAGACATACATCAGAATAATCAGCGGAATATAAAACAAGACATGAAATAATATGAAGTGAAAAACGGTTTATCTGAGAAAAATTGCCCTTCGGCATATATATAAATAAACTTGAACTCGACCAGTTACATCCCTTTTACAAACTCTGCCCATAACAGTACTACAGACCTCTAAGAGTTGATATAACAATAATGGCGGGACAGGGCCCCGCCATACCCCTGAATGTAAGTACCTACAACGACAGGGGACTATACCACTGATAAGCCTCCGGAGAAACGGAGCTTCCCAACGCTGAATCAGTGATCCTAAGAGCGAGGATCGACGATCGTGTACCTCTACCTGCGGCATGACGCAGCCCGAAGGAGGTCGATAACAGTACCAAGTATGTGAATCGAAAATCGCAAATGAAATCATAGTAGTCTATATAAAGCGGGAGACATGTATGATAACCAAACTACGATTCCTGATAAATAAGCGATCATGTCAAGTCGGGACTCGCGCCTCAAAGTCATCACTCAAATATAACTATGGGTCTCACGCCCACAACATCAATCATGCGTGGAATACCTTCCTCATTATCGGCGATCTATGATATAAAAGCACCAAGGAATACACATGAACACGGGTCCCACTGTGTCATAACAAAATCGTACGGGGTAAGTACGAAGGCATAGCCGACTACTAAAACCCACAGTACCAACAATGCCATAAAACTGTATCACGATGTCTTTTTAGACCGCGCCATATGATCGAAGCGGGCCACTCGCCCTCAGTATCAATGTGCTCGTCAAATCCTGGAACTTCCCACAGCTCCGCATAGGCCACACATAGGCGCTGAGGTATTCCGCGTCGAGGGTAGCTACTCCGGCATCGCCCCGACCGTGGTCCGCGTAGCGTAGACGCGTGGCCATATAGACCGCACACTAACCTGGAACTCTCGTAGCTCCGCATAGGCCACCTGGACCCGCATGAGGTATCTCAAATCATAGTCACACAGACCGCCTGAGGTACCCCGCATCGGAGGGCAGCTTAACCCCCGGTATAACATGTCAAGAGGTGAGTGGTACAATACTAACATAACGGCTTATCGTTAAACAACATAAGCACAATCAAGGGAAACCCCTTTACACAAACATCACAAGATACTAACACACGTAGCATCCTAACATGTTTACTTATCAAATCAACAAGAAAGTATTACAAGGCTATCACCAACCAACATAATCAAATTATTCACACAAGGTACTTTCTACTTTATGTCAACAAGTTCGGGTTTTTATCCCCAAAGTACTTCATACATTAACTCTTTAAAAGATCTGTTTCTTTCACAAAAGTCACATGATACCCGTAGTATAAAAATAGAGTGACTATCTTTTTAAGTAAACCAAAACAATTTCCCTTTTTAAAGACAAGTAACAACCTTCTTTTCCAAAAGTTCAAGTTTGCCTAAGTTCAAAGACTCAAGTCTCTTATTTTCGAAAGGTTTTGTAGTTCATAGTCTTAATCACTTAATAATATAATTCTCATTTAAAACAATTTGAGAAACATATGCCTTATATGTGAGTAGGTTATTCTTGTTCATAACAATCTTATTAAAGCAGCCATGATCTAGGAAATGTAATATCATTTTGTCTCATCTTAGCTTCTATGCAGATGGAGGTTTCTACAGGTTTTAATAATACTTAATTAGTCAATACATTTCCCTTTATTAAGCTGCTAGTGGTTTGTTGGTACTTATTCTCATTTCGAAATCAATATCAGGCGTTCATAAACAATTAAGTAAACCGTTCCTTTTATCTCTCTTAAGTCGTTATACCTAACTTCCCATAAAGCTAGTATAACTCTTAAGCTTTTAAAACCAAGTATTACTCTTCTTAAAAAAAAACGATTCTTAATTCTTTTGAAATACTTCATGATTCTTATTATTTAGACTCAAGTCAAAAGACATCGCAGTAAAACCACGTTCGATTAACACACGCGTCGTCTACCGTACTATATATATTCTTTTAAAATATCATGCTCAAGAGGATATGAAGAATCACATACCTCGCGACGATTATCGACAATTAGCAAAACGCTCCATGGCTATAACCCGGCTAGCCTTGTCCACCTCTCAAGTAGAACATGCTACTCGCAGAAATTTCAACCTATAAAAGCCATATACGTCTATCAACGTCTAGACTACTCTGTAGAATATTCTAAGAAGTAGGTTCTTAATTCTACGGAACATTGGGCAGCACTTCCTACCACAAACTACAAGTCTCTCAGTAAATCTGATCTATGTAAGTCTGATTCAATCTTCTTCTTTAATATTCTTCTGATGTGATTTCAATTCAATTCTCTTCTCTTATACCAATCTTTTATATATCTTATACTCATTTCTATACAACTACAGTATGTAATTTCCAATTACAATAGAAGGACAAGAGTATTTACCTCGATAAGCCCAAAATTATCCAAGTTTAAATGTCGATCCTGAGCAACGTTTAGCTCCTACTCTGGGTGTTCCAACCCGCTCCAAACAACCCTTAGAAGTTCTACGCAACGTCTTCTTAATACTTCAACCAATTATGAAGATTTTCCTTAGGGTTTCGTTTTGTGACTGAAGGGAAGTATAGTAGTATTTCTGGGCTTTTAGTATAGGGGTAACCTTGGAATACTACAAGGTATTTGGGCCAAGGTATTTTGAAATAAGTGATACTTGGAGAGTATTTTCTACCAAGGGGTATGTTTGGGCGAGCAACTCCAAGGGAAGGGGTGTGTGGCGGGACGAAACTACTACAAGGAAGGGGAGGACTTGGACGAGAACTTCACTACAGGAGGAGGATTTTTAAGACTTAGAAGTCATTTGAGGGATGAAGAAATCCTTCAACTAAGGGGGGTATTTATAGGGCCTCAATGGCCAAGATCGAGACAAGTGGTGGGCAAGTGGAGGGTGAAGATTTGCACAAGTGCACCCTAGCCATCTACTCCACAAATCACTCCAAACATTGACCCAAGTTTTAGGCCACAAAACATGCCAAGAACGTGCAACCAATCGGCCACATGACCGCCCACTTGAGGGTGACAAGTGTCGACCTCTCGTTGGTCCAAAATATTTCATCTCTCGGAAAAATCCATAAAAATTATTAATGTCATAGCGTAATTTTCCCCCCGCAAAGTTTGGAAAACGTTTCGTCGGAAAACAATTCTTTTCGGGGGTTGTGCACAAATTTCGTCCATTGCCTAACTTAAGGCTTAAACTTTTGTACATTCGTCCTAACGTACATACTCTGGAAATACGAGGTATAACATTCTCCCCTCCTTAGAAACATTCGTCCCGAATGTTCCTTCTCAAGACGGATAATGATAAGTTCCTCTTAACTTAAACAAGTTGCCAATGTCACACCTGGCCACAAAATAACACACGCGCAATTACTTAATCCAAGTCCACAAGGAATCACCTCTATTACCATAAAAGCTCCCACCCAAGGTCTAAAAGACACTCCCTTCACACCTTCATTTCACAAAAGAAATGATCACTTCTATTCTCTTAACACCTGCTCACTTCTTCCCTTACTCGTCGTACCCTCCTCGTACACTCGAATTCTTTCTCATAACTTACCACCTTTCTGTTATTGCTTCAGTTTCCAAAATCTCTGGGTTACTATCTCCAACTTGGTCATCATTAACTGGGAACACTCTGGATGGATCTCCGATACTTTTCTGAACATAGTAACAAGAAGGACCGGACGCACTGCCTCCCACGTCGGACGACAAAGCTAACTTATAGGCAACCTGGCCTATCCTCCAAAGGATCTGAAAACGCTCTAAGTACCTCAGGCTAAGTTTCCTCTGTTTTCCAAAACTCGTCACACCCTTTCCGGGGTGGTACCTTTAAGAAGACCCACCGTCAACCTGAACTCCAAGCGTCGTAAATCGATTATCCATGACTTCGGTGACTTTGCGCGATAACCTCTTCTGGATAAGCTTCACCCTATCCACATCCTGCTGAAACAAGTATGAACCAACTATCTGAACCTTGCCAACATCGAACCAATCGACCGGCAACTTACACTTCCGCCCCTACAAGGCGTCATAAGGCGACATCCGAATACTGAAATGGTAGCTATAAAACACTCCCTCAACAGGAGGCAAAAATCCTCACAGCTACCCCTGAAAATCAAAACACCGGCCCGAGGGTGAATGCGATACTGAGACTCACCTGAGTTCCTAACCCTGCTTGGTAAAACTTCCAGAAAAAGAAATAGTCGTAACCTGGGCTACACTGCCTGTCATAAGGTGAAAGTAGGCACCTCGTGCAGCCTTACAACCTTCCCGATATATAACATCTCGCATAACCCACTGCCGAGTAAACGGTCCTGACTGAAAGACAAGATGGGCAGACCTCATCGGCCCGACTACTGGTCGAACGCATCCACGAACTCGTACGCTGGTTAACTAAACTTGGGCCTAACACCCTCGTGACCCCACCACCTGGCGGGACCACCCCGAACTGACCCCACCACATTACAGGCCGCGGGTTGACCCGCGATCGGTCCTCAACCCGGCCCGCTATCGCGCAAAACTCTTGTTTCCGATCCAGAACAATCTCGCGAGTCACGAAAACCTAGTGGTCTTCTTAGCTCAACTACCCTCTTTCATTTCATACCACTCAGGGGCTTATCACACAAACATATCTCACGTATACTATGCACTCCGATAAGGGTCAAAAATAAATGTTTTACTCAAGATGGCCTCGCCTCTAAGGTCCTCACGTATAAAATTCTAAGGCTCACACTTTCCCTATCCCCAATCTTACCCTTTTAACTAACCATGATTTCTAATCACAATTAACACAATGCTATCTGAACATAACACTTAAGATATACTCATCTTATCACACATACAAATCTCTAGAGGGTTAAGGATATACACAGTATCTCTTCGCTTCACTACTTTGTCTTTCTAATCAATCACCTCTTTGGGCGCATAGCTAGGAAAGGTGATGAACTAGCCGCGGATCCTGAAGGCTGAGTCTCTACATCCGCGCCACCTCTGGTCGGACAATTTCTCGCAAAATGGCCCTGCTGGCCGCAAGCAAAACAAGCTGTCGAAGAAGTACGACACTCCCCACAATGACACTTACCACAACGGCCATAGGGTGGGGTGGCCTCCTGCAGCTAACACCCTTTCCTCTCCGAACTCATGAATCTGAATCGATCCGTAGGTGAGTCCTCTACTTGCATCCCTCTACTAGGACACCGCTGACCACATGGCTCGGTAGCAGTAAAACAAGCACCAACAAAAGATGACATTCCCGGGATGGCGCCGCCATCTGTGAACAGAGGAAAATCGAACGGTGGCTAGAACCTACGTATAGTTGTGAACCAGAAGCCCTGGAGCTCTGACCAACTCTTGCATACCCCTAACGTCCTAAAGTCTGTGGAGGACCACTCTGCACTGGCGGAGGCGCATAACCAGTCTGCTGCTGAGAAGGTCCGCCTCGAAAGTTACCAAAGGACCCTGCTGTTCTGGCCCTCTTCTGCTGACCTTGGTTAACCCGTCGATCCCTACGTTCCTCGGCCTGTTGCGCATAAGCCTGCACGCAGGCCATGCTCATGCCTGACTGAAGAGCTACTCTTGCACAACCCTCTCTGGTTGCTAAATCCATAACTAGTAATAGGGTCGTCTCTTTGCAATCCATACTTCCTGCTACTGGTCGTGGAACTGAAGGTTCAAATATCATGGCGCGATGAGCTGCTGCGCCGCGCTGAACTCTCTTTGGGGTGGCGTCGTCGCAGAACTCCCCGAATGAAGCACCACCCCAGGTGATGATTGGGCCTGTGCCCTCGTAACCCTTTGTGCTCTACTCGCAGCTCCCTCGGCTGCCTTGCCCTTCTGGGCCCGAGTTGCCTTACGCGGAGGCATAACTGGTAAAGAAAAGTAATTACGTTAGAGGGGTCCAACTTATAACACAGCTCTACGGCACGATCTCAAAGTGAGAAGAATGGAAACCAATCCTAAATATCCTATAGCCTCCTGATTATTGGTGTGGTGCACAACACACCGATAATCAAGACTCTACTAGATCTGGTGCAGTAGACACTTTCAGGATTAATCGCTCTCGATACCACTTTTGTCACGACCGAACCGGGCGTGGTAGTGTCTTACCGGGCAACCAAGTAGACATACATCAGAATAATCAGCGGAATATAAAACAAGACATGAAATAATATGAAGTGAAAAACGGTTTATCTGAGAAAAATTGCCCTTCGGCATATATATAAATAAACTTGAACTCGAACAGTTACATCCCTTTTACAAACTCTGCCCATAACAGTACTACAGACCTCTAAGAGTTGATATAACAACAATGGCGGGACAGGGCCCCGCCATACCCCTGAATGTAAGTACCTACAACGACAGGGGACTATACCACTGATAAGCCTCCGGAGAAAGCGGATCTTCCCAAGCTGTTGTGATCCTAAGAGCGAGGATCGACGATGGTGTACCTCTACTGCGGCATGAGCGGCCCCCGAAGGAGGTCGATAACAGTACAGTATGTGGCGAAAATCACGCAAATGAAATCATAGTAGTCTATATAAAGCGGGAGACATGTATGATAACCAAACTACGATTCCTGATAAATAGCGATCATGTCAAGTCGTGACTCACGCCTCAAAGTCATCACTCAAATATAACTATGGGTCTCACGCCCACAACATCAATCATGCGTGGAATACCTTCCTCCCGTCGGCGATCTATGATATAAAAGCACCAAGGAATACATGAACACGTGTCCCACTGTGTCATAATAAAATCGTGCGGGGTAAATGCGAAGGCATAGCCGACTACTAAAACCCACGGTACCAACAATGCCATAAAAGCGTATCACGAGGTCTTTTTAGACCGCGCCATATGATCGAGCGGGCCACTCGCCTCGGTATCAATGTGCTCGTCAAATCTCGAACTTCCCACACTCGCGCATAGGCCACACATAGGCACGCTGAGGTATTCCGCATCGAGGGTAGCTACTCCGGCATCGTCTGGACCCGTGGTCCGCATGGCCACATAGACCGCGTGTCCATATAGACCGCACACTAACACGGAACTCGTAGCTCGCGCATAGGCCACGGACCCGCGTGAGGTATCTCAAATCATAGTCACACGGACCGCTGAGGTACCCCGCGTGGAGGCGACAACCCCGGTATAACATGTTAAGAGGTGAGTGGTACAATACTAACATAACGGCTTATCGTTAAACAACATAAGCACAATCAAGGGAAACCCCTTTACACAAACATCACAAGATACTAACACACGTAGCATCCTAACATGTTTACTTATCAAATCAACAAGAAAGTATTACAAGGCTATCACCAACCAACATAATCAAATTATTCACACAAGGTACTTTCTACTTTATGTCAACAAGTTCGGGTTTTTATCCCCAAAGTACTTCATACATTAACTCTTTAAAAGATTTGTTTCTTTCACAAAAGTCACATGATACCCGTAGTATAAAAATAGAGTGACTATCTTTTTAAGTAAACCAAAACAATTTCCCTTTTTAAAGACAAGTAACAACCTTCTTTTCCAAAAGTTCAAGTTTGCCTAAGTTCAAAGACTCAAGTCTCTTATTTTCGAAAGGTTTTGTAGTTCATAGTCTTAATCACTTAATAATATAATTCTCTTTTAAAACAATTTGAGAAACATATGCCTTATGTGTGAGTAGGTTATTCTTGTTCATAACAATCTTATTAAAGCAGCCATGATCTAGGAAATGTAATATCATTTTGTCTCATCTTAGCTTCTATGCAGATGGAGGTTTCTACAGGTTTTAATAATACTTAATTAGTCAATACATTTCCCTTTATTAAGCCATTGTAGTGGTTTGTTGGTACTTATTCTCATTTCAAATCAATATAAGGCGTTCATAAACAATTAAGTAAACCGTTCCTTTTATCTCTCTTAAGTCGTTATACCTAACTTCCCATAAAGCTAGTATAACTCTTAAGCTTTTAAAACCAAGTATTACTCTTCTTAAAAAAAACGATTCTTAATTCTTTTGAAATACTTCATGATTCTTATTATTTAGACTCAAGTCAAAAGACATCGCAGTAAAACCACGTTCAGTTAACACACGTACGTCTACCGTACTATATATATTCTTTTAAAATATCATGCTCAAGAGGATAGGAAGAATCACATACCTCGCGACGATTATCGACAATTAGCAAAACGCTCCATGGCTATAACCCGGCTAGCCTTGTCCACCTCTCAAGTAGAACATGCTACTCGCAGAACTTTCAACCTATAAAGGCCATATACGTCTATCAACGTCTAGACTACTCTGTAGAATATTCTAAGAAGTAGGTTCTTAATTCTACGGTACATTGGGCAGCACTTCCTGCAGTCAAACTACACAAGTCTCATCAAATACTGATCCTATGTAAGTCTGATTCAATCTTCTCCTTTAATATTCTTCTGATGTGATTTCAATTCAATTCTCTTCTCTTATACCATCCTTCTATATATCTTATACTCATTTCTATACAACTACAGTATGTAATTTCCAATTACAATAGAAGGACAAGAGTATTTACCTCGATAAGCCCAAAATTATCCAAGTTTAAATGTCGATCCTGAGCAACGTTTAGCTCTACTCGGTGCTCGACCGCTCCAAACAACCCTTAGAAGTTCTAACGTCTTCTTAATACTTCAACCAATTATGAAGATTTTCCTTAGGGTTTCGTTTTGTAGTGAAGGAAGTATAGTAGTATTTCTGGGCTTTTAGTATAGGGGTAACCTTGGAATACTACAAGGTATTTGGGCCAAGGTATTTTGGATTAGTAACAATACTTGGAGAGTATTTTCTACCAAGGGGGGGTATGTTTGGACGAGAGCAACTCGAGGAAGGGGGTGTGTGGCGGACGAAACTACTACAAGGGGAGGGGGAGGACTTGGACGAGAACTTCACTACAAGGGAGGGAGGGATTTTTAAGACTTAGAAGTCATTTGAGGGATGAAGAAATCCTTCAACTAAGGGGGGTATTTATAGGGCCTCAATGGCCAAGATCGAGACAAGTGGTGGGCAAGTGGAGGGTGAAGATTTGCACAAGTGCACCCTAGCCATCTACTCCACAAATCACTCCAAACATTGACCCAAGTTTTAGGCCACAAAACATGCCAAGAACGTGCAACCAATCGGCCACATGACCGCCCACTTGAGGGTGACAAGTGTCGACCTCTCGTTGGTCCAAAATATTTCATCTCTCGGAAAAATCCGCAAAAATTATTAATGTCGCAACAGTAATTTTCCCCCCGCAAAGTTTGGAAAACGTTTCGTCGGAAAACAACTTTTCGGGGGTTGTGCACAAATTTCGTCCATTGCCTAACTTAAGGCTTAAACTTTTGTACGTACGTCCTCACGTACATACTCTGGAAATACGGGGTATAACATTCTCCCCTCCTTAGAAACATTCGTCCCGAATGTTCCTTCTCAAGACGGATAATGATAAGTTCCTCTTAACTTAAACAAGTTGCCAATGCCACACCTGGCCACAAAATAACACACGCGCAATTACTTAATCCAAGTCCACAAGGAATCACCTCTATTACCATAAAAGCTCCCACCCAAGGTCTAAAAGACACTCCCTTCACACCTTCATTTCACAAAAGAAATGATCACTTCTATTCTCTTAACACGTGCTCACTTCTTCCCTTACTCGTCGTACCCTCCTCGTACACTCGAATTCTTTCTCATAACTTACCACCTTTCTGTTATTGCTTCAGTTTCCAAAATCTCTGGGTTACTATCTCCAACTTGGTCATCATTAACTGGGAACACTCTGGATGGATCTCCGATACTTTTCTGAACATAGTAACAAGAAGGACCGGACGCACTGCCTCCCACGTCGGACGACAAAGCTAACTTATAGGCAACCTGGCCTATCCTCCAAAGGATCTGAAAACGCTCTAAGTACCTCAGGCTAAGTTTCCTCTGTTTTCCAAAACTCGTCACACCCTTTCCGGGGTGGTACCTTTAAGAAGACCCACCGTCAACCTGAACTCCAAGCGTCGTCGTCGATTATCCGCATGACTTCTGTTGACTTTGCGCTGCCAATAACCTCTTCTGGATAAGCTTCACCCTATCCACATCCTGCTGAAACAAGTATGAACCAACTATCTGAACCTTGCCAACATCGAACCAATCGACCGCAACTTACACTTCCGCCCTCTGGCGTCATAAGGCGACATCCGAATCTGAAATGGTAGCTATAAAACACTCCTCAACAGAGGCAAAAATCCTCACGCTACCACGAAAATCAAAACACCGGCGAGGTGAATGCGATCTCGAGACTCACCGAGTTCTAACCCGCTTGATAAAACTTCGGAAAAAGAAATAAGCGTAACCTAGGCTACTGCTGTCATAAGGTGAAAGTAGGTACCTCGTGCGCCTTACAACCTTCCCGATATATAACATCTCACATAACCATCGCCGAGTAAACGGTCTGATGAAAGACAAGATGGGGTGACCTCATCGGCGACCATCGGGTCGAACGCATCCACGAACTCGTCTGTTGGTTAACTAAACTTGGGCCTAACACCTCGTGACCCACCGCACCGGGACCACCGAACTGACCCACCACATTACTGGGCCGCGGGTTGACGCGTCGGTCCTCAACCGGCCATTATCGCGAAACTCTTGTTTCCCGATCCAGAACAATCTCACCATCGAGTCACGAAAACCTAGTGGTCTTCTTAGCTCAACTACCCTCTTTCATTTCATACCACTCAGGGACTTATCACACAAACATATCTCACGTATACTATGCACTCCGATAAGGGTCAAAAATAAATCTTTTACTCGAGATGGCCTTGCCTCTAAGGTCTCCACGTATAACATTCTAAGGCTCACACTTTCCCTATCCCCAATCTTACCCTTTTAACTAACCATGATTTCTAATCACAATTAACACAATGCTATCTGAACATAACACTTAAGATATACTCATCTTATCACACATACAAATCTCTAGAGGGTTAAGGATATACCTGTATCTACTGCTTCACTACCCTTTGTCGTTCTAATCAATCCTGCCCTGCTGGGCGCATAGCTAGGAAAGGTGATGAACTAGCCGCTGATCCCGAAGGCTGAGTCTCTACATCCGCGCCACCTCTGGTCGGACAATCTCTCACAAAATGGCCCTGCTGGCCGTAAGCAAAACAAGCTGTCGAAGAAGTACGACACTCCCCACAATGACACTTACCACAACGGCCACACCGAGGTGGGGGTGGCCTCCTCTGGCTAACACCCTTTCCTCTCCGAACTCACGAATCTGCATCGATCCGGTAGGTGAGTCCTCTACTTGCATCCCTCCTACTAGGACACCCTTTCGACACATGGCCCTGACGGCCGCAGGTAAAACAAGCACCAACAAAAAGATGACATTCCCCGGGATGACGCCTGCCATACTGTGAACACTGAGGAAAATCTGAACCCGGCTGGCTAGAACCTATGTATAGCTGTGAACGTAAGCCCGGAGCTCGACCAACTCTTGCATATACCGAACGCCCTAAAGTGCGCGAGGACCACTCTGCACTGGCGGAGGCGCATAACCAGTCTGCTGCTGAGAAGGTCCGCCTCGAAAGTTACCAAAGGACCCTGCTGTTCTGGCCCTCTTCTGCTGACCTTGGTTAACCCGTCGATCCCTACGTTCCTCGGCCTGCTGCGCATAAGCCTGTACGCAGGCCATGCTCATGCCTGACTGAAGAGCTACTCTTGCACAACCCTCTCTTAGATAATCATCAAGACCCGTGATAAACCGGTACATAATATACTCTCTGGTTGCTAAATCCATAGCTAGTAATAGGGTCGTCTCTTTGCAATCCATATGTCACGACCCGAAACCGGGCCCGCGACTGGTGCCTTACCCGGGCACCCAAGTAGTCAAACAACATCAGAGAAAATCAGCGGAAATTAAAACTCATACATGATAACCAATGAAAAGAGGAAACAGGCTAACCAATCGGTTACCTTTTCTGAAAATAACTAACACGAGCAGCCATAATCCGCCTACATCGATTTCTGCACCTTCAGAATTTTTATAACATCTCTGACGTGACAGGGACCCGCGATACACCTGAATGTACAAAAAGTTCTACATCTTCTGGGAACGGTACAAAGTGACAAAGTATCCGAAGGAATGGATCTTTCTGAGAATCAAATGATCCAAAGTGCGGATCAACAAGCGATGATCTCGACTGCGGCGTGAACGCACTTCGGCCGAAGTCGGTTAACAGTACCGAGTATGCGAAACAGAAAAATACTGTAAATGAAATCATAATAATCTATAAGGAAAACAGGAGACATGTATGATAACCAAACTCTGAGACACCACGTATATACGATTCGATCAAATCAAATCACATCAAGTCAGGGACTCACGCCCGAAAGATCATTACTCAAAGTGGACGCATACTCGTGGGCTACCCAACGTGTCGGTATGTCCAACCCAATAACAAGATAGTACTCACAATGGACGCATACTCGTGGGCTACCCAACGTGTCAGTATGTCCCAACCAATAACAAGATAATACTCACTGTGGACGCATACTCGTGGGCTACCCAACGGGTCAGTATGTCCAAACAAATACCCAGATAATACTCACTGTGGATGCATACTCGTGGGCTACCCAACGTGTCAGTATGTCCAAACAAATACCCAGATAATACTTACTGTGGACGCATACTCGTGGGCTACCCAACGTGTCAGTATGTCCAAACCAGTTTACAAGATAACACTCCTAATAGAAGCGTACGTGGGCTACCTAACGTGTCGATATGTCCCAAAGGATCAATATAGTGGAAGCATACGTGGGCTACCCAACGTGTCGATATGTCCATCATACCACCCGATATCCGGCCTCCGTCGAGAGACTCGGTAGCACAAAGTCAAACACTTGCACAACAACAAAACTATCACCACAAGCAGTAAGTTACACAACTCAAAGTACCTTCGTTTAAGTCAACAAACCGGGTTCAACCCCAAAATACTACATTCTTTCCTACCTTCAAAGACCTCTCTTTACGTAGAAACCATACGATACTATCACACGTAGTATCACACACATTCATGTTTAAAACACGCGTCTTCAAACACAATTAACATAACGTCAAGTATACCTTTTAAAAGTCCAAGTAATTAACTCCTGGGTCAAGTATTCCTACCTTTTAAAACCAAGTCATTTACTTTTCCCTTAAGAAAAGTTCGATATTTGAAAACAAGTGATTTATACTTTCAAACTCAAGTTACTTCTCTTTTCCGAAATCCAGTACATTATCCTTTGCAATCCATTAAGTTCATTCTTTGGAATTTTAAGAAAAACCAGAACTTGTTGTCAATGATTCTCATTTAAGCAGCCATGATCTAGGAAATGTAATATCATTTTGTCTCATCTTAGTTTCTATGCGGATGGAGGTTTCTCTGGTTTTAGTATAATCAATTAGTCGAAACCATTTCCTTTATTAGCGGCAGATGGTGTGTTCGATACTTGTTCCCACTTTCGAAATCCATTTCACATTCTTAGGCCGTTATACCTAACTTCCCATAAAGCTAGTATAACTCTTAAGTTTTCAAAAACCAAGTATTACTCATTACTCACGAATGAGGTTTTACAACTTTTGAATACATTACAAAACTTTCACAATTCTAAGTTAAGTCTCTTATCTTACAAGATCAAGTCTCTTAACTTCCACCAATCAACAACCGTTCTTTTATTCACATAAAGTTGTTATAACTAACTTCCCATAAAGCCGTTATAACCCCTTTATGTTTTAAACCAACCAATTACCACATAAACATTTATGAGACCAAGAGGACTCATTCTTTAAGCAGAGTGCCCATTACTAACGGATAAGACTTACTACTCTTACACATAATGAAGCCCTTTACACTTCATAACAAGTCAAGACACAATTTGGAAAATCAATTTCCTTTAACACACGTGCGTCAACCGCACTATATATTTCACAAATAGTCATGCGAAGAGGATAGGAAGAATCACATACCTCGCGACGATTGTCGACCAAGCAAAATGCTCCATCTTATCTCCCTTAAGAAGAATATGCTACACGTAGTACTTCAATCCTATAAGGGCCATAAAACGTCTATCAAACTCTAGTTTGAACGTAGAGTAAACTAAGTACAAGGCCCTACATTCTACGGAAATCGATGAACTTCCTTTGTTCTTATTAACTTGCCACCTTCACAAGGCCGAAATCAACAAGGCTACAAGATCCAAATCTAAGCCAACTTAACTATAATGACCTCGGGCTCACAAATCTATACAAACTTAACTATAACAGCCTCGGGCTCACAAATCTATTCAAACTCTAAATATAATGACCTCGGGCTCACAGATCTATACTACTAAAATAAAACGAATTTAAGGCTCGTAACCAAGAGAAAGGAAACTTTTACCTTAAGAATAGCCCACAAAGCCCTTTTCTTCCACCTCTTTCCGTCAAAATCGCCCACGGCGTTACCACGAGTTTACCCACACTTTTTCTTCTTGCCGCCCAACAATCTCTCTAAAGCTAGGTTTTCTTCCAAAACTAGAGAGAAGGAGAGGGTTTCCATGGAAGGGTTTTGAAATGAAATGAAATGGAATGGCCAAGTCTTCAAGACTTGGCCTAAAATAGGACCACTTATCGATAAAAGGATGGGAGGGACACTTGTCACCCTCATAGGTTATAAACGAAATATCCTGTTTTTCGTCACTTTATGCGCAAGAAAATCGCCTCGCGCGCCAAGCCCGCCCGCGCCATGGCGCTCCTGCCTAAAAATAAATCTTCCGTATCGGCGCGCGACCTGCATTCGGCGCGCTGCTACCTCGTGACCCCGGTACAATCGCGCGCGGCCACGCTCCGGCGCGCTGTACAGCACTGTCAAAGCTGCTGCGGCTGATCACGCCAAACTTGAAACTTCCATAACTTTTGACTCGATGTCCAATCGACGAGCGGTTTGTTGCGTTGGGATCTAGATTTAACTGCTACATTAGGCTTTTAAACACCTCGAAATTCTTAACAACTGGGGTACCACACTCCAAGGTAAACTAAAAATCCGTCCACACATGTTTGCCAACTTATCTATCCTCTAGAATTTACGGTGTAACATTCTTCCCCTTAGAAACATTCGTCGAATGTTCCTTCCAAGTCTTCGAACACGTGCGCGGTATAGTCTTCACTACTATACCTGCAAAACTCATTTATGCCTCTCATGGCCATAATATAGAAATCACGCATCTCCAAATTCCATTAACGGAAATCACCTCTGCGTGCAAACATCACTATTTTCTCCTCCCTTGGTCTAAAGGATACTCTCCTGCTTTACCTTCCTTGTACACTCACACCTCTCTAGTACACGTTCACAATTCGATCCATCGCCTAGTTTCTACCACTCGAGTCACTACCTCCAACTCGTCCATCTTACTAATCCACGTCATGGAAGCTACCACTTCCATCGCAACTACCCATGGAATCATCACACAAAACTCCATGTATACCATACACTCAGACAAGGATTAACATGAAAGGCTTCTACCCAAGACTACCTTACATCTAAGGTCTCAATGTTATAAATTCTAAGGTTCAAAATTTTCTCATCCCAAACTTACCCTCTTTATTAACCATGCTTCCAAAACACATTATATACACAAAGCTACCCGAACATAGCACTCAACACATCACCACAACATCAAAGCATACAATACTCTGAGGGTTAAGAACATACCAGAATTATTGCTTCACTTCCTTCTTGTCGCTCTACTCATGTTCTTTCCCGGCCACGGCACAAAGGAGGAGGTGAATCGTCCATCGATCCGAAGGCTGAATCTCAACCTCCGCTATCTCACGGTGGGACAATTCCTTGCAAAATGGCGGTGGCGCATGTAAAACAGATTCCCCTATTAGCACGACACTCCCATCGTGGAGCCTACCACAATGGTCACAACGAGGTAAGGTGGTCCCATCCGACTAACATCCCCGATCCCCAAAAACGAAACCTGGAGCCCCGACCGCTCGCGAATTTTGAGCCCCGACGGCGAGGTGGAGCACTCCGTCTTGGCGGCGCATAACTAACCTTCTTGAAGGTTGCCGCCGAAGGTCACCAAAGGACCTGGCGCCTTGGCCTTACTCTGCTGATCTTGGTCATTCCGTCGACTCCTACGTGCCTCACATCCAAGTGCATGAGCCTGCATGCGGGCAATGTCCATGCCCGGCTGAAGAGCTACTCCCGAGCAACTCTCTGCCAAATAGTCATCAAGCCCTGTGACATAGCGGTGCACTCTGTCCTCCATGTCGGCTACTAACGCGGGGGCGTCTGGAGCTAGTGAGTTAAACTCCACGTTGTACTCTGAACCGTCGCGCGGCTCGCCTCAACATCAAAAATCATCGGCGAGTCCTCGCCATGCGTGGAGGCAAGAAATGTGCGAAATGCCTCGAGAACTCGTCCCATCTCGCTGGAAGTGCATGCCCTCCCCGGGACAGCTCCCACGAATCAAACCAGTCGACTGCGGTATCACGCAGCCGATGCGAACCTAGGACCACTGACTCGGTCTCCGATGCCTTGATCACTCTCATGATCCGCTGTAACTGTCGGATGAACTCCTGCGGATCATCCTCAGGCCTCGACCCGTAGAACTCTGGCGGGCCTGACTTCGAGAAAGTCGCGACCTCAAACTATCCGATCTCGGGTGAACCATCGGTGCTCTTTGGGCTGCTGCGTCCAGCCTATCCTCGTGTCGGCCTGACCACGGCAATAATCGCCAACTCCGTAACCCGTCTCCTGCTCCGCATCGGATGGAGGCTCGTGCTTGTGGTCTCTGTAGAGGCGCCATTTGCTACTACTCGCAGACTCCTCTGTGCCTTGCCGCCACGGGCCTGGTTGCCTTCGCAGGCATAATCGTAAAAGCGAAACACGTCGGAGGGTCGACTTACAACACGGCTCTAAGGCACGATCTCGGAATGAGAAGAATAGAAACCAATCCTAAATGTCCATGACCTCACGATTATAGATGTGGTGCACAACACATCGATAATCAAGACTCTACAGACACGATGCGTAGACACTTTCAGGACTAATCGCTCGATACCACTTCATCACGACCGACCGGCAGACGCGATCGTGCCTTACGGGCACCCAGTAGTCAAACAACATCGAGAGAAAATCAGCGGAAATTAAAACTCATACATGATAACCAATGAAAAGAAAGCAAGCTAACAATCTGTTACCTTTTCGAAAATAACTAACACTGAACAGCTACAATCCTTGCATCGATTACTACAGACCTCAAGAATTTTTATAACATCTCGGCGGGACGGGGCCCGCCATACCACGAATGTACAAAAAGTTCTACAACTTGAACCGTACCAAATGACAAAGTCTCCGAAGGAATGGAGCTTTCGAGGCGAGCGATCCAAAGTGCGGATCAACAAGCGATGTATCTCAACTGCGGCATGAACGCGGCCCGAAGAAGTCGATCTGGCAAGTGCAGGAGTATGCGAAAGCAGAAAAATCGTAAATGAAATCATAATAGTCTATAAGGAAAGCGGAGACATGTATGATAGCAAACTACTGATGACACCACGTATATCTGATTCTATCAAATCAAATCACATCAAGTCGAGGACTCACGCCGAAAGATCATTACTCAAAGTGGGCGATACTCGTGGGTTACCCAACGTGTCGGTATGTCGACCCAATAACAAGATAGTACTCACGCGTGGGCGCGTACTGCGGCTACCCAACGTGTCGGTATGTCTCCCAACCAATAACAAGATAATACTCACTGTGGACGATACTCGTGGGCTACCCAACGTGTCGGTATGTCCAAACAAATACGAGATAATACTCGCTGTGGACGTACTCGTGGGCTACCCAACGTGTCGGTATGTCCAAACAAATACCGGATAATACTTACATGGACGCGTACTCGTGGGCTACCCAACGTGTCGGTATGTCGTGTCCAAACGGTTTACAAGATAACACTCACAATAGAAGCATACGTGGGCTACCCAACGTGTCGATATGTCCCGAAGGATCGATATAGTGGAAGCATACCGGTGGGCTACCCAGCGTGTCGATATGTCCATCATACCACCCGATATCCGCCCTCCGTCGAGAGACTCGGTAGCACAAAGTCAAACACTTGCACAACAACAAAACTATCACCACAAGCGAGCGAGTTACACAACTCAAAGTACCTTCGTTTAAGTCAACAAACGGGTTCGACCCCAAAATACTACATTCTTTCCTACCAAAGACCTCTCTTTACGTAGAAACCATACGATACTATCACACGTAGTATCACACACATTCATGTTTAAAACACGTCTTCAAACACAATTAACATAACGTCAAGTATACCTTTTAAAAGTCGAGTAATTAACTCCTTTAAGGTCAAGTATTCCTACCTTTTAAAACCAAGTCATTTACTTTTCCCTTAAGAAAAGTTCGATATTTGAAAACAAGTGATTTATACTTTCAAACTCAAGTTACTTCTCTTTTCCAAATCCGATACATTATCCTTTGCAATCCATTAAGTTCATTCTTTGGAATTTTAAGAAAACTAACTTGTTGTCAATGATTCTCATTTAAGCGACCATGATCTAGAAATGTAATATCATTTTGTCTCATCTTAGTTTCTATGCAGATGGAGGTTTCTCTTGGTTTTAGTATAATCAATTAGTCGAAACCATTTCCTTTATTAGCTGCGATGGTGTGTTCGATACTTGTTCCCACTTTGAAATCCATTTCACATTCTTAGCCGTTATACCTAACTTCCCATAAAGCTAGTATAACTCTTAAGTTTTCAAAAACCAAGTATTACTCATTACTCATGAATGAGGTTTTACAACTTTTGAATACATTACAAAACTTTCACAATTCTAAGTTAAGTCTCTTATCTTACAAGATCAAGTCTCTTAACTTCCACAATCAACAATAGTTCTTTTATTCACATAAAGTTGTTATAACTAACTTCCCATAAAGCCGTTATAACCCTTTATGTTTTAAACCAACCAATTACCACATAAACATTTATGAGACCAAGAGGACTCATTCTTTAAGCACCGAGTGCCCATTACTAACGGATAAGACTTACTACTCTTACACATAATGAAGCCCTTTACACGTAACAAGTCAAGACACAATTTGGAAAATCAATTTCCTTTAACACCGCGTCGTCAACGCACTATATATTTCACAAATAGTCATCTGAAGAGGATAGGAAGAATCACATACCTCGCGACGATTATCGACACTAAGCAAAATGCTCCACGATCTTATCTCCGCCAGAAGAATATGCTACACGTAGTACTTCAATCCTATAAGGGCCATAAAACGTCTATCAAACTCTAGTTTCGAACGTAGAGTAAACTAAGTACAAGGCCCCTACATTCTACGGAAATTGGACAGAACTTCCTTTGTTCTTATTAACTTGCCACCTTTCACAAGGCCGAAATCAACAAGGCTACAAGATCCAAATCTAAGCCAACTTAACTATAACAGCCTCAGGCTCACAAATCTATACAAACTCTAAATATAACAGCCTCAGGCTCACAGATCTATACTACTATAATAAAACAGCCTTAGGCTCATAACCAAGAGAAAGGGGAAACTTTTACCTTAAGGAATAGCCCACAAAAGCCCCTTTTTCTTCCACCTCTTTCCGTCAAAATCGCCCACCAGCGTTACCCACGAGTTTACCCACACTTTTTCTTCTTGCCGCCCAACAATCTCCTCTAAAGCTAGGTTTTCTTCCAAAACTATAGAGAAGGAGAGGGTTTCCATGGAAGGGTTTTGAAATGAAATGAAATGGAATGGCCAGTCTTCAGACTTGGCCTAAATAGGACCACTTCTTGATAAAAGGATGGGAGGGACACTTGTCACCCTCCCATAGGTTATAAACGAAATATCCTGTTTTTCGTCACTTACTGCGCAAAAATCCGCCTCGGCGCGGCCCGCGGCGTAGCGCCAGCGCTCCTTTCAAAAATAAATCTTCGCGTATGGCGCGCGACCCTGCGTTCGGCGCGCGGCGCTGCAGCCTGTGACCCCAGGTACAAGCGGCGCGCGACCTGCGATCCGTGCGCCGCGTACTGTACCGCATGCGAAGCTGCTGCGGCCTAGCTGCGCGCAAACTTGAAACTTCCGTAACTTTTGACTCAGATGTCCGATCGGCGAGCGGTTTGTTGCGTTGGGATCTAGATTTAACGGGCTACACATTAGGCTTTTTAAACACCTCGAAATTCTTAACAACTGGGTACCACACTCCGAGTAAACTAAAAATCCGACACATGTTTGCCAACTTATCTATCTTACAGAATTTCACGGGTGTAACACCTCAAGGCTAGGAAGATGGTGCGAAGGGTATATCTACCATCTCGTTCGGGTGTTTGATCTGTGGACGTACCAGATTTTCCGTCGGTTCGGTGGTGTGAGTTCCCGAGACGTGTTTACAGATGACCTCCAGGGTATCCCTCATGAGAGGGAGATCGAGTTTTGTCTAGATGTGTTGCGGATACTCGGCTTTATTTCCATTCGCCATGCAATGGCACTTCTTGAGTTGAGAGAGTTGAAGGACTTGAGGATTTCTTTGGAGAAAGGGCTTCATTAGGCACAGTGTTTCTCGCAGGGATTGTTGTTAAAAAGAAGGGCGGGACAGCTGGCATGTGTGTTGATTCGAGCGGTGAACAAGGTGACCATTAGAACGGATACCCTTCCGGGATTGATGGTTGTTCGACCGGTTGCGAAGTGCGAGATCTTCTCAAAGATTGATCTACTGATGGGCTATCATCAGTGCGAGTCGAGAGAAAGTGGATGTCCACGTTTGAATTCGGAGACCCGGTGCGGGCATTATGAGTTCAAGGTCGTATCTTTTAGGTTGACCAATGCTCCGGTATTCATGGATTTGATGAACCGAGTGTTCAAACCATTTTGAACCGCGTTTGTGATAGTGTTCATTGATGATATCTTGGTTTATTCGCTCGAGCGGAAGCGTCATGGGCGTTGAGGCCCCTTGTGATTCTCGAGACCGTGATTTATCGCCAAGTTTTCCAAATGTGAGTTTTGGTTGACTTGATGGCGTTTCTTAGGCATATTAGCCGGGTGATGGCATTCAGTGGATCTGGCGAATCGAAAGCGGTCGGGACTTGGCCTTTGAACCCTCTTACTCAAGCCAGAGGTTCGCGATTTTCTAGGCCTTGCGAGGATATTGCTCGGTTCGTGAAGTTTGCTTATCTACGCACCGTTGACTGGTGACTCGAGAAAGCGACCAAGTTTGATGGATGATGCTTGTGGCGGAGGTTTCGATTCTTGAAAGAGAGACTTCTGGCGCCGTTCTTACTCTTCCCGGAGGTCGGATGGATTTATGTCGTGTATTGTGATCGTCGAGCGTCGGGTTGGGATGTGTGTTGATGCGGCATAGGGGTTATAACGTATATGCATCGGCGGTGAAGAAACGAGGAACTACCCGCGTGATTTGGAGTTGGCGGCGTGATTCGCGCTTTGAAGATCACGGAGGCCTTATTTGTATGGGGTTGGCGTGGATATTTTACATACCACAAGAGCCTCGGTATATCTTGACCGAGGGAGAGTGAACTTCACAGCGAGAGGCGGTGGTTATAGTTGCTTAAGGATTACGATGTTGATATCTGTACCACGGGAAGGCGATGTTGTGGCGGATGCTTTCTTAGTCGTAGGTCGATGGGGAGCATCGGATGTGCGGCTAGAGAGGAGGACATGGTTGCGTGATTTGCATCGGTTAGCCTTGGTGTCCGTTTGATTGATTACGATATCGATGGGGTTAGAAAGCGTGAGGTTATCGAGTCTTCCGTCGTCGAGGAGGTGAAGAGCAGGTTCGAGATCGAGCTTGATTCGATATCGTGATCTGACTCTTCGTGAGGGCAGTCGCGGTAAAGCGATGGGGTGCTAAGGTTTGAGAAGCGGTGTGTGTTCGGATGTTTGAGGACTTGGCGAGTTCTTGGGGAAGCAGCAGTAGGCGTTACTACTATCCGTCGAATTCGACCAAGATGTACCACGACCTTAGATCGTGTATTGGTGGGATGGCTTGAAGAGGGCGTTGCGAGTTCGTAGCTCGGTGCGTGTTGTCGGCGGTGAAGGTAGAGCACGAGAGGCACGGTGGTTTATTCTGAACGATTGAGATCGAGCACGGAAGTGGGAGGTAATCCGTGGACTTTATCGGGATTACCTCGCGCTCGGAGGAACATGATTCTATTTGGGTTATCGTCGGCGGTGGCCGAAATCAGCCCACTTTCTTCCGTCGGGACGACTTTCGGTGAGATTATGCGGACTTTACATCAGAGATCGTCAATTGCATGGAGTCCTATTTCGATCATATCGAGCAGAGCCCGATTCTGGCTAGCTCAGGTCTTTCGAAGAAGGTTTAGGGGCGTTGAGCTGAAATCACGCATTCCATCCTGACAGACGGGCGGGCAGTGCACTATCCGGACTCTTGAGGATATCTTTGCGAGCTGTGTTATACGACCGAGGTGGCCGGGAGGATCATTTGCCTCTGATTGAGTTTTGCGTATAATAATAGCTACCCGCTCGATGTCGGATGGCGCCTTATGAGGCCTTGTATGGGAGAAAGTGCAGATCGCCTATAGGTTGGTTCGATGTAGGCGAGGTGCGGCTGAGTGGGACGGTTGGTCTGCGGCGATGGAGAAGGTGAAGCTTATCGAAGCGGTATTGATTCGAGTCGGCAATCGTATCACGGATCATCGTCGTCGGCATCTTGAGTTCGAGGTTCATGATTGGGTTTTCCTAAAGGTGTCACCCGTGAAGGGTGTGATGGTCGGGAAGAAGGGAAACTTCGGCCAGGTGCGTTAGGCGTTTGGTTGTCGCGAAGTAAGCAAGGTTACTATGAGTTGAATCTGCCGTCCGTCGGAAGCGATGCGTCCGGTGTTTCACGTTTCTATCTTTGAGGAGATGTATCGAGGATCCGTCTAGAGTGCTCCGTTGGCGATGTCGGTGGCCAGGGTTATGCTCGTATGAGGAGGTTCCATGGCGATGTCGATGCGTCGGGTTAGGCGTCTGCGGACGAAGGGCGTGGCTCAAAGTCTTGTGGCGGAGCGAGCTCGGGGAGAGATGGCGTGGGATGCTGAAGAGGACATGAGGCGAAAGTATCCTACTTTATTCCCAGCGCCTCCGGGTAATTCACTTTCCCTACTTGTAAATTTTCATTATCGTTATGCTAAGTGTTGTTTGTGGCATGTGTGGCATTTGCAAGTATTTAAGTTATGAAGGACCTTATCGTTAAGCTGTCTTGAGGAAGGAACGTTCGGGACAAATGTTTCTATGGAGGGAGAATGTTATACCACAGTATTTCGGGTAATATGCGTGAGGCTGCGTTAAATCTGCGCGGTAAGGGCAGCGGTGCTAGATCCACGTTCTGGGATCACCTGCGTTCTTTGTCGGGGGCTCCGTCGCTGGAGAGCTCTGCTTTTAGGTGTGATCTCACCCTGTTGTAGATAGTTTATCTGATCGAAGGTATGGCGGGACTGTCCGCCATAGTTGTACTATATTTCCTTAAGTGCGTAGTCATATTATGATGTATCGGATGTAGCTTCTTCAAACCGTATGTTTATATATATATATCTCTTAAAGCGATGTTTCGCAGCTAACTTCATGTCTTATTTTATTAAGCTAGTTTCTTGTTTATATTTTATATTGATTACTACGATGTATGACTACTTGGGTGCCGGTGAGCACGATCCGGCACGATGGTGCGTGACATTATCAAACAATCTTACTACACTTTGGCACAATCAATACAAGATTTTCATAATCAAATAAGTAAACAATTCCTTTTATCTTTCTTAAGTCGTTATACCTAACTTCCCATAAAGCTAGTATAACTCTTAAGCTTAAGCTTTTAAAAATCAAGTATTACTCTTCTTTAAAATGATTCATAATTCTTTTGAAATACTTCAAGATTCTTATTATTTAGACTCGAGTCGAAAGGCGTCAAGTAAAACCATGTTCGGTTAACACTGCACGTCTCTCTATATATATATATTTAAAATATCATGCTCAAGAGGATAGGAAGAATCACATACCTCCTGCGAAAATCCACCTGCCAAGTTGAATATGTCGCGCGCAGATATCGACCTATAACAGTCAAATACGTCTATCAACGTCTAGACTATCTTGTAGAATATTCTAGCGAGAGGGTTCTATTCTACGGAAAATTGGGCGGCATTTCCCTACGTCAAACTACTCAAGTCTCAGTAAATACGGTCTATGTAAATCAGTTCAATTCTTCTCCTTTTATACCGCCTACTTGTGATTACATTTCAATTCTATTCTTTAATATCCTTACATATCTTATACTCGACTCTTAACTATTCTTATATGTAATCTCAATTACAATAGAAGGACAAAAGTGTTTACCTCGATAAGCCCAAAATTATCCAAGTTAAATGTCGATCCTGAGCGAGTTTAGCTCACTAATTGCACGCTCAGAAGCTCGAGAAACCCTTAGAAGTTTCTAAACAACTTATACTTAAATACTATAAGGGATTTGGGCTGGGTATTTTGGAATAGTAACTATACTAGAAGGCAACTTTCTACAAAAGTGGGGTTTCTCGTGAAGCCACAAGGAAGGGGAGGAGTTGGGACGAGAACACTACTAAGGGAGAGGATATTGAGACTTAGAAAGTGTGGAGTGGATGAAGAAATCTTCACTCGAGGGGTATTTATAGAACACTCGAGGACAAGATTAAAACAAGTGGAGGTTGGGATTAGGATCCATGTGAAAGATGAGGTCTTCCAACCAAGTGTCTCCCACAATAATTGGACATATGTCCACCACAACAAAGAGCCATGTGGACTCCACTAGCACAAGAAAAACGTCCAACCTTACCTACTCCCACTACCCAAAATTGTCTTGCAAGACTTGACCAATTGACTTGTCCACTAGGCCCCATTTTTCGTCCAATCCCATGCCAACAAAGGGTGACACGTCGCCACTCCGTTGTCCAAAATATTCATCTCTCGGAAAAATCGTGTCGGCTAAAATATTAAAAACGTAGAATTTCCTTCACAAGGTTCGAACTCTTTTCCGTCGAAAGCTTACAATTTCATTCTTAACCTAATTAGGGTTTGTACAAACGTACGTACATCCTCACGTACATACTCCGGAAATACGGGGTATAACATTCTCCCCTCCTTAGAAACATTCGTCCCGAATGTTCCTTCTCAAGACAGATAACGATATAGGTCCTCACAACTTAACAGTTTGCAAATGCCACACATGGCCACAATACAACACTTAAGCAAATATGATAATTAAAATTTACAAGTAGGAAAGTAAGTTACCCGGAGGTGTGGGAATAGGTGAGGATACTTACGCCTCATGTCCTCCTCGCCTTCCGTCATCTCCTCACTTGCTCATTCGCCACAAGACTGCGGAAGCTACGTCCTTGGTCAGACGCCTAACTTGACGATCGATTATCGCCATGGAATCTCTCATACGATAACCCCTGGTCACACGGACATCGTCAATCGGTGTACCTAGATGGATCCCGATACATCTCCTCAAGATAGAAACATGAAAACCGGATGCCGCCTCAAGATCGGACGGCAGATCCAACTCATAGGCGACCTCGCTTACCTGCGGACAATACGTCTGACGCCAATGTACCTTGGTGAGTTTCCCTTCTTCCGAATCTCATCACACCGCCATGGGTGACACCTTCAGAAAACCCAATCATCAACCTCAAACTCTAGATGCCGACGGCGATGATCTGCATCGACTTACCGACTCGGTGTCGAGAATCGCTCACGGATAAGCTTCACCTTATCCGCATCGTGAACAGTCTGGTCCCCTTAATCGCACCTCGCCACATCGAACTAGCCTATCGGCGATCTGCACTTCCTCCCATACAAGGCCTCATAAGGCGCCATCTGAATCTTTGGGTGGTAGCTATTATTATCATGAAACTCAACTAGAGGCAAATGATCCTCCGGTACCCACGAAGTCAATAACACAGGCTCGCGACATATCCTCGAAGTCTGGATAGTGCGCTCTGCTGTCCGTCTGCGAGGATGGAATGCGATGCTCGAGCTCACTGCGTCCCTAATCCCATCGAAGGACCTCCGGAAGTTAGCCATAAACCGGGCTCATCTGCGATATGATAGCATAGGGACCCATGCGATCGACGATCTCTCGGATGTAAATTCGGCATAATTGTCACGACCTGTTCGGGGCGTGTGTGCCTTACCGGCACCCAGTAGTCATACATCAGAGAAATCAGCGGAATATAAAAACAAGACATGAAACTGTTGTAAAATGAGACACAGTTTTATCTGAGAAAATGTCGCCTTTCGGCATATATATAAACAAAGCCCTATAGCTATTACATCCCAACTGCATAGGACTACTGACTTAAGAAGATAAACAACTATGGCGGGACAGTGGCCGCCATACCTGAATGTACAAAACTATCTACAACAACAGGAGATCATACCCAAAAGTCGAGCCTCGGAGAAGATGGAGCTCACGACACCAAAGTAAGGATCCTAAGGATGTGGATCTAGCACTGCTTCCCTACCTGCGGCATGAACGCGGCCCGGGAGGTCGGTCATGGTACCAAGTATGTGAAATCGTAAAGTACTTAAATGAAATCATATCATTTTAAAACCAATTTTACAAATATATGCAAACAACGATGTAACGCACATAGTGCCACATCACAAACAAGAATAATAATAGGTAAAGCAGAGTCTTTTCTAGGCCGCGAATGATCGAGCAAGGCCAATCGCCCATAGTATCATTATGCACGCTAATCCGACTCCGTAGTCGCGTAGGCCACCAGGCCGCATGAGGTATTCCCGCATGGGGTAGCTACTCGCCGACATCGCCCCGACTCGTAGTCCGCATGGCCATATAGACCGCATGGCCACATAGACCGCACACTAACTCGGAACTCGTAGCTCGCATAGGTCCCCTCGACCCGCATGAGGTATTCTCGAATCATAGTCCCTGCATCGCTCGAGGTATACCGCGACGGAGGCAGCTTAACCCCCGGTATATCATGTCAAGAGGTGAGTGATGTAATACTAGCATAACGGCTTATCGTTAAACAACATAAGCACAAATAAGAATAACCTCTTTACACAAACGTTTACAAGATACTAACACACATAGCATCACAGTATGTCTACTCAACAAACCATCTCACTGTACTTTCCAGAAATCAATACAAGTCTTTTATAACCACATAAGTAAACCGTCCCTTTTATCTTTCTTAAGTCGTTATACCTAACTTCCCATAAAGCTGGTATAACTCTTAAGCTTTTGTTTAAAAACCAAGTATTACTCTTCTTTCAAAAATGATTCATAATTCTTTTGAAATACTTCAAGATCCTTGTTATTTAGACTCAAGTCAAAAGACGTCAAGTAAAACCATGTTCAGTTAACACATGTACGTCTACCGTACTATAAATATACTTTAAAATATCATGCTCAAGGGGATATGAAGAATCACATACCTTCTCGGCGAAATCCACCTGCCAAGTCGAATATGTCGCGCGCAGAGTATCAACCTATAATAGTCAAATACGTCTATCAACGTCTAGACTACTCTGTAGGATAATCTAAGCAGAGGGTTCTCTATTATACGGAAAATCGGGCAAAGACTTCCCCTGCAGAACTATACAAGTCTCATCAGAATACAGTCCTATGTAAGTACAGTTCAATCTTCTTTGATTCTTCTGATGTAAATGCAGTTCAATTCTCTTCTGTAATACCCTTCTATGTATTTTACTTATTTCTATACTTCTACAGTATGTATTCTCCAATATAATAGAAGGATAGGATTATTATTTACCTCGATAAGCCCAAAATTATCCAAGATATAAGTCGATCCTGAGCACGGTTTAGCTCTGTCTGAACGCCCAATCCGCTCCAAGAAACCCTTAGAAGTTTCTTGTTATACCCGTAGTTCGTGGTATGTATGCGAGGGCGTGCGTGCGAGAATCACGCAGAAAGATCGGAAAGGAAGAAAGAGGTGATTTTTCCACGGAAAAGTTTCGGTTTTGTGAAGGAAAAGGTTCGTTAATGGGAATTGGATTCCCAGTTTGGTATTCGGACTTCGGAATATTAGAGAATTATGGAATTTTATTTTCGGAAATGGTCACGTGGGGCCCACGGAGAAATTTACTGGTTTGTGGGCCCACTTTGTTTTGAGATTTTGGCCATTGTGGATATTTTCTAAGATGTTTTATTTTGGGCCAATAGGAGGGTGACACGTGTCACCCCGCCTAGGTGGCTTAGCCGAATGGCATTTGTGCACAACACCTGTTAGAGTCGTTTTTAACTAAACGCTTTACATAACTTGCGAAGGAAAATTCCGGCTATGTCTTTTCTTATTTTTGCGGATTTTTCCGAGAGACGGAACATTTTGGACCAACGAGAGGCGGCACTTGCACCTCTCATTGGTGGCAAGGTGGGCGTGCTTGGGACGAAATGGGGATGTCAAGTGGTAGATATTTTGGTAGATATTTGTGAGGGTTTTGGGAGTAGGGACTAGGGCACTTGGGCATATCTTGGCCCTACACTTGTGTAGCACTTGGCTCAATCTTGGCCATTGGTTGGCCTTGGCTTGGCTATAAATACCCTCTCCCTTTGATGAATTCTTCATCCATTCCTAAATGTTTCTAAGTGTAAAATCCTCTCCTCCCTTGTGTTGAGTTCGCCAGGGCCTCCCCTCAGTGGCCGAGCACCCCCTCTAGGGGTGCTAGCCGAGTAGTGCCCACTCCTGAGTTGCTAGGTGGGTACCCCCAGCCTAGTTGTTTCGTATAATACCCCCCCTTTGTGGTGTAGAAATACTCTCAAAAGTATTGTTATAATGCCCAAATTACCTTAGCCAAATACCTTGTAGTATTCTAAGGTTATACCTTTACAAAAAGCCCAGTTATACTATTATACTTCCGTCAGTCCCAAAACCGAAACCCTAGGAAAATCTCCATAGTCCGTTGGAGTATTGTGTAGAAGTTGGTTAGAACTTCTAAGGGTGGTTTAGAGCGGGTTGGAGCGCTCGGAGTTGGAGCTAAAATTTGCTAAGGATCGACATTAAACTCGGATAATTATGGGCTTATCGAGGTAATTATCTTGTCCCCCTATTGTAATTGGAAATTACATGTTGTTAGATTATATAGTTGAAGTATACTATATATAGTACTGAACGTAGTTATCGGCAATGTCTTTTGACTTAAGCCTGAATAATACTTACGGCAATGTCTTGCGACTTAAGCTGAATTTAAAGAAAAATCTTGTTGTAATTACATAGGGTGTATTACATGAACTTGTGTAGTAGTACCGTGGAGTAGAATTGTACCGCTAGGGTTAGATGTATAACCCCTGGTTGGCTTGGTAGCGGCCTCGATAGAAGAGGAGATTTCTGCTGTTGCGGGAAGTCGCCGAATTTTCGGTAGAATGTTCTACGATGAGATCTAAATGTTAATAAGCGCCTTGTGGCCTTATAGGTTGATGTACTACGTGTGGCGCGATCTACGTGGCTTAAGGAGTAGCCGACGTTTGGAAGTACTTGGAGTGTTTTGCTATGAGTCGATACTCGTCGCGAGGTATGTGAACCTCTTCCTATCTCTTCTAGCATGATATGTGTGAACTATGTAGTACGGTAGACGTACATGTGCTAAATGTGTTTGAGTGGTTTAAAACATAAAGTGTTATAACGGCTTTATGGGAAGTTGGTTATAACGGCTTTATGTTAGTAAGAAAATACATGTGGTTTTAAAAGGTAATCGATTTGAACTATAAGCGGCTTGTTATATGATAAGAAAGAACTTGAAGTATTTCAAAAGTTTTTGAATCATTTTGAAAGAAGTAATACTTGGTGTTTGAAAACTTAAGAGTTATACTAGCTTTATGGGAAGTTAGGTATAACGGCTTAAGAATGCTTTCTTGATTTCGAAATCGAATGTGTATCGACAAACCAACTGCGGCGTTAATAAAGGAAATGTTTTGAATAATTAAGTATTATTAAAACCGGTAGAAACTTCCATCTGCATAGAATCTAAGATGAGACAAAATGATATTTCCTAGATCATGTCTGCTGTAATAAGATTGTTATAAACAAGAATATCCTACTACATATAAGGCTTATGTTTCTCCGACTGTTTAAAAGAGAATTATATTCTTAAATGAATAAAACTATGAACTCTGAAACCTTTCTAAAATAAGAAACGTGAACATTTGATATTAGGCAAACTTGGACGTTTGGAAAATAATGTTGTTACTTGATTTTACAAAGGTAAGAGTTTTGGTTTTCTTAAAAGGATAGTCACTCTATTTTATACTACGGTATTGTGTGACTTATGTGAAAGAAACAGATCTTTTAAAGATTTAATGTGTGAAGTACTTTGGGGTTAGATACCCGAACTTGTTAGTAGAAAGTACCTTGTGTGAATACTCTATTGTATTGATTCGTGATAGCCTTGTAAATACTTTCTTGTTGATTTGAGAAGTAAACATGTTGGGATGCTACGTGTGTTAGTATCTTGTGATGTTAGTGTAAAGGGGTTTTCCTCATCGCGCTTAAAGTTGTTTGACTATCACCGTTATGTTGGTATTGTACCACTCACCTTGACTTGTGTTCGGAGGTTGTCGCCTCCGACGGGGTAGACTCAGTGATGCAGGACCATGATTCGAGAATACCTCATGCGGGTCCAGGGGATCCATACGGAGCTACGGGAGCTCCAGGTTAGTGTGCGGCCCTTGTGGTCATGCGGTCCTTGTGGCCATGCGGATTGCGAGTCCAGGACGATGCCGGGGAGTAGCTACCCTCGATGCGGGTTATACCTCATGCGGGCCTATCGGCGGCCTATGCGGAGTCAGCGGAGAGTTCGTGGCTAGACGCGCACATTTGATATTTGCGGGCGAGTGACGGCCTTTTATCATGTGACGGCTTGCAGAGCGGATATCATGACCACTTATGACCTTGTTGATGCGTAGGTGTTAGTAGTCGGCTATGCCTTCGCATTTACCACTGTCTGCTTTATTAGGACACAGTGGGACACGTGTTCATGTGTATTCCTTGGTGCTTGTATATCATAAACTGCCGGCAGTGAGGAAGGTATCCCACGGGCACGATTGATGTGGTGGGCGTGAGACCCATTGTTAAAATTGAGTGATGACTTGAGGGCGTGAGTCCCTGACTTGACATGACTGCTTATTTATGGTGAATCAGAGTTTGGTTATCATACATGTCTCCGCTTTGTATAGACTACTATGATTTCATTTACGATATTTATTTTTAGTTTCACATACTTTACTGTTATCGACCTCCTTGAGGCTGCGTTCATCGCGCAGTAAAGGTACACGATCGTTGATCCTCGCTCTTAGGGTCACGATTCAGCTTTTAGGAAGCTCCGCTTCTCCGAGGCTTATCTTCGTATAGTCCCTTGTTGTAAGTGCTTACATTCGGGGTATGGCGGCCCCGTCGTCGTTGTTGTCGTATCATTTCTTAGAAGTGCAGTAATCTTGTTGTGGGCGGGGTTTGTAAAAGGATTAAACTGTTCAATTGTAAAAAGTGGTTATTTATATATCGAAAGGCAAGTTTTCCTCATTCTTGTTTTGTACTTCACTTGTTCATGTATGTGTTTTATGTTCGTGATTACTCGATGTTGTGTCACTAGGGTGCCCGGTAAGGCACGATCACGGGCCGGGCAGTCGTGACAAAAGTGGTATCGTGAGCGATTAATCCTCGGTATGTGTCTACAGACCGTATCCAGTAGAGTCTTGATTATCGGTGTGTTGTGCACCACGCCAATAATCGTGAGGCTATAGGATATTTAGGATTGGTTTCTATTCTTCTCACTCGAGATCGTGCCTTAGCTGTGTTGTAAGTTGGACCTCTAACGTATTTCTTTCCTTACCGCTATGCCTCGCGTAGGCAACCGCCTGCGAGGGCAAGCGGCCGAGGCTGCGGGTTGAGTACAGAGGGTCACGAGGCACAGCCCAAATCATTACCTAGGGTAGTGCTTCATTCGGGATTTCTGCGACGCCACTAGCCCCAAGAGAGTTTAAGCATGGCGGCGGCAGTTCCTCGCGGCCATGATATGTGAACCGGTTCCACGGCCAGGAGCGAGAATATAGATTGCAAAGAGGCAACCATTACTAGCCATGGATTTGGCTGCAGTATCTGGATGTACGCGAGTCTTGATGACTACCTAAGAAAGGGTTGTGCAAGAGTAATTCTTCATTGGGCTTGAGCATGGCACGTATGCGGGCTTATGCAAAGCAGCCGAAAACGTAGAGATCGACGGTTAACCAGGGCGAGAAGAGGGCGGGCGTGAGCGTCCTTCGGTAACTTTCAAGGTGAGTATACCTTAAGTGCTATGTTCTGATAGCAGTGTGTTAGTTGTGATTAGAAATCATGGTGGGTTAACCGAGTAAGATTTTGGAGGATAGAGAAAGTGTGAGCCTTAGAGCTTTATACGCAAAGACCTTAGAGGTAAGGCCATCTCGTAGAGACGTATGTTTATGTTTGACCTTTATAGGAGTGCATAGTGCGTGGTGTGTTTGGGATAAGTCCCTAAGTAGTATGAAATGACAGAGTGTAGTTGAGCTAAGAAGACCGCTAGGTTTTCGTAACGGGTTTAGTACGATTGTTCCTTCGGGGATATGGTATTTTGCGCCTTGCCGGGTCGGGTTGAGGCTACGTGCGGGTCAACCCGCGCAGTTTAATGCGGTCGGTTTGGGGTGGTCCCGCCTTGTGGTAGGGTCGCGAGGTGTTAGGCCCAAGTTTAGTTAACCAACGTACGAGTTCGTGGATGCATTCGACCGGTGGTCGGGCCGATGGGGGCAACCCATCGTGTTCTTCGGTCGGGACCGTTCACTTGGCAGTGTTGATTTATCAGAAAGGTTGTAAGGCTGCACGGTGCCTACCTTCACCTTATATGGACGCATGGAGCCAGTTCTGGCTGTTTTTGTTTCGAAAGTCCTACCGCGGGGTTAAGAACTCAGTGAGTCTCAGACCGCATTCGCCCTCGGGCGGTCGTGGATTTGAGGTAGTTGTGAGGATTGTTGTCTCTGTGGAGGCGGTTGAGCTACCATTTCGGTGTTCGGATGTCGCCTTATGAAGACTTGCGGCGGAAGTGTAAGTTGCGGCCGATTGGTTCGATGTTGGCGGGGTTCGAGATAGTTGGTTCAGCTTGTTCCAGCAGTGGATAGTGAAGCTTGTCTAGAAGAAGTTCGCAGCTCGGAGGAATCGTGCGGATAATCGCGGCGACGCAGAGTTCAGTTGACGATCGGTCTTCTTGAAAGTACCACCGGACGGTGTGACGAGTTTTGGAAACAAGGAACTTAGCCCGAGTTACTTTGGGCCTTTGTGAGTTCATGTGAAGAATAAGCGGGTTGCCTATATGTTAGCATTTGCCGTCCGACTTAGGAGGAAGGACGTCCGGTCTTTTCGTATTGTTATGTTCGAAAGTATCGAAGATCCATCCGTAATGTTCCCGATTAATGATGACCACGTTAGAGATAGTAACCCGAGTTTTGGATACTAAAGCGAAGATCGAAATGTGGTAAGAATTCGAGTGTCACGATACCGGTGATCGCGATGCGGCCGGCACCATTTGTTGGGTCGTTGGAGCAAGGCTCGCGGCAAAGTGACAAAGTGGTATCTCAGGCAAAGTGACAAAAGTAGTATTATTTGTGGTGATGTTAGAGGTGTTTCCTCGTGGACTTGGATGTAAGTATTTTACGTGGGTATTTCTGTGGCCAGCTGTGGCAGGATTGTTTCGTAAGTATAGTAGTGAAGACTATACTGGCACGTGTTCGTTTTGAGACTTAGAAGGAACATTCGGGATTTATGTTTCTAAGGGGGGAAGAATGTTATACCCCGTAGTTCCAGGGTATGTATGCGAGGACGTACGTACGCGAATACGACAGAACGATTGGAAAGGAAGAAAGCGGTGAGTTTTCCACGGAACAGTTTCCGTTTTGTGAAGGAAAAGGTTCGTTAATGGGAATTGGATTCCCAGTTTGGTATTCGGACTTCTGGAATATTAGAGAATTATGGAATTTTATTTTGGAAATGGTCACGTGGGCCCACTGAGAAATTTACTGCTTTGTAGGCCCACTTTGTTTTCAGATTTTGGCCATTGTGGATATTTTCTAAGATGTTTTATTATGGGCCAATAGGAGGTGACACGTGTCACCCCGCCTAGTGGCTCGCCGAATGGCATTTGTGCACAACACTGTTAGAGTCGTTTTTCGAAACGCTTTACATAACTTGCGGCGGAAAATTCCGGCTATGTCTTTTCTTATTTTTGCGGATTTTTCCGAGAGGCTAACATTTTGGACCAACGAGAGGCGGCACTTGGCACCTCTCATCAGTGGGCAAGGTGGGCGTGATTGGACGAAATGGGGATGTCAGTGGTAGATATTTTGGTAGATATTTGTGAGGGTTTTAAGGAGTAGGGACTAGGGGCACTTGGGCATATCTTGGCCCTACACTTGTGTAGCACTTGGCTCAATCTTGGCCATTGGTTGGCCTTGGCTTGGCTATAAATACCCTCTCCCTTTGATGAATTCTTCATCCATTCCTAAATGTTTCTAAGTGTAAAATCCTCTCCTCCCTTGTGTTGAGTTCGCCAAGGGCCTCCCTTGTGGCCAGAGCACCCCCTCTAGGGTGCTAGCCGAGTAGTGCCCACTCCAGAGTTGCTAGCCGTGGGGTACCCCACTGCTAGTTGTTTTCGTATAATACCCCCTTTGTGGTGTAGAAATACTCTCAAAGTATTGTTATAATGCCCAAATTACCTTAGCCAAATACCTTGTAGTATTCTAAGGTTATACCTTTACAAAAAGCCCGCTTATACTATTATACTTCCGTCGGTCCCAAACCGAAACCCTAGGAAAATCTCCATAGTCCGTTGGAGTATTGTGTAGAAGTTGGTTAGAACTTCTAAGGGTGGTTTAGAGCGGGTCGAGCGCTCGGAGTCGAGCTAAACTTTGCTAAGGATCGACATTAAACTCGGATAATTATGGGCTTATCGAGGTAATTATCTTGTCCTATTGTAATTGGAAATTACATGTTGTTAGATTATATAGTTGAAGTATACTATATATAGTTCGAACGTAGTTATCGCGATGTCTTTTGACTTAAGCTGAATAATACTTACAGCAATGTCTTGCGACTTAAGCCTGAATTTAAAGAAAATCGAATCGTAATTACATAGGGGTGTATTACAGACTTGTGTAGTAGTACCGTGGAGTAGAATTGTACCGCTAGGGTTAGATGATAACCCCGTTGGCTTCGTAGCAGCCTCGATAGAAGATGAGATTTACGCTGTTGCGGGGAAGTCTTCGAATTTTATGTAGAATGTTCTACGATGAGATCTAAATGTTAATAAGCGCCTTGTGGCCTTATAGGTTGATGTACTACGTGTGGCGCGATCTACGTGGCTTAAGGAGTAGCCGACGTTTGGAAGTACTTGGAGCGTTTTGCTATGAGTCGATACTCGTCGCGAGGTATGTGAACCTCTTCCTATCTCTTCTAGCATGATATGTGTGAACTATGTAGTACGGTAGACGTACATGTGCTAAATGTGTTTGAGTGGTTTAAAACATAAAGTGTTATAACGGCTTTATGGGAAGTTGGTTATAACAGCTTTATATTAGTAAGAAAATACATGTAGTTTTTAAAAGGTAACTGATTTGAACTATAACTGGCTTGTTATATGATAAGAAAGAACTTGAAGTATTTCAAAAGTTTTTTTTGAATCATTTTGAAAGGAGAAGTAATACTTGGTGTTTGAAAACTTAAGAGTTATACTAGCTTTATGGGAAGTTAGGTATAACGGCTTAAGAATGCTTTACTGATTTCTAAATCGAATGTGTATCGACAAACCATCATGCGGCGTTAATAAAAGGAAATGTTTTGAATAATTAAGTATTATTAAAACCAGTAGAAACTTCCATCTGCATAGAAGCTAAGATGAAACAAAATGATATTTCCTAGATCATGGCTGCTGTAATAAGATTGTTATAAACAAGAATATCCTACTCACATATAAGGCTTATGTTTCTCCGATTGTTTAAAAGAGAATTATATTCTTAAATGAATAAAACTATGAACTACGAAACCTTTCTAAAATAAGAAACGTGAACATTTGATATTAGGCAAACTTGGACGTTTGGAAAATAATGTTGTTACTTGATTTTACAAAGGTAAGAGTTTTGGTTTTCTTAAAAGGATAGTCACTCTATTTTATACTACGTATCAGGTGACTTATGTGAAAGAAACAGATCTTTTAAAGATTTAATGTGTGAAGTACTTTGGGGTTAGATACCCGAACTTGTTAGTAGAAAGTACCTTGTGTGAATACTCTATTGTATTGGTTCGTGATAGCCTTGTAAATACTTTCTTGTTGATTTGAGAAGTAAACATGTTGGGATGCTACGTGTGTTAGTATCTTGTGATGTTAGTGTAAAGGGTTTTCCTCGATCGCGCTTTTTAAAGTTGTTTGACTATCACCGTTATGTTGGTATTGTACCACTCACCTTGACTTGTGTTCCGAGGTTGTCGCCCTCCGTCGCGGTAGACTCAGCGATGCAGGACCATGATTCGAGAATACCTCACGCGGGTCGTGGATCCATGCGGAGCTACGGAGCTCGTGTTAGTGTCGCGGCCCTTGTGGTCACGCGGTCGCGTGGCCATGCGGTGCGAGTCGTGACGACGCCGGAGTAGCTACCCTCGATGCGAGGTTATACCTCATGCGGGCCTATCGACCGCCTATGCGGAGTGCGGAGAGTTCGGGGCTAGACGCGCATTTGATTTGATCTGCGAGCGAGTGACCAGCTTTTATCATGTGACGGCCTAGACAGATATCATGACACAACTTATGACCTTGTTGGTGCATGGGTGTTAGTAGTCCGCTATGCCTTACTTACCCTGCATCGCTTTATTAGGACACAGTGGGACCGTGTTCATGTGTATTCCTTGGTGCTTGTATATCATAAGCTGCCGCGGTGAGGAAGGTATTCCACGCACGATTGATGTGGTGGGCGTGAGACCCATTGTTAAAATTGAGTGATGACTTGAGGCGTGAGTCCTCGACTTGACATATTCGCTTATTTATGGTGAGCAGTAGTTTGGTTATCATACATGTCTCTGCTTTGTATAGACTACTATGATTTCATTTACTGATTTATTTTTAGTTTCACATACTCTGCACTTTGTTATCGACCTCCTTCGGGGCGTTCATGCCGCAGTAAAGGTACACCGATCGTTGATCCTCGCCTTAGGTCAGTTCACTTTTAGGAAGCCCGCTTTCTCCGAGGCTTATCTTCGTATAGTCCCTGTTGTTGTAAGTGCTTACATTCGTGGGTATGACGGCCCCCGTCCGTCGTTGTTGTCGTATCATTTCTTAGAGGTGTAGTAATCGCTGTGGGCGTGGTTTGTAAAAAGGATTAAACTGCTCAATTGTAAAAAGTGGTTATTTATATATCTTAGAAAGGCAAGTTTTCCTCAGATCGCTTTGTACTTCACTTGTTCATGTATGTGTTTTATGTTCCGCTGATTACTCTGATGTTGTGTCACTAGGGTGCCCGGGGTAAGGCACCAGTCACGGGCCCCGGAACGGGTCGTGACATTTCTACACAACTTCTACTTTCTACTTCAACCAACTATGAAGTTTCTCTTTAGGGTTTCGTTTAGTGACTAAAGGAATATAAGGTAGTATTTCCGGACTCTACGTATAGAGGTAACTTTGGAAATACTATAAGGGATTGGCTAAGGTATTTTTGGGGATAGTAACAATACTTGGAGAGTATTTTCTACCAAGGGGATTTTCTTGAGACTACTAGGAAAGTGGGAAGGGGTGTTTCGGCTTAGCTCTCAAGAGGGGGGGAGTGAGGCTTGGGCGAAAGCTCTCTAGAGGGGGAAGGGAGTTTTAAGACTTGAAAGATGATTTGTGGATGAAGAAGTCTTCAACTCAAGGGGGGTATTTATAGGGCTTCCAAGGGCCAAGATGAAGGCAAGTGGAGGGCAAGTGGAGGGTGTGGATTTGCACAAGTGCACCCTAACCCTACTCCACAAATCACTCACAAACATTGACCCATGGTTTAGGCCACAAATTCATGCCAACCGTGGCCTCTTTGCCGTCCACTTGAGGGTGACACTTGAGGGTGACAAGTGTCACCCTCTCGTTGGTCCAAAATATTTCATCTCTCAGAAAAATCCGCAAAAATTATAAATGACATAGCCGTAATTTTCCCTTCGCAAGCTTTGGAAGACGTTTCGTCGGAAAACAATTCGTTACGTGGGTTGTGCACAAATTTTCGTCCCTATGCCTACTTTAAGGCTTAAACTTTTGTACGTACGCCCTTACGTACATACTCTGGAAATACGGGGTATAAAATTCTCCCCTCCTTAGAAACATTCGTCCCGAATGTTCCTTCCCAAGACAGATAACGATAAGGTTCTTTATAACTTAAACAGTTTTCAAATGCCACACATGGCCACAATACAGCACTTAAGCAAATATGACAATGAAAATTTACAAGTAGGAAAGTGAGTTACCTGGAGGTGTGGGGAATAGGTGAGGATACTTCTGCCTCATGTCCTCCTCATCTTCCCACGTCATCTCCTTCCTGAGCTCGTTCCGCCACAAGACTTTAACGGAAGCCCGTCGCCTGGTCGCAGACGCTTAACTCGACGATCGATTATCGCTATGGGAATCTCCTCATACGATAACCCCTATCACCGACATCGTCAATCGGTGCACCTAGATGGATCCCCGATACATCTCCTCAGCATAGAAACATGAAAAACCGGATGCACTGCCTCAAGATCGGACGGCAGATCCAACTCATAGGTAACCTTGCCTACCCTGCGGACAATCTGATACGGCCCAATGTACCTTGGGCTGAGTTTCCCTTTCTTCCCGAATCTCATCACACCCTTCATGGGTGACACCTTCAGGAAAACCCAATCATCAACCTCAAACTCTAGATGCCGACGACGATGATCTGCATATGACTTCTGTCGACTCACGGTGTCAAGAATCGCTCTGGATAAGCTTCACCTTATCCACATCAGCCGCACCAAATCTAGTCCCTAATCGCACTCGCCCACATCAAACCAGCCTATCGGCGATCTGCACTTCCTCTCATACAAGGCCTCATAAGGCGCCATCTGAATACTGGAGTACTCAGGCTCACCTGCGTCCCTAGACCCTTCTGGAAAGACCTCCAGAAGTTAGCGTGGCGGGCTCCTGCATGCGATATGATAGAAATAGGGACTCCATGCAGTCTGACGATCTCTCGGATGTAATGTCTGGAATAATCCTCAGCCGAAAAAGTCGTCCTGACGGGAAGAAAGTGGGCTGATTTCGTCAGCCTGTCGACGATAACCCAGATAGAATCATGCCTCCTCTGAGTGCGAGGTAATCCTGTGATAAAGTCCATGTTGATCACCTCCCACTTCCAGGTCGGGATCTCTATCGTCTGCAACAAACCACCAGGCCTCTGGTGCTCTACCTTCACCACGACAACACGCATCGAGCTACAAACTCGCAACGCCCTCGCTACGACCGAACCGGGCCGTGGATCGTGCCTTACCCCGGGCACCCAAGTAGACATACATCAGAGTAATCCGCGGAATATAAAACAAGACATGAAATACCATGAAGTGTGAAACAGTTATCTGAGAAAAGTTGCCTTTCGGCATATATATATAAAAACTTAAATCCGAATTACATCCCTTTTACAAACTCTTCCCATAACAAGATTACTCTGCACTTAAGAATGATATAACAACAATGGCGGGGACGGGGCCGCCATACCCGAATGTAAGAACCTACAACAACAGGACTATACCACCGATAAGCCTCCGAGAAACGGAGCTTCCCAAAACGCTTTGTGATCCTAAGATCGAGGATCGACGATCGTGTACCCTACTGCGGCAGATGCGGGCGAGGTCGATAACAGTACCAAGTATGCGAAAATCAAAATCGTAAATGAAATCATAGTAGTCTATATAAAGCAGGAGACATATATGATAACCAAACTAAAGTTCACAATAAATAAGCAGTCATGTCAAGTCAGGGACTCACGCCCTCAAAGTCATCACTCAAATATAACTATGGGTCTCACGCCACAACATCAATCATTCGTGGAATACCTTTCTCACCGCCATCTATGATATAAAAGCACCAAGGAATACACATGAACACGTGTCCCACTGTGTCATAATAAAACCGTCTGGGGTAAGTCGAAGGCATAGCCGACTACTAAAACCTACGCATCAACAAGGTCATAAATCGTATCATGAGATCTGTCTGACCGCCACATGATCAAGCCGCCACTCGCCGCAGATATCTAATGTCGCGTCTAGTCCTCGAACTTCCGCACTCGCATAGGCCACTCACATAGGCCGCATGAGGTATTCCCGCATCGAGGGTAGCTACTCCCGACAACGCCCCGACTCGCACCGCACGCCACATAGACCGCATGAGGTATAACCCGCACACTAACTCGAACTCTCGTAGCTCCGCATAGGTCCCCTGGACCCGCATGAGGTATTCTCGAATCATGGTCCCAGACCGCCTGAGTCTACCCCGCATCGGAGGGCAGCTTAACCCCCGGGATCAAGTCAAGGTGAGTGATGTAATACTAACATAACGGCTTATCGTTAAACAACATAAGCACAATCAAGGGAAAACCCCCTTACACAACATTACAAGACACTAACACACGTAGCATCCTAACATGTTTATTTATCAAACCAACAAGAAAGTATTACAAGGCTATCACATACCAACATAGTCAAGTTATTCACACAAGGTACTTTCTACTTTATGTTAACAAGCTCGGGTTTTTATCCCCAAAGTACTTCATGTATTAACTCTTTAAAAGATCCGTTTCTTTCACAAAAGTCACACAATACCCGTAGTATAAAAATAGAGTGACTATCTTTTAAAGTAAACCAAAACACTTTCCTTTGTAAAATCAAGTAATCAACATTATTTTCCAAACGTTCAAGTTTGCCTAATTTCAAATGCTCAAGTTTCTCAGTTTCGAAAGGTTTCGTAGTTCATAGTTTTAATCACTTAATAATATAATTCTCCTTTAAAATAATTTGAGAAACATATGCCTTGTATGTGAGTAGGTTATTCTTGTTTATAACAATCTTATTAAAGCAGCCATGATCTAGGAAATGTAATATCATTTTGTCTCATCTTAGCTTCTATGCAGATGGAAGTTTCTACTGGTTTTAATAATACTTAATTAGTCAATACATTTCCCTTTATTAGCGCTGCTGTGGTTTGTTCGACACTTATTCTCATTTCCGAAATCAATATAAGGCGTTCATAAACAATTAAGTAAACCGTCCCTTTTATCTTTCTTGAGTCGTTATACCTAACTTCCCATAAAGCTAGTATAACTCCTTAAGCTTTTAAACCAAGTATTATTCTTCTTTCAAAAACGATTCTTAATTCTTTTGAAATACTTCAAGATTCTTATTATTTAGACTCAAGTCAAAAGACATCGCAGTAAAACCACGTTCAGTTAACACACGTACGTCTACCGTACTATATATATATTCTTTTAAAATATCATGCTCAAGAGGATAGGAAGGTTCACATACCTCGCGACGATTATCGACTAATAGCAAAATGCTCCACCGCTATAACCCGGCTAGCCTTATCCACCTTTTAAGTAGAACATGCTACTCGCAGATCATTCAACCTATAAAGGCCATATACGTCTATCAACGTCTAGACTACTCTGTAGAATATTCTAAGCGAGGGTTCTCTATTTTATTTAAAATCGCAAAGACTTCCCTACCCGTTAAGCTACACAAGTTCATCAGAATACAAATCCTATGTAAGTACACTCAATCTTCTTCTTTAATATTCTTCCGATGTGATTTCGCTCAATTCTTATCTCAGAATATCCTTCTATTACGCTTCAATTCTCTTCTATGAATCTTATATTCATTTCTATACTACTACGATGTAATTTCCAATTACAATATAAGGACAAGAGTATTTACCTCGATAAGCCCAAAATTATCCAAGTTAAATGTCGATCCCGAGCAACGCTTAGCTCCTACTCCGCGCCCAACCCGCTCCAAACAACCCTTAGAAGTTCTACGCAACTTCTTCTTAATACTTCAACCGACTATGAAGCTTTTCCTTAGGGTTTCGTTTTTGTGACTGAAGGGAAGTATAATAGTATTTTTGGGCTTTTAGTATAGGGGTAACCTTGGAACACTACAAGGTATTTGGGCCAAGGTATTTTGGAATAGTAACAATGCTTGGAGAATACTTTTCTACCAAGGGAGGGGGGGGTATTTTACGAGAACAACTCAAGAGAGGGGGGGTACTTTCTCGGCCAATGGCCTCACAAAGGGGGAGGGGGTGCTCTCGGACGAGAGCTCTACAAAGAGGGAGAGGGATTTTTCAAGACTTAGAAAATGTGGAGTGGATGAAGAAGTCTTCAACAAAGGGGGGGTATTTATTGGCCAATCAATGGCCAAGATTAAGACAAGTGGTGGGCAAGTGTAGGGTGAGGATTTGGACAAGTGTGTGTGGGTCCCACCTTATCCATCTACCACACAAAATATCTACAAAACATTGACCAAATGTTTTAGGCATTTAACATCAAAAAAACGTGCCAAGAAGCTTCCTCCAAACCGTCCACTTTGAGGGTGACACATGTCACCCTCCCGTTGGTCCAAAATTTTTTATCTCTCGGAAAAATCCGCAAAAATAATTAATGTTGCAACCGTAATTTTCCCTTCGCAAAGTTTGGAAAACGTTTCGTCGGAAAACAATTCTTTTCGGGGGTTGTGAACAAAATTTCGTCCCTTTGCCTACCTTAAGGCTTAAACTTTTATACGTACGCCCTTACGTAGATACTCTGGAAATACGGGGTATAACATTCTCCCCTCCTTAGAAACATTTGTCCCGAATGTTCCATCTAAGTCTCAAAACACACATGCGCCCGTATAGTCTTCACTACTATACTTACGAAAACAATCATGCCGCACCTCGCCACAAAATAACACACGCGCAAATACTTAATCCAAGTCCACGAGGAATCACCTCCAACACTACAAAAGCTCCCACCCGAGGTCTAAAATATATTTCCATCACACCCTTACTTCACAAAAGTAATGATCACATCTATGCTCTTAACACATGCTCGCTTCTTCCCTTACTCGTCGTACCCTTCTCGTACACTCGAACTCTTTCTCATAACTTACCACATTTCTGTTACTGCTTTAGTTTCCAAAATCTCTGGGTTACTACCTCCAACTTGGTCATCATTAACTGGGAACACTGACGGATCTCCGATATTTTGCGATCATAGCAACACGAAGATCGACATATCGCTTCCTACGCCGGACGGCAATGCTACCCTATAGGCAACTTGGCCTGCTTTCCAAATGATCCGAAGCGCCAAAGTACCTCGCTAAGTTTCCTCTGCTTTCCAAAACTCGCCACACCTTTCCGGTGGTACCTTCGAAGACTCCACCGCCAACTCAACTCCTGCCGCCGCCGATTATCCGCACGACTTATGTTGACTCGAGCCGCCGATAACCTCTCCCGATAGGCTTCACCCTATCCACATCCTCGCCAAGCAAGAATGAACCGATTATCTCAACATTGCCAACATCGAACCAATCGACCAAGAACTTACACTTCCGCCCCTACAAGGCGCCATAAGGCGATATCCGAATACCGATATGGTAGCTATTAAACACTCTCAACAGAGACAACAATCCTCACACTACCTCAAATTCAAACACCGCCCGAGGGCGAACGCGAGCATCGAGACTCACCCGAAGTTCCTAATCCCGCCTCGTAAAACTTCCAAAAGAAATAGCCGTAACTGGCTCCACCGTCGTCATAAATAAAAGTAGGAACCCCGTGCAGTCTTTCAACCTTCCGGATATATAACATCTCGCATAACCCTCTGCCGAGTAAACGGTCCTGACTGAAAGACAAGATGAGCTGACCCCATCAGCCCGACTACTGGTCGAACGCATCCACGAACTCGTACGTTGGTTAACTAAACTTGGGCCTAACACCCTCGTGACCCCACCACTTGGCGGGACCACCTCGAACTGACCCCACCATAATGCAGGCCGCGGGTTGACCCGCGATCGGTCCTCAACCCGACCCGCTATCGCGCAAACTCTTGTTCCTCGATCCGGAACAATCTCACAATCACGTTACGAAAACCTAGCGGTCTTCTTAGCTCGACTACCCTCTTTCATTTCATACCCTCAGGGACTTATCACACAAACATATCTCACGTGTACTATGCACTCCGATAAGGGTCAAACATAAAAATATAAATCTTTTACTCACGATGGCCTCGCCTCTAAGGTCTCCACGTATAAAACTCTAAGGCTCACACTTTCCTTATCCCCAAACTTACCCTTCTAACTAACCATGATTTCTAATCACAATTAACACACTGCTATCAGAACAAAACTCTTAAGATATACTCATCTTATCACACATACTAATCTCTGTGAGGTTAAGGATATACCGACCCATCGTTTCACCCACTCGCCGTTTCAATCAATCCCGCCTACCGGGCGATAGCAAAACAAGTTGTCGGGTTAAGTACGACACTCCCCACAATGACGTCTACCACAACGGCCACACCGAGGTGGGGGTGGCCTCCTCTGGCTAACAACCCTTCCTCTCCGAGCCACTGAATCCGCAACTGATCTGGTAAGCTGAGTCCTCCTACTTGCATCCCTCCTACTAGGACATCTTTTCGACATACGGCCCTCGACGCCGCAGTAAAACAAGCACCATCAATAAGACGACATTCCCGATGACGCTCGCCACTGTGAACACTGAGGAAAAACTAAACTCGGTTGGCTAGAACCTACGTGTATCGTAAGCCCCGAGCTCACCAACTTCGCATACTCAATGTCCGAACCTCGCGAGGACCACTGCATCGCGGAGGTGCATATCTAATCTCCGAGGCGGTTCGCCTGAAAGTTACCAAAGGATCCCGCCGACGCCCTCTTCTCGCTGCCCTGATTAATGCCGATCTCTACGCCTTCGGCTCGCTGCGCATAAGCCCGTACGCATGCCATACTCATGCCTGACTGAAGAGCTACTCTTACACAACCCTCTCTCAGATAGTCATCAAGACCCGCGATAAATCGATACATAATATGCTCTCTGGTTGCTAAATCCCTAGCTAGTAACTGGGTCGTCTCTTTGCAATCTATTCTTTCGCCATCGGGTCGCGAACGAATGTAAATGTCATGGCCGCAGAGGAATCGCCGCCGTGATAAATTCTCACTGGCCGGGCGATGTCGCAGAACTCCCCGAATGAAGCACCACCCTAGGTGATGATTGGGCCTGTGCCCTTGTAACCCTCTATGCTCTACTCGCAGCCTCGGGCCGCTTGCCTTCTTCGCCCGGCCGCTTTACGCGAGGCATAATCGTACGGAAAGAAATATGTTAGACGGGTCCAACTTATAACACGGCTCTAAGCACGATCTCAGAGTGAGAAGAATGGAAACCAATCCTAAATATCCTATAGCCTCATGATTATTGGTGTGGTGCACAACACACCGATAATCAAGACTCTACTAGATACGGTCTGTAGACACTTTCCGAGGATTAATCGCTCGATACCACTTTTGTCACGACCAACCGGCCCGTGATCGTGCCTTACCCTGCACCCTAGTGATACAACATCGTAGTAATCGGCGAATATAAAACAAGACATGAAATAACATGAAGTGTGAAACAGCTTATTCGAGAAAAGTTGCCTTTCGCATATATATATAAAAACTTAAATCCAATAGTTACATCCCTTTTACAAACTCGCCATAACAAAGATTTCATGCACTTCTAAGAATGATATAACAACAATGGCGGACAGTGGCTCGCAATACCCCGAATGTAAGAACCTACAACAACAGGACTATACCACCGATAAGCCTCCGAGAAACGGAGCTTCCCAAAACGCTGAATCGTGATCCTAAGAGCGAGGATCGACGATCGCGTACCTCTACCGCGCAGATGAACGCACTTCGGGCGAGGTCAAGATAACAGTACCAAGTATGTGAAATCAAAATATCAGAAATGAAATCATAGTAGTCTATATAAAGGAGACATATATGATAACCAAACTACGCTCACAATAAATAAGCAGTCATGTCAAGTCAGGGACTCACGCCCTCAAAGTCATCACTCAAATATAACTATGGGTCTCACGCCCACAACATCAATCATGCCCGTGGAATACCTTCCTCACTGCCGGCAGTCTATGATATAAAAGCACCAAGGAATACACATGAACACCGTGTCCCACCGTGTCATAATAAAACCGCACGGTAAGTACAAGGCATAGCCGACTACTAAAACCCACAGCATCAACAAGGTCATAAATCAGATTATGAGATTTGTCTAGACCGCCACATGATCGAAGCTGGCCACTCGCCCGCAGTATCAAATGTGCGCGTCTAGTCCTGGAACTTCCCGCAGCTCCGCATAGGCCACTCACATAGGCCCGCATGAGGTATTCCCCGCATCGAGGGTAGCTACTCCCCGGCAACGTCCTGGACTCGCAGTCCGCATGGCCACATAGACCGCATGAGGTATAACCCCGCACACTAACCTGGAACTCTCGTAGCTCCGCATAGGTCCTCGACCCGCATTGAGGTATTCTCGAATCACGGTCCTGCATCACCGAGTCTACCCCGCATCGGAGGGCAGCTTAACCCCCGGGATCAAGTCAAGGTGAGTGATATAATACTAACATAACGGCTTATCGTTAAACAACATAAGCACAATCAAGGGAAACCCCCTTACACAACATTACAAGACACTAACACACGTAGCATCCTAACATGTTTATTTATCAAACCAACAAGAAAGTATTACAAGGCTATCACAAACCAACATAGTCAAGTTATTCACACAAGGTACTTTCTACTTTATGTTAACAAGCTCGGGTTTTTATCCCCAAAGTACTTCATGTATTAACTCTTTAAAAGATCCGTTTCTTTCACAAAAGTCACACAATATCCGTAGTATAAAAATAGAGTGACTATCTTTTTAAGTAAACCAAAACACTTTCCTTTGTAAAATCAAGTAATCAACATTATTTTCCAAACGTTCAAGTTTGCCTAATTTCAAATGCTCAAGTTTCTCGGCCAAAGGTTTCAGAGTTCATAGTTTTAATCACTTAATAATATAATTCTCCTTTAAAACAATTTGAGAAACATATGCCTTGTATGTGAGTAGGTTATTCTTGTTTATAACAATCTTATTAAAGCATCCATGATCTAGGAAATGTAATATCATTTTGTCTCATCTTAGCTTCTATGCAGATGGAAGTTTCTACTGGTTTTAATAATACTTAATTAGTCAATACATTTCCCTTTATTAGCGCTGCTGTGGTTTGTTCGACACTTATTCTCATTTCCGAAATCAATATAAGGCGTTCATAAACAATTAAGTAAACCGTCCCTTTTATCTTTCTTGAGTCGTTATACCTAACTTCCCATAAAGCTAGTATAACTCCTTAAGCTTTTAAACCAAGTATTATTCTTCTTTCAAAAACGATTCTTAACTCTTTTGAAATACTTCAAGATTCTTATTATTTAGACTCAAGTCAAAAGACATCGCAGTAAAACCACGTTCAGTTAACACACGTACGTCTACCGTACTATATATATTCTTTTAAAATATCATGCTCAAGAGGATAGGAAGGATCACATACCTCGCGACGATTATTGACTAATAGCAAAATGCTCCACCGCTATAACCCGGCTAGCCTTATCCACCTTTTAAGTAGAACATGCTACTCGCAGATCTTTCAACCTATAAAGGCCATATACGTCTATCAACGTCTAGACTACTCTGTAGAATATTCTAAGCAGTAGGTTCTCTATTTTACGAAAAATCGGGCAGCACTTCCCTACCCGTTAAGCTACACAAGTCTACTGTAAATACAGTCCTATGTAAGTACAGTTCAATCTTCTTCTTTAATATTCTTCTGATGTGATTTCAGTTCAATTCTTATCTGTAATATCCTTCTATTACAGTTCAATTCTCTTCTATGAATCTTATATTCATTTCTATACTACTACAGTATGTAATTTCCAATTACAATATAAGGACAAGAGTATTTACCTCGATAAGCCCAAAATTATCCAAGTTAAATGTCGATCCTGAGCAACGTTTAGCTCCTACTCTGGGCGCTCCAACCCGCTCCAAACAACCCTTAGAAGTTCTACGCAACTTCTTCTTAATACTTCAACCGACTATGAAGATTTTCCTTAGGGTTTCGTTTTTGTGATTGAAGGGAAGTATAATAGTATTTCTGGGCTTTTAGTATAGGGGTAACCTTGGAACACTACAAGGTATTTGGGCCAAGGTATTTTGGAATAGTAACAATGCTTGGAGAATACTTTTCTACCAAGGGGGGGGGGGGGTATTTTATGAGAACAACTCAAGAGAGGGGGGGGTACTTTCTGGGCCAAAGGCCTGACAAAGGGGGAGGGGGTGCTCTCGGACGAGAGCTCTACAAAGACGAAGAGGGATTTTTCAAGACTTAGAAAGTGTGGAGTGGATGAAGAAGTCTTCAACAAAGGGGGGGTATTTATAGGCCAATCAATGGCCAAGATTAAGACAAGTGGTGGGCAAGTGTAGGGTGAGGATTTGGACAAGTGTGTGTGGGTTCCACCTTATCCATCTACCACACAAAATATCTACAAAACATTGACCAAATGTTTTAGGCATTTAACATCAAAAACGTGCGTTAAGCTTCCTCCAAACCGTCCACTTTGAGGGTGACATGTCACCCTCCCGTTGGTCCAAAATATTTTATCTCTCTGAAAAATCCGCAAAAATAATTAATGTTGCAACCGAAATTTTCCCTTCGCAAAGTTTGGAAAACGTTTCGTCGGAAAACAATTCTTTTCGGGGGTTGTGAACAAAATTTCGTCCCTTTGCCTACCTTAAGGCTTAAACTTTTATACGTACGCCCTTACGTACATACTCTGGAAATACGGGGTATAACAGTCCCTCTTCAAGCCATCCCACCAATACACAGATCTGAGGTCGTGGTACATCTTGGTCGACCCCGGATGGATAGAGTAACGCGCTCACGACCCGCTCGGCTCGTGGATCGTGCCTTACCCGCACCTGCAGCCATACATCGAGAAAATCAGCGGAAATATAAAACAAGACATGAAACAATTGTAAATGAGACACGCTTATCTCGATGAAAAGCTTGCCTTTCGGCATATATATATATAACCCAAGTTTTGCGCTACATCCCAACTGCATAATAGGACTACGCACTTCTGGCGAAGTAATAACTATGGCGACAGTGGTTCGCCATACCCCGAATGTACAAACTATCTACAATACAGGAGATCATACCAAAAAGTAGAGCCTCCTAGAAGATGGAGCTCTCGACACCAATGAAAAGCGATCCTAAGGATGTGGATCTAGCACTGCCGCTCTTACCGCGGATGAACGCACTTCGGCGAGGTCAAGATAACAGTACCAAGTATGTGAAATCGTAAGTACTTAAATGAAAACATATCATTTTAAAATCAGTTTACATATATGTATGAAACAACCAAGGTAACCGCACATAGTGCCATATCATAAACAAGAGCCACAATAGGTAAATCGTGATGTGTCTTTTCTAGGCCGCGAATGATCGAGCAGGCCACTGCCCGTAGTATCACCATGCAAGCCTAATCTCGACTCCAGAGTCCGCATAGGCCACTCACATAGGCCCGCATAGGGTATATAACCCCGCATCGAGGGTAGCTACTCCTCGGCATCGTCCTGGACTCGTAGTCCACATGGCCACATAGACCGCATGAGGTATAACCCCGCACACTAACCTGGAACTCCCGTAGCTCCGCATAGGTCCCCTGGACCCGCATGAGGTATTCTCGAATCATGGTCCTGCATCACCGAGTCTACCCCGCACGGAGGCGCCTAACCCCTGCAGAATATGTCAAGAGGTGAGTGATATTACACTAAACTAACAGCTTATCGTTAAACAACATAAGCACAACAAGAATACTCTCTTATACAAACGTTAAGACACTAACACACATAGCATCATATCATGTCTACTTATCAAACCATCTTATTATTCTTTTCACAAATCAACATAAGTCTGTTATAAACACATAGGTAAATTGTTCCTTTTATTATTCTTAAGTGGTTATACCTAACTTCCCATAAAGCTAGTATAACTCTTAAGCTTCTGTTTTAAAAACTAATTAGTTCTCTTCTGTTAAAAATGATTCAGTATTCTTTTGAAATGCTTTCAGATCCTTATTATTCAGGCTTAAGTCGCGAGACATTGCCGTAAGTATTTATTCAGGCTTAAGTCGAAAGACATTGCCGTAGTTATTATTCAGTTAACACATGTACGTCTACCGTACTACATATATATTTTAAAAATATCACGCTTTAGGAAGAATCACATACCTTCTCGACGAAAACCTCCTGCCAAGTTGAATATGTCGCGCGCAGAGAATCAGCCAATAATAGTCACAGACATCTATCAAAGTCTAGACTACTCTGAAGGTCATTCTAAACAGAGGGTTCACAATTCTACGGAAAGTCAGCAAAGACTTCCTACCCATGAGCTATATAAGTTCATCAGGAAAACAAATTCCCATGTAAGTACAGTTTGATTATTCTTCTTTAAACCCTTCTATCGTGATAATACCAATTCTATTCTGAATATTCTTCTAAGTATTTAATACTTATTCTTATACTACTACAAGATGTATTCTCTAATACAAAAGAGGGTTAGGATTATTTACCCTGAAGCCCAATAATATCATAGATAAAAGTCGATCCGGAGCAAGGCTTAGCTCCTAAGTTGTACGCTCCGATAGCTCCAAGGAAAACTTAGAAGTTCTTCACAACTTCTACTAAGTACTAAGGGATTTGGGCTAGGGTATTTTGGGCATTATAACAATTCTAGAAGGCAACTTTTCTACCAAGGGGGGTAGATTTCGGCTAGGCTAGTGGAATAGCCTCGGCTAAGCTTCTCAAAGAGGGGTGGTGTGTTGGACTAAAAAGGCTCGAGGGAGAGGAGAGGATTTTCAAGACTTGAAAGAAATTTGTGGATAAAGAACTCTTCATCTTGGGGTATTTATAGTCATGGATGGCCAACCAATGGCCAAGATGATGCCAAGTGCAAGGCAAGTGTAGGTGAGGATTTAGGTAAGTGTCCATTCCATCTACTACACACAAATATCCTACCAACTCCTTGACTTGTGCAAAGGCACAAAAACGTACACTAAGTCCAATTCGGCCCAATGGACGATTTCAAGTCCATCAATTGGAGGTGACAAGTGTCGCCTCCCGCTGGTCCAAAATGTTTCGCCTCTGAAAAATCCGCAAAAATTAGAAATGGCATAGCCGAATTTATCCTACGCGAGTCTTGTAAAACGCTTCGTCGAAACGATTCTTTTAGTGAGTCAGGCCCAAGTATTTTCGCCCAAGCCTAACTTTTAAGGCTAAACTTTTGACGTATTCCTCACGCATACTCCGAAATACTGGTATAACATTCTCCTCTCCTTAGAAACATTCGTCCCAATGTTCCTTCCCAAGACAGATAACGATAAGGTTCTTCATAACTTAAACAGCTTGCAAATGCCACACACGCCACAAAACAACACTTTGGCATAAACGATAATGAAAATTTATAAATAGGAAAGTGAATTACCCGAGGTGTGGGAATAGTGAGGATACTTCGCCTCATGTCCTCCTCGCCTTCCCATGTCATCTCCTCTCGAGCTCGCTCCGCCACGTAACCTCGACGGAAGCCACGCCCTTCGTCCGCAGACGCTTAACTCGACGATCGATTATCGCTATGGGAATCTCCTCATACGATAACCCCTACACCTGGACATCGCCAATCGGTGTACCTAGATGGATCCCCGATACATCTCTCAAAGATAGATACGTGAAAACCGATGCATCGCCTCCAGACGGACGACAGATTCAACTCGTAGGCAACCTTGCCTACCTCGCGGATAATCAAACGGCCTAATATACCTGGGCCGAAGTTTCTTCTTCCCGAATCTCATCACACCCTTCATGGGTGACACTTTAGGAAAACTCAATCATGAACCTCGAACCTGCATGCCGACGACGATGATCTGCATATGACTTCGCCGACTCGAGCCGCCAAGAACCTCTCCCGATAAGCTTCACCTTATCCACCGCTCACGCACCAACCGTCCCACTAGCCGCACTCGCCCACATCGAACCAACCTATAGGCGATCCGCACTTCCTCCCATACAAGGCCTCATAAGGCGCCATCCGAATACCGGAGTGGTAGCTATTATTGTACGCAAACTCAACTAGAGGCAAATGATCCTCCACTACTCCTAAGTCGATAACACAGCTCGCAGATATCCTCGCAGAGTCGATAGGCGCCACCGTCCGTCCGTCTGTGGATGGAATGCGCAGATTTCAGCTCACTGCGCCCCTAAACCTCTCTCGAAAGACCTCCGTTAGTCAAATCGCCTCCTCCGATCTCGATATGATCGAAATAGGGACTCCATGCCTCGACGATCTCTGATGTAAAGTCCGCATAATCTATAACCCATTTAGAATCATGCCTCCTCCGAGTGCGAGGTAATCCCGTGATGAAGTCCACGTTGATCACCTCCCACTTCCGTGTCGGGATCTCTATCGTCAGAATAAACCACCGTGCCTCCGTGCTCTACCTTACTCGCCGACAACACGGCACCGAGCTACGAACTCGCAACGCCCCTCTTCAAGTCATCCCACCAATACAGATCTAAGGTCGTGGTACATCTTGGTCGACTCGACGGATAGAGTAACGCCGCCGCAGTGCTTCCCCAAGAACTCGCACAAGTCTCAAACATTTGGAACACACAACTCGCTCAAACCTTAGCACCACATCGTGCTACCTCAAAAGGACCTTGCCCTCACGAAGAGTTGTATCACGATAACGTGTCAAAATCGATCTCTCGAACTGCTGCTCTTCACCTCCTCGACGATGGAAGACTCGCAACCTCACGAACTCAACCCCACCGCTATCGTAATCAATCAAACGGACACCAAGGCTCGCTAATCGATGCAAATCACGAACCATGTCTCCTCTCTAGCCGCACATCCGATAGGCTCCCATCGACCTACGACTAAGAGCATCCGCCACAACATTGGCTTTCCCGTGGTATAGATATCAACATCGTAATCCTTAAGCAACTCTAACCACCGCCTCGCCGTAAGTTCACTCCTCTGGCCGAAGATATACCGAGGCTCTGTGGTCTCAGATAAATATCCACATGAACCCCATACAAATAGTGCCTCCAGATCTTCAAGGCGTGAATCACCGCCGCTAACTCCAAATCGCGCGGGTAGTTTCTCGTGTTTCTTCACCGGGACGATATGCTATAACCTTGCCATGCCGCATCAACACACATCCCAACCCGATGCCCGACGATCGCAATACACAACCTAACCGTCGACCTCCGGAAGAGTAAGAACGGGCGGCCGCCTCTTTCAAGAATCGAAACCCCGCCACAAGCATCACCATCAAACTTGGCCGCTTTCTCGAGTCACTAGTCAATGGTGCGCAGATAGAAGCAAACTTCTCCACGAACCGATAATATCCTCGCAAGGCCCGTAAAATCGCGAACCTCTGAGTAGTAGGTCAGGCCAAGTCCCGATCGCTTCGATCTTGGCCGATCCACTGAATGCCATCACCATAATATGCCCAAGAAAAGCCACCAAGTCAACCAAAACTCACATTTGGAAAACTTAGCGATAATCGCTGGTCCCGAGAATCACAAGATAGCCTCAAATGCTCCGCATGCTCCCGCCTCGAGCGAGAATAAACCAAGATATCATCAATGAACACTATCACAAACGTGTCCAAAATGGTTTGAACACTGCTCATCAAATCCATGAATACCACGAGCATCGTCAACCCAAAAGACATGACCAACTCATAATGCTCGCACGTCCGAATGCAAATTCTGTGGACATCCACCTCTCGACTCGCACTGATGATAGCCCGATCGCAGATCAATCTTGAGAAACATCTCGCACTCGCAACCGGTCGAACAAATCATCAATCCCGGGAAGGGTATTCGTTTTAATGGTCACCTTGTTCACCGTCAGATCAACACACATGCGCAGCTGCCCCGCCCTTCTTCTTTACGAACAATACCGCGCTTCCCTGGAGAAACACTAGGCCCGGATAAGCCCTTCTAGCAAATCCCTGCCGATCCTTCAACTCTCTCAACTCGCAGTGCCATTCTCGTATGGCGGAATGGAAATAGCCGAGTGTCCGCAATATGTCTATACAAACTCAATCTCCTCTCGTGAGGATACCCGAGGTCGCCTGAAACACGCCCGGGAATTCTCTCACTACGAATCGATCAAAATCGCACCGCACTCGTGATCAAACACCCGAACGAGATGGTAGATATACCCTTCTCGCACCATCTTCCTAGCCTCGAGGTAGGAAATAAACCTACCTCTACGATACCGCGTGCTCCTCCCACTCAACAACCTGGCCTCAGAAACCGAACCGCACTACTCTCTCTCAGCCTACATTGGCGTAGCAAGAAGCCAGCCAATCCATCCCCATGATCACGCTGGTCAATCATCTCCAACTCTATCAAGTCTGACAGTGGTCTAACGATCAGAACGGTCACAGACAAGCTCAGATACCCACCGAGCTACCACCGAATCACCCATCGTGTAGCTACTCGAAAGTGGTCTATGGACTCGTGCTCTATCCCTATCCTACTAGCAACAAGGGAGATATATAGGACAGAGTAGAACCCGATCTATCAAAGCATACACATCAAACCCAGAACCGATAAGGTACCCGTGATGACATCAAAGTAGGCCTCCCGATCCCGCTTACCGACAAAGCATAAACGCGCTCGAGGACCGCTAGAATCGACCCGCGCCACGACCTCTCGCCACACTGGCCGTCCATGAGTACCTCCCTCCGGGCGAGTAGCCGCCGGGATGGAAGACCACGAAGAACTCGTAGGTCGACCCTACCATCAAGATCGCTTGGTCCGAGCACTCTCGCATAGTGACCTCGCCGCCACAATCAAACAAGCTCCCGTAGCAGCACCACAACTCCCGGCTGGATCTACCGACGGCCACACTGGCGGGTGGTCCCGACGCCGCACTTCGCCGCTCGACGCTCAAGTCCGGGCCCCGTCCGCCTCGAATATCCTCGGCCGGCTGAGGACGGCAGAGTGCTCAGCCGGCCGTGGTGCAAATCTAGATCGGCCGAGGCCGCCACCACGATAGCTACCAAAAGACCTCGCTGCCCCGCCTTCTCGCCGCCGTCACAACCCGCTGCCTCTACGCCTCGCATCCAAGAGCACGAGCTCGCACGCGGTAATGTCCATACCCGGCCAAGAGAAACACCCGCATACGACTCGCCATATAATCATCTAGCCCTGGACGTAGCGGTGCACCCTATCCTCCATATCGCTACTAACGCCGGGACATATCGAGCCAATGAATCAAACTCGACATTGTACTCCCGACAAGGCGCCCTCTCTCGCTCAAGAAAAATCTATCACCCGCGCTCTCTCATCCGCGAGGCAAGAAGTGAGTGAGGAAAGCCTCGAGAACTCATCCTAAGTAGCCGGGACGCGTGCTTTCCCGGATAACTCCCACCAATCAAACCAATCGATCGCGGTATCACGCAAATTATGTGGAACCAAAGATCACGACCGGCCTCCGACGCCCGATCACTCTCAAAATCCTCAGAGTCGACGGATGAACTCGCGATCATCCTCCGCCTCGACCAGAAAACTCGCGGGCTACAACTCGAAGTCTCGTAGCCTCAAACTCTCGCCTCGGTGAACCACGGTACGATCGGGCTGGATCGAATCGCCGATTCCACTGTTATCATGTTCGCCACGATCCCGCCAAGAATCGCCATCTCTTGTACTATCTCTCCGCCCAGCCGTGGGACAGAGGCGCGGTACTGTAGTCTCATCGGGATCGGCGGCGCCGTGGAACTCGCCGCTCTCGTATAGATCGGGCCCGAGCCTCGTGACTTAGGTGTCCCACTAGCAGCGCCTACGCTTGCCATTCTGGGCCCGGTTGCCTTACGTGAGGCATAATCATATGTAAAAGGGATACGTTAGAAGGGTCCGACTTATAACACAACTTCTAAGGCACGATCTCGTAATGAGAAGAATGGAAACCAATCCTAAATATCCTATAGCCAATCGATTATCGCGTGGTGCACAACACACCGATAATCAAGACTTACTAGATACGGTCAGACACTTTCCGAGGATTAATCGCTCGATACCACTTTTGTCACGACTGCTCGGTTCGTGGATCGTGCCTTACCCGCACCTGCAAGCCATACATCGTAGAAAATCAGCGGAAATATAAAACAAGACATGAAACAGCTTGTAAATGAGACACGCTTTATCTCGATGAAAAGCTTGCCTTTCGCATATATATATATAACCCAAGTTTTGCGCTACATCCCAACTGCATAATAGACTACGCACTTCTAAGGAAGTAACAACTATGGCGGGACAGTGGCCCCGCCATACCCCGAATGTACAAACTATCTACAATACAGGAGATCATACCAAAAAGTAGAGCCTCCTATAAGATGGAGCTCCCGACACCAATGCAAAGAGATCCTAAGGATGTGGATCTAGCACTGCCGCTCTTACCGCAGATGAACGCAGCCTCAAGGAGGTCGATAACAGTACCAAGTATGTGAAACTGTAAGTACTTAAATGAAAACATATCATTTTAAAATCGCCATATATATGTATGAAACAACCAAGGTAACCGCATATAGTGCCACATCATAAACAAGAGCAACAATAGGTAAATCGTGATGTGTCTTTTCTACCGCGAATGATCGAGCAGGCCAATTGCCCGTAGTATCACCACGCAAGCCTAATCTCGACTCCAGAACCGCATAGGCCACTCACGAGGCCCGCATAGGTATATAACCCCGCATCGAGGTAGCTACTCCTCGGCATCGCCCCGACTCGTAGTCCACACGGCCACATGCACCGCATGAGGTATAACCCCGCACACTAACCTCGAACTCCCGTAGCTCCGCATAGGTCCCCGACCCGCATGAGGTATTCTCGAATCACGGTCCTGCATCACCGAGTCTACCCCGCACGGAGGGCGCTTAACCCCAGAATATGTCAAGAGGTGAGTGATATTACACTAACATAATAGCTTATCGTTAAACAACATAAGCACAACAAGAATACTCTTATACAAACGTTACAAGACACTAACACCCATAAGATCATATCATGTCTACTTATCAAACCATCTTATTATTCTTTCACAAATCAACATAAGTCCGTTATAAACACATAGGTAAATTGTTCCTTTATTATTCTTAAGTGGTTATACCTAACTTCCCATAAAGCTAGTATAACTCTTAAGCTTCGCTTTAAAAACTAATTAGTTCTCTTCTCATAAAAATGATTCAAGATTCTTTGAAATGCTTTCGATCCTTATTATTCGTGCTTAAGTCGCGAGACATTGCCGTAAGTATTTATTCAGCTTAAGTCGAAAGACATTGCCGTAGTTATTATTCGCTTAACACATGTACGCCTCACCGTACATATATATATTTTAAAAATATCACGCTTTAGGAAGAATCACATACCTTCTCGACGAAAACCTCCTGCCAAGTTGAATATGTCGCGCGCAGAGAATCAGCCAATAATAGTCACAGACATCTATCAAAGTCTAGACTACTCAAGGTCATTCTAAACAGAGGGTTCACAATTCTACGGAAAGTCGGGCAGACTTCCCTACCCATGAGCTATATAAGTTCATCAGAAAACAAATTCTATGTAAGTACAGCTTGATTATTCTTCTTTAAACCCTTCATCGTGATAACAGTTCAATTCTATTCTCAGAATATTCTTCTAAGTATTTAATACTTATTCTTATACTACTACAAGATGTATTCTCTAATACAAAAGAGGGTTAGGATTATTTACCCTGGTAAGCCCAATAATATCCTAGATAAAGTCGATCCGAGCAAGGCTTAGCTCCTAAGTTGCACGCTCCGATAGCTCCAAGGAAACCTTAGAAGTTCTTAAAAACTTCTACTAAGTACTAAGGGATTTGGGCTAGGGTATTTTGGGCATTATAACAATACTAGAAGGCAATTTTTCTACCAAGGGAGGGTAGATTTCACAGGCTAGTGGAATAGCCTCGCTAAGCTTCTCAAAGAGTGGGTGGTGTGTTGGACGAAAAGGCTCATGGAGAGGAGAGGATTTTCAAGACTTGGAAAGAAATTTGTGGATAAAGAACTCTTCATCTTAAGGGGTATTTATAGGTCAAGGGATGGCCAACCAATGGCCAAGATGATGCCAAGTGCAAGGCAAGTGTAGGGTGAGGATTTAGGCAAGTGTCCATTCCATCTACTACACACAAATATCCTACCAACTCCTTGACTTGTGCAAAGGCACAAAAACGTACACTAAGTCCAATTGGCCCAACGGACGATTTCAAGTCCATCAATCGGAGGTGACAAGTGTCGCCTCCCGCTGGTCCAAAATGTTTCGCCTCTCTAAAAATCCGCAAAATTAGAAATGGCATAGCCGGAATTTATCCTACGCGAGTCTTGTAAAACGCTTCGCTTCGAAAACGATTCTCTTAGTGAGTTGTGCCCAAGTATTTTCGTCCAAGCCTAACTTTTAAGGCTAAACTTTTGTACGTATTCCCTCACGTACATACTCTAGAAATACGGGGTATAACACGCTACCAGGTGCTTCCCTAGAACCTACCGCCAAGTCCCGCAATATCCGAACACACAACTCGCTCAAACCTTAGCACCCCATCAAAGCTACCTCAAAAGTACCCTTCCTCACGAAGAGTCAGATCACGATACCGCCAAAACCGGATCCTCAAACCGTTGTCTCTTCACCTCTCGACGATGGAAGACTCGCAACCTCTCGAACTCGAACCCCACCGCTATCGTAATCAATCAATCGGACTCCAAGGCTCGCTAATCGATGCAAATCGCGAACCATGCCCTCCTCCTCTCGTCGCACATCCGATAGGCTACCCATCGACCTACGACTAAGGCATTCGCCACAACATGGCCTTCCCGGGTGGTACAGATATCAACATCGTAATCCTTGAGTAACTCTAACCACCGCCTCGCCGTAAGTTCACTCCTCTGGCCAAGATATACCGAGGCTCTGTGGTCTCAGATAAATATCCACGAACCCCATACAAATAGTGCCTCCGCATCTTCGGCGTGAATCACCGCTAACTCCAAATCACGCGGGTAGTTCCTCATGCTTCTTGTCGCTGGATACGTGACGCTATAACCTTACCCACCGCATCAACACACATCCGAGCCCGACGCCGACGATCACAATACACTACATAACCGTCTGGACCTCCTAAGAGTAAGAACGGGCGGTCGCCGCCTCCTTCAAGAGCCGAAACCCCGCCACAAGCATCGCCATCAAACTTAGCCGCTTCTCGAGTCACCTAGTCAATGGTGCGCAGATAGAAGCAAACTTCTACGAACCGCCGATAGTAACTCGCAAGGCCCGAAGTCGCGCACTCTCGGGAGTAGCAGTTCAGGCCAACTCGATCGCCTCGATCTTGGCCGTATCCACCCGAATACCATCGGCCCCTACAATATGCCCAAGAAAAGCCACCGAATCCAACCAAAACTCACATTTGGAAAACTTGGCGTATAATCACTGGTCTCGAGAACTCTCAAGATAGCCTCAAATGCTCCGCATGCTCCTCGCCTGAGCGGAATAAACCAAGATGTCATCAATGAACACTATCACAAACGTGTCCGTAAATGGCTTGAACACTCGGTTCATCAAATCCATGAATACCGCCGAGCATCGTCAACCCGAAAGACATGACTAACTCATAGTGCCCGCATCGTCCGAATGCAATCTAGGGATATCCGCCTCTAACTCGCACTGATGATAGCCCGATCGCAGATCAATCTTGAGAAACATCTCGCACTCGCAATCGGGTCGAACAAATCATCAATCTCAGGAAGCGGGTATTCGTTTAATGGTCACCTTGTTCACCGTAATCAACACACATGCGCAGTGTCCCATCCTTCTTCTTCACGAACAATATCGCGCTCCTGTGGAGAAACACTGGCATGATGAAGCCCTTTTCCAAAGAAATCTCTCACCGGTCCTTCAACTCTCTCAACTCGGGCAGTGCCATTCTCAGATGGCGGAATGGAAATAGCCGAGTGTCCGCAAAGACATCGATACAAAACTCTATCTCCTCTCGTGAGGGATACCCGAGGTCGTCTGAAACACATCCGGGAACTCTCACTACCGAATCGATCGAAAATCTAGTACCGCAGCCTCGTGATCAAACACCCGAATGAGATGGTAGATATACCCTTCGCACCATATTCCTAGCCTCGAGGTAAGAAATAAACTTACCCCTGGCGACCACGTTGTTCCTCCCACTCAACAACCGGCCTCAGAAACCGAACTGCACTCACTTTCTCTCGCAGCTACATTGGCGTAGCAAGAAGCTAGCCAATCCATACCCATGATCACATCGAAATCGGTCATATCCAACTCTACCAAGTTGGCGGTCCGACGATCGCATACGGTCACCGACAAGACCTATATACCCGCCGAGCTACCACCGAATCACCCACTGGCGTAGCTACCTCGAAAGGGTCTATGGACTCAGGCTCTATCCCTATCCTACTAGCAACGTGGGGAGATATATAGGACAGAGTAGAACCCGGATCTATCAAGGCATACACGTCACAACAAGAAACTGATAAAGTACCTGTGACGACATCAGGTGAGGCCTCCTGGTCCTGCCGGCTGGACAAGGCATAAATGCGGTTCTGAGGACCGTTAGAACTGGGACCCGCGCCACGACCTCTGCCGACTGCTGGCCCATGAGTACCTCGCCCCGGCGAGTAACTATAGGAGATGAAGAAGATCCTGAAAGAACCTCGTAGGCCGACTTACCCTCGCGCTCGCCTGGCGGACAGCTCGCAAAGTGACCGCTGACGCAATCAAAACAAACTCCCGGGCAGCACACAATTCCCGTGAATGGGATCTACCGTGACGGCCACACCGGCGGGGTGGTCCCGATCGGTTAGCACCTATGCTACTCGACGCCGAAGTCCCGGGCCCCGGTCCGCCTCGAATACCTCGCCGCCCCGAGGACGGTAGGAGTGCTCGAGCCGGCCGTGGCGCAAATCTAGGCGTTGTTGAGGCCGCCCACCCCGATAGCTACCAAAAGACTTCGCCCCGGCCTTCTTCGCCGCTGCCTGTCACAACCCGTCGACCTCTACGCCTCGCATCCAAGTGCATGAGCTCGCATACGTAATGTCCATGTTCGTCAAGAGCCACACCCGCACAAGACTCGCCCATATAATCATCTAGCCCGGTGACATACGGTGTACTGCTCCTCCATATTCGCACACAGGGACATATCGAGCTAACGAATCGAACTCAACGTTGTACTCCTAATCGCGCGCCTCTCTATCTCAAAGAACAAAATCTGCCGCCCGTTTCCTCCTCATCCGCGGAGGCAAGAAGTGAGTGAGAAAAGCCTCCGAGAACTCATCCCAAGTAGCGGGGACGCGCTCTCCCGATAACTCCCACGAATCAAACCAATCGATCGTGGTATCACGCAGCCTATGTGAACCAAGATCACGGACTCGGTCTCCAAGCCTTGATCACTCGTGACGATCCTTCTCAGAATCGACGGATGAACTCCTGCGGATCATCCTCGTGCCTCGACCAGAACTCGTGGCTACAACTCGTAAAATCTCGTAGCCTCAAACTATCCGATCTCGGGTGAACCATGTATCCGGAACTGAATCGCCGTGATCCAAATTTATTATCTCATGTTCGCCACGATCCCGCCAAGAATCGCCATCTCTCAGAACCTATCTCATCCGCTTCCAGCCGTGGACCGGAGGTGCAGTATCGGGTCTCATCACCATCGCCGCGCCCTAAACCTGCTGGGGCGTGGCCGTGGAACTCGCCGTCTGTATAGATCGGGCTCGAGCCTCGTGACTTTGTCTCATTAGCAGCTCCTACGCTTTGCCCTTCTGCCCGGGTTGCCTTACGTGGAGGCATAATCATAAAGAAAGGAAATACGTTAGAGGGTCCGACTTATAACACAGCTTCTAAGGCACGATCTCGAGTGAGAAGAATGGAAACCAATCCAAAATATCCTATAGCTCATCGATTATTGGTGTGGTGCACAACATACCGATAATCAAGACTCTACCGATACTTGGTCAGACACTTTTCGAGGATTAATCGCTCGATACCACTTTTGTCACGCATCTGCCCGTTCGTGATCGTGCCTTACCCGCACCCAAGTAGTCATACATCGAGAAATCGGAATATAAAAACAAGACATGAAACAGTTGTAAAATGAGACACGCTTTATCTCGAGAAAATGTCGCCTTTCTGCATATATATATAAACAAAGCCCTATAGCTACATCCCAACTGCATAATAGACTACACTTCTAAGAAGATAAATAACTATGGCGGACAGTGGCCCCGCCATACCCTGAATGTACAAAACTATCTACAACAACAGGAGATCATACCCAAAAGTCGATCCTCCTTAGAAGAAGGAGCTCCTGACACCAAAGTAAGGATCCTAAGGATGTGGATATAGCACCTGCTTTCCCTTACCTGCTGCATGAACGCAGCCTCAAGGAGGTCGACAACAGTACCAAGTATGTGAAATCAGAAAGTACTTAAATGAAATCATATCATTTTAAAACCAATTTTACAAATATGTACGAAACAACCAATGTAATCGCACATAGTGCCACATCACAAACAAGAATAATAATAGGTAAATCAGAATGTCTTTTCTAGGTCGCGAATGATCGAAGCAAGGCCAATCGCCCATAGTATCATTATGCACGCCTAATCTCGACTCGTAGTCCGCATAAAGCCACCTAGGCCCGCATGAGGTATTCCTCGCATCAAGGGTAGCTACTCCTGCATCGCCCCGACTCGTAGTCCGCATGGCCATATAGACCGCATGGCCACATAGACCGCACAGTAACCTCGAACTCTCGTAGCTCCGCATAGGTCCCCTGGACCCGCATGAGGTATTCTCGAATCATAGTCCCGTTGCACGAGGTATACCCCGCATCGTAGGCAGCTTAACCCCGTGATATCATGTCAAGAGGTGAGTGATGTAATACTAGCATAACGGCATATCGTTAAACAACATAAGCACAAATAAGAATAACATCTTTACACAAACGTTAACAATATACTAACACACATAGCAACAAAGTATGTCTACTCAACAAACCATCTCACTGTACTTTCCAGAAATCAATACAAGTCTTTTATAACCACATAAGTAAACCGTCCCTTTTATCTTTCTTAAGTCGTTATACCTAACTTCCCATAAAGCTGGTATAACTCTTAAGCTTTTGTTTAAAAACCAAGTATTACTCTTCTTTCAAAAATGATTCATAATTCTTTTGAAATACTTCAAGATCCTTGTTATTTAGACTCAAGTCAAAAGACGTCAAGTAAAACCATGTTCAGTTAACACACGTACGTCTACCGTACTATAAATATACTTTAAAATATCATGCTCAAGGGGATATGAAGAATCACATACCTTCTCGGCGAAATCCACCTGCCAAGTCGAATATGTCGCGCGCAGAGTATCAACCTATAATAGTCAAATACGTCTATCAACGTCTAGACTACTCTGTAGGATAATCTAAGCAGAGGGTTCTCTATTCTACGGAAAATCGGGCAGCACTTCCTACCCAGAACTATACAAGTCTCATCAGAAATACAAATCCTATGTAAGTACAGTTCAATCTTCTTTGATTCTTCTGATGTAATTACAGTTCAATTCTCTTCTGTAATACCCTTCTATGTATTTTACTTATTTCTATACTTCTACAGTATGTATTCTCCAATATAATAGAAGGATAGGATTATTATTTACCTCGATAAGCCCAAAATTATCCAAGATATAAGTCGATCCTGAGCAAGGTTTAGCTCCTAATCTGAACGCTCCAATCCGCTCCAAGAAACCCTTAGAAGTTTCTACACAACTTCTACTTTCTACTTCAACCAACTATGAAGTTTCTCTTTAGGGTTTCGTTTAGTGACTAAAGGAATATAAGGTAGTATTTCCTGACTCTACGTATAGAGGTAACTTTGGAAATACTATAAGGGATTGGCTAAGGTATTTTTGGGGATAGTAACAATACTTTGAGAGTATTTTCTACTGCAGTGGGCTTTCACGAGACTACTAGGAAAGGGAAGGGGGTGTTTCGGCTTAGCTCTCAAGAGGAGGGGGGAGTGAGGCTTGGACGAAAGCTCTCTAGAGGGGGAAGGGAGTTTTAAGACTTGAAAGATGATTTGTGGAAGAAGAAGTCTTCAACTCAAGGGGGGTATTTATAGGGCTTCCAAGGGCCAAGATGAAGGCAAGTGGAGGGTGTGGATTTGCACAAGTGCACCCTAACCCTACTCCACAAATCACTCACAAACATTGACCCATGGTTTAGGCCACAAATGCATGCCAACCGTGGCCTCTTTGCCGTCCACTTGAGGGTGACAAGTGTCACCCTCTCGTTGGTCCAAAATATTTCATCTCTCGGAAAAATCCGCAAAAATTATAAATGACATAGCCGTAATTTTCCCTTCGCAAGCTTTGGAAGACGCTTATCGGAAACAATTCGCTTCGGTCAGGTGCACAAATTTTCGCCCCTATGCCTACTTTAAGGCTTAAACTTTCAGACGCACGCCTTACGCATATACTGAAATACGGTATAACAATAATCCTCACCAAAAGTCGCCCCGACGGAAGAAAGTGGCTGATTTCACACCGTCGACGATAACCCAAATAGAATCATGTCTCCTCGGAGTGCGAGGTAACCCTGTGATAAAGTCCATGTTGATCACCTCCCACTTCCAGGTCGGGATCTCTATTGTCTGCAACAAACCGCCAGGCCTCTGGTGCGCTACCTTCACCGCCGACAACACGCACCGAGCCACAAACTCGCAACGCCCTCTTCAAGCCATCCCACCAATACACAGATCTGAGGTCGTGGTACATCTTGGTTGACCCCGGATGGATAGAGTAACGCGCTACCGCGGTGCTTCCCTAACTCGCCAAGCCCCGCAATATCCGAACACACAACTCGCCTCGAACCTTAGCACCCCATCAGGTACTACCTCAAAAGGACCCTTCCCCTCATGAAGAGCCATATCACGGTACCGCGTCAAAACCGGATCCTCAAACTATTGCCTCTTCACCTCCTCGACGATGGAAGACTCGGCAACCTCTCGAATTCGAACCCCACTGCTATCAGAATCAATCAATCAGACTCCAAGGCTCGCTAGCTGATGCAACTCGCGGACCATGCCCCTCCTCTCTGGCTGCACATCTGATAGACTCCCCATCGACCTACGACTAAGAGCATCTGCCACAACATTGGCCTTCCCCGGGTGGTACAGATATCGACATCGTAATCCTTGAGTAACTCTAACCACCGCCTCTCGCCGTGAAGTTCACTCCTCGCCGAAGATATACCGAGGCTCTTGTGGTCTGTATAAATATCCACATGAACCCCATACAAATAGTGCCTCCAGATCTTGGCGTGAATCACCGCCGCTAACTCCAAATCACGCGGGTAGTTCCTCTCATGCTTCTTAAGCCTGACGATGCGACGCTATAACCTTGCCCCGCCGTGATCAACACACATCCCACCGATGCCCGACGATCACAATACACGACATAGCCGTCGACCCTTTGGAAGAGTAAGAATGGGGCGGTCGCCGCCTCTCCTTCAAGAATCGAAACCCCGCCACAAGCATCACCATCAAACTTAGCCGCTCCGAGTCACCCTAGTCAATGGTGCGCAGATAAGCAAACTTCCACGAACCGAGCATAACTCGCGAGGCCCGAAAGCCGCGCACCTGCCGGAGTAGTAGGTCTAGGCCAAGTCCTGACTGCCTCGATCTTGGCCGTATCCACCCGAATACCTTCAGCCCCTACAATATGCCCAAGAAATGCCACCGAAGCCAACCAAAACTCACACTTCGAAAACTTGGCGTACAACTGCTGGTCCTGGAGAACTCTCAGCACTGTCCTCAAATGCTCCGCATGCTCCCGCTCGGAGGGAGAGTAAACCAAGATGTCATCGATGAATACTATCACAAACGTATCCAAAAATGGTTTGAACACTCGATTCATCAAATCCATAAATACCGCCGGAGCATTGGTCAAACCGAAAGACATGACCCTGAACTCATAATTCCCGTACCGGGTCCGGAATGCATTCCTAGGGACATCCGTCTCTCTAACTCGCACCTGATGATAGCCCGATCTCAGATCAATCTTGGAGAAACATCTCGCACCCTGCAGCTGGTCGAACAAATCATCAATCACGGAAGGGGTATTCGTTTAATAGTCACCTGTTCACCGCTCGTAATCAACACACATGCGCAGCTGGCCCCATCCTTCTTCTTCACGAACAATACCGTGCGCTTCCTGGGGAGAAACACTAGGCTCGATGAAGCCCTTCTCCAAAGAAATCTCTCACCGGTCCTTCAACTCTCTCAACTCGCAGTGCCATTCGTATGGCGAATGGAAATAGCCGAGTGTCCGCAAAGACATCGATACAAAACTCTATCTCCTCTCGGGAGGATACCCGGAGGTCGTCTAGAAACACATCCGGGAACTCTCGACATCGAACCGATCAAGATCTCGTACCGCAAATTTCAATATCGAATACCCGAACGATGGTAGATGCATTCTTCGCACCATCTTCCTAGCCTTGAGGTAGAAATAAACCTACCTCTACGACACGGTGTTCCTCCCACTCAATAACCGGCCTCAGAAACCGAACTGTACCACTCTCTCCCTGCAGTCTACACTGGCGTAGCAAAAAGCTAACCAATCCATGCCCATGATCACATCGAAATCAGTCATGTCCAACTCTATCAAGTCTGCTAGGGTCTGACGACTGCATAAAGTCACTGGGCAAGCCCTATATATCTGCCGAGCTACTACCGAATCACCCACTGGCGTAGCTACCTCAAAAGGGTCTATAGACTCAGGCTCTATCCCTATCCTACTAGCAATAAGGGGAGATATATAGGACAGAGTAGAACCCGGATCTATCAAGGCATACACATCATAACCAGAAACTGATAAAGTACTGCGTGACGACGCCGCGACGCCCCGGTCCCGCCTACCGGACAAGGCATAAATGCGATTCGAGGACCGCGAATCGGGACCCGCGCCACGACCTCGCCGCGACCGCCGTCCATGAGTACCACGCCTCCGGCGAGTAATCAGGAGATGAAGATCCGCGAAAGCACTCGTAGCCGACTTCTACCATCGCCACGCTCGTCGACAGTGCTCGCATAATGACTGGCCGCCACAAGTGTAGCAAACTCCCGGCAGTAGTACCACAACTCCTGAATGGAATCTACCACATCGGACACATCGGGCGGACTCGATCGGTTAGCACCTGCTACCCCGAAGTCAAGTCCCGCCCCGACCGCCTCAATACTCGGCCGCACTGAAACGATGTAGGAGTGCTCTGAGCTGGCTGTGGTGCAAATCTAGACGTCTGCTGAGGTCGTCCACCCCGAGAGCTACCAAAAGATCCGCCGCTCGCCTTCTTCTCGCTGATATCCGTCGACCCGCTTGCCTCTACGCTCCTCGCATCCAAGTGCATGAGCCTGCATGCGGGCAATGTCCATGCCCGGCTGAAGAGCTACACCTGCGCAAGACTCTGCCATATAATCATTTATCCCAGTGACGTAGCAGTGCACTCGGACCTCCATGTCTGCTACTAGCGCAGGGACATATCGAGCCAACGAATCGAACTCAACGTTATACTCCCTAATGGTGCGCCCTCTCTGTCTCAGCATCAAAAACTTATCGGCCCGTGCCCTCCTCATCTGCGGAGGCAAGAAGTGAGTGAGAAAAGCCTCCGAGAACTCGTCCCAAATAGCCGAGGCTGCGTTTCCCGGATAGCTCCCACGAATCAAACGCCGATCATGCGGTATCACGCAGCCGATGCGCACCGAAGATCACAGACTCGGTCTCTAACGCCTTGGTCACTCGTGATGATCTTCTCAGAATCGACGGATGAACTCCTCGCGATCATCCTCGTGCCTCACCCATAGAACTCGCGGCTACAACTCGTAAAATCTCGTAGCCTCAAATCGTCCGATCTCGGGTGAACCATGTGCTACGCTGAATCGAATCGCTGCGTCCACTTATCCTCATGTTCGCCACGATCTCGCCGCATCAATATCTCTTGTACCCTAACTCCTCTCGCCTCAGCCGTGGGACCGAGGCGGGTATCGTGGTCTCGCTGGGCCGGGCGGCGTCATGGAACTCGCCGCCGAGGTATCGCCTCGGGTAAGAATCGGCTCGTGCCTCGTGACCCTGCGTGTCATACTAGCGCCTCCTCGCTGCCTTGCCTTCTGGGCCCGGGTTGCCTTGCGCGGAGGCATAACTGGTACATAAAAGGAATACGTTAGAGAGGTTCAACTTATAACACAGCTCTAAAGCACGATCTCAGAGTGAGAAGAATGGAAACCAATCCTAAATATCCTATAGCCTCCTGATTATTGGTATGGTGCACAACATACCGATAATCAAGACTCTACTAGATACGGTCTGTAGACACTTTCCGAGGATTAACTGCTCTGATACCACTTTTGTCACGACTGCTCCGGCTCGTGGATCGTGCCTTACCCGGGCACCCAAGTAGTCATACATCAGAGTAATCAGCGGAATATAAAAACAAGACATGGACAATATGAAATGAAAAGCAGTTTATCTGAGAAAAGTTGTCTTTCGGCATTTTATATAAACATCAAGTTTGGCAGTTACATCCCAACTTTACAATAGGACTACGCACTTCTGGAAGTAACAACTATGGCGGGACAGGGCCCCGCCATACAGTGAATGTACAAAAGTATCTACAACACAGGGAGATCATACCCAAAAGTCGAGCCTCCGGAGAAATGGAGCTCTTGACACCAGAATAAAGATCCTAAAACTGAGGATCCGCTACCTGCTTCCCTTTACCTGCGGCATGAACGCACTTCGAAGGAGGTCGCATAACAGTACCAAGTATATGAAATCAGTAAAGTATCAAATGAAATCAAGTGTTTAAAACCATTTGTAAATACAATCGCTCAATCGCATATAGTGCCACATCATAAACAAGAGCAAAAATAGATATAATGTAATCGGTCTTTTCTAGGCCGCTAATGATCGGCAAGGCCAATCGCCCATAGTATCATTATGCGTGCCTAGTCCTCGACTTCCGCACCCGCATAGGTCACACGCACCCGCATGAGGTATTCTCGCGACGGTAGCTAACCCTGCATTCTCGGACTCCCGCAGTCCGCATAGTCACATAGACCGCATAGTCACACAGACCGCATGAGGCATCCCTCGCATCGGGATAATACACCCGGAATGATCAATCCTGGAACTCCCGCAGCTCCGCATAGTCTCACAGACCGCATAGGCCGTATAGACCCGCATCAAGGGTGGCAAGCCCTCGGTATAACAAGTCAAGGGGGGTATGTGATATAATAACAGTACAATAGTCTTAACGTTTAACAACGTAAGAACAACAAGAATAACCCCCTTACACAACATCACAAGACACTAACACGCGTAGCATCATAACATGTTTACTTAACAAACCATCTTACTACACTTTGCAGCAATCAATACAAGATTTTCATAATCAAATAAGTAAAACCGTTCCTTTTATCTTTCTTAAGTCGTTATACCTAACTTCCCATAAAGCTAGTATAACTCTTAAGCTTAAGCTTTCTGTTTAAAAATCAAGTATTACTCTTCTTTCAAAAATGATTCATAATTCTTTTGAAATACTTCAAGGTTCTTATTATTTAGACTCAAGTCGAAAGACGTCAAGTAAAACCATGTTCAGTTAACACCCGTACGTCTACCGTACTATATATATATTTAAAATATCATGCTCAAGAGGATAGGAAGAATCACATACCTCCTTGGCGAAATCCACCTGCCAAGTCGAATATGTCGCGCGCAGAGTATCAACCTATAATAGTCAAATACGTCTATCAACGTCTAGACTATACTGTAGAATATTCTAAGCAGAGGGTTCTCTATTCTACGGAAAATTGGGCAGCATTTCCCTACCCGTCAAACTACTCAAGTCTACTGTAGTTACAGTCCTATGTAAGTACAGTTCAATTCTTCTCCTTTTATACCCTTCTACTGTGATTACAGTTCAATTCTATTCTTTAATATCCTTCTATATCTTATACTCGACTCTTAACTATTCTTATATGTAATCTCCAATTACAATAGAAGGACAAAAGTGTTTACCTCGATAAGCCCAAAATTATCCAAGTTAAATGTCGATCCTGAGCAAGGTTTAGCTCCTAATTGCACGCTCCGAAAGCTCCAAGAAACCCTTAGAAGTTTCTAAACAACTTCTACTTAAATACTATAAGGGATTTGGGGCTAGGGTATTTTGGAATAGTAACTATACTAGAAGGAAACTTTCTACAAAGGAGGGGGGGTTTCGGCCGAAGCCACAAGGAAGGGGGGAGGGAGTTGGGACGAGAACACTACTACAAGGGAGAGGATTTTGAGACTTAGAAAGTGTGGAGTGGATGAAGAAGTCTTCACTCAAGGGGGGTATTTATAGAACACTCAAGGGACAAGATTAAAACAAGTGGAGGGTTGGGATTAGGATCCATGTGAAAGATGAGGTCTTCCAACCAAGTGTCTCCCACAATAATTGGACATATGTCCACCACAACAAAGAGCCATGTGGACTCCACTAGCACAAGAAAAACGTCCAACCTTACCTACTCCCACTACCCAAAAATGTCTTGCAAGACTTGACCAATTGACTTGTCCACTAGGCCCCATTTTTCGTCCAATCCCATGCCAACAAAGGGTGACACATGTCGCCCTCCCGTTGGTCCAAAATATTTCGTCTCTCGGAAAAATCCGTAATCGGCTAAAATATTAAAAACGTAGAATTTCCTTCACAAGGTTCGAAATCTTTTCCGTCGAAAGCTTACAATTTCATTCTTAACCTAATTAGGGTTTGTACAAACGTACGTACGTCCTCACGTACATACTCCGGAAATACGGGGTATAACAGGGGGGATATGTTTGGACGAGAGCAACTCCAAGGGAAGGGGGGGTGTGTGTGGCGGACGAAACTACTACAAGGGGAGGGGGAGGACTTGGACGAGAACTTCACTACAAGGGAGGGAGGGATTTTTAAGACTTAGAAGTCATTTGAGGGATGAAGAAATCCTTCAACTAAGGGGGGTATTTATAGGGCCTTCAATGGCCAAGATCAAGACAAGTGGTGGGCAAGTGGAGGGTGAAGATTTGCACAAGTGCACCCTAGCCATCTACTCCACAAATCACTCCAAACATTGACCCAAGTTTTAGGCCACAAAACATGCCAAGAACGTGCAACCAATCGGCCACATGACCGCCCACTTGAGGGTGACAAGTGTCGCCCTCTCGTTGGTCCAAAATATTTCATCTCTCGGAAAAATCCGCAAAAATTATTAATGTCGCAACCGTAATTTTCCCCCCGCAAAGTTTGGAAAACGTTTCGTCGGAAAACAATTCTTTTCGGGGGTTGTGCACAAATTTCGTCCATTGCCTAACTTAAGTCTTAAACTTTTGTACGTACGTCCTCACGTACATACTCTGGAAATACGGGGTATAACACCAAACTTCACTAAGGCAATGGATTATACAACTTACAATTTAAACATCAAAGTACAATCAAGGAAGTACATAGAACAAATTCTATTTTTGGAAATCCAAGTACAACCAAGGAATGGATCATTTAAGGAGTAGGACATATTTTCTTTATCTTAAGGAATTATGCTAGAAGAGGAGATAGTTCACATACCTTTTCGGCTAAATCCACAAGCTAAGCCGAATACGTCGTACGTAGAATTGTCAACCTATAATGGTCACAACATGACTATCAATTTCTAGTTTCTAACGTAGAATAATACTAAGTATAATGTTATACCCCGTATTTCCAGAGTATGTACGTATGGACGTACGTACGAAATTTGAGCCTTAAGTTAGGCATTGGATTCGAAATTTGGGCACAAGTGCCGATTAGAGTCGTTTTCTGACGAAACGTTTCCACAGCTTACGTTGGGAAAATTCCGGCTATGTCATTTAAAATTTTTGCGGATTTTTCCGAGAGACGAAACATTTTGGACCAACGGGAGGGTGACATGTGTCACCCTCACATTGGAAGCAAGTGGGGAAGGTTGGACGATTGGGCGTCCAAAGAGAGCCTTGGTTGGCCTTGGCCGATTGGCTCCCTCTTTTGTGCCTTGCTTTGTGGCTTGTTTTGTGGAGTGTTTTGTGGAGTAGTGTTAGGGTGCACTTGGCTTGATCTTGGCCTTACACTTGCCTTGCACATGGCTTGATCTTGGCCATTGGTTGGCCTTTGGTTTTGCTATAAATACCCCCTCTCTTTGAAGACTTCTTCATCCACTCTTCACTTGCCTAAGTCTTGAGAACCCTCCTCCTCTTGTTGACTCTGCCCAAGAGCCCTCTCCCTTGTGAAGGCCTTTGGCCAAACCTTCCCTTTGTGAGCCTAAAGCCGAGAACACCCCCTCCCTTGGGTGTTGTTCTCGTGTGGTACCCTTTGTGGTATTGAAATACTCCTCCAAGTATTGTTATAATGCCCAAAATACCTTAGCCTTATACCTTGTAGTATTCCAAAGTTACCTCTATAATGAGAGTCCTAAATACTACCTTTTGTCCTTTAGTCTCAAACCGAAACCCTAAGGAAACCTTCACCGTTGGTTGAAGTTTTGGAGTAGAAGTTAGTTAGAACTTCTAAGGGTTGTTTGGAGCGGATTGGAGCACTCGAGTAGGAGCTAAACCTTGCTCAGCGACATTATACTCGGATAATTTTGGGCTTATCGAGGTAAACACTATCATTCTTCTATTGTAATTGGAAATTACATGTTGTAAGAATATATAGTGAAGTATACTATATATAGAACTATACTTAGTAATCGTGGCAATGTCTTTTGACTTAAGCTGAAGAATTAAGAATCGAATCGTAATTACATAGGGTGTATCAGACATGAGACTTGTAGTATTACTGTAGTAGAATTGTACACGTCCGTTAGGCGTAAAACCCCCGTTGGCTTGGTAGCCGGCCGATAGAGAAGGAGATTTACGCTATGGCGGGGAGAGTCGCCGAATTTTCAGAAATATGGAACGATGAGATCTAGATGTTAATAAGCGCCTTGTGGCCTTATAGGTGAAGTACTACGTGTGGTGCGATCTACGTGGCTTAAGGAGTAGCCGACGGTTTGAAGTACTTGGGCGTTTTGCTAGTAGTCGGCACTCGTCGCGAGGTATGTGAACCTCTTCCTATCTCTTCTAGCATGATATGTGTGAACTATGTAGTACGGTAGACGCATACGTGTTAATCGTGTTTGATTGTCTTAAAACATAAAGTGTTATAACGGCTTTATGGGAAGTTGGTTATAACGGCTTTATGTAGGTAAGAAAATACTTTGTGGTTTTAAAAGGTAATCGATGTGAATTATAATCGCTTGTTATAATAAAGAACTTGATGTATTTCAAAAGATTTATAATCGTTTTGAAGGAAGAGTAACACTTGGTTTTAAAGGTTTTAAAAAGAGTTATACTAGCTTTATGGGAGTTAGGTATAATGTCTTAAGAGAGGTAAAGAAAATGGTTTACTAATGTTAGAAGTTAAGAGACTTGATCTTATAAGATAAGAGACTTAACTTATTTGTTTTAATGTGAATGTTTGTGTGAAACCTCATTCGTGAGTAATGAGTACTTGGTTTGATTTAAAGGGATAATGTTTCTTGATTTGGAAATCGAATGTGTATCGACAGCACACTGCAAATGCGTTAATAAAAGGAAAATGTATTAAATAATGATGAATTGTATTAAAACCGGAGAAACCTCCATCTGCATAGAAACTAAGATGAGACAAAATGATATACATTTTCTAGATCATGGTCACTGTAATAAGAATGTTGTAAACAAGAATAACCTACTCTCACGTAAGACATATATTACTCAATTGTTCTAAAAGGAATCAAGTGATTAAGTTTATGAACTATGAAACCATTTGAAAATGAGAAGCTTGAGTTATTGAAACTAGGCAAAGCGGAACTTAGGAAAGAATGTTGTTACTTGATTTTGAAAAGGAATGTGGGTTGGTCATTCTAATACTACGTATCGGGTGACTTTGATAAAAGTAATAGATCTCTTTTAAAAGGATTTAACGTGACGTAGTACTTTAGGTTAAAAACCCGGACTTTGGCATAAAATGAAAGTAACTTGAGTTGTGTAACTTGCCTACGCTTGTTGTGGTGTAACTTGCCTATGCTTGTTGTTGTGTAACTTGCCTATGCTTGTTGTTGCGTAACTTGCTTATGCTTGTGGTGATAGCCTTGGTTGTGCAAGAATTGTTATTTATGGACTAGCTCTCCATGAGGTTTCTTACTGTTCGGCCTTGGTCCCTGGTGGTCGGCTCTCGTACTTGCCCCGTCTCATGGATGATTCGGCCTGGCACCCGGTAGTCACCGTGACTTGCCCCGCTCGGTATAGTGACGGTCTCGTGATACGACCTTGGTCCCCGTGGTCAGCCCAGACTTGCCCCGGCCACGTGGACCGGCCTTGGTCTCCGATAGTCGGCTCTCGCACTTGCCCCGTGACGGCCGTGTTTGGTTGCATTGTATTATTGGTACGGTCGGATCTGGTAGTTATACTTGTCTCAGACGGTTTTTATAACACGTGGGACACGTGTTCATGTATAATCCTTGGTATTGTTATATCATAAACCGCCGCGATGAGGAAGAAATTCCACGCACGGTGATAATTTGGAGGCGTGAGTCCTGTCTTGATATGAATCGTTATATGTTATATCTTCGTAGTTTGGTCATCATACATGTCTCCCGCTTTATATAGACTATTATGATTTCATTTACTGATTTCTGATTTCACATACTTGGTACTGTTATCTTGACCTCCTTCGGCTGCGTTCACGCCGCAGGTGGTACATCACCGCCGATCCCGCGTTTAGGATCTCATTTCAGCGTTTGGGAGCTCCATTCCGTCGGAGGCTTATCTTTGGTATGTTACCACGAGTCCGTAAGTTCTTGTGCGTTCGGGGTATGGGCCCCGTCCCGTCATAGTTGTTGTATAAATCTTAAGTGCAGTAATCTTGTAAGTGTGGTTGTAAAAGGATTAAACTGCTCGTGTTTTATGTATATATGAAGGCAAATCGCTTTTTGGCCTGTTTATTTATTATATCTCTCATTTCATGTGTAAAGTTTTTATTTCCGCTGGTTTTCTCTGATGTTGTATCACTAGGGTGCCCGGGGTAAGGCACCAGTGACGGGCCCGATTTTCGGGGCGTTACAAGTGGTATCAGAGCAGTTAATCCTCGGAAAGTGTCTACAGACCGTGTCTAGTAGAGTCTTGATTATCGATGTGTTGTGCACCACATCTATAATCAGGAGGCTATAGGACATTTAGGATTGGTTTCCATTCTTCTCATTCTGAGATCGTGCCTTAGAGCTGTGTGATAAGATGGGACCCTCCGACATACTTCGTTTTTACCAGTTATGCCTCTGCGAAAGGCAACCCGGGCCCAGAAGGGCAAGGCAGCAGAGGGAGCTGCGAGTAGAGCAGCGGCAGAGACCACAGTACCTGAGCCTCCAGTCCCGCAGTCTGGAGCAGAGGAGATGAGTTACAAGGAGTGGGCCCAGTTAATGGCCGTGGTCAGGCGGACTTGAGGATAAGGCCGGACGCAGCAGCCCGGTAGCACCGATGGTTCACCCTAGATCGAGATAGTTCGAGGCTACGGATTTTCTGAGTTGTAGGCCGCGAGTTTTATGGGTCGAGGCACGAGGATGATCCGCAGGAGTTCATCCGAAGCGATTCTGGATCATGAGAGTGATCAAGGCATCGGAGATCGAGTCGGTGGCCCTAGGTTCACATCAACTGCGTGATACCGCAGTCGACTGGTTTGATTCTTGGGAGCTGTCCAGGGGAGAGCATGCACTTCCAGCGGTATGGAACGAGTTCTCAGAAGCCTTTCTTGCACATTTCTTGCCTCCTGCACGGCGAGGGCTCGGGCCGACTGTTTTTTGGTGTTCCGGCAGTACGGGCGTTCGGGAGTACAATGTGGAGTTCGACTCATTGGCCCGGTACGTCCCCGCGTTAGTAGCTTGTATGGAGGATCGAGTGCACTGATATGTTACTGGCTCGATGATTGCCTTGCAGAGAGTTGTTCGTGTAGCTCTTCACCGGCATGGACATTGCCGCACGCAGCGTATACACTTGGATGTGAGGAGCGGATAAATCGGCGGAATGACCAAAGTCGCAGAAGAGGGCGAGCAGCAGGTCCTTTGGTGACTTTCGAGGCGGACCACCTCGGCAGACTAGTTATGTACCTCCGCAAGCTGAGTGGTCCTCCACAGCCTTCGACCTTCGGGATATTCGGGAGCGTGCCTGGCTCCTGTGTTTCAGATTTTCGGGGAGCAGAGTGCTCGCGGATGAGGTTGCCCTTGTCTCGGTGTGGCGTTGTGAAAGCTTCATAAGGGAGAGTGTCGTACTAACTCTGAGATTGTTATTTTTGCGCCAACAGGCCATCCGGCAAGAGATCGTCCGACCGAGTAGCACCGGTAGGATAGCATGGACTACTAGCAGCGATTCGGGTTCTTCACCTTCCATAGCCAGCAGATGTTAGTACACCTAAGGCCCCAGAGGTCGCGGTGGAGTTCAGATTTAGCGGTCCTGAACCGCCTAGTTTCAGTATATCCTTAACCCTCTGAGTTTTGTTTGTATTGATGTTGTTGATGTGTTTAATGTTATGTTTGGATAGCTTTGTGCTAAAATGTGATTTAGAAACTAGTTAGTGAAAAGGGTAAGTCCTGGGTAGTGTGAGATGGAAGTGGTAGCTTTCATGATGTGAAATAGTAAGATTGTTCCGGATCGGGAACAAGAGTCGCGCGATTGGGTCGGGTTGAGGACCATTTCATGGTCAACCAGTAACCCGTTTGGGGTGGGTCGGTTAGGTGGTCCCGCCAGCGGTGGTAGGTCACGAGGGTGCTAGGCCCAAGTTTAGATGACCATCGTATGAGTTCGTGGATGCGTTCGATCAGAATCAGTTCGTGAAGGCCGGGAATGGCCTTAGGGGAAATCGAGGTTAGGGAGATGACCAAGTTTGGAGGTAGTGACTCCAAGGGTTGGAAACGAGCGTTAGGATGTGTGGTACGGATACTAGAACGAGTTCGAGTGTTCGTGGCGAGTACTACGAGAAAGGGAGAAGTGAGCGTGTGTTTTGTGGCCAGGTGTGGCATGATTATTTTCGTACGTATAGCAGTGAAGACTAGACTGACGCCTGTTTGTTTTGAGACCTAGAAGGAACATTCGGGACGAATGTTTCTAAGGGGGGAATAATGTTATACCGTATTTCAGTATGTACGTATGGACGTACGTACGAAATTTGAGCCTTAAGTTAGGCATTGGATTCGAAATTTGGGCACAAGTGCCGATTAGAGTCGTTTTCTGACGAAACGTTTCCACAGCTTACGTTGGGAAAATTCCGGCTATGTCATTTAAAATTTTTGCGGATTTTTCCGAGAGACGAAACATTTTGGACCAACGGGAGGGTGACATGTGTCACCTCACATTGGAAGCAAGTGGGAAGGTTGGACGATTGGCCCAAAGAGAGCCTCGGTTGGCCTTGGCCGATTGGCTCCCTCTTTTGTGCCTTGCTTTGTGGCTTGTTTTGTGGAGTGTTTTGTGGAGTAGGGTTAGGGTGCACTTGGCTTGATCTTGGCCTTACACTTGCCTTGCACATGGCTTGATCTTGGCCATTGGTTGGCCTTTGGTTTTGCTATAAATACCCCCTCTCTTTGAAGACTTCTTCATCCACTCTTCACTTGCCTAAGTCTTGAGAACCCCTCCCCTCCCTCTTGTTGACTCTCGTCCAAGAGCCCTCTCCCTTGTGAAGGCCTTTGGCCGAAACCTTCCCTTTTTGTGAGCCAAACGCCGAGAACACCCCCCCCTCCCTTAGGGTGTTGTTCTCGTGTGGTACCCCCCTTTTGTGGTATTGAAATACTCCTCCAAGTATTGTTATAATGCCCAAAATACCTTAGCCTTATACCTTGTAGTATTCCAAAGTTACCTCTATACGTAGAGTCCGGAAATACTACCTTTGTCCTTTAGTCTCAAACCGAAACCCTAAGGAAACCTTCACCGTTGGTTGAAGTTTTGGAGTAAGTTGGTTAGAACTTCTAAGGGTTGTTTGGAGCGGATGGAGCACTCGAGTAGGAGCTAAACCTTGCTCAAAGCGACATTATACTCGGATAATTTTGGGCTTATCGAGGTAAACACTATCGTCCTTCTATTGTAATTGGAAATTACATGTTGTAAGAATATATAGTTGAGTATACTATATATAGAACTATACTTAGTAATCGTGGCAATGTCTTTTGACTTAAGCTGAAGAATTAAGAATGAATCAGTAATTACATAGATCAGACATTACAGAGACTTGTGTAGTATTCTTGTGTAGTAGAATTGTACACGTCCGTTAGGCGTAAAACCCCGTTGGCTTGGTAGCCGGCCGATAGAGAAGGAGATTTACGCTATGGCGGGGAGTCTTTGCCGAATTTTCTCAGAGAATATGGAACGATGAGATCTAGATGTTAATAAGCGCCTTGTGGCCGTAGAGGTTGAAGTACTCCGGGTGGTGCGATCTACGTGGCTTAAGGAGTAGCCGACGGTTTGAAGTACTTGGAGCGTTTTGCTAGTAGTCGGCACTCGTCGCGAGGTATGTGAACCTCTTCCTATCTCTTCTAGCATGATATGTGTGAACTATGTAGTACGGTAGACGTACATGTGTTAATCGTGTTTGATTGTCTTAAAACATAAAGTGTTATAACGGCTTTATGGGAAGTTAGTTATAACGCTTTATGTAGGTAAGAAAATACTTTGTGGTTTTAAAAGGTAACTGATGTGAATTATAACTGGCTTGTTATAATAAAGAACTTGATGTATTTCAAAAGATTTATAATCGTTTTGAAGGAAGAGTAACACTTGGTTTTAAAGGTTTTAAAAAGAGTTATACTAGCTTTATGGGGAGTTAGGTATAATGTCTTAAGAGAGGTAAAGAAAATGGTTTACTAATGTTAGAAGTTAAGAGACTTGATCTTATAAGATAAGAGACTTAACTTATTTGTTTTAATGTGAATGTTTGTGTGAAACCTCATTCGTGAGTAATGAGTACTTGGTTTTATTTAAAGGGATAATGTTTTACTGATTTGAAATCGAATGTGTATCGATGCACCATCGCAGTAAGCTAATAAAAGGAAAATGTATTAAATAATGATGAATTGTATTAAAACCGGAGAAACCTCCATCCGCATAGAAACTAAGATGAGACAAAATGATATACATTTTCTAGATCATGGTCATTTGTAATAAGAATGTTGTAAACAAGAATAACCTACTCTCACGTAAGACATATATTACTCAATTGTTCTAAAAAGGAATCAAGTGATTAAGTTTATGAACTATGAAACCATTTGAAAATGAGAAGCTTGAGTTATTGAAACTAGGCAAACTGGAACTTAGGAAAAGAATGTTGTTACTTGATTTTGAAAAGGAATGTGGGTTGGTCATTCTAATACTACGTATCGGGTGACTTTGATAAAAGTAATAGATCTCTTTAAAAGGATTTAACGACGTAGTACTTTAGGTTAAAACCGGGACTTTGGCATAAAATGAAAGTAACTTGAGTTGTGTAACTTGCCTACGCTTGTTGTGGTGTAACTTGCCTATGCTTGTTGTTGTGTAACTTGCCTATGCTTGTTGTTGCGTAACTTGCTTATGCTTGTGGTGATAGCCTTGGTTGTGCAAGAATTGTTATTTATGGACTAGCTCTCCATGAGGTTTCTTACTGTTCGCCTTGGTCCCCGTGGTCGGCCGTGATTGCCCTGCCTCATGGATGATTCGGCCTGGCACCCTGTAGTCACCGCACTTGCCCCGCTCGATAGTGACGAAGTCTCGTGATACGGCCTTGGTCCCTAGTGGTCAGCCCTCGTACTTGCCCCGTCAGCTACGTGACCGGCCTTGGTCTCCGGTAGTCGGCTCTCGCACTTGCCCCGTGACGGCCGTGTTTTGGTTGCATTGTATTATTGGTACGGCCGGATCTGGTAGTTATACTTGTCTCAGACGGTTTTTATAACACGTGGGACTGGTGTTCATGTATAATCCTTGGTATTGTTATATCATAAAGCTGCCAGCTGAGGAAGAAATTCCACGCACGAGTGATAATTTGGAGGCGTGAGTCCTGTCTTGATGAATCGGTTATATGTTATATATCGTAGTTTGGTCATCATACATGTCTCCGCTTTATATAGACTATTATGATTTCATTTACTGATTTACGATTTCACATACTTGGTACTGTTAGATCGACCTCCTTCTGGCTGCGTTCATGCCGCAGTGGTACATCTACCGCCGATCCCCGCGTTTAGGATCTCATTTCAGCTTGGGAGCTCCATTCCGTCGGAGGCTTATCTTTGGTATGTTACCCGAGTCCGTAAGTTCTTGCACGTTCAGGTATGGCGGCCCCGCCCGCCATAGTTGTTGTATAAATCTTAGAGGTCTGTAGTATCAAGCTGTGGTTGTAAAAGGATTAAAGCTGCTCGTGTTTTATGTATATACCAAGGCAATCGCTTTGGTTGGCCTGCTTATTTATTATATCTCTCATTTCATCTGTAAAGTATTAATTTCCGCTCGTTTTCTCACATGTTGTATCACTAGGGTGCCCGGTAAGGCACTGTGGACGGCCCGATTTTCAAGGCGCCATACTGCTCTTATTCTACGGAAAATTGGGCAGCACCTCCTTTGTTGCTACATACTTTGCCACCTTTTTCAAGGCCGAATTCAATAACCAACACGCCACATTTAAGGCTCAAAACAACAACCAACCAAAGGGGATTACACGCCTTACAATACGTGTAAAATTCCGCCCCACAATTCATACCAAGTAGTTTAATACTCCAAAAGCCATTTCTCGGCTAACCTTATACAACAACACAAGTCCTTTCCAAATTCTTTTTCAATCCAAGTTCTAAGGTCTAACATGTTATATAGTCATAAACAACTTCAACAACTACAATTTCCTTTTTTATACAACATGCGATGACTTAAACTAATAATCAACTTGAATTGTAATCTTAAGGCTAAACATGCTAGTTTTCGGATTAGGGTTCCAATAGCCAATATACTTATCAAACTTCATAATATATCATCTCATGCTTGCTAATATCCATAGTACAACAATAAGCAATCTTAATTACTAAAATGACAAGAATTATACCTTTACAAGCCCTTAAAATTTCCAAGATTCAAAGTCGCTCCTTAGCAATTCTTAGATCCTTTCCTTTACGCTTCAATCCGCTATTTGAAGCCTTTATAAGTTCACAACCAACTTCCCTTCCATTTCCAATCCAAAACCTATGAAAATGCCTTAGGTTTTCGCCTTGCGACTAACGTGAAAACGTCGTTTTTCCGAAATCTTTCTATTGAGATATCCTTACAATACCCTTAGGGACCTTGGGTTTAAGTCTTGTGAATAATGGATCAAAACTACAAAAATTTCTTGTGGAAGCTTAGCCAAACCCGAGAGCTATATCTCAAGAACAAGGCCTCTCTAATTTTTCTAAGTGTTGGAAGAGCTTGTCTTGCACTAGTGTAGCATTTATAACACAATGGAGGGCTTGGATTAAAACACTTGTGGGCTAGGATGAAGAATAATTAATGTTAAGCCAAGTGGACAAGTTGACAAGTCAACAATCTCAAGCTTTGAAGACTTATCTTCCTTGATGGTCAATGACCATTTTACCCTTACTATAATTCGTCCAAGACCATATGTGGGGGTGCCACGTGTCTCCCTCTCATTCATCCATAAAATTCTGTAACCCTCGTGGGCCCCGCAAAACGTAAAATTCCTCGGGTGGGCCCCAGGGGACCAAATTCGTAAAAATAAATTTCCATAATGTTAATAAGTTCCATACTCTTCGAATAATGCATTTTGAGAATCTAATTCTCCTCAACGAACATTTTTCCTTTCCGACGTTCGGTTGATTTTCCGTCGGAAAAACAATTCTTCCTTTCGTACTAATTTCCAAGTCTTGATTCCTTACGTACATTCTCTTATACATGCCTGGACTTACGGGGTGTAACACTAATTGCCGAATGGACATTATATGTTGGACTAGTTTGATATTTATTGTGGGGCGGAATTTTACACGTCTTGATTAAGCGTGTAATCCCCTATTGTTAACTACTTTGTTGAGCCTTAAATGTGGCGTGTTTGGTTATTGAATTCGGCCTTAAAAAAGGTGGCAAAGTATGTAGAAACAAAGGAAGTGTTGTCCGATTTTCCGTAGAATTTAGTGACTTTGCACTTAGAATATTCTACGTTCGAAGCTAGAGGATAATAGACGTATTATGGCCATTTTAGGTTGAAGTACCAAGTATAGCGTATTCTACTTGAAGCATGGAATAGCTATCAAGGTTGAAGTACTTTGGGGCGTTTTGCTATTTGTCGATAATCGTCGCGAGGTATGTGAACCTCTTCCTTCTTTTGACATGATGCTATGTATGGAATATACATGTGGTATTATTTCATGATTCCTTTTACTCTTAGAAGTTAAGAGGTATGTATGTTGATTACTCTACGTAAAGGTTATGTCTAAGTTATCCTAAGTTCTTACCAAGTCTTATGGGGGATGTTGGTAAGAGTCGTTAGGAGGTATTTGGAGCCAAGTTGACTTGGCTAAGTTACGGCACAAATGAGAATAAGTATCGAAAAAGCCACTGCAGCGTTAATAAAGGAAAATGTAATGACAATCAATTAAGTTAAAAATGAGTAGAATTCTCCATCTGCATAGAAGCTAAGATAAGACAAAATTGTATTACATTTTCTAGATCATGGCTACTTGAGTAAGATCGTTATAAATAAGTATAACTTATTCACCACGCACCAAAGTATATGTTACTTAATTTATAAGAATTTACGTATGAGGTTTTAAGACTATGAACCTCAAATTCTTAAAAGATTAAGAGACTTTATTTTTCAAGTTATGGGACTTGATTCTTAAAGGAAGAAATGAATTGATTTAAAAGCATAGAATACTTGATTTGGAAAGTATTGATTTCTTGCCATTCTAAAGTTAAGAAACTGGTTTTCTTAAAAGTTAAGAGACTTGAAGTATTTTGAAAGCTATGTAATTCGATTTGAAAGTATAAGTCTCTTGGTTATAAAAGGAATGAAATTGTTTAAGACATAAAGAGTTATAACGGATTTATGGGAAGTTGGTTATAACAACTTTATGGGAGATTAAAAGAATGGTTTTCTTCGGTAATGTAAGCAAAGAAATGACTTGAAATAAAGAAGGGCAAATTGTTTTAAAGGTACCAATTGCGTAAGGTTTTAAAGAAAGAAGTCATGTGATTTAGAAGCCTATAATTGTATTTCTAAAAGGTATTGTGACTTGTATTGAAAAGTATATATGACTTGATGCTACGGTTATTAGTATCTTGGAAGTTTTATTTGAAAAAGAGTCATTTTAAAGGAGTAGAGGTGTGTAGTACTTTGGGTTAAATTCCCGGATTTTTATGTGTGAAACGAAAGTGCCATGAGTTTATAAAAGTGGAAGTCTAAAGGTTTAATGAACTTGCCTATGTTTGCTTGTGATAGTTTTGAGTGCAAGTATTATATGTTTACGTTGTCGTGACTCTCAGTTGGAGGGTCGGCTGTCTTGTTGTAAGGTTACTTGGACGCATCGACGGATGTGGGATTCCACGCATGCTTCCATTATGATTGATCCGACACGCTTATACGATGTGGGATTCCGGCATGTGACCGAGGCGTTAGATTCTGATTTGTTTTATTACCCATGGCCATGCTTTTACGATGAGGGATTCCGGGGCATGCGACCATGCTATGTACGACTATTATTCCATGGGCTAGCTCCCCATGAAGACATGTACCCACGATGAGGGATTCCGGGGGCATGTTATATTCTTATTCCATGGGCTAGCTCCCACGAAGACAAGACCTGACTAGATGGACGCCAAGGCACGTTATATATATCTTTTACGAGGATTCCGGCATACGTTATATATATATATATATATATATATATATATATATATATGTATCAGATGCGCACGACATTGAGGTAGGATGCCACCGCGTGTCACCGGTTATATGTTACACCTACTACGCCAGTGACGGATGAAGGATTCCACGCGGAGGTATATATATGTATTGTACATGTATACGCCGACGGTGAGGTAGGATGCCACGCGCGTCACACGAGTATGATTTATGTCATAGATCGCAGCGAGGAAGGAATTCCACGCACGCTTTGATATTTGTGTGATTTGATCGCGTCCCATCGGGTCGTAGTATATGCGTCCCTCCATAAAGGGCCGGATTATGTTATGAAAGATAAGTAAGTTATATGTTAATGAACTTGACGATTTTTCCTAAGTATATACGTAAGAAAGTGACTATGACTTTTATTGAAAAATGGGAAATGATAATAAGGTACGATTAAGTTCACGAGGTGGTAATGACACGGTAGGATCCGTATGTACCCTTTTATACTTGCCCTCGTCATTCTTTTGTACAGCTTATGATTTGTTTATCGCACTTATTTTCCGTTACATATTCTGGGCACTGTTAGATCGACTTCTTCGGGCCGCGTTCATGTCCGCAGTTTAGGTATTACAGATTGTGGATCCGCGAGCTTAGGATCCCGGTTCAAAGATATCGAGATGGCTCCAATGTTCCGAGTTGTCATGGCTATGTATATTCAGGGTACGGCGGCCTTGTCCCGCCATAGTATTTGTTCAAATCTTAGAGGTTTGTATTCATCTGGCCGGATCACTAGAGTTATTTTTACATTATTAAGCAGTGTAGACTTTTCGTAATTTTTATGATTATGGCAAAACTTTATCGGCTTGGCCTTGGTTTTAAAAAAAAATGTGTTATTTATCTTCCGCAGTTTATTATGTTGTATGATTAGAAGGGTGCCCAGGTAGGGCACCAGTCGCGGCCCGGGGTCGGTTCGTGACAAAAGTGGTATCAGAGCAGTTAGTCCTCGGAAAGTGTCTAAAGACCGTGTCTAGTAGAGTCTTGATTATCGGTGTGTTGTGCACCACATCTATAATCAGGAGGTTGCAGGACATTTAGGATTGGTTTCCATTCTTCTCACTCTGAGATCGTGCGATAGAGCTGTGTTGTTAGGGTCGTCTCTCCCTAACGAGTTATGTTGATTGCAGCTACGAGAAAGGCAGCAGTGACCCAGGAAGGACTTTGTGTTGTTGTATATGTTTAGCCAAGAATGGCTTTAAATATGGAACAGTTAGTAAATTATCGCTAAGGTCTTATGTTTTATTTTGAGATAATTGGGAAAGGATGAGCTGTCTGATAGGGTAGTGAACCCTTAAGAAGTCATGTTAAGAAACTTAATGGAATGTCGTGTTAATAGATTAAGCTATGTGGTAGGCTTAAGATAATTGTACGGATGAGGTTCGTATAGAGTAAGTAATGGTTGTGACCGAGACAACATGATTATGGTATTATGAGAAATTATTGTACCCATTTACCGGGGACTGGTAAGGTAGGCTTGGAGCATGGATATTGCGAGCCTAAGAATATTGATGACCGCCGAGACCTTAGGTATATATAAGGCCTTCTCGGGCAATATGATTTTATTCAGACTAAGGTAAAAGTTAAGTGCGATGGTGGGGCGGGGTGAGGACCTATTGCGGGTCGCCCCATAGCCTGGAATAGAGTGGGATCGGTTGGTAGTAGTTTCGCTACGTGACAGGGTCACGAGGGTGCAAGGCCCAAGTGTAGTTAATTGTTTTACGGGTTCGTGGACGCGTTCCACCGGAACCAGGTCGTGGGAGTCGGAAATGGCCTTATATTGTTTTATAGAGTGACTCCAAAGATTAGAGGCCAGAATCGGTATGGAAGTTATGTATGCATACTAGTATGAGTTGGATATACGGAAAGAGTACGACCAGTAAGAAAGATAACAACCAAGTGTAAGGGAATAGAGCCTGAATCCATAAGAACTTTTCGAGGTAACTACACCCGTAAGAGTGTGGGGTGGTAGCTGAGCGGGAATATGAGGTTTTCCCGGTGATGATACAGTCGTCAGACCCTAGTAGACCTAGTAGAGATGATTATGACGGACTTGGAGGTCATTATGAGTATGGGCTAGTTGGCTTCGTGAGTGCCAAGGTTGACATTTTAGTATAAGTATTGTTATGTGGCCATGGGTGGCATATGTTGTAAGAAGGGTGTAGTAAAAGGAGACTATGTCGCGCTCTAATTAGATTGGACTCTGAAAGAACATTCGAGGATGAATGTTTCTAAGGGGGGAAGAATGTTACACCCCGTAGTTCAAGGACATGTTTAAGAGAATGTATGTAAGGATCACAAGACTGGAAATTAGTACGAAAGGAAGAATTGTTTTTCCGACGGAAAATCTTCCGAACGTCGGAAAGGAAAAATGTTCGTTGGTGAGAATTAGATTCTCAAAATGCATTAATTGAGGATTATGGAATGTATTATCATTATGGAAATTTATTTGTACGGATTTGGTCACGTGGGGCCCACCCGAGGAATTTTATGTTTTTGTGGGGCCCACGAGGTTTTCGATATTTTGACCAATTATGGAAATTTCGGGAAACGAAACATTATGGACGAATGGGAGGGTGACACGTGTCACACCCCCCACAATTGGGCTTGGACGAAAATTGGCAAGATTGGGCCAAGTCTTGAAAGGCCAAGGCATGACATTTTTGACCAAGTCAATGAGCCCACATAGTTGATATTTTAAATGAATTCATCCAAGCCACACAAATGTTATAATCTATACCCTTGAATGTAGTTTATATGTACACTTGTAGTGCAAGACTTTGTCATTCTCAACACTTAGAAAAAATTGAATCTTGTTCTTGTCCCTTTATGAAGCTCACGGCAATGTGCCCCCTTCCAAGAGAAAAAATTTCAATTGTTGTCCAATAATCTCCCCACTTTAAACCAAGGTACCTAAGGGTATTGTAAGTGTATCTCAATAGAAAGATCCCGGAAAAATGATGTTTTCGTATTAGTCGCAAGGCGGAAACTAAATGAGTTCTTCAACTTTGAAGTTGGAACTTGAAGATAAGTTCATCATGCTTCTGGCGGTTGCTTGGAGTGGTTTGGAACGTCAAAAAGAGGAGCTAAAGTTGCTAAGGATCGACTTGTAATCTTGGATCATATTTGGGCTAAATGAGGTATAATCTTCGTCTTACTTTTGTAATTGAAGATTCCATGTTATTATAAGTTAGAAATGATCATGTGATATGTGTTATGAGGATTGATAAGTGTTATGGAAATTTGGAAGCTCAAATCCGAAAATGACATGTTAAGCCATTTGAAATTAAAATACAATTTGGTCGATAATTAGAATCGTCGCATGTTTACCTACTTGAGGATTGTAGTAGTTATAATCAATTGTGGCTAGATAACATGTTATATTAAACCACTTGGATTGAATAGAAATTGGAAAAGAATTGGTAATGTCGTCCCTAATTGCCGAATGGACATTATATGTTGGACTAGTTTGATATTTATTGTGGGGCGGAATTTTACACGTCTTGATTAAGCGTGTAATCCCCTATTGTTAACTACTTTGTTGAGCCTTAAATGTGGCGTGTTTGGTTATTGAATTCGGCCTTGAAAAAGGTGGCAAAGTATGTAGAAACAAAGGAAGTGTTGTCCGATTTTCCGTAGAATTTAGTGACTTTGCACTTAGAATATTCTACGTTCGAAGCTAGAGGATAATAGACGTATTATGGCCATTTTAGGTTGAAGTACCAAGTATAGCATATTCTACTTGAAGGATGGAATAGCTATCAAGGTTGAAGTACTTTGGGGCGTTTTGCTATTTGTCGATAATCGTCGCGAGGTATGTGAACCTCTTCCTTCTTTTGACATGATGCTATGTATGGAATATACATGTGGTACTATTTCATGATTCCTTTTACTCTTAGAAGTTAAGAGGTATGTATGTTGATTACTCTACGTAAAGGTTATGTCTAAGTTATCCTAAGTTCTTACCAAGTCTTATGGGGGATGTTGGTAAGAGATGTTAGGAGGTATTTGGAGCCAAGTTGACTTGGCTAAGTTACGGCACAAATGAGAATAAGTATCGAACAAGCCACTGCAGCGTTAATAAAGGAAAATGTAATGACAATCAATTAAGTTAAAAATGAGTAGAATTCTCCATCTGCATAGAAGCTAAGATAAGACAAAATTGTATTACATTTTCTAGATCATGGCTACTTGATTAAGATCGTTATAAATAAGTATAACTTATTCACCACGCACCAAAGTATATGTTACTTAATTTATAAGAATTTACGTATGAGGTTTTAAGACTATGAACCTCAAATTCTTAAAAGATTAAGAGACTTTATTTTTCAAGTTATGGGACTTGATTCTTAAAGGAAGAAATGAATTTATTTAAAAGCATAGAATACTTGATTTGGAAAGTATTGATTTCTTGCCATTCTAAAGTTAAGAAACTGGTTTTCTTAAAAGTTAAGAGACTTGAAGTATTTTGAAAGCTATGTAATTCGATTTGAAAGTATAAGTCTCTTGGTTATAAAAGGAATGAAATTGTTTAAGACATAAAGAGTTATAACGGCTTTATGGGAAGTTGGTTATAACAACTTTATGGGAGATTAAAAGAATGGTTTTCTTCGGTAATGTAAGCAAAGAAATGACTTGAAATAAAGAAGGGCAAATTGTTTTAAAGGTACCAATTGCTTAAGGTTTTAAAGAAAGAAGTCACGTGATTTATGTTATACCCCGTATTTCCAGAGTATGTACGTGAGGACGTACGTACGAAAGTTTGAGCCTTAAATTAGGCAAGGGACGAAAATATTTGTGCACAACTACCAAAAAGAATTGTTTTTCGACGAAACGTTTTACTAAACTTGCGAAGGGAAAATTACGGCTATGTCATTTATAATTTTTGCGGATTTTTCCGAGAGACGAAACATTTTGGACCAACGGGAGGGTGACAAGTGTCACCCTCACATTGGAAGGAAGGGGCGGCAAAGTGGACGAAATGTGGCATTGTAGTTGGTAGGATATTTTGTGCAAGTTGGTGTGGTAGATGGATAAGGTGCACATGGCTTAATCCTAGCCCTACACTTGCCTAACACTTGGAAGAATCTTGGTCATTGGTTGGCCATTTCTTGACCTATAAATACCCCCCCTTGTTGAAGAGTTATTTCATCCAAACTTGAGCAATCTTTCTATATCTCACAATACTCCCTCCCTCTTGATATTTCGTCCAAGAGCACCTCCCCTCTTTTGAAGCCTTGGCCGAGAGCCTTTCCCCCCCCCCCTTTGAGAAGCTTGGCCGAGAGGGTCTCCCCTGCCTAGTTGTTTTCGTATAATACCCCTTGTCATGGTATAGAAATACTCCTAGTATTGTTATAATGCCCAAATACCTTCGCCCAAATACCTTGTAGTATTCCCAAGGTTACACTTATACAAAAGCCGTAAAATACTATTATACTTTCTTTAGCCACTAAACGAAACCCTAAGGAAAACCTTCATAGTCGGTTGAAGTGTTAAGTAGAAGTTGCGTAGAACTTCTAAGGGTTGTTTGGAGCGGGTTGGAGCACTCGGAGTAGGAGCTTAACGTTGCTCGTGAGCGACATTATACTTGGATAATTTTGGGCTCATCGAGGTAAATACTCATTCTTCTATTGTAATTGGAAATTACATCAGTAGTAGTATAGAAATGAATATAAGATTCATAGAAGAGATTTGAACTGTAATAGAAGGATATTACATAAAAGGATTGATCAAATCACTTCAAGAATATAGTAGAAGTTAAACTGCATTTACATAGATCAGACATTAAGATGGTGATAACCTTTATTGGTTGAATGTTTTGCAAGTAGCATGTGCTACTTAGAAGGTGGACAAAGCTAGTCGTTATAGCCGCGAGCGTTTGCTTATAGTCGATAATCGTCGCGAGGTATGTGATTCTTCCTATACTCTTGAGCATGATATTTTAAAGGAAGATATATATAGTGCAATGTCTTTTGACTTAAGCCCGAATAATATATAGTACGGTAGACGACGTGTGCTAATTGAACGTAGTTGTACGGCAATGTCTTTTGACTTAAGCCCGAATAATATATAGTACGGTGACGACGCGTGTGCTAATTGAACGTAGTTGTGCGGAAATGTCTTTTGACTTAAGCCCGAATAATAAGAAACTTGAAGTATGTCACAAGAGTTAAGAAACCATTTTTGAAGAAGAGTAACACTTGGTTTTAAAGGTTTTAAAAAGAGTTATACTAGCTTTATGGGAGTTAGGTATAACGTCTTAAGAGGTAAAGAAAATGGTTTATCGATTTTAGAAGTTAAGAGACTTGATCTTATAAGATAAGAGACTTAACTTAAATGAATTAATATGAGTTTGTGTGAAACCTCATTCGTGAGTAATGAGTACGTGGTTTTTAAAAGGAATAATGTTTCTTGATTTGAAATCGTAATGTGTATCGACAAACCACCGCAAGCGTTAATAAAGGAAAATGTATTGAATAATGAAGTATTATTAAAACCAGTAGAAACCTCCATCTGCATGAAGCTAAGATGAGACAAAATGATATTACATTTCCTAGATCACGGTGCTTAATAAGATTTATGAACAAGAATAACCTACTACATGGCATATGTTACTCAATTGTTTTAAAAGATATTAAGACATTGAACTATGAAACTTTTCTAAAAAGAGACTTGAGTAATTGAAATTAGGCAAACTGGAACTTTAGGAAAAGAAAGGCATCAGGTTGTCTTAAAATGGTTTAAAACTTAAAGTGTTATAACAGCTTTATGGGAAGTTGGTTATAACGACTTTATGAAAACAAAAGAAGGGTTTTTATCATTGGTTTTAATGTGGGAACTTGGCTTTAAAAAGAGAAGTTGTTTTGGTTTGCTTAAAAGATGTAAGTCACTCTATTTTATACTACGCATCGGGTGATTTTCATAAAAGGAATGGATCTCTTAAAAGGAATTTAACGTGACGTAGTACTTTAGTGGTTAAAACCCGGACTTTGACATAAAATGAAAGTACTTAGAGTTATGTATAACTTGCCTATGCTTGTTGTTGTGTAACTTGCCTATGCTTGTTGTTGTGTAACTTGCCTATGCTTGTTGTTGTGTAACTTGCCTATGCTTGTTGTTGTGTAACTTGCCTATGCTTATTGAGATAGTCTTTGTTGTGCAAGAATTGTGTTTGTATTCTATCGCGTCTCTCGATGGAGGGCCGGTTGACTTGTTGAGAACTTACTTGGACGTACCGGCAGTGACGGGAGATTCCACGGGTATGCTTCCATTAGCATTAGTACATGGGCATGTCTACACCGTTGATGGATTCTATGGACATGTGACCATTTTTTGTTATGGCGAAGTATCGTGACTTACGGTTGTGATTGGGTGCGTAACCTGTTTACTTGCCCCCGTTAGCTACGTGGCGCAGGTGGATCTGGTACAGGTCCACGTGTCAGCTTCGCGGCGAAGTATCGTGACTTACGGTTGTGATCGGGTGCGTAGCTTGTATACTTGCCCCCGTCAGCTACGTGGCGCAGGTGGATCGGGTATAGGTTATTGCACTTGCCACGTGTCAGCTTCGCGAGTCAGTATAGTGACGAGGTCTCGTGGTACGGCTTTGGCATCAGGTAGGACTTGGTGTTCAGGTGTACTCCTTGGTGTTTTTATATCATAGACTGCCGGTAGTGAGGAAGGAATTCCACGGGCACGAGTGATGATTTGGAGGGCGTGAGTCCCTGACTTGATATGACTGTTTATATGTTGTGTACTGTAGTTTGGTTATCATACATGTCTCCTGCTTTATATAGACTGCTATGATTTCATTTATAGTACTTCTGCTTTCACATACTTGGTACTGTTGTCTTGACCTCCTTCGAAGCTGCGTTCATCCGCATGAGTAGAAATCATCTACCGCCGATCCGCGCTAGGATCTCATTTCAGCGTATTGGAAGCTCTGTTCCTTCTGAGGCTTATCTTTGGTATGTTACCACCAGTCAGAGGTTCTCATGCGTTCAGGTATGGCGGGGCCCTGTCCGCCATAGTTGTTGGAAAAAAATCTTAGAGTGCAGCTTGTTGTGGCGGGGTTGTAAGGATTATCGCTTTCAAATGTTTATATATATATATGTTGAAAGGCAACCGTTTTGGTTGGCCTGTTTTCTTTCATCTTGATCCATGTCTATTTGCATGTTTAAGTTTTTATTTCCGCTGGTTTTCTCTGATGTTGTATCACTAGGGTGCCCGGGGTAAGGCACCAGTCACGGGCCCGGGTTCGGGTCGTGACATCCTACTCCACTTATCTTGCTACACTTGGATATTTGTATATAGGTGTGAGTCTTGGAAGACTTCCACACTTAGACATTTCACACAACATTCTATATCTCTTTTTCTCTCCATTGCTCTCGGTCCTAGCAAGAAATAAGAGAACAAGATTTTCAAATCCTCCAAGTTTAGTTGTTGATCCAAGATTAAGCTCCTAAACCAAGTGTTAAACCAAGATTAACATCCTATCCTTGAAATCCTTACCTAGGCCAAGAGTTTGGGTGCCAAAACCTTAAGTTTTTATCAACTTTTTGGAAGTGAAATATAAAGGGAAGTTGGTTATAAGCTTGTAGAGGATACGTATATGTGATTGGAACTTGAAGAAGTTGAGCAAAACGAAAACTGCGGGCCAATCTTTAGTGGACTACCTTGGACGTTTTGGGCATTTTGAGGTAAAATCTCTTCTTTATTTTAAAGTAATTGGAATATTACTCATTGTTGATATGTATGGATGAGCTTGTACTAAAAATAATGAAGATTAAAAATGGTTTGGGCCATTTTAGGGAGATGGGCCGAAAGTGGACAGTTTTGACCCTATGGGATTCGTTGGTTATTGTCGTTGTTATTTACACTTGTCGCATGTTAAAATGAAGTATTATGGTTGTTGATAAGTTGGTATGTCATATGTATAGGTGTTGAAATGGGAATTGGATTATATAGAATTATGGAAAAGAACTTTGGATTGTTGTAGTTGTTGTTGGCCGAAAACTGCCCAAAACTGTTAGACGTCGTCGTGTCGTTTTATGGAATGTTTTGGACGTATATATGTGCTGGAAAATCAGCCACCGACTTGCATGTTTAATTTAGTAAATTGCTAACGAAAGTCCTAAGGAATAAGGGTGTTAAAGGCTTCACATTGTACCCTTAATGTTGATTAATTGCGGACTATTTTTATGGACTGTTTATATATGATTGTGGGGCCGAATTTTACTCGTCTAGTAGGCGTGTAATCCCCTTTGGTTGTTTTATGGATTGTGACCTTAGTCGAGGCTTGTTGGTTGTTGAAATTGGGCCTTGGAAAAGGTGGAAAAGTATGTAGAAACAAAGGAAGTGCTGCCCAATTTTTCGTAGAAATGAGAACTTTACTTAGTCCATAACCAAACCGTAAAGGCATATAGTTGATAGTCATGCTATTATCATTATAGGTTAAAGTGTTATGGGAGGTCTATTCCGCTTAGCATATTGGTAGAAGCTACGTGAGGCGTATTCCACTTAACGGATTGGTAGAAGAACGATAAGGTATGTGAACCTCTTCTTTCTTTCATTTTGCATGTTCTACGTGTGAACCATAACTGTGGTATTGTTTCAAAAGTTATTCTACTCTTAGAAGTTAAGGAGTATTCATGGTGTCGATTCTATGCTAAAGGCATGTCTTAATTATTCTTAAGTCCTTACCAAGTCTTATGGGAGATGTTGGTAAGAGTTTTTAGTAAGCTTTGGTGTCGAGTTGGTACAGACGACAAGTGTTAGTATGTGAAACTCTTCCTATCTTTCTTTCAGCATGAACGTTATAAAATGTGTGTAAGGTGGACGTACTTGTTTTAAATGAAATCAGATTCCTTGTAGTATATGAAAGAAGTTACTTGATGTTAAAAGTATATGTTACTTGATTTTAAGAGTATGAGTTACTTGGTTTTAAAAGTATAAGTACTTGATTTTAAGAGTAAGTTACTTGATTTTAAGAGTATGAGTTACTTGGTTTTGAAAGTATAAGTACTTGGTTTTAAGAGTATATATTACTTGGTTTTAAAAGTATAAGTTGCTTGATTTTATAAGTGGAAATGACTTGATTGATTTAAAGAGAAGAGGTAACTTGATTTAAAGGTATGGGTTACTTGAGTTTAAAAGTGTAAGTAACTTGATTTTAAAAGTGAAAGTGTCTTGATGCTACAAGTGCTAGTATCTCGGGGTTTTATAAATGAAAGAAGGTATGGTGAACGTACGTAGTACTTTTGGGTTCAACTCTCTTATATTGCATGATATGATTCTTTCTATAAGAATGGATGTACATAGTACTTTGGGTTCAATTTCCCTAATTTTACATGACATGATAATGCCTTGAGTTTTCTAAAATGATAGTTCATTCATTTTATTATATGGAGAGTCAAAAGATGTTTTTAAATTTCATTCGATTGCATTGATACACCGAGTCCCACAACGGGCCGGGTTATGTTATAGATGCAATACACCGAGTCCCACAAATGGGCCGGGTTACGTCATATAAATATCATTACACCGAGTCCCACAGATGGGTCGGGTTACGTTATACAAAATATTACACTGAGCCCCACAATTGGCCGGGTTATGTCATGTAAATGCATACATCGAGTTCCATCATGGGTCGGGTTACGTTATATTGCTGCATATACCGAGTCTCATAAATGGGTCGGGTTACGTCATATTGCATCATCACACCGAGTCCCACAGATGGGCCGGGTTATGTCACATATTGCATCATTAAACAGAGTCCCACAAATAGGCCGGGTTACGTCACATGTTGAAGCATACACCGAGTCCCGCAAATGGGTCGGGTTACGTCACACATATTGATAATTACATCGAGCCCCAAAATGGGCTGGGTTACATTATATTGATGATTACATCGAGTCCCTCAATAAAGGGTCGGTTTGTGTTATATGAGATACGTTATCTATATGTATATGAACTTGATGATTCTCTGAGTAAGCATTCATGATGTTGATATGACTCGAATTGAAAAGGTACGATTGATTTCATATTTTGAAATGGTATTGATTTCATAATTTGAAATGACACGGTTGGTCTCACTTTTAAAAAGGCATATTTTAAAAGGTACAGTTTGCTCTTATTTATTATGGCACGGTTGGATCTGGTATTTGATTTTCATACTTGTCCCTGTCATTCTTTGTACAGTTATGATCATGTCTACTGTACTTCATGTTTACATACTTGGTACCTTGTTGTACTGACCCCCTTCGGGGGGCTGCGTTCATGCCCGCAGGTATTAGGTACTCAGTTGGGTGATCCGCGAGCTTAGGATCTCCACTCAGCTTTCAGTGAGGTAGCTCCATGTTATACCCCGTAGTTCCTGAGTATGTATGTGAGGACGTACGTACAATCGTATAATCCCTAATTAGGTTAAGGATGAAATTGTGAACTTTCGACGGAAAAGATTTCGAACCTTGTGAAGGAAATTTTACGTTTTTAATATTTTAACCGATTACGGATTTTTCCGAGAGATGAAATATTTTGGACCAATAGGAGGGCGACATGTGTCACCCTTAGGTGGCATGTTTGGACGAAAATATTGGGCAAGTGGCCAAGTCAAATAGTCAAGTCTTGCAAGATATTTTTTTGGGATAGTGGGAGTAGGTTTGGACAGTTTTGGTGAAGCCAGTGGCTTGCCACATGGCTCATTGTTGTGGTGGACATATGTCTCAATGTTGTGGTGGACATATGTCCCAATATTGTGGTGGACACTTGGTGGAAGACTCCACTCACACAAGCATCCCAATCTTCACCCTTCATTTGTTTTAATCTTGACCATTGAAGGTTCTATAAATACCCCCCTTTAGTGCAAGACTTCTTCATTCACTTAACATTTCCAAGTCATAAAATCCTTCCCCCTTAGTTGCTAGTTCTCGTGAAAAAACTCCCCTTTTCCCTAGCTCTCGTCCAAAACAAGTCCCCCCCCCCCTCCCCTTGGTAGAAATTGTCTTCAAGTATTGTTACTATTCCAAAATACCTTAGCCCAAATCCCTTGTAGTATTCCCAAGTTACCTCTATACTAAAAGCCCGGAAATACTACTTTATATCCATTAGTCACAAAACGAAACCCTAGGAAAATCTTCATAGTTTGTTGAAGTATTAAGTAGAAGTTGTTTAGAAACTTCTAAGGGTTTCTTGGAGCTATCGGAGCGTGCAGAATAGGAGCTAAACGTTGTTCAGGATCGACATTTAATCTTGGATAATTTTGGGCTTATCGAGGTAATAATCTTTGTCCTTCTAGTGTAATTGGAGATTACATACTGTAGTAGTATAGAGTATAAGATTTATAGAAGGATATTATAAAGAAGAGAATTGAACTGTACTTACATAGGACTGTATTTACAGTAGACTTGTGTAGTTTGACGGGTAGGGAAATGCTGCCCAATTTTCCGTAGAATAGAGAACCTTCTGCTTAGAATATTCTACAAATTAGTCTAGACGTTGATAGACGTATTTGACTATTATAGGTTGATACTCTGCGCGCGACATATTCGACTTGGCAGGCGGATTGAGCCGAGGAGGTATGTGATTCTTCCTATCCTCTTGAGCATGATACTTTTGAAATATATATAGTACGATAGACGTACATATTAACTAAACTTGGTTTTACTTTGATGTCTTTTGACTTGAGTTTTAAATGATAAGAATCTTGGAAATATTTCAAAAGAGTTATGAATCATTTTTGAAAGAAAAGTAATACTTGGTTTTAAAAGCTTAAGGAGTTATACTAGCTTTATGGGAAGTTAGGTATAACGACTTAAGAATTTACTTATTTGTTTATGAAAGTATTGTATTGATCTCTGGAAAGTGTAGTAAGATGGTTTGATAAGTAAACATGTTATGATGCTACGTGTGTTAGTGTCTTGTGATGTTTGTGTAAGGGGGTTATTCTTGTTGTGCTTACGTTGTTAAACGATAAGCCCGTTGTACTGCTATTATATCACATACCCCCCTGACTTGTTATTATGCCGAGGACTTGCCACCCTCGATGCGAGGAATACCTCATGCGGGTCCATGTGACCTATGCGGAGCTGCGGGAGTTCCAGGATTGATCACTCGGGTGTATTCTGCCGTCGAGGATACCTTACGCGTCCATAGACTATGCGGACTTCGGGGGTCCAGGATGATGTCGCGGGTTAGCTACCCCCGATGCGAGGAATACCTCATGCGGGCCTATGTGGCCTATGCGAACTGCGGGAGTTCCAGGATTAGGCACGCATAATGATACTATGGGCGAATGGCCTTGCTTCGATCATTAGCGGCCTAGAAAAGACCAGTTATGTTATATCTATTTTTCTCTTGGTTATGCTGTGGCACTATATGCGGTAACATTGGTTGTTTCGTACATATTTGTAAAATTGGTTTTAAAATGATATGATCTCATTTAAGTACTTTACAGTTTCACATACTTGGTACCTGTTGTACTGACCTCCTTCGGGGGGCTGCGTTCATGCCGTAGGTAGAGGTACTCCTGTTGTTGATCCCCGCTCCTAGGATCACCGTTTCTGCTTTTGGGAAAGCCTCGTTTCTCCGGAGGCTTGTCTTTTGGGTATGATCTCCCTGCCATTGTAGCTTTATGTACATTCAGGGTATGGCGGGGCCCTGTCCCGCCATAGTTGTTTACATTCCTAAGTGCAGTAGTCCCTGTAAAGTTGGGATGTAACTGTTCACTTTTGATGTATATATACATTCCGAAAGGCAATATTTTCTTAGATAAACTGTGTCTCATTTTACTTATGTTTCATGTCTTGTTTTTATATTCCGCTGGTTACTCTGATGTATGTCTACTTGGGTGCCCGGGTAAGGCACGATCCGCCCGGATCGGGTCGTGACAAAAGTGGTATCAGAGCAGTTAATCCTCGGAAAGTGTCTACAGACCGTATATAGTAGAGACTTGATTATCGGTGTGTTTTGCACCACACCAATAATCAGGAGGCTATAGTATATTTAGGATTGGTTTCAATTCTTCTCACTCGAGATCGTGCCTTAGAGCCGTGTTATAAGTTGGACCTCTAACGTATTTCTTTACTGCGATTATGCCTCCACGCAGGCAACCGGGCCCGAAGGGCAAGGCGGGAGTCGCTAGTAGGACACGAGGGTCACGAGGCCCGTGACCGATCTATACCCGAGGCGATACCTCAGACGGCGAGTTCCACGACGCCGCCGGCCCAGCGAGACCACAAGACTGCGCCTCGATCCCACTGGAGGCGAGAGAGATGGGTTACATGGAGATGGCCCGATTCTTAGCCGATTGTGGCGATACGAGATAGGCCGGGCAGCGGCGATTCGATAGCACCGTGGTACATCCTAGATCGGACGACTTGAGACTACGGGATTTTCGAGTTGTAGCCGCGAGTTCTACGGTCGAGGCACGAGGATGATCGCGAGGAGTTCATCCGACACTTCAGCGGATCATGAGTGATCGTGGCTTCGGAGACCGAGTCAGTGGTCTTAGGTTCACATCGGCTGCGTGATACTGCAGTCGATTGGTTTGATTCGTGGGAGTTGTCCCAAGGAGATCATGCACTTCCAGCGGTATGGGACGAGTTCTCGGAGGCTTTTCTCAGCCACTTCTTACCTCCGCAGATGAGGAGGGCACGGGCCGACATATTTTTGATCTTTGAGGCAGAGAGGCGCGATTGAGTACAACGCGTTGAGTTCGATTCGTTGGCTCGATATGTCCACTGCGTTAATGCGATATGGAGGACCGAGTGCACCGCTACGTTACGGGGCTGGATGACTACTTGGCGAGTCTTGCTCAGTGTGGATCTTCACCGCATGGACATTGCGCATTCGTGCTCATGCGCAGGTGCGAGGAGCGTAGAGGCCGACGGGTTGACCGATATCAGCAGAAGAAGGCCAAGACGGCCGGATCTTTTGGTAGCTCTAGGGGTGGACGATCGCAGCAGCAGACTAGATTTGCACCACAGCCAGCTCAGAGCACTCCTACACCGTCGTCAGGACATCTAGGGTATTCGGGGGCAGATCAGGGCCCCGGGACTTCGGACTTCCAATGTAGCAGGGGTGCTAACCGATCGAGGTCCTCTCAGTGTGTCCGGTGTGGTAGATTCCATCACGGGAGTTGTGGTACTACTTCGGGAGTGTTACATCCCGTAAGTCCAGGACATGTATAAGAGAATGTACGTAAGGAATATGTTATACCCCGTATGTTATACCCCGTATTTCCAGAGTATGTACGGGAGGGCGTACGTATAAAAGTTTAAGCCTTAAGTTAGGTAAGGACCGAAAATTTTGTGCACAACACACGAAAAGAATCGTTTTCCGACGAAACGTTTTCCAAACTTTGCGAAGGTAAAAATGCGGCTATGTCATTAATATTTTTTGCGGATTTTTCCGAGAGATGAAATATTTTGGACCAACGAGAGGGCGACACTTGTCACCCTCAAGTGGGTGGACGAAATGGTCTTCCATTGGCACGTTTTGCCTTTATTTTTTTTGTCAAGGAGTTGGTAGGATATTTTGTGTGGTAGATGACCAAGTGGGACCCACACACATGTCCTAATCTACACCCTCCACTTGCCCCCACTTGTCTTGATCTTGGCCATTGGTTGGCCTATAAATACCCCTTAGTTGATGAACTTCTTCATCCACACTTAGACATTTCTAAGTCTTAAAATCCCTTCCCTCTCTCGAGAGCTCTGGCCAGCACCTCTCCCCTTCCTAGTTATGCTAGCGAAACCCTCCCCTTTGTGAGCCTTGGCCGAAACTACCCCCTTCCTAAAGTTGTTTTTCGTGAAGTACCCCCCCCCTAGTAGAAAAGTATTAACCAAGTATTGTTAGTATTACAAAATACCATTGCCCAATACCTTGTAGTATTCAAAGTATACAAATATACTAAAAGCCCAGAAATACTATTATACTTCCCTTCAGTCACAAAACGAAACCCTAAGGAAAATCTTCATAGCCGGTTGAAGTTTTAAGAAGAAGTTGCGTAGAACTTCTAAGGGTTGTTTGGAGTGGGTTGGAGCACCCAGAGTAGGAGCTAAACGTTGCTTAGGATCGACATTTAAACTTGGATAATTTTAGGCTTATCGAGGTAAATACTCTTGTCCTTCTATTGTAATTGGAAATTACATACTGTAGTAGTATAGAAATGAATATAAGATACATGTAGGATATTACTGAAGAGAATTGAAGCGTAATAGAAGGATATTACGAAGAAGATTTAAATCGTACTTACATAGGATTGTATTTGCGATGAACTTGTGTAGTTTAACGGGTAGGAAGTCGCCCAATTTTTCCGTAGAATATTCTACAGAGTAGTCTAGACGTTGATAGACGTATATGGCCTTTATAGGTTGAATGTTCTGCGAGTAGCATGTTCTACTTGGAAGGTGGACAAGGCTAGCCGGGTTATAGCCGTGGAACGTTTTGCTAATAGTCGATAATCGTCGCGAGGTATGTGATTCTTCCTATCCTCTTGAGCATGATATTTTAAAAGAATATATATAGTACGGTAGACGTACATGTGTTAACTGAACGTAGTTTTACGGCAATGTCTTTTGACTTAAGCCTGAATAATAAGAATCTTGAAGTATTTCAAGAGAATTAAGAAACCTTTTTTGAAAGAAGGATAATACTTGGTTTTGAAAGCATAAGAAGTTATACTAGCTTTATGGGAAGTTAGGTATAAAGACTTAAGAGAGATAAAAGGAACGGTTTACTTAATTATTTATGAAAGCCTTATTGATTTCGGAAATGAGAATAAGTATCGAACAAACCACATCAGCGCTAATAAAGGGAAATGTATTGACTAATAAAGTATTATTAAAACCAGTAGAAACCTCCATCTGCATAGAAGCTAAGATGAGACAAAATGATATTACATTTCCTAGATCATGGCTGCTCTAATAAGATTGTTATGAACAAGAATAACCTACTCACACATAAGGCATATGTTTCTCAAATTGTTTTAAAGGAGAATTATATTAGTAAGTGATTAAAACTATGAACTACGAAACCTTTCGAAAATAAAAGACTCGAATAATAGAACTTAGGCAAACTTGGACGTTTGGAAAAGAATGTTGTTACTTGATATTAAAAAAGGAAACTGTTTCGGGTTACTTAAAAAAGATAGTCACTCTATTTTTGATACTACGGGTATCGTGTGACTTTTGTGAAAAGCGGATCTTTTTAAAGAATTAATGTATGAAGTACTTTGGGGTTAAAACCCGAACTTGTTGTCATAAAATAGAAAGTACCTTGGGTGAATAACTTGACTATGTTGGTTTGTGATAGCCTTGTAATACTTTTTTGATTGGTTTGATAAGTAATCATGTTATGATGCTACGTGTGTTAGTGTCTTATGATGTTTGTGTAAAGGGGTTTCCACTTGCGTGCTTATGTTGATTAACGATAAGCCGTTGTCTTTGTTATATTATCATATACCCCTCGACTTGATATACCGAGGGCTTGCCACCCGATGCGGTCTATACGGCCTATGCGGTGCAATGTGACTATGCGAGCAGCGGTATGCTCCGAGATTGATCATTCCGGTGTTTTATCCGTCGCGGATGCCACTATCATGCGTGTGACTACGCGGTCTATGAGACTATGCGGTGCGGAGTCGAGGAGAATGCAGGGGTTAGCTGCCGTCGCGAGGAATACCTCATGCGGGCCTATGTGTGGCTTTATGCGGAGCGGCGGTATGCTCCAGACTAGACGCGCATTGATCACGGCGAGTGGCGGCCGATCATGTAGTGCGGTCTAGAAAGACCCCGTGATATAGTTTTATAGCATTGTTGGTACTGTGGGTTTTAGTAGTCGGTTATTCCTTCGTACTTACCCCGTACGGTTTTATTATGACACAGGTGGGACCTAGTGTTCATGTGTACTCCTTGGTGTTATTACATCATGCTAAAGCGGTGAGGAAGGTATTCCACGCATGATTGATGTGGTGGGCGTGAGACCCATTGTTGTATTTGAGTAATGACTTTGAGGCGTGAGTCCACGACTTGACGTATTCGCTTATATATTATGTATCGTAAATTGGTTATCATATATGTCTTCTGTTTATATAGACTATTATGATTTCATTTACAGTATTTTCAGTTTCACATACTTGGTACCTGTTGTACTGACCTCCTTCGGGGGGCTGCGTTCATGCCGCATGTAGAGGTACACCAGTCGTCGATCCTCGCTCTTAGGATCACAGTTCAGCGTTTTGGGAAGCTCCGTTTCTCCGGAGGCTTATCTTTGGTATAGTCCCCTGTTGTTGTAGGTGCTTACATTCGGGGTATGGCGGGCCCTGTCGTCGTTGGTGTTGTAAAACTCTTAGAAGTGCAGTAGTCCTGTTGTAAAGTTGGGATGTAGCTGTTCATTCTTGAGATATTTATATACTTGCGAAGGCGGCACTCTTTTATTTGATAAAGCGTGTCTCTTTTACATTGGTTTCATGTCTTGTTTTATATTCCGATTACTCGATATATGTCTACTTGGGTGCGGGGTAAGGCACCGATCCACGTCCGGTTCGGTCGTGACAAAAGTGGTATCGAGCGATTAATCCTCGGAAAGTGTCTGAGCCGTATCTAGTAGAGTCTTGATTATCGGTGTGTTGTGCACCACACCAATAATCAGGAGGCTCTAGGATATTTAGGATTGGTTTCCATTCTTCTCACTCTGAGATCGTGCCTTAGAGCTGTGTTATAAGTTGGACCTCTAACGTATTTCTTTCCACCGCTATGCCTCGCGTAAGGCAACCCGCCCGAAGGGCAAGCGTAGGAGGCTGCGAGTAGAGCACATAGGTTACTAGGGCACGAGCCCAATCATCACTTGGGGTGGTGCTTCATTCGGGAGTTCTGGCGTCGCGGCCCAGCAGAGTCTACAGCAATGCGAAGTTCCTCTCTGCGGCCATGAGATTTGAACCTTGGTTCACGACCAGCGAGCGGTATAGATTGCAAAGAGACGGCCGATTACTAGCTAGGAGTTAGCAACGAAGTATTTTAGGTATCGATTCATCACGGGTCTTAATGATTATTTAAGAGAGGTTGTGCAAGAGTAGCTCTTGATCGAGCTTGAGCATGGCACGTATGCGGGCTTATGCTTGTGGCCGAGAAACGTAAGGATCGACGGGTTAACCAAGATCAGCAGAAGAGGACTAGAACAGCAGGGTTCTTTGGTAACTTTCGAGACAAATCGCCTCAGCAGCAGATTAGATATGCGCCTGCACGATGCAGTGTCCTCCCGTGGTTCGGGGCGTTCGGAGTATGCAGGAGTTGGCGAACTCCGGGGCTTACGTTCCGCGATATACATAGGTTCTAGCCAGCCGAGTTCAGTTTTTCCTCAGTGTTCACGATGTGACAGGCGTCATCCCGGGGAATGTCGTCTTTTTACTGGTACTTGTTATGCTTGCGGCCAGCAGGGCCATTTTGCGAGAAATTGTCCGACCAAAGGTGGCGCGGACGTAGAGACTCAGCCTTCAGGATCAGTGGCTAGTTCATCACCTTCCCTAGCTATGCGCCCAGCTGGGCAGGATTGATTAGAACGACAAAGGGGAGTGAAGCGGTAGATTCAGGTATATCCTTAAACCCTATGGAGATTAGTATGTGTGATAAGATGAGTATATCTTAAGTGTTATGTTCAGATAACATTGTGTTAATCATGGTTAGTTATCAGGGTAAGATTGGGGATAGGGAAAGTGTGAGCCTTAGATTTTTATACGTAGAGACCTTAGAGGCGAGGCCATCTTGGGTAAAAGAGTTATTTTATGTTTGACCCTTATCGGAGTGCATTGTATGCGTGAGCTATGTTTTTGGGATAAGTCCCTGAGTAGTGTGAAATGAAAGAGGGTAGTTGATCTAAGAAGACCACTAGGTTTTCGTGACTTGATTGTGAGATTGTTCCGGATCGGGGAACAAGAGTTTTCTTGCGATAGCGGAGTCGGATTCTTGGACCATTGCGGAGTCAACCCGCGGCTTTGTATGGTGGGGTCAGTTCGAGGTGGTCCCGCCAGGTGGTGGGGTCACGAGGGTGTTAGGCCCAAGTTTAGTTAACCAGCGTACGAGTTCGTGGATGCGTTCGACCAGTAGTCGGGCCGAGGGGGGTCAGTCCCTCTTGTCTTTCAGTCAAGACCGTTTACTCGGCAGAGGGTTATGCGAGATGTTATATCAGGAAGGTTGTAAGGCTGCACGAGGTGCCTACTTTCACCTTATGACGATGGAGCCAGTTACGGCTATTTCTTTTTAGGAGTTTTACCGTGCAAGGTTAGGAACTTCGGGTGAGTCTCGATGCTCGCGTTCGCCTCGGGCGGTGTGTGGATTTCAGGGGTAGCTGTGAGGATTGTTGTCTCCTGTTGAGGGAGTGTTTTATAGCTACCATTTCAGCATTCGGGTGTCGCCTTATGAAGCCTTGTAGGGGCGGAAGTGTAAGTTCTTATCGATTGGTTCGATGTTGGCAAGGTTCGGATAGTTCGTTCATACTTGTTTCGACAGGATGTGGATAGGGTGAAGCTTATCCAGAAGAGATTATTGGCAGCTCAGAGTCAACAGGAGTCGTGCGGATAATCGGTGACAACACTTAGAGCTCAGGTTGACGGTGGGTCTTCTTGAAGGTACCACCCGGAAAGGGTGTGACGAGTTTTGGAAAACAGAGGAAACTTAGCCCGAGTTACTTTGGGCCTTTGCAGATCATTTGGAAAATAGGCCAAGTTGCCTATAGTTAGCATTATGCCGTCCGACTTAGGAGGCGATCGTCCGTCTTTCATGTTGTTATGTTCGGAAAAGTATCGGAGATCCATCCAGAGTGTTCCCAGTTAATGATGATCAAGTTGGAGGTAGTAACCCAGAGATTTTGGAAAAAGAAGCAGAATCAGAAATGTGATAAGTTATGAGAAAGAGTTTGAATGTACGAGAAGGGTACGACGAGTAAGGGAAGAAGCGAGCATGTGTTACGAGCATAGATGTGATCATTTCTTTTGTAAAGTGAAGGTGCGAAGGGAGTATATTTTAGACCTCGGGTGGGAGCTTTTGTAGTGATGGAAGTGATTCCTCGTGGACTTGGATGTAAGTGTTTGCGCGTGTTGTATTGTGGCCAGGTGTGGCATGATTGTTTTCGTAAGTACAGCAGTGAAGACTATACTGGCGCATGGTTTTTTTGAGACTTAGGAGGAATATTCGGGACGAATGTTTCTAAGGAGGGGAGAATGCTATACCTCGTATTTCCAGAGTATGTACGGGAGGGCGTACGTATAAAAGTTTAAGCCTTAAGTTAGGCAAGGACCGAAAATTTTGTGCACAACACACGAAAAGAATCGTTTTTCCGACGAAACGTTTTCCAAACTTTGCGAAGGAAAAATACGGCTATGTCATTAATATTTTTTTGCGGATTTTTAGAGATGAAATATTTTGGACCAACGAGAGGCGACACTTGTCACCCTCAAGTGGGTGGACGAAATGGTCTTCCATTGGCACGTTTGCCTTTATTTTTGTCAAGGAGTTGGTAGGATATTTTGTGTGGTAGATGACCAAGTGGGACCCACACACACATGTCCTAATCTACACCCTCCACTTGCCCCCCCACTTGTCTTGATCTTGGCCATTGGTTGGCCTATAAATACCCCCCTTAGTTGATGAACTTCTTCATCCACACTTAGACATGTCACGACCCGAACCCGGGCCCGTGACTGGTGCCTTACCCCGGGCAAGCCTAGTGATACAACATCAGAGTAATCAGCGGAATATAAAACAAGACATGAAATAATGTGAAGTGAGAAACAGTTTATCTGAGAAAAGTTGCCTTTCGGCATATATATATAAAAACTTGAAACCGAACAGTTACATCCCTTTTACAACTCTGCCCACAACAGTACTACAGACCTCTAAGAATGATATAACAATGACGGGACAGGGCCCCGCCATACCCCTGAATGTAAGTACCTACAACGACAGGGGACTATACCACTGATAAGCCTCCGGAGAAACGGAGCTTCCCAAACGCTGAGCTGTGACCCTAAGAGCGAGGATCAACACTGGTGTACCTCTACCTGCGGCATGAGCGCAACCCGAAGGAGGTCGATTACAACAGTACCAAGTATGTGGCCCGAAAATCGTAAATGAAATCATAATAGTCTATATAAAACAGAAGACATGTATGATAACCAAACTACAATTCACAATAAATAAGCAGTCATGTCAAGTCAGGGACTCACGCCCTCAAAGTCATCACTCAAATATAACTATGGGTCTCACGCCCACAACATCAATCATGCCCGTGGAATACCTTCCTCACGGCGATCTATGATATAAAAGCATCAAGGAATACACATGAACACCAGGTCCCACCTGTGTCATAATAAAACCGTACGGGGTAAGTACGAAGGCATAGTCGACTACTAAAACCCACAGTACCAACCAGTCATAAACTGTATAACAAGGTCTTTCTAGACCGCCACATGATCGGCGGCTACTCGCCTGCATGATATCAAATGTCGCGTCTAATCAGAACTTCCGCACTCCGCATAGGCCACACATATAGGCCCGCATGAGGTATTCCTCGCATCGAGGGTAGCTACTCCCCTGCATCATCCTGGACTCGCAGTCCGCATGGCCACATAGACCGCATGACCATATAGGCCGCACACTAACCTGGAACTCTCGTAGCTCCGCATAGGTCCCCTGGACCCGCATGAGGTATCTCGAATCATAGTCACACAGACTGCCTGAGGTATACCCCGCATCGGAGGGCAGCTTAACCCTCGGTATCATGTCAAGAGGTGAGTGATATAATATTAGCACAACGGCTTATCGTTAAACAACATAAGCATAATAAGAATAACCTCTTACACAAACATCACAAGACACTAACACACGTAGCATCCTAACATGTTTACTTATTAAACCAATCAAGAAAGTATTACAAGGCTATCACAAACCAAACATAGTCAAGTTAATCACACAAGGTACTTTCTACTTTATGTTAACAAGTTCGGGTTTTTATCCCCAAAGTACTTCATTCATTAACTCTTTAAAAGATCCGTTTCTTTCACAAAAGTCACACAGTACCCGTAGTATAAAAATAGAGTGACTATCTTTTTAAGTGAACCAAAAAACTTTCCTTTGTAAAATCAAGTAACAACATTATTTTCCAAACGTTCAAGTTTGCCTAATTTCAAATGCTCAAGTTTCTCATTTTCGAAAGGTTTCGTAGTTCATAGTTTTAATCACTTAATAATATAATTCTCCTTTAAAACAATTTGAGAAACATATGCCTTATGTGTGAGTAGGTTATTCTTGTTTATAACAATCTTATTAAAGCAGTCATGATCTAGGAAATGTAATATCATTTTGTCTCATCTTAGCTTCTATGCAGATGGAGGTTTCTACTGGTTTTCATAATACTTAATCAGTCAATACATTTCCCTTTATTAGCGCTGCAGTGGTTTGTTCGATACTTATTCTGATTTCCGGAATCAGTAAAACATTATTCCTTTTAAAAACCAAATATTCATCACACACGAATGAGGTTTCACACTTTTTAACAAAATTCATATTAATTCAATTAAGTCAAGTCTCTTATCTTTTAAGATCAAGTCTCTTAACTTTTAAAATCAATAAACCATTCTTTTTATCTCACTTAAGTCGTTATACCTAACTTCCCATAAAGCTAGTATAACTCTTAAGCTTTTAAAACCAAGTATTACTCTTCTTTCAAAAAGGTTTCTTAATTCTTTTGAAATACTTCAAGATTCTTATTATTTAAACTCAAGTCAAAACACATCGGAGTAAAACCACGTTCAGTTAACACACGTACGTCTACCGTACTATATATATATATATTCTTTTAAAATATCATGCTCAAGAGGATAGGAAGAATCACATACCTCGCGACGATTATCGACTATTAGCAAAACGCTCCACCGCTATAACCCGGCTAGCCTTGTCCACCTTTCAAGTAGAACATGCTACTCGCAGAACTTTCAACCTATAAAGGCCATATACGTCTATCAACGTCTAGACTACTCTGTAGAATATTCTAAGCAGTAGGTTCTCTATTTTACGGAAAATCGGGCAGCACTTCCCTACCCGTTAAGCTACACAAGTCTACTGTAAATACAGTCCTATGTAAGTACAGTTTAATTCTTCTTCTTTAATATTCTTCTGATGTGATTTCAGTTCAATTCTCTTCTGTAATATCCTTCTATTACAGTCTAATTCTCTTCTGTAATATCCTTCTATGTATCTTATATACATTTCTATACTACTACAGTGTTACACCCCGTATTTACAGGACATGTTTTAAGAACGTACGTAATGTCACGACCGTTAGTAGTCATACATCGAGTAACGAATATAAAACAAGGCGAGAAAGCGATTTAAAACAATAAGACAGTTTATCGATGAAAAGCTTGCCTTTCGGCATAATATAAATAACTCAAGTTTTGCGATTCATCCCAGTGTACAATAGTACTACAGACCTCTGAAGTAAACAACTATGGCGGGACCTGAACAAAACTATCTACAATACGGGAGATCATACCCAGTAGAGCCTCAGGAGAAGATGGAGCTCGACACCAACGCAAAGATCCTAAGGATGTGGATCAGTATGTGAAACTATAAAGTACTTTAAATGAAATCAAAGTATTCAAAACCTTTTCACAAATACATTCGGTTCAATTGCACATAGTGCCATCACAACAATTAATAGGAAAAGCTCTAGTCTAGGCGCGAATGATCGAAGCAAGGGCCCGTAGTATCGACTTCGTGAGGTATTCCCGCGTCGGGGTAGCTAGTACCCTCACGGACTTAGCGATCGCATAGCCTCAAAGACCGCGTAGTCCGTGGACGCATAGGGCATCCGCGTCGGGCTAAACACCGGAATGATCAATCACGGAGCATCGTAGTCTCATAGAATAGACCGCATCGAGGTGGGTATAATAAGTCGAGGGTAGGTGATACAAATAACGATCTGACGGACTAATGATTCACAACATTACAAGACAATTAACACATGCAGTATCATAGTATGTCTACCTATCAACCAATCTTACTACTCTTAACAGAAATCAATACAAGGCTTTTATAAACAAACAAGTTTCCTTTTATCATTCTTAAGTTGTTATACCTACTTCCCATAAAGCTAGTATAACTCTTAAGCTTTGTTTTAAAACCAAATATTACTCTTACATTAAATATGATTCATTATTCCTTTTGACATACTTCAAGGTTCTTATTATTGGGCTTAAGTCAAAAGACATTGCGATTATCATATGTCGTCTACTATATATATAACATATCATGCTCGAGGGTATAGGAAGAATCACATACCTTAAATCCACGCGAGTCGAGTATGTCGAGAATCAATAATAGTCACGGACAACTATCAAAGTCTAGACTATTGGTCATTCTAAGCAGAGGGTCCTCAATTCTACGGAAAGTCGGGCGCACAACCTACCGGTGAGTTATATAAGTCTCATGTAAATGCGGTTTGATTATTCTTCTTTTAAACCCTTCTAAGTGATTAACACTTCAATTCTATTACGTAATATACTTCTAAGTATTTATACTATTCTTATTCTACAACATAAGTATTCTTTAATTCAAAGAGGTTAGGATTAGTTACCTCGGTAAGCCCAATAATATCTAGAAAAGTCGCGCTGAGCAAGGTTTTGCTCTAAGTTGTATGCTCGAGAAACCTTAGAAGTTTTCACAACTTCTACTAAGTGCTAAGGTAATTGGGCTAGGGTATTTTGGGCATTATAACAATACAAGAAGGCAACTTTTCTACCAAGGGAGGGGGGGTAGGTTTCGGCTAGGCTATGGGGTGGGGTAGCCTCGGCCAAGCTTCTCGAGGGAGGGTGTGTTTGGACGAAACAACAAGAGGGAGAGGGAGGGATTTGAGACTTAGATATATTGCTCAATTTAGGATGAAATAACTCTTCAACAAGGGGGGTATTTATAGGTCAAGACATGGCCAACCAATGGCCAAGATTATGCCAAGTGCAAGGCAAGTGTAGGGTGAGGATTTAGGCAAGTGTCACTTGCACACAAAATATCTAGCCAACTTTATGACAAGGCTTGGCATTCCAATCGGCCTTAATCGAGACAAGTCCACGATGAGAGGGTGGAAAGTGTCGCCCTCTCATTGGTCCAAAGTGTTACGTCTCTCGGAAAAATCCATAAAAATAAGAAATGACATAGCGAATTTATCCTATGAAAGAAACGTTTAAACCGTTAAGCTTTGTGAGTTGTGCCTAAAAATCGTCAGCTAACTTTAAGACCAAAACTTTTTATGCGTATTCCTTTCGTACATACCTGAAATACGAGTATAACATTCTCCTCCTTAGAAACATTCGTCGAATGTTCCTTTAACGAAAAGGTTCTTCATAACTTAAGCGATTGCAAATGCCACACACGGCCACAAAACAACATTTAGGCAAAACGATAACGAAAATTATAAGTAGGAAAGTGAGTTACCTGGAGGGGTGGGGAATAGGTGAGGGTACCTCTGCCTCATGTCCTCCTCTGCTTCCCACGTCATCTCCTCCCTAAGCTCGTTCCGCGGGACTTTGTGAAGCCACGTCCGCTAACGACGATCGATTATCGCTATGGGAACCTCACTCATCGATAACGGTCACTGGACATCGTCGATCGGATGTACCCTGGATGGATCCCCGATACATCTCCTCAGCATAGAAACGTGAAACACCGGATGCACTGCCTCCAGATCGGACGGCAGATCCAACTCATAGGCAACCTTGCCTACCCTGCGGACAATCTGAAACGGCCCAATGTACCTTGGTGAGTTTTCCTTCTTCCGAATCTCATCACACCGCCGTGGGTGACAGAAAACCCAATCATCAATGCGAACTCCAAATGTCGGCGTCGATGATCTGCATCGACCATCGACTCGATAGCGGCTCTCGGATAAGCCTTATCCACTGCTGCGCCAAGTCTGGTCCCACTAAGCGTACCTCGCCCACATCGAACCATGCTATCGGTGATCTGCACTTCCTCCCATACAAAGCCTCATGCGGCGCCATCCGAATGCTAGAGTGGTAGCTATTATTATATCACGAACTCAACTAGAGGCAAATGATCCTCCCACTACCGAAGTCAATAACACGGGCTCATGACATATCCTCGAGTGCGGATAGTGCGCTCTGCTGTCCGTGCATGCGTGGATGAAATGCGGGCTCACTGCGTCCCTAAACCCCTGGAAGGACCTCAAGTTAGCCGGGCTCCTGCATGCGATATGATCGAAGTGGGGACTCCATGCGATCGGCGATCTCTCGGATGTAAAGTCGGCATAATCCTCGTAGAAAAAGTCGTCTGACGGGAAGAAAGTGGGCTGATTTTCGACCGTCGACGATAACCCATATAGAATCATGTCTCCTGCGAGTGCGAGGCAATCCTGTGATGAAGTCCGTGTTGATTACCTCCCACTTCCGGTCGGGATCTCTATCGCTGTAACAAACCACCGGGCCTGCGGTGCTCTACCTTCACTGCGACAACACGGGCGCGAGCTACGAACTCGCAGCGTCCTCTTCAAACCATCCCACCAATACGGATCTAAGGTCGTGGTACATCTTGAGTCGACCGGATGGATAGTGTGCTTCCCGAGAAGAAGTCACGAAACATCCGGAACACACAACTGCCCTCAAACCTTAGCACCCCATCAGGTGCTACCTCAGGACCCTTGCCCTCACGAAGAGGCGTATCACGATATCGAATCAAAGTGGATCCTCGTGCCTCTTCGCCTCGCCAGCGATGGAAGACTCGGCAACCTCACGAACTCGCTATCGGAATCAATCAAGCGGACACAAGGCTCGCTAAGCGATGCAAATCACGAACCATGCCCTCCTCTCGGTGAATATCGATAAGCTACCCGTAGACCTACGGCTAAGTGCATACGCCTGGCGTTGGCCTTACCGGTGGTACGGGATATCGGCGTCATAGTCCTCTAACCACCGTCTCGTGGGTTCAGCTCCTTGAAGATATCGAGGCTCTTGTGGTGCATATAAATATCCACGTGAACCCTACAAATAGTGCCTCCGGATCTTGGCGTGAATCACCAATCATGGGTGGGGTAGTTCGTGATTCTTACGGAGGCGTATGCTATAACTGCCTGCTGCGTCAACACACATCCCAACCCGATGCACGGCGCGTCACAATACACTACGTAACCATGGACCCTCGGGAAGAGTAAGAAGCGGGCGATCGTCGATTTCTCCTTTATGGGAAACCACGCTCACGCGCATCGATCCTGAAACTTAGTCGGCCTAGTCAATAGGGCAGAGATAGAACCAAACTTCTCTACGAACTGCCGATAATAACCTGCAAGGCCCAGAAAACTACGCACTTCTGTCGGAGTAGTAGGTCTAGGCAAGTCCTAAGCGCCGATCTTGGCGTATCCCGAATGCCATCAATATGCCCAAAAAAGCTACGAAGTCAGCAAAACTCACATTTGGAAAACTTACATCGATCAATGCTCGCATGCTCTGCTCTGGCGAGAATAGACCAAGATATCATCAATGAACACTATCACAAATGTGTCCAAAATGGTTTGAACACTCGGTTCATCAAATCCATGAATACCGCGGAGCATTGGTCAACCCAAAGACATGACCACTGAACTCATAATGCGTCTGGTCCGAATGCGGACATCCACCTCTCTAACTCGAACGATGATAGCGATCGTAGATCAATCTTGGAAAAACATCTCGCGGATCGAACAAATCATCAATCACGGGAAGAGGGTATTCTTAATGGTCACCTTGTTTAATCAACACGCATCGCGGCGTCCGTCCTTCTTCACGAACAATCTGGCGCCAGAAACACTAGGTCGATGAAACCGCTTCTCCAACAAATCACTCGGTGCTCCTTGACTCTCTCAACTCGGCGGGTGCCGTCTGTATGGCGGAATGGAAATAGATCTATACAAAACTCGATCTCCTCTCGGGAGGATACGAGGTCGTGCGGAAACACGTGCGGGAACTTCCGGAAAATCTGGTACGCGACCTCGATATCAAACACCGGAATGATCAATCACGGAGCATACCGCGACTCCGCGTAGTCTCATAGAGTATAGACCCGCGTCAAGGGTGGCAAGCCCTCGGTATAATAAGTCGAGGGTAGGTGATACAAATAACGATCAGCGGACTTAGGTTAGCAACGTAAGCCGTGAGAATGACCCTTTCACAACATTACAAGACAATTAACACATGCGGATCATAGTATGTCTACCTATCAACCAATCTTACTACTCTTGAGAAATCAATACAAGGCTTTTATAAACAAACAAGTAAATTCCTTTTATCATTCTTAAGTTGTTATACCTACTTCCCATAAAGCTAGTATAACTCTTAAGCTTTGTTTTAAAACCAAATATTACTCTTACATTAAATATGATTCATTATTCCTTTTGACATACTTCAAGGTTCTTATTATTGGGCTTAAGTCAAAAGACATTGCCGATTATCATATGTCGTCTCCGTACTATATATATAACATATCATGCTCAAGGTATAGGAAGAATCACATACCTTGAAATCCACGCCAAGTCGAGTATGTCGTGCGAGAGAATCGCCTATAATAGTCACAGACAACTATCAAAGTCTAGACTATTACGTAGGTCATTCTAAGCAGAGGGTCCTCGATTCTACGGAAAGTCGGGCGGCACAACCCTACGGTGAGTTATATAAGTCTCTGATGAAAATGTAAATGCGGTTTGATTATTCTTCTTTTAAACCCTTCTAAGTGATTAACACTTCAATTCTATTACGTAATATACTTCTAAGTATTTATACTATTCTTATTCTACAAAGTATTCTTTAATTCAAAGAGGGTTAGGATTAGTTACCTCGGTAAGCCCAATAATATCTAGAAAAGTCGCTTTGAGCAAGGTTTTGCTCACAAGTTGTATGCTCCAGAAACCTTAGAAGTTTTCACAACTTCTACTAAGTGCTAAGGTATTTGGGCTAGGGTATTTTGGGCATTATAACAATACAAGAAGGCAACTTTTCTACCAAGGGAGGGGGTAGGTTTCGGCTAGGCTAGGGGTGGGGTAGCCTCGGCAAGCTTCTCAGGGAGGGTGTGTTTGGACGAACAACAAGAGGAGAGGAGGGATTTGAGACTTAGATAGATTGCTCAATTTAGGATGAAATAACTCTTCAACAAGGGGGGTATTTATAGGTCAAGACATGGCCAACCAATGGCCAAGATTATGCCAAGTGCAAGGCAAGTGTAGGGTGAGGATTTAGGCAAGTGTCCTTGGCCAACTTGCACACAAAATATCTAGCCAACTTTATGACAAGGCTTGGCATTCCAATCGGCCTTAATGCCGAGACAAGTCCACCAATGAGAGGGTGGAAAGTGTCGCCCTCTCATTGGTCCAAAGTGTTACGTCTCTCGGAAAAATCCAAAATAAGAAATGACATAGCGGAATTTATCCTATGTGGAAAGCGTTTCGTCGGAAAACCGTTCGCTTTGTGAGTTGTGCCTAAAAATCGTCCAAGGCCTAACTTTAAGACCAAAACTTTTTGTACGTATTCCTTTACGTACATACCCTGGAAATACGGGGTATAACACGTAAGAACTCATAGGTGTCAAGATTTGAGACTTGTAAAATTTTATCGGAATTATGAAATTGTCGGAAAACGTTTTATTTTGACGAATGGGAGGGCGACACGTGTCACCCCCCCTTATGATGCCTTGGTCGAATTTAGGCATGGCTAATACGGTCATTTACCATTTGTCTTGGATGACTAATGTCTTGCAAGTTGTGGCATGAGAAAGTTGACTAAGTCAAAGGTAAATTAGTCTTGATTTTTAGTAAGACTTCATCTAAACCACCCATTTGGTTACATCTTAACCCTCCATGCCCCTTTATTACCCTACTAGTAGCAAGAGAGAGCCAACACTTAGCCACATTTCACAAGAATTTGAAGAACTAGAGCAAGAAGCTCTCGGGTTCTACATGAGAAAGAAAGAAAAAAATTTCGTTTCTTGTTCTTTAAGCTCCACACTTTAAACCAAGGTTCCTATGTGTATTGTAAGCATATCTCAATAGAAAAATCCCGGAAAAAGAGAGTTTTCGTATTAGTCGCAAAGTGAAAACCTAGTGGCTTTCTAGGTTTTGGATTGGAAGTTTGAAGGAAAGTTGTTGGTATGGTTCTAAGGGTCTCAACAAATGGATTGAAGTGTCTTGGAGAGGTTCTAAACTACTAAGGAGCGACTTCGGATTGGAGTTGGATTAAGATTCGTTGAGGTATAATCTTGTCCTTTAAAGTGTTGCAAGATTATATATTTATTTTCGTTGTTATTAGCTTTACGTGTTGCTAGCATGAAGTTGATATGTAGAAGTTTATAAGGATTATGGATGGATTGTAGCCTTGGAAATCCGAAATGTAATGTAAGCCATGTTAAGTTGGATTTCAATTTAGTCGTTATTAGAATCGTCGCATGTCACTTATTTGAAGATTATGGTAGTTATAATCAAATGCGACTTGATGTCATGTTATGCTACCAATTTGGATTGAAATGGAAATTGGATAAGAATTGGTATTGTTGTTTTCATTATGGCCGAAAATTGGACTAGTAGTTGCATAGTTTGTTATTTATTTGTATTGGACTACCTTATAGATTGTGGTGAGCCAATTGGGGCTGTTTGGTTATTGTATTCGGCCTTGAAAAAGGTGGCAAAGTAAGTAAAAACAAAGGAGGTGCTGTCCGATTTTCCGTAGAATTTAGCGACTTAGCACCTAGAATATTCTACGTTTGAAATAAGAGGTTAATGGACGTATGGTGACCATTATAGGTTGATGTACTAAGTATAGCGTATCCTACTTGAAGAATGGAAAAGCTCAAGGTTGAAGTACTTTGGAGCATTTTGCTACTTGTCGACAATCGTCGCGAGGTATGTGAACCTCTTCTTTCTTTGGCATGATCCTACGTATGAAATATCCATGTGATAACATTTTAAGATTCCTTCTACTCTTAGAAGTTAAGAAGTATTTACATTGTTGAATCTAAGTTAAGAGTATGTTTAAATTGTCCTAAGTCCTTACTAGGTCTTATGGGAGACGTTGGTAAGGATGGTTAGGAAATTATGAGATTTGATTTAAGGGCTATGTATCTTGATTTATTTAAAGTAAGTATGTAAGTTGATTTTTATGTTTGAAAATGACTTGAATTTATATGTGAAAAGGGGATTGGTTTTAAAAGTGTAGATGACATGATTTTACAAGTATAAGTAAGTGGACTTTAAAGAATGTATGTTATGAAGTTTTAAGACTATGAACTTTGATTTTCTTTAAAGGATTATGAAACTTTATTTTTCAAGTTATGGGACTTGATTTCTAAAGTATAAGCGACATGATTTGAAAGAGTGTATGCTACGAGGTGTTAAGGCTATAAGCCTTGATTTTATAAGTGGAAATGACTTAATTTTACAAAGTATGGCTTCTTAATTTATTTCAAAAGATAAGAAGATGGCTTCCAAAAGAGTATGTGACTTGAGCTTTAAAAAGAAAGGAGTTCCATGATTCTTTTTAAGTATGTATGTACGTAGTATTTTTGGATCTAGTTTTCCTAATGTTGTAAGAATAAAAGTGTCTTAAGTTCTCTAAAATGGGAAGTTGTTATGACGACTTAAGAAGAAGTGAAAAGATGGTTTGAAAATGTTATGTAAGGAAAATCACACCGAGCCTACAAATAGGCCGGATTACGTTATGAAATACACCGAGCCTACAAATAGGCCTGATTACGTTATGAGATACACCGAGCCTACACATAGGCCGGATTACGCCATATTACCCCGAGCCTTCACATAGGCCGGGTTACGTCATCTTACACCGAGCCCTTGGCGGGCGGATTATGTTATATGATTCCACAAGATGCAGCCCCAGGCGGGTCGGATTATGTTATATGATTCCACAAGACACCGAGCCCCAAAGCGGCCGGATTATGTTATATGATTCCACAAGACACCGAGCCCCAAGGCGGCGGGCGGATTATGTTATATGATTCCACAAGATGCAGCCCCACAGCGGGCGGATTATGTTATATGATTCCACGATGCACCGAGCCAGGCGGGCGAATTATGTTATGTAAGATATGTAAGTTATGTGAAAAAGGTGGATCAAACTCTTAAGTAAGTATGTAAGAATATGTTGTTAAATCTTATCGAAAGAAGGAAAGGCAGTTAATATATGATTGGTTTTGGGAGTTAAAAGGACATTCTTTTATCTGAGATATGATTTGGTTATTGCATTTTATTTACATTCCATATTCGTTTTTGTTGTGACCGCCCGGGGCTGCGTTCATGCCGCAGTTTAGGTACCTGTTGGTGATCCTTGCTCTTAGGATCTTGGTTGATCTTTGAGAAAGCTCCATTTGCTCGGAGGCTTAGCTCTTGTACGGTTTTCCCCGAGGTAGTAGATTCATGTATATTCGTGGTATGGCGGGGCCCTGTCCGCCACGATTGTTATTCTAGAGTGCGTATTCACATATGTGGTTGGGTGTAAGCGAGTTATGCAGTTGTACTTTTGATTATGTTTATAGTATGGAAGCGGCCTTATCGGCCGGCTGTGTTGTCTTTTGTTTACACATATGTTTAAGTTGTGTATGTTCCATCGCTATTCTCACGATGTATACGAACAGGTGCCCGGGTAGGGCACGATCGCGGCCGGTCGGGTCGTGACATCTGATATGTAATTTCAATTACAATATAAGGACAAAGTATTTACCTCGATAAGCCCAAAATTATCCAAGATTTAATGTCGATCTGAGCAACGTTTAGCTCACTGCTGGCGCTCAACCCGCTCCAAACAACCCTTAGAAGTTATACGCAACTTCTTTTTAATACTTCAACCGGCTATGAAGATTTTCCTTAGGGTTTCGTTTTTGTGACTGAAGGGAAGTATAATAGTATTTCTGGGCTTTTAGTATAGGTGTAACCTTGGAATACTACAAGGTATTTGGGCCAAGGTATTTTGGAATAGTAACAATACTTGGAGAATACTTTTCTACCAAGGGGGGGTGCTTTTCACGAGAACAACTCAAGGTAGGGGGGGGATGTTTCGGCCAAAGGCCTTCTCAAGGGGGAGGGGGTGCTCTTGGACGAGAGCAACAAGAAGAGGGGAGGGAGTATTTCAAGACTTGAAATCTCTAAGTGTGGATGAAGAAGTCTTCAACTAAGGGGGGGTATTTATAGGCCAATCAATGGCCAAGATTAAGACAAGTGGTGGGCAAGTGTAGGGTCAAGATTTGGACAAGTGTTGTGTGGGTCCCACTTGCTCATCAACTACACAAAATATCTTACCAAACATTGACCAAATGTTTTAGGCCACAAAAACATTAAAAACGTGCCAACCACTCCCTTAGGTTGCCGTCCACTTGAGGGCCAAGTGTCGCCCTCTCGTTGGTCCAAAATATTTCATCTCTCGGAAAAATCCGCAAAAATAATAAATGTTGCAACCGTAATTTTCCCTTCGCAAAGTTTGGAAAACGTTTCGTCGGAAAACGATTCTTTTCGTGGGTTGTGAACAAATTTCGTCCCTAGCCTAACTTAAGGCTTAAACTTTTATACGTACGCCCTCACGTACATACTCTGGAAATACGGGGTATAACATTCTCCCCTCCTTAGAAACATTCATCCCGAATGTTCTTTCTCAAGACAGATAATGATAAAGTTCCTCTTAACTTAAACAAGTTGCCAATGCCACACATGGCCACAAAATAATACACGCGCAAATACTTACATCCAAGTCCACGAGGAATCACCTCTAACATCACAAAAGCTCCCACCCAAAGTCTAAACGATACTCCCTTAAGAAACGATCACTTCTATTCTCTTAACACATGTCCACTTCTTCCCTTACTCGTCGTACCCTCCTCGTATACTCGAACTCTTTCTCATAACTTACCACATTTCTGTTACTGCTTCAGTTTCCAAATCTCTGGGTTACTACCTCCAACTTGGTCGTCATTACTGGGAACAATCTGGATGGATCTCCGATACTTTTCCGATCATATCAACACGAAAGACCGGACATACTGCCTCCTACGTCGGACGACAATGCTAACCTATAGGCAACTTGGCCTATTTTCCAAATGATATGAAAAGGCCCAAAGTAACTCGGGCTAAGTTTCCTCTGTTTTCCAAAACTCGTCACACCCTTTCTGGGGTGGTACCTTCAAGAAGACCCACCGTCGGCACGAACTCAAGCGTCGTCGGATTATCCGCACGACTTACGCTGACTCGGTGCCAATAACCTCTTCTGGATAAGCTTCACCCTATCCACATCCTGCTGAAACAAGTATGAACCAACTATCTGAACCTTGCCAACATCGAACCAATCGACCGGCATCCTACACTTCCGCCCATACGAGGCGTCATAAAGCGACATCCGAATACCGAAATGGTAGCTATAAAATACTCCCTCAACAGGAGGCAACCATCCTCACAGCTACCCCTGAAATCCAATCAACGGCGGCGGCGAATGCGTCTTGAGACTCACCTGAGTTCCTAATCCTGCCTGGTAAAACTTCCACCAAAAAGAAATAGCCGTAACCTGGGCTCCACTCCCTGTCATAAGGTGAAAGCAGGCACCTCGTGCAGTCTTACAACCTTCCTTATATAACATCTCGCATAACCCTCTGCCGAGTAAACAGTCTTGACTGAAAGACAAGATGGGCTGACCCCATCGGCCCGACTACTGGTCGAACGCATCCATGAACTCGTACGATGGTTAACTAAACTTGGGCCTAACACCCTCGTGACCCTATCACAAAGCGGGACCACCACAAACTGACCCCAATACTGAGCCGCGGGTTGACGCGTCGGTCCTCAACCCGACCATTATCGCGCCAAACACTTGTTCCCCGATCCGGAACAATCTCACTAATCAAGTTACGAAAACCTAGTGGTCTTCTTAGCTCAACTACCCTCTTTCATTCCACACTACTCAGGGACTTATCATACAAATATATCTCACGTGCACTATGCACTCCGATAATGGTTAAACGTAAAAATATAAATCTTTTACTCGAGATGGCCTCGCCTCTAAGGTCTCCATGCATAAAACTCTAAGGCTCACACTTTCCCTATCCCCAATTTTACCCTTAACTAACCATGATTTCTAATCACAATTAACACAATGTTATCTGAACATAACACTTAAGATATACTTATCTTATCACACATACAATCTCTAGAGGGTTAAGGATATACCAGATCTCATCGCTTCACTCCTGCTGCTCCAATCAAACACCTGTTGGCGCATAGCTAGGAAGATGATGAACTAGTCACCGATCCCGAAAGTGAGTCTCTATCCGCGCTACCTGCAGTGGACAATTTCTGCAAAATGGCCTGTGCGCAAGCATAACAAGCTGTCGAAGAAGTACGACACTCCCCACAATGACACTTACCACAACGTCCACACCGAGGTGGGGGTAGCCTCCTCTGGCTAACACCCCTTCCTCTCCGAGCCACTGAATCCGCAACTGATCCGGTAGGCTGAGTCCTCCTACTTGCATCCCTCCTACTAGGACACCCTTTCGACACATGGCCCTGACGGCCGCAGGTAAAACAAGTACCAACTAAAAGACGACATTCCCCGGGATGACGCCTGTCACACTGTGAATACTGAGGAAAAACTGAACCCGGCTGGCTAGAACCTACGTGTAGCTGTGAACCGGAAGCCCTAGAGCTCTGACCAACTCCGGCATACCCCGAACGTCCTGAACCCTGTGGAGGACCACTCTGCACTGGTGGGGGTGCATATCTAATCTGCTGCTGAGGCGGTTTGCCTTGAAAGTTACCAAAGGATCCTGCTATTCTGGCCCTCTTCTGCTGATCTTGGTTAACCCGTCGATCCCTACGTTCCTCTGTGTGCTGCACATAAGCCTGTACGCGGGCAATATCCATGCCTGACTGAAGAGCTACTCTTGTACAACCCTTTACTAGATAATTGTCTAGACCCGTGATATATCGGTGCACTCTATATTATCTGGTTGCTAAAATCCTAGCTAATGTGAGTCCATTCCTTTGTAATCCATATTCTCTGTTCGGCCGTGGGCGAAGGTTCATATATCATGGCCGCAGATGGAGCTGCTGCCGTATGCTAAACTCGATTTGGCGGCGTCGCAGAACTCCCGAATGAAGCACCACCCGGTGATGATTGGGCTGTGCCCTCGTAACCCTCGTGCTCTGCGCGGCTCCTCGGCTGCCTTGCCGCCACGGGCGGGTTGCCTTGCGCGGAGCATAACGGTGCGGGAAGAAATACGTTAGAGGTCGACTTATAACACGGCTCTAAGGCACGATCTCGAGTGAGAAGAATGGAAACCAATCCTAAATATCCTATAGCCTCACGATTATTGGTGTGGTGCACAACACACCGATAATCAAGACTACTAGATACGGTCAGACACCTTCCGAGGATTAATCGCTCGATACCACTTTTGTCACGACCGAACCGGGCGTGGTCGTGCCTACCGGGCACCTAGTGATACAACATCAGTGTCGGCGGAATATAAAACAAGACATGAAATAATGTGAAGTGAAAGCAGTTTATCGAGAAAAGTTGCCTTCGGCATATATATATAAAAACTTGAAACCGAGCGATTACATCCCTTTTACAACTCGCCCAACAAGATTACTCTGGACCTTAAGAATGATATAACAATGACGGGACGGGGCCCGCCATACCACGAATGTAAGTACCTACAACGACGGGGACTATACCATCGATAAGCCTCCGAGAAACGGAGCTTCCAAACGTTGTGACCACTAAGAGCGAGGATCAACACGGTGTACCTCTACTGCGGCATGAACGCGGCCCCGAAGGAGGTCGATTACAACAGTACCAAGTATGTGGCCCGAAAATCGTAAATGAAATCATAATAGTCTATATAAAGCGAAGACATGTATGATAACCAAACTACGATTCCTGATAAATAGCGATCGTGTCAAGTCAGGGACTCACGCCCTCAAAGTCATCACTCAAATATAACTATGGGTCTCACGCCCACCACATCAATAATGCCCGTGGAATACCTTCCTCACCGGCGATCTATGATATAAAAGCACCAAGGAGTACACATGAACACCAGGTCCCACCTGTGTCATAATAAAACCGTACAGGGTAAGTACGAAGGCATAGCCGACTACTAAAACCCACAGCACCAACAATGCTATAAAACTATATCACGGGGTCTTTCTAGACCGCACCACATGATCGAAGCTGGCCACTCGCCCTCAGTATCAATGTGCGCGTCTGGTCTTGGAGCATACCGCTGCTCCGCATAGGCCACACATAGGCCCGCATGAGGTATTCCTCGCGTCGGCGGCTAACCCCGGTACCCTCACGGACTCCGCGATCCGCATAGTCTCATAGACCGCATAGTCACATCGCATCGCATAGGGCATCCCCGCGACGGGATAAAACACCGGAATGATCAATCCTCGAGCATACCGCTGCCCGCATAGTCACACGCACCGCGTAGGCCGTATAGACCGCATCAAGGTGGCGTGTTGTATCGACCTCGCCTTCGTGGCATATTTATATAGACTATTATGATTTCATTCTGATATTTTGATTTCACATACTTGGTACTGTTATCGACCTCGCCCGGGTCTGCGTTCATGCCGCAGGTAGAGGTACACCAGTCGTCGATCCTCGCTCTTAGGATCACAGTTCAGCGTTTTGGGAAGCTCCGTTTCTCCGGAGGCTTATCTTTGGTATAGTCCCCTGTTGTTGTAGGTACTTACATTCAGGGGTATGGGGGGCCCTGTCCCGTCGTTGGTGTTGTAAAACTCTTAAGTGCAGTAGTCTGTTGTAAAGTTGGGATGTAACTGTTCATTCTTGAGATATTTATATACTTGCCGAAGGGCACTCTTTTATTTGATAAACTGTGTCTCTTTTACATTGGTTTCATGTCTTGTTTTATATTCCGCTGATTACTCTGATGTATGTCTACTTGGGTGCCCGGGGTAAGGCACCAGTCACGGGCCCGGATTCGGGTCGTGACACCGTATTTTCAAAGTATGTACGTAAGGGCGTACGTACAAAAGTTTAAGCCTTAAAGTAGGCATAGGGACGAAATTTGTACACAACCCACGAAATGAATTGTTTTCCGACGAAATGTTTTCCAAAACTTGCGTAGGGAAAATTACGGCTATGTCATTTATAATTTTTGCGGATTTTTCCGAGAGATGGAATATTTTGGACCAACGAGAGGCAAGTGGACGGCAAAGAGGCCACGGTTGGCATGAATTTGAGGCTTAAACCAAGGGTCAATGTTTGTGAGTGATTTGTGGAGTAGGGTTAGGGTGCACTTGTGCAAATCCCCACCCTCCACTTGCCCTCCACTTGCCTTCATCTTAGCCCTTGAAAGCCCTATAAATACCCCCCTTGAGTTGAAGACTTCTTCATCCACAAATCATCTTTCAAGTCTTGAAATCTCCCTTCCCCCTTGTGAGCTTCTCGTCCAAGCCTCACTTCCCCCTAGAGAGCTAGCCGAAACACCTCCCCCTTTCCTAGTAGTCTCGGCAAAAGCCATCCCCCCTTGGTAGAAAATACTCTCCAAGTATTGTTACTATCCCCAAAAATACCTTAGCCAATCCCTTATAGTATTTCCAAAGTCACCCCTATACAAAAGCCCGGAAATACTATCTTATATCCATTAGTCACTAAACGAAACCCTGGGGAAATCTTCATAGTTGGTTGAAGTAGTAAGTAGAAGTTGTATAGAAACTTCTAAGGGTTTCTTGGAGCGTTCAGATTAGGAGCTAAACCTTGCTCAGGATCGACTTATAACTTGGATAATTTTTGGCTTACCGAGGTAAATAATAATCTTATCCTTCCATTTTAATTAGAGAATGCATACTGTAGATGTATAAAATACATAGAAGGGTATTACAGAAGAGAATTGTAATGTCGCATCGTAAGAATTAAAGAAGTTTAAAGCTGTATTCTGATGAGACTTGTATAGTTTACTGGGTAGGAAGTCTTTGCCGATTTTCCGTAGAATAAAGAACCCTCTGCTTAGATTATCCTACAGAGTAGTCTAGACATTTATAGACGTATTTGACTATTATAGGTTGATACTCTGCGCGCGACATATTCGACTTGGCAGGTGGATTTCGCCGAGAAGGTATGTGATTCTTCCTATCCTCTTGAGCATGATATTTTAAAATATATATACGATGCGGTGACGTCGTGTGTTAACTGAACATGGTTTTACTTGACGTCTTTTGACTTGAGTCTAAATAATAAGAATCTTGAAGTATTTCAAAAGAATTATGAATCATTTTTGAAAGAAGAGTAATACTTGGTTTTTAAACAAAAGCTTAAGAGTTATACTAGCTTTATGGGAAGTTAGGTATAACGACTTAAGAAAGATAAAAGGAACGGTTTACTTACGTGTTTATAAAAGACTTGTATTGATTTCTCGAAAGTACAGTGAGATGGTTTGTTGAGTAGACATATTGTGATGCTATGTGTGTTAGGATCTTGTAAACGTTTGTGTAAAGAGGTTATTCTTATTTGTGCTTATGTTGTTTAAACGATAAGCCGTTATGCTAGTATTACATCACTCACCTCTTGACATGATACCGGGGGTTAAGCTGCCCCGTCACGGGGTATATCTCGAGCGATGCAGGACTATGATTCGAGAATACCTCATGCGGGTCCAGGACCTATGCGGAGCTACGAGTTCGAGTTAGTGTGCGGTCCATGTGGCCATGCGGTCCATGTGGCCATGCGGACTACGAGTCCAGGACGATGCCGAGGAGTAGCTACCCTCGATGCGGGGAATACCTCATGCGGGCCTAGGTGGCCTATGCGGACTACGGGAGTCCAGGATTAGGCATGCATAATGATACTATGGGCGATTGGCCTTGCTTCGATCATTCGCAGCCTAGAAAAGACACATTACGATTTACCTGTTGTTACTCTTGTTTGTGATGTGGCACTATGTGCGGTTACATTGGTTATTCCATACATGTTTGTAAAATTGGCTTTAAAATGATATGATTTCATTTAAGTACTTTACAGTTTCACATACTTGGTACCTGTTGTACTGACCTCCTTCGGGGGGCTGCGTTCATGCCGCAGGTAAGGGAAAGCAGGTGCTAGATCCGCATCCTTAGGATATTTTGCTTTGGTGTCAGGAGCTCCATCTTCTCCGGAGGCTCGACTTTTGGGTATAATCTCCCTGTTGATGTAGATAGTTTTGTGCATTCAGGGTATGGCGGGGCCCTGTCCCGCCATAGTTGTTTACTTCCTTAGAGGTCTGTAGTCCTATTGTACAGTTGGGATGTAACTACCAGATTTTGGTTTATATATATATGCCGAAAGGCGACTTTTCTCAGATAAACTGTGTCTCAATTTACATTGTTTCATGTCTTGTTTTTATATTCCGCTGATTTCCTCCGATGTATGACTACTTGGGTGCCCGGGTAAGGCACGATCAGCCGGGCAGTCGTGACAAAAGTGGTATCGAGCGATTAATCCTCGGAAAGTGTCTCTGAGCCGTATCGATGAAGTCTTGATTATCGGTGTGTTGTGCACCACCCAATAATCGTGAGGCTATAGGATATTTAGGATTGGTTTCCATTCTTCTCACTCGAGATCGTGCCTTAGAGGCATGTTATAAGTCGGACCCCTCTAACGTATTTCCTTTCTTTATGATTATGCCTCACGTAAGGCAACCGGGCCCAGAAGGCAAGGCAGCGGAGGCGCTAGTAGGACAGGAAGTCACGAGGGCTCGTGCCCGATCTATACCCGAGACGGCGAGTTCCACGACAATGCCGGCCCAAAGAGGTTTAGGGCGCAGCGATGGTGATGAGACCACGAGACTGCACCTCCAGTCCACGGCTGGAGCGGATGAGATGGGTTCTGAGAGAGATGGCCCGATTCGCCGTGATCGTGGCAGAACATGAGATAAGTGGATCGCATTCGATTCAGCCTGATACACGTGGTTCACCGAGATCGATAGTCCGAGGCTACGAGATTTTACGAGTTGTAGCCCGCCGCGAGTTCTGGTCGAGGCACGAGGATGATCCGCAGGAGTTCATCCGTCGATTCTGAAGGATCATCGCGAGTGATCAAGGCTTGAGACCGAGTCCGTGATCTTGATTCGCATCGGTGCGTGATCTGAAGTCGGCGGTTTGACTCGTGGGAGTTGTCCCGGGGAGAGCACGCGTCCCCAGCTACTTGGGACGAGTTCTCGGAGGCTTTTCTCACTCACTTCTTGCCTCCACAGATGAGGAGGGCACGGGCCGACAGATTTTTGTTCTTTGAGGCAGAGAGGGCGCCTGCTAGGGAGTACAACGTTGAGTTCGATTCGTTGGCTCGATATGTCCCTGCGTTGGTAGCAGATATGGAGGACAGGGTACACCGTTATGTCACCGGGCTAGATGATTATATGGCCGAGTCTTGTGCGGGTGTGGCTCTTCATGTCACGACCCCACCCCGGGTCCGTGACCGGTGCCTTGACCCGGGCACCCTTGTGACACAACATCAGAGAAAACCAGCGGAATATAAACTCAAAATAAAACAACCATGATGGTATAAATAGTCTAGCCCAAAAATGGCTACCCCAAAAGTACATAAAACCGAACAGCTATATCCTTTAACAACCCAAGTTATGACAAGACTACAGGCCTCTAAGAATAAGTAACACTATGACGGGACAGGGCCCCGTCATGCCCCTGAATGTACAAAATAACACAACACCGGGGAGAACCATACCAAAAGTCGAGCTTCCGAAGAAATGGAGCTCCTGACACCTGAGTAAGAGATCCTAGGAATGAGGATCTACCACCTGCTTTCCCTTACCTGCGGCATGAACGCAGCCCCCGAGGAAGGGTCGATCACAACGTACCAAGTATGCAAAACTGGAAAATACTGTAGTAATATCATAAGTCAAAAGTAAGCTGGAGTCATAGATAAAAATCAATTTCCTTGCACTGTGCCTTACTAACAATGAGAGTAACAAGTATAAAACGGATAGCATAAAATAGGAGGCTCACGATCAAAACAGGGTACCTCGCCCGTAGTATCGTTAAGCCATCCTACTCCTGGGACTATTTCACCCGCATGAGTCCTGTGGACCCGCATGAGGTCATCCGCCTCGTCATGGGACTATTTCACCCGCATGGGACTATTTCACCCGCATGGATCCTGTGGTCCGGATCCGCATGAGTGCAAGCGCCGTACTCGCATCATGGGTAGCAAATCCATGGCATAGATAATAACCCGGGGTTTACCCCGTAATAATACAAATATATAACATAGCTCATCCGGCTATCATACACAACATAAGCACTACCGGCCTATCATACCATACATAAGCACTACCGGCCTATCATACCATACATAAGCACTACCGGCATATCATATCACAACATAAGCACTACCGGCCTATCATAACCTAAGCAAGTTAAGATATCCTCTAACTTCTTATTAACATTATTAATATGTCCTCTCATTTTAGTATCCTAAGGCACTAACATGTCTTTTAATAGAAAATCCGGGAATTCAACCCAAGTACCGTATCTTAACTTTTAAGAAATAACTCTTTTTATACAAAATTCCAAGATACTAATCACCATAGTATCAAGTTACGATTTCTTTCAAAACAAGTCACATTTCCTTTTAGAAATATAATAGGCTTCTAAATCAAGTGACTTCATTTCCTTTAAAACCTTAGGCAACCAATGCCTAACAATCAATTCACCTTTCTTAGTTTCAAATCATTTACCCGTACTTGTTTTAATTAGAGTAAACCTTTCTTTGTGAAACTTTCAAGAAAACTAATATAACCAACTTCCCATAAAGTCATTATATTAGTGTTATACCTTTGTCAAATACATTTTCCCTAATCCAAGGGACTTATACTTTTGAAATGAAACAAGTAGCATATACTTTAAAAACAAGTGAAAGATATCAAATCTTGTACGTCTACCGTACTACATAGGTACAACCACTCATGCTCAAGAGATAGGAAAGTTCTACATACCTCTTTCGGTTAATCCACTTGCTAAGTCCAACTACCGCAAGTAATATGTCAACCTATAATAACCATAGTGTGTTTATTAACCTCTAATTTCAATGTAGAAATTCCAAATTCAAGTTATCAATTCCTAAGGAAAATTGGGCAGCATTTCCTTTGTTTCTACTCACTTTGCCACCTTTTCAAAGGCCGATTTTTCAACATTTAAATGCCTTATTAAGGCCCAACAATCAAACCAACACAAAGGGGATTACACACCTAATCTTGGGTGTGTAAAATTCTGCCCCATAAGTTATAATAGTACACTTTAACAATTCTAAGGTGGTTTTTAGGCTACAACATGCTCATAATATTTCTTTAGTCAAATCCTTCATATCCAACCCACATTTCTAGCATGCAATGATTCTAAGAGCATTATTTACCACCATAAGTATTTTCTTCTTAACATGCAACTCTATAAAATAATAATAGAGGAAGAATCATTACCTTAGAGCTTTAGCCCAATTTATCCAACAATTTGCTAGCCTTTCTACCAAGAATACCACCACCACCACCTTCACAAGTTAACCACAAGCTTCCTTCTTGTCTTTTAATTTTTCAGATTTTTCTTAAGGCTAGAATCCTCTTGGATTTTTAGAGAGAAGGAGGAGCTTGAAATATTTAGAGAGAAGGAAGAGTTTTTTCAAAGAGAGAGATGACAAATGACCAAGTCTTTAAGACTTGGTCAATATATTGCATGTAAAAATCAGATGGGGGGGGACACTTGTCCCCCACTCAGGCCCTTCCAAAATAAAAATCTGACTTTTCCTAAGTTTTTCCGCCTGATTTCCCGCCTCGGCGCCGCGGCCCTGCTTTCCGGCGCGGCGCAGCTCTGCGGACCCTCGGATCTTCCGCGCGGCACGCTTCCGGCGCGGCGCTGGAACTTCAGCGACCTCGGTATTTTTTGGCGCGGCCCGACTTCCGGCGCGCGCCTACAATCACCAGCGCGCGCGCTGCCTCCGGCGGCCAGCGCTGAGACCAGATCGCGGTCGGGCGAACCACTGGTATAACATTCTCCCTTAGAAACATTCGTCCGAATGTTCCCTAGGCTTACTCAAATTACAATATCGGCGTAGACTCGAATAAAGATGCTTCACACGCCACAACAAAACTCAAGCATAAATACTAAATTTAAAGACCAACAATTTTTAGAACGTGGGTTACCCGAGAATCAGGAATAAGTGAGGATATTTCTTCTTCATGTCATCCTCCGCTTCCCACGCCATTTCCTCCTGCTCACATTCCGCCATAGGACCTTGGCCGGAAGCCACGTCTTTCGTCGAAGTCGTTTAACGACGATCGAGTATCGCTATGGGACTCTCCTCATACGATAACTCCTCATCATGGACATTCTGAATCGGTGCACTCTAGATGGATCTCAATACATTTCCGCAACATGGACACATGGAAAGCTGGATGTACCGCCTCCAAATCGGACGGCGACTCTAATTCATAGCAACCGCTACCACTGCGGACAATCGTCGACCCAATGTACCTGGGTGAGTTTCCTTCTTTCCAAATCTCATCACGCCTTCATGGCGATACCTAGAAAAACCCAATCACCTAACTCAAATTCTAAGTGTCGACGCCGATGATCTGCATACGACCTGCCGACTGAGCCGCCAACAACCGCCTCTGGATAAGCTTCACTTATCCATCGCTGCTGAACTAGGTCTGGCCCGACCAAGTGAACTTCTCCCACCTCGAACCAGCCTATAGGTGACCTGCACTTCCTCCCGTATAAGGCCTCATAAGGCGCCATCTAAATCCCGGAATGGTAGCTGTTGTTGTAAGCAAACTCCACAAGAGGCAAATGATCCTCCTACCCACGAAATCAATAACACAAGCCCGCAGATATCCTCAGTGCGGATAGTCGCTCGGCTTTGTCCGTCGATGCGAGGATGAAACGCCCGTCTTGAGACTCACTGTGTCCCTAATCCCTTCGAAAGGACCTCCAGTTAGCGAGAACTGGGCTCCTCTATCTAATATAATCGACACTGGGACTCCGTGCAGTCTCACAATCTCTCTAATATATAATCTGGCATAGTCCTCAGCTGAGAACGTCGTTCTGACCGGAAGAAAATGGGCTGATTTCGTCAGTCTGTCGACAATCACCCAAATGGAATCATGCTTCCTCTGAGTGGTAGGTAGCCCTGTAATAAAATCCATATTTATCACCTCCCACTTCCAAGTCGGAATATCAATATCCTGCAATGACCAGAACCACGGTGCTCAATCTTAACTGGCGACAATTCGGACATCGTACCACGAACTCCAACGCGTCCTCTTTAGGCCATCCCACCAATACACGCATCGAGGTCACGATACATTTTAGTCGATCCGGATGAATAGAATAACGAAGCGTGTGCCTCGCCGAGAATCTGGCGACGAAGTCTGTCACATCGGGAACACACTGGCCGGCCCTCGAATCTTAGCACCCCATCAGGCGCTACCTCAAATAGACTCCTCTCTTTCTGAGCAGCGGCATCTCTGTACCGTACCAAAATCGGATCCTCATACTGTCGCCTCTTCGCCTCCTCGACGATGGAAGACTCGGCAACCTCTCGAACCCGAATTCCGTCACTAACAGAATCAACCAAACGAACCCCAAGGCTCGCTGGCGATGTAACTCTCGGACCATATCCCTTTTCTGCGGTGAACAATGCACGGACTACCCATCGATCTGCGACTAAGGGCATCCGCAACTACATTGGCCTTCCTCGGTGGTATAGAATATCAACATCGTAATCCTTAAGTAGCTCCAATCGCGTCTCGCGCAAGTTCGGCTCCTGCGGTGAAGATGTCTTGGAGACTCTTGTGAGTCGTGTAAATGTCACATGAACTCCATATAAATAATGCCTCGGATCTTCAAGGCATGAATCACTCGCCAACTCAAGTCATGTGTGGGATAGTTCTTCTCATGCTTCCTAAGCCGTCGAGATCGTAAGCTATCACCTTGTCGTCTTTGCATCAACGCGCACTCCAAGCCCGACACGCTGGCGTCACAATAAACCACATATCCATCTAAACCTCCGGAAGAGTAAGCTGAGCGGTCGTCAACCTTTCCTTTAGCTGGAAACTTTCCTCACAAGTATCCGTCCACGGAACATAGCCTTACGAGTCGGCTTAGTCAAAGTCTTTGAAATAGAAGCAAACTTTTCCACAAACCTCAGATAATAGCTGCGGGGCCCAAGCTGCGCACCTCCGTCGGTGTAGCTGGAGTGCAGGCCAAGTCTTGGCGCCTCAATCTTAGTGTATCAACGAATACCATCGGCCCGATAACATGCCTAAGAAAGCCACCGAAGCTAACGAACTCGCGTTTCGAGAACTTGGCATACAATGCCGGTCTCGGAGGACTCGATACCGTCCTCAAATGATGCGTATGCTCGCTCTGCGTGCGCGAATACACCAAGATATCATCAATAAACACTATAACGAACATATCCAAGAATGGCACGAACACCTATTCATCAAATCCATGAATCTTTGGGGCGTTGGTCAAGCCGAAAGACATCACCTGAACTCATAGTGCCCATACAGGGTCTGAATGCGATCTTTGGGATGTCTATCTCTCTAACTCGCACTGATGATAACGGACGCAGTCTATCTTGAAAAACACTTTGCCGTGCAACTGGTCAAACAAATCGTCAATCACTGGGAGGATACATTCTTGATAGTAACCTTGTTCACCGCACATGTCAATACACATACGCAGCGTTCCATCCTTCTTCTTTACAAACAACAGCGCTCCCGAGGAGAAACACTTGGCCTAATAAAGCCTTTCTCGGAAATCTTTGGTGATCCTTCAATTCCTTTAACTCGGCCGGTGCCATCCTGTATGGCGGAATAGATATCGGGCGAGTGTCTGGTGCCAACTCGATGCAAAACTCAATCTCCTCTCGGGAGGATGCGGAAGCTTCGTGGGAATACGTCGGAAACTCTCTAACAACCGATCAAGGTCAGGTATCTCACCTCGATGTCGAATACGAACCAAATGGTAGATATACCGCCGTACCATCTTCCTAGCCTTGAGGTAAGAAATAAACCTACCCACCGGCGATGCGATTTCCTTCCACTCGATAACCTCACCAGAAACCGAACCGAACTAACCTCTCTGCGGTCCACATTGGCATAGCAAGACGCTAGCCAATCCATACCCATAATCACATCGGTCGGTCATATCCAACTCTATCAAGTCGGTGAAGTCCGCGATCATCTATAGTCACCGGGCAAGCCTTATATACCCGCCGCTACCACAGGCACCTGCAGGTGTAGCCACCTCAAAGGATTCTATGGACTCGGGCTCTATCCCTATTCTACCCGGCAATATGAGGAGATATATAGGACAAGGTAGAACTGGATCTATCAAAGCATAAACATCACGGAAGAGACCAACAATGTACTGTGGCGACATCGGTGGCGCCTCCCGGTCTGGCGGTGGACATAGCATAAATGCGGTTCGAGGACCGCTGGGCTCGAACCCTGCCACGACCCTGCCGCGGCTGTTGGCGTGAACACCACGCCTCGGGCGCCCAACCGAAGATGAAGACCCGGCAATCAACTGTCGGTGAGCCATGGCACTCCGCCGCCTGCAGACGGACAATCTCTCTTCAAATGGCCTGCGCCACAAGAGTAACAAGCTCACGGAGGAATCGACACCCCCCATAATGGCAATCACCACATCGACCACACCGAGGCATAAGGGCCTCATCTGACTGGAACTCTAGTCCTCTGCGGAAACCGAAGCCACGGAACCTGTCACGCTCCCTGAATACTGCATGCGTCCGAAGATGGTGGAGCGCTCTGGCCGGCGTGGTGCAAATCTGGTCTCTTCTTTGGGGTTGTCTACCCCTAAAACTACCAGAGGACCTGCTGTCACGGCCTCTTCTGCGATACTGCCGATCCGTCGGCCCTGCGTTCGCTCACACCAGTGCATGTGCTGCGTGCGGGCAATGTCGTGCGGTGAAGAGCCACCCCCGTGCAACTCTCGGCCAAGTGATCATCGAGTCCTGTGACATAGCGGTGCACCCTGTCCTCCATGTCTGCTACCAAAGCGGGCACATACCTAGCCAATGAATCGAACTCCATGTTGTATTCCCGGACCGTCGCCCATTCATCTCGGCGTCAAAAATCTATCGGCGAGCCCTCCTCATCTGCGGAGGCAAGAAATGGCCAAATGCGCCTCAGAACTTCGTCCCCAAGCGGTGAAGCGCATGCTCCCCACGGGCGGTTCCATGAATCATACGATCCAATCTGCGGTGTCCCGCGGCCGATCTGAACCTAGTACCACCGACTCGGTCTCGAAGCCCGATCACCTCGCGATCGCTGCAATCGTCGGATGAACTCCGAGATCATCCTCGTGCCTCGACCCATAAAACTCTGGTGGACTGCAACTCGTAAAGTCCTCGTCTCAAGCTAGCGACTCTGTCTTTGAACTACGAATGCAATGGAGCTGCATCTCGGCTATCCTCGTATGCAGCCCACAATCACGGCGATGGCGGGCCATCTCTTGTAGCCCATATCCTGCGCCCGCCTTCGGATGGAGGCTCGGGTACCGCGATCTCAGTAGCCGCTGCTGCTGCCTCAGACTCTACTGGGGTTGGCGACGTGGTAGAACTCGCCGTCCGAAACACCTCATCTGGTAAGGACTGGGCCTGTGCCCTGGTAACCCTCGGTGCCCTACTAGTAGTTCCCTCCACTGCCTTGCCCTTCTGGGCCGCGGTCGCCTTGCGTGGAGGCATAACTGATACACACAAAGTTTACGTCAGAGGAAATTCAACCTATAACACAGCTCTATTGCACGATCTTAGAGTGAAAGAAATGGAAACCAATCCTAAATATCCTGTAGCCTCCTGATTATAGATGTGGTGCGCAACACACCGAAAATCAAGACTACTAGATACGGCACTGTAGACCCGCCGAGGATTAATCGCTCGATACCACTTTGTCACGACCGACCGGGTCGTGGCCGTGCCTGACCGAGCACCGCAGACACAACATCAGAGAAAACCAGCGGAATATAAACTCAAAATAAAACAACCATAATGGTATAAATAGTCTAGCCCAAAAATGGCTACCCCAAAAGTACATAAAACCGAACAGCTATATCCTTTAACAACCCAAGTTATGACAAGACTACAGGCCTCTAAGAATAAGTAACACTATGACGGGACAGGGCCCCGTCATGCCCCTGAATGTACAAAATAACACAACACCGGGGAGAACCATACCAAAAGTCGAGCTTAGAAGAAATGGAGCTCACGACACTGAGTAAGAGATCCTAGGAATGAGGATCTACCACTGCTTTCCCTTACTGCGGCATGAGCAGCCCCAGGAAGGGGTCGATACAACGTACCAGTATGCAAAGCGGAAAATCGTAGTAATATCATAAGTCAAAAGTAAAGCTGAGTCATAGATAAAAATCAATTTCCTTGCTTTGTGCCTTACTAACAATGAGAGTAACAAGTATAAAGCGATAGCATAAAATAGGAGGCTCACGATCAAAGCAGGTACCTGCGCGTAGTATCGTTAAGCCATCCTACTCTGGGACTATTTCACCCGCGTGAGTCCTGTGGACCCGCGTGAGGTCATCGCCTCGTCGTGGGACTATTTTACCGCGTGGGACTATTTCACCGCGTGGATCACGTGGTCGGATCCGCGTGAGTGCAAGCGCGCGCTCGCGTCATGGGTAGCAAATCCATGGCATAGATAATAACCCGGGGTTTACCCCGTAATAATACAAATATATAACATAGCTCATCCGGCTATCATACACAACATAAGCACTACCGGCCTATCATACCATACATAAGCACTACCGGCCTATCATACCATACATAAGCACTACCGGCCTATCATATCACAACATAAGCACTACCGGCCTATCATAACCTAAGCAAGTTAAGATATCCCCTAACTTCTTATTAACATTATTAATATGTCCTCTCATTTTAGTATCCTAAGGCACTAACATGTCTTTTAATAGAAAATCCGGGAATTCAACCCAAGTACCATGTGCTTCTAACTTTTTAAGAAATAACTCTTTTTATACAAAATTCCAAGATACTAATCACCATAGTATCAAGTTACGATTTCTTTCAAAACAAGTCACATTTCCTTTTAGAAATATAATAGGCTTCTAAATCAAGTGACTTCATTTCCTTTAAAACCTTAGGCAACCAATGCCTAACAATCAATTCACCTTTCTTAGTTTCAAATCCTTTACCCGTACTTGTTTTAATTAGAGTAAACCTTTCTTTGTGAAACTTTCAAGAAAACTAATATAACCAACTTCCCATAAAGTCATTATATTAGTGTTATACCTTTGTCAAATACATTTTCCCTAATCCAAGAGACTTATACTTTTGAAATGAAACAAGTAGCATATACTTTTAAAACAAGTGAAAGATATCAAATCTTGTACGTCTACCGTACTACATAGGTACAACCACTCATGCTCAAGAGATAGGAAAGTTCTACATACCTCTTTCGGTTAATCCACTTGCTAAGTCCAACTACCGCAAGTAATATGTCAACCTATAATAACCATAGTGTGTTTATTAACCTCTAATTTCAATGTAGAAATTCCAAATTCAAGTTATCAATTCCTAAGGAAAATTGGGCAGCATTTCCTTTGTTTCTACTCACTTTGCCACCTTTTCAAAGGCCGATTTTTCAACATTTAAATGCCTTATTAAGGCCCAACAACCAAACCAACACAAAGGGGATTACACACCTAATCTTGGGTGTGTAAAATTCTGCCCCATAAGTTATAATAGTACACTTTAACAATTCTAAGGTGGTTTTTAGGCTACAACATGCTCATAATATTTCTTTAGCCAAATCCTTCATATCCAACCCACATTTCTAGCATGCAATGATTCTAAGAGCATTATTTACCACCATAAGTATTTTCTTCTTAACATGCAACTCTATAAAATAATAATAGAGGAAGAATCATTACCTTAGAGCTTTAGCCCAATTTATCCAACAATTTGCTAGCCTTTCTACCAAGAATACCACCACCACCACCTTCACAAGTTAACCACAAGCTTCCTTCTTGTCTTTTAATTTTTCAGATTTTTCTTAAGGTTAGAATCCTCTTGGATTTTTAGAGAGAAGGAGGAGCTTGAAATATTTAGAGAGAAGGAAGAGTTTTTTCAAAGAGAGAGATGACAAATGACCAAGTCTTTAAGACTTGGTCAATATATTGCATGTAAAAATCAGATGGGGGGGGACACTTGTCCCCACTCGAACCCTTCCAAAATAAAAATCGACTTTTCCTAAGTTTTTCGCTGATTTCGCCTCGGCGCAACTCTGCGGACCCTCGGATCTTCGTGCGCGCGGCCACGCTTCCCGGCGCGCGCTGGAACCAGCGACCACCGGTATTTTGGCGCGCGGCCGACCGCGCGCGGCCTACAATCACCCGCCTTGGCGCGCGCCCGCCTCGCGCGCGGCGCAGACCACAGCCGCGGTCGGGCGAACCACGGTATAACACTTCAGCGAGCATGGACATTACCGTATGCGAGCTCATGCACTTGATGCGAGGCGTAAGTCGGCGGGTTGTGACAACAGCAGAAGAAGGCGGGGCGGCGGTCTTTTGGTAGCTTATCGGGGTGGGCGGCCTCGGCCAGCCTAGATTTGTGCCACGGCCAACTCGGAGCACTCCTACCGTCCTCGAGGCGGCGAGTATTCGAGGCGGACCGGGGCCCCGGGACTTGGCGTCGAGTAGCAGAGGTGCTAACGATCGGGACCACCCCGCCGGTGTGGCGTCGATAGATCCCATTACGGAATTGTGGTACTTCTCGGGAGTTTGTTTGATTGCGGCCAGCCGGTCACTTTGCGAGCTGTCAGGCCAAGGCGGTGCAGATGGTAGGTCGGCTACGAGTTCTTTTCACGGGTCTTCATCTCCTACGATTACTCCCGAGGTGGTACTCATGGGCCAGCAGGTCGCGGCAGAGGTCGTGGTGCGGGTCCCAGTTCTAGCGGTCCTCAGAACCGCATATATGTCTTGTCGGTAGCGGGACGGGAGGCCTCACCGATGTAAATCACGGTACTTTATCAGTTTCATGTTGTGACGTGTATGCCTTGATAGATCCGGGTTCTACTCTGTCCTATATATCTCCCCATGTTGCTAGTAGGATAGGGATAGAGCCTGAGTCCATAGACCCTTTCGAAGTAGCTACCCCCCCTCTTGGTAGAAATACTCTACAAAGTATTGTTACTATACCAAAATACCTTAGCCGTATACCTTGTAGTATTCCAAAGTTAACTCTATACGTAGAGCCCGGAAATACTACCTTATGTCCTTTTTGTCTCAAACCGAAACCCTAAGAGAAATCTTCATACTTGGTTGAAGTATTAAGTAGAAGTTGCGTAGAACTTCTAAGGGTTGTTTGGAGCGGGTTGGAGCGCCCAGAGTAGGAGCTAAACGTTGCTCAGGATCGACATTTAAACTTGGATAATTATGGGCTTATCGAGGTAAATATCTTGTCTCCCTATTGTATTAGAGTTTTCATACTATTGAAGTATAAGAATTGAGTATAAGTTATATACAAGGAAAGTATATAAGAAGAGAATTGAAGCGTAATAGAAGGATATTACTGAGAAAAAGTAGGCTGAAATTGCATCAGTAGAATATTAATGTAGAAGTTGATAGACTTATATAACCTTTATAGGTTGAATATTCTGCAAGTAGCATGTACTACTTGAAAGGTGGACAAGGCTAGCCGGGTTATAGCCGTGGAGCGTTTTGCTAATAGTCGATAATCGTCGCGAGGTATGTGATTCTTCCTATACTCTCGAGCATGATATTTTAAAGTATATATCTAGTACGGTAGACGTACGTGTGTTAACTGAATAATAATTACGGCAATGTCTTTTGACTTAAGCCTGAATAATAATTACGGCAATGTCTTTTGACTTAAGCCTGAATAACCTTGAAGTATTTCAAAAGAATACTGAATCATTTTTAATAGAAGAGTAATACTTGGTTTTAAAAGCTTAAGAGTTATACTAGCTTTATGGGAAGTTAGGTATAACGGCTTAAGAGAGATAAAAAGAATGTTTTATTGATCTTAAAAGATAGGAGAATTGATCTTAAAAGATAAGAGACTTGACTTAATTAAATTAATATGAATTTTGTGTGAAACCTCATTCGTGAGTAATGAGTACTTGGTTTTTAAAGGGAATAATGTTTTACTGATTTCGGAAATCAAAATGAGTATCGACAAACCACTGCAGCGTTAATAAAGGGAAATGTTTTGATTAAAGAAGTATTATTAAAACCAGTAGAAACCTCCATCTGCATAGAAGCTAAGATGAGACAAAATGATATTACATTTCCTAGATCATGGCTGCTTAATAAGATTGATTATGAACAAGAATAACCTACTCACATATAAGGCATATGTTTCTCAGATTGTTTAAAAGAGAATTATATTCTTAAATGAATAAGACTATGAACTACGAAACCTTTCTAAAATAAGAAACGTGAACATTTGAAATTAGGCAAACTTGAACGTTTGGAAAATAATGTTGTTACTTGATTTTACAAAGGGAAGTGTTTTGGTTTACTTAAAAAGATAGTCACTCTATTTTTATACTACGGGTATTGTGTGACTTCTGTGAAAGAAACGGATTTTTTAAAAGAGTTAATGTAGGAAGTACTTTGGGGATAGATACCCGAACTTATTAGCATAAAGTACCTTGTGTGAATAACTTGATTTTGTTGGCTTGTGATAGCCTTGTAATACTTTCTTGTTGATTTGATAAGTAAACATGTTAGGATGCTACGTGTGTTAGTATCTTGTGATTGTTGTGTAAGGGGGTCATTCTTGCTGTGCTTACGTTGCTAACCGGTAAGTCCGTTGTACTATTATTATATCACCTACCCCCTTGACTTGTTATACCGAGGGCTTGCCACCCTTGATGCGGGTCTATACGGCCTATGCGGTCTGTGAGACTATGCAGAGCAGCGGTATGCTCCAGGATTGATCATTCCGGGTGTTTAGCCCGATGCGGGGGATGCCCTATGCGGTCCATGGGACTATGAGGTCTATTGAGACTATGCGGGTGCGGAGTCGGCGGATCTGGGGTTAAAATTGCCTCCGTCTGCGGTATACCTCGGTGATGCAGGACCATGATTCGAGGAATACCTCATGCGGGTCTGTGTGTGACCTATGCGGAGCTGCGGTAAGTTCCAGGAATAGACGCGCACATTGATACTGCGGGCGAGTGGCCAACTTCGATCATGTGGTGCGGTCTAGAAAGACCTCGTGATACAGTTTTATAGCATTGTTGGTACTGTGGGTTTTAGTAGTCGGCTATGCCTTCGTACTTACCCCGTACGGTTTTATTATGACACAGTGAGACACGGTGTTTATGTGTATTCCTTGGTGCTTTTATATCATGGATCCGCGGTGAGGAAAGGTATTCCACGCATGATTGATGTTGTGGCGTGAGACCCATTGTTATACTTGAGTAATGACTTGAGGCGTGAGTCACGACTTGACATGGCGCTTTATTGTGAGCTAGGTTTGGTTATCATACATGTCTCCGCTTTATATAGACTACTATGATTTCATTTCTGATATTTTTGATTTCACATACTTGGTACTGTTGTCTGACCTCGCCCGGGGCTGCGTTCATCTGCGCGGTAGAGGTACACGATGTTGATCCTCGCTCATGAGTCACGATTCGGCGTTTGGGAAGCTCCGTTTCTCGGAGGCTTATCGATGGTATAGTCCCTGTCGTTGTAGGTACTTACATTCGTGGTATGGCGGGCCACTGTCCGCCATTGTTGTCGTATCATTCTTAGAAGTGCAGAAATCTGTTGTGGCGAGTTGTAGAAAGGGATGTAATCGTTCAAATTGTTATTTATATATACTGAAGGTAACCGTTTTTGGTTAGCCGGTCTTCTTATTTCACTGTCTTATTACATTGGTTTCATGTATTGTCTTTATATTCCGCTAATTTCTACGATGATGAATCTTTGGGGTGCGGGTAAGGCACGATCACGAATCGGTTGAATTCGTGACAAAAGGATTGGAAAAGACTTAGTGTTGTTGGTTATTGTTGGCGAGAATGGCTAGTGAGTATTAAACTTCGCCATTATGAATTGTGGCGGAATTTTACGTATTGTAAGGCTTGTAATCCCCTTTGTTTGGTTGTTGTTTGGAGCCTTAAATGTGGCGTGTTGGTTATTGTATTCGACCTTGAAAAAGGTGGCAAAGTGAGTAGAAACAAAGGAGGTGCTGCCCGATTTTCCGTAGAATTAGAGACCGTATACTTAGTATTATTCTACGTTAGAGACTAGAAGTTGATAGTCTTGTTGTGACCATTATAGGTTGACACTTCTACGTACGGCGTATTCGGCTTAGCTTGTGGATTTAGCCAAAAAGGTATGTGAACTATCTCCTCTTCTAGCATGATTCCTTAAGATAAAGAAAGTATGTCCTACTCCTTAAATGATCCATTCCTTGGTTGTATTCGGATTGCCTAAAATAGAATTCGTTCTATGTACTCCTTCGATTGTACTTTGATGTTTAAATTGTAAGTTGTATAATCCATTTCCTTAGTGAAGTTTGGATTCTTAAAAGTGAAAGTATTTTGCTTAAAGTACATGGAGTCTTGAAAAGGAAGTGGTTTCCAAACCTTTTGGCTAGTGCCTTAGTTCCAAAACCTAATGGTCGTTTTAATGACTTTAGGGAAGTCAAATGAGTGATTTACTTAATTGTTTTAAAAGAGGAGAAATGACATGATTTAAGAGAAGTAACTTGTTTTTAAAGGTGTAAGTTACTTGAGGTTTAAAAGTAGAAGAAACTTGTTTGCTAAATATTAAGAGACTTGAAGTATTTTGAAAGTTAAGAACTTGATTTGTAAGCATATGATACTTGGTTTTAAAAGTATAAGTCTCTTGGTTATAAAAGGAATGAAATTGTCTAAAAACCATAAAGGGTTATAATGGCTTTATGGGAAGTTGGTTATAACGGCTTTATGGAAGGTTTAGAAAGTTGTCTATTTTGATTAATGGGCATGAGTTGCCTTGATTATGAAAATTTGAAGTTACTTGATTTCAAGCTTTGAAATGAGTTTTCTAAAGTGTAGTAACTTACTTTGAAAAATAGACACACCTTGATACTACGGGTGTTAGTATCTTGGGGTATTACATAAAAAGGAGTCTTTTGAAAAGAATGCGTCGTGTAGTACTTTGGCTTGATTAATTGAGAATTAGTCTAAGTGTGCCTTGATAAGTACTTTGGCTTGATTAATTGAGAATTAGTCTAAGTGTGCCTTGATAAGTACTTTGGCTTGATTAATTGAGAATTAGTCTAAGTGTGCCTTGATAAGTACTTTGGCTTGATTAATTGAGAATTAGTCTAAGTGTGCCTTGATAAGTACTTTGGCTTGATTAATTGAGAATTAGTCTAAGTGTGCCTTGATAAGTACTTTGGCTTAATTAATTGAGAATTATTCTATGTGTGCCTTGATAAGTACTTTGGCTGGATTAATTGAGAATTATTCTATGTGTGCCTTGATAAGTACTTTGGCTTGATTAATTGAGAATTGCCTATATGTCTTTGGTGATAGCCTTTGAGTGCAAGTATTATGTTTTATTACGTTGCGCGACTCTCGGTTGGAGGGTGTTTGCCTTGTTGTAAGTTTACTTGGGCGTCTGAAGCGGTGAGGTGGGATTCCACGGGTATGCTTCCATTATTTGTGTTACCCTACGGTCATGCTTATACGATGTGGGATGTCGGGGCATGCGACCGCGAGGGATACCCTATGGTCATGCTTATACGATGTGGGATGTCGGGGCATGCGACCACGAGGGATACTCGCGGGACATCTTATACGATGTGGGATTAGGCGTGTGACCGGAGTCGGGTTAGATTCCGGTTGTTTGTGTTACCCTATGGTCATGCTTATACGATGTGGGATGCCGGGCATGCGGACGCGAGGATACCCTATGGTCATGCTTATACGATGTGGGATGCCGGCGTGCGACGCGAGGATACTCCTTGGACATGCTTATACGATGTGGGATTTCGGCACGTGACGGAGCGGTTTGATTCCCATTTGTTTGTATACCCATGGTCATGCTTATACGATGTGGGATTCGGCGCACGCGACCACGAGTGTCACGACCCGTTCGGGCGTGGTCGTGCCTTCAGGGCACCCAAGTAGTCATACATCGAGTAATCGTGAAACATAAAGCAAGACATGAAACAGTTTATAAAATAAGACACGATTTTGTGAGAAAACATCGCCTTTAAGATATATATATAATCATGGTTTAGCGATTACATCCGACAATCGTACAACATGACTACAGACCTCTAAGGAAATATACAACTATGGCGGGGGGGCCGCCATACCCCTGGCTGTACAAAAACTAGCTACAACAGGAGATCATACCAAAAGTAGAGCCTCGGAAGAGATGGAGCTCACGACACCAACGTAGAGATCCTGGGATGCGGATCTAGCACACCTTGCCCTTACTGCGGCATGAGCGGCCCAGAAGGAGGTCGATCAACAGTACTAAGTATGCGAAAGCGTAAAGTACTTAAATGAAAACATATCATTTTAAAACCGGTTTACAAATATGTGTGAAACAACTAAGAAACCGCGCATAGTGCCACATCACAAACAAGAGCAACAATAGGTAATCAGAATACGTCTTGTCTAGGCTGCGAATGATCGAAAGCAGGCCACTCGCCCATCCTCATTCTGCAAGCCTAATCACGGACTCACTGAGTCCGCATAGCCACTCGCGTGGGCGCGTGAGGTATAACCCGCATCGAGGTAGCTACTCTCCTCGGCGTCGCCCTGGACTCATGTCGCATGGCCACATAGGCCGCGTGAGGCATAACCCGCATACTAAATGGAACTCTCGTAGCTCCGCATAGGCCACCGACCCGTGAGGTATTCTCGAATCATGGTCCTGCATCACTTTGAGTCTACCCGTCGGAGGCGACTTAACCTCCTTATCATCTCGAGGTGAGTGATAGTACACTAACATAACGACTTATCTTTAAACAACATAAGTACAACAAGGATACTCACTTATACAAACGTTACAAGGTACTAACACACATAGCAACATTTCATGTCTACCTATCAAACCATCTTATTATTCTTTTCACAATTTCATATAAGTCTGTTAGAAATACATAGGCAACTTGTTTCTTTTATCAATCTTAAGTGGTTATACTTAACTTCCCATAAAGCTAGTATAACTCTTAAGCTTCTGTTTAAGAAACCAATTAGTTCTCTTCTGTAAAAATGGTTCAGTAGTCCTTTTGAAATGTTTTCAGTTCTTTATTATTCAGGCTTAAGCCGTGAGGCATTCAGACGTATTATTCGGGCTTAAGCCGTGAGGCATTGCCGTAAGTATTATTCGAGCTTAAGTCAAAGACATTGCCGTTAGTTATTATTCGATTAACACGTATGCGTCTACCGTACTATATACATATTGTAAAATATCATGCTTTAGGAAGAATCACATACCTTCTCGTGAAAACCACCGCCAAGTCGAGTATGTCGCGTGAAGAATCGACCTATAATAGTCACGACATCTATCAAAGTCTAGACTATTCATAGGTCATTCTAAGCAGAGGGTCCTCAATTCTACGGAAAGTCGGGCAGCACAACCCTACGGTGAGCTATATAAGTCTCTTTGTGAAAACGATCCTATGTAAATCTGATTCGTATATTCTTCTTTTATACCCTTCTAAGGTGTTACAGTTCAATTCTATTCTTAATAACCTTCTAAGTATTTATACTTATTCTTATTCTACAACGATAAGTATTCTCTAATTCAAAAGAGGTTAGGATTAGTTACCTCGGTAAGCCCAATAATATCCTAGAAAAGTCGCTGAGCAAGGTTTTGCTCCTAAGTTGTATGCTCGAGAAACCTTAGAAGTTCTTCACAACTTCTACTAAGTACTAAGGTATTTGGGCTAGGGTATTTTGGGCATTATAACAATACAAGAAGGCAACTTTTCTACCAAGGGAGGGTAGGTTTAGGCTAGGCTAGGGGTGGGGTAGCCTCGGCAAGCTTCTCGAGGGGAGGGTGTGTTGGACGAATTGCTTACAAAGGGAGAGGAAGGATTTTTAGGCTTGAAAGCTTTTGTGGATGAAGAACTCTTCATCTCAAGAGGGTATTTATAGGTCAAGACATGGCCAACCAATGGCCAAGATTTGTAAGTGCTAGGCAAGTGTAAGGTCAAGATTAGGGCAAGTGTACCTAGCCAACTTGCACACAAAATATCTAACCAACTTTATGACAAGGATGGTCATCCATTCGCCCTATTGCGTGACAAGTCCACCAATGAGAGGGTGGAAAGTGTCGCCTCTCGTTGGTCCAAAGTGTTACGTCTCTCGGAAAAATCCGCAAAATTAGAAATGACATAGCCGAATTTATCCTACGAAGTCGTGGAAAGCGTTTCGTCGGAAAAGCTGCTTTGTGAGTTGTGCCTAAAAATCGTCAAGGCCTAACTTTAAGACCAAACTTTTTATGCGTATTCCTTTACGTACATACTCCGAAATACGGGTATAACATTCTCCCTCCTTAGAAACATTCGTCGAATGTTCCTTCCCAAACGTATAACGATAAGGTTCTTCAAAACTTAAACGATTTGCAAATGCCACACGGCCAAAACAACACTTAGGCAAAAGCGATAACGAAAATTTACAAGTAGGAAAGTGAATTACGGAGGGTGGGAGCGGTGAGGATACTTACGTCTCGTGTCCTCCCGGCTTCCCGTCATCTCCTCCCCGAGCTCGTTCGCACAAGACTTTGTGGAAGCCCGTCCTTCGTCATGACGCCTAACACGACGATCGATTATCGCTATGGGAATCTCCTCATACGATAACCCCCGGTCACACGGACATCGTCAATCGGATGTACCACTAGATGGATCCCGATACATCTCCTCAAAGTAAAACGTGAAACCGGATGTCGCCTCCGGTCGGACGGCGGATCAACTCATAGGCAACCTTGCCTACCACTGCGGACAATCAAAGCGGCCCAATGTACCTTGGTGAGTTTCTTCTTCCCGAATCTCATCACACCGCCATGGGTGACACCTTCAGAAAACCCAATCATCAGCTGCGAACTCCGGATGTCGACGACGATGATCTGCATACGACATGCCGACTACGGTGTCGATAGCCGCCTCTCGGATAAGCTTCACCTTATCCACTGCTGCGCACCAAATCTGGTCCCAGCCGCACCTCGCCCACCTCGAACCAACCTATAGGCGATCTGCACTTCCTCCATACAAGGCCTCATAGGCGCCATCCCGAATCTTGGAGTGGTAGCTATTATTATACGCGAACTCAACTAGAGGCAAATGATCCTCCCAACTACCACTGAAGTCAATAACACGGGCTCGCAGATATCCTCGAGAGTGCGGATAGTGCGCTCTGCTGTCCGTCATGCGTGGATGAAATGCGATTTCGAGGCTCACTGCGTCCTAAACCCCTCGGAAGGACCTCTGAAGTTGGCGTAACCGGGCTCCTCTGCATGCGATATGATCGAAGTAGGGACTCCATGCGATCGACGATCTCTCGGATGTAAAGTCGGCATAATCCTCGGTGAAAAAGTCGTCTGACGGAAGAAAGTGGGCTGATTTCGTCGACCGTCGACGATAACCCATATAGAATCATGTCTCCTCCGAGTGCGAGGTAATCGTGATGAAGTCCATGTTGATCACCTCCACTTCCGGTCGGGATCTCTATCGTGCAGAACAAACCACCGTGCCTCGGTGCTCTACCTTCACTGCGACAACACGGGCGAGCTACGAACTCGCAACGTCCTCTTCAAACCATCCCACAATACGGATCTAAGGTCGTGGTACATCTTGGTCGACCACGGATGGATAGAGTAACGCCTTGTGTGCTTCCCAAGAACTGCTGCCAAGTCCTGAAACATCTGGAACACACAACCGCCCTCAAACCTTAGCACCCCATCGGTGCTACCTCAAAAGGACCGCCCTCACGAAGAGTCGTATCACGATAACGTGCCAAACCGGATCCTCGAATGTTGCCTCTTCACCTCGCCGGCGATGGAAGACTGGCAACCTCACGAACTCTAACCCCATTGCTATCGGAATCAATCAAGCGGACACCAAGGCTCGCTAATCGATGCAAATCACGAACCATGCCCTCCTCTCTGCCGCACCCGATAGACTCCCGTCGACCTACGACTAGGCATACGCCCGCACATTGGCCTTCCCGGGTGGTACAGATATCGACGTCATAGTCCTTAAGCAACTCTAACCACCGTCTGCCGTAAGTTCGGCTCCTCCGGTGAAGATATCTTTGGAGGCTCTTGTGGTCTGTATAAATATCCACGTGAACCCTATACAAATAGTGCCTCAGGATCTTGGCGTGAATCACCGCCGGCTCAAATCATGGGTGGGGTAGTTCCTCGTGTATCTTAAGTTGTCGGGATCGTATGCTATAACTCCGCCTGCTGCATCAACACACATCCCAACCCGATGCTCGACGCATCACAATACACCACGTAACCATCGGACCCTCGGAAGAGTAAGAAGCGAGGCGGTCGTCGATCTCTCAAGAATCGGAAACCACGCTCACAAGCATCGATCCCAAAACTTGCCTTACGAGTCGGCCTAGTCAATGGTGCGAGAGATAGAAGCAAACTTCTCCACGAACGCCGATAATACCTGCAATGCCCGAGCTGCGAACCTCAGCCGGAGTAGTAGGTCTAGGCCAAGTCTGGCGCCTCGATCTTGGCGTATCAACTCGAATGCCATCGGCCCGACAATATGCCCAAGAAACGCCACGAAGTCAACAAAACTCACATTTGGAAAACTTGGCGTACAATCTGCAGTCTCGAGAATCGGCCAAGATCGCCAAATGCTCGCGTGCTCGCTCGGCGAGAATAAACCAAGATATCATCAATGAACACTATCACAAAGCGTGTCCAAAAATGGTTTGAACACTCGGTTCATCAAATCCATGAATACCACGGAGCATTGGTCAACCCAAAGACATGACCACTCAACTCATAATGCGTCTGGGTCCGAATGCGATCTAGGGACATCCACCTCTCTAACTCGAACCTGATGATAGCCCGATCGTAGATCAATCTTGGAAAAGCATCTCGCACCCTGCAACTGGTCGAACAAATCATCAATCCTAGGAAGGGGGTATCTGTTCTTAATGGTCACCTTGTTCACCGTAATCAACACACGTGCGCGGCGTCCGTCCTTCTTCACGAACAATCTGCGCTCCCGGGGAGAAACACTAGGCCTAATGAAGCCGCTTCTCTAGCAAATCCCTAAGTGATCCTTCAACTCTCTCAACTCGGCGGTGCCATTACGTATGGCGGAATGGAAATAAATAGAGTATCGGCTGCAACACATCTATACAAAACTCGATCTCCTCTCGGGAGGATACGGGAGGTCATCCGAAACACGTGCGGGAACTTCGTGACTCTTTGGGCGACGGAAAATCTGGTACGCGGCTTGATTATCAAACACCCGACGAGATGGTAGATATACCCCTTCGCACCATCTTCCTAGCCTTGAGGTAGGAAATAAACCTACCCACCGGCGATACCGTGCTCCTCCCACTCAACAATGGCTCGCCGAGCTGGAACCGTACTATTCTCTCTCTGCGGTCTACATTGGCGTAGCGAGGCTAGCCAATCCATCCCCATGATCACGTCGAAGTCAATCATCTCCAACTCTATCAAGTCGTCCGGTCGGCGGCGTAAATGGTCACAGACAAGCTCTAAATACGCCGAGCTACCACCGAATCACCATCTGGCGTAGCTACCTCGAAAGGGTCTATGGACTCGTGCTCTATCCCTATCCTACTAGCAACAAGGGAGATATATAGGGCAGTAGAACCGGATCTATCAAAGCATACACATCAAACCCGAGCCCGATAAGGTACTGTGGCGACATCGGTGAGGCCTCACGATCTGTCGGTGGACAAAGCATAAATGCGGTTCGAGGACGCTAGAAGCTCGACGAGCCACGGCCTGCGCGACCTGCGACCCATGAGCACCACGCCTCGGGCGAGTAGCGTAGGAGATGATGAAGCGGCAATGAACGCGAAGGTGAGCCTACCGCGTACCCGGTCGGACGATCCTCGCAAAGTGACCTGCAGCCCTGGCGTAACAAGCTCCAAAAGTAGTACCACACTTCCGTAATGGGATCTACCGCATCGGCCACCTGGGGTGGTCCCGTCGGCGATACCTCGCTACCACGGACGTGCGAAGCCACAGGGCCCCAGTCCGCCCTCAGCGTAGGGCCGAGGGCGGTGCAGGAGTGCTCTGTCTTTGGCGTGGTGCGAATCTAGGCTAGCTGTTGAGGCCGCCCACCACGATAACCACGGAAGACCCTCGTCACGGCCTTCTGCTGCTTTGTCGCTCGTCGACCTCTGCGCTCGCCGCATCGAGGCGTGAGCTGCGTGCGGGTAATGTCCATACCGGTGGAGAAACCCCGCACATGACTGGCCATATAGTAGTCTAGCGGTGACATAGCGGTGCACCATCCTCCATATCTGCTACCAATCTTTGGGACATATCGAGCCAATGAATCAAACTCGACATTGTACTCCCGACAAGGTCGTCCTCTCGCCTCGATGGTAAAAATCTATCGGCCGCGCCCTCGCCATCTGTGGAGGCAAGAAGTGAGTGAGGAAAGCCTCGAGAACTCATCCCAGTAGGCGGGGACGCGTGCTCTCCGGGATAACTCCCATGAATCAAACCAATCGATCGCGGTATCACGCAGCCTATGTGAACCAAAGATCACGGACTCGGTCTCACGCCGATCACTCTCAAAATCCTCTGAAGGCGACGGATGAACTCCTGCGGATCATCCTCGGCCTCGATCCATAAAACTCCGCGAACTCTGGCTCAAAAGTCTCGTAGCCTCAAACTCTGCGCCTCGGGTGAACAGCGGTGCGGCCGTGCTGGGCTGAGGCTGAATCGCGTCGGCCTCTCTCGTATCGGGCCACAACTTTAGCTAAAAGTCGGGCCGTCTCCTTGTACCCTAACTCCTCCGCCGGTGTGGGACGGGAGGTGTGGGTCTTGTGGTCTTTGGGGCGGCGGCGTCATAGAACTCGCCGTCTCGTATAGGCGGGCACGAACCCTCGTGACTCTGGGTGTCTGCTAGCGACTCCTCGGCCTTGCCTTCACGGGCGGGTTGCCTTACGTGGGCATAAGCATTACGGAAAGGAATACGTTAGAGGTCCAACCTATAACACGCCTCTAAAGCACGATCTCGTAATGAGAAGAAGCGGAAACCAATCCTAAATATCCTATAGCCTCACGATTATTGGTGTGGTGCACAACACGCGATAATCGAACTACTAGATACGATCTGTAGACACTTTCCGAGGATTAATCGCTCGATACCACTTTTGTCACGACCCGTTCGGGGCGTGGCGTGCTTAAGGGGCACCCAAGTAGTCATACATCGAGTAATCAGCGGAAACATAAAGCAAGACATGAAACAGTTTATAAAATAAGACCACATTTTGTGAGAAAACATCGCCTTCGGCATATATATATAATCATGGTTTAGCGATTTACATCCGACAGCATGTACAACATGACTACAGACCTCTAAGGAAATATACAACTATGGCGGCACAGGCCGCCATACCATCAGACAAAACTAGCTACAACAGGAGATCATACCAAAAGTAGAGCCTCCGGAAGAGATGGCGCTCCCGACACCAACGTAGAGATCCTAAGGATGCGGATCTAGCACCTGCTTGCCCTTCCCTGCGGCATGAACGCAGCCCAGAAGGAGGTCGATCTGTGGTACTAAGTATGCATCAGAAAGTACTTAAATGAAAACATATCATTTTTAAAACCGGTTTACAAATATGTGTGAAACAACCAGGAAACGCGCATAGTGCCACATCACAAACAAGAGCAACAATAGGTAAGCATGTCGTCTTGTCTAGGCTGCGAATGATCGAAGCAGGGACACTCGCCCACATCCTCATTCTGCAAGCCTAATCCTCGACTCACGAGTCGCGCATGGCCACTCGCGTGGGCGCGTGAGGTATAACCCGCGTCGAGGGTAGCTACTCCTCGGCGTCGTCTGGACTCATTGTCGCGCATGGCCACATGGGCCGCGTGAGGCATAACCCGCATACTAACACGGAACTCTCGTAGCTCGCGTAGGCCCTGGACGCATGAGGTATTCTCGAATCATGGTCCCAGACCGCCTGAGTCTACCCCGCATCGGAGGGCAGCTTAACCTCCGGTATCATCTCAAGAGGTGAGTGATAGTACACTAACATAACGACTTATCTTTAAACAACATAAGTACAACAAGGATACTCACTTATACAAACATTACAAGGTACTAACACACATAGCAACATGTCATGTCTACCTATCAAACCATCTTATTATTTTTTTCACAATTTCATATAAGTCTGTTAGAAATACATAGGCAACTTGTTTCTTTTATCAATCTTAAGTGGTTATACTTAACTTCCCATAAAGCTAGTATAACTCTTAAGCTTCTGTTTAAGAAACCAATTAGTTCTCTTCTGTAAAAATGGTTCAGTAGTCCTTTTGAAATGTTTTCAGTTCTTTATTATTCAGGCTTAAGCCGTGAGGCATTGCCGTACGTATTATTCGGGCTTAAGCGTGAGGCATTCGTAAGTATTATTCAGCTTAAGTCAAAGACATTGCCGTTAGTTATTATTCGATTAACACATGTACGCCACCGCACTATATATACATATTGTAAAATATCATGCTTTAGGAAGAATCACATACCTTCTACGAAAACCACCGCCAAGTCGAGTATGTCGCTGAGAGAATCGACTATAATAGTCACGGACATCTATCAAAGTCTAGACTATTCTGTAGGTCATTCTAAGCAGAGGTCCTCAATTCTACGGAAAGTCGGGCGTACCACCGGTGAGCTATATAAGTCTCTTGTGAAAGCAGTTCTATGTAAATGCGATTCGTATATTCTTCTTTTATACCCTTCTAAGGTGTTACAGTTCAATTCTATTCCTTAATAACCTTCTAAGTATTTATACTTATTCTTATTCTACAACAGTAAGTATTCTCTAATTCAAAAGAGGGTTAGGATTAGTTACCTCGGTAAGCCAATAATATCTAGAAAAGTCGCTGAGCAAGCTTTTGCTCCTAAGTTGTATGCTCCAAGGAAACCTTAGAAGTTCTTCACAACTTCTACTAAGTACTAAGGTATTTGGGCTAGGGTATTTTGGGCATTATAACAATACAAGAAGACAACTTTTCTACCAAGGGAGGGGGTAGGTTTATTTAGGCTAGGGGTGGGGTAGCCTCGGCGAGCTTCTCGAGGAGGGGGTGTGTTGGACGAATTGCTTACAAAGGGAGAGGAAGGATTTTTAGGCTTGGAAAGCTTGTGTGGATGAAGAACTCTTCATCTCAAGAGGGGTATTTATAGGTCAAGACATGGCCAACCAATGGCCAAGATTTAGCCAAGGGCTAGGCAAGTGTAAGGTCAAGATTAGGGCAAGTGTACCTAGCCAACTTGCACACAAAATATCTAACCAACTTTATGACAAGGATGGTCATCCATTCGCCCTATTGCGTGACAAGTCCACCAATGAGAGGGTGGCAAGTGTCGCCTCTCGTTGGTCCAAAGTGTTACGTCTCTAAAAATCCGCAAAATTAGAAATGACATAGCGGAATTTATCCTACGAAAGTCGTGGAAAGCGTTTAGTCGGAAAAGCGTTCGCTTTGTGAGTTGTGCTAAAAATCGTCCAAGGCCTAACTTTAAGACCAAACTTTTTATCGTATTCCTTTACGTACATACTGAAATACGGGGGTATAAGAGGATACTCATGGATATGCTTATTGGTGTTACATTATATCATGGATCGCGGTGAGAAAGTGTCACGACCGTTCGTGGCCCGTGTGCCTTACCCGGGCACCCAAGTAGTCATACATCAGAGAAATCAGCGGAATATAAAACATACAGATATGAAACAAGAGATAAGATAATAAAATAGGCCAACCAAAACGGTTGTCTTCTTGCATATATTCAGAATTTTTTGAACAGTTACATCCTTTTTACAAACCCTGCCCACAACAGTACTACAGACCTCTAAGAATGTAACAATACCTATGACGGGACAGGGCCCACATACCACGAATGCGTAACCTACAACTCGAAACATGCGAAAGATAAGCCTCCGAGAAAGCGGAGCTTCCCGATATCTTTGGCGTGATCCTATGGCGAGGATCAACAAGTGTACCTACCGCCCGGCATAAACGCGGCCCCGAAGGAGGTCGATGCAGTACCAAGTATGTGGCGAAAAATACTGAAAATGAAATCATAATAGTCTATATAAAACAAAAGACGCATATGATAACAAAACTACGATTAAAAGCGATCGTGTCAAGTCGTGACTCACCCTCAAAGTCATCCTCATGCGTGGAACTCCTTCCTCACCGCCGTGATCTAGGTATAAGTTAGGTGATACGTGTAACATGTCTCGGCCCATCTCATGGACTCGAGGTGGAATCGTGTGGAATACATGTCTCGGCCCATCTCATGGGACTCGATAGGAATCGCACATGTCTCGGCCCATCTCATGGGACTCGATAGAAATCGCACATGTCTCGGCCCATCTCATGGGACTCGATAGAAATCGCACATGTCTCGGCCCATCTCATGGGACTCGATAGAAATCGCACATGTCTCGGCCCATCTCATGGGACTCGATAGAAATCGCACGCGTGTCTCGGCCCATCTCATGGGACTCGATAGAAATCGCACGTGTCTCGGCCCATCTCGTGGGACTCGATAAATCGGATGGAATACATTCCCGTGAGCGCGGTGTCGCATGAAATACATTCGGTCCATCTCGTGGGGCGGTGTCGAGTGAAATACATTCCGGTCCATCTCGCAGCGGTGTTGTGTGGTCATAACATTTAAACGCTCTTTTGAGACAGATTAAGATAATACCATGTTTTCCTTTTAAATCAACTAAGGCAATATTAGGCCCTCCTTTTTAAACCAACACACTTTCCTTCTTAAAGTCAAGTAACAACATTCTTTTTCAAAAGTTCAAGTTTGCCTAATTTCAATTATTCACGTCTTTTATTCGAAAGATTTCATAGTTCATAATCTTAATCATTTTAATAACATGATTCTCTTTTAAAACAACTGAGTAATATATGTCTTATGTGTGAGTAGGTTATTCTTGTTTATAACAATCTTATTAAAGCAGTCATGATCTAGGAAATGTAATATCATTTTGTCTCATCTTAGCTTCTATGCAGATGGAGGTTTCATCACGACCGAACTGGGCGTGGCGGTGCCTTACCGGGCACTAGTGACACAACATCAGTGTCAGTGAACATAAAACCACAACATGAAGTAACAAGAAAGCGTTGATTATCTTTAGAAAACTTTGCCTTTCGGCGTATATAAATAACAATTTCTGGATGAGCAGTTTAATCCTTTTACAACCACGCCTAACGATTACTCTGCACTAAGAATGATACGACAACAATGGCGGGGCGGGGCGCCAAACCCACGAATGTAAACACTTACTCTGACGGGGAACTATACCACCGATAAGCCTCCGAGAAAGCGGGCTTCCATGTGACTGTGATCACGAGAGCTAGGATCAACGGCTGGTGTACCTCAACTGCGGCATGAGCGCGGCCCGAAGGAGGTCGATAACAACAGTGCAGTATGTGAAACAAAAAAATCGTAATTGAAATCATAATAGTCTATAAAGCGGGAGACATGTATGATAACCAAACTACGATTCCTGATAAATAGCGATCGTGTCACGTCGGGGACTCACGCCTCGAGTCATCACTCAAATATAACTATGGGTCTCGGGCCCATAACATCAATCATGCGTGGAATACCTTCCACCGCGGCGATCTATGATAGAAAAGCACCAAGGAATACACGTGATCACCGGGTCCACTGTGTCCAAATAAAACGTCTGGGGTAAGTGCGAAGGCATAGCCGACTACTAACACCCGGTACCAACAAGGTCATGAAGCGTATCATAAGATCTGTCTGGCCGTCACATGATCAAAGGCGGCCACTTGCCCGCGATGCTCGATGTCGCGTCTAGTCCTGGAACTTCCGACTCGCGTAAAGCCAATCTCATCGGCCGCGTAGGCGTTCCGCATCGAGGGTAGCTACTCCGGCGTCGCCCCGACTTTCGAGTCGCGTAGCCCTGAGACCGCATGCCCATAAAGGACGCGTACTAACTCGGAACTCGTAGCTCCGCATAGGCCCCGGGACCGCGTGAGGTATCTCGAATCATAGGTCCATCGACCACCGCTGAGTCTACCCGCGTGAGGCGACTTAACCGGAATCATCTCAAGAGATGAATGCCACAATACTATCATAACGGCTGATAGTTAATAAGCACAATCAAGGGAAACCCCCTTTACACAACCATCACAAGATACTAACACACGTAGCATCCTAACACGTTTACTTATCAAAGCAACAAGAAAGTATTACAAGACTATCACAAACCAACACAATCAAGTTGTTCACACAAGGTACTTTCTACTATGCGATTAACAAGATCGGGTTTTTATCCCCAAAGTACTTTATACATTAAATCTTTAAAAGATACGTTACTCCAAAGAAACCATCAATACCCGTAGTATATGAACATAGAGTGATTATCTTTTTAAAGTAACTCAATTACTCCTCTTTGTAAAATCAAGTAGTAACATTCTTTTCCAATGTTCAAGTTTGCCTAATTTCCAATGTTCAAGTTTCTCATTTTAGAACGGTTTCGTAGTTCATAGTCTTATTCATTTAAGAATATAGTTCTCCTTTAAACAATCTGAGAAACCTAAGCCCTATATGTGAGTAGGATATTCTTGTTTATAATAATCTTATTACAGCAGCCATGATCTAGGAAATATCATTTTGTCTCATCTTAGCTTCTATGCAGATGGAAGTTTCTACTGGTTTTAAAAATACTTAATTAGTCAAAACATTTCCTTTTATTAACATGCGATGGTTTGTCGATACACATTCGATTTCCAAATCAAGAAAACATTCTTAAGCGTTATACCTAACTTCCCATAAAGCTAGTATAACTCTTAAGTTTTCAAACACCAAGTATTACTTCTCCTTTCAAAATGATTCAAGAATCTTTTGAAATACTTCAAGTTCTTTATTAACATATAACAAGCCAGTTATAGTTCAAATCAGTTACCTTTTAAAAAAAACCACATGTATTTTCTAACCAACATAAAGCTGTTATAAACAACTTCCCATAAAGCCGTTATAACACTTTATGTTTACACCGATCAAATACATTTAGCACGTATCGTCACCGTACTACATAGTTCACACATATCATGCTAGAAGAGATAGGAAGAGGTTCACATACCTCGCGGCAGTATCGACTAATAGCAAAGCGCTCAACCGTCGGCTACTCCTTAAGCTAGCGGTCGCGCCATACGTAGTACTTCCACCTATAAGGCCACGCGTACATTAACATTCAGTCGCGTCGTAGAACTTTCTACAGAAATTTAGACACCTCCCGCAACAGCGTAAATCTCTCTCTATCGAGGCGGATACCAAGCCAACGGGGGTTATACATCTAACGACGGTACAATTCTACTCCACCGCACTACTACACAAGTCTCATGTAATACGGTCCTATGTAATTCTGATTCGATTGATTCTTGAGCTTAAGTCAAAAGACATTGCCAACTAACTACGTTAGACTATATATAGTATACTTCAACTATATATTCAAACAACATGTAATTTCCAATTACAATAGAGGACAAGATATTTACCTCGATAAGCCCATAATTATCCAAGTATAAAGTCGATCCTGGCTGTCGTTTAGCTCCAACTCCGTGCGCTCCAACCCGCTCCAAACTACCTTAGAAGTTCTAACCAACTTCTACATACTACTCCAACTAACCATGGAGATTTTCCTTAGGGTTTCGGTTTGGTGGTAGCGGAAGTATAATAGTATTTTCGGGCTTTTCGATAGTATAACCTTAGAATACTACAAGGTATAAGGCTAAGGTAATTTGGGCATTATAACAATACTTTGGAGAGTATTTCTATACCACAAGGGGTATTATCAAAGCCACAAGGCTAGGGGGTGTATACCCTACCCCATTGGGTACTCGGAGGGGAGGGTACACTCTCGGCTAGCACCACAGAGGGGGTGCTCTCGGCGAACTCACACGAGGAGGAGAAGGCTCTCAAGACTTAGGCATTTTTGGATGAAGAAGTCTTCAACCTTAGAGGGTATTTATAGCCTGAAGCCAAGGCCAACCAATGGCGAGATCTAGCCAAGTGCCTAGCAAGTGTAGGGCGAGATCTTGCCAAGTGCACACTAGCCAACTAGCACAAAATATCCTACCAACCCTTGACCAAAATGGCCAACCCAATCGTCCACTTCACGCCCAAGACGCCTTCCAATGAGAGGGTGCCAGTGGCGCCTCTTGTTGGTCCACAATGTTCGTCTCTCGGAAAAATCCGCAAAATTAAAAATGACATAGCGGAAATTCCCTACGCGAAAGCGTTTAGTCGGCGACTCTGTCGGGTGTTATGCACAAAATTTAATTCGGCAAGCCAACTTCACAAGTTCAAATTTTTCTCGTGCGTCCTTACGCATACTGCAAATACGGTATAACATTCTCCTCGCCTTAGAAACATTCGTCCCGAATGTTCCTTCTAAGTCTCAAAACAACGTGCGCCAGTATAGTCTTCACTACTACACTTACGAGAACCAACCTGCCACATCTGGCCACAGAAACACCCGCGCACAAAAAAACTTACATCCAAGTCCACGAGGAAAACACCTCTAACATTTTGTCACTTTGTCGCGAGCCTTGCTCCGACGACCCAACAAATGGTACCGGGCTGCTTGCGATCCCTGAGGATGTCGTACACTCCCTGTACACACGAACTCTTTCTCATAACTTACCACATTCCTGATACTGCTTCAGTCTCCAGAACTCGGGGTTACTATCTCTAACGTGGTCATCATTAACTGGGAATACTCTGGATGGATCTTCGATACTTTCCCGAACATAACAATACGAAAGACCGGACGTCCTTCCTCCTAAGTCGGACGGCAAATGCTAACATATAGGCAACCTGGCCTATTCTTCACATGAACTCACAAAGGCCCAAGTAACTCGGGCTAAGTTCCTCAGTTTTCCAAACTCGTCATACCCAACTCGGGGTGGTACTTTCAAGAAGACCGACCGTCGGCACGAACTCTGGCGTCGTCGATTATCCGCACAATATCTACGAGTGCGGAACCTCTTCTAGACAAGCTTCACTATCCGATCTGCTGGAACAAACACTGAACCAACTATCGAATCCCGCCAACATCGAACCAATCGGCCGCGACTTACACTTCGCCTTTACAAGGCTTCATAAGGCGACATCCGAACACTGCAATGGTAGCTAAAACACTTCTCTCTCAGAGACAACCGTCCCGCAACTACCGCAAATCCAAACAACGGCACGAGGCGAATGCGATTCGAGACTACTGAGTCCTTAACCTGCCTGGTAAAACTTCGAAACAAAAGCGGTGGTATCCGGCTCCACCGTGCGCCATAAGGTGAAGGTAGGCACCCGTGCAGCCTTACAACCTTTCGATGTATCAACATCGCCGAGTGAATGGTCGACCGAAGAACACGATGGGCTGCCCCATCGGCCCGACCCAGTCGAACGCATCCACGAACTCGTCGTGGTTAACTAAACTTGGGCCTAACACCCTCGTGATTCTACCACAAGGCGGGACCACCACAACGGACCCCACCACCAAACATGCGCGGGTTGACCCATGGCGTGGCCTCAACCCGACCGACGCGCAAAATACTATCCCCCCGAAGGAACAATCTCACTAAACATGTTACGAAAACCTAGCGGTCTTCTTAGCTCAACTACCCTCTTTCATTCCGCACTTACTAGGGACCTATCCCAAACATAACTCACGTGCACTATGCACTTCCGATAAGGATCAAACATAACACTACACCTTTACTCGAGATGGCCTTACCTCTAAGGTCTTTACGTAAAACATTCTAAGGCTCACACCTTATCTATCCCCCCAAAATCTTACTTGGTTAAACAACCATAATCTAATCACGACTAACACTGCTATCGTAACATAGCACTTAAGGTATACTCACCTTATCACACATGAGGGTTAAAGATATATCTATATCTACTTCTTCACTCCCTTAGTTGTTCTAATCAAACACTGCCGTGAGCGCATAGCTAGGAAGATGACGAACTACCCACCGATCTGAGGCTAAGTCCTCTGAGGACACTCTATCGACATCGGACCACGGCGGTCGTGAGTACAACAAGTACCCGACTAAAGACGACATTCCCGGGATGGCGTGCATCCTGTAATGAGCGGAAGCCACAGGTTACGACCAACTCTGCGTACTCAAACGTCCCGATATCCGTGGAAGACCACTGCTGGCGGAGGTGCATATCTAATCTCGGTGGCGGCTCGCCTTGAAAGTTACTAAAGGACCTTGCGCTCGCCTCTTACGCTGTCGCTGTTAACCCGTCGATCTCTACGTTTCTCGGCTGCTGCGCATAAGCCCGACCACGAGCCATGCTCGCCTATCGAAGAATTACTCTTGCACAACCCTTCTCTTAGATAGTCATCAAGACTCGCGGTACATCGGTATACACTCTAGTAGCCAAATCTATAGCTAATGTGAGTCGCTTTGCAATCTAAATTCTCTGTTCGGGCGAAGGTTCAAATGTCATGGCCGCGAGGAACTGCGCCGCCGTGCTAAACTCTGCTGGGCTAGTGACGTGCAAAACTCCCGAATGAAGCACTACCTAGGTAATGATTGGGCACTGTGCCCTCGCCACCTCTGAACTCTGCTCGCGGCTCCTGTTGCCTTGCCCTCTGGGCTCGGGTTGCCTGCGCGGAGCATAACGATAAGGAAAGAATTTCGTCGGAGGTCCAACTTACAACACGGCTCTAAGGCACGATCTCGGAGTGAGAAGAATAGAAACCAATCCTAAATATCCTATAGCCTCACGATTATTGGTGTGGTGCGCAACACCGATAATCGAACTTATGGATACTGGTGCGTAGACACTTTCCGAGATTAAGCGCTCGATACCACTTTTGTCACGACCGAACTGGGCGTGGTGGTGCCTTACCGGGCACCCTAGTGACACAACATCGTAGTAATGTCGGAACATAAAACCACAACATGAAGTAACAAGAAACGCATACTTGATTATCTTTAGAAAACTTTGCCTTTCGGCGTATATAAATAACAATTTTCTGGATGAACAGTTTAATCCTTTTTACAACCCCGCCTTGCGATTACTCTACGGACCTCTAAGAATGATCGACAACAATGGCGGGACGGGGCCCGCCAAACGAATGTAAACACTTACTACGGGGAACTATACGGCTGATAAGCCTCGGAAGCGGAGCTTCCCACACGCCCAACGTGATCCCGAGCTAGGATCAACGGCGGGTGTACCTCAACTGCGGCATGAGCGGCCCCGAAGGAGGTCGATCTGACAGTGCAGAGTATGTGAAACAAAAAATCAGAATTGAAATCATAATAGTCTATAAAGCGGAGACATGTATGATAACCAAACTACGATTCCTGATAAATAAGCGGTCGTGTCACGTCGGGGACTCACGCCTCGAGTCATCACTCAAATATAACTATGGGTCTCGGGCCCATAACATCAATCATGCGTGGAATACCTTCCTCACTGGCGATCTATGATAGAAAAGCACCAAGGAATACACGTGATCACGGGTCCCACGTGTCCAAATAAAACCGTCTGCGGTGTAAATGCGAAGGCATAGCCGACTACTAACACCACAGTACCAACAAGGTCATGAATCGTATCATAAGATCTGTCTGCACCGTCACATGATCAAAGCGGCCACTTGCCCGCGATGTCGATGTCGCGTCTAGTCACGGAACTTCCGCACTCGCGTAGGCCAATCTCATCGGCGCGTGAGGCATTCCCGCGTCGAGGGTAGCTCCCGGCGTCGCACGGACTTTCGAGTCGCGTAGCGCATGAGACCGCATGCCCATAAAGGACGTACTAACACGGAACTCGTAGCTCCGCAGGCCCCGTGACCCGCATGAGGTATCTCGAATCATAGGTCCATCGACCGCTGAGTCTACCCGCGTCGGAGGCGGCTTAACCCGGAATCATCTCGAGATGAATGCCACAATACTATCATAACGGTGATAGTTAATAAGCACAATCAAGAAACCCCTTTACACAACCATCACAAGATACTAACACACGTAGCGTCCTAACACGTTTACTTATCAAAGCAACAAGAAAGTATTACAAGACTATCACAAACCAACACAATCAAGTTGTTCACACGTACTTTCTACTATGCGATTAACAAGATCGGGTTTTATCCCCAAAGTACTTTATACATTAAATCTTTAAAGATCGTTACTCATGAAGAAACCATCAATACGTAGTATATGAACATAGAGTGATTATCTTTTAAAGTAACTCACTTACTCCTCTTTGTAAAATCAAGTAGTAACATTCTTTTCCAATGTTCAAGTTTGCCTAATTTCCAATGTTCAAGTTTCTCATTTTAGAACGGTTTCGTAGTTCATAGTCTTATTCATTTAAGAATATAGTTCTCCTTTAAACAATCAGAAACCTAAGCCCATATGTGAGTAGGATATTCTTGTTTATAATAATCTTATTCAAAGACCATGATCTAGGAAATATCATTTTGTCTCATCTTAGCTTACATGCGGATGGAAGTTTCTCACGGTTTTAAAAATACTTAATTAGTCAAAACATTTCCTTTTATTAACGCTGCGGTGGTTTGTCGATACATTCGATTTCGAAATCGATAAAACATTCTTAAGCCGTTATACCTAACTTCCCATAAAGCTAGTATAACTCTTAAGTTTTCAAACACCAAGTATTACTTCTCCTTTCAAAATGATTCAAGAATCTTTTGAAATACTTCAAGTTCTTTATTAACATATAACAAGCGGTTATAGTTCAAATCGATTACCTTTTAAAAAACCACATGTATTTTCTAACCAACATAAAGTCGTTATAAACAACTTCCCATAAAGCCGTTATAACACTTTATGTTTACACGATCAAATACATTTAGCACGTATGCGTCTACCGTGCTACATAGTTCACACATATCATGCTAGAAGAGATAGGAAGAGGTTCACATACCTCGCGGCGAGTATCGACTAATAGCAAAACGCTCAACCGTCGGCTCTCCTTAAGCTAAGCGGCGCCATACGTAGTACTTCCACCTATAAGGCCACAAGGCGCTTATTAACATTCAGTCGCATCGTAGAACTTTACTGAAATTTCGTACACTCCCCACAACAGCGTAAATCTCCTCTCTATCGAGGCGGATACGAGCCAACGGGGTTATACATCTAACCCGACAGGTACAATTCTACTCCACGCACTACTACACAAGTCTCATGTCTGATCCTATGTAATTACAGATTCGATTCTTGAGCTTAAGTCAAAAGACATTGCTAACTAACGTTCGTTACTATATATAGTATACTTGACTATATATTCAAACAACATGTAATTTCCAATTACAATAGAGGACAAGATATTTACCTCGATAAGCCCATAATTATCCAAGTATAAAGTCGATCACGGGCTATCGTTTAGCTCCAACTCCGTGCGCTCCAACCCGCTCCAAACTACCCTTAGAAGTTCTAACCAACTTACATACTACTCCAACTAACCATGGAGATTTTCCTTAGGGTTTCGGTTTGGTGGTAGCGGAAGTATAATAGTATTTTACGGGCTTTTATAGGTATAACCTTAGAATACTACAAGGTATAAGGCTAAGGTAATTTGGGCATTATAACAATACTTTGGAGAGTATTTCTATACCACAAAGGGGGGGTATTATACGAAAGCCACAAGGCTAGGGGGTGTATACCTCGGCTACCCACTGGGGGTACTCTCGACGAGGGAGGGTACACTCTCGGCTAGCACCCCAGAGGGTGCTCTCGTAGAACTCACAAGGAGGAGAAGGCTCTCAAGACTTAGGCATTTTGGATGAAGAAGTCTTCAACCTTAGAGGGGTATTTATAGCACAAGCCAAGGCCAACCAATGGCCAAGATCTAGCCAAGTGCCTAGCAAGTGTAGGGCCAAGATCTTGCCAAGTGCACACTAGCCAACTAGCACAAAATATCCTACCAACCCTTGACCAAAATGGCCAACCCAATCGTCCACTTCACCGCCCAAGACGCCTTCCAATGAGAGGGTGCCAAGTGGCGCCCTCTTGTTGGTCCACAATGTTTCGTCTCTCGGAAAAATCCGCAAAAATTAAAAATGACATAGCCGGAAATTCCCCTACGAAAGCTGTGAAAACGTTTCGTCGAAAAACGACTCTAATCGGGTGTTATGCACAAAATTTAATTCGGCCAAGCCAACTTCACAAGTTCAAATTTTTCTACGTACGTCCTTACGTACATACTCTGGAAATACGGGGTATAACAGTTTCTACTGGTTTTAATAATACTTTATTAGTCAATACATTTCCCTTTATTAGCGCTGCTGTGGTTTGTTCGATACTTATTCTGATTTCCGAAATCAGTAAAACATTATTCCTTTTAAAAACCAAGTACTCATTACTCACGAATGAGGTTTCACACTTTAACAGACTTTAAAATCAATTTAATTAAGTCAACCGTTCCTTTTATCTCTCTTAAGTCGTTATACCTAACTTCCCATAAAGCTAGTATAACTTAAGCTTTCAAAACCAAGTATTACTCTTCTTTCAAAAACGGTTCTTAATTCTTTTGAAATACTTCAAGATTCTTATTATTCAGGCTTAAGTCAAAAGACATTGTCGTAAAACTACGTTCGATTAACACAAATCGTCTATAGTACTATATATATATATATATATATATATATATATATATATATATATATATATATATATATACTTTTAAAATATCATGCTCAAGAATATAGGAAGAATCACATACCTCGCGACGATTATCGACTATTAGCAAATAGCTCCAAAATCGTAATCCTGCTAGCCTTTTCCACCCTTCGAGTAGAATACGCTACTCGCAGTACTTCAACCTCGATAAGCCCAAAATTATCCAAGTTAATGTCGATCCTGAGCAACGTTTAGCTCCTACTCTGGGCGCTCCAACCCGCTCCAAACAACCCCAGAAGTTCTACGCAGCAACTTCTTAATACTTCAACCCGCTATGAAGATTTCCTTAGGGTTTCGTTTTTGTGACTTAAGGGAATATAGTAGTATTTCCGGGCTCTACGTATAGAGGTAACTTTGGAAAGTACTACAAGGTATTTGGGCTAAAGTATTTGGGAATAGTAACAATACTTGGAGAATACTTTTCTACCAAGGGGGGGTGTATTTTACGAGAACAACTAGGCGGGTGGGGTATACTCTCGGCCACGGGCCTGCTCAAGGGGGAGGGTGGCTTTGGACGAAAACTTTAAGAGGGAGGGAGAGGGATTTCAAGACTTGGAAATTGCTCAAGTGTGGATGAAATAAGTCTTCAACTAAGGGGGTATTTATAGGCCAATCAATGGCCAAGATTAAGACAAGTGGTGGGCAAGTGTAGGGTCAAGATTTGGGCAAGTGTACCTTATCCATCTACCACCAAAATATCCTACCAACTCCTTGACTAAAGAAAAGGCACAAAAAACGTGCCAAGAGCCTCACTTTGCCGTCCACTTGAGGTGACAAGTGTCACCCTCTTGTTGTCCAAAATATTTTGTCTCTCGAAAAATCCGCAAAAATAATAAATGACATAGCCGTAATTTTCCCGCCCAAAGTCCGGAAAGCGTTTAGTCGGAAAGCGATTCTTTTAAGCTAGTTGTGCACAAAATTTCGTCCCTTAGTCTACTTTAAGGCTTAAACTTTGGTGCGTCGCCCTCACATACTCTGCGAAAATACGGGTATAACATTCTCCTCGCCTTAGAAACATTCGTCCGAATGTTCCTTACCAAACGGATAACGATAAAGTTCCACATAACAAGTTGCCAATGCCACACCTTGTCACAAAATAACACACGCGCAAATACTTAACCCAAGTCAACGAGGAATCATTCCTACATCACAAAAGCTTCCACCCTTGGTCTAAAAGATATCCTCTTCGCACCTTTTCTTCACAACAAAATGATCATTTCTATTTTCTTAGCACATGTTCACTTCTTTCCTTACTCGTCGTACTCTTCTCGAACACTTGAACTCTTTCTAGTATACGGACCATACCTCGATCATCGCCTGTTTCCAAAATCTCCGGAGTCACTACCCCCAAACTTGGTCACCTTACTAGCCTCAAATTCCTTTAAGGCCATTCCCGACCCTCCCGAACCGATTCTAGTCGAACATATCCACGAACTCATACGATGGTTACCTAAACCTGGGCCTAGCACCCTCGTGACCCTACCACCTGGCGGGACCACCCCGAACTGACCCCACCACAAAACAGGCCGCGGGTTGACCCGCGAATGGTCCTCAACCCGACCCGCTATCGTGCCAAACACTTGTTCCCCCGATCCGGAACAATCTCACAAATCAAGTCACGAAAACCTAGTGGTCTTCTTAGCTCGACTACCCTCTCATTTTATACCACTCAGGGACTTATCACGCAAATATATCCCACGTATACTATGCACTCTGATAAAGGTCAACACAAACATAAATCTTTTACTCAAGATGGCCTCGCATCTAAGGTTTCTACGTATAAAACTCTAAGGCTCACACTTTTCCCTGTCCCCAAACTTACCCTTAACCATGTTTTCTAAACACAATTTTAACATAATGCTATCTGAACATAATACTTAGCACTTCATCATATCATCTACGCATACTAGTCTCTAGAGGGGTAAGAATATACCTGTACCATCTGCTCCACTCTAATCATAGGCCTGCCCTGCAGGGCGCATAGCTGTAGAAGGTGATGATCCTGACACTGACCTGGTAGGATGTGTCATTCTACCTGTATCCCTTCTTTTAGGGCAGTCCCTCGTCACATGGCCCTGACGGCCGCAGGTGAAACAAGCACGATGAAAGACGACACTCCGGGATGGCGTTTGCCGCGTGCACATCAAGAAAGCATGAACGTGTTTGGAACCCATGTATACTGTGAACGAAGCCACGGAGCTCGACCCGGCTCGAATACCGAGCGTCACGAAGGCGGAGGACCACTCTGTCTTGGCGGAGTACATAACTAGCCGTTCTTTGGCGGTCGCCTCGAAAGTTACCAAGGACCTGCTCTGGCCTGCCTGGCGATCTCGGTCGTTCCGTCGACCTCTCCGCTCCTCACATCAGTGCATAAGCTCAGTATGCGGGCAATGTCCATGCGGTGAAGAGCTACACCGAACAAGCCTCTGCAGTAGTCATCGAGCGGTGGCGTGGCGGTGCACTCTGTCCTCCATGTCGGCTACCAATGCGGGGCGTCTGAGCTAATGAGTCAAACTCCACATTGTACTCCCGAACCGTCGCCGGTGCGCCTCAGCGTCAAAAATCTGCCGGCGAGCCCTTCATCTGTGGAGGCAATAAATGTGCAAGAAATGCCCACGAGAACTTCGCTCCATACGGTGGAAGTGCATACTCTCCCGGGACGGCTCGCGAATCAAACGATCATTGCGGTATCACGCGGCCGATGCGAACCTAAGACCACCGACTCGGTCTCGAAGCCTTGATCACTCTCATGATCCGTCAATGGCGTCGAATGAACTCCTGCGGATCATCCTCGTGCCTCGACGTAGAACTCGCGGGCTACAACTCGAAAGTCCGTAGCCTCAAACTATCCGATCTCGGGTGAACCATGGGTACTCTGGGCGGGCTGCTGCATCCGGCCTATCCTCATGCCTTTCCACTATCACGCCAATAATCGGGCCATCTCTTGTAACCCATCTCCTCTGCTCCAGGTGTGTGGGGTGGAGGCTCAGTCTTGTGGTCTCAGCGACCACCGCTGCGACTCTAGCTTCTTTGAAATTTGCGGCGTCGCAAAACTTCGCCGTCTGAAGCACTATCTCGTAATGTTCGGGCTGCGCCCGTACTCCTCTGTATCCTACTAGCGGCTCCTCGGTGCCTTGCCCATCTGGGCGGGTTGCCTGCGCGAGGCATAAGCGGTAAAATGAAATACGTCGGAGGGTCCAACTTATAACCTGGCTCTAAGGCACGATCTCGGAATGAGAAGAATGAAACTAATCCTAAATGTCCTGCGACCTCACGATTATAGATGTGGTGTACAACACGATAATCAAGACTCTACTGACACGTCTGTAGACACTTTCAGGATTAAGCGCTCGATACCACTTTTGTCACGACCGTTAGGGGCGTGGTAGTGCCTTACCGGGCACCCAGTAGTCATACATCGAGAAATCGCGGAATATAAAACATCTGAGATATGAAACAAGAGATAAGATAATAAAGCAGGCCAACCAAAATGGTTGCCTTCTTGCATATATCTGAAATTTTTGAGCGATTACATCCTTTTTACAAACCACGCCAGCGATTACTACGCACCTCAGAATGTAACAATACATGTGGGGACGGGGCGGCCATACCACGAATGAGCAGAACCTACAACTCGAGAAACATGCAAAAGATAAGCCTCGAGAAAGCGGGCTTCCCGATATCTTTGACGTGATCCTATGGCGAGGATCAACAACCGGTGTACCTCTACGCCCGGCATAACGCGGCCCCGAAGGAGGTCGATCTGCAGTACCAAGTATGTGAAACTGAAAAATACTGAAAATGAAATCATAATAGTCTATATAAAACAAAAGACACATATGATAACGAAACTACAGTTCATAAAAGCAGTCATGTCAAGTCAGGGACTCACTCCCTCAAAGTCATCCTCGTGCAGTGGAACTCCTTCCTCACTGCCGGCAGTCTAGGTATAAGTTAGGTGATACGTGTAACATGTCTCGGCCCATCTCATGGACTCGAGGTGGAATCGTGTGGAATACATGTCTCGGCCCATCTCATGGGACTCGATAGGAATCGCACATGTCTCGGCCCATCTCATGGGACTCGATAGAAATCGCACATGTCTCGGCCCATCTCATGGGACTCGATAGAAATCGCACATGTCTCGGCCCATCTCATGGGACTCGATAGAAATCGCACATGTCTCGGCCCATCTCATGGGACTCGATAGAAATCGCACATGTCTCGGACCGTCTCGGGACTCGATAGAAATCGCACACGTGTCTCGCCCGTCGTGGGACTCGATAGAAATCGCACATGTCTCGGCCCGTCATGGGACTCGATAGAAATCGCACATGTCTCGGCCCATCTCATGGGACTCAATAGAAATCGCACATGTCTCGGCCCATCTCATGGGACTTGATAGAAATCGGATGGAATACATTCCCGTGAGCGCGGTGTCGCGTGAAATACATTCAGGTCCATCGTGGGCCAGCGGTGTCAGTGAAATACATTCGGTCCATCTCGTGAGCGCGGTGTCGTGTGGTCATAACATTTAAACGCTCTTTTGAGACAGTTAAGATAATACCATGTTTTCCTTTTAAATCAACTAAGGCAATATTAGGCCCTCCTATTTAAACCAACACACTTTCTTTCTTCAAGTCAAGTAACAACATTCATTTTCAAAAGTTCAAGTTTGCCTACTTTCAATTATTCACGTCTTTTATTCGAAAGATTTCATAGTTCATAATCTTAATCATTTTAATAACATAATTCTCTTTTAAAACAACTGAGTAATATATGCCTTATGTGTGAGTAGGTTATTCTTGTTTATAACAATCTTATTAAAGCAGCCATGATCTAGGAAATGTAATATCATTTTGTCTCATCTTAGCTTCATGCGGATGGAGGTTTCTCTTGGTTTTAATAATACTTAATTAGTCAATACATTTCCCTTTATTAAGTATTTGTTGTGGTTTGTTCGATACTTATTCGATTTTAGAAATCAGTAAAACACTATTCCTTTTAAAAACCAAGTACTCATTACTCACGAATGAGGTTTCACACTTTAACAGACTTTAAAATCAATTTAATTAAGTCAATCGTTCATTTTATCTCTCTTAAGTCGTTATACCTAACTTCCCATAAAGCTAGTATAACTTAAGCTTTCAAAACCAAGTATTACTCTTCTTTCAAAAACGGTTCTTAATTCTTTTGAAATACTTCAAGATTCTTATTATTCAGGCTTAAGTCAAAAGACATTGCCGTAAAACTACGTTCAGTTAACACACGTACGTCTACCGTACTATATATATATATATATATATATATTTTTAAAATATCATGCTCAAGAATATAGGAAGAATCACATACCTCGCGACGATTATCGACTATTAGAAAATAGCTCCAAAATCGTAATCCTGCTAGCCTTTTCCACCCCCGAGTAGAATACGCTGCTCGCGATCAACCTCGATAAGCCCAAAATTATCCAAGTTAATGTCGATCACGAGCAACGTTTAGCTCTACTCTGGCGCTCAACCCGCTCCAACAACACTTAGAAGTTCTACGAAACTTCTTCTTAATACTTCAACCCGCTATGAAGATTTCCTTAGGGTTTCGTTTTTGTGACTTAAGGGAATATAGTAGTATTTCTGGGCTCTACGTATAGAGGTAACTTTGGAAAGTACTACAAGGTATTTGGGCTAAAGTATTTGGGAATAGTAACAATACTTGGAGAATACTTTTCTACCAAAGGGGGTGGATTTGCCGCAACCAACGAGGCAAGGGGGGGTATACTCTCGGCCAAGGGCCTTCTCAAGGGGGAGGGGTGGCTTTGGACGAAAACTTTAAGAGGGAGGGAGAGGGATTTCAAGACTTGGAAATTGCTCAAGTGTGGATGAAATAAGTCTTCAACTAAGGGGGTATTTATAGGCCAATCAATGGCCAAGATTAAGACAAGTGGTGGGCAAGTGTAGGGTCAAGATTTGGGCAAGTGTACCTTATCCATCTACCACCAAAATATCCTACCAACTCCTTGACTAAAGAAAAGGCACAAAAACGTGCCAAGAGCCTCAATTTGCCGTCCACTTGAGGGTCACCCTCTCGTTGCTCCAAAATATTTCGTCTCTCGGAAAAATCCGCAAAAATAATAAATGACATAGACGTAATTTTCCCTTCGCAAAGTCCGGAAAACGTTTCGTCGGAAAACGATTCTTTTCGCTAGTTGTGCACAAAATTTCGTCCCTTAGTCTACTTTAAGGCTTAAACTTTGGTACGTACGCCCTCACGTACATACTCTGGAAATACGGGGTATAACAGAAAGGGTTCCACGGGCATGATTGATATTATGGGCGTGAGACCCATGGTTATAATTGAGTAGTGACTTTGAGGGCATGCGTCCCTGACTTGATATAACTGCTTATGTATTGTGTACTGTAGGTTGGCTATCATACACGTCTCTGTTTGTTTAGTGTTATGATTTCATTCACGCATTTCATTCACATACTTGGTACATTCTTACGTCTTGACCTCGCCCGGAGCTGCGTTCATGCCGCAGGTTTAGGTACGCAGTTTGGTGATCTGCAGGTGTAGGACCCTGCTCAGAGTTTTTGGATAGCTCCTTCTGTTCGGGAGTTTATCTTTTTGGTATAAGTTCTTTCAGTACAGGCTTTTGTACAGTTATGGGTACGGCGGGGCCTTGTCCCGTCATATTTCGGTAAAACTCTTAGAGGTCTGTATTCATATGTGGGATTGGACTCATGTACAGTGTAGTGTCTTTTGAGTATGTATATTATGGCAGCCTTGTCGGCTTTGCCCTTGCACGTATGTTGGTTTTAAAAAAAAAAGGGTGTTATTTAATTTCCGCAGTTTACTTAGTTGTTAAGGTAGAAGGGTGCCCAGGTAGGGCACCGATCCACGCCCGGGTTCGGGCGTGACAGGAGTTTGCTACACTGCGGCGGCCGAGGTCATTATCACGGCTGTCAGGCAGCGCAGATGGTAGGGGTCAGCCTACAGGGTCTTTCGCCGGGTCTTCTTCACCTACGGTTACTCTCCCCGGAGGGCAGGGTGCTCAGGGACCAGCAGGTCGCGGCAGAGTTCGTGGCAGGGGTCCTAGTTCTAGCGGTCCTCAGAACCGCATTTATGCCTTGTCTAGCCGACAGGACCAGGAGGCATCACCGGATGTCGTCACATGTACTTTATCAGTTTCTTGTTGTGACGTGTATGCCTTGATAGATCCGGGTTCTACTCTGTCCTATATATCTCCCCTTATTGCTAGTAGGATAGGGATAGAGCCTGAGTCCATAGACCCTTTTGAGGTAGCTACGCCAGTGGGTGATTCGGTGGTAGCTCGACGGGTATATAGGGCTTGCCCAGTGACTTTATGCAGTCGTCAGACCCTAGCTGACTTGATAGAGTTGGATATGCCTAATTTCAATTATTCACGTCTTTTATTCGAAAGATTTCATAGTTCATAATCTTAATCATTTTAATAACATAATTCTCTTTTAAAACAACTGAGTAATATATGCCTTATGTGTGAGTAGGTTATTCTTGTTTATAACAATCTTATTAAAGCAGCCATGATCTAGGAAATGTAATATCATTTTGTCTCATCTTAGCTTCTATGCAGATGGAGGTTTCTACTGGTTTTAATAATACTTTATTAGTCAATACATTTCCCTTTATTAGCGCTGCTGTGGTTTGTTCGATACTTATTCTGATTTCCGAAATCAGTAAAACACTATTCCTTTTAAAAACCAAGTACTCATTACTCACGAATGAGGTTTCACACTTTAACAGACTTTAAAATCAATTTAATTAAGTCAATCGTTCCTTTTATCTCTCTTAAGTCGTTATACCTAACTTCCCATAAAGCTAGTATAACTTAAGCTTTCAAAACCAAGTATTACTCTTCTTTCAAAAACGGTTCTTAATTCTTTTGAAATACTTCAAGATTCTTATTATTCAGGCTTAAGTCAAAAGACATTGCCGTAAAACTACGTTCAGTTAACACACGTACGTCTACCGTACTATATATATATATATATATATATACTTTTAAAATATCATGCTCAAGAATATAGGAAGAATCACATACCTCGCGACGATTATCGACTATTAGAAAATAGCTCCAAAGTACTGTAATCCTGCTAGCCTTTTCCACCCTTCGAGTAGAATACGCTACTCGCAGTACTTCAACCTCGATAAGCCCAAAATTATCCAAGTTAATGTCGATCCTGAGCAACGTTTAGCTCCTACTCTGGGCGCTCCAACCCGCTCCAAACAACCCTTAGAAGTTCTACGCAACTTCTTCTTAATACTTCAACCCGCTATGAAGATTTCCTTAGGGTTTCGTTTTTGTGACTTAAGGGAATATAGTAGTATTTTCGGGCTCTACGTATAGAGGTAACTTTGGAAAGTACTACAAGGTATTTGGGCTAAAGTATTTGGGAATAGTAACAATACTTGGAGAATACTTTTCTACCAAGGGGGGGTGTATTTTACGAAAACAACTAGGCAAGGGGGGGTATACTCTCGGCCAAGGGCCTTCTCAAGGGGGAGGGGTGGCTTTGGACGAAAACTTTAAGAGGGAGGGAGAGGGATTTCAAGACTTGGAAATTGCTCAAGTGTGGATGAAATAAGTCTTCAACTAAGGGGGTATTTATAGGCCAATCAATGGCCAAGATTAAGACAAGTGGTGGGCAAGTGTAGGGTCAAGATTTGGGCAAGTGTACCTTATCCATCTACCACCAAAATATCCTACCAACTCCTTGACTAAAGAAAAGGCACAAAAAACGTGCCAAGAGCCTCAATTTGCCGTCCACTTGAGGGTGACAAGTGTCACCCTCTCGTTGGTCCAAAATATTTCGTCTCTCGGAAAAATCCGCAAAAATAATAAATGACATAGCCGTAATTTTCCCTTCGCAAAGTCCGGAAAACGTTTCGTCGGAAAACGATTCTTTTCGCTAGTTGTGCACAAAATTTCGTCCCTTAGTCTACTTTAAGGCTTAAACTTTGGTACGTACGCCCTCACGTACATACTCTGGAAATACGGGGTATAACAGAAAGGATTCCACGGGCATGATTGATATTATGGGCGTGAGACCCATGGTTATAATTGAGTAGTGACTTTGAGGGCATGCGTCCCTGACTTGATATAACTGCTTATGTATTGTGTACTGTAGGTTGGCTATCATACACATCTCCTGTTTTGTTTAGACTGTTATGATTTCATTCACGGACTTCATTCACATACTTGGTACATTCTTCGTACTGACCTCCTTCGGGGGGCTGCGTTCATGCCGCAGGTTTAGGTACGCAGTTTGGTGATCTTCAGGTGTAGGACCCTGCTCAGAGTTTTTGGATAGCTCCTTCTGTTCGGGAGTTTATCTTTTTGGTATAAGTTCTTTCGATGTGCTTTTATGCGATTATGGTGCAATGGGGCCTTGTCCCGTCATATTTCGGTAAAACTCTTAGAGGTCTGTATTCATATGTGGGATTGGACTCATGTACAGTGTAGTATCTTTTGCGTATGTATATTATGGAAGCCTTGTCGGCTTTGCCCTTGCACGTATGTTGGTTTTAAAAAAAAAAGGGTGTTATTTAATTTCCGCAGTTTACTTAGTTGTTAAGGTAGAAGGGTGCCCAGGTAGGGCACCAGTCACGGGCCCGGGGTTCGGGGCGTGACAGGGAGTTTGCTACACTTGCGGCCAGCAGGGTCATTATGCGAGAGACTGTCCGACCAGGGGCAGCGCAGATGGTAGGGGTCAGCCTACAGGGTCTTTCGCCGGGTCTTCTTCACCTACGGTTACTCGCCCCGGAGGGCAGGGTGCTCAGGGACCAGCAGGTCGCGGCAGAGGTCGTGGCAGGGGTCCTAGTTCTAGCGGTCCTCAGAACCGCATTTATGCCTTGTCCAGCCGACAGGACCAGGAGGCATCACCGGATGTCGTCACAGGTACTTTATCAGTTTCTTGTTGTGACGTGTATGCCTTGATAGATCCGGGTTCTACTCTGTCCTATATATCTCCCCTTATTGCTAGTAGGATAGGGATAGAGCCTGAGTCCATAGACCCTTTTGAGGTAGCTACGCCAGTGGGTGATTCGGTGGTAGCTCGACGGGTATATAGGGCTTGCCCAGTGACTTTATGCAGTCGTCAGACCCTAGCCGACTTGATAGAGTTGGATATGACCGATTTTGATGTGATCATGGGTATGGATTGGTTAGCTTCTTGCTACGCCAATGTAGACTGCAGGGAGAGAGTGGTACGGTTCGGTTTCTGAGAGCCGGTTATTGAGTGGGAGGGGAACACTGTGTCGCCGAGGGGTAGGTTTATTTCTTACCTCAAGGCTAGGAAGATGGTGCAGAAGGGGTATATCTACCATCTCATTCGGGTGTTTGATACTGAGGCTGCGGTACCAGATTTTCAGTCAGTTCCAGTAGTCAGAGAGTTCCCAGATGTGTTTCCAGACGACCTCCCGGGTATCCCTCCTGAGAGGGAGATAGAGTTTTGTATCGATGTGCTGCCAGACACTCGGCCTATATCCATTCCGCCATACAGAATGGCACCTGCCGAGTTGAGAGAGTTGAAGGACCAGCTGAGAGATTTGCTGGAGAAGGGCTTCATCAGGCCTAGTGTTTCTCCCTGGGGAGCGCCGGTATTGTTCGTGAAGAAGAAGGACGGGACGCTGCGCATGTGTGTTGATCTGAGCGGTGAACAAGGTGACTATTAAGAACGAATACCCCCTTCCGGGATTGATGATTTGTTCGACCGATTGCGGTGCGAGATGTTTCTCAAGATTGATCTGCGATCGGGCTATCATCAGTGCGAGTTAGAGGCGGATGTCCCTAGGATCGCATTCGGACGATGCGGGCACTATGAGTTCGAGTTATGTCTTTCGGTTTGACCAATGCTCGTGGTATTTATGGATTTGATGAACCGAGTGTTCAAGCCATTTTTGGATACGTTTGTGATAGTATTCATTGATGACATCTTGGTTTATTCCCGCTCAGAGCAGGAGCATGCGGAGCATTTGAGGACTGTGCTGAGAGTTCTCCAGGACCAGCGGTTGTACGCCAAGTTTTCGAAGTGTGAGTTCTGGTTGACTTCGGTGGCATTTCTTGGGCATATTGTTGGGGCCGATGGTATTCGGGTGGATACGGCCAAGATCGAGGCAGTCAGGAGTTGGCCTAGACCTCTTACTCAGCAGTGCGCGACTTTTACGGGCCTTGCAGGTTACTATCGGAGGTTCGTGGAGAAGTTTGCTTCTATTTCGGCACCTTTGACTAAGCTGACTCAGAAGGCAGCTAAGTTTCAGTGGACGGATGCTTGTGAGGAGGGCTTCCAGTTACTGAAGGAGAGGTTGACGACCGCCCCAGTTCTTACTCTTCCAGAGGGCCTAGACGGCTATGTAGTGTATTGTGATGCGTCAGACATCGGGCTTGGATGTGTGTTGATGCAGTAGGGTAAGGTTATAGCGTACGCATCTCAACAGCTAAAGAAGCATGAGAAGAACTACCCCACCCATGAATTGGAGTTGGCAGCGGTGATTCACGCCTTGAATATCTGGAGACACTATTTGTATGGAGTTCATGTGGATATTTACACAGACCACAAGAGCCTCCAGTATATCTTCAGCCAGAGGGAGCTGAACTTACGACAGAGACGGTGGTTAGAGTTACTCAAGGATTATGATATCGATATCCTGTACCACCCAGGGAAGGCCAATGTTGTGGCAGATGCCCTTAGTCGTAGGTCGATGGGGAGTCTATCAGATGTGCAGCCAGAGAGGAGGGGCATGGTCTGCGAGATACATCAGCTAGCGAGCCTTGGAGTCCGATTGATTGGTTCTGATAGCAGTGGGGTTCGGGTTCGAGAGGTTGTCGAGTCTTCCATCATCGAGGAGGTGAAGAGGCAACAGTTTGAGGATCTGATTTTGACACGGTATCGTGATACGGCTCTTCGTGAGGGGAAGGGTCCTTTTGAGGTAGCACCTGATGGGGTGCTAAGGTTTGAGGGCAGGTTGTGTGTTCCAGATATTGCAGGACTTGACGGCGAGTTCTAGGAAGCACACAGCGCGCGTTACTCTATCCATCCAGGGTCGACAAAGATGTACCACGACCTAGGATCTGTGTATTGGTGGGATGGCCTAAAGAGGGACGTTGCAGAGTTTGTTGCTCAGTGCTCGTGTTGTCAGCAGGTAAAGGTAGAGCACCAGAGGCCTGGTGGGTTATTGCAGACGATAGAGATCCCGACCTGGAAGTGGGAGGTGATCAACATGGACTTTATCACAGGATTACCTCGCACTCAGAGGAAGCATGATTCTATCTGGGTTATCAAGGCTGACGAAATCGGCCCACTTTCTTCCAGTCAGGACGACTTTTTCGGCCGAGGATTATGCCAGACTTTACATCCGAGAGATCGTGAGACTTCATGGGGTCCCTATTTCTATCATATCAGACAGAGGAGCCCAGTTTACGGCTAACTTTTGGAGGTCTTTCCAGAAGGGATTAGGGGCCTTGAGTGAGCCTCGATCGCATTCCATCCTCAGACAGACGGACAGGCAGAGCGTACTATCCAGACTCTTGAGGATATGCTGCGAGCCTGTGTTATTAATTTCAGGGGTAGCTGGGAGGATCATTTGCCTCTAGTAGAGTTTGCGTATAATAACATCTACCACTCCAGTATCCAGATGGCGTCTTATGAGGCCTTGTATGGGAGGAAGTGCAGGTCACCGATAGGTTGGTTCGATGTGGGCGAGGTACAGTTAGTCGGGCCAGACTTGATACAGCAGGCAGTGGATAAGGTGAAGCTTATCCAGGAGCGGTTATTGACAATCGAGTCGGCAAGTCGTATGCAGATCATCGTCGTCGGCATCTGGAGTTTGAGGTTGATGATTGGGTTTTCCTAAAGGTATCACCCATGAAGGGTGTGATGAGGTTTGGGAAGAAAGGGAAGCTCAGCCCAAGGTACATTAGGCCTTATCAGATTGTCCGCAGGGTAGGCAAGGTTGCCTATGAGTTGGATCTGCCGTCCGATCTGGAGGCAGTGCATCCGATTTTTCATGTTTCTATGCTGAGGAGATGTATCGGGGATCCATCTTGAGTGCACCCGATTGACGATGTCCAGGTGACGGAGGGGTTATCGTATGAGGAGAGTCCCGTAGCGATACTCGATCATCGTGTCGGTAGTGCGGACAAAGGATGTGGCTTCCGTCAAAGTCTTATGGCGGAACGAGAACAGAGAGGAGATGACGTGGGAAGCAGAGGAGGACATGAGGCAGAGGTATCCTCACCTATTCCCCACACCTCCAGGTAACTCCCTTTCCTACTTGCTGGTTTTAATTATCATATGTGCTTGAGTGTTGTGTTGTGGCCATGTGTGGCATTTGCAAATTGTTTAAGTTGTGAGGAGCTATGTCGTTTCTGATTTGATTGAATCTAGAAGAAACATTCGGGACGAATGTTTCTAAGGAGGGGAGAATGTTATACCCCGTAGTTCCTGAGTATGTATGTGAGGACATACGTACAATCGTATAAGCCCTAATTAGGTTAAGGATGAAATTGTGAACTTTCGACGGAAAAGATTCCGAACCTTGTGAAGGAAATTTTACGTTTTTAATATTTTAACCGATTACGGATTTTTCCGAGAGATGAAATATTTTGGACCAATAGGAGGGCGACATGTATCACCCTTAGGTGGCATGTTTGGACGAAAATATTGGGCAAGTGGCCAAGTCAAATAGTCAAGTCTTGCAAGATATTTTTTTGGGATAGTGGGAGTAGGTTTGGACGGTTTTGGTGAAGCAAGTGGCTTGCCACATGGCTCATTGTTGTGGTGGACATATGTCCCAATGTTGTGGTGGACATATGTCCCAATATTGTGGTGGACACTTGGTGGAAGACTCCACTCACACAAGCAACCCAATCTTCACCCTCCATTTGTTTTAATCTTGGCCATTGAAGGTTCTATAAATACCCCCCTTTAGTGCAAGACTTCTTCATTCACTTAACATTTCCAAGTCACAAAATCCTTCCCCCTTAGTTGCTAGTTCTCGTCCAAAAAAAACTCCCCCCCCCCCCCCTTTTCCCTAGCTCTCGTCCGAAACAAGTCCCCCCCCCCGGTAGAAATTGTCTTCAAGTATTGTTACTATTCCAAAATACCTTAGCCCAAATCCCTTGTACTATTCCCAAGTTACCTCTATACTAAGAGCCCGGAAATACTACTTTATTCCCTTTAGTCACAAAACGAAACCCTAGGAAAATCTTCATAGTTGGTTGAAGTATTAAGTAGAAGTTGTTTAGAAACTTCTAAGGGTTTCTTGGAGCTATCGGAGCGTGCAAATTAGGAGCTAAACGTTGTTCAGGATCGACATTTAATCTTAGATAATTTTGGGCTTATCGAGGTAATAATCTTTGTCCTTCTATTGTAAATGGAGATTACATATTGTTGTAGTTTAGAATTAAGTATAAGATATATATAAGGATGGTATTATAAAGAAGAGAATTGAACTGTACTTACATAGAATTTGTATTCTGATGAGACTTGTGTAGTTTGTGGTAGGAAATCTTTGCTTGATTTTCCGTAGAATAGAGAACCTTCTGCTTAGAATATTCTACAGAGTAGTCTAGACGTTGATAGAAGTATTTGACTATTATAGGTTGATACTCTGCGCGCGACATATTCGACTTGGCAGGTGGATTGAGTCGAGGAGGTATGTGATTCTTCCTATCCTCTTGAGCATGATACTTTTGAAATATATATAGTACGATAGACGTACATGTGTTAACTAAACTTGGTTTTACTTTGATGTCTTTTGACTTGAGTTTTAAATGATAAGAATCTTGGAAATATTTCAAAAGAGTTATGAATCATTTTTGAAAGAAAAGTAATACTTGGTTTTAAAAGCTTGAGTTATACTAGCTTTATGGGAAGTTAGGTATAACGACTTAAGAAAGATAAAAGGAACGGTTTACTTATTTGTTTATGAAAGGCTTGTATTGATCTCTAGAAAGTGTAGTAAGATGGTTTGATAAGTAAACATGTTATGATGCTACGTGTGTTAGTGTCTTGTGATGTTTGTGTAAGGGGGTTATTCTTGTTGTGCTTACTTTGTTAAACGATAAGCCCGGTGTACTGCTATTATATCACATACCCCCCTGACTTGTTATTATGCCGAGGACTTGCCACCCTCGATGCGAGGAATACCTCATGCGGGTCCATGTGACCTATGCGGAGCTGCGGGAGTTCCAGGATTGATCACTCCGGGTGTGTTACGCCGATGCGAGGGATACCTCATGCGGTCCATAGGACTATGCGGACTTCGGGGGTCCAGGATGATGCCGCGGGTTAGCTACCCCCGATGCGAGGAATACCTCATGCGGGCATATGTGGCCTATGCAGACTGCGGGAGTTCCAGGATTAGGCACGCATAATGATACTATGGGTGATTAGCCTTGCTTCGATCATTAGCGGCCTAGAAAAGACCAGTTATGTTATATCTATTTTGCTCTTGGTTATGTTGTGGCACTATATGCGGTTACATTGGTTGTTTCGTACATATTTGTAAAAATTGGTTTTAAAATGATATGATTTCATTTAAGTACTTTACAGTTTCACATACTTGGTACCTGTTATCGACCTCCTTGAGTGCGTTCATGCCGCGGTAGAGTACTCACATTGTTGATCCCATTTCCTAGGATCACCGTTTACGCTTTTAGGAAAGCCCGTTTCTCCGGAGGCTTGTCTTTTGGGTATGATCTCCCTGCCATTGTAGCTTTATGTACATTCAGGGTATGGCGGGGCCCTGTCCCGCCATAGTTGTTTACATTCCTAGAGGTCTGTAGTCCTGTTGTAAAATTGGGATGTAACTGTTCACTTTTGATGTATATATACATGCCGAAAGGCAATCTTTTCTTAGATAAACTCTGTCTCATTTTACTTATGTTTCATGTCTTGTTTTTATATTCCGCTGGTTACTCTGATGTATGTCTACTTGGGTGCCCGGGTAAGGCACCAGTCACGGGCCCGGGATCGGGTCGTGACACTCCATGTCACGACCAGGCCGGGCGGCCCGGTGCCCTACTGGCACCGCTATTCATCTGACATAACAAACTGCGGAAGATAAATAACACTCTCTTTTTTTCTTTCCTTTTTTTCAAAACTAAGGTCAAGCCGATAAGGCTGCCATAACATAAAAGTTACCCGAAAGGGTCTACACTGTTTAACAATGTAAAAACAACTCTAGCCAGTCCAGCCCACAGATGAATACAGACCTCTAAGATTTGGACAAATACTATGGCGAGACAAGGCCCAGCCGTACCCCTGAATATACATAACCATGATGAAAAGCTCCAGAACATTGGAGCCATCTCAAAATGCTGAACCAGGATCCTAAGCTCGCGGATCCACAACTGTGTACCTAAACCTGCGGACATGAACGCAGCCCAGAGGGTCGATTACAAATGCAGAATATGGAGCGGAAATAAAGTACGATGCAGATCATAATTGTACAAAAGAATGGCGGGGAAAGTATAAAAGTACATACGGATCTGCCGTGTCATTACCACTCATGAACTTAATTGCACATCATTATATTTTCCATTACATTAAGTGTTTTAGCCAATTCTTACGTAGATAGTTAGGAGATTTCATTAAGTTCATTATCGTATGACTTATTTATCTTTCATAACATAATCCGCCCTTTATGGAGGGGCGATATATCTTACCCCGATCGGGGCGAGATCAAATCACAAATATCAAAGCGTGCCGTGGAATCCCCATCACGCCGGCGATCATAAGTGTAAAATATAACCATGTGACGCGCGTGGCATCCCACTCCAGCTTCGGCGTACATACATAATACATATATATATCTCACGCGTGGAATCCCACATCATCGCCGAAGCGGTCGTAGGTGTAACATATAACCATGTGACGCGCCCGTGGCATCCTACCTCACTGTCGGCGTACACATATACAACACATATATATATATAACGTGGCCGCATGCCCCGGAATCCCTCATCATATAAGCATGGCCATAACGTGCCCCCGTAATCCCTCATCGTAGGCGCAGGTCTTCATAGGGAGCTAGCCCATGGAGTAATAATATAACATGCCCCCGGAATCCCTCATCGTGGGTACATATCTTCATGGGGAGCTAGCCCATGGAGTAATAGTCGTACATAGCATGGTCGCATGCCCCGGAATCCCTCATCGTATAAGCATGGCCATGGGTAATAAAACAAATCCGGGAATCTAACCCGCCTCCTGGTCACATGCCCCGGAATCCCACATCGTATAAGCATGTCCAAGTATCAATCATAATGGAAGCATACTCGTGGAATCCCACATCACCGATGCGTCGAGTAAACTTACAACAAGACAAACCTCCAACTGAGAGTCACGACAACGTAAACATATAATACTTGCACTCAAAGCTATCACAAGAAAACATAGGCAAGTTCATTAAACCTTTAGACTTCCATTTTTATAAACTCATGGCACTTTCGTTTCACACATAAAAATCCGGGAATTTAACCCAAAGTACTACGTGCTTACATTCTTTTCAAAAGACTCCTTTTCATATAAAACCCCAAGATACTAACACCCGTAGTATCAAGGCTTGTTTACATTTTACCTAAGTCACTACACTTTTAGAAATACATTTTTAAACTAAATCAAGTGACTTCTTTCCTTAAAACTTAAGCAATTGATGCTTTTAAATCCATTTGCCTTTCTTTATTTCAAAACATTTATCATTACTTAGAGTAAACCACTCTTTTAACTTTCCATAAAGCTATTATAACCCACTTCTCATAAAGTCGTTATACTAACTTTATACTTTAGGCAAATACATTCTTTTTATAACCAAGAGACTTATACTTTCGAAAACCAAGTATCGTATACTTTCAAAATACTTCAAGTCTCTTATCTTTTAGAATCAAGTTTCGTAGTTCATAGTCTTAACACTTCATAACGTAAACTCTTTAAATTAAGCAACATATGCCTTATATGTTTGAATAGGTTATACTTGTTTATACTGATCTCATTAAAGCAGCCATGATCTAGAAAAAGTAATACAATTTTGTCTTATCTTAGCTTCTATGCAGATGGAGAATTCTACTTGTTTTAATATAATTTATCGTCATTACATTTTCCTTTATTAACGCTGCAATGGCTTGTTCGATACTTATTCTCATTCGTGCCGTAAATTAGCCAAGTCAACTTGGCTCCAAATACCTCCTAACGACTCTTACCAACATCCCCCATAAGACTTGGTAAGAACTTAGGATAACTCAGACATAACCTTTACATAGAGTAAATCAACATACATACTTCTTAACTTCTAAGAGTAGAAGGAAACATGAAATAATACCACATGTACATTCCATACATAGAATCATGTCAAAAGAAGGAAGAGGTTCACATACCTCGCGATGATTATCGACAAATAGCAAAATGCTCCAAAGTACTTCAACCTTGATAGCTATTCCATCCTTCAAGTAGAATATGCTATTCTTAGTACTTCCACCTATAATGGTCATAATACGTCCATTAACCTCTAGCTTCAATCGTAGAATATTCTAAGTGTAAAGTCACCAAATCCTACGGAAAATCGGGCAGCACTTCCTTTGTTTCTACGTACTTTTCCACCTTTTTCAAGTCCGAAAATCAGTAACCAAACGCCACATTTTAAGGCTCAATCAATTCAGCAAATACAAAGGGGATTACACGCCTTAACAGGACGTGTAAAATTCTGCCCCACTATTAATATAAAACTGTCAATTCCTTAAGGCACATTTTCGACAAAACACTATCCATAACATTATCACTTTCCTTACAATTCCTTTCAATCCAAGTCCTTAGTTCAACATGTTATATAGTCATAAACAACTTTAACAACTACAATTCCTCCTTTATATAACATGTGACGACTTAAACTAATAATCAAATCGAATTGTAATCTTAAGGGCTAAACATGCTAATTTTCGGATTAGAGTTCTAATAGCCAATACACTTATCAAACTTCATAATATGTACCTCATGCTTGCTAATATCCATAACTACAATGACAAGAAATCTTTGATTGCTAAAACGACAAGATTTATACCTTTACAAGCCCTTAAAATTTCCAAGATTCAAAGTCGCTCCTTAGCAATTCTTAGCTCCTTTTCTTATGTTCCAATCCGCTCCAAGCACTCCTTAGAAGCACATGAAGAACTTCTCTTCAAGTTCCATCTTCAAAGTTGAAGAACACCTTAGGGTTTCGCCTTGCGACTAACGTAAAAACGTCGTTTTTCCGAAATCTTTCTATTGAGATATCCTTACAATACCCTTAGGGGCCTTGGGTTAAAGTCTTGTGAATTATGATCCACAATTGCAAAATTTTGTCTTCCATAATAGCCTAAAGCCGAGAGCTACAAGAACAACAAGACAAGTTTCTTGAAATTTTCTCTAAGTATAGAATGATCAAGTCTTGCACTACTAGTATGCTTATATAACACATTGGAGGGTCTAGATTATAACACATGTTAGATTTGGATGGAAGAGATCAAGCAGTGGCCGCGGACTTAGTCAACAATATCAAGCTCTTTAATTAACAAGACTTGGTCTTCTATCATGGTCAATGACCATACTACCCTTGCATAATTTCGTCCAAGACCATGTGGGGGAGGGGTGCCACGTGTCGCCCTCCCATTCGTCCATAAAATTCCGTAACCCTCGTGGGTCCCACAAAACGTAAAATTCCTCGGGTGGGCCCCACGTGACCAACTCCATAAAAACAAATTTCCATAATGATAATACATTCCATAATCCTCAATTAATGCATTTTGAGAACCCAATTCTCCTCAACGAACATTTTTCCTTTCCGACGTTCGGAAGATTTTCCGTCGGAAAAACAATTCTTCCTTTCGTACTAATTTCAAGTCTTGTGTTCCTTACGTACATTCTCTTAAACATGTCCTGGACTTATGGGGTGTAACATTCTTCCCCCCTTAGAAACATTCATCCCCGAATGTTCTTTCGGAGTCCAATCTAATTAGATAGCGACATAGTCTCCTTTTACAACAACCTTCATACAACATATGCCACCCATGGCCACATAACAATACTTATACTAAAATGTCAACCTTGGCACTCACGAAGCCAACTAGTCCATACTCATAATGACCTCAAAGTCTGTCGTAATCATCTCTACTAGGTCTACTAGGGTCTGAAGACGGCATCATCACCGGGCAAATCTCATATACCCGCTCAGCTACCACCCAGACACCCAATGGTGTAGCTACCTCGAAAGGTCCGTATGGATTCGGGCTCTATGTCAAGACCCGAACCCGGGCCCGTGACTGGTGCCTTACCCCGGGCACCCCAGTAGTCATACATCAGAGAAAAATCAGCGGAACATAAATCAACAACATAAAATAACAGAAGTATAAACAATAATCTGTGAAAACTTGCCTTTCGGCATATATATAACAACAATTCTTTCAACATGAACAGTTTAATCCTTTTTACAAACCCTGCCCACAACAGTACTACAGACCTCTACGAATGATATGACAACAACGACGGGGCCGTCATACCCACGAATGTAGCACCTGCAACAACGGGGACTATACGAACAAGCCTCGGAGAAACGGAGCTTTCCCAACGACTGTGACCACAGGAGGCGAGGATCAACGATCCGGTGTACCTTTACTGCGGCATGAACGCGGCCCCGAAGGAGTCGATCTGACAGTGCAGAGTATGTGGCGAAAAATCGTAAATGAAATCATAGTAGTCTATATAAAGCAGGAGACATGTATGATAACAAAACTACAGTTCACAATAAACAAGCAGTCATATCAAGTCAGGGACTCACGCCCTCAAAGTCATCACTCAAATATAACGATGGGTCTCACGCCCGGCGTCAATCATGCGTGGAATACCTTCCTCACCGCCGCGATTTATGATATAAAAGCACCAAGGAACACACATGAACACGGGTCCCACGTGCCATAATAAAACCGTGCGGGGTAAATGCGAAGGCATAGCCGACTACTAACACCCAGTACCAACAAGGTCATGAATCGTATCATAAGATCTGTCTAGGCCGTCACATGATCAAAGCCGCCACTTGCGCGATATCTAATGTCGCGTCTAGCCACTGGAACTTTCGCGACTCGCGTAGGCCAATCTCATCGGCCGCGTGAGGTATTCCCGCATCGGTAGCTACTCCCGGCGTCGTCACGGACTTCGCGATCCGCATGGCCACATGGACGCATGCCCATAAAGGACGCACACTAACACGGAACTCTCGTAGCTCGCGCATAGGCCCACAGGACTGCGTGAGGTATTCTCGAATCATAGGTCCATCGACCGCTGAGTCTACCCGCGTCGGAGGCGGCTTAACCGGAATCATCTCGAGATGAGTGATGTAAAATACTAACACAACCGCTTATCGTTAAACAACATAAGCACAACAAAGGAAAACCCCTTTACACAACATCACAAGATACTAACACACGTAGCATCCTAGCATGTTTACTTATCAATCAACAAGAAAGTATTACAAGGCTATCACAAACCAACACAATCAAGTTATACACACAAGGTACTTTCCACTATATGCCAACAAGTTGGGTTTTATCCCCAAAGTACTTCATACATTTACTCTTTAAAAGATACGTTACTATCACAATGTCATACAATACCCGTAGTATAAAAATAGAGTGACTATCTTTTTAAAGTAAATCAATTACTTCTCTTTGTAAAATCAAGTAGCAACATTCTTTTCCAATGTTCAAGTTTGCCTAATTTCCAATGTTCAAGTTTGTCTAATTTTTCGAAAGGGTTTCGCAGTTCATAGTCTTATTCATTTAAGAATATAATTCTCTTTTAAACTATCTGAGAAACATAAGTCTTATATGTGAGTAGGATATTCTTGTTTATAACAATCTTATTACAGCAGCCATGATCTAGGAAATATCATTTTGTCTCATCTTAGCTTCTATGCAGATGGAAGTTTCTACTGGTTTTAATAATACTTAATCTGTCAAAACATTTCCTTTTATTAACCGCGTTGGTTTGTCGATACATTCGATTCCGAAATCAGTAAAACATTCTTAAGCCGTTATACCTAACTTCTCATAAAGCTAGTATAACTCTTAAGTTTTCAAAAACCAAGTATTACTTCTTCTTTCAAAATGGTTCAAAAATCTTTTGAAATACTTCAAGTTCTTCATTAACACATAACAAGCCAGTTATAGTTCAAATCAGTTACCTTTTAAGAACCACAAGTATTTTCTTATCAACATAAAGCTATTATAACCGACTTCCCATAAAGCCGTTATAACACTTTATGTTTTAAACCAATCAAATACATTTAGCACACGCGTCTCTGGTACTACATAGTTCACACATATCATGCTAGAAGAGATAGGAAGAGGTTCACATACCTCGCGACGAGTATCGACTAATAGCAAAACGCTCCAAGTACATCCAACCGTCGGCTACTCCTTAAGCCAAGTAGATCGCGCCATACGTAGTACTTCAACCTATAAGGCCACAGTGACTTATTAACATTTAGGTCACACCGTAGAACATTCTACAGAAAATTCGGCAGCCCCTCCCCCCCCCGCAACAGCGTAAATCTCCTCATTTATCGAGGCCGGCTACCAAGCCAACCAGGGGTTATACATCTAACGACGGGTACAATTCTACTCACGGAAAAGCTACACAAGTCTGTAATACGGTCCATGTAAATCTGATTCGAGACTCTTCTTTCAAAAGGTTTCTTATTATTCGGGCTTAAGTCCAAAGACATTGCCGACAACAACGTTCAGATTCTATATATAGTATACTTCAACTATATAGTCTAACAATCATGTAATTTCCAATTACAATAGAGGGACAAGATATTTACCTCGATAAGCCCATAATTATCCGAGTTTAAATGTCGATCCTGAGCAAGGTTTAGCTCCTACTCCGTGTGCTCCAACCCGCTCCAAACAACCCTTAGAAGTTCTAACCAACTTCTACTTAATACTCCAACTAACTATGGAGATTTTCCTTAGGGTTTCGGTTTTTGTGACGGAAGGGAAGTATAATAGTATTTCTGGGCTTTTCGTATAAGTATAACCTTAGAATACTACAAGGTATACGGCTAAGGTAATTTGGGCATTATGACAATACTTTTGAGAGTATTTCTACCAAGAGGGGGGGTATTATACGAAAACAACTAGGCTAGGGGGGGGGTACCCCACGGCTAGCACCCCAGGAGGAAGGGCTCTCGGCCAGGGAGGGGAGGGCGAGCAACTCTTTCAAGGGAGGGAGGATTTCTAACACTTAGGAAATATTTGGAATGGATGAAGAAGTCATCCTAAGGGGGGTATTTATAGTATAAGCCAAGGCCAACCAATGGCCAAGATCATGCCAAGTGCAAGGCAAGTGTAGGGCCAAGATCTTGCCAAGTGCCCCTTAACCAACTAACACACAAATATCCTACCAACTCCATGACAAAATAGGCACACTTTCGGCCACCCTTGACCGCCCAAGGTGTTCCAATGAGAGGGTGACAAATGTCGCCCTCTTGTTGGTCCAAAATGTTTCGTCTCTCGGAAAAATCCGCAAAAATTAAAAATGACATAGCCGGAAATTCCCCTACGAAAGCTGTGGAAACGTTTCGTCTAAAAACGACTCTAATCGGGTGTTGTGCACAAATAAATTTCGGCCAAGCTACTTTCTCAAGTTCAAATTTTCTACGTACGTCCTTACGTACATACTCTGGAAATACGGGGTATAACATTCTCCCCTCCTTAGAAACATTCGTCCCGAATGTTCCTTCTAAGTCTTAAAACAAACGCGCGCCGGTATAGTCCTCACTGCTATACTTATGAAAACAATCCTGCCACGCATGGCCACGGAACCAACTTGCGCAAAATACTTACCTCCAAGTCCACGAGGAAACACCTCTAACATCACCACCAACACCTCTCTCCGGGGTCTAAAATATACTTCCTTCGCACCTTCTCTTTACAAAAGAAATACTTTTGTCACTTTGCCGCGAGGTTCACTCCGGCGACCCAACAAATGGTACCGGGCTGCATGCGATCCCTGAGGCTGACGTGACACTCGAACTCTTACCAAATTTACGATCATCGCTACGCTTTCCAAAACTCGGGTTACTATCTCTAACGTGGTCATCATTAATCGGGAACACTCGATGGATCTCGATACTTTCCGATCATAACAATACGAAAGACCGGACGTCATCGCATCCTAAGTCGAACGGCAAAAGCTAACATATAGGCAACTGGCCTATTCTTCACATGAACTTAAAAGGCCCAAACAACTCGCTAAGTTTCCTCTGTTTTCCAAAACTCGTCACACCCAAACCGGTGGTACCTTCAAGAAGACCATTATCACAACTCAACTCTAAGCTTCGTCGCCGATTATCCGCACGATTTCCTCGAGCCTTCGAACTTCTTCTAGACAAGCTTCACTATCCACGATCTTTGGAACAAACCTGAACCAACTTTCTGAACCTTGCCAACATCGAACCACTCGACCGGCAACTTACACATCCGCCCCTACAAGGCTTTATAAGGCGACATCCGAACACTGAAATGGTAGCTTAAACACTCCCTCCACCGGAGACAACAATCTCCACAACTACCCCTGAAACACACACTGGCCCGAGGGCGAATGCGATTCCGAGACTCACCTGAGTTCTTAACCCTGCTTGGTAAAACTTCCAGAAACCAAAAACAGCCGTACCCTGGACTCCACTGTCTGCCATAAGGTGAAGGTAGGCACCCCGTGCAGCCTTACAACCTTTCTGATAACATCAACACTGCTGAGTAAACGGTCCCGACCGAAGAACACGATGGGCTGCCCCCATCGGCCCGACCACTGGTCGAACGCATCCACGAACTCATACGCTGGTTAACTAAACCTGGGCCTAACACCCTCGTGACCCTACCACAAGGCGGGACCACCACAACTGACCCCACCACCATACATGCCGCGGGTTGACCCGCAACATGGCCTCAACCCGACCCGGCATCGCGCAAAACACTAGCTCCCCGAAGGAATAATTCCACAAATCATGTTACGAAAACCTAGCGGTCTTCCTAGCTCGACTACCTTCTTTCAAATCACGCTACTCAGGGACTTATCCCACAACCATAGCCCACGTGCACCATGCACTCTGATAAGGATCAAACATAACACTACACCTATACTCGAGATGGCCTTACCTCTAAGGTCTCTACGTATAAAACTCTAAGGCTCACACTTTCTCTATCCCCCAATCTTCCCCGGTTACTAACCATGATTTCTAATCACCAATTACACACTGCTATCAGAACATAGCACTTAAGGTATACTCATCTCATAAAACGTACTAATCTCTGAGGGTTAAGGATAAACTCAGATTCATCGCTCCACTCCCTTAAGTCGTTCTAATCAAACTCGCCGTGAGCGCATAGCTAAGGGAGGTGACGAACTACCCATCGATCCTGAAGGCTAAGTCCTTCTACAAGGACATTCTTTCGACATCCGACCCTGACGGTCGTAGGTAAAACAAGTACCAACTAAAAGACGACATTCCCCGAGATGACGCCTGCCACACTGTGAACACTCGTAAAATCAATCCGGATATGGGAACCTTCGCGTGATCGTGAACGGAAGCTCGAGCTCGACCAACTCCTCGCATACCCGAACGCCCCGAACCACGCGAGGACCTTTCGCATCCGTGGATGCGCATAATCTAATCTGGCGGTGGCGACTCACCTCGAAAGTTACCAAAGGACCTTCTTTGCTCGCCTCTTCTCGCCCCGTTAACCCGTCGATTGCTACGTTTCTCGGCCTGCTGCGCATAAGCCCGACCACAGGCCATGCTCAAGCCCAACTGAAGAATTACTCTTGCACAACCTTCTCGTTGATAGTCATCAAGACTCGCGGTACATCGGTACACTCTCTGGTAGCCAAATCCATAGCTAGTAACAGGGTTGTCTTTTCGCAATCTATATTCTCTGTTTCCGGTCGTGGAACTGAAGGTCCAAACATCGTGGCCGCAGTAGGAACTGCCGCCGCCGTGCTAAACTCTGCTGGGGCTAGTGACGTCGCAAAACTCCCTGAATAAAGCACCACCCCAGGTGATGATTGGGCCCGTGCCCACGCAACCCTCTGCACTCTACTCGCAGCTCCCTCGGCTGCCTTGCCCTCCTGGGCCCGGGTTGCCCTACGCGGAGGCATAACGATAAGGGAAATAATTTCGTCAGAGGGTCCAACTTACAACACAGCTCTAAGGCACGATCTCAGAGTGAGAAGAATAGAAACCAATCCTAAATACCCTATAGCCTCCTGATTATTGGTGTGGTGCACAACACACCGATAATCAAGACTCTACTGGATACGGTCTGTAGACACTTTCCGAGGATTAACTGCTCTGATACCACTTTTGTCACGACCCGAACCCGGGCCCGTGACTGGTGCCTTACCCCGGGCACCCCAGTAGTCATACATCAGAGAAAAATCAGCGGAACATAAATCAACAACATAAAATAACAGAAGTATAAACAGTAATCTGAGGAAAACTTGCCTTTCGGCATATATATAACAACAATTCTTTCAACATGAAGCAGTTTAATCCTTTTACAAACCACGCCCACAACAAGACCTGCACTTACGAATGATATGACAACAACGACGGGGCGGGGCCGTCCATACCCCGAATGTAAGCACTACAACAACAGGGACTATACAAGACAAGCCTCGAGAAACGGAGCTTTCCCAAATGAGCGTGACCACTAGGAGCGAGGATCAACGATCCGGTGTACCTTTACTGCGGCGTGACGCAGCCCGGAGGTCGATAACAATGTGCAAGTATGTGGCGAAAAATCGTAAATGAAATCATAGTAGTCTATATAAAGCGGGAGACATGTATGATAACAAAACTACGATTCACAATAAACAAGCGATCATATCAAGTCGTGACTCACGCCAAAGTCATCACTCAAATATAACGATGGGTCTCACGCCACGGCATCAATCATGCCCGTGGAATACCTTCCTCATCCGCAGCGATTTATGATATAAAAGCACCAAGGAACACACATGAACACCAGTCCCACTGCGTGCCATAATAAAACCGTGCGGGGTAAGTACGAAGGCATAGCCGACTACTAACACCTACGCATTACCAACAAGGTCGAATCAGATTCATAAGATCTGTCTGCCGTCACATGATCAAAGCGGCCACTTGCCCGCAGATCTAATGTCGCGCGTCTAGCCTCGAACTTTCCGCGACTCGCGTAGGCCAATCTCATCGCCCGCGTGAGGTATTCCCGCATCGGTGTAGCTACTCCGGCGTCGCCCCGACTTCGCGTCCGCGTGGCCACATGGACCGCATGCCCATAAAGGACGACACTAACACGGAACTCTCGTAGCTCGCATAGGCCCTCGGGACTGCGTGAGGTATTCTCGAATCATAGGTCCATCGACCGCGAAGTCTACCCGCGTCGGAGGCGACAACCGGAATCATCTCAAGAGATGAGTGATGTAAAATACTAACACAACCGCTTATCGTTAAACAACATAAGCACAACAAAGGAAAACCCCTTTACACAACATCACAAGATACTAACACACGTAGCATCCTAGCATGTTTACTTATCAATCAACAAGAAAGTATTACAAGGCTATCACAAACCAACACAATCAAGTTATACACACAAGGTACTTTCCACTATATGCCAACAAGTTCGGGGTTTTATCCCCAAAGTACTTCATACATTTACTCTTTAAAAGATACGTTACTATCACAATGTCATACAATACCCGTAGTATAAAAATAGAGTGACTATCTTTTTAAAGTAAATCAATTACTTCTCTTTGTAAAATCAAGTAGCAACATTCTTTTCCAATGTTCAAGTTTGCCTAATTTCCAATGTTCAAGTTTGTCTAATTTTTCGAAAGGGTTTCGCAGTTCATAGTCTTATTCATTTAAGAATATAATTCTCTTTTAAACTATCTGAGAAACATAAGTCTTATATGTGAGTAGGATATTCTTGTTTATAACAATCTTATTACAGCAGCCATGATCTAGGAAATATCATTTTGTCTCATCTTAGCTTCTATGCAGATGGAAGTTTCTACTGGTTTTAATAATACTTAATCTGTCAAAACATTTCCTTTTATTAACGCTGCAGTGGTTTGTCGATACACATTCTGATTTCAAATCAAGAAACATTCTTAAGCCGTTATACCTAACTTCTCATAAAGCTAGTATAACTCTTAAGTTTTCAAAAACCAAGTATTACTTCTTCTTTCAAAATGGTTCAAAAATCTTTTGAAATACTTCAAGTTCTTCATTAACACATAACAAGCCAGTTATAGTTCGAATCAGTTACCTTTTAAGAACCACAAGTATTTTCTTATCAACATAAAGCTATTATAACCGACTTCCCATAAAGCCGTTATAACACTTTATGTTTTAAACCAATCAAATACATTTAGCACATGTACGTCTACCGTACTACATAGTTCACACATATCATGCTAGAAGAGATAGGAAGAGGTTCACATACCTCGCGACGAGTATCGACTAATAGCAAAACGCTCCAAGTACATCCAACCGTCGGCTACTCCTTAAGCCAAGTAGATCGCGCCATACGTAGTACTTCAACCTATAAGGCCACAAGGCGCTTATTAACATTTAGATCCCTTCGTAGAACATTCTACGTAAAATTCGGCACTCCCCGCACATGCGTAAATCTCCTCCTTTATCGAGGCCGCTACCAAGCCAACCGGGGTTATACATCTAACCCGACGGTACAATTCTACTCACGTAAAATCTACACAAGTCTATGTAATACACCCTATGTAAATACAATTCAAGACTCTTCTTTCGAAAGGTTTCTTATTATTGTGCTTAAGTCCAAAGACATTGCGACAACAACGTTCGATTCTATATATATAGTATACTTCAACTATATAGTCTAACAATCATGTAATTTCCAATTACAATAGAGGACAAGATATTTACCTCGATAAGCCCATAATTATCCGAGTTTAAATGTCGATCCTGAGCAAGGTTTAGCTCCTACTCCGTGTGCTCCAACCCGCTCCAAACAACCCTTAGAAGTTCTAACCAACTTCTACTTAATACTCCAACTAACTATGGAGATTTTCCTTAGGGTTTCGGTTTTTGTGACTAAGGAAGTATAATAGTATTTCGGGCTTTTCAGATAAGTATAACCTTAGAATACTACAAGGTATACTACTAAGGTAATTTGGGCATTATGACAATACTTTTGAGAGTATTTCTACCAAGAGAGGGGTATTATACGAAAACAACTAGGCTAGGGGTACCCACGGCTAGCACCCCAGAGGGAAGGGCTCTCGCCAAGGGGAGGGAGGACGAGAGCAACTCTTTCAAGGGAGGGAGGATTTCTAACACTTACGAAATATTTGGAATGGATGAAGAAGTCCACCTAAGGGGGGGTATTTATAGTATAAGCCAAGGCCAACCAATGGCCAAGATCATGCCAAGTGCAAGGCAAGTGTAGGGCCAAGATCTTGCCAAGTGCCCCTTAACCAACTAACACACAAATATCCTACCAACTCCATGACAAAATAGGCACACTTTCGGCCACCCTTGACCTCCCAAGGTGTTCCAATGAGAGGGTGACAAATGTCGCCCTCTTGTTGGTCCAAAATGTTTCGTCTCTCGGAAAAATCCGCAAAAATTAAAAATGACATAGCCGGAAATTCCCCTACGAAAGTGGAAACGCGTTTAAAAACGACTCTAATCGGGTGTTGTGCACAAATAAATTTCGGCCAAGCTACTTTCTCAAGTTCAAATTTTCTACGTACGTCCTTACGTACATACTCTGGAAATACGGGGTATAACACTCTATTCCTTTACACTTGGTCGCTAACTTTCTTACTGGTCGCACTCTTTCCGTACTTCCCACTCATACTAGCATACATACATAACCCCCATACCGATTCTGGCCCCCAATCTTTTGGAGTCACTCTTTTAAACAACATAAGGCCATTTCCGGCTCTCACGACCTAGTTCCGGTGGAACTCGTCCACGAACCCGTAAGACAATTAACTAGACTTGGGCCTTGCACCCTCGTGACCCTGTCACGTAGCGGAACTACTACCAACTGATCTCACTCTATTTCAAGCTATGAGGCGACCCGTAACAGGTTCTCACCCCGACCCCCCGTCGCACTTAACTCTTACTCTTAGTCTGAATAAAATCTTATTGCCCGAGAAGGCCTTATATACCTAAGGTCTCGATGGTTATCAATATTCTTAGGCTCGCATTTTTCATGCACCAAGCCTACCTTATCCGTCCCCCCGTAAACGGGTACAATAACATCTCATAATACCATAACCATGTTGTCTTGATCACAACGACCATTACTTACTCCATACGGACCTCATCCGTACAATTCTCTTTAAGCCTACTACGCAGCTTAATCTATTAACATGACATTCCGTTAAGTTCCTTAACATGACTTCTTAAGGGTTCACTACCCTATCAGACAGCTCATCATTTCCCAATTATCTCAAAATAAAACATAAGACCTTGGCGAGAATTCATTAACTGTTCCATACCTACCCGGTATCTAGTTAGTCCTTACCAACTCTTGGTAATCTAAAACCATTCTAGGCAACCCATAAATGACCCTCATACATAACTCCGTATAGTTGTATGTCACAATACCAACTATACTACAATCATTACCAACCTGGATACGCAATCCACATAGTCCTTCCTGGGTCACTGCTGCCTTTCTCATAGCTGCAATCAACATAACTCGTTAGGGGGAGACGACCCTAACAACACAGCTCTATCGCACGATCTCAGAGTGAGAAGAATGGAAACCAATCCTAAATGTCCTGCAGCCTCCTGATTATAGATGTAGTGCACAACACACCGATAATCAAGACTCTACTAGACACGGTCTGTAGACACTTTCCGAGGACTAACTGTTCTGATACCACTTTTGTCATGACCCGACCCCGGGCAGCGACTGGTGCCCTACCTGGGCACCCTTCTATTCATACAACATAACAAACTGCGGAAGATAATAACACTCTTTTTTTTTCTTTTTTTTCAAAACTAAGGCCAAGCCGATAAGGCTGCCATAACATAAAAGTTACCCGAAAGGGTCTACACTGTTTAACAATGTAAAAACAACTCTAGCCAGTCCAGCCCACAGATGAATACAGACCTCTAAGATTTGGACAAATACTATGACGGGACAAGGTCCCGCCGTACCCCTGAATATACATAACCATGACGACAAGCTCCGGAACATTGGAGCCATCTCAAAATGCTGAACCAGGATCCTAAGCTCGCGGATCCACAACTGTGTACCTAAACCTGCGGACATGAACGCAGCCCCCCGAAGAGGGTCAGTACAACAGGTACCGAATATGGAACGGAAATAAAGTACAGTAAACAGATCATAATTGTACAAAAGAATGACAGGGGAAAGTATAAAAAGTACATACCAGATCCTGCCGTGTCATTACCACTCATGAACTTAATTGCACATCATTATCTTTTCCATTCCATTAAGAGTTATAGCCAAATCTTACGTACATACTTAGGAGAAATCATTAAGTTCATTACCATATAACTTACTTATCTTTCATAACATAATCCGGCCCTTTATGGAGGGACGCATATACTACCCGGCCCAATCTGGGACGAGATCAAGTCACACAAATATCAAAGCGTGCCCGTGGAATCCCCCATCACTGCCGACAGTCATAAGTGTAAAATATAACCATGTGACGCGCCCGTGGCATCCCACCTCACTGTCGGCGTACACATACATAATACATATATATATCTCGCCGTGGAATCCCATCACCGGCATACCGTAGGTGTAACATATAACCATATGACGCGCCCGTGGCATCCTACCTCACTGTCGGCGTACACATATACAACACATATATATATATATAACGTGGCCGCATGCCCCAGAATCCCTCATCATATAAGCATGGCCATAACGTGCCCCCGTAATCCCTCATCGTAGGCGCAGGTCTTCATAGGGAGCTAGCCCATGGAGTAATAATATAACATGCCCCCGGAATCCCTCATCGTGGGTACATGTCTTCATGGGGCGCTAGCCCATGGAGTAATAGTCGTACATAGCATGGTCGCATGCCCCGGAATCCCTCATCGTATAAGCATGGCCATGGGTAATAAAACAAATCCGGGAATCTAACCCGCCTCCTGGTCACATGCCCCGGAATCCCACATCGTATAAGCATGTCCAAGTATCAATCATAATGGAAGCATACTCGTGGAATCCCACATCACTGTCGGTACGTCCAAGTAAACTTACAACAAGACAGCCGACCCTCCAACTGAGAGTCACGACAACGTAAACATATAATACTTGCACTCAAAGCTATCACAAGAAAACATAGGCAAGTTCATTAAACCTTTAGACTTCCATTTTTATAAACTCATGGCACTTTCGTTTCACACATAAAAATCCGGGAATTTAACCCAAAGTACTACGTGCTTACATTCTTTTCAAAAGACTCATTTTCATATAAAACCCCAAGATACTAACACCCGTCGTATCAAGGCTTGTTTACATTTTACCTAAGTCACTACACTTTTAGAAATACATTTTTCGGCTTCTAAATCAAGTGACTTCTTTCCTTAAAACTTAAGCAATTGATGATTTTAAATCCATTTGCCTTTCTTTATTTCAAAACATTTATCATTACTTAGAGTAAACCACTCTTTTAACTTTCCATAAAGCTATTATAACCCACTTCTCATAAAGTCGTTATACTAACTTTATACTTTAGGCAAATACATTCTTTTTATAACCAAGAGACTTATACTTTCGAAAACCAAGTATCGTATACTTTCAAAATACTTCAAGTCTCTTATCTTTTAGAATCAAGTTTCGTAGTTCATAGTCTTAACACTTCATAACGTAAACTCTTTAAATTAAGCAACATATGCCTTATATGTGTGAATAGGTTATACTTATCACGACCCGACCCCGGGCCCGTGACTGGTTCCCTACCTGGGCACCCTTACAGGTATACATCAGAGATAATCAGCGGAACATACATGAAAGTTATAAAATAAAACAACAGAAATAAAACAACAGGTTAGCCGATAGGGCTACCTTCCTGGACATACATATACAACCGAAGCAGTTGCCTCCTTTCCTTTACAAACTGACCCACAATATGTGACTACAGACCTCTAAGAGTTTTAACATAACAACAGTGGCGGGACAGGGCCTCGCCATACCCCTGAATATACATGAATCTACAACCTCAGGGGAAACCGTACCAAGAGATAGGCCTCCGGAGTAAATGGAGCTTTTTCCAAAAAAAACTGAATCGAGATCCTAAGAGCAAGGATCACCAACCTGTGCACCTAATACCTGCGGGAATGATCGCAGCCCCCCGAAGGGGGTCAGTACAACAGATACCGAATATGGAACGGAAATAAGGTACAGTAAACAAATCATATCTGAAAAAAACATGACAGAGGTAAGTATAAAAAGGGTAAATACCTGAACCTACCATGTCATTACCATCTCGTGAACTTAATCGTACCTTATTATCTTTTCACATTTTTCAATAAAAGTTATAGTCACTTTCTTACGTACATACTTAGGAAAATCATCAAGTTCATTACCATATACTGCCCGGCCCAATCTGGGACGCGATAAAGTCACATAAGTCTGCCCATAGAGGTATACTGCCCGGCCCATTCCTGGGACGCGATAATGTCATATAGTCTGCCCATAAAGGTATAATGCCCAGCCCATTCCTGGGACGCGGTAATGTCATATAGTCTGCCCATAAAGGTATACTGCCCGGCCCATTCCTGGGACGCGGTAATGTCATATAGTCTGCCCATAAAGGTATACTGCCCGACCCATTCCTGGGACGCGGTAATGTCATATAGTCTGCCCATAAAGGTATACTGCCCGGCCCATTCCTGGGACGCGGTAATGTCATATAAAATCCGGGAATTTAACCCAACGTACTACGTACCTCTACTCCTTTTTTAAAAAGACTCTTTTTGAAATAAAACTTCCAAGATACTAACAACCGTAGTATCAAGTCATATCTACTATTCAAGACAAGTCACAATACCTTTTAGAAATACATTTACCGGCTTCTAAATCAAGTGACTTCTTTCTTAAAAACCTTAAGCAATTGGTACCTTTAAAACAATTTTCCCTTCTTTATTTCAAGTCATTCTTTGTTTATATTACTAGAGAAAACCATTCTCTTAACCTTCCATAAAGTTATTATAACCAACTTCCCATAAAGCCGTTATACTAATTTTATGCCTTAGACTAATTCATTCTTTTTATAACCAAGAGACTTATACTTTCAAATCAAGTTACATAACTTTTAAAATACTTCAAGTCTCTTAACTTTAGAAATCAAGTTTCTTAACTTAGAATTTAAAATCTCTTATCTTTAGAATATCAAGAAATCCATGCTTTCCAAATCAAGTATTCTATACTTTTAAATCAAGTCATTCCTTCCTTTAAGAATCAAGTCCCATAACTTGAAAAATAAAGTTTCTTAACCTTTTAAGAATTCAAGGTTCATAGTCTTCAAAACTTCATACGTAACTCTTTTAAATTAAGTAACATATACTTTGGTGCGTTGTGAATAAGTTATACTTATTTATAACGATATTATTCAAGTAGCCATGATCTAGAAAATGTAATACAATTTTGTCTTATCTTAGTTTCTATGCAGATGGAGAATTCTACTCATTTTAATATAATCAATTGTCATTACATTTTCCTTTATTAACGCTACAATGGCTTGTTCGATACTTATTCTCATTTGTGCCGTAAAATTAGCCAAGTCAACTTGACTCCAAATACCTCCTAACGACTCTTACCAACATCACCCATAAGACTTGGTAAGAACTTAGGATAACCTAGACATAACCTTTACATAGAGTAAATCACATACATACCTCTTAACTTCTAAGAGTAGAAGGGAACATGAAATATTACCATATGTATATTCCATACATAGAATCATGCCAAAAGAAGGAAGAGGTTCACATACCTCGCGACGATTATCGACAAGTAGCAAAATGCTCCAAAGTACTTCAACCTTGATAGCTATTCTATCCTTCAAGTAGAATACGCTATACTTAGTACTTCAACCTATAATGGCCATAATACGTCCATTAACTTCTTACTTCAAACGTAGAATATTATAAGTGCAATGTCACTAAATTCTACGGAAAATCGGACAACACTTCCTTTGTTTCTACATACTTTGCCACCTTTTTCAAGGCCGAAATCGATAACCAAACACGCCACATTTAAGGCCCAACAATGCAATTAACAATAGGGGATTACACGCCTACTAGACGTGTAAAATTCCGCCCCACAATTGATATCAAACTAATACAACAAGTGTAAATCCGGCAATCTTGGGATACAACAATACCAATTCTTATCCAATTTCCTTTTCAATCCAAGTTGTTAGCATAACATGATATCAAGTCGCAATCGATTATAACTACTATATTCTTTAAGTAAGTAACATGCGACGATTATAATTAACGACCAAATGTAATCCAACTTCAAATGGCTTATATGTCATTTCGGATTTAAGGCTACAACAATCCATAACACTTATAAAACTTCAACACATATACTTCATGCTAGCAAACATGTAAGGCTAACAACAATATATAATCTTGTAACACTTTAATAGACAAGATTATTACCTCAACGAGTCTTAGTCCAACTTCAAATCCGAAGTCGCTCCCTAGCAACTTAGAGCCTCTTCTAGACACTTCAATCCGCCACTTGAGACCCTTAGAATATCACAAACCACTTCCCTTTAATCTTCCAATCAAAACCTAGGAAAGCAACTAGGTTTTCACCTTGCGACTAATACAAAAACTATCTTTTTCCGGGATTTTTCTATTGAGATACACTTACAATACCCTCATGAACCTTGGTTTAAAGTGTGGAGCTTAATGGACAACAAACAAAAAAATTCTTTTCTATGGCTAGTGAACCCGAGAGCAAGCCTTGAGAGTTCTTCAAATTCTTGAAATTTTTTCTAAGTGTAGAAGTTAGTCTTGCTACTAGTACTACTATATAGTTCAATGGAGGGTCAAGATGTGCACAAATGTGTGGTTTGGATGAAATTCTTTTAAATATCAAGACTTGTGGTCCCATTGACTAAGTCAACATTGTCAAGCTCTTCAACTTGCAAGACTTTGTCTTCCTAACAATGGTCAAATGACCCTTTTGTCCATGCCTAAATTCGTCCAAGGCAACATAAGGGGGTGACACGTGTCACCCTCCCATTCGTCACAATATTACGTTTTCCGACAATTCCATAATTCCAATAAATTTTTACAAGTCTCTAATCTTAACATTTAGGATTCTCACGTACGTTCTTAAAACATGTCCTGTAAATACAGGGTGTAACATTCTTCCCCCCTTAGAAACATTCGTCCTCGAATGTTCTTTCGGAGCTCACTCTATCATTTCTCGGCATAATCTCATAAAACTACACTTAATGAAACCTAATTATGCCACTTATGGCCCTAATACCTCGCACACGCATATCCGTCCATCATAAGCCCAAAAAGGGATTATATTTTCGTACTTCCAACTCCTTCTAGCATATACATAGTCTCAATATAATCTGTTCATGACACTCAAACATACAACAACTTTATCATGCATACAAGTTTCTAAAGGGTCGAAGACATACCTGAAATCATATAGGCGGTTCAAAGGACCGCTAAAACAGGGAACTTCCACCACGACCTCTACCACGGCCTGTCGGTGCATGAACATCCTGCCTAGCTATTGAAGGCGAAGAACCCGCCCGATCCAGATGGTATGTTGTCCACCAGACCCCTCTATAAGGACACTCTCTTAACATATGGCCTAGACGACCACAAGAAAAACAAGCACCGTCGTGCGACATACCCCAGAATGGAACCTACCACACTGGGCGTATTAAGGCAAAGGTGGCCTCGATCGATCGAACCCTATCTCCCCGAGACCACTCGCTCTGAGATCTGACCGCCCTGCATTCCGGGGTTGTAAAACCCCACGGAAAATCGTGGAGGAGCACTCGGTCTTTGGCCGCAATGTAGACCTAGTCTGCTGGCGATCTTTGTCACTCGAAATCGCCCTGAGACCTGCTCACGGCCTCTTGGGCTGGCCTGAGTCAATATGATCCTCCCTCTCTCTATCCTCTATCCCCTGCGCATACGCCTGCATCCTGGCAATATCCATACCTGGCTGAAGGGCCACCCCCAAGCATGCAGTAATCATATGACGGTCTAGCCCCATCACATAACGATGAACTATATCCGTCATGTCAGCTACAATGGTGTGCGCATACCTGGCCAAGGAGTCAAACTCCAGGCTGTACTCTCTGATAGTCCTCCCATTCTGCCTCAAGGTCAAGAATCTATCTACGCGGGCTATCCTCAACTCAGGAGGCAAAAAGTGATCCAGGAAGGCCTCTGTGAACTCCTCCCAAACAGCTGGAAGAGCACCCTCACCTCTCGACAGCTTCCATGACTCAAACCAGTTCAACGTAATATCGCGTAACCGGTAAGAGGCTAACACTACTGACTCTGTCTCCGAGGCCCTAAGCACCCGCATAGTCCGCTGTAGCTGCCGAACGAACTCTTGAGGATCATCCTCAGACCTCGAACCATAAAACTCGGGTGGGTGACAACCCAGGAAATCCCGAATCCGCAAACTGTAGCCTGCTCCTGTCGGCGCTGCCCTGCTACTATGTTGGTCAATAACCGGATCTGCTCCCCGTAGTCTCTATACTCAGCTCCTGGCTGTGGGACTGGAGGCTCTGGTACCGGAACCTCTAGAGCTACTGCCGCTCTCGGCTCCTCGCCGACCCGCCTACTACCTCAGGCATAGTCTGTGCCTGAGTCCGAGTAATCCTCTGAGTACCGCTAGCAGCTCCTGCTGCTGCCTTGCCCTTCTGGGCCCTGGTCGTCTTCCGTTGAGGCATAACTGTTTCATAAGAATAGGTCAGAGAGGATTCAACCTAATAAGACAATCTCTTGCGATCACGCAGAGAGAAGAATGGAAACCAATCCTAAATGTCCTGCGCACCTCCCGATTATAGATGTGGTGCACAACACACCGATAATCAAGACTACTGAACACGATGCCTAGACACTTTCCGAGGACTAATCGCTCGATACCACTTTTGTCACGACCGACCCGGGCGCGATCGTGCCCTACTCAGGCACCGCTACGGTATACATCAGAGATAATCGGAACATACATGAAACTTATAAAATAAAACAACAGAATAAAACAACAAAGTTAGCCGATAGGCTACCTTCCCGGACATACATATACAATCAAGCGATTCATCCTTTCCTTTACAAACTGACCCACAATATGTGACTACAGACCTCTAAGAGTTTTAACATAACAACAGTGGCGGGACAGGGCCCCGCCATACCCCTGAATATACATAAATCTACAACCTCAAGGGAAACCGTACCAAGAGATAGGCCTCCGGAGTAAATGGAGCTTTTTCCAAAAAAAAAACTGAATCGAGATCCTAAGAGCAAGGATCACCAACCTGTGCACCTAATACCTGCGGGCATGAACGCAGCCCGAAAGTCGATCTAACAGTGCGAATATGGAACGGAAATAAGGTACAGTAAACAAATCATATCTGGAAAAAAACATGACAGAGGTAAGTATAAAAAGGGTAAATACCTGAACCTACCATGTCATTACCATCTCGTGAACTTAATCGTACCTTATTATCTTTTCACATTTTTCAATATAAGTTATTGTCACTTTCTTACGTACATACTTAGGAAAATCATCAAGTTCATTACCATATAACTTACTTACCTTACCTAACATAAATTCGGCCCTTTATGGAGGGACGCCTATAATGCCCGGCCCAATCTGGGACGCGATAAAGTCACATAAGTCTGCCCATAGAGGTATACTGCCCGGCCCATTCCTGGGACGCGATAATGTCATATAGTCTGCCCATAAAGGTATACTGCCCGGCCCATTCCTGGGACGCGGTAATGTCATATAGTCTACCCATAAAGGTATACTGCCCGGCCCATTCGTGGGACGCGGTAATGTCATATAGTCTGCCCATAAAGGTATACTGCCCGGCCCATTCCTGGGACGCAGTAATGTCATATAGTCTGCCCATAAAGGTATAATGCCCGGCCCATTCCTGGGACGCGATAATGTCATATAGTCTGCCCATAAAGGTATCGCCGGCCCATTCTCGGGGCCGGTAATGTCATATAGTCTGCCCATAAAGGTATACTGCCCGGCCCATTCCTGGGACGCGGTAATGTCATATAGTCTGCCCATAAAGGTATACTTCCCGGCCCATTCCTGGGACGCGGTAATGTCATATAAAATCCGGGAATTTAACCCAACGTACTACGTACCTCTACTCCTTTTTTAAAAAGACTCTTTTTCAAATAAAACTTCCAAGATACTAACAACCGTAGTATCAAGTCATATCTACTTTTCAAGACAAGTCACAATACCTTTTAGAAATACATTTACCGGCTTCTAAATCAAGTGACTTCTTTCTTAAAAACCTTAAGCAATTGGTACCTTTAAAACAATTTGCCCTTCTTTATTTCAAGTCATTTTTTGCTTATATTACTATAGAAAACCATTCTCTTAACCTTCCATAAAGTTATTATAACCAACTTCACATAAAGCCGTTATACTAACTTTATGCCTTAGACTAATTCATTTTTTTTATAACCAAGAGACTTATACTTTCAAATCAAGTTGCATAACTTTTAAAATACTTCAAGTCTCTTAACTTTAGAAATCAAGTTTCTTAACTTAGAATTTAAAATCTCTTATCTTTAGAATATCAAGAAATCCATGCTTTCCAAATCAAGTATTCTATATATTTAAATCAAGTCATTTCTTTCTTTAGAAATCAAGTCCCATAACTTGAAAAATAAAGTTTCTTAACCTTTTAAGAATTCAAGGTTCATAGTCTTAAAAACTTCATATGTAACTCTTTTAAATTAAGTAACATATACTTTGGTGCGTTGTGAATAAGTTATACTTATTTATAACGATATTATTCAAGTAGCCATGATCTAGAAAATGCAATACAATTTTGTCTTATCTTAGTTTCTATGCAGATGGAGAATTCTACTCATTTTAATATAATCAATTGTCATTACATTTTTCTTTATTAACGCTGCAATGGCTTGTTCGATACTTATTCTCATTTGTGCCGTAAAATTAGCCAAGTCAACTTGGCTCCAAATACCTCCTAACGACTCTTACCAACATCCCCCATAAGACTTGGTAAGAACTTAGGATAACCTAGACATAACCTTTACATAGAGTAAATCACATACATACCTCTTAACTTCTAAGAGTAGAAGGGAACATGAAATATTACCACATGTATATTCCATACATAGAATCATGCCAAAAGAAGGAAGAGGTTCACATACCTCGCGACGATTATCGACAAGTAGAAAAATGCTCCAAAGTACTTCAACCTTGATAGCTATTCTATCCTTCAAGTAGAATACGCTATACTTAGTACTTCAACCTATAATGGCCATAATACATCCATTAACTTCTTACTTCAAACGTAGAATATTATAAGTGCAAAGTCACTAAATTCTACGGAAAATCGGACAACACTTCCTTTGTTTCTACATACTTTGCCACCTTTTTCAAGGCCGAAATCGATAACCAAACACGCCACATTTAAGGCCCAACAATGCAATTAACAATAGGGGATTACACGCCTACTAGACGTGTAAAATTCCGTCCCACAATTGATATCAAACTAATACAACAACAAGTGTAAATCCGGCAATCTTGGGATACAACAATACCAATTCTTATCCAATTTCCTTTTCAATCCAAGTTGTTAGCATAACATGATATCAAGTCGCAATCGATTATAACTACTATAATCTTTAAGTAAGTAACATGCGACGATTCTAATTAACGACCAAATGTAATCCAACTTCAAATGGCTTATATGTCATTTCGGATTTAAGGCTACAACAATCCATAACACTTATAAAACTTCAACACATATACTTCATGCTAGCAAACATGTAAGGCTAACAACAATATATAATCTTGTAACACTTTAATAGACAAGATTATTACCTCAACGAGTCTTAGTCCAACTTCAAATCCGAAGTCGCTCCCTAGCAACTTAGAGCCTCTTCTAGACACTTCAATCCGCCACTTGAGACCCTTAGAATATCACAAACCACTTCTCTTTAATCTTCCAATCAAAACCTAGGAAAGCAACTAGGTTTTCACCTTGCGACTAATACGAAAACTATCTTTTTTCGGGATTTTTCTATTGAGATACACTTACAATACCCTCATGAACCTTGGTTTAAAGTGTGGAGCTTAATGGACAACAAACAAAAAAAATTCTTTTCTATGGCTAGTGAACCCGAGAGCAAGCCTTGAGAGTTCTTCAAATTCTTGAAATTTTTTCTAAGTGTAGAAGTTAGTCTTGCTACTAGTACTACTATATAGTTCAATGGAGGGTCAAGATGTGCACAAATGTGTGGTTTGGATGAAATTCTTTTAAATATCAAGACTTGTGGTCCCATTGACTAAGTCAACATTGTCAAGCTCTTCAACTTGCAAGACTTTGTCTTCCTAACAATGGTCAAATGACCCTTTTGTCCATGCCTAAATTCGTCCAAGGCAACATAAGGGGGGTGACACGTGTCGCCCTCCCATTCGTCACAATATTACGTTTTCCGACAATTCCATAATTCCGATAAATTTTTACAAGTCTCTAATCTTAACATCTGGGATTCTCACGTACGTTCTTAAAACATGTCCTGTAAATACGGGGTGTAACAATACTTGTTTATACTGATCTCATTAAAGCAGCCATGATCTAGAAAAAGTAATACAATTTTGTCTTATCTTAGCTTCTATGCAGATGGAGAATTCTACTTGTTTTAATATAATTTATCGTCATTACATTTTCCTTTATTAACGCTGCAATGGCTTGTTCGATACTTATTCTCATTCGTGCCGTAAATTAGCCAAGTCAACTTGGCTCCAAATACCTCCTAACGACTCTTACCAACATCCCCCATAAGACTTGGTAAGAACTTAGGATAACTCAGACATAACCTTTACATAGAGTAAATCAACATACATACTTCTTAACTTCTAAGAGTAGAAGGAAACATGAAATAATACCACATGTACATTCCATACATAGAATCATGTCAAAAGAAGGAAGAGGTTCACATACCTCGCGACGATTATCGACAAATAGCAAAATGCTCCAAAGTACTTCAACCTTGATAGCTATTCCATCCTTCAAGTAGAATATGCTATTCTTAGTACTTCCACCTATAATGGCCATAATACGCCCATTAACCTCTAGCTTCAATCGTAGAATATTCTAAGTGTAAAGTCACCAAATCCTACGGAAAATCGGGCAAAGACTTCCTGTTTCTACGTACTTTGCCACCTTTTTCAAGGCCGAAAATCAGTAACCAAACGCCACATTTTAAGGCTCAATCAATTCAGCAAATACAAAGGGGATTACACGCCTTAACAGGACGTGTAAAATTCTGCCCCACTATTAATATAAAACTGTCAATTCCTTAAGGCACATTTTCGACAAAACACTATCCATAACAATATCACTTTCCTTACAATTCCTTTCAATCCAAGTCCTTAGTTCAACATGTTATATAGTCATAAACAACTTTAACAACTACAATTCCTCTTTTATATAACATGTGACGACTTAAACTAATAATCAAATCGAATTGTAATCTTAAGGGCTAAACATGCTAGTTTTCGGATTAGAGTTCTAATAGCCAATACACTTATCAAACTTCATAATATGTACCTCATGCTTGCTAATATCCATAACTACAATAATAAGAAATCTTTGATTGCTAAAACGACAAGATTTATACCTTTACAAACCCTTAAAATTTCCAAGATTCAAAGTCGCTCCTTAGAAATTCTTAGCTCCTTTTCTTATGTTCCAATCCGCTCCAAGCACTCCTGAAGCTCACAAGAACTTCTCTTCAAGTTCCATCTTCAAAGTTGAAGAACACCTTAGGGTTTCGCCATGACTAACGTAAAACGCTGCTTTTTCCGAAATCTTTCTATTGAGATATCCTTACAATACCCTTAGGGACCTTGGGTTAAAGTCTTGTGAATTATGATCCACAATTGCAAAATTTTGTCTTCCATAATAGCCTAAAGCCGAGAGCTACAAGAACAACAAGACAAGTTTCTTGAAATTTTCTCTAAGTATAGAATGATCAAGTCTTGCACTACTAGTATGCTTATATAACACATTGGAGGGTCTAGATTATAACACATGTTAGATTTGGATGGAAGAGATCAAGCCAAGTGGCCCTTGGACTTAGTCAACAATATCAAGCTCTTTAATTAGCAAGACTTGGTCTTCTATCATGGTCAATGACCATACTACCCTTGCATAATTTCATCCAATACCATGTGGGGTAGGGGTGCCACGTGTCTCCCTCCCATTCGTCCATAAAATTCCGTAACCCTCGTGGGTCCCACAAAACGTAAAATTCCTCGGGTGGGCCCCACGTGACCAACTCCATAAAAACAAATTTCCATAATGATAATACATTCCATAATCCTCAATTAATGCATTTTGAGAACCCAATTCTCTTCAACGAACATTTTTTCTTTCCGACGTTCGGAAGATTTTCCGTCGGAAAAACAATTCTTCCTTTCGTACTAATTTCAAGTCTTGTGTTCCTTACGTACATTCTCTTAAACATGTCCTGGACTTACGGGGTCTAACACTTCATTATTCCGGTTTGGTACGGAGTTGTATTATGGTTTTATGTACATTCATGGGTACGGCGGGGCCTTGTCTCGTCACAGTTATGTGTCCAAACTCTTAGATATCTGTATTCATATGTGGGCTGGACTTTTGTACAGATGTGATTTCTTTTTTGTTGTTATATATGTGATGGCAGCCTTGCCGTCTTTGCCTTTGTTCCGGAAAAAAAAGTGTTATTTAGCTTCCGCAGGTTACTTATGTTGTATGAATAGAAAGGTGCCCAGGTAGGTCACCAGTCGCGGGCCCGGGGTTCGGGTCGTGACAGTGACCCTATAGGCCTTCACATATTTACATTAATTCAACTAAGGTCCATATGGAACTCCTAGACTGCGTCGTACGGCGAATCAATATGTGAAGTACGTTTACATAAATTCAGCAAACATAACCTTTATATGAGATGATAAATTATTTTCATTCGCGACAGACTCGATCAAACTTAGGATTTTTCATGTGTCTATCCAAATGGCTTGATCACTTTATCTCATCTATATTAGTCGATAATTAGACCATATTCTAAATATGTCTCTTGCATTGGCCAATGACTTGGTCTACCTAATATCACTGAAAAGCTTAGTGCTCTCTCGAATATCCACTTGAGGAATGAATCTTATTATTGGCTCAACTACCACCTTAGTTTACATCATAATACACCCAACACAAGTTGTATCTTATCCTATAAGGAGTTTAAGCTTAGGACAGGGTCAAAGTACATTACTCTGTAAATAATGTGTGTATTGACCTCAAGTCAAAGGATCGTTATCTCCCACACGCTGATAATACTTTAGACATGCATAACAAAAAAATTATCAGCAAGGTATACTTATACTTTCCAAAAGTATCCATGTGTTCATCACTAGTAACCATTACTAGCAGTAGATGAGACATACTACATTCTCCAAGAATGTGATGCAAACCACATGTCGACTTATAACATATCATCGATATCCCATTCTCGATGATCCTCGATGATCATTAGTCGAGGCTATTTTGAGAGTTACGCTCTATCATTAATTTCTCACTATATTAATGACAACGTAAGCTCAAGGGATGCACATTAATGAATAATTACAAACAATCAAATAATAATTCAATAATTGCAAATGCTATAAATATATTAATCTTATTAATAATACGAATGTATTTTAAGTACATTTGTCCCTAATAATGATTGTCCCTAGGACATACATACTTTCATCTTTATTACCCATCAGACAAATATTTCCACTTTAGGGTCAGTTCGCATACCAATGCAGAGTTCGTGAAGTTTCTGAAGCAATGTTTGAATGAGAGGAAGTTGGAGTTATTTCAGGAAGCATGTTTCGGCTATTTCTTATTTAATTGTTCTATGGGCTCAAAATCAACTTATCCACTCGTTGTTGCTAAGGGAGGTTGTTTCCAACTGCTTTAACATGCATTATTTGAGCTGAGGGTTTTTTCAAAACAATCTCTCTATCTCTAGAAGGTAGAGTTTAGTCTGTGTACACTGTACCTTCTCAAGTCTTCACTTGTGGAATTACACTAGATATATTGTTGTTTTAGAGGTCGCTTTTAGCCCTTTTTAGTAGTGAATTAATGAATTCTATTGACATAAAATAAGCTTTTATTATAACACTAGTAGTAAAGGTGACTAATTAAAAATTGGTTTTAAGTTATAGGTTCAAAAGAAAATAACACTATTTTCTTCAAATTATTGCGCATGACGGTTGGATAGTGTTGGATTGAGTTTGGGCCAAGTTTTGTCATAGGTTAAGATGGGTCAGTTGCAATTTCCCCCCTATTTGTGCATGTCTTTACTTTTGACGGCATAAGTTTATATGTTTTCATCATAATATTCCACGGATTATGGCCATCGCCCTTAAAAAAATTATGTTTCGCTAGCATAAGTTCGATTTTGAAGGACAAAAATTAAAAATCAATCCATTTGAAGAGCATAAATTATAGACTAGCCCATCTAAAGGGCAAAATTTAGGGGAAACAACACAAAATACCCCTAAAATATAAAATAATTATCCGCCAATGCCCCTCCTAAACTATTTCACTTCTTACCCAACTAACTGGAAATATTTACTCCCATACCCCCTCACCCAAAATCATTTCTCAATGATACCACCGCAATATATTTATATATCATGATGGTATCATGGAGAACTAAGAGAAGAACTGAAGCAATCTTCTATGATATCATCTCAGTATATTTATATACCACAATACTATCATGTAGGGCTGAGGAGTGTCTCATTGAAGGATTGAAGCAGTCTTCCATAATATCATCACAATATATGTATATAAGATGATGGTATTATAGAGATTTTTTTTAGAAAAATGTGTGATCAATGATACCATCTCAGTATATTTATATTTCATGTTGGTATCATAATTTTGAGAACATTTCCGATAAATAATTTTGGCGGCATGAAAGTAAAGGGATATGAGCGGGTAATTATTTTATTTTCAAGGGCATCTACGTCCTTTCCCCAAAAAATTATAGACCAGGCCACCTGAGGGAGGTACAAATCGTGCAATTTCTTCGGTTAAGATGGGTTGTGTACTTGTGCCCAAAGTTAACCCATTTGTAACATATCCCATGTCCAAGACTTGGGAGGGTTGAACGAATCCACATGTTTCCTGATGATGAAGCAGACATAATCTTTTTTATTACTATTATTATTTATGATCAGAGGCAGACATATTCTTCTGTATTGTAGTCCGTCCATGAACTCTTATTTGCCTATCCGAACTCCAAAGCTCAATTAGGGTTTAGGGTTACAACCCCTTCAATTATCCAGAGGTCCCTTAACTCATATTTTTGCTATCCAGAACTAAATTGAGGTTCAATTCTCCAGTGTTACACCCCCTTCAGATTAATTTGGGGCTTATATTCAAGCTGTCACTGTGAGAATTAGCGGTACAGTGTTCCGGAACAGCCACCCGAATAGCCAACAGCTATTAGAGAGGTGGTTCATCCAAACAAAAGAGTGTTCAAGAAGAACAAAACAAATTTGAGTATAGGAGAAAACAGCAACAACTTCAGTTATATCAGTAAAATTCCTTTCTCATATGGGAATTCCTTCATGGGAAAGCAGAATGTTATCACATAGTTTATAAGAAATCCAAGTGTTACATGCACACCATATAGCTGGTGATCAATAAAGCACTTAGGCAACAGCTAGACTCTAAAGACAGTAATGAGATGATGTATGCCTCCTCCTCTTCACTAGAAAAGTTTTCTATATTCATCTGCCTCTTCAGCCATCTCCTCAATGCTTCTGTCCTTCCTTTCCTTGTCCAAATCAAGTGACTGCTTCATCTCTTTCTCCTTCACGTCCAGCTGCATGAACAATGCAAAAGATTGATACAATTTTGTGTTTTAAATCCAGCCAACTAATAATGACTAATCAGTAGCCGATATTTGAATCTTACAGCATCATAAATCTCATCATTATTTTCAAAATCACAACTTTTCCGCGGGATGATGTGGATATGAACATGAGGAACTGTCTGTCCCGCCTGGGGTCCATCCTGAGATATTAACAGAAGCAAAGAACTTAGGACCAGCTTTCCGAGCAAAGTAGGCCAAAAGCAACAAATAAAAAGAAAATAAGTAAAATGCAAGTAGTATGCACAATTCCAACACAGTGAAAACCCGGCTATCCAGTATATTTATACATTGATGCAGAGAATACTTTATAAATGTCAAATTCAGCATTTACTATCATTCCGAAAATTGAGTATATTGGGTTCTGTAGTCCTTTTCGCAAAAATACAACTGTATTATGGTTGAGGATAACAACAATGCTATAACAACAAAGCCTACTTACTTGGATTGCAAATGTAAGAGAAGATGCCTTGTGGTATGACTCAAGTTGCTTGCCAACTTTTTGTGCTGTAAGCCACAAGTCGCTAGTCTCATCAGCAGTAAGCTCAGCAAAGCGCTGTACTTCACGCCTTGGGCAGACAAGCACATGTATATTTCGTTAAGTAGACCAAATGTGAAGGTTGTAACCATAGCAAAGTTTGAAGGTTGACTGAGGCTCTAACCATATTATCAAAATGTTTACAAGAAGGCCACCTCATGCGCTAGGTCAAAGGAAAAGAAAAGAAAAGAACACATGCAGATTTTTAAGAAACTAATACGATGTATTCTGTGTGCAAAAGCCAATAAAGCACAAAACAAAACTTACATTGGTAGGAGAAAAATTAAAGTTACAGTTATTTCAAAAGATTGGAACAAGCATCATTTTCAATAGTCCACAATTCGTTCTTAAATGTATACTCATAATTCAAGAAATATGAACCTCATACGACAGTCATTGAAAAGTTTATTAATTGCATTGGGAGGACGAGTCTATGAGAGGAATCATATAGACTACAGCGACATCCGATAAAATTGGAACGATACCAGGCTACAGCAAGTAACACTATCTTTATCTGGTTACAAACTTTCATGCTCCAGTCACAGGAGCCAACTCTTCTGTATTCCAGAGCTTTACATAAATTAGTACAATAAGACAAAACACGTCCTTAAGAATTCACAAAACAATAAAATTTAATTAATATATGTCCAGAGGATATCATAGCTAGGTTTTTGTGCCTTTCTGCATCTACGAGTAGGAAAGTAGCACAACTAAAAGGGAAGAGGTGTAAAGGAGTGAACCAAGTTAAGTGTAAATTCAACTGCCAACAAATTTTGACTGAAGATGGTGAGTCAAAGAGATATGAAGATGTTATTTCAATCAATTGCTCAACACAAATCACGAGGATAGATTATCTGCACTGAGCTTGTACTTGTTTACCTAGTTATGAATGAGCTAATCAATAGATTATAGGATGAGGTTGCTTGGTCCATGCTCTTTACAAATGATGTTGTGGTAACTGACGAAGCTACAGAAATAGTTGACCAGAAGTTGGAGATATGGAGAAGTATTCTACAAAGTAAGAGTTCTAGAATAAGTAAAAGTAAGAAGCACCTTCATAAGAAGAATGTAGGTAAAGTTAAAATTTTCAGTACAGTTTCAAGAAAAGAAGAATATAGGTGAAGTGAGATTAGATATAGTGTCCAAGTGCGGAGAGTTCAAATATTTAGGCTAATTTTTCAAGAATAACATGATAGATTAAATGTACCACATGAAATTGGAAAATGACGTGTCAAAGAGAGGAGTGCTATGGAATCACTTAGAGATAGGACGATACACAATAAGATGAAAGGCAACTACTATAGAACGGCTGTAAAAGTAGCAATGTTGTATGAAAGTGAATCTTGGGCCTCTAAATCTCAACACATCCACAAGACGTGGATATTAAGATGGATGCGGAATATACAACATTGGACAAGATTAGAAATGACCACACAAGACAGAAAGTGTAAGTAGCACATATTAAAAATAAAATAAGAGGTCATCTAAGATAGTTTAGCTATGATCTTCTTCTCCACAGACCTTATATGCATCGGTCTATATGTACAATAATATAATGACTGAAGGTGTTTTAGAACAAACGAGGTAGACCTCAAATCACAGAAACAAAATATGCTTGATTGTTCTTGTTACATTTACATTGGGATTGGTATTTTTCATGGGTCATTTTATCATGGTCGTGACTTGTATTTCCATGCAAGGATAAGTGTGAGATTTAGAAAATATTTAACTTTTTTATTTGAAAAAAAGAAGACCTCTAATTTGAAAGAAAAAAAACCCTTTGATTTGTCTTAGAAAAATTATATAAGTAGTTAGGCATGGATAAATGGACCTAAACAGAATGGAGTGGATAATAAGGATTCAAATGAGCATAGTTGATAGACTAACTGATTGACTGAGAGTAGTATTTAAAAGAGTGGTGGACTTTCTAAACTGATCTCAGAGGCATATTTTATTTGCACATATACACCCACCCATATACATATGTCATATGTGTCTTGCATTATAAGAGATATTTAAGCATAGGGTGAGTGGACAGAATCATACTAAAAGTAAATTGAGGAGATAAACAAGAACATCAAATATAGCTTCCTCAGTATTCACATAAGAAAATATATACTATAATGAATCTACATCAACCGTTAAATTACATAGTGGACAAGGATATGACCTGCATAACAAGAAAAGAGAGCTCAATAAGTATAAAAGGTTCTTTTCAAGATACACGACAAATATCACAAAGTACAAGGGACTGTGAAATGAGAATCTGTTGTGGGTTTAGTCAAAATAGATAGATAGATAGATACCAGGAAGAAGGGGGCGGAGGTTGACCAAGGCATAGGAGAGACCAGTGGAGTAGAATACTTCTTTGTTGTCAATCTTGTATGGCCCAAACATGTAAGAATTCGCCTCCATCTGTGAATCACTGATTGAAGAGGAGACCCGCCCTAATAAGCCCTGAAATTTTGACAAGGGACGGGACGAAACAAAAGGCAGTAGCTTTAACATTTCTAGGTTTCTATTCTGCACACTACCCATTAATTGATATTACTTCTTTTTTTAAAAGAAAATGAACCACACTAATTGGTGCTTACCTCAAATCTTATATTTTTGTCCATCAATATTATTTTGAATATTCATATAATAATAATACACCGTGTAAATCATTTAAAACTTTTATGTTTGACTCTATATTTACACATACCATTGTAAGAAATATAATCAAGTGACATGAAATATAAAAAGGTAGGGTCTCATGTTAAATCCCAAGAATTAATTACTATTCAAATTAAGGCTTAATCAAAAGAACAACATACTGTAATCATTTAAATTCATAAATTCATAAATTCACAAACATTAGCATTTTCCATTTGAAAAGTCATAGAGTCAAGGAAGTCGACATGCATGTATTACCTCGTACCTTCAGGTTTTTTTCACGATTAAGGAGTTTAGAATATCGAGACGAGAAATGTAAAGTTAAAATCCAATTTCAGTTAAGTGATTCCTGTTGTACGCCAGAAATCTACGGGCCGTAGATTGTTTTACGGGTCGTAGATTATTTTACAGGTCGTAGAATTACATCGTATAAAGTCCGTTGAAAACCAATCAAATACGGTAGACTTTGACGGACCATACAAGTTATACGACCCGTCCTTTCCATCATAGAAAGTTATATTGATCGTATTTCTGTACCGTAGGATGACCCATATGTTTTGATGCTCACTGGAATTGACAACTCAGTGACGGTCACTTTATACGGATCCTACAATTATGTACGGATCGAACTTCACGTCTGCAAGTCAGACGACTGCATAATCCGCCAGAGAACCCCGACTACAACAAGATATATTAGTGATTTTCAGTTTTTTTAATTCTTTTTCAATTCATCCAAGCCCTAGCACGAAGTTTCTCTCCTCCCAACATTCTCCTACATTAAGGTAAGCTTATTTCATGTAATTTCAAGTGATTCTAACATCCTCACAAATTCAAAGCGAAATTATTTATTCTTAACCTAGGGTTTTCAAAAAAATCCAACTTAAGGGATTAAAGTTCAGGCTCTAGAAGTTCTTTATCAAGTTTAGATTTTTATTACAAGATTAGAAGCTAATAAGGTAAGTAGATCTTCTATCCACATGTGGGAACATCATTGTTCTTCCCCACGCCACATTCATCCATGAAACATTGAATTCCCATAACTTAGGGTTTTATCCAAGTTCATGATAACGCCAAAACTACATGTATCATGATACACCATGTTTTATTACTAATTCGTTAATTGTATTCTTGATATCTCAGTTGAATTGTCATGAATCCATCTATAATCATTTAAATTCATAAATTCACAAACATTAGCATTTTCCATTTGATAAGTCATAGAGTCAAGGAAGTTGACATGCATGTATTACCTCGTACCTTCCGGTATTGTTCACGATTAAGGAGTTTAGAAAATTGAGACGAGAAGTGTAAAGTTAAAATTCAATTTCAGTTCAGTGATTCCTGTTGTACGCTAGGAATCTACGGGTCGTAGATTATTTTACGGGTCGTAGATTGTTTTACGGGTCATAGAATTACATCGTATAAAGTCCGTTGAAAACCAATGAAATACGGTAGATTTTGACGGACCGTACAAGTTATACGGCCCGTCCTTTCCATCATAGAAAGTTATATTGATCGTATTTATGTACCGTAGGATGACCCATATGTTTTGATGCTCACTGGAATTGACAACCCAGTGAAGATTACTTTATACGGATCGTACAATTATGTACGGATCGTACTTCTCGCCATACAAGTTGTGGATCTGCATAATCCCGCCAGAGAACCCCGACCCGAAAGCGCTTTATATTAGTGATTTTCAGTCTTTTTAATTCTTTTTCAATTCTTCAAAGCCCTAGCATGAAGTTTCTCTCCTCTCAAAATTCTCCTACATTAAGGTAAGCTTATTTCATGCAATTTCAAGTGATTCTAACATCCTCACAAATTCAAAGTGAAATTATTTATTCTTAACCTAGGGTTTTCAAAAAAATCCAACTTAAGGGATTAAAGTTTAGGCTTTGGAAGTTCTTTATCAAGTTTAGATTTTAATTACAAGATTAGAAGCGAAGAAGGTATGTAGAGATTCTATCCACGTGTGGAACATCATTGTTCTTCCCCACGCCACATTTATCCATGAAACCATGAATTTCCATAACTTAGGGTTTTATCCAAGTTCATGATAACGCTAAAACTACATGTATCATGATACACCATATTTTATTACTAATTCGTTAATTGGTTCCTTGATATCTCATTTGAATTGTCATGAATCCATCTATAATCATTTAAATTCATAAATTCACAAACATTAGCATTTTCCATTTGATAAGTCATAGAGTCAAGGAAGTTGACATGCATGTATTACCTCGTACCATCATGTATTGTTCATGATTAAGGAGTTTAGAAAATCGAGATAAGAAGTGTAAAGTTAAAATTCAATTTCAGTTAAGTGATTCCTATTGTACGCCAGGAATCTACGGGCCGTAAATTGTTTTACGGGTCATAAATTGTTTTACAGGTCATAGAATTACATCGTATAAAGTCCGTTGAAAACCAATGAAATACGGTAGATTTTGACGGACCGTACAAGTTATACGGCCCGTCCTTTCCATCATAGAAAGTTATATTGATCGTATTTATGTACCGTAGGATGACCCATATCTTTTAATGCTCACTTGAATTGACAACCCAGTGAAGATTTGTTATACCCCGTATTTCCAGAGTATGTACGTAAGGGAATACGTACAAAAGTCTAGCCTTAAAGTTTAGGCACAAAACGTTTTTCTTGGGCACAACTCACAAAACGAATAGTTTTCCGACGAAACGTTTCCACAGCTTTCGTAGGGTAAATTCCGGCTATGCCATTTCTAATTTTTGCGGATTTTTCCGAGAGATGAAACATTTTGGACCAACGGGAGGGCGACACTTGGCACCTCCAATCGGTGGACTTGAAATCGCCCATTGGACGATTGGACAAGGTTGGCACGCTTTTGTGCCTTTGCACAAGTCAAGGATTAGGTAGGATATTTTGTGTGCAAGTCGCCAAGGACACTTGCCCTAATCTCGCCTTACACTTGCCTTGCACTTGGCATCATTCGCCCTCGTCACATGGCTTGACCTATAACACCCCTTAGATGAAGAGTTCTTCATCCACAAAATTACTTCCAAGTCTTGAAAATCCTCTCCTCTCCCTTAAAGCCATTTCGCCCAAACACCTCCCCTCGAGTAAAGTTGGTCGAGGCCTCCCCTAGCCTAGCCAAAACCTACCCCCTCCCTCGTAGAAAAGTTGCCTTCTAGTATTGTTATAATGCCCAAAATACCCTAGCCCAAATCCCTTAGTACTTAGTGTGTTGTGAAGAACTTCTAAGGTTTCTCGAGCTATCTGAGCGCATAACTTAGAGCTAAACCTTGCTCAGCGCGACTTTTATCTAGGATATTATTGGGCTTACCGAGGTAAATAATCCTAACCTCTTTGTATTGAGAATGCATACTGTAGAAGTATAAGAATAAGTATTAAATACTTAAGAATATTACGTATCGTAATTGAATCAAGTTATCACAGTAGGCGGTTTAAAAGAAGAATAATTGAACTATGCTTATATAGGACTGCCACAAAGAGACTTATATAGCTCACCTGCAGTGGAAGTCACGCCCGACTTTCCGTAGAATTGTGAACCTCCGCTTAGAATGACCTTCAGAGTAGTCTAGACTTTGATAGATGTCTTTATAGGTCGATTCTCTGCGCACATATTCAACTCGCGCGAGGTTTTCACGGTAGGTATGTGATTCTTCCTAAGCATGATATTTTAAATATATAAATAGTACGTAGACGACTGTGTTAATCGAATAATAACTACGGCAATGTCTTTCGACTTAAGCCCGAATAATACTTACTGCAATGTCTCGCGACTTAAGCCCTAATAATAAAGATCTTAAAAGTCTTTCAAAAGAATTATAAATACGCTTTGAAAGAAGAAGAATAGTTGTTTTTAAAACACGGCTTAAGGGTTATACTAGCTTTACGGGAAGTTAAGTATAACTACTTAAGTTTTATAAAAAGGAACAGCATTTACGTGTTTTATAAAAGACTTGTATTGATTTCAAAGGTATAATAAGATGGTTTTGTGAGTAGACATATTATGATGCTATGTGTTAGTATCTTGTAACGCTTGTGTAAAGAGGTCACTTTACTTACGCTTATGTTGTTTGAACTATAAGATGTTGTGTTAGTACTATATCACTTACCTCGAGATGATATCGGGGTTGCTCGCCTCCGACGCGGTAGACTCAGCGCGTCCGGGACCATGATTCGAGAATACCTCACGCGGTCCGTGGGCCTATGCGAGCTACGAGTTCCGTGTTAGTATGCGGGTTATGCCTCACGCGATCTACGGCCATGCGCGACAACGAGTCCAGACGCCGCGAGGAGTAGCCACCGACGCGGGTTATACCTCACGCGCCTACGCGAGTGGCCTATGCGACCGGAGTCAGGATTAGGCTCAGAATGATAATACGGGCGAGTGGCCCCGCTCGATCATTCGCACCTAGAAAAGACCTATTACTCATTGTTGCTCTTGTTTATGATATGGCATTATGCGTTACATTTGGTTGCTTCGCATATTTGTAAAATTGGTTTTTAAAGTGTTATGATTTCATTTAAGTACTTTACGCCACATACTTAGTACTGTTAGATCGACTCTCCTTCGGGCCGCTGCTCATGCCGCAGTAAGGGCAATCAGTGCTAGATCCACATCCTTAGATCTCTACGCCGCGCTGAGCTCCATCTTTCCGAGGCTCTACTTGGGTATGATCTCCCCGTTGTAGATAGTTTTGTACAGGTGGTATGGCGTGGCCCCGTCCCGCCATAGTTGTATATTTCAGAGGTTCAGTAGTCATTGTACAAAGGTTTGATGTAATCGCTAAAACCTCGCTTATATATATATGCCGAAAGGCGACGCTTGTTCACATAAATCGGTCTTATTTTATAAATCGTTTACGTCTTGTTTTATATTCACGACACTGATGTATGACTACTGGTGCCCCTGAAGGCACTACCACGGCCCCGAACGGGTCGTGACAAAAGTCGACGTAGCGCTTAATCTCTGAAAGTGTCTACAGCATCGTATCTAGTAGAAGTCTTGATTATCGCGTCGCGCACCACACCAATAATCGTGAGGCTATAAGATATTTAGGATTGGTTTCATTCTTCTCACTCGAGATCGTGCTTTAGAGTCGTGTTAAAAATCGACCTCTAACGTATTCCTTTCAGAACGCTATGCCTCCACGTAAGGCAACCCGCCCAGAAGAGCAAGCGCACCGCGGAGCCGCCACGACACCGAGAGTTACGAGGCTCGTGCCCGTCTATACCGCAGACGGCGAGTTCTATGACGCCGCCGCCCCAAAGAGGCCACAGCACCCACACCTCCCGCCCCACACCGGGCGAGGAGTTAGGGTACAAGGAGACGGCCCACTATCGCTGAGTCAGGCCGATACGAGGATAGGCCGGACGCGCCTGGGCCCAGCCTCAGCCTGGCCGCACTCCGTGCACCCGAGGCGTATAGTTTGAGGCTACGAGATTTCGAGTCAGAGCCCGCCGTAGTTTTACTGGTCGAGGTCGAGGATGATCCGCAGGAGTTCATCCGCCGCCACAGAGATCACGCGGTGATCAAGGCCTCGTGAGACAGAGTCCGTGACTTTCGGCCGCGACGGCCGCGTGATACCGCAATGATTGGTTTGATTCACGGAGTTATCCCGGAGAGCACGCGCCCCCGCCTACTGGGATGAGTTCTCGAGGCTTTCTCACTCACTTCTTGCCTCCAGATGGCGAGGGCGCTGGCCGATAGATTTTTACCGCCGAGGCGCAGGACGACCGCCGTGGAGTACAATGTCGAGTTTGATTCTCGCTCGATATGTCCCGGGCCACAGCAGATGGAGGATGTGGTGCACCGCCACGCCACCGGCCGATGATTATATGACCGAAGCCATGCGCGTGTTTCTTCACCGTATGGACATTACCCGCACGCAGCTCATGCCTCGACGCGGCGAGCGCAGAGTCGACGAGACGCAGACAAAGCAGCAGGTTAAGGCCGTGACGGAGGGTCTTCTGGTGGCTATCGTGGTGGGCGGCCTCAGCAGCAGTCTAGATTTGCACCACAGCCAGACCAGAGCACTCCTGCACCGTCCTCAGCACAGCCAGAGTATTCGAGGGCGCACTGGCCCTGTGGCTTCGTGACGCCCGTAGAGTAGCAGAGTATCGCCGACGGACCACCCCGCCGGGCCGATGCAGATCCCATTACGGAAGTGTGGTACTACTTTTGGAGCTTGTTACGCCAGGCCAGCAGGTCACTTTGCGAGGATCGTCCGACCGGGGCAACAGCGGTAGGCTCACCTTCGTGTTCTCGTGGCCGCTTCATCATCTCCTACAGCTACTCGCCGAGGCGTGGTACTCATGGGTCGCAGGTCGCGCAGCAGGTCGTGGCTCGTCCCAGCCTAGCGCCCTCGTAACCGCATTTATGCCTTGTCCACCGGGCAGATCGTGAGGCCTCACCGATGTCGCCACGGTACCTTATCGGGCCTGGCTGATGTATGCTTGATAGATCCGGTTCTACTGCCCCATATATCTCCCTTGTTGCTAGTAGGATAGGATAGAGCCCGAGTCCATGACCTTTTCGAGGTAGCTACGCCATGGGTGATTCGGTAGCTCTACGATATATGAGCTTGTCCTCGTGACCATTTACATCGCCGACCCAGCCGACTTGATAGAGTGGAGATGATTGACTTCGACGTGATCACGGGACGGATTGGCTAGCTTCTTGCTACGCCAATGTAGACCGCAGAGAGAGTAGTACGGTTCCAGCTTCCGGCGAGCCGGTTGTTGAGCGAGGAGCACCAGATCGCCGGTGGTAGGTTTATTTCCTACCTCGGCTAGGAAGATGGTGCGCATGGTATATCTACCATCTCGCTCGTGTTTGATAATCAAGCCGCTACCAGATTTTCGGGCCAGTGGTCGAGAATTCCCGCACGTGTTTCCGCACGACTCCGTATCCTCCCGAGAGGAGATCGAGTTTTGTATAGATGTGTTGCGGACACTCGCCTATTTCCATTCCGCCATACGTAACGGCACCGCCGAAGTTGAGAGAGTCAAGGACCACCGAGAGATTTGGTGGAGAAGCGGTTTTATCGACCTAGTGTTTCTCCCCGGGGCGCCAGATTGTTCGCGAAGAAGGACGACGCCGCACGTGTTGACTACAGCACCAATAAGGTGACCATTAAGAACAGATACCCTTCCTGTGATTGATGATTTGTTCGACCAGCAGGCGCGAGATGTTTCTCCAAGATTGATCCGCGATCGCTATCATCGTTCGAGTCGAGAGGTGGATGTCCCTAGATCGCATTCCGACCCTGTGACGCATTATGAGTTCAGGTCATGTCTTTGGTTGACCAATGCTCCGCAGATTCATGGATTTGATGAACCGAGTGTTCAAACCATTTTTGGACACGCTTGTGATAGTGTTCATGATGATATCTTCGTTTATTCTCGCCGTAGCAGAGCACGCGAGCATTCGGCGACCGTGGTTGACAGCTTCTCCGACCAAGAACATTGACGCAAAGTTTTCCAAATGTGAGTTTTGGTTAACTTCGTGGCTTTTCGGGCATATTGTCGGCCGATGGTATTTAGGTAGATACGCCAAGATCGAGGCACCGAGTTGGCCTAGACCTACTACTCCGGCTGCAGGTTCGCAGCTCGGGCCTCGCAGTTATTATCTACGGTTCGTAGAGAAGTTTGCTTCTATCTTCGCACCATTGACTAGGCCGACTCGCAGCCAAGTTTCGCGGATCGATGTCAGGAGCGTGGTTTCCAGCTGTCGAAAGAGATCGACGACCGCCTCGCTCTTACTCTTCCGCAGGTCCAGATGGTTATGTTGTATATTGCGGCCGTGCATCGTTGGGATGTGGTTGACGCAGCATGGCAGGTTATAGCATATGCGTCCGACACCAAGAAACACGAGAGAACTACCCCACCCATGATTGGAGTCGGCCGTGATTCACGCTTTGAAGATCCTGAGGCACTATTTGTATGGAGTTCACGTGGATATTTATACAGACTCACAAGAGCCTCCAGATATCTTCACCGTAGGAGCCGAACTTACGGCGCAGACGTGGTTAGAGTTGCTTAAGGATTACGACGTTGATATCCCGTACCACCCGGGAAGGCCAATGTTGCAGGCGTACGCCTTAGTCGTAGGTCGGGGAGCCTATCGATGTGCAGCAGAGAGAGGACATGGTTCGTGATTTGCATCGCTTAGCGAGCCTTGGTGTCCGCTTGATTGATTCTCGATAGCAGTGGGTTCGAGTTCGTGAGGTTGTCGAGTCTTCCATCGCCGGCGAGGTGAAAAGGCAACAGCTCGAGGATCCGCTTTGACACGTTATCGCGATACAGCCTCTTCGCAGGCAAGCGGTCCTGAGGTAGACCACGGGTGCTAAGGTTTGAGGGCGTCAGTGTTCCAGATGTTTCGTGACTTCTGCAGAGTTCTGGGAAGCACACGCAAGCTACTCTATCCATCCGTGGTCGATCAAGATGTACCACCTTAGATCCGTATCGCGGGATGGCTCAAGAGGACGCTGCAGAGTTCGTAGCTCGCGCCCGTGTTGTCGCAGTAAGGCAGAGCACCGCAGGCCCGTGGTTTGTTACGCATTTACGAGATCCCGACCGGAAGCCGAGGTGATCAACATGGACTTCATCACAGATTACCTCGCACTCGCAGGAGACATGATTCTATATGGGTTATCGCTGACAGTCGACTAAATCAGCCCACTTTCTTCCCGTCAGACGACTTTTTCTACCGAGGATTATGCCGCATTTACATCCGAGAGATCGCCGATCGCACGGAGTCCCTACTTCGATCATATCGCATGCAGGAGCCCGCTTTACGCTAACTTCCGAGGTCCTTCCGCAGGGGTTTAGGACGCAGTGAGCCCGAGCATCGCATTTCATCCACGCATTGCATTCGACAGCAGAGCGCACTATCCGCACTTCGGTGATATGCCGCGAGCCCGGTTATTGACTTCTGGTAGTTGGGAGGATCATTTGCCTCTAGTTGAGTTCGCAGATAATAATAGCTACCACCCAAAGATTCGGATGGCGCCTATGAGGCCTTGTATGAGGAAGTGCAGATCGCCATAGCTGGTTCGATGTGGGGAGGTGCGCTGGGACCAGATTTGGTGCAGCAGCGGATAAGGCGGCTTATCCGAGAGCGGCTATTGACACCGTAGTCGATGTGGTCGATGCAGATCATCGCCGCCGACATCCGAGTTCGCATTGATGATTGGGTTTTCTCGCGCCACCCATGGCGGTGTGATGAGATTCGGAAGAAGGAAACTCACCAAGGTACATCAGCCGCTTCGCATTGTCCGTAGGGTAGGCAAGGTTGCTATGAGTGGATCCGCCGTCCGATCCGAGGCGCAGCATCCGTGTTTCACGATCCACGCCGGCGAGATGTATCGGATCCATCTAGTGGTACACCCGATTGACGATGTCCAGTGATCGAGGGGTTATCGTATGAGAGATTCCCATAGCGATAGTCGATCGCCGTGTTAGGGCTCTCATGACCAAGGACGGGCTTCCACAAAGTCTTGGGCGAACGAGCTCGTGAGGAGATGACGGAAGCCGGCGAGGACATGAGGCGTAAGTATCTCACCTATTCCCACACCTCCGTAATTCACTTTCCTACTTGTAAATTTCGTTATCGCTTCGCTAAGTGTTGTTTTGTGGCGTGCGTGGCTTTTGCAAACCGCTTAAGCATGAAGAACCTTATCGTTATCTGCTTGGGAAGGAACATTCGACGAATGTTTCTACGAGGAGAATGTTATACCTCGTATTTCCGCAGTATGTACGTAAGGGAATACGCATAAAAGTCTAGCCTTAAAGTTTAGGCACAAAACGCTTTTTCTTGGGCACAACTCACAAAACGAATAGTTTTCCGACGAAACGCTTCCACACTTTCGTAGGTAAATTCCGCTATGCCATTTCTAATTTTTGCGGATTTTTCCGAGAGACGAAACATTTTGGACCAACGGGAGGCGACACTTGGCACCCTCCAATCGTGGACTTGAAATCGCCCATTGGGACGAATTGGACAAGGTTGGCACGTTTTTTGTGCCTTTGCACAAGTCAAGGATTAGGTAGGATATTTTGTGTGCAAGTTGGCCAAGGACACTTGCCCTAATCTTGGCCTTACACTTGCCTTGCACTTGGCATCATCTTGGCCCTTGGTTGGCCATGGCTTGACCTATAAATACCCCCTTAGATGAAGAGTTCTTCATCCACAAAATTACTTCCAAGTCTTGAAAAATCCTCTCCTCTCCCTTAAAGCCATTTCGTCCAAACACCTCTCCCCTCGAGTAAAGTTGGCGAGGCCTCCCCTAGCCTAGCCAAAACCTACCCCCCCTCCCTTGGTAGAAAAGTTGCCTTCTAGTATTGTTATAATGCCCAAAATACCCTAGCCCAAATCCCTTAGTACTTAGTAGAAGTTGTGAAGAACTTCTAAGGTTTCCTTGGAGCTATCGGAGCGTACAACTTAGGAGCTAAACCTTGCTCAGGCGCGACTTTTATCTAGGATATTATTGGGCTTACCGAGGTAAATAATCCTAACCCTCTTTTGTATTAGAGAATGCATACTGTAGAAGTATAAGAATAAGTATTAAATACTTAGAAGAATATTACAGAATAGAATTGAACTGTTATCACAGTAGAAGGGTTTAAAAGAAGAATAATTGAACTATGCTTATATAGGACTGTTTTCACAGTAGACTTATATAGCTCACCGGGTAGGGAAGTGCTGCCCGACTTTCCGTAGAATTGTGAACCCTCTGTTTAGAATGACCTTCAGAGTAGTCTAGACTTTGATAGATGTCTTTATAGGCTGATTCTCTGCGCGCGACATATTCAACTTGGCAGGAGGTTTTCGCTGAGAAGGTATGTGATTCTTCCTTAAGCATGATATTTTAAATATATAAATAGTACTGAGACGCACTGTGTTAATCGAATAATAACTACGGCAATGTCTTTCGACTTAAGCTGAATAATACTTACGGAATGTCTTGCGACTTAAGCCCTAATAATAAAGATCTTAAAAGTCTTTCAAAAGAATTATAACACAGTTTTGAAAGAAGAAGAATAGTTGTTTTTAAAACACGAAGCTTAAGGGTTATACTAGCTTTATGGGAAGTTAAGTATAACGGCTTAAGTTTTATAAAAAGGAACAGTTACTTATGTGTTTTATAAAAGACTTGTATTGATTTCTGAAAGGTATAATAAGATGGTTTTTGTGAGTAGACATATTATGATGCTATGTGTTAGTATCTTGTAACGTTTGTGTAAAGAGGTCAGTCTTACTTATGCTTATGTTGTTTGAACTATAAGATGTTGTGTTAGTACTATATCACTTACCTCTTGAGATGATACCGGGGGTTAAGCTGCCCTCCGATGCGGGGTAGACTCAGGCGGTCTGGGACCATGATTCGAGAATACCTCATGCGGGTCCAGGGGGCCTATGCGGAGCTACGAGAGTTCCAGGTTAGTATGCGGGGTTATGCCTCATGCGGTCTATGTGGCCATGCGGACAACGAGTCCAGGACGTTGCCGAGGAGTAGCTACCCTCGACGCGGGTTATACCTCACGCGCCTATGTGAGTGGCCTATGCGGACTCCGGGAGTCCAGGATTAGGCTTGCAGAATGATAATATGGGCGAGTGGCCCTGCTTCGATCATTCGCAGCCTAGAAAAGACCTATTACAGTTACCTATTGTTGCTCTTGTTTATGATATGACATTATGTGCGGTTACATTTGTTGTTTCGTGCATATTTGTAAAATTGGTTTTTAAAGTGTTATGATTTCATTTAAGTACTTTACAGTTTCACATACTTAGTACCTGTTGTACTGACCTCCTTCGGGGGGCTGCGTTCATGCCGCAGGTAAGGGCAAGCAGGTGCTAGATCCACATCCTTAGGATCTCTACGTTGGTGTCGGGAGCTCCATCTTTTCCGGAGGCTCTACTTTTGGGTATGATCTCCCTGTTGTAGATAGTTTTTGCTGATCAGGGTATGGCGGGCCCGTCCGCCATAGTTGTATATCTCCTGAGTGCTGTAGTCATGTTGTGCAGTTGTCTGATGTAATCGCTAAACCTCGCTTATATATATATGCCGAAAGGCGACGTTTGTTCACATAAACTGTGTCTTATTTTATAAACTGTTTCATGTCTTGTTTTATATTCCGCTGATTACTCTGATGTATGACTACTTGGGTGCCCCGGTAAGGCACCAGTCACGGGCCCCGGAATGGGTCGTGACAAGATTACTTTATACGGATCGTACAATTATGTACGGATCGTACTTCTCGCCATACAAGTTGTACGGACCGCATGATCTGTAAATAGAACCCCGACACCGAGCAGTATATATTAGTTATTTTCAGTCTTTTTAATTCTTTTTCAATTCTTCCAAGCCCTAGCATGAAGTTTCTCTCCTCTCAACATTCTCCTACATTAAGGTAAGCTTATTTCATGCAATTTCAAGTGATTCTAACATCCTCACAAATTCAAAGTGAAATTATTTATTCTTAACCTAGGGTTTTCAAAAAAACCCAACTTAAGGGATTAAAGTTCAGGCTTTGGAAGTTCTTTATCAAGTTTAGATTTTAATTACAAGATTAGAAGCGAAGAAGGTATGTAGAGATTCTATCCACGTGTGGAACGTCATTGTTCTTCCCCACGCCACATTTATCCATGAAACCATGAATTTCCATAACTTAGGGTTTTATCCAAGTTCATGATAACGCTAAAACTACATGTATCATGATACACCATATTTTATTACTAATTCGTTAATTGGTTCCTTGATATCTCATTTGAATTGTCATGAATCCATCTATAATCATTTAAATTCATAAATTCACAAACATTAGCATTTTCCATTTGAAAAGTCATAGAGTCAAGGAAGTCGACATGCATGTATTACCTCGTACCTTCAGGTTTTTTTCACGATTAAGGAGTTTAGAATATCGAGACGAGAAATGTAAAGTTAAAATCCAATTTCAGTTAAGTGATTCCTGTTGTACGCTAGAAATCTACGGGCCGTAGATTGTTTTACGGGTCGTAGATTGTTTTACAGGTCGTAGAATTACATCGTATAAAGTCCGTTGAAAACCAATCAAATACGGTAGACTTTGACGGACCATACAAGTTATACGGCCAGTCCTTTCCATCATAGAAAGTTATATTGATCGTATTTCTGTACCGTAGGATGACCCATATGTTTTGATGCTCACTGGAATTGACAACCCAGTTACGGTCACTTTATACGGATCGTACTTCTCGCCATACAAGTTGTATGGAGCGTGTGATCCTGTCGTCGAACCCCCGACGGCTGAACAATATATATTAGTGATTTTCAGTCTTTTTAATTCTTCCAAACCCTAGCACGAAGTTTTTCTCTGTTACACCCCGTAGTTCCAGGACATGTGTATGAGAGAATACGTGAGAAAACAAGACTTTAAAGTTGGAACGAAAGAAAGAATTGTTTTTCCTAAGAAAAATCTTCCGAACCTCGTGAAGGAAAAATGTTTATTAATTGGAATTTGATTCTCAAATTTGGTATTCGAGACTTTTTGAATATATAAGAATTATGAAATTTTATTTTCAGATTTGGTCATGTGGGTCCCACCCGGGAAATTTTACGATTTTGTGGGGCCCACAAGATTTTCGATATTTTGACCAATTATTGAGATTTTGGAGAGATAAAATATTTTGGACCAATATATGGGCCCATGGTGGACGAATTTGACCAAGGTCAAGTGGCCAAGTTGGACACAAGATATTTGTGGTATGAAATTTTAGCCACACATTTGTTTTAATCCCCACCCTTGGTTACTTTATATATATCAATACTAGTAGCAAGACTTCTATTACACTTAGAAAAAAAATTCAAGAACTTGTGTGCATATTGAGAGGCTCTCGGCCAAAGCTCCCCTTTGAACAAAAAAATTCTTCATTTGTTGTTGATAAATCCCCATATTCAAACCAAAGATCCTCAGGTATACTAGCATAAACAACCCTTAAACCCATGAAATACTATGTTGTTCCGTTAGTCGCACCTTGAAAACCTAAGGTGTTCTTGGACTTTTGTGTTGAAACTTGAAGAGAAGTTGGTTATGAACTTCAAGGGTTGTATATCGTGGATCGAACGAAAGAAAAGGAGCTAAACATGCTAAGGATCGACTTTAAACTTGGATTATTTTGGGCTATATTGAGGTAATGATCATCTTTCTCTTAATATAATTAGATATTACATGGTGTGGATATATGTAGATGACCTTGTACTAGAAAGAATGAATATTAGAAATGGTTTGGACCACATTTGGATGTTGAGGCTGAGAGTTGGTTGATATTGGCCATTGGAAATTGTTGACCATTTTGTTGTTAATAACACTTGTCGCATGTTATATAATGAAGGAAATATTGTTGTTGATAGTTAATATAACTTATATAACATGTTGAAACTTGATTTGGATTAAAAAGGAATTAAGGAAAATGGATTTGGATTTAAAGTATGTTGGCCGAGAATGGCCCTTAATGTTGGTAAATAATGGACTGTTTTAATATAGATTGTGGGGCAGAATTTTACACGTCCAGTTAGGCGTGTAATCTCCTTTGGCTAACTGTTGGTTGCGCCTTAAATGTGGCTTGTTGGTTGATTAATGCGGGCCTTGGAAAAGGTGGAAGAGTACGTAGAAACAAAGGAAGTGCTGCCCAAATTTCCGTAGAATTAGAGGGCCATTATTTGGTATAAGTCTTATACTAGAAAGTATGATATTGATAGAAGTGCTATCATCATTATAGGTTGAAGTACGACGTGTAGCATATTCTACTTGGAGGGTGGAATAGCCAATGAAGTTGAAGTACATTGGAGCGTATTGCTACTTGTCGTTTGGGTTAGTCGCCAACGAGGTATGTGAACTTCTTCCTTCTATCGACATGATTATCCTTGAAGTATACTTGCCTTGTTTTGGAGTATACATGACTTATCCTTGAAGTATACTTGCCTTGTTTTGGAGTATACATGACTTATTCTTGAAGTATACTTGCCTTGTTATTTGGAGTATACGTGACTTGTTTTCTTGAAGTACTTGCCTTGTCATTAGGAAGTACTCATGTTATTGATTTTTATGCTAAAGGTATGTCTAAAATATTCCTATGTTCTTACCATGTCTTATGGGGGATGTTGGTAAGAGACGTTAGGAAGTATTAGAAACGGGTATAACCTATTCACGGTTCAAATGAGTGTTAATTTTAAATGTATGAGTGACTTGGTTTGAAATGAATAAGTTACTCGAATTACTTTAAAGTAATTAGACTTGATTTTCAAGGTTAAGAGACTTGTTTTAATTAAAAGATTGCGAGACTTTATTTTCAAGTTATGGGACTTGATTTTGAAGTACATGATACTTGGTTTTGAAAGTATAAAGTCACTTGATTTTTGAAAGTTATAATACTTAAATTGAAAAGTACAAGCTCACTTGATTTTAAAGAAGAGAAGTAACTTAATTTAAAGGTATAAGTTACTTGATTGATTTAAAAAGAATAAATTATTTGGTTTGGAAAGAGTAAGTGACTTGATTTAAAGAGAAGTTACTTGATTTCAAAACCTTGAATTGAATTTCTAAAGGTGTAGTAGCTTGATTTGGAAAGTATAGATTACTTGATTTGAAAAGTATAAATTACTTGATTTGAAAAGGTATGGATTACTTGATTCGGAAAGAATAAGTAACTCGATTTGAAAAGTATGGATTACTCAATTTAAGGAGAATAAATGACTTGAGGTTGAAAGAAGAGGTTCTTGGTTTTAAAAGTATAAGTTACTTAAGTTTAAAAGTATAAGTAACTTGATTTTGATAGCAAAAGTATTGTGGAATTTATTTTCCCTAACATTTCATGAAAAGATTCTTTTTATAAAGAATTGATGTACATAGTACTTTTGGGTTTATTTCCCTAACATTACATGATTTGAGTCTTCTTGTAAAGAAGTGAATGTACATAGTACTTTGGGTTCATTTTCCCTAATATTGCATGACATGATAATGTCTTGATTTGTCTAAGAGGAAAGAAGTGGTAATGTTTTGGTTTTCTAAAAATGAAAGTGTTATAACAGCTTTATGGGAAGTTTGTTATAACAAGGTTCGTGGAAAGTCAAGAGAGGGTTTAAAAATGTTGTAAGGAAATCAAGTGAGAATGTCTATGATTAAGTCCTTAATATAGTACATGATATGTGGCACTTTGATTTTCAAAGATGTTTTGAAGTAATACCTGACGTCTATTGCCTTGATTTGCCAAACCATGTCTTAGAAAGATACTTGGTGTGATAAGTGTCTTGATGATGGTTTCAAAATTGTTATACCCCGTATTTTCAGAGTATGTATGTGAGGACATACGTACAAATGTATAAACCCTAATTAGGTTAAGGATGAAAATGTGAACTTCCAACGGAAAAGATTCCGAACCTTGTGAAGGAAATTTTACGGTTTTAATATTTTAACCAATTACGGATTTTTCCGAGAGATGAAATATTTTGGACCAATAGGAGGGCGACATGTGTCACCCTTAGGTGGCATGTTTGGACGAAAATTAGTGGGCAAGTGGCCAAGTCAAATAGTCAAGTCTTGGAAGATATTTTGTGGGGCAAGTGGGAAGGCCTTGTTGGACGTTTTTCTTGATGCAAGTGGCTAGCCACATGCCTCTTTGTTGTGGGGGACATATGTCCCAAAGTTGTGGTGGACATATGTCCCAATGTTGTGGTGGACACTTGGTGGAAGACTCCACTCACACAAGCTACCTAATCTACACCCTCCACTTGCTTGAATCTTGGCCCTTGATTGTTCTATAAATACCCCCCTTAAGTGCAAGACTTCTTCATCCACTTAACAATTTCCAAGTCTCCAAAAATCCTTCCCCCTTATAGTGCTCTCGTCCAAAACACCCCCCCCCCCCCTTGAGAAGTCTCTCGCCGAAACACCCCCCCCCCTTGGTAGAAATATTGTCTTCAAGTATTGTTACTATTCCAAAATACCTTAGCCCAAATTCCTTGTACTATTCCCAAGTTACCTCTATACTAAGAGCCCGGAAATACTACTTTATTCCCTTTAGTCACAAAACGAAACCCTAGGAAAATCTTCATAGTTGGTTGAAGTATTAAGTAGAAGTTGTTTAGAAACTTCTAAGGGTTTCTTGGAGCTATCGGAGCGTGCAAATTAGGAGCTAAACGTTGTTCAGGATCGACATTTAATCTTAGATAATTTTGGGCTTATCGAGGTAATAATCTTTGTCCTTCTATTGTAAATGGAGATTACATATTGTTGTAGTTTAGAATTAAGTATAAGATATATATAAGGATGGTATAAAGAAGAGAATTGAACTGTACTTACATAGGACTGTATTTACAGTAGACTTGTGTAGTTTGACGGGTAGGGAAGTGCTGCCCAATTTTCCTTAGAATAGAGAACCTTCTTCTTAGAATATTCTACGAAGTAGTCTAGACGTTGATAGACGTATTTCACTATTATAGGTTGATACTCTGCGCGCGACATATTCGACTTGGCAGGTGGATTTAGCCGAGGATGTATGTGATTCTTCCTATCCTCTTGAGCATGATACTTTTGAAATATATATAGTACGGTAGACGTACATGTGTTAACTAAACTTGGTTTTACTTTGATGTCTTTTGACTTGAGTTTTAAATAATAAGAATCTTGAAGTATTTCAAAAGAATTGTCACGACCCGACCCCGGGTCCGCGACTGGTGCCCTACCTGGGCACCCTGTTCAGGTATACATCAGAGAATAGCAGCGGAACATACACAACATAAATACATGTGTAACAATAAAACATCCCAGGCTAGCCGATAAGGCCGCCTTCCATAATATAACATAATCAAAAGTACAACATCAGTTCTTACAGCCCAACCACATATGTGAATACAGACCTCTAGGAATAACAACTGTGGCGGGACAGGGCCCCGCCATACCCCTGAATGTACATAAATCTACAACATCAGGGAAAGACTGTACCAAAAGAGACAAGCCTCCGGAGAAATGGAGCCTCTGACGTCTGATAAGTGATCCTAAGTATGAGGATCCACCACCTGCTTACCCTTTCCTGCGGCATGAACGGCCACTGAAGAAGTCGATTACACAATATGTACTAAGTATGTAAAACTGGAAAGTACTGTAATTACAACATAAGTTTAAAACAAAGCCGGAGACATGGATGATAACAAAATTACAGTACACAGTGCCTTACTAACAATGAGAGTAAATCAAGGGAATACGTACAACATCATAATAGGAGACTCCCGATCATATCATGGGTAGCGAACCCATAGAAGCAGGTGGTATAACGTCTTGGGGTTTTTACCCCTCATTTATACTCTTACCCTGAAGCAGGTGGTATAACGTCTTGGGGGGTTTCCCCTCATTTATACTCTTACCCTGAAGAAGGTAATAAAGCAGGTGGTATAATGTCTTGGGGGTCTGCCCCTCACTTATACTCTTATCCTGGAGAAGGTGGTATAGCGTCTTGGGGGTCTGCCCCTCACTTATACTCTTACCCTATCTCAACCGGCCGTCATACAACAAATAAGCAAGTTAGAACTCCCCCTAACTTCTTATTAGTCTTATTCATCTACACTCTCATTTTAGTTCACTTAAGGCACCAATATGTTATAATAAATCCGGGAGTTTAACCCAAAGTACTACGTACTTCTAACCTTTTGAAAATGACTCATTTTCATATAAAACTTCCAAGATACTATAAACCGTAGTATCAAGTCAAAATTTCTTTTCAAGACAAGTCACAATACCTTTAGAAATAAAGTTAGGTTTCTAAATCAAGTGACTCCTTTTATTATAAAACCTTAGGCAATTGATGCCTTAAAAATCAAATTGCCTTTTCATTAAAATTAAGTCATTTATCTTTCCATAAAGCAAATATAACCAACTCCCCATAAAGTCGTTACATTCGCTTTATACCTTAGTCATAAACAGTTTCCTATCCAAGGGACTTATATGATTAAAACGGAACAAGTATCACATACTTTAAAACTCTTCAAGTCCCTTAACTTTAATAAAACATTAGACATCCTTAATACTTTCAAAGAAGTGAGTTAATCTCCTAACTCACCCAACTTGGCTATTCATAAAACTAGTAAAGGATATCAAGGTCTTGTACGTCTACCGTACTATATCGTCTAACTAGTCATGCTCAAAAGATAGGAAAAGTTCTACATACCTTGCCGGGTCAACCACTTGCCAAGTACAAAGTCCCGCCCGTAGTATGTCAACCTATAATATTCACAATAAGTCTATTAAAGCCTTACTTCAAACGTAGAATCTTATAAGTGTCAAGTCGCTAAATTCTACGGAAAATCTGACAAAGACCTCCTTTGTTTTTACTATCTTTGCCACATTTTTCAAGGCCGAATACAATAACCAAACACGCCACATTTAAGGCACAATCAAAGCAATTTATCAATAGGGGATTACACGCCTACTAGACGTGTAAAATTCCGCCCCACAAACGATAACAAACTAATACAACTACTAGTCCAATTTCGGCCATAATGAATACAACAATACCAATTCTTAACCAATTTCCATTTCAATCCAAATTGGTAGCATAACATGATATCAAGTCGCATTTGATTATAACTACCATAATCTTCAAGTAAGTAACATGCGACGATTTCTACTAAACGACCAATTAGTAATCCAATCTTCAAGTGGCTTGTATAACATTTCGGATTTAAGCTACAAGAAATCCATAATACTTATAAACTTCAACATAACAACTTCATGCTAGCAACATGTAAAGCTAACAACAACAATATAAATATATAATCTTGTAACACCTTAAAAGACAAGATTATACCTCAACGAATCTTAATCCAACTCCAAATCCGAAGTCGCTCCTTAGTAGTTTAGAGCCTCTCCAAGACACTTCAATCCGCTCCTTGAGACCCTTAGAACAACACCAACAATTTTTCTTCAAACTTCTAAACAAAACCTAGAAAGACAACTAGGTTTTCGTTTGCGACTAACCCGAAAACTATCCTTTTCCGAGATTTTTCTATTGAGATGTGCTTACACTACCCTCAAGAACCTTGGTTTAAAGTGTGGAGTTAAATGGAGAAGAAACAAATTTTTTTCCTTTTCAAAAAGATGGAACCCGAGAGCCCTCTTTGAGTTCTTCAAATTTTCAAGAAATTTTTCTAAGTGTTAAGCTCACTCTTGCAACTAGTAGTATTAAATAGCACCTTGGAGGGTCAAGATGCAACCATTTGGGTGGCTAGGATAAGCTCTTATTAAATATCAAGACCTTGTGGGTCCTTTGACTTAGTCAAAATAATCAAGCTTGCTACTTGCAAGACTTAGTCATACAAGACTATGGTCAATGACCATCTTAGCCATGACATTTTCGTCCAAGGCATCAGTAAGGGGGGGGGTGACACGTGTCGCCCTCCCATTCGTCACAACAATACGTTTTCCGAAAATTTCATAATTCCGATAATTTCTTACAAGTCTCAAATCTTAACACTTGTGAGTTCTTACGTACGTTCTTAAAACATGTCTTGCAAATACGGGGTGTAACATTCTTCCCTCCTTAGAAACATTCGTCCCCGAATGTTCTTTCGGAGTCAATTAGCAACATAGTTCCTTTCACAACCCCGACATACCAAAAATGCCACACATGGCCACATAATAGCATTTAAGCAAAAGAAATACTTCAATTTAAAACCTGACAAGTAAGGGAAGATGAATTACCTGAAGGTATAGGAAATAAGTGAGGATACTTCCTCAACATGTCCTCCTCCGCTTCCCAAGTCATCTCCTCCCGGTTATCATTCCTCCACAGGACTTTGACGGAAGCTACATCCTTGGTCCGCAGTCGCCTGACCTGGCGATCGAGTATCGCTATGGGACTCTCCTCATACGATAACCCCTTTGCCACCTGGACCTCACTAGTAGGTAAAACTCTCGCTGGATCACCGATACACTTCCGCAACATAGAAACATGGAAGACCGGATGTACCGCCTCTAACTCTGATGGCAGATCCAACTCATAGGCAACCTTGCCTACTCGACGGACGATCTGGTAGGGCCCAATGTACCTTGGTGAGTTTCTTCTTACGAATCTCATCACACCGCCATGGGTGACACCTTCAAGACCCAATCGCTCACGAAACTCCAAATGCCGACGCCGATTATCCGCGTATGACTTCGCCGACTCGAGCCGCTAACGGCCTCTGGATAAGCTTTACTTTATCCACAACTCACAACCAAGTCCGCCAACTAATCGTACCTCGCCACGCCGAACCAACCAATTGGCGACTGCATTCCGCCCATATAAAGCCTCGTATGGCGCCCGTCGAATCGGAATGGTAGCCGTTGTTGTAAGCTAACTCCACAAGAGGCAAATGATCCTCCAGCTACCCTCGAAATCAATCACGCAGCTCGCAGATATCCTCGTTGTATGCGGATAAGACGCTCTGCTGCCGTCGATCCCGAGGATGGAACGCATCGAGACTCACTGTGTCCTAAACCCATTCGGAAAGACCTCCGAAGTTAGCGTGAATCGGGCTCCCTATCGGATATAATCAACACCGACACCGTGCGGCCTCACAATCTCTCGATGTACAATCGGCATAGTCCTCGGTAAACGCCGTCCGACCGAAGGAAATGGGCTGATTTCGTCGACTGTCAACAATAACCCAAATGGAGTCGTGCTTCCTCGAGTACGAGGTAACCTCAGAACAAAGTCCATGTTGATCACCTCCCACTTCCAAGTCGGAATCTCAATAGGCAATAATCCGGGCCTCGGTGCTCGACCTTGACCTGCCGCAATTAGACACATCGCAACAAAACCTACCACGTCCTCTTCGTGCCATCCCACCAATACAAACATCCGAGGTCATGGTACATCTTGGTCGACCGGATGAATAGAATAACGAGCACCGCGTGCCTCCCGAGAATCTGGCGACGAAGTCGACACATCGGAACACACAAACCCTCAAATCTCGGCACCATCAGCGCTACTCGAATAGACTCTTATCCCCGAAGAGCTGCGTCGATCTCGTACCAACACGGGTCCTCAAACCGCCGCCTCTTCACCTCATCAACGATGGAAGACTCGGCAACCTCACGAACCCGCACTCTACTATCGTCGGTATCGATCAATCGAACCCCAAGGCTCGCTAATCGGTGGATCGACGGACCATGTCCTCTCTGCGGCGTACTCTGACGTGCTCCCCATCGATCTACGACTCAAGGCATCAAGAACTACGTTGGCCTTCCGGATGGTATAGAATATCAACATCATAATCTTTCAAAGACTCTAACCACCGCCTCGCCGCAGTTCAGCTCCTCGCTGAAGATATACTGGAGGCTCTTGTGGTGCTATAAATATCCACATGAACCCCATACAAATAATGTCTCCAAATCTTGAGGCATGAATAATCGCGCCAACTCTAAGTCATGGGTAGGGTAATTCCTCTCATGCTTCAGAATCGCCGAAGCATAGGCTATATAACTGCCGTGTTGCATCAAAACACACCCTAGCCCGATACCCGAGGCATCACAATAGATCACGCACTGCCTAACCCTCCGGGAAGAGTAAGGCTGGAGCCGTAGTCAACCTTTCCTTCAAAGAATCGGAAACCCTTCTCGCAAGCCTCTTTCCACTGGAACTTGGCTGCCTTCTGAGTCAGCCTAGTCAACGGTGCTGAAATCGAAACAAACTGCTCCACAAACCTACGATAATAACACGCCAGTCCTAAGAAACTGCGTACCTCGGTCGGAGTAGTAGGTCTCGACCAAGACTTGACTGCCTCAATCTTTGCCGTATCCACCCGAACACCATCAGCCCCAATAATATGCCCGGGAATGCCACGAGGCCAACCAAAACTCACACTTGGAGAACTTGGCGAATAATCGCGGCTCGGAGGACCCAATCACCGTCGCCAGTGATCTGCATGCTCTTGCTATGTCCGCGAATAAACCAGGATGCCATCAATGAATACTATCACAAATGTATCCAAAAATGGCTTGAACACCCGGTTCATCAAATCCATAAATACCGCTGGAGCGTTGGTCAAACCGAAAGACATAACCCTGAACTCATAGTGCCCATACCGGGTCCCGAATGCGATCTTTGGGATGTCGCCTCTCGAACTCGTGCTGATGATAACGGACGCAGTCTATCTTTGAGAAACACCTCGCACTCGCAATCGGTCAAAAATCATCAATCACGGGAGGGCTACCTATTCTTAATGGTTACTTTATTCACCGTCAGAATCAACACACATACGCAGCTGCCCCATCCTTCTTCTTCACGAACAAAACCGCGCTCCCGGGAGATACACTAGGCCCGATAAAGCCTTTCTCCCAAATCTTTCACCGGTCCTTCACTCCTCAACTCGGCGGTGCCATCCGTATGGCGGAATGGAAATAGGTCGAGTGTCCGCAACGTGTCAATACAAAACTCAATCTCCTCTCGGGAGGATACCCAAGATCATCCGGGAACACATCCGAAACTCCCTAACCACTGCATCGATCAAGAATCGGCACCTCACCTGCGTATCAAATACCGAACGGATGATAGATGTACCGCTTCGCACCATCTTCCTAGCCTTGAGGTAAGAAATAAACCTACCGCCGACGCCGTGTTGCCGCTTCCACTTGATAATCGGCTCGCTAGGAAGCGGAACCGAACCAACTGTCCTGATCAACGTTGGCATAACAAGCCAACCATCCATACCCATAATGACATCAAAATCATCATCTCCAACTCTATCAAGTGCGCAAGTCGACGATCAGTATATGAATCTGGACAACCTCTGACACGCCCGGCTAACACCGAATCACCCACTGGCGTAGCTACCTCAAAAGGCTCTATCGACTCCGGCTCTATCCCGATTCTACCCGCAATAAGAGGGGACACATAGGACAAGGTAGAACCTGGATCTATCAAAGCATAAACATCACAGCCTGAAATCAATAATGTACCTGTGACGACGTCAGGGGAAGCCTCCTGATCCTGGCGGCTGGCTAATGAATATATGCGGTTCTGTGGACCGCTAGAACTGGAACCACCACCACGACCTCTACCGCGGCCTGCCGGTCCGTGAGTACCCTGCCCTCCGGGGCGCATAACCACAGAAGGAGAAGAAGACCCAGCAACAGATCCCGCCGGGCCGCACCACCCACGCCTCTGAGACGGGATCTCTCCTCAAATGGCCCTGCTGGCCACAAGTGTAACAAGCTCCCGAAGCTCTGCGACACTCGCCCTGGTGAAACCTACCGCATCGAGCACACTGAGGTGTGGGTGGTCCCGATCGGTGACGGTTCCTGCCTCCCTGAAATCCCGAAGTCCCGGAGCCCTGACCTGCTCCTGAATGACCTGGCTGATCAGACCTCTTGCCAGAAAACCGTGAAGGAGCACTCTGTGCTGGCTGGAAAGTGGACTGCAGTTCTGCCGAGGTCGCCTCGAAATCGCCTGAGACCACGATGTCTCGACCTCTTGGTGGCTGAGTCAATCTGGTCCTCCTCTCTCTATCCTCTATCCCTGCGCATAGGCTGCATCCGGCGATGTCCATACCGGTGAAGAGCCACCTAAGCATGCGGTAATCATATGACGGCCAAGCCCATCACATAACGATGAACCCTATCCGCCATGTTAGCTACAATAGTATGCGCGTATGCGCCAATGAGTCAAACTCAAGCTATACTCCCGATAGTCCTCCTTCGCCTCAAGGTCAAGAATCTGCACCGGCTCTCCTCATCTCGTGAGGCAAAAAGTGATCCATGAAGGCCTCAGTAAACTCCTCCCAAATAGCCGGAAGAGCATCATCACCTCTCGAAAGCAACCACGACTCAAACCGGTTCAACGCAATATCGCGTAGCAGGTAAGAGGCTAGTGTAATGAACTCTGTCTCTGAAGCCCTAAGAACTGCATGGTCCGTAGCTGCCGAATAAACTCCTGCGATCCTCCCGGACCTCGAACCATAAAACTCGGTGGATGACAACCCGTAAAATCCCTAATCCGCAAACCGCCGCGTCTACAGGGTGGCCGCTCACTGTCGCTTGCCGCTACTATCTTGGTCAATAACCAGATCTGCTCCCCGTAGTCTCTATACTCAGCACCATTTGCGGAATCGAGGATCGTACGGAACCTCTGGAGCTACCGCGCTCTCGGCTCACTCTAATACCGCGTGGCTGAACTCACCGACCGCCACTTACCTCGTGCATAGCACGTGCCCGAGTCCGTAACCTCGAGTACCGCTAGCGCCTCCTGCTTTGCCCTTCGGGCCTGACGCTTCCGTTGAGGCATATCTGTTTCATAAGACTAGGTCAGAGAGGATTCAACCTAATAAGACAGCTCTACTGCACGATCTTAGAGAGAGAAGAATGGAAACCAATCCTAAATGTCCCGCACCTCACGATTATAGATGTGGTGCACAACACACCGATAATCAAGACTCTACTAGACACGCGATGCGTAGACACTTTCGAGTACTAATCGCTCGATACCACTTTTGTCACGACCCGACCGGGTCGCGGCTGATGCCCTACACAGGCACCTGCTTGTATACATCGTGAGAATAGCAGCGGAACATACACAACATAAATACATGTGTAACAATAAAACATCCCAGGCTAGCCGATAAGGCCGCCTTCCATAATATAACATAATCAAAGTACAACATCAGTTCTTACAGCCCAACCACATATGTGAATACAAACCTCTAGGAATAACAACTGTGGCGGGACAGGGCCCCGCCATACCCCTGAATGTACATAAATCTACAACATCAGGGAAAGACTGTACCAAAAGAGACAAGCCTCCGGAGAAATGGAGCCTCTGACGTCTGATAAGTGATCCTAAGTTTGAGGATCCACCACCTGCTTACCCTTTCCTGCGGCATGAGCAGCGGCCCAGAAGTGGGTCGACACAATATGTACTAAGTATGTAAAAGCTCGAAAATCAGAATTACAACATAAGTTTAAAACAAAGCCGGAGACATGGATGATAACAAAATTACGGTACACAGTGCCTTACTAACAATGAGAGTAAATCAAGGGAATACGTACAACATCATAATAGGAGACTCCCGATCATATCATGGGTAGCGAACCCATAGAAGCAGGTGGTATAACGTCTTGGGGTTTTACCCTCATTTATACTCTTACCCCAGGCGGGTGGTATAACGTCTTGGGGGGTTTCCCCTCATTTATACTCTTACCCTGAAGAAGGTAATAAAGCAGGTGGTATAATGTCTTGGGGGTATGCCCCTCACTTATACTCTTATCCTGGAGAAGGTGGTATAGCGTCTTGGGGGTCTGCCCCTCACTTATACTCTTACCCTATCTCAACCGGCCGTCATACAATAAATAAGCAAGTTAGAACTCCCCCTAACTTCTTATTAGTCTTATTCATCTACACTCTCATTTTAGTTCACTTAAGGCACTAATATGTTATAATAAATCCGGGAGTTTAACCCAAAGTACTACGTACTTCTAACCTTTTGAAAATGACTCATTTTCATATAAAACTTCCAAGATACTATAAACCGTAGTATCAAGTCAAAATTTCTTTTCAAGACAAGTCACAATACCTTTAGAAATAAAGTTAGGTTTCTAAATCAAGTGACTCCTTTTATTATAAAACCTTAGGCAATTGATGCCTTAAAAATCAAATTGCCTTTTCATTAAAATTAAGTCATTTATCTTTCCATAAAGCAAATATAACCAACTCTCCATAAAGTCGTTACATTCGCTTTATACCTTAGTCATAAACAGTTTCCTATCCAAGGGACTTATACGATTAAAACGGAACAAGTATCACATACTTTAAAACTGTTCAAGTCCCTTAACTTTAATAAAACATTAGACATCCTTAATACTTTCAAAGAAGTGAGTTAATCTCCTAACTCACCCAACTTGGCTATTCATAAAACTAGTAAAGGATATCAAGGTCTTGTACGTCTACCGTACTATATACGTACAACTAGTCATGCTCAAAAGATAGGAAAAGTTCTACATACCTTGCCGGGTCAACCACTTGCCAAGTACAAAGTCCCGCCCGTAGTATGTCAACCTATAATATTCACAATACGTCTATTAAAGCCTTACTTCAAACGTAGAATCTTATAAGTGTCAAGTCGCTAAATTCTACGGAAAATCGGACAACACCTCCTTTGTTTTTACTATCTTTGCCACCTTTTTCAAGGCCGAATACAATAACCAAACACGCCACATTTAAGGCACAATCAAAGCAATTTATCAATAGGGGATTACACGCCTACTAGACGTGTAAAATTCCGCCCCACAAACGATAACAAACTAATACAACTACTAGTCCAATTTCGGCCATAATGAATACAACAATACCAATTCTTAACCAATTTCCATTTCAATCCAAATTGGTAGCATAACATGATATCAAGTCGCATTTGATTATAACTACCATAATCTTCAAGTAAGTAACATGCGACGATTTCTACTAAACGACCAATTAGTAATCCAATCTTCAAGTGGCTTGTATAACATTTCGGATTTAAGCTACAAGCAATCCATAATACTTATAAACTTCAACATAACAACTTCATTCTAGCAACATGTAAAGCTAACAACAACAATATAAATATATAATCTTGTAACACCTTAAAAGACAAGATTATACCTCAACGAATCTTAATCCAACTCCAAATCCGAAGTCGCTCCTTAGTAGTTTAGAGCCTCTCCAAAACACTTCAATCCGCTCCTTGAGACCCTTAGAACAACACCAACAATTTTTCTTCAAACTTCTAAACAAAACCTAGAAAGACAACTAGGTTTTCATTTGCGACTAACCCGAAAACTATCCTTTTCCGAGATTTTTCTATTGAGATGTGCTTACACTACCCTCAAGAACCTTGGTTTAAAGTGTGGAGTTAAATGGAGAAGAAACAAATTTTTTTCCTTTTCAAAAAGATGGAACCCGAGAGCCCTCTTTGAGTTCTTCAAATTTTCAAGAAATTTTTCTAAGTGTTAAGCTCACTCTTGCAACTAGTAGTATTAAATAGCACCTTGGAGGGTCAAGATGCAACCATTTGGGTGGCTAGGATAAGCTCTTATTAAATATCAAGACCTTGTGGGTCCTTTGACTTAGTCAAAATAATCAAGCTTGCTACTTGCAAGACTTAGTCATACAAGACTATGGTCAATGACCATCTTAGCCATGACATTTTCGTCCAAGGCATCACTAAGGGGGGGGGGACACGTGTCGCCCTCCCATTCGTCACAACAATACGTTTTCCGAAAATTTCATAATTCCGATAATTTCTTACAAGTCTCAAATCTTAACACTTGTGAGTTCTTACGTACGTTCTTAAAACATGTCCTGCAAATACGGGGTGTAACAAGAATTATGAATCATTTTTGAAAGAAAAGTAATACTTAGTTTTCAAAAGGGCTTAAGTGTTATCCTAGCTTTATGGGAAACAGTTTACTTATTTGTTTATAAAAGCCTTATAAATGATTTCTGAAGGTGTGGTAAGTTGGTTTGACAGGTAGACATATTATGATGCTACGTGTGTTAGTATCTTGTAATGTTTGTGTAAAGGGGGTTTCCTTGTTGTGCTTATGTTGTTTAACGATAAGCAGTTGTGCTGATATTATATCACTTACCCCCCTGACTTTTTACGAGCCGAGGGCTAGCCACCCGACACGAGAATACCTCACGCGGTGCATGTGACCTATGCGAGCTGCGGGAGTTCGGGATGATCACTCCGGGTGTGTTACGTCGCGAGAATACCTCATGCGATGCGGCCGTGTGACTATGCGGTGCGGGAGTCGAGTTGATCTGAGGTTAGCTACCCCGTCACGAGAATACCTCATGCGGACCTAGGTGGTCTATGCGGACCGCGGAGTCGAGAATAGGCTCGCATAATGATACTATAGGCGATTGGCCTTGCTTCGATCATTAGCGGCCTAGAAAAGACCAGTTACATTATATCTATTTTGCTCTTGTTTATGCTGTGGCACTATGTGCGGTTGAAATAGTTGCATTTGTAAGTGGTTTTAAAATGCTTTGATTTCATTTCAGTACTTTACAGTTTCACATACTTGGTACCTGTTGTACTGACCTCCTTCGGGGGGCTGCGTTCATGCCGCAGGTAGAGGTACTCCTGTTGTTGGTCCCCGCTCCTAGGATCACCGTTTCTGCTTTTGGGAAAGCCCCGTTTCTCCGGAGGCTTGTCTTTTGGGTATGATCTCCCTGCCATTGTAGCTTTATGTATATTCAGGGTATGGCGGGGCCCTGTCCCGCCATAGTTATTTACATTCCTAGAGGTCTGTAGTCCTGTTGTAAAGTTGGGATTTAACTGTTCACTCTTGATGTATATATACATGCCGAAAGGCAATCTTTTCTTGGATAAACTGTGTCTCATTTTACATTTGTTTCATGTCTTGTTTTTATATTTCGCTGGTTACTCTGATGTATGTCTACTTGGGTGCCCGGGTGGATCGGGTCGTGACAAAAATGATACATGTGTTGGATTCTACTTCCTAGTGATACATGTAGTACTTGGGCTTTTCAAAAATGGAAATTTAGTTTATAAAGTGAATGTACGGCGGACGTACAATTGTTGTAATGGATCTTAATCCTTAATGAACTATGTGATAGTGCCTTGGTGTTATAAAATGAAAGACTTGTTAGTGTCTTGGTTTTTCAAAGAGAATGATTGTCACGACCCAACCCGCTCATGATCGTGCCCTACTCCGCACCCTTACAGGTATACATCAGAGAATGGCAGCGGAACATATAAAACTCATAATTACTTACACAGTAAATAACAACAGGTTAGCCGATAAGGCCACCTTCCGTAAAATCTACATGAACCAAAATAAAATAAACCAGTACATTTCTGTTCTTAAAAACCCAATCCACAATGTGACTACAGAACTCTAAGAATAACAACTGTGACGGGACAGGGCCCCGCCATACCCCTGAATGTACAACAACCGACAAATACAAGGGATAAGCCTCCGGAGTAATGGAGCTTCTCAACAACTGAATCAGTGATCCTAAAAGTGAGGATCAACAACCTGTATACTCTACTTGCGGCATGAACGCAGCCCCCCGAAGGAGGTCAGTACAATATGTACCAAATATGTGAAACTGAAAGTACTGCAGTGAAATCATAAGTCTAAAATAAAGCTGGAGACATGTATGATAACTCAAATAACAGTACACTGTGTCTTACTAACAATGAGAGTAAACAAGAGTATACTTTACTGCATAAAAATAGGAAGCTTGTGATCAACTTAGGGTCACCTGCCCATAGTATCATTTAGCAATCCTACTCCTGGGACTATTTCACCCGCAAGGGCCGTATGGACCCGCATGAGGTATTCCTCGCATAGACTGTATCCGCCCGCATAGTCGTGTGGACACGCATGAGGTATTCCTCGCATCATGGGTAGCAAATCCATGGAGTGGTATAATGTCTTGGGGGTTTACCCCGCAATCATACTCAGAAGGTGGTATAACGTCTTGGGGGTTTACCCCGCATTTATACTCAGAAGGTGGTATAACGTCTTGGGGGTTTACCCCACATTTATACTCATAACCTAGCTCAACCGGCTATCATACATAACATAAGCAAGTTAAGAAATCCCCTAACTCCTTATTAGCTTGTTCATATACACTCTCATTTTAGTTTACTTAAGGCACTAACATGTCATTATAAAATCCGGGAATTTAACCCAACGTACTACGTACCTCTACTCCTTTAAAATGACTCTCTTTCAAATAAAACTTCCAAGATACTAATAACCGTAGTATCAAGTCATAACTACTTTTCAAGACAAGTCACAATACCTTTTAGAAATACATTTATAGGCTTCTAAATCAAGTGACCTCTTTCTTTTAAAACCTTAAGCAATTGATGCCTTTAAATCAATTTGCCTTTCATTATTTCAAGTCATTTATCATGCTTAAATTACTTAGAGTAAATCACCCCTTTTAACTTTCCATAAAGCTATTATAACCAACTTCCCATAAAGCCGTTATACTAGCTTTATACATTAGAAACTTACATTCTTCTTTATAACCAAGAGACTTAAACTTTCCAAACGAAACAAGTATCATATACTTTCGAAATACTTAAAGTCTCTTAACTTTTAAAACCAAGATATCCTTAATAATTTTAAACAAGTGAGTTAATTCCCTAACTCAACCAACTTGAACATTCTTAAGATAAACCAAGGATATTAAATGGACTAGATTCGTCAAAATCTCATACGTCTACCGTACTATACATTTACAACTTATTCATGCTCAAGAGATAAGAAAGTTCCACATACCTCTTCGGTTCAATCCACTTGCCAAGTCCAATATGCCGTATGTAGTATGTCAACCTATAATGACCATAATACGTTTATTAACCTCTAGCTTCAACGTAGAATATTCTAAGTGCAAAGTCACTAAATTCTACGGAAAATCGGACAACACTTCCTTTGTTTCTACATACTTTTCCACCTTTTTCAAGGCCCGAATTCAATAACCAAACACGCCACATTTAAGGCTCAACAATGTAGTTAACAATAGGGGATTACACGCCTACAAGACGTGTAAAATTCCGCCCCACAATTGATATCAAACTAGTCCAACATACAATGTTACATTCGGCAATTTGAGGAACAACAATACATAGTCTTTTCCAATTCCTTTTCAATCCAAGTTGTTTAGTATAACATGTTATAAAGCCGCAATCGATTATAACAACTATAATCTTCAAGTAGATAACATGCGACGATTCTAGTTAACGATCAAATTGTAATTCAATTTCAAATGACTCAACATGTCATTTTCGGATTTGAGCCTCTAAACTTCCATAACACTTATCAATCTTCATAACACATATCACATGATCATTTCTAACTTATCATAACATGGAATCTTCAATTACAAAAGTAAGACGAAGATTATTACCTCATTTAGCCCAAATATGATCCAAGATTACAAGTCGATCCTTAGCAACTTTAGCTCCTCTTTTCGATGTTCCAATCCACTCCAAGCAACCCTTAGAATCTTATGAAGAACTCCTCTTCAAGTTCCAACTTCAAAGTTGAAGAACTCCTTAGGTTTTCGCCTTGCGACTAATACGAAAACGCCACTTTTCCGGGATCTTTCTATTGAGATACCCTTACAATACTCTTAGGAACCTTGGTTTTAAAGTATGGGGATTATTGGACAACAAACTAAAAATTTTCTCTTGAAAAGAGGCTCAATGTCGTGAGCTTGCAAAGGGAGCAAAAATAAGATTTAAATTTTCTCTAAGTGTTGAGAATGATAAAGTCTTGCACTACTAGTGAACATATAAACTACCTTCAAGGGTCTAGATTAGAACATTTGTGTGGCTTGGATGAATTCATTTAAAATATCAAGCTATGTGGGCTCATTGACTTGGTCAATAATGTCATGCCTTGGCCTTTCAAGACTTGGCCCAATCTTGCTCATTTTCGTCCAAGCCCAATTGTGGGGGGGGGGGGGGGGGTGTGACACGTGTCCCCCTCCCATTCGTCCATAATGTTTTGTTTCCCGAAATTTCTATAATTGGTCAAAATATCGGAAACCTCGTGGGCCCCACAAAAACGTAAAATCTCTCGGGTGGGCCACACGTATCCAATTCAGTAAATAAACTTCCGTTGTTCCGATAAATTCTAAATGTCTCAAATAACAAACTCGAGAACCCAATTCTCATTAACGAACAACTTTTCTTCCCGAGGTTCGGACGATTTTTCCTTAGGAAAGCAATTTCCTTCTTTCGTTCAAATTTTTAAGTCCTGTGATCTCCCGTCTATTCTCTTATTCAAGTCCTGGAATTACGGGGTGTAACATTCTTCCCCCCATAGAAACATTCGTCTCCAAATGTTCTTTTGGAGTCAATCTTATGGATAGCGACATAGTCTCCTTACAACCCCTACATACCAATAATGCCATACGTAGCCACATAACAATACTCTTACCAAAATGTCAACGTGAACTCCAAGTGTCGACGTCGGTTAACTGCATAAAGCTTATATCGACTCTGAGCTTTCTAATAATCTTTCCTGGATAAGCTTCACCTTATCCACAGCCTGCTGAATCAAGTCTGGGCCAACTAACTGTACATCGCCCACGTCGAACCAACCGACCGGCGATCTATACCTTCTTACATACAAGCCTCATACCGGCCACCTGAATACTGGAAGGGTATCTGTTATCGTACGTAACTCATCAAGAGGCATAATAATCCTTCCAGCTATCTCTGAAATCAAGAACACAGGCCCGCCACCTATCCTCAAGTGCCTGGATAGTACGCTCTGCCTGTCCGTCGGTCTGAGGGTGAAATGTCATAGTGAGACTCACCTGTGTCCCTAATACCTTCTGGAAAACCTCCAGAAGTCAGCCGTAAACTGAGCTCATCTGTCTGACATCAAAATGTAGGAACCTTGTGCAGTCTCACGATCTCCCTGCTAAAAAAAAACTAGCATAATCCTCAGCCGAGTAAGTGGTCCTAACTGGAAGAACACGACCGATTTCGTCATCCTGTTTACTATGACCCCCATGGAGTCGCATTTCCTCTGAGTACGATGCCACCCTGTAACAAGATCCATATTAATTTCCTCCCATATCTAAGTTGGGATCTCAATCGCTTGTAGTAGCCCACAGGGCTTCTGGTGTTCCACCTTGACCTGCTACTAACTCGGACACTAAGCAGTAAACTCCGCTATGTCCCTTTTCCGTTCATCTTACCCATACATACATCTGAGGTCACGACACAACTTAGTCGACCCCAAACAATTAGAGCAATAAGCACTGCGTGCCTCCCCTAAAACCTACTGACAAGTCCTGCAGCACCGGGTACACACAATCTATCCTCATATCCCAGCACCCCATCCGGTGCTATTCAAACAGGCTATTCTCTTCTCGGAGAGCCGTATCTCGATACCGTATCATAATTGGATCCTCATACTGTCGCCTCTTTACCTCCTCAACGACGGAAGACTCGGCAACCTCTCGGATCTAAACTTCACTAACCTTGGAAACAAACAATCGAACCCTTCGGCTCGATAGCTGATAAATCTCACGGACCACGTCCTGTCTATCTGGCTGCCCATCTGACAGAATACCGATAGATCCACGACTAGGAGCATCTGGAACTGTCTCCGCTTTCCCCGGGTGGTATAGGATAACAATATCACAATCCTTGAGTAACTCTATGTTACACCCCGTAAGTCCAGGACATGTAAAAGATAATGTGCTTAAGGAAACAAGACTTAGAAATTAGTACGAAAGGAAGAATTGTTTTTCCGACGGAAAATCTTTCGAACGCCGGAAAGGAAAAATGTTCGTTGTTGAGAATTGGATTCTCAAAATGCATTATTTGAAGAGTATGGAACTCTTAATTGTTTGGAAATTTATTTTGACGGATTTGGTCATGTGGGGCCCACCCGAGGAATTTTACGTTTTGTGGGGCCCACGAGTGTTACGGAATTTTATGGACGAATAAGAGGGCGACACGTGGCACCCCCACATTTGGTCTTGGACGAATTGGTGTAAGGGTAAAATGGTCATTGACCACCTTGGAAGATTAGTCTTGCTAGCATGACATTGTTGACTTGTCAACTTGTCCACATGGGCTTGATCCTAGTGAAACCCATCCAAGCCTCACATTTGTTGTAATCTAAGCCTTCCAATGTGTTTTAAATACTACACTAGTAGCAAGACTTGGCATTTCTACACTTAGAAAAATTAGAGAACACCTTGTTCCACAATAGTTGCTCTCGGCCAAGGCCTCTTTAGGAAGACAAAATTTTGTAGTTTTGATCCATTATCCACAAGACTTTAACCCAATGTCCCTTAGGGTATGGTAAGGATATCTCAATAGAAAGATTCCGGAAAAATGGCGTTTTTGTATTAGTCGCAAGGCGGAAACTTGAGGAGTTCTTCAACTTTGAAGTTGGAACTTGAAGATGGGTTCTTCATAGGCCTCTAAGGAGTGCTTGGAGCGGTTTGGAACCTAAGGAAAGGAGCTAAGAATTGCTAAGGCGCGACTTTGAATCTTGGAAATTTTAAGGGCTTGGAAAGGTATAATTTTGTCGTTTTAGCAATTAAGTTTACTTATTGATTGTAGCTATGGGTATTAGCAAGCATGAGATGTATAGTATGAAGTTTGATAATTATATTGGCTATTGGAACCCTAATCCGAAAACTAGCATGTTAGCCTTAAGACTACAATTCAAGTTGATTATTCGTTTAAGTCGTCGCATGTTGTGTAAGAAGGAAATTGTAGTTGTTGAAGTGGTTTATAACTATATAACATCTTAGACCTTAGAACTTGGAATTTGAAAAGGATTGGAAAAGACTTAGTGTTGTTGGTTATATGTTGGCCGAGAATGGCTAGAATATGGAACTACTTCGTATTAATTGTGGGGCGGAATTTTACACGTATTGTAAGGCGTGTAATCCCCTTTGTTTGGTTGTTTTTTGGAGCCTTAAATGTGGCGTGTTGGTTATTGTATTCGGCCTTGAAAAAGGTGGCAAAGTGAGTAAAAACAAAGGAAGTCTTTGCCAGATTTTCCGTAGAATTAGAGACCGTATACTTAGTATTATTCTACGTTGGAGACTAGAAGTTGATAGTCTTGTTGTGACCATTATAGGTTGACACTTCTACGTACGGCGTATTCGGCTTAGCTTGTGGATATTAGCCGAAAAGGTATGTGAACTATCTCCTCTTCTAGCATGACTCCGTAAGATAAAGAAAGTATTTCCTACTCCTTAAATGATCCATTCCTTGGTTGTATTTGGATTGCCTAAAATATAATTTGTTCTATGTACTTCCTTGATTGTACTTTGATGATTAATTTGGAAGTTGTATAATCCATTGCCTTAGTGAAGTTGGATTCTTAAAAGTGAAAGTATTTTACTTAAAGTACATAGAGTCTTGAAAAGGAAGTGGTTTCCAAACCTTTTGGCTAGTGCCTTAGTTCCAAAACCTAAAGGTCATTATAATGACTTTAGGGGAGTCAAAGGAGTGATTTACTTAATGGTTTTAAAAGAGGAGAAATGACATGATTTAAGAGAAGTAACTTGTTTCAAAGGTGTGAGTTACTTGAGGTTTAAAAGTAGAAGAAACTTGTTTTCTATATATTAAGAGACTCGAAGTATTTTGAAAGTTAAGAGACTTGATTTGAAAGTTTGTGATACTTGGTTTTAAGTATAAGTCTCTTGGTTATAAAAAGAATGGAAATGTCTAAAACCATAAAGGGTTATAACGACTTTATGGGAAGTTGGTTATAACGGTTTTATGGAAAGTTAAGAAAGTTGTCTATTTTGATTTATGGGCATGAGTTGCCTAGATTGTGAAAATTTGAAGTAACTTGGTTTCAAGTTTTGAAATGAGTTTCTAAAAGTATAGTAAATTACTTTGAAGAATAGACACGCCTTGATACTACGGGTGTTAGTATCTTGGGATTTTACATAAAAAGGAGTCTTTTGAAAAGAATGTACGTACGTAGTACTTTGGCTTGTTAAATGAGAATTATTCTATTTGTGCCTTGATAAGTACGTTGGCTTGTTAAATGAGGATTATTCTATTTGTGCCTTGATAAGTACTTTGGCTTATTAAATGAGAATTATTCTATTTGTGCCTTGATAAGTACTTTGGCTTGTTAAATGAGGATTATTCTATTTGTGCCTTGATAAGTACTTTGGCTTGTTAAATGAGATTTTTTCTATTTGTGCCTTGATAAGTACTTTGGCTTGTTAAATGAGAATTATTCTATTTGTGCCCTGATAAGTACTTTGGCTTGTTAAATGAGAATTATTCTATTTGTGCCTTGATAAGTACTTTGGCTTGTTAAATGAGAATTTTTCTATTTGTGCCTTGATAAGTACTTTGGCTTGTTAAATGCAAATTATTCTATTTGTGCCCTGATAAGTACTTTGGCTTGTTAAATGAGAATTATTCTATTTGTGCCTTGATAAGTACTTTGGCTTGTTAAATGAGAATTATTCTATTTGTGCCCTGATAAGTACTTTGGCTTGTTAAATGAGAATTATTCTATTTGTGCCTTGATAAGTACTTTGGCTTGTTAAATGAGAATTATTCTATTTGTGCCCTGATAAGTACTTTGGCTTGTTAAATGAGAATTATTCTATGTGGGCCTTGATAAGTACTTTGGCTTGATTAATTGAGAATTGCCTATGTGTGCGTGATAGCCTTGAGTGCAAGTATTATATTTTATTACGCTGTCGCGACTTCACCGGAGGTCGATCGCCTTGTTGTAAGTTACTCGACGCATCGACGTGATGTGATTCCACGTATGCTTCCGTTATTTGTAGTGCCCGGGTTAAATTCCCGGATTTTTATGAAAGACATGGTAGTGCTTATGTTTTGTTTAATGGCGGTTGAGGTAGTGGTAAGAGTATAAATGGCGGCAAGCCCCAAGACGTTATACCACCTTCTCCAGGTAAGAGTATGTGAGGTAAACCCCAAGATGCTATACCACCGCTTTACCACCTTCTCCGTGTAAGAGTATAAGTGAGGGTAAACCCCAAGATGCTATACCACCGCTTTACCACCTTCTCCAGGTAAGAGTATAAGTGAGGTAAACCCCAAGATGCTTTACCACCGCTTTACCACCTTCTCCTGGTAAGAGTATAAGTGAGGGTAAACCCTCAAGACGCTATACCACCGTGGGACTTGGTGTTCATGTATGCCTATTGGTGTTATATTATATCATGGATCGCCGGCAGTGGCGAAGGATTCCACGCATGATTGATATTACGGGCGTGAGACCCATGGTTATATTTTAGAAATGACTTGAGGCACGCGCCCTCGACTTGTTATGACCGCATGTGTCAGGTATCGTAGGTGGCTATCATACATGTCTCCTGCTTTGTTTAGATCGTTATTATTACATTACGCATTTTTCACCTTCACATACTTGGTACATTCTTCGCATCGACCTCCTTCGGCCGTTCATGCCGCAGTTTAGGTATGCAGTTGATGATCAGCAGTGTAGGACCCTTCTCGTAGTTTTTGGATAGCTCCTTCGTCGAGTTTATCTTTTTGGTATAGTTCCTTCAAGATGTGCTTTGTACGGCATGGTACGGGGCCTTGTTCCATCATATTTCAAGAAACTCTTGTGAGGTCCTGTATTCATACGCGATTGGACTCATGTACGGTGTAGTGTCTTTTGTTATATATATTATATGTCAGACTTGTCGTCTTTGCCCTTGCACGTACGTTGGTTTTAAAAGGAAAAAAAAAGATGTGTTATTTAATTTCAGCAGCTTACTTAGTCATATGCAGGCGGTGTAGGGCACCGCCACGCCCGGTTCGGGGTGTGATACTCTAACCACCGTCTCTGTCGCAAATTCAGCTGCCTCTATCTAAAGATATACCGGAGGCTCCTGTGGTCTGCATAAATATCCACATGAAACCTATATAATTAATGCCTCCAAATCTTCAAGATACGATTTAACTGCCGCTTACTCTAAATCGTGAGTAGCGTAATTCCTTTCATGATTCCCTAACCGCCGGGAAAACATAGGCTCTAACCTTATCGTGTTGCGTCAGCACGCAACCCAGCCAAACACTCAAAGTGTTACCATAATAACCTAACCCTCTAGTCTCTCAGGAGGGATTAGAACTGTAGTCGTGGTCAACTTATCTTCCAATAACTGGAAACCTTTCTCATTCTTGCGAAATATTCGGGCATCCTTAATCTCACCATGGTTCCTGCTTTCCTTTCTCTGCTGCAACCAAACTTGGTCACCATACTTAGATTTGATTCCTTTGCTTGCCTCTGGCTAAGACTTCTCACAATCACAATTTGTGTGGGGAGATTTCCTTGATCTCGTCAAGTAGTGACCCGATTATCCTCTCCCAGTTTGTAGAGCCTATAGCCAGGTTTTCAACCTCAATTCATGGTATTACATACCAATGACTTGTCAAGATTTCTTATCGCTCGAGTGTCTACTCGTCTTTCCTTAATAAGTTATTTCAAGTTGTCCTGGGGTCCCTTACCCCTCCGTATTTTATTACTATCTTTCTCGTCAGTACAGATGTTACCACCTTTCCTCGAGGTGTTCTTACTGCCCATTATTTACTAATGGTCTTACACTAGTCTGGGGTAATCATATCTCGTGCAACTTACATAACCATGGTCGTATTCTCTCTTATCATTCTGGTCATAACCCTGCCTTATGCTTATTATTAGCAAAAGTATTTCTTTCTTGATTCATAATCGTACAGTTTCATTCATGCGTACTACATGCATTTATATCCTTAAGACACTTCCTTGGCCATTTCCTAACGCCGTTCTCAATTACCCCAACACAATACTTTTCCCACGGTTATCTAAAACTGTAACCTATGGCATGACGATATTGAAGACCTTACTAGTCTCCTATCCTTCGCCTAACAACATGGGTACACATAACCCCATAAAACGTAAAACTATCCTTTTACGTGGGGGAGAGAACTTATCTCTCTTAACTAAACTTTCCTTGGAGTCACAACCTTACTCACAGGGTCCTCTCGCGGTCCTGTAAATATCTAATCATCAAGCACCGCCTTAAAATCGTGTAGATTTTCAAAACCTACCAAATATGTCTTGACTTTTCCACAAAAGACTGCATTTGTCACGACCGATCTCGCCCGTGGATCGTGCCTTACCCCGGGCACCCAAGTAGACATACATCAGAGTAACCAATGAAATAAAATCATGACATGAAACAAGATAAAATGAAAGACGCTTTATCCAAGAAAAGTTGCCTTTCGCATGTATATATATATACCCAAAGTGAATCATACATCCCGACCTTTACAACAGACTACAGCACCTCCAAGGAAGTAACAACTATGGCGACAGTGGCCCCGCCATACCCTGAATGTACAAAATATCCCCAACATCAGGGAGAGTCGTACCAAAAGTCGAGCCTCCGGAGAAATGGAGCTCCTGACACCAGAGTAAAGATCCTAAGAATGCGGATCTACCACCGCTTCCCTTACCGCGCAGATGAACGCACTTCAAGCGAGGTCAAGACAACAGTACCAAGTATGTGAAATCAAAATATCAGAATAAAATCATAGTAGTCTATATAAAATAGAGACATATATGATAACCAAACTACAAGACATAATATGTAAGCAATACGCCAAGTCGTGACTCACGCCTCAAAGTCATCACTCAAATATAACTATGGGTCTCACGCCCACAACATCAATCATGCCCGTGGAATACCTTCCTCACCGCCAGCCTATGATATAATAACACCAAGAAGTACACATGAACACCGTGTCCCACGTGTCATAAAACCGTGACGGCAAGTACGGCTAACTACCAGATACCAAAGCCGCATCATCAATCGACCGGCAAGTACGAAGCCAACTACCGATACCAAAGCCGTACCAACAAATCTACATAACCATACCACGGCGACCAGTGGCAAGTACGAAGCCAACTACCGGATACCAAGCTGCGCACGAGGCCGTCGGCAAGTACAAAGACTAACTACCGTGATACCAAGTCGAATCACGAGACTTCGCCATAAAACCGAACGGGGCAAGTACGAAGACTAACTACCAAAAACCTAGCCGAATCAGCCACGACTTCGGGGCAAGTACGAGAGCCAACTACCAGATACCAAGCCGAATCAGTAAAACCTCATGGAGAGCTAGTCCATGGAATAATAATCACAGAAGCGTACCCGTGGAATGCTCCGTCACTGCCGGTACGTCCAAGTAAGATCATAACAAATCAGCCGGCCCTCCATCGAGAGACGCGGTGGTATAGAATTACAATACTAGCACGACAAGGATATCATACGCAAACGTAGGCAAGTTACACACAACTCAAGGTACTTTCATTTTATGCCAAAGTCCAGGTTTTAACCCCAAAGTGCTACGTACGTTAAATTCTTTTTAAAAGATCCATTTCTTTTACAAAGGTCACCCGATGTCCGTATTATAAAAATAGAGTGACTAACATTTTAAGTAAACCAAAACAACTTCCATACTTTCCTTTTTAAACCAAATTAAGACAATACCATGCCTCCTTTTTAGACCCAAAACACTTCTCCTTTTAAAGTCAAGTTACCATTTTAAAACCAATGATAAAACCATTTTTTTGCTTTCATAAAGTCGTTATAACTAACTTCCCATAAAGCTGTTATAACATTTTATGTTTTAAACCAATTTAAGACAAAACCATGTCTTTCTTTTAAACCAAAAACTCTTCAATTTCTCAAGTCTCTTTTCTTTTAGAAATCAAGTTCCTTACTTTGGAAATTCAAGAAAATTAATGCTTGTTTATAGTGATTCTTATTAAAGCAGCCATGATCTAGGAAATGTAATACAATTTTGTCTTATCTTAGCTTCTATGCAGATGGAGGTTTCTACTGGTTTTTAATAGTAATTAATTAGTCAATACATTTTCCTTTATTAACGCTGCAGTGGTTTGTTCGATACTTATCCTCATTCCCGAAATCAATATAACGTTATTATTTTAAAACCAAGTACTCATTACTCGCGAATGAGGTTTCATAACTTTCTACACAATTCAAGTTCTTCACATATTATATCAAGTCAAATATAAGTCAAGTCCTTTATCTTTTAAAATCAATAAACCAACCAAATTCACTTAGCACACGTGACGCTCACCGCATTACATAGTTCACAACAATCATGCTAGAAAAGATAGGAAGAGGTTCACATACCGCGACGATTATCGACAATTAGCAAACTGCTCCAAGTACTACAACCTTGCTAGCCTTTTCCACCCTTTAAGTAGAATACGCTACTCGTAGTACTTCCACCTATACTGGCCATAAAACGTCTATCAACTTCTAGATCTCTTCGTAGAATATTCTAAATACAAGATTCCTTTATTCTACAGAAAATTCGGTAGCACCTCCCCGTAACCACATAAATCTCTCCTCTACTCAGCCCGCTACTGTGCCAACAACTCCTGTGGATTACACGCCTAACCTGACGTACAACACCGCCCCACAATAATACTACAAGTTCATCAGAATACACCCAATGTAAATACAGTTTAATTCTATCAATCTTCTATCCTCATATAATATAATCAAGTATAATTACTACAATATGTAATATCTAATTACAATAGGGGGACATAGATCATTACCTCGATAAGCCCAAAATTATCCAAGATTATATGTCGATCCTGAGCAAAGTTTTGCTCCAAATCCTTATGCTCCAACCCGCTCCAAGAAACCCTTAGAAGTTTCTAAACAACTTCTCTTAACACTTCAACCAAGCTTATGAAGATTTTCTAGGGTTTCATTTTGCGACTTTTGGAAAAAAGTAGTATTTCCGGGCTCCTAGTATTGAAATATCTTTGAAATACAACTAGGGATACTAGGCTAAGGTATTTGGGATTATACAACAATACACAAAGTATTTTCTACACATGAGGGGGGAGGGACGAAAACACAAGCCTAAAGGGAGGGAGTATTTTGCCTTGGAAGACTTTAAGTGTGGAATGAAAATAAGTCTTCAACTTAAGGGGGTATATATAGAAGAATCAAGGGTCAAGATCTATGCAAGAGTGTGGTCAAGATTGGGCCATGTGTGTGTGGGTCCCACCACACCACATGGCCAACGATTTGGGCTTCCAAGTGTCATGACCATTTCGGCCTAGGGGACAAGTGGCTAGCCACTTGTCCCTCCAATTAGGCCCACATGGCCACTCAAGGGGGGTGACACGTGTCGCCCCCTTACTCGTCCAAAATATTTTGTCTTCCAAAAATATCCAAAGTACCGAAAATCTCAAAAACAAAGTGGGCCCACAAAATCAGAATTTCTCCGTGGGCCCCACGTGACCATTTCCAAAATAAAATCTCATAATTCTAATATAATCCAAGAAGTCCAAATACCAAACTGGGAATCCAATTCCCACTAACTAACCTTTTTCCTTCACAAAACCCTAAACTTTTCCGAAAAATCACACCTTTCTTTCTTTCCAAAATTTACGTCAGATTCTCGCACGCACGTCCCACATACATACCCGGAACTACGGTATAACAGCTTTAGAGATTATGGAGAGCGATCAGCTATTGACTAGCATAGTGGCAAGCGGCATGTGATCGTAGCTAACCCAGAGCCGGCAGTTTGAGGATTCGGATTTTCCGGGTCAGTAGTCCACCAGAGTTTTATGGTTCGAGATCTTAGGATGATCCTCAAGAGTTCGTTCGACAGCTACAGCGGACTATGCAGGTGCTTAGGGCCTCGGAGACAGAGTCGGTTGTGTTAGCTTCTACCGCACGCGATATCGTTGAACCGGTTGAGTCTTGAGCCGCCGAGCGCGGTGCTCGTCCAGCCATGGGGTGAGTTCACGGAGGCCTTTCTTGATCACTTTTACCTCCCGAAATGAGGAGAGCCCGTGTTGATATGTTCTTGTCATTGAGGCGTAATGGGAGGACCATCGTGAATACAACCCGAGTTTGACTCATCGCTGTATGCACACTATCATGGGCCGATATGGCGACAGAGTTCACCGCTATGTGACGGGCTAGACCATTATATGATTACTGCATGCACAGGAGTGGCCCTTCACCGATATGGATATTGCTGATGCGAGCTTATGCGCAGGATAGAACAGAGAAGAGAGGATCACCGACTCGAGCCACCAAGAGGCAGCGACAGGTTCCGTGGCAATCGAGAGGCGGACATCCTCGCCAGACTAGGTCCACATTTCACCGACACGCAGTGCTCCTTCCGGTCTTCGGATGGAGGTTTGGTCACGGATATTCGGGAGGTCGGGCTCCAGGCCGCAGTTCACGATGTCCGATGGTAGTAGCGGAGGAAGCCACCTTTGCCGGTGTGGTCGTGGTAGATTCCATTTTGGGAGTGTCATTACTTCGACAACTTGCTATGCTTGAGGCGCAGGCCATTTGGTGAGAGATCGTCCACCGCAGGTGGCATGGCGGATAGCACCATCGGATCGGGCCATGTTCTTCGCCTTCAATAGCTAGGCAGGATGTTCATGCACCGGCAGGCCGTGACAGAGGCCGTGGTGGAGGTTCCCAGTTTTAGCAGTCCTATGAACCGCCAATATGATTTCAGGTATATTTTTGACCCCTTTAGAGACTTGTATGCATGTTAAGGTTGTTGTAAGTTTAAGTGTCATGAACGAATAATATTGAGACTGTATATGTATGCTAGAGTAACTTGGATGTACGAAAAGATAATCCTTTTTGGGCTTATGAGGGATGGTTATGTGTGTGCGAGGTATTAGGGCCATATGTGACCTAATTAGGTTTTAATAAGTGTAGTTTATGAGGCTATGCCGAGAAACGATAGATTCAGCTCCGAAAGAACATTCGAGGACGAATGTTTCTAAGGGGGAAGAATGTTACACCCCGTAATTACAGGACATGTTTTAAGAACGTACGTAAGAATCCCAAATGTTAAGATTTGAGACTAGTAAAAATTTATCGGAATTATGGAATTGTCGGAAAACGTAATATTGTGACGAATGGGAGGGCGACACGTGTCACCCCCCTTAAATGGTCTTGGACGAAATTACATGGGTAAAAGGGTCATTTGACCATTGTTTAGATGACCAAGTCTTGCAAGTAGTAGAGCTTGATATATTTGACTTAGTCAATGGGACCACTAGCTTGATATTTAAAAGATCTTCATCCAAACCACACATATGTACAAATCTTGACCCTCCATGTTACTATATAAGTATACTAGTAGCAAGACAAGCTTCTATACTTAGCTAAATTTTCAAGAAATTTGAAGAACTTCATATGGTGCTCTCGGGTTCATGAAGGAGAGAAGAGAAAAAAATTTGTTTGTTGTCCAATAAGCTCCACACTTTAAACCAAGGTTCATGAGGGTATTGTAAGGGTATCTCAATAGAAAGATCCCGGAAAAATAGCGTTTTCGTATTAGTCGCAAGGTGAAAACCTAGTTGTTTTTCTAGGTTTTGATCGGAAGATTTAAGGGAAGTGGTTTGTGATATTCTAAGGGTCTCAAGTGGCGGATTGAAGTGTCTAGAAGGGGCTCTAAGTTGCTAAGGAGCGACTTCGGATTTGAAGTTGGACTAAGACTCGTTGAGGTAACAATCGTGTCTATTAAAGTGTTACAAGATTATGTATTGTTGTTAGCCTTACATGTTTGCTAGCATGAAGTATATGTGTTGAAGTTTTATAAGTGTTATGGATTGTTGTAGCCTAAAATCCGAAATGACATATTAGCCATTTGAAGTTGGATTACAATTTGGTCGTATTTAGAATCGTCACATGTTACTTACTTGAAGATTATAGTAGTTATAATCGATTGCGACTTGATATCATGTTATGCTAACAACTTGGATTGAAAAGGAAATTGGATAAGAATTGGTATTGTTGTATCCCAAGATTGCCGGATTTACACTTGTTGTTGTATTAGTTTGATATCAATTGTGGGGCGGAATTTTAAACGTCTAGTAGGCGTGTAATCCCCTATTGTTAATTGCATTGTTGGGCCTTAAATGTGGCGTGTTTGGTTATTGAATTCGGCCTTGAAAAAGGTGGCAAAATATGTAGAAACAAAGGAAGTGCTGTCCAATTTTCCGTAGAATTTAGTGACTTTGCACTTATAATATTCTACGTCTAAAGTAAGAAGTTAATGGACGTATTATGGCCATTATAAGTTGAAGTACTAAGTATAGCGTATTCTACTTGAAGGATGGAATAACTATCAAGGTGGAAGTACTTTGGTGCATTTTGCTACTTGTCGATAATCGTCGCGAGGTATGTGAACCTATTCCTTCTTTTGGCATGATTCTAGGTATGGAATATACATGTGGTAATATTTCATGTTCCCTCCTACTCTTAGAAGTTAAGAGGTATGTATGTGATTTACTATATGTAAAGGTTATGTCTAGGTTATCCTAAGTTCTTACCAAGTCTTATGGGGGATGTTGGTAGGAGTCGTTAGGAGGTATTTGGAGCCAAGTTGACTTGGCTAATTTTATGGCACAAATGAGAATAAGTATCGAACAAGCCATTGCAGCGTTAATAAAGGAAAATGTAATGACAATTGATTATATTAAAATGAGTAAAATTCTCCATCTGCATAGAAACTAAGATAAGACAAAATTGTATGACATTTTCTAGATCATGGCTGCTTTAATACGATCGTTATGAACGAGTATAACCTATTCACACGCGTAAAGTATGTGTACTTAATTTAAAGAGTTTACATTATGAAGTCTTAAGATTATGAACCTTAAACTCTTAAAGGGTTGAGAGACTTTATTTTCAAGTAATAAAAACTTGATTCTTAAAGGAAGAAATGACATGATTTAAGGGAAGAAACTTGTTTCTTTAAAAGATGTAAGTTACTTGAGATATAAGGTTAAGAAACTTGATTTCTAAAGTTAAGAGACTTGAAGTATTTTGAAAGTTAAGAATTGATTTGAAAGCATATGATACTTGGTTTTAAAAGTATAAGTCTCTTGGTTGAAAAAGGAATGAATTTGTCTAAAACCATAAAGGGTTATAACGGCTTTATGGGAAGTTGGTTATAACGGCTTTATGGAAGGTTAAGAGAATGTTTTCCTCTAATAATGTAAACAAAGGAGAAACCTGAAATAAGGAAGGGCAATTTGATTTAAAGGTATCACTTGCTTAAAGCTTCAAAATAAGGGTCACTTGATTTAGAAGCCGAGAAATGTATTTCTAAAAAAGTGTAGTGACTTATGTGAAATGTAAACAAGCCTTGATACCACGGGTGTTAGTATCTTGGGGTTTTATATGAAAAGGAATCTTTTGAAAAGAATGGAAGTACGTAGTACTTGGGGTTAAATTCCCGAATTTTCTATGTGAAACGAAAAGTGCCTTGAGTATATAAAAATGGAAGTCTAAAGATTTAATGAACTTTCCTATGTTCGCTTGTGATAGCTTTGAGTGCAAGTATTATATGTTTACGTTGTCGTGACTCTCAGTTGGAGGGTCGGCTGTCTTGTCGTAAGTTTACTTGGACGTACCGACGGTGATGTGGGATTCCGGGGCATGTGACCAGGAGGCGGGTTAGATTCCCGGATTTATTTTATTATCCCATGGCCATGCTTATACGATGAGGGATTCCGGAGCATGCGACCATGTTATATTTTTACTCCATGGGCTAGCTCCCCATGAAGACATGTACCCACGATGAGGGATGCCGGGGGCATGTTATATCATTACTCCATGGGCTAGCTCCCCATGAAGACCTGTACCCACGATGAGGGATTCCGGGGGCACGTTATGTACTATTATTACTCCATGGACTAGCTCCCCATGAAGACCTGTACCCACGATGAGGGATTCCGGGGGCACGTTATGTACGATTATTACTCCATGGACTAGCTCCCTATGAAGACATGTACCCACGATGAGGGATACCGGGGGCATGTTATATATATATATGTGTTGTATATGTATGCAGACAAATGAGGTAGGATGCCACGGGCGCGTCACATGGTTATACGTTACACCTACGGCTTCCGGCAGTGACAGAGGATTCCACGGGCAGGAGATATATATATGTATTGTATATGTGTACGCTGACAGTGAGGTGGGATGCCACGGGCGCGTCACATGGCTACATTTTACACTTATGGCTGTCGGTAGTGATGGGGAATTCCACGGGCACGCGTTGATAATTGTGGGCTTGAGACCCTTACTGGACTATGTGTTAATAGATGATGGCTTGTGTCTATAGCCCTGGTGGGACTATTGTTCATGTGTTGAAATAGTCTGTACAAGGTAAAACTGACTTTCATTACTTTCACTTCAGTAAGGCACAATGTACTGTTATTTTGGTTATCATACATGTCTCCAGCTTTATCTAGACTGTTATGATTTCATTACAGTATTTTCAGTTTCACATACTTGGTACATATTTCGTACTGACCTCATTCGGGGGGCTGCGTTCATGCCGCAGGTTGAGGTATATAGCTTGTTGATCCACAATCTTGGGTCACTGTTCAGTTCTTGGAAAGCTCCATTTCTCCGGAGGCTTTATCTTTTGGTACGTTTCCCCTGAGGTTGTAGATTCATGTATATTCAGGGGTATGGCGGGGCCCTGTCCCGCCACAGTTGTTATGTTAAAACTCTTAGAGGTCTGTAGTCACATATCAGGGTCGCTTTGTAAAGGAAAGGAGGCAACTGCTTCGTGTATGTATTTACTTATCCAGAGAGGTAGCCTTATCGGCTAACCTGTTGATTTTATCTTTGTTGATTTATTTTATAAGTTTCATGTATGTTCCGCTGATTATCTCTGATGTATACCTGTAAGGGTTCCCAGGTAGGGCACTAGTCGCGGGACCGGGGTCGGGTCGTGACATACCACCCATCACTCACGGGTGTAGTTACCTCTAAAGGTTCTCATGGATTCAGACTTTATCTTTCACACTTGGTTGCTCACTTTCTTACCGGTCGTACTCTTTTCCGTACTTCCAAACTTATTCTAGCTTACGTACATAACTTCCATAATAAAGCTGGCCTCCAATCTTTGGAGTTACTAAATTAAACAATATAAGGCCATTTCCGGCTCTCACAACCTGGTTCCGGTGGAATGCGTCCACGAACCTATAAAACGATTAACTAAACTTGGGCCTTGCACCCTCGTGACCCTGTCACGTAGCGGGACCACTACCAACTGATCCCACTCCATTTCAGGCTATGGGGCGACCCTTAATAGGTCCTCAACCCGACTCAGCGTCGTACTTAACTCTTATCCTTGGTCTGACTTAACCATTTACTACCCGAGAAGGCCTTATATACATAAGGTCTTGGCGGTTATCAATATTCTTAGGCTCGCAATTACCATGCTCCAACCCTACCTTATCAGTCCCCCCCGTAAACGGGTACAATAACTTCTCATAATACCATAATCGTGTTGTCTTGACCACAACAACCATACTTACTCCATGCGAATCTCACCCGTACCATTCTCTTAATCATACCACGTAGCTTAATCTATTAACATAGTCTTCCATCAAGTCCCTTAATTATAACTTCCTAAGGGTCCATTACCTGCTCATACAACTCATCATCTCCTAATTATCTCAAATTAGTACGTAAAACCTTGATGAGAGTTCATTAAACTGTTTCATACCTTCCCGGTATTTATTTAGTCCTTACCAATTCCTGGTAATCTAAAACCATTCTAGGCAACACATATGTGACCCTCATGCATAAATCCATATAGCTGTATGTCATAATACCAACTATACAACAAATCATTACCAACCTGGATACGCAATCCACATAATCTTTCCTGGGTCACTGCTGCCTTTCTCATAGCTGCAATCAACATAACTTGTTAGGGAGAGACGACCCTAACCACACAGCTCTATAGCACGATCTCAGAGTGAGAAAAATGGAAACCAATCCTAAATGTCCTGCAGCCTCCTGGTTATAGATGTGGTGCACAACACACCGATAACCAAGACTCTACTAGACACTACCTGGCCTCAGACACTTTCCGAGGACTAACTGCTTTGATACCACTTTTGTCACGACCCAACCCCGGGCCCGCGACTGGTGCCCTACCTGGGCACCCCTTACAGGTATACATCAGAGAATAGCAGCGGAACATATAAAACTCATAATTACATACACAGTAATAACAATAGGTTAGCCGATAAGGCCACATTCCGTAAAATCTACATGAACCAAAATAAAATAAACCAGTACATTTCTGTTCTTAAAAACCCAATCCACAATGTGACTACTGCACTTAAGAATAATAATCAGGACGACGGGGCCCCGCCATACCCCTGAATGTACAACAACCGACAAATACCAGGGATAAGCCTCCGGAGTAATGGAGCTTCTCAATAGCTGAATCAGTGATCCTAAAAGTGAGGATCAACAACTCAGATACTCTACTGCGACATTTAACACAAACTCAAGGAGGTCAGTACAACATGTACCAAATATGTGAAACTGAAAGTACTGCAGTGAAATCATAAGTCTAAAATAAAGCTGGAGACATGTATGATAACTCAAATAACAGTACAATGTGCCTTACTAACAATGAGAGTAAACAAGAGATACTTTACCGCATAAAAATAGGAAGCTTGTGATCAACTTAGGGTCACCTGCCCATAGTATCATTTAGCAATCCTACTCCTGGGACTATTTCACCCGCAAGGGCCGTATGGACCCGCATGAGGTATTCCTCGCATAGACTGTATCCGCCCGCATAGGTCGTGTGGACCCGCATGAGGTATTCCTCGCATAGACGGTATCCGCTCACATAGGTCATGTGGACCCGCATGAGGTATTCCTCACATCATGGGTAGCAAATCCATGGAGTGGTATAATGTCTTGGGGGTTTACCCCGCAATCATACTCAAAAGATGGTATAACGTCTTGGGGGTTTACCCCGCATTTATACTCAGAAGGTGGTATAACGTCTTGGGGGTTTACCCCGCATTTATACTCATAACCTAGCTCAACCGGCTATCATACATAACATAAGCAAGTTAAGAAATCCCCTAACTCCTTATTAGCTTGTTCATATACACTCTCATTTTAGTTTACTTAAGGCACTAACATGTCATTATAAAATCCGGGAATTTAACCCAACGTACTACGTACCTCTACTCCTTTAAAATGACTCTCTTTCAAATAAAACTTCCAAGATACTAATAACCGTAGTATCAAGTCATAACTACTTTTCAAGACAAGTCACAATACCTTTTAGAAATACATTTATAGGCTTCTAAATCAAGTGACATCTTTCTTTTAAAACCTTAAGCAATTGATGCCTTTAAATCAATTTGCCTTTCATTATTTCAAGTCATTTATCATGCTTAAATTACTTAGAGTAAATCACCCCTTTTAACTTTCCATAAAGCTATTATAACCAACTTCCCATAAAGCCATTATACTAGCTTTATACATTAGAAACTTACATTCTTCTTTATAACCAAGAGACTTAAACTTTCCAAATGAAACAAGTATCATATACTTTCGAAATACTTAAAGTCTCTTAACTTTTAAAACCAAGATATCCTTAATAATTTTAAACAAGTGAGTTAATTCCCTAACTCAACCAACTTGAACATTCTTAAGATAAACCAAGGATATTAAATGGACTAGATTCGTCAAAATCTCATACGTCTACCGTACTATACATTTACAACTTATTCATGATCAAGAGATAAGAAAGTTCCACATACCACTTCGGTTCAATCCACTTGCCAAGTCCAATATGCCGTACGTAGTATGTCAACCTATAATGACCATAATACGTTTATTAACCTCTAGCTTCAACGTAGAATATTCTAAGTGCAAAGTCACTAATTCTACAGAAAATCGGACAACACTTCCTTTGTTTCTACATACTTTTCCACCTTTTTCAAGGCCCGAATTCAATAACCAAACATGCCACATTTAAGGCTCAACAATGTAGTTAACAATAGGGGATTACACGCCTACAAGACGTGTAAAATTCCGCCCCACAATTGATATCAAACTAGTCCAACATACAATGTTACATTCGGCAATTTGAGGAACAACAATACATAGTCTTTTCCAATTCCTTTTCAATCCAAGTTGTTTAGTATAACATGTTATAAAGCCGCAATCGATTATAACAACTATAATCTTCAAGTAGATAACATGCGACGATTCTAGTTAACGATCAAATTGTAATTCAATTTCAAATGACTCAACATGTCATTTTCGGATTTGAGCCTCTAAAATTCCATAACACTTATCAATCTTCATAACACATATCACATGATCATTTCTAACTTATCATAACATGGAATCTTCAATTACAAAAGTAAGACGAAGATTATTACTTCATTTAGCCCAAATATGATCAAAGATTACAAGTCGATCCTTAGCAACTTTAGCTCCTCTTTTCGACGTTCCAATCCACTCCAAGCAACCCTTAGAAGCTTATGAAGAACTCCTCTTCAAGTTCCAACTTCAAAGTTGAAGAACTCCTTAGGTTTTCGCCTTGCGACTAATACGAAAACGCCACTTTTCCGGGATCTTTCTATTGAGATACCCTTACAATACTCTTAGGAACCTTGGTTTTAAAGTATGGGGATTATTGGACAACAAACTAAAAATTTTCTCTTGAAAAGAGGCTCAATGTCGTGAGCTTGCAAAGGGAGCAAGAACAAGATTTATATTTTCTCTAAGTGTTGAGAATGACAAAGTCTTGCACTACTAGTGAACATATAAACTACCTTCAAGGGTCTAGATTAGAACATTTGTGTGGCTTGGATGAATTCATTTAAAATATCAAGCTATGTGGGCTCATTGACTTGGTCAATAATGTCATGCCTTGGCCTTTCAAGACTTGGCCCAATCTTGCTCATTTTCGTCCAAGCCCAATTGTGGGGGTGTGTGACACGTGTCCCCCTCCCATTCGTCCATAATGTTTCGTTTTCCGAAATTTCCATAATTGGTCAAAATATCGGAAACCTCGTGGGCCCCACAAAAATGTAAAATCTCTCGGGTGGGCCACACGTATCCAATTCTGTAAATAAACTTCCGTAGTTCCGATAAATTCTAAATGTCTCAAATAACAAACTCTAGAACCCAATTCTCATTAACGAACAACTTTCCTTCCCGAGGTTCGGACGATTTTTCCTTAGGAAAGCAATTTCCTTCTTTCGTTCAAATTTTTAAGTCCCGTGATCTCCCGTCTATTCTCTTATTCAAGTCCTGGAATTACGGGGTGTAACAATGATAGTTCATTCTATTTGTGCTAACGAGAGTCAAAAGGTGATTTAAAGTGTACATAGTTGCTTGTGATAACTTTATGTGTATAGTCCTTTATATTTACCCCGAGTCCCAGAATGGGCCGGGACATGTTGTACCTCGCATGACAGTATTGTTTGGGTTATTCTAAAAACGAAGGCATGGTATTGCCTTTGTTTTTCTAAGGAGGAGAGTACCTCCTATTTGATCTAATGAGAGTTAAAGATTACTTAACTTGCATATGTTGTTCATGATAGCCATTGGTGCTAGTGTTATGAGTATAATTGCGGGGTAAACCCCCAAGACATTATACATCTCCTGAGTATAATTGCGGGGTAAACCCCCAAGACATTATACATCTCCGTGGACTAGCCCTCCACGATGCGGGTATCCATATATACTCTCATTACTCTCATTGTTAATCAGGCACAGTATACTGTTATTTTGGTTGTCATACTTGCCTCCCGTGTTATATTTGGAATGTGTGGTTTTACAAAAAAAAAGGGGGGCATAGTTGACTCTCGGTGTTATAATAGTACAGTGTTACATTAATACAGTGATATGATAGTACAGTGATACAGGGTACATTTGACTCTGGTTTTATATGACACGGTAGGATCTGGTATTTGATTTTTATACTTGCCCCTGTCATTCTTTTGTACAGTAATGATCTTATTTCCTGTACTTCATGTTTACATACTTAGTACCTTGTTGTACTGACCTCCTTCGGGGGGCTGTGTTCATGTCCGCAGGTCTAGGTACTCAGCTGTGGATCCGTGAGCTTAGGATCCTGGTTCAGCATTTTGAGATGGCTTCAATGTTTCGGAGCTTGTCATTATGGCTAAGTATATTCAGGGGTACGGTGGGGCCTTGTCCCGTCACAGTTTACTGTCCAAATATCTGTATTCATATGTGGGCTAGACTGGCTAGAGTTGTATTTACATTGTTGAACAGTGTAGACCCTTTCGGGTGACTTATATTATGACAGCCTTATCGGCTTTGCCTTTATTTAAAAAAAAAAAAAGAGTGATATTTATCTTCCGCGTTTTACTTAAGTTATATGGATAGAAGGGTGCCCAGGTAGGGCACCAGTCACAGGCCCAGGGTTCGGGGCGTGATAGAGTGGTATCAGAACAGTTAGTCCTTGGAATGTCTACAGACCGTGTATAGTAGAGTCTTGTTTATCGGTGTGTTATGCACCACATCTATAAACATGAGGCTATAGTACATTTAGGATTGGTTTCCTTTCTTCTCACTCTGAGATCGTGCGATAGAGCAGTGTTGTTAGGGTAGTCTCTCTCTAACGTATTATTGTGGTTGCAGCTATGAGAAAGACAACAGTGGCCCAAAAAGGATTATATGGATTGCGTATTCAGGTTGTTAAAATTATCGTATAGATGGTATAATGATGATGTATATAGGTACGAGCTTATTTATTTGGAGCCATGTGTGTGTTTAAAGTGATTATGAATTACCAGGAGTTGGTTAAGCCTTAGTAATACTTGGAAGGTGTGAAGCAGTTTGTTGAATCCACACATAGGCTTAATATATGTACTGATTTGGAATAGTCAGGAGGTAATGAACTGTCTAAGATTGTGTTAGACTCTTAAAGGATTAGGTGCAATTGATTTGATAACATACCATGTCGTTAGATTAAGCTGTGTTGTACGCTTAAGTGATTATGTGAATAATAATTGTGTGGAGTAATTAGAGTTGTTGTGAGTAAGACAACATGATTATGAGATATTAAGAAGCTACATTTTCCGTATGTGGGGACGATAATGTAGGCTTGGGACATAGAATAATTGTGAACTTTAGAATATTGATGACCGCTGAGACCTTAGATGTATAAGGCCTTCTCGGGTAGTAAGATTTATTTCAAACCAAGAATGAGAATTAAGTGCGACAATGGGTCGGTTGTGGGCTGATTACTGGTCAACCCGTAGCCCGAAATGGAGTGGGGTCATTTGGAGGTGGTCCCGCTATGTGATAGGGTCACGAGGGTGCAAGACCCAAGTCTAGTAAATCGTTGTACGAGTTCGTGGACGTGTTCCACCAGAACCTGGCCGTGAGGGCCGAGAAGGGCCTTAACGGAAATTTAATCTAAGTATAATGACCCAGTTTGGATATAGTAACTCCAAGGATTTGGAAGCAGAAGCAGTGTTTGAAATTACGTACGTATACTAGAATAAGTTTGGAAGTATGAGAAAAGTACGACAAGTAAGGAAAGGAGCGAACAAGTGTTAAAAGTTCATGATAACGCTAAAACTACATGTATCATGATACACCATGTTTTATTACAAATTCGTTAATTGTATTCTTGATATTTCATTTTAATTGTCATGAATCCATCTGTAATCATTTAAATTCATAAATTCACAAACATTAGCATTTTCCATTTGAAAAGTCATACAGTCAATGAAGTCGACATACATGTATTACCCCGTACCTTCAGGTCTTGTTCACGATTAAGGAGTTTAGAAAATCAAGACAAGAAGTGTAAAGTTAAAATCCAATTTCAGTTCAGTGATTCCTGTTGTACGCCAGGAATCTACGGGTCATAGATTGTTTTATTGGTCATAGAATTACATCGTATAAAGTCCGTTGAAAACCAATGAAATACGGTAGATTTTGAAAGACCGTACAAGTTATACGGCCCGTCCTTTCCATCATAGAAAGTTATATTGATTGTATTTATGTACCGTAGGATGACCCATATTTTTTTATGCTTACTGGAATTGACAACCCAGTGACGGTCACTTTATACGGATCGTACAATTATGTACGGATCGTACTTCTCGCCATACAAGTTGTACGGACCGTACGATCCTGTCGTAGAACCCCCGACAGCTGAATAGTATATTAGTGATTTTCACTCTTTTTAATTCTTTTTCAATTCTTCCAAGCCCTAGCACGAAGTTTCTCTCCTCCCAACATTCTCATGCAATAAGGTAAGCTTATTTCATGAAATTTCAAGTGATTCTAACATCCTCACAAATTCAAAGTGAAATTATTTATTCTTAACCTAGGGTTTTCAAAAAAATCCAACTTAAGAGATTAAAGTTTAGGCTTTGGAAGTTCTTTATCAAGTTTAGATTTTTATTACAAGATTAGTAGCGAATAAGGTATGTAGAGCTTCTATCCACGTGTAGGAACATCATTGTTCTTCCCCACGCCACATTCATCCATGAAACCATGAATTCCCATAACTTAGAGTTTTATTCCAAGTTCATGATAACCCCAAAACTACATGTATCATGATACACCATGTTTTATTACTAATTCGTTAATTGTATTCTTGAAATCTCATTCGAATTGTCATGAATTCATCAGTAATCATTTAAATTCATAAATTCACAAACATTAGCATTTTCCATTTGAAAAGTCATAGAATCAATGAAGTCGACATGCATGTATTACCTCGTACTTTCAGGTCTTGTTCACGATTAAGGATTTTAGAAAATCGAGACGAGAAGTGTAAGTTAAAATCCAATTTCAGTTAAGTGATTCCTGTTGTACGCCAGGAATCTACGGGCCGTAGATTATTTTACGGGTCGTAGATTGTTTTACAGGTCATAGAATTACATCGTATAAAGTCCGTTGAAAACCAATGAAATACGGTAGACTTTGACGGACCGTACAAGTTATACGGTCCGTCCATTCCATCATAGAAAGTTATATTGATCGTATTTTTGTACCGTAGGATGACCCCTATGTTTTGATGCTCACTGGAATTGAAAACGCAGTGACAGTCACTTTATACGGATCGTACAATTATGCACGAATCGAACTTCTCACCTTACAAGTTGTACGGACCGTACAATCCTGTCGTAGAAGCCCCACTGCTGAACATTTATATACTAGTGATTTTCAGTTTTTTCAATTCTTCCAAGCCCTAGCACGAAGTTTATCTCCTCCCAACATTCTCCTACATTAAGGTAAGCTTATTTCATGCAATTTCAAGTGATTCTAACATCCTCACAAATTCAAAGTGAAATTATTTATTATTAACCTATGGTTTTCAAAAAAATCCAACTTAAGGGATTAAAGTTCAGGCTTTGGAAGTTCTTTATCAAGTTTAGATTTTTATTACAAGATTAGAAGCGAATAAGGTATGTAGAGCTTCTATCCACGTGTGGGAACATCATTGTTCTTCCCCACGCCACATTCATCCATGAAACCATGAATTCCCATAACTTAAGCTTTTCATCCAAGTTCATGATTGTTACACCCCGTAGTTCCAACACATGAATCAGAGAACGTACGTAAGACGTTAAGGTTTAAATCGTGAAACGATAGAAGATACGCTTTTCCTTAAGAGAAATATCGGGAACTTGTGAAGAAAAAGGTTTGTTAATTGGAATTTGGTTCTCAAATTTGGTATTTGAGACTTTTGGAATATATTAGAATTATGGATTTTTAAATTCGGATTTGGTCACGTGGGCCCCACGGGAAAATTTTACGGTTTTGTGGGGCTCACAATATTTTGAGATATTTTGACCAATTATGGATATTTTGGAGGATGAAAATATTTTTAGACCAATGAGAGGGTGACACGTGGCACACCCCTTTGACTATTGACTTGGTCTTGGAAGATATTTTGGAGACAATTGGAGGTGGGTCCCACTCCACTTGTCTTGCTACTTATAAGGACATACACTTGTCAAACATCCACACTTAGTGACATATTATACATGTATAAACTCATAGAGGTCACATATATGTGATTGGATCTTGAAGAAGTGGAGCGAAACGAAAACTGCGGACCAAAACCAAAGGGGCTGTTTTGGACGATTTCTTGGCTCAAAATGAGGTAATAATTCTTCTTCCTCCGCAGTAATTGGATATTACTTATTGTGATGAACTTATGTTAAAGAAGAAATGGAAAATAAGATGTGTATGAGGTAGATATGTTGTTGGCCGATTTGAGGCAATTTTGTGCCCTTGGTTTCGTTTGTTATATGGTTGTTGTTATCCACACTTGTCGCATGTTAAAATAAGTTAATATGGTTGTTGATAAGTTGGTATGTCATATATGGAAGTGTTGTAACTCGAATTGGAATAAAATGGATTAAGGAAAGAGTTATCGGATTGTAGTTGTTTTAGCCGAAAAACTGCCCAAAACTGTTAGACGTTGTCGTATCATTTTATGGACTGTTTTGGGCGTGTATAATGCTGGAAATTAATCCCCTAATATGCATGTTTAAGTGTAGTAGTTTCTAATGAAATTCCTAAGGAAATAGGGGTGTGGAAAGGTGTTGAAACGCCTCACATTTTACCCTCGTTATTGTTGGATTACAGTATTTTAATGGGCTGATTTGTGGACTGTTTTGTATAACTGTGGGGCAGAATTTTACACGTCCTATTAGGCGTGTAATCCCCTTTGTATTGCTGAATTGTTGGGCCTTAAATGTGGCGTTTCGTTATTGATTTTCGGGCCTTGAAAAAGGTGGAAAAGTACGTAGAAACAAAGGAAGTGCTGTCCGATTTTCCATAGAATTTGGTGACTTTACACTTAGAATATTCTACGTTTGAAGTTAGAGGTTAATAGACGTATTATGGCCATTATAGGTTGAAGTACTACGTATAGCGTATTCTACTTAAAGGATGGAATAGCTATCAAGGTGGAAGTACTTTGGAGCATTTTGCTACTTGTCGATAATCGTCGCGAGGTATGTGAACCTCTTCCTCCTTTTGGGCATGATTCTATGTATGAGATATACATGTGGTGTTATTTCATGATTCCTTCTACTCTTAGAAGTTAAGAGGTATGTATGTTGATTTACTCTATGTAAAAGTTATGTCTAAGTTATCCTAAGTTCTTACCATGTCTTATGGGGGATGTTGGTAAGAGTCGTTAGGAAGTATTTGGAGTCGAGTTGACTTTGTTAAGTTACTGCACGAATGAGAATAAGTATCGAACAAGCCATTGCAGCGTTAATAAAAGAAAATGTATCGACAATCAATTAAATTAAAATGAGTAGAATTCTCCATCTGCATAGAAGTTAAGATAAGACAAAATTGTATTACATTTTCTAGATCATGGCTGCTTTAATAAGATCATTATAAACGAGTATAACCTATTCACAACGAATAAAAGTATATGTTACTTAATTTAAAGAGTTTACGTTATGAAGTTTTAAGACTATGAACCTTGAATTCTAAGTTAAAGAGACTTGATATTCTAAGTTAAGAAACTTGATTTCTAAAGTTAAGAGACTTGAAGTATTTTGAAAGTTATGTAACTTGATTTAAAAGTATAAGTCTCTTGGTTATAAGAAAAAGAAGAATGTAAGTGTCTAAAGCATAAAGTTAGTATAACGACTTTATGGGAAGTTGGTTATAATAGCTTTATGGAAAGATGAAAGAATGGTTTTCTCTAGTAATGTAAACAAACAAATGACTTGAAATAAGGAAGGGCAATTTGATTTAAAGGTATCAATTGCTTAAAGTTTTAAAGTAAGAGTCACTTGATTTAGAAGACTAGAAATGTATTTCTAAAAATTTAGTGACTTGTTTGAAATATAGACATGTCTTGATACTACGGGTGTTAGTATCTTGGGGTTTTATATGAAAAGGAGTCTTTTGAAATGAATGGAAGTACGTAGTACTTTGGGTTAAATTCCCGGATTTTTATGTGAAACGAAAAGTGCCTTGAGTATATAAAATGAAAGTCTAAAGATTTAATGAATGTTACACCCCGTAGTTCCAGGGTATGTATGCGAGGACGTACGTATGAGAATACGACACAAAAATTAGAAAGGAAGAAAGATGTGATTTTTCGACGGAAAAGTTTCCGGATTTTTGTGAAGGAAAAAGGTTCGTTAATGGGAATTGGATTCCTAGATTTGGTATTCAGACTTTTTGGAATATTTGAGAATTATGGAATTTTATTTCCGAAATTGGTCACGTGGGGCCCACGGGAGAATTTACGGATATCTTCGGAAGATGAAATATTTTGGACGAGTAGGGGGGCGACACGTGTCACCCCCATGTGGCCATGTTGGCCGAATTGGTGAAGGACACATGTCCTTGGACGGTTTGGTAGTGGACAAGTGGCTAGCCACTTGTCCAAATTTTGTGGTGGACATGTGGTTGGTAGAATCCACACCCACATGTCCCCAATCTACACCACACACTTTCCTAGATCTTGGCCATTGATTTCTCTATAAATACCCCTTGTGTGCAAGACTTATTCTTCATCCACACTTGAGATTTCCAAGGAAAAATATACTCACTCCCTTTAGTTGTTTTCGTCCCCCCCTCACTTTGTGTAGAGAAATACTTCAAGTATTGTTGTATAATCCCAAATACCCTAGCCTAGTATCCCTAGTAGTATTTCAAAGTTATTTCAATACTAGGAGCCTGGAAATACTACTTTATTCCAATAGTCGCAAAATGAAACCCTAGAAAATCTTCATAGCTTGGATGAAGTGTTAGAGAAGTTGTCTAGAAACTTCTAAGGGTTGCTTGGAGCGGGTTGAAGCGTGAGGAATTGGAGCTAAACGTTGCTCAGGATCGACTTATAATCTTGGATAATTTTGGGCTTATCGAGGTAATGATCTATGTCCCCCTATTGTAATTGGATATTACATATTGTTGTAGTTTAGAATTGAGTATAAGATATATTGGAGGGATGATTATAAAGAATTGAACTATATTTACAGTTGACTTGTAGTATTATTGTGGAGTAGAATTGTACACGTCCGGTTAGACGTGTAACCCCCCCCCCCTTGGAGTTGTTGGCTTGGTAGCGAGCCTTGATAGAGGAGGAGATTTATGTGGTTGCGGGGAAGGAGGTCTTAGAATTTTCCGTAGAATAAGGAACCTTGTACTTAGAATTGTTCTACGAAGAGATCTAGAGGCTGATAGATGTTTTGTGGCCTTTATAGGTTGAAGTACTACGAGTAGCGTATTCTACTTGAAGGGTGGAAAAGGCTAGCAGAGTTATAGTACTTTGGAGCGTTTTGCTAATTGTCGATAATCGTCGCGAGGTATGTGAACCTCTTCCTATCTTTTTGTTATACCCCGTATTTCCAGAGTATGTACGTGAGGACGTACGTAGAAAAGTTTGAACTTTAAAGTAGGCTTGGACGAAATTATTTAGTGCACAACACCCGATTAGAATCGTTTTTCGACGAAACGTTTTACAAAACTTGCGAAGGGAAAATTCCGGCTATGTCATTTTTAATTTTTGCGGATTTTTCCGAGAGACGAAACATTTTGGACCAACGAGAGGGCGACACTTGTCACCCTCAAGTTGGTGGGGTGTGGACAGCAAGCCTTGCACGATTTAGGGGTCTTAGTTGGTAGGATATTTGTGAGGGATTTGTGGAGTAGGGACTAGGGGGCACTTGGGCAAATCTTGGCCCTCCACTTGCCCCCCACTTGGCTAGATCATGGCCATTGGTTTCCCTATAAATACCCCTCCCTTTGTGAAGCTTTCTTCATCCACTCCTCACTTCCACCAGTCTGGAAAACCCTCCCCATTTCGTGAAGGCCTTTGGCGAGAGTCCCCCTCCCTAGTGAAGGCCCTTGGCCGAAGTGCACGCCTCCTGTGGCCTTGGCGAGGTACACCCCTTGCCTTGTTGTTCTCGTAGAATACACCCCCCCTCTTGGTAGAAATACTCTCCAAGTATTGTTACTATACCCAAAATACCTTGGCCTAAATACCTTGTAGTATTCCAAGGTTACACTTATACGAAAAGCCCAGAAATACTATTATACTTCCCTTCAGTCACAAAAACGAAACCCTAAGGAAAATCTCCATAGTTGGTTGGAGTATTAAGAAGAAGTTGCGTAGAACTTCTAAGGGATGTTTGGAGCGGGTTGGAGCACCCGGAGTAGGAGCTAAACGTTGCTCAGGATCGACATTAAACTTGGATAATTTTGGGCTTATCGAGGTAAATACTCTTGTCCTTATATTGTAATTGGAAATTACATACTGTCGTAGCATAGAAATGAATATAAGGTTCAGAGAAGAGATTTGAACTGTAATAGGAGGATATTACGGAAAAGACTTGAACTGAAATCACATCAGAAGAATAATCTACAGAGTAGTCTAGTCATTGATAGACTTGTATAACCTTTATAGGTTGAATGTTCTGCGAGTAGCATGTACTACTTGAGAGGTGGACAAGGCTAGCCGGGTTATAGCCGTGGAGCGTTTTGCTAATAGTCGATAATCGTCGCGAGGTATGTGATTCTTCCTATACTCTTGAGCATGAAGTATTTTAAAAGAATATATATATATAGTACGGTAGACGTACGTGTGGCAATGTCTTTTGACTTAAGCCTGAATAATATATATATGTAGTACGGTAGACGTACGTGTGTTAACTGAACGTAGTTGTACGGCAATGTCTTTTGACTTAAGCCTGAATAATAAGAATCTTGAAGTAATTCAAAAGAGTTAAGAAACCTGTTTGAAAGAAGAGTAATGCTTGGTTTTAAAAGCTTAAGAGTTATACTAGCTTTATGGGAAGTTAGGTATAACGGCTTAAGAGTGATAAAAAGAATGGTTTATTAATTTTAGAAGTTAAGAGACTTGATCTTAAAAGATAAGAGACTTGACTTAATTAGATTAATATGAATTTTGTGTGAAACCTCATTCGTGAGAAATGAGTACTTGGTTTTTAAAGCAATAATGTTTTACTGATTACGGAAATCAGAATAAGTATCGAACAAACCACAGCAGCGCTAATAAAGGGAAATGTTTTGACTAATAAAGTATTATTAAAACCAGTAGAAACTTCCATCTGCATAGAAGCTAAGATGAGACAAAATGATATTACATTTCCTAGATCATGGCTGCTGTAATAAGATTGTTATGAACAAGAATAACCTACTCACTTATAAGGTTTATGCTTCTCAAATTGTTTTAAAGGAGAATTACATCATTAAGTGATTAAAACTATGAACTACGAAACCTTTCGAAAATGAGAAACTTGAGTAATTGAAATTAGGCAAACCTGAACGTTTGGAAAAGAATGTTGTTACTTGATTTTACAAAGAGAAGTGTTTTGATTTACTTCAAAAGATAGTCACTCTATTTTTATATACTACGGGTATTGTGTGACTTTTGTGAAAGTAACGTATCTTTTAAAGAGTTAAGGTATGAAGTACTTTGGGGATAAAAACCCGATCTTGTTAATCATATAGTAGAAAGTACCTTGTGTGAATAACTTGATTGTGTTGGTTTGTGATAGCCTTGTAATACTTTCTTGTTGATTTGATAAGTAAACATGCTAGGATGCTACGTGTGTTAGTATCTTGTGATGTTGTGTAAAGGGGTTTTCCCTCGATTGCGCTTAAGTTGTTTAACTATCAGCCGTTATGTTGGTATTGTACCACTCACCTTGACATAATCCCGGAGGTTAAGCTGCCCTCCGATGCGGGGTAGACTCAGGCGGGTCTGTGTGACCTATGATTCGAGAATACCTCATGCGGGTCCCGGGGGCCTATGCGGAGCTACGAGCTCGGTTAGTGTGCGGCCTTTATGGTCATGCGTCTATGTGGCCATGCGGGTGCGAGTCGGCGGATGCGGGAGTAGCTACCCTCGATGCGGGAATACCATGCGGGCCTATGAGGTTGGCCTATCGCGAGTCTGCGGGAAGTTCGGGGCTGAACGCGCATTAGATCTGCGGCGAGTGGCGGCTTTGATCATGTGGCCGGTCAGACAGATCTCATGGTACGCTTTATGACCACTGTTGTGCGTGGGTTTTTAGTAGTCGGCTATGCCTTCGTACTTACCGTCACGGTTTTCTTATGACACGAGTGGGACACTGGTGTTCATGTGTGTTCCTTGGTGCTTTTATATCATGACCGGCGGTGAGGAAGGTATTCCACGCATGATTGATGTTATGGGCGTGAGACCCATAGTGATATTTGAGTGATGACTTTGAGGCGTGAGTCCCTAACTTGACATATTTGCTTATTTATTGTGAATCGTAGTTTGGTTATCATACATGTCTCTGCTTTATATAGACTACTATGATTTCATTTACGATATTTTTGATTTCACATACTTGGTACTGTTGTCTTGACCTCGCCGTGAAATTTGCGTTCATGCCGCAGTTGAGGTACACGATCGTTGATCCTCGCTCTTAGGGTCACGATTCGAGTTTGAGAAGCTCGTTTCTACGGAGGCTTATCTTCGTATAGTCCCTGTTGTTGTAGGTGCTTACATTCGAGGGTATGGCGAACCACTGTCGTCGTTGTTATCATATCATTCGTAGAGGTGCATTTATCTTGTTGTGGCGGGGTTGTAATAGGATAACTGTTCGGATCTATGTTTTATATATATATATGCGAAAGGCAACTTTTCTTCAGATAAACATGTGTTTCCTTTGCATTATTTCATGTTGTGTTTTATGTTCCGTGATTTTCTACGATGTATGACTACTTGGGTGCGGGTAAGGCACGATCATGAACCGAGCAGTCGTGACAAAAGTGGTATCGAAGCGATTAATCCTCGGAAAGTGTCTACGCAGTATCGATAGAGTCTTGATTATCGGTGTGTTGTGCACCACACCAATAATCGTGAGGCTATAGGATATTTAGGATTGGTTTCCATTCTTCTCACTCACGAGATCGTGCCTTAGAGTCGTGTTGTAAGTTGGACCTCTAACGTATTTCTATCCACCGCTATGCCTCCGCGTAGGCAAACCCGGGCGGGAGGCGTGGCGGTGAGGAGCTACGAGTAGAGTACAGAGGGTTACGAGGGCAGAGGCCCAATCATCACCTAGGGTGGTGCGTCATTCGGGGAGTTTGGCGACGCCGCCAGTCCCAACAAAAGTTTAGCACGGCGGCAGCAGCTCCTACTGCGGCCATGACATTTGAACCCGGTTCACGGCCAGGGAGCGAGAAGATAGATTGCAAGAGGCGACCACATTACTAGCTATGGATTTAGCAACCAGAGAATATAGAGTGTATCGACTTATCACGGGTCATGATGACTATCTAAGAGAGGGTGGTGCAAGAATAGCTCGTCAGTTAGGCTTGAGCATGGCTGCGTCTGAGCTTATGCGCAGGCGAGAAAGCGTAGGATCAACGGGTTAACCAAGATCAGCAGAAGAGGGCCAGATCGGCAGGGCCCTTGGGTAACTTTCGAGGAAAATCGCCTCAGCAGCAGACTGGATACACACCTCCGCCAGTGCAGAGTGGTCCTCTACGGATTTCAGGACGTTTGGGGTATGCCGGAGTTGGTCGAGCTCGTGGCTTCCGGTTCCACGATATGTGAGCGTCATCCCGGGGAATGTCGTCTTTTTGTTGGTACTTGTTGTACCTGCGGTCGTCAGGGCCAGGTGTCGAAAGGGTGTCCTAGTAGGAGGACATAGCCTTCAGGATCGGTGGGTAGTTCATCACCTTCCTTAGTTATGCGCCCAACAGGGTAGGATTGATTAGAACGACAGAGGGGAGTGAAGTTGTAGATACAGGTAGATCCTTAACCCTCTAGAGATGAGTATACCTTAAAAGTTATGTTAATTGTGATTAGAAATCATGGTTAGTAAACCGGGTAAGGTTGGGGATAAGAAAAGTGTGAGCCTTAGAGTGTTATATGTGGAGACCTTAGAGGTAAGGCCATCTCGAGTAAAGATGTATTTTTTTTTTGTGTTTGACCCTTATCGGAGTGCATAGTACACGTGAGCTATGTTGTGGGATAAGTCCCTGGGTAGTGTGAATGAAAGAGGGTAGTTGAGCTAAGAAGACCGCTAGGTTTTCGTAACGTGATTAGTGAGATTGTTCCGGATCGGGGAGCTAGTGTTTTGCGCGTTGCCGGGTCGGGTTGAGGCCATGCCACGGGTCAACCCGCGACCTGTTTTATGGTGGGGTCAGTTTGTGGTGGTCCCGCCTTGTGGTAGGGTCACGAGAGTGTTAGGCCCAAGTTTAGTTAACCAGCGTACGAGTTCGTGGATGCGTTCGACCAGTAGTCGGGCCGATGGGGGCAACCCATCGTGTTTTTCGGTCAGGACCATTTACTCGGCAGTGTTGTTATCAGAAAGGTTGTAAGGCTGCACGGGGCGCCTACCTTCACCTTATGACAGACAGTGGAGCCCAGGTTACGGCTTTTTCTTTTCTGGAGGTTTTACCAGACAGGGTTAAGAACTCAGGTGAGTCTCAGAATCGCATTCGCCCTCGGGCCAGTGTTTGGATTTCAGGGGTAGTTGTGAGGATTATTGTCTCCTGTTGAGGGAGTGTTTAATAGCTACCATTTCAGTATTCGGATGTCGTCTTATGAAGCCTTGTAGGGGCGGAAGTGTAAGTTGCCGGTCGATTGGTTCGATGTTGGCAAGGTTCAGATAGTTGGTTCATACTTGTTTCGGCAGGTTATGGATAGGGTGAAGCTTATCCAGGAGAGGTTATTGGCAGCTCAGAGTCAACAGAAGTCGTGCGGATAATCGACGTCGACACTTAAAGTTCAGGTTGACGGTCGGTATTCTTGAAGGTGCCACCCCGGCTAGGGTGTGACGAGTTTTGGAAACTGAAGCAGTAACAGAAATGTGGTAAGTTAGGAGAAAGAGTTCGAGTGTACGGGAAGGGTACGACATGTAAGGAGAAGGTGCGAAGGAAGTATATTTTAGACCTCGGGTAAGGGCTTTTGTGATGTTAGAGGTGTTTCCTCGTGGACTTGGATGTAAGTATTAGCGCAGGTGTTTCTGTGGCCAGGTGTGGCAGGATTGTTCTCGTAAGTATAGTAGTGAAGACTATACTGGCGCGCGTTTGTTTTGAGACTTAGAAGGAACATTCGGGACGAATGTTTCTAAGGAGGGGAGAATGTTATACCCCGTATTTCTAGAGTATGTACGTGAGGACGTACGTAGAAAAATTTGAACTTGAAAGTAGGCTGGACGAAATTATTTTGTGCACAACACCCGATTAGAATCGTTTTTCGACGAAACGTTTTACACAACTTGCGAAGGGAAAATTCCGGCTATGTCATTTTTAATTTTTGCGGATTTTTCCGAGAGACGAAACATTTTGGACCAACGAGAGGGCGACACTTGTCACCCTCAAGTTGGTGGGGTGTGGACGGCAAGCCTTGCACGATTTAGGGGTCTTAGTTGGTAGGATATTTGTGAGGGATTTGTGGAGTAGGGACTAGGGGGCACTTGGGCAAATCTTGGCCCTCCACTTGCCCCCCACTTGGCTAGATCATGGCCATTGGTTTCCCTATAAATACCCCTCCCTTTGTGAAGCTTTCTTCATCCACTCCTCACTTCCTCAAGTCTTGAAAACCCCTCCCCCATTTCGTGAAGGCCTTTGGCCGAGAGTCCCCCCCCTCCCTAGTGAAGGCCCTTGGCCGAGGGGTACGCCCCCCCTCCTAGTGGCCTTGGCCGAGGGGTACACCCCCCTTGCCTTGTTGTTCTCGTAGAATACACCCCCCCTCTTGGTAGAAATACTCTCCAAGTATTGTTACTATACCCAAAATACCTTGGCCTAAATACCTTGTAGTATTCCAAGGTTACACTTATACGAAAAGCCCAGAAATACTATTATACTTCCCTTCAGTCACAAAAACGAAACCCTAAGGAAAATCTCCATAGTTGGTTGGAGTATTAAGAAGAAGTTGCGTAGAACTTCTAAGGGATGTTTGAAGCGGGTTGGAGCACCCGGAGTAGGAGCTAAACGTTGCTCAGGATCGACATTAAACTTGGATAATTTTGGGCTTATCGAGGTATATACTCTTGTCCTTATATTGTAATTGGAAATTACATACTGTTGTAGCATAGAAATGAATATAAGGTTCATAGAAGAGATTTGAACTGTAATAGGAGGATATTACAGAAAAGACTTGAACTGAAATCACATCAGAAGAATAATCTACAGAGTAGTCTAGTCATTGATAGACTTGTATAACCTTTATAGGTTGAATGTTCTGCGAGTAGCATGTACTACTTGAGAGGTGGACAAGGCTAGCCGTGGAGCGTTTTGCTAATAGTCGATAATCGTCGCGAGGTATGTGATTCTTCCTATACTCTTGAGCATGAAGTATTTTAAAAGAATATATATATTGTTATACCCCGTATTTTCAGAGTATGTACGTGAGGGCGTACGTATAATAATTTGAGCCTTAAGTTAGGCAAGTTTCGAAATTTGTACACAACACCCGATAGGAGTCGTTTTTCGACGAAACGTTTCCACAGCTTTCGTAGGGAAAATTCCGGCTATGGCATTAATTTTTGCGGATTTTTTCGAGAGACGAAACATTTTGGACCAACGGGAGGGTGACATGTGTCACCCTCACATTGGAAGGACTTGGACGGCAAAGTGAGGCCGCACGCGTTTTTGTGTTGGAATTTTAGTCAAGGGTTAGGTAGGATATTTTGTGTAGATGGATAAGGTAGCACATGGCTTAATCTTGGCCTTACACTTGCCTTGCACTTGGCTTCATCTTGGCCTTTGCTTGACCTATAAATACCCCTCTAAGTTGATGAACTTCTTCATCCAAAATTTCTCTAAGTGTTAAAAATCCCCCCCTCTTTTGAGAGTCTTGGCCGAGGGCCTCCTCCCTCCCCCTTTGTGGTGTATAACCGTGGGGTAAACCCCCCTCCCCCCCTAGGCTAGTTGTCTCGTATAAATACCCCCCTTTTGTGGTATAGAAATACTCTCCCAGTATTGTTATAATGCCCAAAATACTTTAGCCAAATACCTTGTAGTACTTTCCAAAGTACCCTTTATACAAAAACCCGGAGAATACGATTATACTTTCCTTTAGCCACTAAACGAAACCCTAAGGAAAATCTTCATTGTTGGTTGAAGTTATAAGTAGAAGTTAGTAGAACTTCTAAGGGTTTCTTGGAGCGAATTGGCGCACGCGGAGTAGGAGCTAAACCTTGCTCAGGAGCGACATATAACTTGGATAATTTTGGGCTTATCGAGGTAAATATCTTGTCCCCCTATTGTAATTGGAAATTACATGACTGTTAGAATATATAGTTAAAGTATACTATATATAGAATGAATATTGAATAGAACTAAGCGTAGTTCTTGGCAATGTCTTTTGACTTAAGCTGAATAAGAATTGAGCGATGTCACATAGAAGGATAATAACGAGAGGAATCAATCGAATGTTATTACATGGCTGTATTACATTTGACTTATGTAGCATTACTGTGTAGTAGAATTTTCCACGTCCGGTTAGACGTGATAACCCCCCCCCCCTGGTTGGCTTGGTAGCCGGCCTCGATAGAAGTGGAGATTTCTGTTGTTGCGGGAGTCTTGCCAAATTTTCTGTAGAATATGGAACGATGAGATCTAGAAGTTAATAAGCGCCTGGTGGCCTTATAGGTTGAAGTACTACGTGTGGTGCAATCTTCGTGGCTTAAGGAGTAGCCGACGGTTTGAAGTACTTGGAGCATTTTGCTATTAGTCGATACTCGTCGCGAGGTATGTGAACTTCTTCCTATCTCTTCTAGCATGATATGTGTGAACTATGTAGTACGGTGAGCGTCGTGTGCTAAATGTATTTGATTGGTTTAAAACATAAAGTGTTATAACGGCTTTATGGGAAGTTGGTTATAATAGCTTTATGTGGATAAGCAAATACTTTGAGGTTTTTAAAAGGTAACTGATTTGAATTATAACTGGCTTGATATGTGTTAATAAAGAACTTGAAGTATTTCAAAAGATTTATGAATCATTTTGAAAGAAGAGTAACACTTGGTTTTAAAGGTTTTAAAAAGAGTTATACTAGCTTTATGGGGAGTTAGGTATAACGTCTTAAGAGAGGTAAAGAAAATGGTTTACTGATTTTAGAAGTTAAGAGACTTGATCTTATAAGATAAGAGACTTAACTTAAAATGAATTAATATGGATGTTCGTGTGAAACCTCATTCGTGAGTAATGAGTACTTGGTTTTTAAAAGGAATAATGTTTTACTGATTTCGGAAATCAGAATGTGTATCGACAAACCACTGCAGCGTTAATAAAGGAAAATGTAATGAATAATGAAGTATTATTAAAACCAGTAGAAACCTCCATCTGCATAGAAGCTAAGATGAGACAAAATGATATTACATTTTCTAGATCACGACTGCTTAATAAGATTGATTATGAACAAGAATAACCTACTCGCCTATGGCTTATGTTACTCAATTGTTTTAAAGGAGATTAAGACATTGAGCTATGAAACCTTTCTAAAAGAGACTTGCGTAATTGAAATTAGGCAAACCGGAACTTTAGGAAAAGGATGTTGTTACTTGATTTTGAAAAGGAATGTGTTACGGTTTTACTTAAAAACGTTGGTCATTCTATACTACGGTATCGGGTGACTTTTATAAAGGAATGAATCTCTTAAAAGGAATTTAACGTCGTAGTACTTTAGGTTAAAATCGGACTTTGACATAAAATGAAAGTACCTTGAGTTGTGTATAACTTGCCTATACTTGTTGTTGTGAAACTTGACCATTACGTGTGATAGCCTTGTTGTGCAATCGTGTGTTCTACTCGACTACCGGTTCATCCGGAAATGTATTTCACTCGACTACCGGTTCATCAGGAATGTATTTCACTCGACTACGGTTCATCCGAATGTATTTCACTCGACTCTGGTTCATCCGGAATGTATTTCACTCGACTCTGGGTTCATCCGGAATGTATTTCACTCGACTAGGTTCATCCGGAATGTATTTCACTCGACTACCGGTTCATCCGGAATGTATCCCACGTTTATATTGGGTCCATGATGGGGTAGAGACATGTTATACGTATCACATGATTTGTACCCGTACCTAGCGGTGAGAAAGAAGTTCCACGGGCATGAGGGATGACTTTGAGGGCGTGAGTCCCTGACTTGACATAACTGCTTTTATGTTGTGAGCTGTAGTTTGGTTATCATACATGTCTCCTGCTTTATATAGACTATTATGATTTCATTTCTGATTTTCTGATTTCACATACTTGGTACTTGTTATGCGACCTCGCCCGAAGTGCGTTCATCTGCGCAGTAGAAGTACATCGGCTGTCGATCCCCGCGTTTAGGATCTCATTTCAGCGTATTGGGAAGCTCCGTTCCATCGGAGGCTTATCTTTTGGTATGTTACCCTGAGTCTGTATGTTCTTGTACATTCAGGGGTATGGCGGGGCCCTGTCCCGTCATAGTTGTTGTATAAATCTTAGAGGTCTGTAGCACTGTTGTGGGCAGGGTTGTAAGGATTGTAACTGTTCAAATGTTTATATATATATATATATGTTGAAAGGCAACCGTTTTGGTTGGCCTATTTTCTTTCATCTTGATCCATGTCTATTTAAATGTTTAAATTTTTTATTTCATTGGTTTTCTCGATGTTGTATCACTAGGGTGCGGGGTAAGGCACGATCACGGGCCGGTTGGTCTTGACAAAGTGGTATCGAGCGATTAGTCCTCGGAAAGTGTCTACGACCGTGTCTAGTAAGTCTTGATTATCGGTGTGTTGTGCACATCTATAATCGAGGAGGCTATAGGACATTTAGGATTGGTTTCCATTCTTCTCATTACGAGATCGTGCCTTAGAGTCGTGTGATAAGTTGGACCCTCCGACGTATTCCTTTCCTTTACGATTATGCCTCGCGTAAAACCTGAGCCAGATGGGCAATGCAATCGAGGAGCGGTTAGTGAAAGCAGAGAATGCGAGCGCGAGCCGGTCGATGACTGAGCGATGCCTTGGCGGGTTTCGCGGCCGCCGACCACAGCGAGTTTAGAGCGCGGCGGTGCTGCTGAGACTCTGATACTGAGCCTCGGTCCCACGGCTGGAAGCGGATGAGATAAGTACAAGAGATGGCGATTCTGCGGCTAGGTCGTGGCGAGATATGAGGATAATTTGGATGTAGCGATTCCAGTCAGAGCACCCGTAGTTCACCCCGGCGAGCGATTTGAGACTACGGGATTTTCGAGATGTAACGCCGTAGTTTTATGGGTCGAGGCACGAGGATGATCCGCAGGAGTTCATCCGGCGATTCTGACGGATCGTAAGTGATCAAGGCTTGGAGACCGAGTCGGTGGTCTTAGGTTCGCATCACCGCGTGATCTGCGATCGGTCGTTTGATTCGTGGAGCCGTCGGGAGAGCATGCGCTTCAGCCGAGTTGGAACGAGTTCTCGGGCGTTTCTTGCACACTTCTTGCCTCGCGGATGAGGAGGGCTCGGTAAGTTTCGACGTTGAGCGGGGCGGGCGGGCGGTTAGAGAGTACAATGTGGAGTTCGACTCATTAGCTCGGTATGTCCCATTGTAGTGGCGATATGGAGGGCCAGTACACCGCTACGTCGCGGGCTAGATGATTACTTGGCGAGGCTTATGCAGGTGTAGCTCTTGGCGGGCATGGACATTGCCGCATGCAAGCTCATGCACTAGGATGTGAGGCGGAGAGTCGACGGAATGGCCGAGATCGGCGAGATAGGGCGAACAACAGGTCCTTTGGTAACTTTCGAGGCGGGCCGCCTCGGCAGAACTAGTTATGTACCCCGCCCGATGCAGTGGTCCTCCGCGATCTTGAGGCGTTCGAGTTATTCGAGCTGGTCGAGCTCGGGGCTTCGGTTCACGGTATCGTGAGTTCTAGCCAGCGAGATTCATGTCCCTCCGGTGTGCGATGTGGCAAACATCATCCCGGAATGTCGTCTTTTTACGGTGCTTGTTTCACTGCGGCCGTCGGAGCCATGTGACGAAGGCGTGCTTATAGGAGAGTGCCGCGGCAGCGCGCCTCTGGATCGATGGCAGTTCATCGCCCTACGGTTATGCCTGCAGGCGTGCCTATGATTAGAGTGGAGCGGTAGATTCAGGTATATCCTTAACCCTCTAGAGACTTGTCTGTATTGATGATATGATAATGTGTTAAGTGTTATGTTCAGATAGCTTTGTGCTACAATGTGATTTAGAAATCTGGTTAGTGAGAAAGGGTAAGCCTGGGGGTGAGAAAATGATGAACCTTAGAATATTACAGTTGAGACCTTAGATGTAAGGCCGTCTTGAGTACAAGATTTTGCGAGTGATCCTTGTCAGAGTGCATTTTATGCCTAGAATGTATTGTGTGATAAGTCCCTGGGTTGGGTAAATGAAAGTGGTATCTTTCATGGTGTGATTTTAGCAAGATTGTTCCGTGTCGAGGAGCAAGAGTTGGCGCGACAGTGGGTCGGGTTGGGGCCATGTTGCGGGCCAACCCGCGGCCTGTTGCGATGTGGGGTCAGCTCTGGGTGGTCCCGCCAGGTGGCAGGGTCACGAGGGTGCTAGGCCCAAGTTTAGATGACCATCGTATGAGTTCGTGGATACGTTCGACCAGAATCGATTCGTGAAGGCGATAATGGCCTTAGAAATCGAGGTTAGTAAGATGACCAAGTTTGGAGGTAGTAACTCGAGGGTTGGAAAAGCGAAGCGTTGAGAAGTGTGATGCGGATACTAGAAAGAGTTCGAGTGTTCGAGAAAGTACAACGAGATAGGGAGAAGTGAGCGTGTGTGATCGTTTCTTTTGAGAAATGAAGGTGCGAAGGGATTATATTTTTAGACCTTGGTGGGAACTTTTGTGATAAGCAGGTGATTCCTTGTTGGCTTGGATTTGGGTTTTCGCGCGCATGTTATTTTTGTGGCAGTGTGGCATGTTTGGTTTCGTAAGTATAGTAGTGAAGGCTATCTGCACGTGTTTGTTTTGAGATCGAGAAGGAACATTCGGGACGAATGTTTCTAAGGGGGGAAGAATGTTATACCCCGTATTTCCAGAGTATGTACGTGAGGGCGTACGTATAATAATTTGAGCCTTAAGTTAGGCAAGTTTCGAAATTTGTACACAACACGCGATAGGAGTCGTTTTTCGGAAAGCGTTTCCACGACTTTCGTAGGGAAAATTCCGGCTATGGCATTTTTAATTTTTGCGGATTTTTAGAGAGGCGAAACATTTTGGACCAACGGGAGGGTGACATGTGTCACCCTCACATTGGAAGGACTTGACGGCAAAGTGAGGCCACTTGGCACGTTTTTGTGTTGGAATTTTAGTCGAGGTTAGGTAGGATATTTTGTGTAGATGGATAAGGTAGCACATGGCTTAATCTTGGCCTTACACTTGCCTTGCACTTGGCTTCATCTTGGCCCTTGGTTGGCCTTTGCTTGACCTATAAATACCCCTCTAAGTTGATGAACTTCTTCATCCAAAATTTCTCTAAGTGTTAAAAATCCCCCCCTCTTTTGAGAGTCTTGGCCGAGGGCCTCCTCCCTCCCCCTTTGTGGTGTATAGCCGTGGGGTAACCCCCCCTAGCCTAGTTGTCTCGTATAAATACCCCCCTTTTGTGGTATAGAAATACTCTCCCAGTATTGTTATAATGCCCAAAATACTTTTGCCAAATACCTTGTAGTACTTTCCAAAGTACCCTTTATACAAAAACCCGGAGAATACGATTATACTTTCCTTTAGCCACGAAACGAAACCCTAAGGAAAATCTTCATTGTTGGTTGAAGTTATAAGTAGAAGTTGCGTAGAACTTCTAAGGGTTTCTTGGAGCGAATTGGAGCGCACGGAGTAGGAGCTAAACCTTGCTCAGGAGCGACATATAACTTGGATAATTTTGGGCTTATCGAGGTAAATATCTTGTCCCCCTATTGTAATTGGAAATTACATGACTGTTAGAATATATAGTTAAAGTATACTATATATAGAATGAAAATTGAATAGAACTAAGCGTAGTTCTTCGGCAATGTCTTTTGACTTAAGCCTGAATAAGAATTGAACAGTAATCACATAGAAGGATAATAACGAGAGGAATCGAACAATGTTATTACATAGGGCTGTATTCTGATGAGACTTATGTAGCATTCTTGTGTAGTAGAATTGTACACGTCGGTTAGGCGTGATAACCCCTGGTTCGCCAGTAGCCGGCCTCGATAGAGGAGGAGATTTCTGTTGTTGCGGGGAGAGTCTTGCCAAATTTTCGTAGAATATGGAGCGATGAGATCTGAAGTTAATAAGCGCCTTGTGGCCTTATAGGTTGAAGTACTACGTGTGGTGCAATCACGTGGCTTAAGGAGTAGCCGACGGTTTGAAGTACTTGAGCGTTTTGCTATTAGTCGATACTGTCGCGAGGTATGTGAACCTCTTCCTATCTCTTCTAGCATGATATGTGTGAACTATGTAGTGCGGTGAGCGTCACGTGTGCTAAATGTATTTGATTGGTTTAAAACATAAAGTGTTATAACGGCTTTATGGGAAGTTGGTTATAATAGCTTTATGTGGATAAGCAAATACTTTGAGGTTTTTAAAAGGTAACTGATTTGAATTATAACTGGCTTGATATGTGTTAATAAAGAACTTGAAGTATTTCAAAAGATTTATGAATCGTTTTGAAAGAAGAGTAACACTTGGTTTTAAAGGTTTTAAAAAGAGTTATACTAGCTTTACGGGGAGTTAGGTATAACGTCTTAAGAGAGGTAAAGAAAATGGTTTACTGATTTTAGAAGTTAAGAGACTTGATCTTATAAGATAAGAGACTTAACTTAAAATGAATTGATATGGATGTTCGTGTGAAACCTCATTCGTGAGTAATGAGTACTTGGTTTTTAAAAGGAATAATGTTTTACTGATTTCGGAAATCTGAATGTGTATCGACAAACCACTGCAGCGTTAATAAAGGAAAATGTAATGAATAATGAAGTATTATTAAAACCAGTAGAAACCTCCATCTGCATAGAAGCTAAGATGAGACAAAATAATATTACATTTTCTAGATCACGGCTGCTTAATAAGATTGATTATGAACAAGAATAACCTACTCGCCTATGGCTTATGTTACTCAATTGTTTTAAAAGGAGATTAAGACATTGAGCTATGAAACCTTTCTAAAAAGAGACTTGCGTAATTGAAATTAGGCAAACTGGAACTTTAGGAAAAGGATGTTGTTACTTGATTTTGAAAAGGAATGTGTTCTGGTTTACTTAAAAACGTTGGTCATTCTATACTACGGGTATCGGGTGACTTTTATAAAAGGAATGAATCTCTTAAAAGGAATTTAACGTACGTAGTACTTTAGGGTTAAAATCCGGACTTTGACATAAAATGAAAGTACCTTGAGTTGTGTATAACTTGCCTATACTTGTTGTTGTGAAACTTGACCATGTTACGTGTGATAGCCTTGTTGTGCAAGTACTGTGTTCTACTCGACTACCGGTTCATCCGGAAATGTATTTCACTCGACTACCGGTTCATCCGGGAATGTATTTCACTCGACTACCGGTTCATCCGGGAATGTATTTCACTCGACTACCGGTTCATCCGGGAATGTATTTCACTCGACTCTGGTTCATCAGAATGTATTTCACTCGACTACCGGTTCATCCGAATGTATTTCACTCGACTCTGGGTTCATCCGAACGTATTTCACTCGACTCTAGGTTCATCCGGAATGTATTTCACTCGACTCTGGGTTCATCCGGAATGTATCCACACGTTTCTATATTGGGTCCATGAGATGGGCGAGACATGTTATCGTATCACATGATTTGTACCTAGGCTGGCGGTGAGAAAGAAGTTCCACGAGCGTGAGGATGACTTTGAGGCGTGAGTCACGACTTGACATACCGCTTTTATGTTGTGAGGCTGTAGTTTGGCTATCATACATGTCTCTGCTTTATATAGACTATTATGATTTCATTTCTGATATTTCTGATTTCACATACTTGGTACTTGTTATCGACCTCCTTGGGGCTGCGTTCATCTGCGCGGTAGAAGTACATCATTGTCGATCCGCGTTTAGGATCTCATTTCAGCGTATTGGGAAGGTCCGTTCCATCGGAGGCTTATCTTTTGGTATGTTACCACAGTGCAGAGGTTCTTGTACATTCGGGGTATGGCGGGGCCACTGTCGTCATAGTTGTTGTATAAATCTTAGAAGTGCATGCTTTGTTGTAGGCGGGGTTGTAAGGATTATGCTTGTTCAAATGTTTATATATATATATATATGTTGAAAGGCAACCGTTTTGGTTGGCCTATTTTCTTTCATCTTGATCCATGTCTATTTAAATGTTTAAGTTTTTTTATTTCCGCTGGTTTTTCTCTGATGTTGTATCACTAGGGTGCCCGGGGTAAGGCACCAGTCACGGGCCCGGGTTCGGGTCTTGACATATATAGTACGGTAGACGTACGTGTGACAATGTCTTTTGACTTAAGCCTGAATAATATATATATGTAGTACGGTAGACGTACGTGTGTTAACTGAACGTAGTTGTACGGCAATGTCTTTTGACTTAAGCCTGAATAATAAGAATCTTGAAGTAATTCAAAAGAGTTAAGAAACCTGTTTGAAAGAAGAGTAATGCTTGGTTTTAAAAGCTTAAGAGTTATACTAGCTTTATGGTAAGTTAGGTATAACGGCTTAAGAGTGATAAAAAGAATGGTTTATTAATTTTAGAAGTTAAGAGACTTGATCTTAAAAGATAAGAGACTTGACTTAATTAGATTAATATGAATTTTGTGTGAAACCTCATTCGTGAGAAATGAGTACTTGATTTTTAAAGCAATAATGTTTTACTGATTTCGGAAATCAGAATAAGTATCGAACAAACCACGACAGCGCTAATAAAGGGAAATGTTTTGACTAATAAAATATTATTAAAACCAGTAGAAACTTTCATCTGCATAGAAGCTAAGATGAGACAAAATGATATTACATTTCCTAGATCATGGCTGCTGTAATAAGATTGTTATGAACAAGAATAACCTACTCACTTATAAGGTTTATGCTTCTCAAATTGTTTTAAAGGAGAATTACATCATTAAGTGATTAAAACTATGAACTACGAAACCTTTCGAAAATGAGAAACTTGAGTAATTGAAATTAGGCAAACCTGAACGTTTGGAAAAGAATGTTGTTACTTGATTTTACAAAGAGAAGTGTTTTGATTTACTTCAAAAGATAGTCACTCTATTTTTATATACTACGGGTATTGTGTGACTTTTGTGAAAGTAACGTATCTTTTAAAGAGTTAAGGTATGAAGTACTTTGGGGATAAAAACCCGATCTTGTTAATCATATAGTAGAAAGTACCTTGTGTGAATAACTTGATTGTGTTGGTTTGTGATAGCCTTGTAATACTTTCTTGTTGATTTGATAAGTAAACATGCTAGGATGCTACGTGTGTTAGTATCTTGTGATGTTGTGTAAAGGGGTTTTCCCTCGATTGCGCTTAAGTTGTTTAACTATCAGCCGTTATGTTGGTATTGTACCACTCACCTTGACATAATCCCGGAGGTTAAGCTGCCCTACGATGCGGGGTAGACTCGGTAGTGCAGGTGACCTATGATTCGAGAATACCTCATGCGGGTCTCGGGGCCTATGCGAGCTACGAGAGCTCGAGTTAGTGTGCGGCCTTTATGGTCATGCGGTCTATGTGGCCATGCGGTGCGAGTCCAGCGGATGCGGGAGTAGCTACCCTCGATGCGGGAATACCTCATGCGGGCTATGAGGTTAGCCTATCGGAGTGCGGGAAGTTCGAGGCTGACGCGCGCATTAGATCTTCGCGCGAGTGGCGGCTTTGATCATGTACGGTGCAGACAGATCTCATGGTACGATTTATGACCTGGTGCGTGGGTTTTTAGTAGTCGGCTATGCCTTCGTACTTACCGTGCGGTTTTTGTCACGACCGTTCGGGGCGTGGTAGTGCCTTACCGGGCACCCAGTAGTCATACATCGAGAAAAACCGGCGGAATATAAAACAACCAAGATATGAAACAGTATAAATAAGACACGGTTTAGGAAAAAGTTGCCTTTCGGCATAATGTATATAAATAACCCAAAATGAGCGATTACATCCCAACCTTACAACAGTCTACGGACCTCAAGAGTTTAAAACAACAATGGCGGGAGGCCCGCCATACCTGAATGCAAATATCTACAACGGCGGGGACCATACCAAAATGCTAAGCCTCGGAGAAAGCGGAGCTTTTCCGACAAACGGTGATCCTAAGAACGAGGATCAACGGTAGGAGTACCTTTACTGCGGCATGAGCGGCCCGAAGGAGTCGATAACAGTACCAAGTATGTGCGAAAATCGTAAATGAAATCATAGTAGTCTATATAAGGCAGGAGACATGTATGATAAGCCAAAACTACAGTTCACAATAAATAAGCAGTCACGTCAAGTCAGGGACTCATGCCCTCAAAGTCATCACAATAGAACCGTACGGGGTAAGTACGAAGGCACAGCCGACTACTAAAACCCACAGTACCAACAAGGTCATAAACTGTATCATGAGATCTGTCTGCCGTCACATGATCAAAGCGGCCACTCGCGCGATATCTAATGTGCGCATCTAGTCACGGAACTTCCCGACTCGCATAGGCCAAACAGATAGGCCGCATGAGGTATAACCTCACATCGAGGTAGCTACTCCCGACGGCGTCCTAGACTCGTCGTCGCGTAGCCAGGACCGCGTGACCACAAGGCGCATACTAACACGGAACTCCGCGATTCCGCATAGGCCATCTGAGACCGCATAAGGTATTCTCGAATCATAGGTCCATCGACCACTGAGTCTACCCGCGTGGACGGCTTAACCGGAGTTATGAATGATATAATATCAACATAACCGCTTATTGCTAAACAACATAAGCACAACAAGGAAAACCCCTTTACACAAACATCACAAGATACTAACTCACGTAGCATCCTAACATGTTTACTTATCAAGTCAACAAGAAAGTATTACAAGACTATCACAAATCAATACAATCAAGTTATTCACACAAGGTACTTTCTACATTATGTTAACAAGTTCGGGTTGTTAGCCCCAAAGTACTTCATGTATTACTCTTTTAAAAGATCGTTTCTTTTACAAAAGTCACACAATACGTAGTATAAAAATAGAGTAATTATCTTTTGAAGTACATTAAAACACTTCTCCTTGTAAAATCAAGTAACAACATTCTTTTCCTAACGTTCAAGTTTGCCTAATTTCAATTACTCAAGTTTCTCATTTTGAAAGGGTTTGTAGTTCATAGTTTTAATCCTTTAAAACAATTTGAGAAACATATACCCTATGTGTGAGTAGGTTATTATTGTTCATAACAATCTGATTACAGCAGCCGTGATCTAGGAAATGTAATATCATTTTGTCTCATCTTAGATCCTATGCAGATGGAAGTTTCTCTTGGTTTAAATACATTATTAGTCAAAACATTTTCCCTTTATTAAGCTTTGTGGTTTGTTCGACATTCATTCTCGATTTCAAATCGATAAAACATTATTCCTTTTATCACTCTTAAGCCGTTATACCTAACTTCCCATAAAGCTAGTATGACTCTTAAGCTTTTTAAAACCAAGTGTTACTCTTCTTTCCAAAAGGGTTTCTTAATTCTTTTGAACCACTTGATTCTTTTATTGGGCTTAAGTCGGAAGACATTGCCGTAATTATTATTCGGGCTTAAGTCAGAAGGCATTGCGTAATTATTATTCGAGCTTAAGTCCAAGACATTGCGTAATTATTATTCGATTAACACACGTCGTCTATCGTACTATATACATATTCTTTAATATATCATGCTCGAGAGGATAGGAAGAATCACATACCTTCTCGTGAAAACCACCGCCAAGTTGAATATGTCGCGCGAGTATCAACCTATATCGATCAAATATGTCTATCAACGTCTGGTATCTTGTATAAAGCTCTAAACAGAGGTTCGCTATTCTATGGACATTTGGGCAGCACTTCCCTGCAGGTGAGCTACTCAAGTCTCATTGTGAAAGCAGTCTATGTAAATCTGATTCTATTATTCTTCTTTTAAGCCCTTCTCTTTGTGATAATTGATTCAATTCTATTCTGATACCCTTCTAAGTATTTAATACTTATTCCTATACTTCTACAGATATACACTCTATTTACAAAGGAAGATAAGGTTATTTACCTCGGTAAGCCCAATAATATCCTAGATAAAAGTCGCGCTTTGAGCAAGGTTTAGCTCCTAAGTTGTGCGCTCAGTAGCTCCAAGAAAACCTTAGAAGTTCTTCACAACTTCTACTAATGACTAAGGGATTTGGGCTAGGGTATTTTGGGCATTATAACAATACTAGAAGGCAACTTTTCAGCAAGGGAGGGTAGGTTTCGGCTAGGCTAGCTTTAGAGGGGCTCGGCCAACTTCACTAAGGCAAGAGGGGAGGGGGTGTTTGGACGAAAACTCAACAAGAAAGGGAGGATTTTTCAAGACTTAGAAAATATTTGGATGAAGAAGTTCATCAACCTAGAGGGGTATTTATAGGTCAAGCATTGGCCAACCAATGGCCAAGATGATGCCAAGTGCAAGGCAAGTGTAGGGTGAGGATTTAGGCAAGTGTCCTTACGCAAAATATCCTACCAACTCCAAGACAAAAATTGCCAACCCAATCGGCCAGGGCGTTTCAAGTCACCAATTGGAGGTGACAAGTGTCGCCTCCCGTTGGTCCAAAATGTTTCGTCTCTCGGAAAAATCCGCAAAAATTAGAAATGGCATAGCGGAATTTATCCTACGCGAGTTGTGTAAAGCGTTTAGTCGAAAACGACTCTAAGCGGGTGTTGTGTACAAAGTGGAATTCGTCGAGCCAACTAGGGGGTGACACGTGTCTCCCTCTACACGTCAACATATTTCATCTTCGAAAATATCCATAATGGCCAAAATCTCGAAAAAAGTGGGCCCAAATCAGTAAATTTCTCCGTGGGCCCACGTGACCATTTCCAGAAAAATAAAATTCCATAATTCTCTAATATTCCAAGAAGTCCGAATACCAAATCAGAATCAATTCCCATTAACGAACCTTTTTCCTTCACAAAAACCGGAAACTTTTCCGTGGAAAAAAATCACCTCTTTCTTCCTTTCCAATTTCAATGCCGTATTCTCGTACGTACGTCCTCGTATACATACCCTAAAACTACGGGGTATAACAGTTTTCTTATGACACAGGTGGGACCTGGTGTTCATGTGTGTTCCTTGGTGCTTTTATATCATAGACTGCCGGCAGTGAGGAAGGTATTCCACGGGCATGATTGATGTTATGGGCGTGAGACCCATAGTGATATTTGAGTGATGACTTTGAGGCGTGAGTCACGACTTGACATATTTGCTTATTTATTGTGATCGTAGTTTGGTTATCATACATGTCTCTGCTTTATATAGACTACTATGATTTCATTTCTGGTATTTTTGATTTCACATACTTGGTACTGTTATCTTGACCTCCTTGAAGTGCGTTCATGCCGCGAGTTGAGGTACACGATCGTTGATCCTCGCTCTTAGGGTCACGATTCGGCGTTTGGGAAGCTCGTTTCTACGAGGCTTATCTTCGTATAGTCCACTGTTGTTGTAGATGCTTACATTCGAGGTATGGCGAGCCTGTCCGTCGTTGTTGTCATATCATTCGTAAGTGCAGTAGTACTATTGTGGCGGGGTTGTAATGGGATGTAACTGTTGGATCTAAGTTTATATATATATATATAGAAAGACAACTTTTCTTGAGATAAACATGTGTTTCCTTTGCATTATTTCATGTTGTGTTTATGTTCGTGATTTTCTACGATGTATGACTACTAGGGTGCGGGGTAAGGCACGATCCGGGCCGGTTCGGTCTTGACATATATAGTACGGTAGGCGTCGTGTAATGATGTCTTTTGACTTAAGCTGAATAATATATATATGTAGTACGGTAGACGTCGTGTGTTAGCGAACGTAGTTGTACGGCAATGTCTTTTGACTTAAGCTGAATAATAAGAATCTTGAAGTAATTCAAAGAGTTAAGAACCTGTTTGAAAGAAGAGTAATGCTTGGTTTTAAAAGCTTAAGAGTTATACTAGCTTTATGGGAAGTTAGGTATAACGGCTTAAGAGTGATAAAAAGAATGGTTTATTAATTTTAGAAGTTAAGAGACTTGATCTTAAAAGATAAGAGACTTGACTTAATTAGATTAATATGAATTTTGTGTGAAACCTCATTCGTGAGAAATGAGTACTTGATTTTTAAAGCAATAATGTTTTACTGATTTCGGAAATCAGAATAAGTATCAAACAAACCACAGCAGCGCTAATAAATGGAAATGTTTTGACTAATAAAGTATTATTAAAACCAGTAGAAACTTCCATCTGCATAGAAGCTAAGATGAGACAAAATGATATTACATTTCCTAGATCATGGCTGCTGTAATAAGATTGTTATGAACAAGAATAACCTACTCACTTATAAGGTTTATGCTTCTCAAATTGTTTTAAAGGAGAATTACATCATTAAGTGATTAAAACTATGAACTACGAAACCTTTCGAAAATGAGAAACTTGAGTAATTGAAATTAGGCAAACCTGAACGTTTGGAAAAGAATGTTGTTACTTGATTTTACAAAGAGAAGTGTTTTGATTTACTTCAAAAGATAGTCACTCTATTTTTATATACTACGGGTATTGTGTGACTTTTGTGAAAGTAACGTATCTTTTAAAGAGTTAAGGTATGAAGTACTTTGGGGATAAAAACCCGATCTTGTTAATCATATAGTAGAAAGTACCTTGTGTGAATAACTTGATTGTGTTGGTTTGTGATAGCCTTGTAATACTTTCTTGTTGATTTGATAAGTAAACATGCTAGGATGCTACGTGTGTTAGTATCTTGTGATGTTGTGTAAAGGGGTTTTACCTCGATTGCGCTTAAGTTGTTTAACTATCAGCCGTTATGTTCGTATTGTACCACTCACCTTGACATAATCCCGGAGGTTAAGCTGCCCTCCGATGCGGGGTAGACTCAGGCGGGTCTGTGTGACCTATGATTCGAGAATACCTCATGCGGGTCCCGGGGCTATCGCGAGCTACGAGAGCTCCGTGTTAGTGTCGCGGCCTTTATGGTCACGCGGTCTATGTGGCCACGCGGATCGCGAGTCGGCGGATGCCGGGGAGTAGCTACCCTCGATGCGGGGAATACCTCATGCGGGCCTATGAGGTTGGCCTATGCGGAGCTGCGGGAAGTTCCAGGGCTAGACGCGCACATTAGATACTGCGGGCGAGTGGCTAGCTTTGATCATGTGACGGTCTAGACAGATCTCATGGTACAGTTTATGACCCTGTTGGTACTGTGGGTTTTTAGTAGTCGACTATGCCTTCGTACTTGCCCCGTACGGTTTTATGACACAGGTGGGACCTGGTGTTCATGTGTACTCCTTGGTGTTGTTATATCATAGACTGCCGGCAGTGAGGAAAGAATTCCACGGGCATGATTGATGTTGTGGGCGTGAGACCCATAGTTATATTTGAGTGATGACTTTGAGGGCGTGAGTCCCTGACTTGACATGACTGCTTATTTATTGTGAACTGTAGTTTGGTTATCATACATGTCTCCTGCTTTATATAGACTACTATGATTTCATTTCTGATTTTTCGCCACATACTTGGTACTGTTGTGATCGACCTCCTTCGAGGCCGCGTTCATGCCGCAGTTGAGGTACACGCGATCGTTGATCCTCGCTCTTAGGGTCACAGTTCAGCGTTTGGGAAGCTCCGTTTCTCCGGAGGCTTATCTTGGTATAGTCCCCTGTTGTTGTAGGTGCTTACATTCAGGGGTATGACGGGGCCCTGTCCCGTCGTTGTTGTCATATCATTCGTAGAGGTCTGTAGTACTGTTGTGGGCAGGGTTGTAATGGGATGTAACTGTTCGGATCTAAGTTTTTATATATATATATGCCGAAAGACAACTTTTCTTCAGATAAACATGTGTTTCCTTTGCATTATTTCATGTTGTGTTTTATGTTCCGCTGATTTTCTCTGATGTATGACTACTTGGGTGCCCGGGTAAGGCACCAGTCACGGGCCCCGGAACGGGTCGTGACACTTTTCTAGCATGATTATGTGAACTATGTAGTACGGTAGACGTACGTGTGCTAAACGAATTTGGTTGGTTTAAAACATAAAGTATTATAACGGCTTTATGGGAAGTGTGTTATAACAACTTTATGTAGGTAAAGAAATGGTTTGTGGTTTTTAAAAGATAAGAGACTTGACTTATAAATGACTTGATGTGAATTATTAAGGACTTGGTTTGTGTTAAAAAGTTGTGAAACCGCATTTACGAGAAATGGGTAATTGGGTTTTTAAAAAGGAATAAGTTATATTGATTTCGGAAATGAGAATAAGTATCGAACAAACCACTGCAACATTAATAAAGGAAAATGTATTGACAAATAATTAATTATATTAAAACAAGTAGAAACCTCCATCTGCATAGAAGCTAAGATAAAACAAAATTGTATTATATTTCCTAGACCATGGTTGCTTTAATAAGATTATTAATAACAAGTATTGTTTTTTCTTAAAATCCAGAGTAAGGAACTGGTTTTCTAAAAGAAAAGAGACTTGAGGAATTTTAAGTGTTTTGGTTTAAAAGAAAGGCATGGTTTTGCCTTAAGATGGTTTTAAAAGAAGGTATGGAAATTGTTTTGGTTTACTTAAAAAGATAGTTACTCTATTTTTGATACTATGGGTATCGTGTGACTTTTTGTGAAAGAAATGGATCTTTTTAAAAGAGTTAAAATACGTAGTACATTGGGGTTAAAATCCGGATTCGTTGTAATAAAATGAAAGTCTATGAGTACGTTGAACTTGCCTATGCTTGTTGTGATAGCCTTTGTTGTGCAAGTGTTTTGATTATTACTCTGCGAGTCTCGATGGAGGCGGTTATCTTGTCATATCCTTAGACCATCGACTTGACGTTGGCGTGGCCACTGCACGGTTCCATTAGGATTGTTGTTCCATGGACTAGCTCTCCGTGAGGTTTTCTTGATTCGGCTTTGGTATCGGTAGTTGGCTCTCGTGCTTGCCGGTCGTGGCTGATTCGCTTTGGTTACGGTAGTTAGCCTTCGTACTTGCCCCGCTCGGTTTGTGGCGAAGTCTCGTGACTACGGTTGTGATCCGTGGTTAGCTGGTTACTTGCCCGTCGGCCTCGTGGCGCGAGGAGGATCTGGTAGAGGTTATCGCACTTGCCGCGTCGCGAGTCGGTGTTTGGACGGTCTCGTGACGCAGGTGGATCTGGTGGTTAGCCTACGATTGCCGCCACGACGTGATGCAGGTGGATCTGGTAGAGGTTATCGCGACTTGCCCCGTGACGATTTATCAGTGTTAGGACGAAGTCTCGTGATGCAGGGTAGATCTGGTAGTTAGCTTACGTACTTGCCACGGTCAGCGACGTGATGCAGGGTGGATCTGGTAGAGGCTATCGTACTTGCCCCGGTCATCTTCGTGATACAGTTATTTAGTATTGTTGGTACGGTAGGTTCTGGTAGTTGGCTTTCGTACTTGCCGGCGATTGATGATGCAGGTGGATCTCGTAGCTATGCCTTCGCACTTGCCCCAGACGGTTTTATGACACAGTGGGACACGTGTTCATGTGTACTCCTTGGTGTTGTTATATCATAGACTGCCGGCAGTGAGGAAAGAATTCCACGGGCATGATTGATGTTGTGGGCGTGAGACCCATAGTTATATTTGAGTGATGACTTTGAGGGCGTGAGTCCCTGACTTGGCATGATCGCTATATATCAGGAATCGTAGTCCGTTATCATACATGTCTCCTGCTTTATATAGATCGTTATGATTTCATTTACTGATTTTCGGCCACATACTTGGTACTGTTGTCTTGACCTCTCGGGCCGCGTCATGCCGCAGGTAGAGGTACACCAGTTGTTGATCCTCGCTCATAGGATCACAGTTCAGCGTTTGGGAAGCTCCGTTTCTCCGGAGGCTTATCTTTTGGTATGTTTCCCTGAGTTTGTAGGTCCTTGTACATTCAGGGGTATGGCGGGGCCCTGTCCCGTCATTGTTGTTATAAAGCTCTTAGAGGTCTGTAGTACTGTTGTGGGCAGGGTTGTTAAGGATGTAACTGTTCAAGTCTTTATATATATATTCAGAAAGGTGACCGTTTTGGTTAACCTGTTTCTTGTTGTATATCTGTTTCATGTTTATGTTTTTATTTCCGCTGGTTTTTCTCTGATGTAGTATCACTAGGGTGCCCGGGGTAAGGCACCAGTCGCGGGCCCGAGGTCGGGTCGTGACAATGAACTTGCCTATTGTCACAACCCGACCCCGGGGCCGCGACTGGTGCCCTACCGGGGCACCCCGTCAGGTATACATCAGAGAATAGCAGCGGAACATACATAACACATAAACCTGTATAAAGTAAACATCACTGGCTAGCCGACAAGGCCGCCTTTCATAGAAATATACTTAATCAAAAGTATAACAGTACAACTATGTCTTTACAGCCCAAACCACAAACGTGACTACAGACCTCTAAGAATAACAAGCGGACAGGGCCGCCATACCTGAATGTACATAATACCTATAGCATCGTGAAAACCGTACTAACAAAACAAGCCTCCTAAGAATGGAGCTTCGACACTGCACGGTGATCCTAAGAATGAGGATCCACCACCGCTACCCCCTACCGCAGTAACGCAACCCCGAGGAAGGGGTGACACAATATGTACTAAGTATGCGAAACTGGAAAATACTGAAAATACCTCATAAGTCTAAAATAACTGGAGACATGTATGAAAATCAGTTTACAGAACACTGTGCCTTACTAATAATGAGAATATCAAACATATACAATACTGCATGAAAATAGGAAGCTCATGGTCAAAGCAAGGTCATCCGCCCCGCAGTATCATTAAGCACTCCTACCTCGACTATTTCACCCGCACGCGTATTCTCGCATAGGTCAGACTCACCCGCATGGGACTATTTCACCCGCATGAGCCCTACGGACTCACATGAGGTATTCCTCGCATCGTGGGTAGCAAATCCACGGAATATGCAAATGCCACAACCCGGGGAATGACCCCGTAATAAATAATAATATATCATTAGCACAAACCGGCTACCATACATAATACAAGCAAGTTAAGAAACCCCTTAACTTCTTATTAATCTTGTTCATACACATTCTCATTTTAGTTAACTTAAGGCACTAACATGTCTTTACGAAATCCGGGAATTTAACCCAAAGTACTAGACTATGTACTTCTACTCTTTTAAAACCTTAGGCAATTAATGCCTTAAAAATCAATTTGCCTTTCACAACTTCAAATCATTTATCCGTACTCATTTTACTTAGAGTAAATCTTCCTTTGTTAACTTTCCATAAAGCTAATATAACCAACTTCCCATAAAGTCATTATATTAACGTTATACCTTAATCAAATACATTTTCCTAAAACTCAAGGGACTTACACTTTTAAAAAGAGACAAGAATCATATACTTAAACACATCAAGTCCCTTAACTTTGAAAACTCAAGACATCCTTAATACTTTTAAAGAAATGAGTTAATCCCCCTTACCCACCAAACATGGCCATCCTTTAAAACAAGTAAGGGATATCAAAACCTTGTACGTCTATCGTACTATATAGGTAAAACTATTCATGCTCAAGAGATAGGAAAGTTCCACATACCTCTTCGGTCAATCAACTTGCTAAGTCCAAAATACCTGTCACGCCCCGAACCCCGGGCCCGTGACTGGTGCCCTACCTGGGCACCCTTCTACCTTAACAACACAAGTAAACTGCGGAATTTAAATAACACCTCCTTATTATTTTTATTTTTTTTCAAAACCAACATACGTACAAGAGCAAAGCCGACAAGGCTGCCATATAATATACATAATAAAAGACACTACACTGTACATGAGTCCAATCCCACATATGAATACAGAACTCTAAGAGTTTTACTGAAATATGACGGAACAAGGCCCCGCCGTACCCATAACTGCATACAAAGCCTGCATCAAGGAACTATACCAAAAGATAAACTCCGAGCAGGGAGCTATCCAAAACTCGAAAGGTGGTCCTACACTGCAGATCACCAAATCATTATCTAAACTCACGGCGTGAACGCAGCCTCCGGCGAGGTCAAGACAAGAATGTACCAAGTATGTGAAACGATGAAATCAGAATGAAATCATAACAGTCTAAACAAAATAGGAGACATGTATGATAGCCAACCTACAATACACAATACATAAGCAGTCATATCAAGTCAGGGACGCATGCCCTCAAAGTCATTACTAAAATATAACCATGGGTCTCACGCCCATAATATCAATCATGCCCGTGGAATCCTTCCTCACTGCCGGCAGTCCATGATATAATATAACACCAATAGGCATACATGAACACCAAGTCCCACCTGTGTCCTAAAAACTGTACGGGCCAAGTAGGAAAACGAACCACCAGATCCAGCCTGCATCATAAAACTGACGGGGGCAAGTACGAAAGCCAACTACCAGATCCAGCCTGCGTCAACAACTGACGGGGGCAAGTACGAAAGCTAACTACCAGATCCAGCCTGTCGTCACGAGATATGACCGGGGCAAGTGCGAAAGCTATCTACCGGAGCCTACCGTACCAAACTGTGTGATAGAACTGACGGGGGCAAGTACGAAAGCCAACTACCAGATCCAGCCTGCGTCATCAACTGACGGGGGCAAGTACGAAAGCTAACTACCAGATCCAGCCTGCGTCACTCAATCTCATGGAGGGCGAATCCATGGAATAACAATATCCCTCGTGGTCGCATGCCCCGGAATCCCACATCGTATAAGCATGACCATGGGGTAATACAAACAAATCCGGGAATCTAACCCGCCTCCTGGTCACATGCCCCGGAATCCCACATCGTATAAGCATGTCCAAGGAGTAATACAAATAATGGAAGCATACCCGTGGAATCCCACATCACTGTCGGTACGTCCAAGTAATCTTACAACAAGACAGCCGACCCTCCAACCGAGAGTCGCGGCAACGTAATAAAACATAATACTTGCACTCAAAGGCTATCACCAGCACACATAGACAAGTTCATAAAATCTATAGACTTTCATTTTATAAACTCAAGGCACTTATAGAATAATTCTCAATTAAACAAGCCAAAGTACTTATCAAGGCACACATAGAATAATTCTCAATTAAACAAGCCAAAGTACTTATCAAGGCACACATAGAATAATTCTCAATTAAACAAGCCAAAGTACTACGACGCATTCTTTTCAAAAGACTCTTTTATGTAAAACCCCAAGATACTAACACCCGTAGTATCAAGGCATGTCTATTTTTCAAAGTAAGTTACTACACTTTTAGAAAACTCATTTCAAAGCTTGAAATCAAGTAACTTCAAATTTTCACAATCTAGGCAACTTATGCCCATTAATCAAAATAGACAACTTTCTTAACCTTCCATAAAGCCGTTATAACCAACTTCCCATAAAGTCGTTATAACCCTTTATGGTTTTAGACATATTCATTCCTTTTATAACCAAGAGACTTATACTTTTAAAACCAAGTATCACATACTTACAAATCAAGCTTCTTAACTTTCAAAATACTTCAAGTCTCTTAATATTTAGAAAACAAGTTTCTTCTACTTTTAAACCTCAAGTAACTCACACCTTTAAAACAAGTTACTTCTATTAAATCATGTCATTTCTCCTCTTTTAAAACAATTAATAAATCACTCCTTTGACTCCCCTAAAGTCATTATAATGACCTTTAGGTTTTGGAACTAAGGCACTAGCCAAAAGATTTGGAAACCACTTCCTTTTCAAGACTCTATGTACTTTAAGTAAAATACTTTCACTCTTAAGAATCCAAACTTCACTAAGGCAATGGATTATACAACTTACAATTTAAACATTAAAGTACAATCAAGGAAGTACATAGAACAAATTCTATTTTAGGCAATCCAAATACAACCAAGGAATGGATCATTTAAGGAGTAGGACATACTTTCTTTATCTTAAGGAATCATGCTAGAGGAGATAGTTCACATACCTTTCGGCTAAATCCACAAGCTCGAATCGCCGTGACGTAGAATTGTCAACCTATAATGGTCACAATATGACTATCAACTTCTAGTCTCTAACGTAGAATAATACTAAGTAAGCGGTCCCTTATTCTACGGAAAATCGGGCAGCACTTCCTTTGTTTCTACATACTTTGCCACCTTTTTCAAGGCCGAATACAATAACCAAACATGCCACATTTAAGGCTCAACACAACAACCAACCAAAGGGGATTACACGCCTTACAATACGTGTAAAATTCCGCCCCACAATTCATACGAAGTAGTTTAATACTCACAAGCCATTCTCGGCCAACAATAACTCAACACAAGTCCTTTCCAATTCTTTTTCAATCCAAGTTCTTAGGTCAAACATGTTATATAGTCATAGACAACTTCAACCACTACAATTTCCTTCTTTATACAACATGCGGCGACTTAAACTAATAATCAACTTGAATTATAATCTTAAGGCTAAACATGCTAGTTTTCGGATTAGGGTTCCAATAGCCAATACACTTATCAAACTTCATACTAAACATCTCATGCTTGCTAATATCCATAACTACAATTATAAGTAAACCTTAATTACTAAAACGACAAGAATTATACCTTTATAAGCCCTTAAAATTTCCAAGATTCAAAGTCGCGCCTTAGCAATTCTTAGCTCCTTTCCTTTACGCTCCAATCCGCTATTTGAAGCCTTTAGAAGTTCACAACCAACTTCTCTTCCATTTCCAATCCAAAACTAGGAAAACTACTTAGGTTTTCGCCTTGCGACTAACGTGAAAACGTCGTTTTTCCGAAATCTTTCTATTGAGATATCCTTACAATACCCTTAGGGACCTTGGGTTGAAGTCTTGTGAATAATGGATCAAAACTACAAAAATTTTGTGTGGGATAAGTCACAAACCCGAGAGCTATGTTCTTGCACAAGAATGTTGGGATTTTTTCTAAGTGTTGGAGACCTTGTCTTGCACTAGTAGTATGCTTATATAACACATTGGATGGCTTAGATTAAAACAATTGTGGGCTAGGATGAAGATCATTAATTAGATAGCCAAGTGGACAAGTTGACTTGGTCAACAATCTCAAGCTTTGAAGACTTATATTCCTTGATGGTCAATGACCATTTTACCCTTACCAAAATCGTCCAAGACCATATGTGGGGGTGCCACGTGTCGCCCTCTCATTCGTCCATAAAATTCCGTAACCCTCGTGGGCCCCACAAAACGTAAAATTCCTTGGGTGGGCCCCACATCACCAAATCCGTAAAAAAATAAATTTCCATAATGTTAAAAGTTCCATAATCCTCAAATAATACATTTTGAGAATCCAATTCTCATCAACGAACATTTTTCCTTTCCGACGTTCGGAAGATTTTCCGTCGGAAAAACAATTCTTCCTTTCGTACTAATTTCCAAGTCTTGATTCCTTACATACATTCTCTTATACATGTCCTGGACTTACGGGGTGTAATATTCTTCCCCCCTTAGAAACATTCGTCCCCGAATGTTCTTAGTCGGTTGTCAAGCTATACAAACTCCGGCATAGTCTCTATACTATGCCTAACAATCAATACTCCACAAGACCAACGATGCCACACAATGGCCACCACAACATACATAAACATATCAATGGACCTTCCGCCCGCGACCCCTTCTTACAAAACTCGAAGGTTACAGTCTTCTCAAACACGGGATCCTTAGTGGTTCCTTTCTTTCCTTACTTGTCATACTTTCTCGTACTTTCAAACTTATTTAGTATACGTACAAAAATCAATCAGAATTGGGCCTTGCATCCTCGTGACCCTATCACATAGCGGGACCATATCCAACTGACATCACCCGATTCCATACTATCGGTTGACCCGAAATGAGTCCATAACCCGACCCATCGTCACACTTAACTTCTCATTCTTAGTCTGAAATAAATCTTTCTCTTATCTCAAGGTACTTCTCACCCTATCCTCCCATTCACTAGAGGTTCGTCACATAAGCCAAAGTATTTCTACTGTATATCCTTCCCTATCGGTCTTTACACTTATTATGGGGTAACTACAACTTGTGAACTCTACACCTATAGTCTCAGTTCACTTACCATTTTTGTCAACATTCTTAACTGTCACACCCCGATCCCCGGGCCCGTGACTGGTGCCCTACCTGGGCACCCTTCTACCTTAACCACTAAGTAAACTGCGGAAATGAAATAACACCTCTTTTTTTTCTTTAAAACCAATCGTACGTGCAAGGCAAAGCCGACAAGGCTGCCATATAATATACATAATAAAAGACACTACACTGTACATGAGTCCAATCCCACACATATGAATACAGACCTCTAAGAGTTTTACTGAAATATGACGGGACAAGGCCCCGCCGTACCCATAACTGTACAAAAGCCTGTACTGAAAGAACTTATACCAAAAAGATAACTCCGATGTAAGGAGCTATCCAAAACTCGAGCGGTCCTACACTGCCGATCACCAAGCGGCGTACCTAAACTGCGGCGTGAGCGCAGCCACGGGCGAGGTCGACGAAGAATGTACCAAGTATGTGAGCGATGAAATCGTAATAAAATCATAATAGTCTAAACAAAGCAGAGACATGTCGATAGCCAACCTACGATGCATAACACATAAGCGATCATATCAAGTCGGGGGCGCAGCCCTCAAAGTCACTACTCAAATATAACTATGGGTCTCGCCCGTAATATCAATCATGCCCGTGGAATCCTTCCTCACCACGGCCAAATGATGTAATAACACCAATAAGGATACATGAACACCAAGTCCCACCAGTGTCCTAAATGCCTCGTGTCTCATGCCCCTAATCCCACATCGAAAAAGCATGACCATAGGGTAACACAACCAAATCAGGGGACGTATATGATAATCAAATTACAACACATTGTGCCTTACTAACAATGAGAGTAAGCGAGTATCCTTCTGATATAAAATAGAAGCTCGTGATCAAAACAGACCATCCGCCTGCAGTATCATTTAACCATCCTACTCGCGGGACTATTTCACCGCATAGGCGCGTGGACCCGCGTGAGGTATTCCTCGCATGGGACTATTTCACCCGCGTAAGCCCTTACGGACTCGCATGTGGTATTCTCGCATAGGTGGACCCGGCGTGGGACTATTTCACGCGCGTAAGTCGCTACGGACCGCGAGGTATTCCTCGCATCGTGGGTAGCAATTCCACGGAATCTGCAAATGCCACAAACCCGGGGAATGACCCCGAAACGACTGATATACCAATAGCACACAACCGGCTATTTCCAGCACACATAGGCAATTCTCAACTAAACAAGCCAAAGTACTTATCAAGGCACACATAGAATAATTCTCAATTAATCAAGCCAAAGTACTTATCAAGGCACACTTAGACAAATTCTCAATTTATCAGGCCAAAGTACTTATCAAGGCACAAATAGAATAATTCTCATTTAACAAGCCAAAGTACTTATCAGGGCACAAATAGAATAATTCTCATTTAACAAGCCAAAGTACTTATCAGGGCACAAATAGAATAATTCTCATTTAACAAGCCAAAGTACTTATCAGGGCACAAATAGAATAATTCTCATTTAACAAGCCAAAGTACTTATCAAGGCACTCTTAGACAAATTCTCAATTTATCAAGCCAAAGTACTAATCAAGGCATCACATAGAATAATTCTCAATTAAACAGGTCAAAGTACTACGTACGTACATTCTTTTCAAAAGACTCCTTTTTGTGTAAAATCCCAAGATACTAACACCCGTAGTATCAAGGCATGTCTATTTTTCAAAGTAAGTTACTACACGTTTAGAAAACTCATTTCAAGGCTTGAAATCAAGTAACTTCAAATTTTCACAATCTAGGCAACTTATGCCCTTTAATCAAAATAGACAACTTTCTAAACCTTCCATAAAGCCGTTATAACCAACTTCCCATAAAGCCGTTATAACCCTTTATGGTTTTAGACATATCCATTCCTTTTATAACCAAGAGACTTATACTATTAAAACCAAGTATCACATACTTACAAATCAAGTTCTTAACTTTCAAAACACTTCAAGTCTCTTAATATATAGAAAACAAGTTTCTTCTACTTTTAAACCTCAAGTAACTCACTCCTTTAAAACAAGTTACTTCTCTTAAATCATGTCATTTCTCCTCTTTTAAGACAATTAAGTAAATCACTCCTTTGACTCCCCTAAAGTCATTATAATGACCTTTAGGATTTTGGGACTAAGGCACTAGCCCAAAAGATTTGGAAACCACTTCCTTTTCAAGACTATATGTACTTTAAGTAAAATACTTTCACTTTTAAGAATCCAAACTTCACTAAGAAAATGGATTTTACAACTTACAATTTAAACATCAAAGTACAATCAAGGAAGTACATAGAACAAATTCTATTCTAGGCAATCCAAATACAACCAAGGAATGGATCATTTAAGGAGTAGAACATACTTTCTTAATCTTAAGGAATCATGCTAGAAGAGGAGATAGTTCACATACCTTTTCGGCTAATATCCACAAGCTAAGCCGAATACGCCGTACGTAGAAGTGTCAACCTATAATGGTCACAACAAGACTATCAACTTCTAGCCTCTAACGTAGAATAATACTAAGTATACGGTCTTTAATTCTACGGAAAATCGGGCAGCACTTCCTTTGTTTCTACTCACTTTGCCACCTTTTTCAAGGCCGAATACAATAACCAAACATGCCACATTTAAGGCTCCAAACAACAACCAAAACAAAGGGGATTACACGCCTTACAATACGTGTAAAATTCCGCCCCACAATTCATACGAAGTAGTACAAAAAATCCAAGCCATTCTCGGCCAATCTTACAACCAACAATACTAAGGTCTTTTCCAATTCTTTCCAAATTCCAAGTTCTAAGGTCTAGCCTGTTATATAGTTATAAGCCACTTCAACAACTACAATTTCCTTCTTACACAACATGCGACGACTTAAACGAATAATCAACTTGAATTGAAATCTTAAGGCTAAACATGCTAGTTTTCGGATTAGGGTTCCAATAGCCAATATGATAATCAAACTTCGTAATATATAACTCATGCTTGCTAATAACCATAGCTACAATCAATAAGTAAACTAAATTGCTAAAACGACAAAATTTATACCTTTCAAAGCCCTTAAAATTTCCAAGATTCAAAGTCGCGCCTTAGCAATTCTTAGCTCCTTTCCTTAGGTTCCAATCCGCTCCAAGCACTCCTTAGAGGCCTATGAAGAACCCACCTTCAAGTTCCAACTTCAAAGTTGAAGAACTTCATTAGTTTCCGCCTTGCGACTAACGTAAAAATGCGTTTTTTCCGAAATCTTTCTATTGAGATATCCTTACAACACTCTTAGGGACATTGGGTTTAAGTCTTGTGGCTAATGGATCAAAATCACAAAATTTTCTCCTTTCTTTTTTTGCAAACCCGAGAGCAATATGGCACACACAAGCTCTCTCAATTTTTCTAAGTGTTGAATGAGCTAGTCTTGCACTAGTTAGTGAATATAAAACACATTGGAAGGCTTAGATATCAACAAATGTGAGGCTAGGATGAATATCACAAGGATTGAGCCCATGTGGACAAGTTGACTTGGTCAAATATGTCAAGCTTGCAAGACTTATCATCTACATAGGTCAAATGACCATTCTACCCCTTGCATTTTCGTCCAAGACCACATGAGGGGGTGCCACGTGTCGCCCTCTCATTCGTTCATAAAATTCCGTAACCCTCGTGGGCCCCACAAAAATGTAAAATTCCTCGGGTGGGCCCCACGTGACCAAATCCGTAAAAATAAATTTCCATAATTTTAATAAGTTCCATAATCTTCAAATAATGCCTTTTGAGAATCCAATTCTCAACAACGAACATTTTTCCTTTCCGACGTTCGGAAGATTTTCCGTCGGAAAAACAATTCTTCCTTTCGTACCGATTTCCAAGTCTTGTTTCCTTTCGTACATTCTCCTTTACATGTCCTGGACTTACGGGGTGTAACATTACCTTTTCACTTTACTAATCAAAGTATTCCTACCTCTGGGGGTACTATCACTTACAACTGCTAGCAACAAAGGGAAAACATATACGCTAGGGCAAAATCTGAATCTAACAATGCACGTATGATTCAAAAGAATCGAAATATACCTGTAACCCCATGCGATGTCGCCTCCGATCTCGCCCAAGAGTCACGTCATCTATGCGGTTCAAGGACCGCGAACTATAAACTCCACTGACCTCTACCACGATCGGCCGACATCCGAACACTTCGCCGGGGACGACAATCGCGAGGAAAGCGGAATCAACCATCGGCTCATAGCCGAGCCACCTTACCGGTGCTCTTTCTAACAGGACATTCCCACTTCTTGTGGCCCGGACGGTCACAATAATAACAAACACCTGTGCCATGACGGCATTTCCCCAAATGACGCTTACTACAATGGAAACACTGAGGAATAGGTGGCCTCGACTGAGAAAATCCTCTGCTCCTCTGAGAACCTCGACCCCTGGAGCTTGGACCGGCTCCTAAATACCTCGTGGGGTCAAATCTCCCACCCGTGAGCTGCGGGGGTATGTACTGGGTAGGCTGGGATGAATATCTCACTCGCTGCTTAGGATGCTCGTCCAAAAACTCACCGGGATAACCAACCGGTCTAGCCCTCTTACGCTGATTTCCGCGTTGGCTCTCTACCCTCTCAGACACTGTCTGCATCGGGCCGAATAACCTCCTGGCGATGAAATCAGAGCACCGCTAGCTTGGTCAATAACATAACAGCTTCCCTCATGACCCTATAGTCTTCTCTAATCGAGAAACTGGAGGCTCGTCCTGGTCTCAAAACTCGCGCAGGTTAACTCGCCGATCATGCGCACAATATTCTGATACCCCGGCATAAGCCCTATCAACTCTCTCGAGTCCGACCGTAGCTCGCTACTCCTTTGCCCTTCAAGGCCGTTGCCTCCTCGAGGCATAATCAGAACACAACAATACGTCAGAGGAATTATCTTACTAACACATTTCTACGGCACGATCTAGAGTGAGAAGAATAGAAACCAACTCCTAAATGTCCCCGTAGCCTCCTGCTTATGGGTGGCTGGCGCAACACACCGATAATCAAGACTCTACTAGACACGGTCAGACATTCCGAGGACCGATCGCTCGATACCACTCTATCACACCCAACCCGGGCAAGTGGATCGTGCCCTACCTGGGCACCCTTCTACCTTAACAACTAAGTAAACTGCGGAAATTAAATAACACCTCTTTTTTTTCCTTTTAAAACCAACGTACGTGCAAGGGCAAAGCCGACAAGGCTGCCATATAATATACATAACAAAAGACACTACACCGTACATGAGTCCAATCCCACATATGAATACGCACTCTAAGAGTTTTATCAAATATGACGAACAAGGCCCCAGTACCCATAACCGCATAAAAGCTCAGATCAAGGAACTATACCAAAAGATAAACTCCCAATGTAGGAGCTATCCAAAACTTGAAAGTGGTCCTACACTGCCGATCATCAAATCAAGACCTAAACTCACAGATTGAACGCACCGGGCGAGGTCGATCGAAGAATGTACCAAGTATGTGAAGGAAAATATCAGAATGTAATCATAATCTAAACAAAACAGAGACATGTATGATAGCCAACCTACAGATACAACACATAAGCAAATATAACAAGTCGTGACGCGTGCCTCAAGTCATTTCTAAAATATAACCATGGGTCTCACGCCCATAATATCAATCATGCGTGGAATCCTTCTCATCGCCGTGATCCATGATATAATATAACACCAATAGGCATACATGAACACCAAGTCCCACCTGTGTCCTAAAAACTGTACGGGCCAAGTAGGAAAACGAACCACCAGATCCAGCCTGCATCATAAAACTGACGGGGGAAAGTACGAAAGCCAACTACCAGATCCAACCTGCGTCAACAACTGACGGGGGCAAGTATGAAAGCTAACTACGATTCCACTGCTGTCATGAGATATGGCCGTGGCAAGTGCGAAAGCTATCTACCGAGCCTCATGGTACTAAATCGTGATAGAACCGACGGGGCAAGTACGAAGCCAACTACGATTCACCGGCTATCAATCGACGGCAAGTACGAAAGCTAACTACCAGATCCAGCCTGCGTCACTCAATATCATGGAGGGCGAATCCATGGAATAACAATATCCCTCATGGTCGCATGCCCCGGAATCTCACATCGTATAAGCATGACCATGGGGTAATACAAACAAATCCGGGAATCTAACCCGCCTCCTGGTCACACGCCGGAATCCCACATCGTATAAGCATGTCCAGAGTAATACAAATAATGGAAGCATACCCGTGGAATCCCACATCACCGCTTGACGCCCAAGTAATCTTATGAACAAGACATACCACCTCCAACCGAGAGTCGCGGCAACGTAATAAAACATAATACTTGCACTCAAAGGCTATCACCAGCACACATAGACAAGTTCATAAAATCTATAGACTTTCATTTTATAAACTCAAGGCACTTATAGAATAATTCTCAATTAAACAAGCCAAAGTACTTATCAAGGCACACATAGAATAATTCTCAATTAAACAAGCCAAAGTACTTATCAAGGCACACATAGAATAATTCTCAATTAAACAAGCCAAAGTACTACGTACGTACATTCTTTTCAAAAGACTCCTTTTTATGTAAAACCCCAAGATACTAACACCCGTAGTATCAAGGCATGTCTATTTTTCAAAGTAAGTTACTACACTTTTAGAAAACTCATTTCAAAGCTTGAAATCAAGTAACTTCAAATTTTCACAATCTAGGCAACTTATGCCCATTAATCAAAATAGACAACTTTCTTAACCTTCCATAAAGCCGTTATAACCAACTTCCCATAAAGTCGTTATAACCCTTTATGGTTTTAGACATATTCATTCCTTTTATAACCAAGAGACTTATACTTTTAAAACCAAGTATCACATACTTACAAATCAAGCTTCTTAACTTTCAAAATACTTCAAGTCTCTTAATATTTAGAAAACAAGTTTCTTCTACTTTTAAACCTCAAGTAACTCACACCTTTAAAACAAGTTACTTCTCTTAAATCATGTCATTTCTCCTCTTTTAAAACAATTAAGTAAATCACTCCTTTGACTCCCCTAAAGTCATTATAATGAACTTTAGGTTTTGGAACTAAGGCATTAGCCAAAAGATTTGGAAACCACTTCCTTTTCAAGACTCTATGTACTTTAAGTAAAATACTTTCACTCTTAAGAATCCAAACTTCACTAAGGCAATGGATTATACAACTTACAATTTAAACATTAAAGTACAATCAAGGAAGTACATAGAACAAATTCTATTTTAGGCAATCCAAATACAACCAAGGAATGGATCATTTAAGGAGTAGGACATACTTTCTTTATCTTAAGGAATCATGCTAGAAGAGTAGATAGTTCACATACCTTTTCGGCTAAATCCACAAGCTAAGCCGAATACGCCGTACGTAGAATTGTCAACCTATAATGGTCACAACATGACTATCAACTTCTAGTCTCTAACGTAGAATAATACTAAGTAAGCGGTCCCTTATTCTACGGAAAATCGGGCAGCACTTCCTTTGTTTCTACATACTTTGCCACCTTTTTCAAGGCCGAATACAATAACCAAACATGCCACATTTAAGGCTCAACACAACAACCAACCAAAGGGGATTACACGCCTTACAATACGTGTAAAATTCCGCCCCACAATTCATACGAAGTAGTTTAATACTCACAAGCCATTCTCGGCCAACAATAACTCAACACAAGTCCTTTCCAATTCTTTTTCAATCCAAGTTCTTAGGTCAAACATGTTATATAGTCATAGACAACTTCAACCACTACAATTTCCTTCTTTATACAACATGCGATGACTTAAACTAATAATCAACTTGAATTGTAATCTTAAGGTTAAACATGCTAGTTTTCGGATTAGGGTTCAAATAGCCAATACACTTATCAAACTTCATACTAAACATCTCATGCTTGCTAATATCCATAACTACAATTATAAGTAAACCTTAATTACTAAAACGACAAGAATTATACCTTTATAAGCCCTTAAAATTTCCAAGATTCAAAGTCGCGCCTTAGCAATTCTTAGCTCCTTTCCTTTACGCTCCAATCCGCTATTTTAAGCCTTTAGAAGTTCACAACCAACTTCCCTTCCATTTCCAATCCAAAACTAGGAAAACTACTTAGGTTTTCGCCTTGCGACTAACGTGAAAACGTCGTTTTTCCGAAATCTTTCTATTGAGATATACTTACAATACCCTTAGGGACCTTGGGTTTAAGTCTTGTGAATAATGGATCAAAACTACAAAATTTTTGTGTGGGATAAGTCACAAACCCGAGAGCTATGTTCTTGCACAAGAATGTTGGGATTTTTTCTAAGTGTTGGAGACCTTGTCTTGCACTAGTAGTATGCTTATATAACACATTGGATGGCTTAGATTAAAACACTTGTGGGCTAGGATGAAGATCATTAATTAGATAGCCAAGTGGACAAGTTGACTTGGTCAACAATCTCAAGCTTTGAAGACTTATCTTACTTGATGGTCAATGACCATTTTACCCCTACCAAAATCTTCCAAGACCATATGTGGGGGTGCCACGTGTCTCCCTCTCATTCGCCCATAAAATTCCGTAACCCTCATGGGCCCCACAAAACGTAAAATTCCTCGGGTGGGCCCCACATGACCAAATCCGTAAAAAAATAAATTTCCATAATGTTAAAAGTTCCATAATCCTCAAATAATACATTTTGAGAATCCAATTCTCATCAACGAACATTTTTCCTTTCCGACGTTCGGAAGATTTTCCGTCGAAAAAACAATTCTTCCTTTCGTACTAATTTCCAAGTCTTGATTCCTTACATACATTCTCTTATACATGTCCTGGACTTACGCGGTGTAACAATACCGCACGTAGTATGTAAACCTATAATGACCATAATACATTTATTAACCTCAAGCTACAACGTAGAATATTCCAAGTGCAAAGTCACTAAATTCTATGGAAAATCGGGCAGTATTTCCTTTGTTTCTACACACTTTGCCACCTTTATCAAGGACGAATTCAACATCCAAACGCCACTTTTAAGGCCCAACAATCCAAACATTTCAAAGGGGATTACACACCTAATCTTGGGTGTGTAAAATTCTGCCCCACAATGCATAACAACAATTTTAACTAGTTTAAGGTAGTATTTTGGCTACAACATGCTTACATAACCTTCTTATCCAATTCTTTCATATCCAAACCATATTTCTTACATGCAATTTATCTAAGGGCAATATTTACCACTACAAGTTCTTTCTTCTTCACATGCAACACCAAAAACTAGCAAAAAGGGAAAGAATTGTTACCTTAGAGCTTTAGCCAAATTAATCCAACAATTTCACTAGCCTCCTTTCCACAAACACCACCACAATAACTCCCACAATCTTGCCAACAAGTTTCCTTCTTGCCACACTTTTCAGATTTTCCTCAATCCTTGATTTCCTCTTAATTTTCTAGAGAGAAGGAAGAGTTTCTAATTTAGAGAGAGAGAAGGGCTTGAAGAATGACCAAGTCTTCAAGACTTGGTCAATAAATAGTGCATGCAAAATCAGATGGGGGGGGGGGGGGGACACTTGTCACCCTCCCATGGCCGTTTTAAAACAAAATAAAAGATTTTTCCACTTAACCTCGCAGAACCCGCCGCGCCGCTGCTGGCAAGCCGCGCCACGGCGCTAAACTTCAGTAACGACCTGCCCGGCTGCATCGTGCCTTACCCCGGGCACCCTAGTGATACATACAGCAGAGAAAATCATCGGAACATAACACCTGAGTCATGAAACAAGAGATATAATAATAAACAGGCCAACCAAAACGGTTGCCTTCAGTATATACATAAAACCTGAACAGTTTAATCCTTTTACAACCCTGCCCACAACAAGATTTCATGCACTTCTAAGATTTACACGACTATGACGGACAGTGGCCCCGCCATACCCCGAATGTACAAGAACCTACAACTCGTGGAAACACATACTAAAAGATAAGCCTCCGAGAAACGGAGCTTCCCAATACGCCAATCGTGATCCTATGAGCGAGGATCCACGATCGATGACTCTCTACTCGCAGATGAACGCAGCCTCGGCGAGGTCGATAACAGTACCAAGTATGTGAAATCAGAAATATCAGAAATGAAATCATACTAGTCTATATAAAGCGAGACATGTATGATAACCAAACTACAGCTCACAACATAAAAGCGATATGTCGATCGTGACTCACGCCTCAAGTCATCACTCAAATATAACTATGGGTCTCACGCCCACAACATCAATCATGTTCGCATCACGGCGCGTGCCCTCTGACTTCAGATCGATGTAGACATGTCCATGATGCAACAATAATACCAATGCCCCATGGCCACATGCCCCGGACTCGTGACGGTAGACACGCCCATGTGACATCAACAATAATATCTGGTGATCAACCCCGCCGCACGCCACATGCCCCGAATTCTACCTCTGTAGACATGTCCATGTAACCACAATAACAATATATCCGGAATCAACCCCGCCGCATGGCCACATGCCCCTAATTCTACCTCTGTAGACATGTCCATGTAACATCGACAACAAGACAAGAATCAAAATGGAAACATACCCGTGGAATTCTCCACACGCCAAAGACGCCCAAGTAAGTTCTCAATAAGTCAACCGCCTCTATCGAGACGCCAGAATACGTAAATACAACACTTGTACAACAAAGGCTATCATCACAAGCATAGGCAAGTTTCACACAACTCAAAGTACTTTCACATAAGTCACACAATACCGTAGTATAAAAATCGTGACTATCTTTTTAAGTAAACAAGACACTTCCCTTTGTAAAATCAAGTAACAACATTATTTTCCAAACGTTCAAGTTTGCCTAATTTCAAATGCTCAAGTCACTTATTTTAGAAAGGATTCATAACTCATAGTCTTAATCTCTTTTAAAACCATTGAGTAACATATGTCATATATGTGAGTAGTTTATTCTTGTTTATAACGATCTTATTACAAAGAACCGTGATCTAGAAAATGTAATATCATTTTGTCTCATCTTAGCTTCTATGCAGATGGAGGTTTCTACCGTTTTAATACAACACATCATTATTCAATACATTTTCCTTTATTAACGCCGCAGTTGGTCTGTCGATACACATTCGATTCCCAAATCAAGAAACATTATCCCTTTAAAAAAACCAAGTACTCATTACTCACGAATGAGGTTTCACACAAACATCCACATTAAAACAAATAAGTTAAGTCTCTTATCTTATAAGATCAAGTCTCTTAACATCTAACATCAGTAAACCCTTTTCTTACCTACATAAAGCTGTTATAACCAACTTCCCATAAAGCCGTTATAACACTTTATGTTTAAACCAAACAAATACACTTAACACCTGTACGTCCACCGTACTACATAGTTACACACATATCATGCTAGAACAGATAGGAAGAGGTTCACATACCTCGCGACGAGTATCGACAATAAGCAAAACGCTCCAAGTACTACAACCTTGCTAGCCCTTTCCACTCTCAAGTAGAATACGCTACTCTTAGTACTTTCACCTAAAAAGGTCACAAACGCTCATTAACTTTTAAACATACGGTTCCATTTCCTACGTAAAATTCGAAGACCTCCCCGCAACAGAAATCTCCTCCTCTAACGAGGCCGCTACCAAGCCAACCGTGGGGTTTACACGCCTAACCTGACGTGTACAATTCTACTCAAAGAATACTACACAAGTCTATCGCAATACAAATTCCATGTAAATACAGTCAGCTTCTTTTCTTTAAATTCAGCTTAAGTAAAATGACATTGCAGCTCAATATTGTTCAGTTCTATATATAGTATACCTCACCTATTTATTCCTACAACATGTAATCTCCAATTTCAATAAGTGTACAAGAATTTTTACCTCGACAAGCCCAAAATTATCCAAGTTATAATGTGGATCCCGAGCAAGGTTTAGCTCCTACCCGCGCGCTCCAATCCGCTCCAAACAACCCTTAGAAGTTCTAACTAACTTCTACTCAAATACTTCAACCAACTATGAAGATTTCCTTAGGGTTTCGGTTTGAGACTAAAGGACAAAAGGTAGTATTTCCTGCCTCTACGATAGAGGTAACTTTGGAATACTACAAGGTAAAGGCTAAGGTATTTTGGGCATTATAACAATACTGGAGGAGTATTTCAATACCACAAAAGGGGTATCACACGAACACCCCAAGGTGGGGTGTTCTCCTACCAAGGCCACAAGGGGGAGGGGGAAGGTTCTCGAACTAGAGCTCACAAAGGGGGAGGAGAGGGTTTCAAGACTTGGAAGTTTTTTGGAATGGATGAAGTCTTCAAACTTAGGGGGGTATTTATAGCAAAACCAAAGGCCAACCAAGGGCCAAGATCCTTCCAAGTGTATAGCAAGTGTAAGGACAAGATCAAGCCAAGTGCACCCTAACCCCTACTCCACAAAACACTCCACAAAACATGGCACAAAACAAGGCCAAAACTAGGACCAATCGCCAAGGACAACCACCTCGACCGCCCTAAACCGTCCAATGAGGGTGACCCGTGTCACCCTCCCGTTGGTCCAAAATGTTAAGTCACTCGTAAAAATCCGCAAAAATACTAAATGACATAGCCGGAATTTTCCAAACGTAAGCTGTGTAAAGTTTTCGTCGAAAAACGACTCCAATCGGCACTTGTGCCCAAAATTCGGTCCTTTGCCTAACTTAAGGCTCAAATTCTCTACGTACGTCCTTACGTACATACTCTGGAAATACGGGGTATAACATTCTCCCCTCCTTAGAAACATTCGTCCCGAATGTTCCTTCTCAAGTCTCAACACAAACATGCGCTAGTATAGCCTTCACTGCTATACGCACGAAAACAATCATGCCACACCTGGCCATAAAAATAACAAACGCACCAATACTTAAACCCAAGTCAACGAGGAAACACTTCTAATCATCACAAAAACCCCTTACCTGAGGTCTAAAATATACTCCCTTCACACCTTCATTTCCCCAAAAGAAACGATCACACACGTTCACTTTTCCCCTATCTTGTCAGTACCTTTCTCGAACACTCAAACTCTTTCTAGTATCCGCACCACACTCATCAACGCTCGTTTCCAACCTCGAGTCACTACCTCCAAACTTGGTCATCTTACTAACCTCGATCTTCTAAGGCCGCTCCCGCCTCCACGATCCGCTCGGTCGAACATATCCACCAACTCATACGATGGTCATACAAACTGGGCCTAGCATCCTCGTGACTTACCACCAAGTGACCACCCAGAACCGACCCCACCTTAAACCGGCCACGGTTGACCCGTATCACGCCCTCAACCCGACCCACAATCGCGTCAAGCCCTCGTTCCCCGACACGGAACAATCCTGCTAAATCACATCATGAAAGCTACCACTTCCATCTCACACTACCCATGGACTTATCACACAAATAAAACCCACGTATACTACGCACTCTGATAAAGGTCAAACATAAAACGAATCTTTTACTCAAGACGACCTTACCTCTAAGGTCTCAATCGTGATACCAGGGTTCACACTTACCATGCCCCCATACTTACCCTTCTACAATAACCAGGTGTCTAAATCACATTTAGCACAAAGCTATCCGAACATAACACTAAAACACATCAGTATACAAAACTCTAGAGGGTTAAGGATATACCTGAAGCTACCGCTCCACTCTAATCATAGGCCTGCCCTGCAGGGCGCATAATCAGAAGGCGCGATGAACCACCATCGATCCGTAGGGTGAGTCGTAACATCCGTATACCCTTGGCCTGGACAGCTCGCAAAATGGCCCCGCTGGCCGCAAAAATAACAAGCTCCTCGCACCACGACACTCCCGAAATGCGTGCGCCACATCGACCACACCGAGGTAGGGTGACCGTGACCGCCAACACCCTACTCCTCGAAACTCAACCTCGAGCTCGACCTGCTCCTGAAGGTCGGAGGACCACTCAGATCGGGCGGGGTACAAAACTAGTTCGCTGCAGGCGGTCCGCCTCGAAGTCGCCAAAGACTCGATGTCACGCCCTCTTCTCGCGATCCAGTCATTCCGCCGACCTCCGCACTCACATCCTAGTGCATGAGCTCGCACGCGGCAATGTCCATGCCCTACCAAGAGCTACACCCAACAAGCCTCGCAAGTAATCATCTAGCCCGGTGACATAGCGGTGCACTCTATCCTCCATGGTTGCCACTAAAGCGGGACATACCGAGCCAACGAGTCAAACTCCACGTTGTACTCCGAATCAGACGCCTGCTCGCCAACATCAAAAATCGTACCGAGCCTCTCATCCGCGAGGCAAGAAATGTGCCGAAGGCCCTCAAAACTCGCCCCAAACGGCCGGAAGTGCATTCTCTCCCGACGCCTCACGATCAAACCACGATCATGTATCACGCAACCGATGCGAACCTAAGACCACCGACTCGGTCTCCAAGCCTCGATCACTCATGATCCGTCAGAATCGCTTGATGAACTCGCGATCATCCTCGTGCCTCGACCGTAGAACTCGCGCTACATCTCGTGAAGTCCCGCAGCCTCAAACTATTCGCCGGTGAACCATCGTGCATCGAATCGAATCGCTGATCCAACCTATCTCATATTCGCCACGACTTCGCCAAGAATCGCCATCTCCTTGTAACCCATCTCTCTCGCTTCCGCATCGCGGATCGAGGCTCGTGTATCGCGTCTCAGCAGCCATTGCTGCGCTCTAACCTTCGCTGGGCCGGCGCGCTACAAAACCCGCCGCCTCAAGCACAACTCGTATCGTCGCTCGCGCTCGCATTCTCTCAGATCTCACTAGCAAGACTCTCCGCTTGCCTTCTTCGGCTCGTTGCTTGTGCGGAGGCATAATCGTAAAAACGAGATACGCTGGAGGGTCCAACTTACAACACGCCTCTAAGGCACGATCTCGTAATGTGAAGAATGGAAACTAATCCTAAATGTCTCAGCCTCCTCGATTATAGATGTGGTGCACAACACATCGATAATCAAGACTCTACTAGACACGGTCAGACACCTTCCGAGGATTAATCGCTCGATACCACTTGTAACGATTCGCTCGGCCCGCATCGTGCCTTACCGCACCCTAGTGATACATACATCGAGAAAATCAGCGAACATAACACTGAGTCATGAAACAAGAGATATAATAATAAATAAAGCAACCAAAACGGTTGCCTTCAAGATATACATAAAACACGAGCAGTTTAATCCTTTTACAACCCCGCCCACAACAAGATTACATGCACTTAAGATTTACAACGACTATGACGGACAGGCCCCGCCATACCACGAATGTACAAGAACCTACAACTCGGAAACACATACCAAAAGATAAGCCTCGGAGAAACGGAGCTTCCCAATACGCTGAATCGTGATCCTATGAGCGAGGATCCACGGCCGATGTACTTACTACTGCGGATGAACGCGGCCCAAGGAGGTCGATAACAGTACCAAGTATGTGAAATCAGAAAATATCGTAAATGAAATCATACTAGTCTATATAAACAGAGACATGTATGATAACCAAACTACGATTCACAACATAAGCGATCATGTCGAAATGTGACTCACGCCTCAAGTCATCACTCAAATATAACTATGGGTCTCACGCCCACAACATCAATCATGTTCGCATCACGGCGCATGCCCCGAATTCTCGCAGACGGTGTAGACATGTCCATGATGCAACAATAATACCAATGCCCCATGGCCACATGCCCCGGACTGCGCCGGTGTAGACACGTCCATGTGACATCAACAATAATATCGGGTGATCAACCTCGCCGCAGCCACATGCCCCGAATTCTACCGGTGTAGACATGTCCATGTAACCACAATAACAATATATCCGGTAATCAACCCTGCCGCATGGCCACATGCCCCCGGAATTCTACCTCGGTGTAGACATGTCCATGTAACATCGACAACAAGACAGTAATCAAAATGGAAACATACCCGTGGAATTCTCCATCCATCGCCAGATGTCCAAGTAAGTTCTCGACAAGTCAACCGCCTCTATCGAGAGACGGTAACGTAAATACAACACTTGTACAACAAAGGCTATCATCACAAGCATAGGCAAGTTTCACACAACTCAAAGTACTTTCACATAAGTCACACAATACGTAGTATAAAAATCGTGACTATCTTTTAAGTAAACAAGACACTTCCCTTTGTAAAATCAAGTAACAACATTATTTTCCAAACGTTCAAGTTTGCCTAATTTCAAATGCTCAAGTCACTTATTTTAGAAAGGATTCATAACTCATAGTCTTAATCTCTTTTAAAACCATTGAGTAACATATGTCATATATGTGAGTAGTTTATTCTTGTTTATAACGATCTTATTACAGCAGCCATGATCTAGAAAATGTAATATCATTTTGTCTCATCTTAGCTTCTATGCAGATGGAGGTTTCTACCGTTTTAATACAACACATCATTATTCAATACATTTTCCTTTATTAACGCTGCGGTGGTGCTGTCGATACACATTACGATTCCCAAATCAAGAAACATTATCCCTTTAAAACCAAGTACTCATTACTCACGAATGAGGTTTCACACAAACATCCACATTAAAACAAATAAGTTAAGTCTCTTATCTTATAAGATCAAGTCTCTTAACTTCTAACATCAGTAAACCCTTTTCTTACCTACATAAAGCTGTTATAACCAACTTCCCATAAAGCCGTTATAACACTTTATGTTTAAACCAAACAAATACACTTAGCACTGTGACGTCCACCGCACTATAGTTACACACATATCATGCTAGAAAAGATAGGAAGAGGTTCACATACCTCGCGACGAGTATCGACAATAAGCAAAATGCTCCAAGTACTACAACCTTGCTAGCCCTTTCCACTCCTCAAGTAGAATACGCTACTCTTAGTACTTTCACCTAAAAGGTCACAAACGTCTATTAACTTTTAAACATACGGTTCCATTTCCTACGTAAAATTCAAAAGACTCTCCCACCCCAACAACAGAAATCTCCTCTCTCTAACGAGGCCGCTACCAAGCCAACCGGGGGTTTACACGTCTAACCGGACGTGTACAATTCTACTCAGCAATACTACACAAGTCTACTGCAATACAGTCCTATGTAAATACAGTTCAGTTCTTTTCTTTAAATTCAGGCTTAAGTCAAAAGACATTGCCGCACAATAATGTTCAGTTCTATATATAGTATACCTCAACTATATATTCCTACAACATGTAATCTCCAATTACAATAAGGGGACAAAAATATTTACCTCGACAAGCCCAAAATTATCCAAGTTATAATGTCGATCCTGAGCAAGGTTTAGCTCCTACTCCGTGCGCTCCAATCCGCTCCAAACAACCCTTAGAAGTTCTAACCAACTTCTACTCAAATACTTCAACCAACTATGAAGATTTCCTTAGGGTTTCGGTTTGAGACTAAAAGGACAAAAGGTAGTATTTCCGGGCTCTACGTATAGAGGTAACTTTTGGAATACTACAAGGTAAAGGCTAAGGTATTTTGGGCATTATAACAATACTTGGAGGAGTATTTCAATACCACAAAAAGGGGGTATCACACGAGAACACCCCAAGGTGGGGTGTTCTCTACCAAGGCCACAAGTGAAGGGGGAGGAAGGTTCTCGAACTAGAGCTCACAAAGGGGGAGGAGAGGGTTTCAAGACTTGGAAGTTTTTTGGAATGGATGAAGTCTTCAAACTTAGGGGGGTATTTATAGCAAAACCAAAGGCCAACCAAGGGCCAAGATCCTTCCAAGTGTATAGCAAGTGTAAGGACAAGATCAAGCCAAGTGCACCCTAACCCCTACTCCACAAAACACTCCACAAAACATGGCACAAAACAAGGCCAAAACTAAGGGACCAATCGGCCAAGGCCAACCACCCTTGACCGCCCCCCCCCCTAAACCGTCCAATGAGGGTGACAAGTGTCACCCTCCCGTTGGTCCAAAAATGTTTAGTCACTCGGAACAAACCGAAAAAATACTAAATGACATAGCGGGAATTTTCCCAACGTAGTCGTGGAAACGCGTTTAAAAACGACTCAATCGGCACTTGTGCCCAAAATTCGATCCTTTGCCTAACTTAAGGCTCAAATTTCTCACGACGCCCCACGCATATACCTGAAATACGGGGTATAACACTTCTGCCAACCCTCGGATCTTCCGGCGCCGCGGCCCTGCTTCCCGGCGCCGCGGCCCTGTGGCTCCTGACCGAATATTTTCCTGCCCGACTGCGCACTGAACTTGTAACTCCCATAACTTTCTACTCCGATATCCTATCGACGAACGGTTGGTTGCGTTGGGAACTAGACTCAATGAACTACGTACTAGGACTTTGAAACACCTAGGAACTCATAATGCAACTGGACAAAAACCGCCTAAAATTTGACTAAAAACCTGTCCGAACAATCCGTCAACCTATCTTTCGAAAGTTTTAAGTCTTAATCCCATTCGTACGCTCTCATACGCATGGCCAGAACTACGGGGTATAACATTCTCTCCCCCTTAGAAACATTCGTCCTGAATGTTCCTTCTAGGCTTACTCAAATCACAATCTCGACATAGACCCTCTTAACTATACTTCTTGCAAATAAAGACGCTCCATATGGCCACAACAATACTTAAGCACAATTTCTAAATTAAAACTAACAAGCAGGAAGGTGGGTTACCTGGAGGTGTAGGGAATAAGTGAGGATACTTCTTCATCATGTCCTCCTCTGCTTCCCACGTCATTTCTTCCCTGTTCTCGTTCCGCCATAAGAACTTGATGGAAGCCACATCCTTTGTCCGAAGTTGCCTAAGCTGACGATCGAGTATCGCTATGGGACTCTACTCATACGATAACCCCTCTGTCACCTGGACATCATGAATCGGGTGCACTCTAGATGGATCTCCAATACATTTCCGCAGCATAGATACATGAAAAACTGGATGTACTGCCTCCAGATCGAACGACAGGTCCAACTCATAGGCAACCTTGCCTACCCTACGGACAATCTGATAAGGCCCAATGTACCTTGCGCTAAGTTTCCCTTTCTTCCCAAATCTCATCACGCCCTTCATGGGTGATACCTTCAGGAAGACCCAGTCATCTACCTCAAACTCCAAGTGTCGACGTCGATGATCTGCATACGACTTCTGTCGACTCTGAGCTGCCAACAACCGCTCCTGGATAAGATTCACCTTATCCACTGCCTGCTGAATCAAGTCTGGCCCGACTAATTGAACTTCTCCCACCTCAAACCAGCCTATCGGTGACCTGCACTTCCTCCCGTATAAGGTGTTATACCCCGTATTTCCAGAGCATGTACGTAAGGACGTACGTACGAAAGTTTGAGCCTTAAGTTAGGCAAGGACCGAAAATTTTGTGCACAACCCCCGAAAAGAATCGTTTTCTGACGAAACGTTTTCCAAAGCTTGCGTAGGGAAAATTACGGCTATGTCATTTATTATTTTTGCGGATTTTTCCAAGAGATGAAATATTTTGGACCAACGAGGGCACACTTGTCACCTCAAGTGGGCGTTCTAGTGACGAAATGGTGCACGCTTTTCTCCTTGTTTGTGGCCTAAAACTTGGGTCAATGTTTGTGAGGGATTTGTGGAGTAGGGTTAGGGTGCACTTGGTCAAATCTTGGCCCTGCACTTGCCCCCCACTTGGCTTGTTCTTGGGCCTTGGTTGTCCTATAAACCCCCTTTGTGAAGACTTCATCATCCACAAATGTTTCTAAGTCTTGAAAGCCCTCTCCCCCTTAGTGTAGAGTTCTCGTCCAAGCCTCCTCCCCTTGAGAGGCCCTCGCCGAGAGATATCCCCTCCTAGTGGTGTTGGCCGAGAGGTACACCCCCCCCCCCCCCCTTGCCTAGTTGTTCTCGTAAAATACCCCCCCTCTTGGTAGAAAATACTCTCCAAGTATTGTTACTATACCAAAATACCTTATCCTTATACCTTGTAGTATTCCAAAGTTACCTCTATACGTAGAGCCCGTAAATACTACCTTATGTCCTTTTTGTCTCAAAACGAAACCCTAAGGAAAACCTTCATAGTCGGTTGAAGTGTTAAGTAGAAGTTGCGTAGAACTTCTAAGGGTTGTTTGGAGCGGGTTGGAGCGCCCAGAGTAGGAGCTAAACGTTGCTCAGGATCGACATTTTAACATGGATAATTTTGGGCTTATCGAGGTAAATATCTTGTCTCCCTATTGTAATTGAGTTTACATACTATTGAAGTATAAGAATTAAGTATAAGTTATATACCAGGAAGGTATATAAGAAGGGAATTGAACTGTACTTACATAGGACTGTATTCTGATGAGACTTGTGAAGTTTGTGGGTGGAAGTCTTGCCCAATTTTTCCGTAGAATCTTGTATCTAGATTTATTCCACCAAGTAGTCTAGACATTGATAGACTTGTATAACCGTTATAGGTTGAAGATCATGAGTAGCGTATTCTACTCGAAGGGTGGAAAAGGCTAGCTGACTACGATGCTTTGGAGCTATTTGCTAATAGTTGATAATCGTCGCGAGGTATGTGATTCTTCCTATCCTCTTGAGCATGATATTTTAAAAGAATATATATATAGTACGGTAGACGTACGTGTGTTAACTGAACGTAGTTTTACGGCAATGTCTTTTGACTTAAGCCTGAATAATAAGAATCTTGAAGTATTTCAAAAGAATTAAGAAACCTTTTTGAAAGAAGAGTAATACTTGGTTTTAAAAGCTTAAGAGTTATGCTAGCTTTATGGGAAGTTAGGTATAACGACTTAAGAAAGATAAAAAGAATGGTTTATTGATTTTAGAAGTTAAGAGACTTGATCTTAAAAGATAAGAGACTTGGCTTAATTGAATTAATCTGAATTTTGTTAAAAAGTGTGAAACCTCATTCGTGAGTAATGAGTACTTGGTTTTTAAAAGGAATAATGTTTTTACTGATTTCAGAAATCAGAATAAGTATCGAGCACTACGCCAGCGCTAATAAAGGGAAATGTATTGACTAATAAAGTATTATTAAAACCAGTAGAAACCTCCATCTGCATAGAAGCTAAGATGAGACAAAATGATATTACATTTCCTAGATCATGACTGCTTTAATAAGATTGTTATGAATAAGAATAACCTACTCACATATAAGGCATATGTTTCTCAAATTGTATTAAAGGAGAATTATATCATTAAATGATTAACTATGAACTACGAAACTTTTCGAAAATGAGAAACTTGAGCACTTGAAATTAGGCAAACTTGAACGTTTGGAAAATAATGTTGTTACTTGATTTTACAAAGGGAAGTGTTTTGGTTTACTTTAAAAATATAGTCACTCTATTTTTATACTACGGGTATTGTGTGACTTTTGTGAAAGAAACGGATCTTTTAAAGAGATTAAAGTAGAAAGTACCTTGTGTGAATAACTTGATTGTATTGGTTTGTGATAGCCTTGTAATACTTTCTTGTTGATTTGATAAAGTAAACATGTTAGGATGCTACGTGTGTTAGTATCTTGTGATGTTTGTGTAAAGGGGTTTCCCTTGTTGTGCTTATGTTGTTTAACGATAAGCTGTTATGTTAGTATTATATCACTCACCTCTTGACATGATACCGGGTTGTCGCCTCCGATGCGGGTATAGCTCAGCGATGCAGGACCGTGATTCGAGACTACCTATGCGGGTCCAGGGACCTATGCGAGCTACGAGAGTTCCAAGTTAGTGTGCGCCCTTGTGGTCATGCGGTCTATGTGGCTACGCGAATGCGAGTCCGTGACGCCGTGCGGAGTAGCTACCCTCGATGCGAGGAATACCTCATGGGCCTATGTGAGTGGACTATGCGAGTCTGCGGAAGTTCCAGACTAGACGCGCACATTAGATCTCGCGGGCGAGTGGCGGCGATCATGTGGCGGTCTAGACAGATCTCATGATACAGTTTATGACCTTGTTGGTACTGTGGGTGTTAGTAGTCGGCTATGCCTTTGTACTTACCCCGTACGGTTTTATTATGACACAGGTGGGACCTGGTGTTCATGTGTATTCCTTGGTGCTTTTATATCATAGATCGCCGCGATGAGGAAGGTATTCCACGGGCATGATTGATGTGGTGGGCGTGAGACCCATAGTTATGTTTGAGTGATGCTTTTGAGGGCGTGAGTCCCTGACGTGACATGACTGCTTATTTATTGTGAACTGTAGTTTGGTTATCATATATGTCTCCTGCTTTATATAGACTACTCTGATTTCATTTACAGTATTTTTTAGTTTCACATACTTGGTACTGTTAAACCTTGACCTCGCCGGGCTGCGTTCATGCCGCAGTAGAGGTACACCAGATGTTGATCCTCGCCATGTGGTCACGTCAGCGTTTGGAAGCTCCGTTTCTCGAGGCTTATCTTTGTATAGTCCTCGTTGTTGTAGTGCTTACATTCAGGGTATGGCGGGCCCCGTCCGTCGTTGTTGTCATATCATTCGTAGAGGTCCGTAGTAATCGATGTGGGCGAGTTGTAATGAGATGAATTCGGATCTAAGTTTTTATATATATATACGAAAGACAACTTTTCTTCGATAAACATGTGTCTCCTTTACATTGTTTCATGTTGTGTTTTATATTCCATTGACACGATGTTGTATCACTAGGGTGCCGGTAAGACACGATCCACGGGCCCGTTCGGTCGTGACAAAAGTGGTATCGAGCGATTAATCCTCGGAAAGTGTCTACCACCGTATCTAGTAGAGTCTTGATTATCGCGTTGTGCACCATACCAATAATCAGGAGGCTATAGGATATTTAGGATTGGTTTCCATTCTTCTCACTCTGAGATCGTGCTTAGAGCTGTGTTATAAGTTGGACCCCTCTAACGTATTTATTTCCCTTACCGTTATGCCTCCGCGTAAGGCAACCCGGGCCCCGAAGGGCGAGGCAGCCGAGGGAGCTGCGAGTAGAGCACAGAGGGTTACGAGGGCACAGGCCCAACCATCACCTGAGTTGGTGCTTCATTCGGGGAGTTCTGCGGCGTCGCCATCCCAAAGAAGTCTAGCAGGCAACAGCCTTACCGCGCCATGGTATTTGAACCTTCGCCCACGACCGAGTGAGGTATGGATTGCAAAGAGACGACCCTGTTTCTAGCTATGGATTTAGCAACCAAAGAGTATTTTATGTATCGATTTATCGCGGGCCTTGATAAATATCTAAGAAAGGGTTGTGCAAGAGTAGCTCTTCAGTCATGCATGAGCATGGCCTGCGTCTGAGATTATGCATGAGCCGAGAAACGTAGGATTAACGGTTAACCAAGATCCGCGTAAGAGGCCGTAACAAGCAGGTCCTTTGGTAACTTTCGAGGCGACCTTCTCAGCCAGATGGTTATGCGCCTCCGCCAAGATCGCAGTGGTTCTCCGCGGGTTCGGGACGTTCGGGTATGTAGGAGTTGGTCGAGCTCGAGCTGGATCACAGATGCACGTAGGTTCCACCCGGCCGATTCAGTTTTTCCTCGGTCACAAAGATGGCGACGCCACCTCGGGGAATGTCGTCTCTTTGTTGGTGCTTGTTATGCTTGCGGCCAGCAGGGCCATTTTGCGAGAAAGTGTCCGACTAAAGGTGGCGCGGATGTAGAGACTCAGCCTTCGGGATCAGTGGCTAGTTAATCACCTTCCCTAGCTATGCGCCCTACGGGGCAAGATTGATTAGAACGACAAAGGGGAAGTGAAGCGGTAGATACATGTATATCCTTGAACCCTCTAGAGATTTGTATGTGTGATAAGATGAGTATCTCTTAAGTGTTGTGTTCAGATAGCATTATGTGAATTATGGTTAGAAATTAAAAGGGTAAGATTGGGGATAAGGAAAGTGTGAGCCTTAGAGTTTTATACGTAGAGACCTTAGAGGAAAGGCCATCTCGAGTAAAAGATGTATTTTTATGTGTTTGACCCTTATCGGAGTGCATAGTGCACGTGAGATATTTGTATAATAAGTCCCTGAGTAGTGTGGAATGAAAGAGGGTAGTTGAGCTAAGAAGACCACTAGGTTTTCGTGACTTGATTATGGGATTGTTCCGGATCGGGGAGCAAGTATTTGGCGCGATAGCGGGTCGATTCTTGGATCGATCGCGGGTCAACCCGCGACTGTTTTGGTGGGTGGGCGGAGTGGTCCCGCCAGGTGGTAGGGTCACGAGGGTGTTAGGCCCAAGTTTAGTTAACCATCGTACGAGCTCGTGGATGCGTTCGACCAGTAGTCGGGCCAATGAGGTCAGCCCATCTTGTCTTTCAGTCGGGACCGTTTACTCGGCAGAGGGTTATGCGAAAGGTTATATCAGGAAGGTTGTAAGGCTGCACGAGGTGCCTACTTTCACCTTATGGCAGACAGCGAAGCCCAGGTTATGGCTATTCCTTTTTCTGGAAGTTTTATCAGGCAGGGTTAGGAACTCAGGTGAGTCCCCGTATCACATTCATCCTCGGGCCAGTGTTTGGATTTCAGGGGTAGCTGTGAGGATTGTTGCCTCCTGTTGAGGGAGTGTTTTTAGCTACCATTTCAGTATTCGGATATTGCCTTATGACGCCTTGTAGGGGCGGAAGTGTAAGTTGCTTGGTCGATTGGTTCGATGTTGGCGTTCGGATAGTTGGTTCATACTTGTTCACAGGATGTGGATAGCGTGAAGCTTATCCGTAAGAGGTTATTGGCAGCTCGAGTCAACGTGTCGCGGATAATCGACGCCGACACTTGAAGTCGGGTTGACGGTCGGTATTTCAAGGTACCACCCCAGAAAGGGTGTGACGAGTTTGGGATACAGAGGAAACTTAGCCCGAGTTACTTTGGGCCTTTCAGATCTTGTGAAGAGTAGGCCAGGTTTCCTATAGTTGGCATTGCCATCCGACGTAGGAGGCAGTATGTCCGGTCTTTCGTGTTGCTATGTTCGGAAAGTATCGAGATCCATCCAGTGTTCCCGAATGATGACCAAGTTGGAGGTAGTAACCCGGAAGATTTTGGTAAATGAAGCGAATGTAAATGTGGTAAGTTATGAGAAAGAGTTCGAGTGTACGAGATACAGTAGTAAGAGAATAAAAGTGATCATTGCGTCAGAAGAAAAGGTCTGAAGGAGTATCTTTTAGACCTCGGTGGGAGCTTTTGTAGTGATGGAGGTGATTCCTCGTAGACTTGAAGTTGAGTAATTGCGCGTGTGTTATGTTATGGCAGTGCGGCATGATTGTTTCGTAAGTATAGTAGTGAAGACTATACAGCACTTGTGTGTTTGAGGCTTAGAAGGAACATTCGACGAATGTTTCTAAGGAGGAGAATGTTATACCCGTATTTCGAGTATGTGCGTGGGGCGTGCGTCACGAAAGTTTGAGCCTTAAGTTAGGCAAGGACCGAAAATTTTGTGCACAACCCCCGAAAAGAATCGTTTTCCGACGAAACGTTTTCCAAAGATTGCGTAGGGAAAATTACGGCTATGTCATTTATTATTTTTGCGGATTTTTCCGAGAGATGAAATATTTTGGACCAACGAGAGGGCGACACTTGTCACCCTCAAGTGGGCGTTCTAGTGGACGAAATGGTGCACGTTTTCTCCCTTGTTTTGTGGCCTAAAACTTGGGTCAATGTTTGTGAGGGATTTGTGGAGTAGGGTTAGGGTGCACTTGGGCAAATCTTGGCCCTCCACTTGCCCCCCACTTGGCTTGATATTAGCCCTTGGTTGTCCTATAAATACCCCCCCCTTTGTGAAGACTTCTTCATCCACAAATGTTTCTAAGTCTTGAAAGCCCTCTCCCCCTTAGTGTAGAGTTCTCGTCCAAGCCTCCCCCTCCCCTTTGAGGCCCCTTGGCGAGAGATATCCACTCCTAGTGGTGTTGGTAGAGGTACACCCCCCCGCCCCTTGCCTAGTTGTTCTCGTAAAATACCCCCCTCTTGGTAGAAAATACTCTCCAAGTATTGTTACTATACCAAAATACCTTAGCCTTATACCTTGTAGTATTCCAAAGTTACCTCTATACGTAGAGCCCGGAAATACTACCTTATGTCCTTTTTGTCTCAAAACGAAACCCTAAGGAAAACCTTCATAGTCGGTTGAAGTGTTAAGTAGAAGTTGCGTAGAACTTCTAAGGGTTGTTTGGAGCGGGTTGGAGCGCCCAGAGTAGGAGCTAAACGTTGCTCAGGATCGACATTTTAACATGGATAATTTTGGGCTTATCGAGGTAAATATCTTGTCTCCCTATTGTAATTGAGTTTACATACTATTGAAGTATAAGAATTAAGTATAAGTTATATACCAGGAAGGTATATAAGAAGGGAATTGAACTGTACTTACATGGGGTATTCTGATGAGACTTGTGAAGTTTGACGGGTAGGGAAGTGCTGCCCAATTTTTCCGTAGAATCTTGTATCTAGATTTATTCCACCGAGTAGTCTAGACATTGATAGACTTGTATAACCGTTATAGGTTGAAGTACTGCGAGTAGCGTATTCTACTCGAAGGGTGGAAAAGGCTAGCCGGACTACAGTACTTTGGAGCTATTTGCTAATAGTCGATAATCGTCGCGAGGTATGTGATTCTTCCTATCCTCTTGAGCATGATATTTTAAAAGAATATATATATAGTACGGTAGACGTACGTGTGTTAACTGAACGTAGTTGTACGACAATATCTTTTGACTTAAGCCTGAATAATAAGAATCTTGAAGTATTTCAAAAGAATTAAGAAACCTTTTTGAAAGAAGAGTAATACTTGGTTTTAAAAGCTTAAGAGTTATGCTAGCTTTATGGGAAGTTAGGTATAACGACTTAAGAAAGATAAAAAGAATGGTTTATTGATTTTAGAAGTTAAGAGACTTGATCTTAAAAGATAAGAGACTTGGCTTAATTGAATTAATCTGAATTTTGTTAAAAAGTGTGAAACCTCATTCGTGAGTAATGAGTACTTGGTTTTAAAAGGAATAATGTTTTCTTGATTTGAAATCGAATAAGTATCGAGCAGAGACCACGGCGCTAATAAAGGGAAATGTATTGACTAATAAAGTATTATTAAAACCAGTAGAAACCTCCATCTGCATAGAAGCTAATATGAGACAAAATGATATTACATTTCCTAGATCATGGCTGCTTTAATAAGATTGTTATGAACAAGAATAACCTACTCACATATAAGGCATATGTTTCTCAAATTGTATTAAAGGAGAATTATATCATTAAGTGATTAACTATGAACTACGAAACTTTTCGAAAATGAGAAACTTGAGCACTTGAAATTAGGCAAACTTGAACGTTTAGAAAATAATGTTGTTACTTGATTTTACAAAGGGAAGTGTTTTGGTTTACTTTAAAAAGATAGTCACTCTATTTTTATACTACGAGTATTGTGTGACTTTTGTGAAAGAAACGGATCTTTTAAAGAGATTAAAGTAGAAAGTACCTTGTGTGAATAACTTGATTGTATTGGTTTGTGATAGCCTTGTAATACTTTCTGGTTGATTTGATAAAGTAAACATGTTAGGATGCTACGTGTGTTAGTATCTTTTGATGTTTGTGTAAAGGGGTTTCCCTTGTTGTGCTTATGTTGTTTACCGATAAGCTGTTATGTTAGTATTATATCACTCACCTCTTGACATGATACCGGGGGTTAAGCGCCTCCGTCACGGGGTATAGCTCGGCGATGCAGGACCATGATTCGAGACTACCTCATGCGGGTCCAGGGGACCTATGCGGAGCTACGAGAGTTCCAGGTTAGTGTGCGACCCTTGTGGTCATGCGGTCTATGTGGCCATGCGGACTGCGAGTCCAGGACGTTGCCGGGGAGTAGCTACCCTCGATGCGAGGAATACCTCATGCGGGCCTATGTGAGTGGCCTATGCGGAGCTGCGGGAAGTTCGTGACTAGACGCGCATTAGATACTGCGCGAGTGGCGGCCGATCATGTGGCGGTCTAGACAGATCTCATGATCTGATTTATGACCTTGTTGGTGCGTAGGTGTTAGTAGTCGGCTATGCCTTTGTACTTACCGTGCGGTTTTATTATGACACAGTGGGACACGGTGTTCATGTATTCCTTAGTGCTTTTATATCATGAATCGGCAGCGGTGAGGAAGGTATTCCACGGGCATGATTGATGTGGTGGGCGTGAGACCCATAATTATATTTGAGTGATGCTTTTGAGGGCGTGAGTCCCTGACGTGACATGACTGCTTATTTATTGTGAACTGTAGTTTGGTTATCATATATGTCTCCTGCTTTATATAGACTACTATGATTTCATTTACTGATATTTTTAGTTTCACATACTTGGTACTGTTATCGACCTCCTTGAGGCTGCGTTCATCCGCAGTAGGTACACCGATGTTGATCCTCGCCATGGTCACGATTCGGCGTTTGGGAAGCTCCGTTTCTCCGGAGGCTTATCTTTGGTATAGTCCCCTGTTGTTGTAGGTGCTTACATTCAGGGGTATGGCGGGGCACTGTCCCGTCGTTGTTGTCATATCATTCGTAGAGTGCAGTAATCGATGTGGGCGAGTTGTAATGGGATGAATCGTTGGATCTAAGTTTTTATATATATATATGCCGAAAGGCAACTTTTCTTCAGATAAACATGTGTCTCCTTTACATTGTTTCATGTTGTGTTTTATATTCCGCTGATTACTCTGATGTTGTATCACTAGGGTGCCCAGGGTAAGGCACCAGTCACGGGCCCGGGTTCGGGTCGTGACATAAGGCCTCATAAGGCGCCATCTGGATACTCGAATGGTAGCTGTTGTTATATGCAAACTCCACAAGAGGTAAATGATCCTCCCAGCTACCCCTGAAATCAATAACATAATCCCGCAGCATATCCTCAAGGGTTTGGATAGTACGCTCGGCCTGTCCGTCGGTCTGAGGATGAAACGCAGTACTGAGACTCACCTGTGTCCCTAATCCCTTCTGGAAAGACCTCCAGAAGTTAGCCGAGAACTGAGCTCCCCTGTCTGAAATGATCGATATAGGCACTCCGTGCAGTCTCACAATCTCTCTAATATACAACCTAGCATAATCCTCTAGAAAAAGTCGTCCGATCGCGAGAAAGTGGGCTGATTTACACCGACTGTCGATAACCCAAATGGAGTCATGCTTCCTCTGAGTGTGAGGTAACCCTGTAATAAAATCCATATTTACCACCTCCCACTTCCAAGTCGGAATATCAATAGCCTGCGCATAGCCCGCGCTTCGTGTTCAACTCGACTGGCGACAATTCGGACGCTGCGCCACAAACTCCATGGCGTCCTCTTCGTGCCATCCACCAATAGATACACCTGAGGTCATGGTACATCTTAGTCGACCCCGGGTGAATAGAATAACGAGCACTGTGTGCCTCTCCTAGAATCTGCTGACGAAGTCCTGTCACACCGGGAACACACAGTCGGCCCTCAAATCTTAGCACCCCATCAGGCGCTATCTCAAATAGGCTCTTCTCTTTCTGAAGAGCGCGTGATATCTGCGTACCATAATCGGATCCTCATCGTCGCCTCTTCACCTCGCCGATGATGGAAGACTCGGCAACCTCTCGAACCCGAACTCCATTACTATCAGAATCAACCAAACGAACCCCAGGCTCGCTAGCTGATGTAAGTCTCGGACCATATCCGCTTCTCTGCAGGTACATCGTGACGCACTACCCATCGATCTGCGACTAAGGGCATCTGCAACTACATTGGCCTTCCCTGGGTGGTATAGAATATCGACATCGTAATCCTTAAGTAAATCTAACCACCGTCTCTGCCGCAAGTTCAGCTCCCTCTGGCTGAAGATATACTGGAGACTCTTATGGTCTGTGTAAATATCCATATGAACTCCATACAAATAATGTCTCCAGATCTTCAAGGCATGAATCACTGCTGCCAACTCCAAGTCATGTGTGGGATAGTTCTTCTCATGCTTCCTGAGTTGTCGAGATGCGTAAGCTATAACTTTGTCGTGCTGCATCATCACACACCCAAGCCCGACACCCGATGCGTCACAATAAACCACATATCCGTCTAAACCCTCTGGAAGAGTAAGGACTGGGGAGGTCGTCAATTTCTCCTTCAGTAACTGGAAACTCTCCTCACAAGCATCCGTCCACCTAACATAGCGCTCGAGTCGGCTAGTCAAAGGTGCTGAGATGGAAGCAAACTTCTCCACAAATCTCCGATAATAACCCGCAAGGCCCAAAAAGCTGCGCACCTCCGTCGGTGTAGTGGGTCTAGGCCAAGTCTAGACTGCATCAATCTTTGCTGTATCTACCCGAATACCATCGGCCCCGATAACATGCCCTAAGAAAGCCACTGAAGCCAACCAAAACTCGCATTTCGAGAACTTGGCATACAACTTCCGGTCCCGAAGGACTCCCAATACCGCCCTCAAATGATCCGCATGTTCCTTCTCTGTGCGCGAATAAACCAGGATATCATCAATGAATACTATAACGAACATATCCAAGAATGGCTTGAACACCCGGTTCATCAAATCCATGAATCTTCGGGCGTTGGTCAACCCGAAAGACATCACCGAACTCATAAGTGCCCATACGGGTCTGAATGCGATCTTTGGAATATCTGCCTCTCTACCTCGCACCTGATGATAACCAGACCGCAGGTCTATCTTGGAAAAACACCTTGCACCCTGCAACTGGTCAAACAAATCATCAATCACGGGAGGATATCTGTTCTTGATAGTTATCTTATTCAGCTGTCTGTAATCAACACACATACGCAGCGTCCCATCCTTCTTCTTTACAAATAAAACTGGCGCTCCTCAGGGAGAAACACTGGGCCTGATAAAGCCTTTTTCCAGCAAATCTTTCAGCTGGTCTTTCAATTCCCTCAACTCAGCAGGTGTGTTACACCCCGTATTTACAGGACATGTTTTAAGAATGTACGTGAGAATTCCTAATATAAGATTGAGACTTGTAAAAATTTATCGGAATTATGAAATTGTCGGAAAATGAATATTGTGACGAATGGGAGGGCGACACGTGTCACCCCCTTATGGTTGCCTTGGACGAAATGGGACATGGCCAAAATGGTCATTGACCATAGTCTTAAGATGACAAGTCTTGCAAGTAGTGAGCTTGAGAATATTGACTTAGTCAAAGGGTCCACAAGTCTTGATATTTAATTGAAACACATCCAAGCCTCACATTTGTACACATCTTGACCCTCCATTGTGCTATATAGTAGTACTAGTAGCAAGACTAAGTCCCACACTTAGAAAAAAATTCAAGAATTTCAAGAACACAAATAGTTGCTCTCGGGTTCATGCCACTTTGAAAAGAAATATTTTTTGTTTCTTGTCCATTAAGCTCCACACTTTAAACCAAGGTTCATGAGTGTATTGTGAGTGTATCTCAATAGAAAAATCCCGGAAAAAGATAGTTTTCGTATTAGTCGCAAAGTGAAAACCTAGTTGCTTTTCTAGGTTTTGTTTGGAAGTTTGAAGGAAATTTGTTGGTGTTGTTCTAAGGGTCTCAAGTAGCGGATTGAAGTGTCTTGAAGAGGCTCTAAGTCGCTAAGGAGCGGCTTCGGATTTGGAGTTGGACTAAGAATCGTTGAGGTAATAATCTTGTCTCTTAAGTGTTACAAGATTATATATTGTTGTTAGCTTTACATGTTTGCTAGCATGAAGTATATGTGTTGAAGTTTCTTAAGTATTATGGATTGATTGTAGCCTTAAATCCGAAATATCATTTAAGCCATGTGAAGTTGGATTACAATTTGGTCGTTTATTAGAATCGTCGCATGCTACTTACTTGAAGATTATAGTGGTTATAATCGATTGCGACTTGATATCATGTTATGCTAACAACTTGGATTGAAATGGAAATTGGATAAGAATTGGTGTTATTGTACTCAATGTGGCCGAATTGGACTAGTAGTTGTATTAGTTTGATATCTTTTGTGGGGCGGAATTTTACACGTCTAGTAGGCGTGTAATCCCCTATTGTTAATTGCATTGATTGGGCCTTAAATGTGGCGTGTTTGGTTATTGAATTCGGCCTTGAAAAAGGTGGCAAAGTAAGTAGAAACAAAGGAGGTGTTGTCCGATTTTCCGTAGAATTTAGTGACTTTACACTTATAATATTCTACGTTTGAAGTAAGGCGTTAATAGACGTATTGTGGATATTATAGGTTGACATACTACGGGCGGGATTTTGTACTTGGCAAGTGGTTTTGTTACACCCCGTATTTACAGGACATGTTTTAAGAACGTACGTAAGAATCCCAAATGTTAAGATTTGAGACTAGTAAAAATTTATCGGAATTTCGGAATTTTCGGAAAATGTAATATTGTGACGAATGGGAGGGCGACACGTGTCACCCCCCCCCCTAAATGGTCTTGGACGAAATTACATGGGCAAAAGGGTCATTTGACCCTTGTTAGGAAGACAAGTCTTGCAAGTAGTAAAGCTTGATTTATTTGACTTAGTCAATGGGACCACTAGCTTGATATTTAGAAGAACTTCATCCAAACCACACATTTGTGCTAATCTCAACCCTCCATGTTACTATATAGTAGTACTAGTAGCAAGACAAGAGTTCTATACTTAGAAAAAAATTCATGAAAAACTTGTTGTGGCCCTAAAGGCTCTCGGGTTTGGGTTCTTCAAAGGGAGAAAAAAAATTGTTTGTTGTCCAATAATCTTCCCACTTTAAACCAAGGTTCCTATGTGTATTGTAAGGGTATCTCAATAGAAAAATCCCAGAAAAAGATAGTTTTCGTATTAGTCGCAAGATGAAAACCTAGTTGCTTTTCTAGGTTTTGATTGGAAGACTTAAGGGAAGTGGTTTGTGATATTCTAAGGGTCTCAAGTGGTGGATTGAAGTGTCAAGAAGAGGCTCTAAGTGCTAAGGAGTGACTTTGGATTTGAAGTTGGACTAAGAATCGTTGAGGTAATAATCTTGTCTCTTAAGTGTTACAAGATTATATGTTGTTGTTAGCTTTACATGTTTGCTAGCATGAAGTATATGTGTTGAGGTTTCTTAAGTATTATGAATTGATTGTAGCCTTAAATCAGAAATGTCATTTAAGCCTTGTGAAGTTGGATTACAATTTGGTCGTTTATTAGAATCGTCGCATGTTACTTACTTGAAGATTATAGTGGTTATAATCGATTGCGACTTGATATCATGTTATGCTAACAACTTGGATTGAAATGGAAATTGGATAAGAATTGGTGTTATTGTACTCAATGTGGCCGAATTGGACTAGTAGTTTGTATTAGTTTGATATCTTTTGTGGGGCGGAATTTTACACGTCTAGTAGGCGTGTAATCCCCTATTGTTAATTGCATTGGTTGGGCCTTAAATGTGGCGTGTTTGGTTATTGAATTCGACCTTGAAAAATGTGGCAAAGTATGTAGAAACAAAGGAAGTGTTGTCCGATTTTCCGTAGAGTTTAGTGACTTAGCACTTAGAATATTCTACGTTTGAAGTAAGAGGTTAATGGACGTATTGTGGCCATTATAGGTTGAAGTACTAAGTATAGCGTATTCTACTTGAAGGATGGAATAGCTATCAAGATGGAAGTACTTTGGAGCATTTTGCTACTTGTCGATAATCGTCGCGAGGTATGTGAATCTCTTCCTTCCTTTGGCATGATTCTATGTATGGAATATACATGTGGTATTATTTCATGTTTCCTTCTACTCTTAAAAGTTAAGAGGTATGTGTGTGATTTACTCTATGTAAAGTTTATGTCAAAGTTATCCTAAGTCCTTACCGAGTCTTATGGGGGGATGTTGGTAAGAGTCGTTAGGAGGTACTTTGGAGCCAAGTTGACTTGGCTAATTTATGGCACGAATGAGAATAAGTATCGAGCAAGCCATTGCAGCGTTAATAAAGGAAAATGTAATGACAATTGATTATATTAAAATGAGTAGAATTCTCCATCTGCATAGAAGCTAAGATAAGACAAAATTGTATTACATTTTCTAGATCATGGCTGCTTTAATAAGATCGTTATAATCAAGTATAATCTACTCACACTCATAAGGCATATGTGCTTAACTTAAAGAAGTTACGTTATGAAGTTTTAAGACTGTGAACCTTAGACTCATAAAAGGTTGAGAGACTTTATTTTCAGGTAATGAAACTTGATTCTTAAAGGAAGAATTGACTTGATTTAAGGGAAGTAACTTGTTTTAAAAGGTGTGAGTACTTGAGTTTTAAAAGTTAAGAAACTTGATTTCTAAAAGTTAAGAGACTAAATGTGTCACGACCCGAACACGGGCCCGTGACTGGTGCCTTACCCGAGCACCCAAGTAGACATACATCAGAGTAACCAACGGAATATAAAAACAAGACATGAAACAATTAAAGAAAACAGGCTAACCAAAACGATTGCCTTTTTGCATAAATAGAGAAATTTGAACAGTTACATCCTTTACAACCACACTTGTGATTCTTCTGCACCTCTAAGATTTTTACAACAACTATGAGGGCGGGGCCCCGCCATACCCTGAATGTACAAGAACTTACAAACTGGAAACATACAAAAGATAAGCCTCGGAGAAAACGGAGCTTCCTAATACGCTGACGTGATCCTAAGAGTGAGGATCAACAACCGATGTACCTCACTGCGGCATGAACGCAGCCCCGGGAGGTCAAGATAACAGTACAGTATGTGGCGAAAATCAGTAAATGAAATCATAACAGTTTATATAAAGCAGAGACATGTATGATAACAAACTACGCTTTACAACATAAAAGTAGTCATGTCAAGGCGAGGACTCACTCCTCAAAGTCATCCTCATGCCCGTGGAACTCCTTTCACACCGCGATCTAGGTATAAATCGTATGATACGTATAACATGTCTCGGCCCATCCATGGGAATCGAGGTGGAATCGTGTGGTATACATGTCGGCCCATCCCATGGGACTCGGTGAAGAATCGGATGAAATACATGTCGACCCATCCTGGGACTCGGTGAAGAATCGTATGGAATACATATCCGACCCATCCACGGGACTCGGTGAAGAATCGTATGGAATATATGTCCCGGCCCATCCCATGGGCCTCGGTGAAGAATCGTATGGAACAAATGTCCCGGCCCATCCCATGGGACTCGGTGAAAAATCGTATGGAATACATGTCGACCCATCCACGGGACTCGGTGAAGAATCGCCCATAACATTTAAACCCTCTTTTAAGACAGATTAAGACAATACCATGCCTTCATTTTAAACCAACACATTTTCCCTTTTAAGGTCAAGTAACAACATTCTTTCCAAAAGTTCAAGTTGCATGTTTTTAAATACTTAAGTCTCTTATTTTCGAAAGATTTCATAGTTCATAGTCCTAATCACTTAACAACGTAATTTCTTCTTTTAACAAAATTGAGTAACATAATATCTTATGTGTGAGTAGTTTATTCTTGTTTATAACAATCTTATTAAAGCAGCCATGATCTAGGAAATGTAATACAATTTTGTCTTATCTTAGCTTCTATGCAGATGGAGGTTTCTACTGGTTTTAATATAATTAATTATTTGTCAATACATTTTCCTTTATTAACGCTGCAGTGGTTTGTTCGATACTTATTCTCATTTCCGAAATCAATATAACTTATTAGTTAAAAAACAAGTACTCATTACTCACGAATGAGGTTTCACAACTTTTTAATAAATTCATATCAAGCCAATTAAGTCAAGTCTCTTATGTTCTTAAAAATCAACAACCCATTTCTTACCTACATAAAGTTGTTATAACAAACTTCCCATAAAGCCGTTATAACACTTTATGTTTTAAACCAACCCAATTCATTTAGCACACGTACGTCTACCGTACTACATAGTTTACAAACATCATGCTAGAAAGGATAGAAAGAGGTTCACATACCTCGCGACGATTATCGACAAATAGCAAAACGCTCCACCGTACTATAACCCTGCTAGCCTTGTCCACCCTTCAAGTAGAACACGCTACTCGCAGAACTTCAACCTATAATGGCCATATACGTCTATCAATGTCTAGACTACTCTTTAGAACATTCTAAGCAGAAGGTTCTCTATTCTATGGAAAATTGGGCGTTTCCCTACAATCAACTACACAAGTCTCAGTAAATACACATGTAAGTACAGTTCAATTCTCTTCTCTTATACCATCCTTCTATAACTTATACTCATTTCTATACTACTACAGTATGTAATCTCCAATTACAATAGAAAGACAGGATTAATTACCTCGATAAGCCCAAAATTATCCAAGATTTAATGTCGATCCTGAGCAACGTTTAACTCCTACTCCGCGCGCTCCAACCCGCTCCAAGCAACCCCTATATGCTCCTAACCAACTCCTCTTTAAGAACCAACCTAAACAAGTGAAGAACACTAAGGTTCTTGTCCTCACAACTCTCGGCCAAGGTGAGGCTTTAGGGGCTAGGGTGTGAAATCTTTTCTAACCTTTTGGTTAATAATCTTCCTAATACACTAAGGAAGAACACTTAAGAGTTTAGGAATTTTTGGGCAAAGTTTGGTTAAGGGAGAGGGGTGTGGGACGAGAACTATCAGAGGGGAAGAGTTTAGCGAGCTACTAGGAAGGGGGTAGGGGTGGTGTTTGGACGAGATCTTCTCAAAGGGGGAGAAGGATTTTAAGACTTGGAAATTGTTTTGTGGATGAAGAAGTCTTGCACAAGAGGGGGTATTTATAGAACCACCAAGGGCCAAGATTAAAACAAATGGAGGGTGAAGATTTGGATCCATGTGAAGAATGAGGTCTTCCAACCAAGTTGTTATACCCCGTAGTTCTAGGGTATGTATGTGAGGACGTACGTACGAGAATACGACAGAAATTTTGAAAAGAAAGAAAGGTGTGATTTTTCGACGGAAAAGTTTCCGGGTTTTGTGAAGGAAAAAGGTTCGTTAATGGGAATTGGATTCCTAGATTTGGTATTTTGGCTTCTTGGATTATATTAGAATTATGATATTTTATTTTCGGAAATGGTCACGTGGGGCCCACGGGAGAAATTTACGGTTTTGTGGGGCCCGCTTTGTTTTTGAGATTTTCGATATTTTGGATATTTTCGGAAGACGCAATATTTTGGGAAGTCGGGGCGACACGTGTCACCCCATGTGTCACCTTGGTCGGGTGGAGGACAGTGGCTAGCCACTTGTCCCTTTGGCCGAAATGGCCATGACACTTGGAGCACCATTTCGTTGGCCATGTGGTGTGGTGGGACCCACACACACATGGCCAAATATTGACCACCCACTTTCTATGATCTTAACCCTTGAATTCTCTATAAATACCCCCTTAAGTTGAAGACTAAATTCATCCCACACTTGAATACTTTCCAAAGCAAATACTCCCTCCCTTTAGGCTTGTGTTTCGTCCCTCCCCCCACATGTGTAGAAAATACTTTGAGTATTGTTGTATAATCCCAAATACCTTAGCCTAGTATCCCTAGTAGTATTCCAAGTTATTTCAATACTAGGAGCCCGGAAATATTACTTTATTCCAATAGTCGCAAAGTGAAACCCTAGGAAAATCTTCCTAGCTTGGTTGAAGTGTTAAGAGAAGTTGTTTAGAAACTTCTAAGGGTCGCTTGGAGCGGGTTGGAGCGTAAGGAGTTGGAGCTAAACGTTGCTCAGGATCGACTTATAATCTCGGATAATTTTGGGCTTATCGAGGTAATGATCTATGTCTCCTTATTGTAATTGGATATTACATGTTGTAGTAGTTATACTTGAGTATATTATATGAGGATAGAAGATTGATAGAATTGAACTGTATTTACATTGGACTGTATTTACAGTAGACTTGTAGTATTATTGTGGAGTAGAATTGTACACGTCCGGTTAGACGTGTAACCCCCCCCCCCCTGGAGTTGTTGGCTTGGTAGCGGGCATTGATAGATGAGGAGATTTATGTGGTTGCGGGGGGGGGAGGTGCTGCTGAATTTTTCGTAGAATATGGAGCCTTGTTCTTAGAAATGTTCTACGAAGAGATCGAGAAATTGATGGACGTTTTGTGGCCTTTATAGGGTGAAGTACTACGAGTAGCGTATTCTACTTGAAGGGTGGAAAAAGCTAGCAAGGTTATAGTACTTTGGAGCGTTTTGCTTATTGTCGATAATCGTCGCGAGGTATGTGAACCTCTTCCTATCTTTTCTAGCATGATTGTTGTGAACTATGTAGTACGGTAGACGTACGTGTGCTAAATGAGTTTTGGTTGGTTTAAAACATAAGGTGTTATAATAGCTTTATGGGAATTTAGTTATAACGACTTTATGTAGGTAAAAGAGTGGTTTATTGATTTTAGAAGTTAAGAGACTTGATCTTAAAAGATAAGAGACTTAACTTATAAATGACGTTTTATGAAATATTAAGGACTATGAGTTTTGTTAAAAAGTTGTGAAACCTCATTCGTGAGTAATGAGTACTTGGCTTTTAAAGAATAATGTTTCTTGATTTCTAAATGAGAATAAGTATCGAACAAACCATGCGGCGTTAATAAAGGAAAATGTATTGACTAATTAACTATATTAAAACCAGTAGAAACCTCCATCTGCATAGAAGCTAAGATAAGACAAAATTGTATTACATTTTCTAGATCATGGCTGCTTTAATAAGATTGTTATAAACAAGAATAACTACTCACACATAAGGCATATGTTACTCAATGGTTTTAAAAAGAGATTACGTTATTTGATTAAGACTATGAACTATGAAATCTTTTGAAAATAAGAGACTTAAGTATTTGAAATTAGGCAACTTGAACTTTTGGAAAAGAATGTTGTTACATGACTTTAAAAGGGAAAGTGTTTTGGTTTAAAAGTAAGGCATGGTAGTGTCTTAATCTGTCTTAAAAGAGAGTTTAAACGTTATGGCCGAGTTTTCCTCGAGTCCCATGGGATGGGCTGAGATATGTATTCCACCCGACTTTTCCTCGAGTCCCATGGGATGTTCCGAGATATGTATTCCACCTGATTCCACCTCGAGTCCCATAGGATGGGCCGAGACATGTTGTACGTATCATGCGATTTATACCTAGACTGCCGGCAGTGAGGAAGGAGTTCCACGGGCATGAGGGATGACTTGGAGGGCGTGAGTCCCTGACTTGGCATGGATCGCTTTTAGTAAATCGTAGTTTGGTTATCATACATGTCTCGGTTTTATATAGATCGCCATGATTTCATTCTGATATTTTGATTTCACATACTTGGTACTGTTATCGACCTCTTTCGTGGCTGCGTTCATGCCGCAGTAGGTACATCGGTTGTGGATCCTCGCTCATAGGATCACAGTTCAGCGGTTTGGGAAGCTCCGTTTCTCCGGAGGCTTATCTTTTGGTATAGTCCCCTGTTATTGTAGGTACTTGTACATTCAGGGGTATGGCGGGGCCCTGTCTCGTCATAGTTGTTGTTACACTCTTAGAGGTGCAGTAAATCTTGTTGTGGCGGGGTTGTAAGGATTATGCTCGTTGGTTTATGTATATACATGAAGGTAACCGCTTTAGTTGCCCGGTTTATTATGTTGTCTCTTGTTTCCTGTTTAAATTTTATTTCCGCTGATTTTCTCTGATGTTGTTATCACTAGGGTGCCCGGGGTAAGGCACCAGTCGCGGGCCCGAGGTCGGGTCGTGACAAAAGTGGTATCAGAGCAGTTAATCCTCGGAAAGTGTCTACAGACCGTGTCTAGTAGAGTCTTGATTATCGGTGTGTTGTGCACCACATCTATAATCAGGAGGCTGCAGGATATCTAGGATTGGTTTCTATTCTTCTCACTCTGAGATCGTGCCTTAGAGCTGTGTTGAAAGTTGGACTCCCTCTGACGTATTCTTTTATGCCAGTTATGCCTCCACGCGAGGCAATCAGGGCCCAGAAGGGCAAGGCAGCAGAGGGAGCTGCGAGTAGAGTAGCGGCGGTCTCTACTGAGACCACAGTACCTGAGCCTCCAGTCCCACAGCCTGGAGCAGAGGAGATGGGTTACAAGGAGATGGCCCAGTTATTGGCCAGGATAGTGGCAAGGCACGAGGATAGGCTGGATGCAGCAATTCCGGTACCAGTAGTACCCGTAGTTCACCCGAGATCGGATAGTTTGAGACTGCGGGACTTTCTGAGTTGCGACCGCCGAGTTTTATGGGTCGAGGCTCGAGGATGATCCGCAGGAGTTCATCCAAGCGATTCTGACGATCATCGAGAGTGATCAAGGCTTCGGAGACCGAGTCAGTGGTCTTAGGTTCGCATCGGCTGCGTGATACTAAAGTCGACTGGTTTGATTCGTGGCAGCTGTCCCGGGAGGAGCATGCGCCTCCAGCTATTTGGGACGAGTTCTTGGAGGCATTTCTCAGCCACTTCTTGCCTCCGCAGATGAGGGAGCACGCGGGCGACAAATTTACGATCTTTGAGACGAGAGGCGTACGGTTCGGGAATACAACGTGGAGTTCGACTCATTGGCTCGGTATGTCCCTGCGTTGGTAGCTGATATGGAGGACAGAGTACACCGCCACGCCACCGCTCGATGACTACTTGGCGAGGCTTGTTCGGTGTAACTCTTCACCGCATGGACATTGCCCGCACGCAGCTTATGCACTTGGATGTGAGGAGCGGATGGGTCGACGGAATGACCGAGATCAGCAGAAGAGGGCCAGAACGGCAGGGTCCTTTGGTAACTTTCGAGGCGGACCGCCTCAGCAGCAGGTTAGTTATGCACCTCCGCCAAGATGCAGTGGTCCTCCGATCTTCAGGACGTTCGGGGTATTCGGGAGCTGGTCAGAGCTCCAGGGCTTCTGGTTCATAGGTATACATGTGTTCTAGCCAGCCGGGTTCATGGTTCCCTCAGTGTGTGCGATGCGGCAAGCGTCATCCCGGGGAGTGTCGTCTTTTTACTGGTGCTTGTTTCACCTGCGGCCGTCAGGGCCATATGACGAGAGACTGTCCTAGAAGGAGGGATACAGGTAGAATGACGCAGCCTACCGGGTCCGTGGCAGGTTCATCGCGCCTATGGCTATGCGCCCGTGAGGTGATTATGATTAGAGCGACGAAGGGAAAATTAAGCAGTTGATACAGGTATATTCTTACCCCTCTAGAGACTAGTATGCGTTGATGATATGATGATGTGCTAAGTATTATGTTCAGATAGCATTATGTTAAATTGTGATTGAGAGGCCTGGTTAGTAAAGGGGAAGTTGGGTACATAGAATTGTGAGCCTTAGAATATTATACGTGGAGACCTTAGATGCGAGGCCGTCTTGAGTAAAAGATTTTGTTTACAATTGACCTTTGTCGGAGTGCATAGTTTACGAGGGGTATAATTGTGTGATAAGTCCCTGAGTGGTGTGAATTATAAGAGGGTAGTTAAGCTAAGAAGACCACTAGGTTTTCGTGACTTGATTAGTGAGATTGTTCCGGATCGGAGAACAAGAGCTTGGCGCGATAGATGGGTCGGGTTGAGGCCAGATGCGGGTCAACCCGTAGCCCATATTAAAGTAAGGGAAATTGGTGGTGGTCCCGCTTTGTGATAGGGTCACGAGGGTGCTAGGCCCAAGTTTAGGTAACCATCGTACGGGTTCGTGGATGCGTTCGACCAGAATCGGATCGTGAAGGCCGGGGATGGTCTTAGAGAAGTTTGAAGCTAGTGAGATGACCAAGTTTGGAGGTAGTGGCTCCAAAGTTTTGGAAACTGAAGCGATGACTGAAGTGTGGTACGTGAAATAGAAAGAGTTCAGGTGTACGAGAATGGTACGAAGAGTAAGAGAAGAAGCGGACGCGTGTTATGAAAACGGAAGTGATCATTTCTTTTTGAAAAGTAAAGATGCGAAGGGAGTATACTTTAGACCATGGGTGGGAGCTTTTTGTGAGATTAGAGGCGATTCCTCGTTGGCTTGGATTTGAGTTTTTGCGCACATGTTATATTCTGGCCATTGGTGGCATGATCGGATTTTGTAAGTGTAGTAGTGGAGGCTACACCGGCGCATGTATGTTTAGAGACTTAGAAGGAACATTCGGGACGAATGTTTCTAAGGGGGGAAGAATGTTATACCCCGTAGTTCGTGGTATGTATGTGAGGACGGCGTGCGAGAATACGGCGTAAATTTTGGAAAGAAAGAAAGGTGTGATTTTTCACTAAAAGTTTTCGGGTTTTGTGAAGGAAAAAGGTTCGTTAATGGGAATTGGATTCCCAAATTTGGTATTTGGGCTTCTTGGATTATATTAGAATTATGAGATTTTATTTTCGGAAATGGTCACGTGGGGCCCACGGGAGAAATTTACGGCTTTGTGGGGCCCGCTTTGTTTTTGAGATTTTCGGTATTTTGGATATTTTCGGAAGACGAAATATTTTGGATGAGTCGGGAGGCGACACGTGTCACCCCCATGTGTCACCTTGGCCGAATTGGAGGGACAAGTGACTAGCCACTTGTCCCCTTGGCCGAAATGGCCATGACACTTGGAGCACCATTTCGTTGGCCATGTGGTGTGGTGGGACCCACACACACATGGCCCAATCTTGACCACCCACTTGCTATGATCTTAACCCTTGAATTCTCTATAAATACCCCCTTAAGTTGAAGACTAAATTCATCCCACACTTGAATACTTTCCAAAGCAAATACTCCCTCCCTTTAAGCTTGTGTTTCGTCCCTCCCCCCACATGTGTAGAAAATACTTTGAGTATTGTTGTATAATCCCAAATACCTTAGCCTAGTATCCCTAGTAGTATTCCAAGTTATTTCAATACTAGGAGCCCGGAAATATTACTTTATTCCAATAGTCGCAAAGTGAAACCCTAGGAAAATCTTCCTAGCTTGGTTGAAGTGTTAAGAGAAGTTGTTTAGAAACTTCTAAGGGTCGCTTGGAGCGTAAGGAGTTGGAGCTAAACGTTGCTCAGGATCGACTTATAATCTTGGATAATTTTGGGCTTATCGAGGTAATGATCTATGTCCCCTTATTGTAATTGGATATTACATGTTGTAGTAGTTATACTTGAGTATATTATATGAGGATAGAAGATTGATAGAATTGAATTGTATTTACATTGGACTGTATTTACAGTAGACTTGTAGTATTATTGTGGAGTAGAATTGTACACGTCCGGTTAGACGTGTAACCCCCCCTTGGAGTTGTTGGCTTGGTAGCGGGCCTTGATAGAGGAGGAGATTTATGTGGTTGCGGGGAGGTCGCTGAATTTTCCGTAGAATATGGAGCCTTGTTCTTAGAAATGTTCTACGAAGAGATCGAGAAATTGATGGACGTTTTGTGGCCTTTATAGGGTGATGTACTACGAGTAGCGTATTCTACTTTAAGGGTGGAAAAAGCTAGCAAGGTTATAGTACTTTGGAGCGTTTTGCTTATTGTCGATAATCGTCGCGAGGTATGTGAACCTCTTCCTATCTTTTCTAGCATGATTGTTGTGAACTATGTAGTACGGTAGACGTACGTGTGCTAAATGAGTTTTGGTTGGTTTAAAACATAAGGTGTTATAATAGCTTTATGGGAATTTAGTTATAACGACTTTATGTAGGTAAAAGAGTGGTTTATTGATTTTAGAAGTTAAGAGACTTGATCTTAAAAGATAAGAGACTTAACTTATAAATGACGTTTTATGAAATATTAAGGACTATGAGTTTTGTTAAAAAGTTGTGAAACCTCATTCGTGAGTAATGAGTACTTGGCTTTTAAAGAATAATGTTTTACTGATTTCGGAAATGAGAATAAGTATCGAACAAACCACTGCAGCGTTAATAAAGGAAAATGTATTGACTAATTAACTATATTAAAACCAGTAGAAACCTCCATCTGCATAGAAGCTAAGATAAGACAAAATTGTATTACATTTTCTAGATCATGGCTGCTTTAATAAGATTGTTATAAACAAGAATAACTACTCACACATAAGGCATATGTTACTCAATGGTTTTAAAAAGAGATTACGTTATTTGATTAAGACTATGAACTATGAAATCTTTTGAAAATAAGAGACTTGAGTATTTGAAATTAGGCAACTTGAACTTTTGGAAAAGAATGTTGTTACTTGACTTTAAAAGGGAAAGTGTTTTGGTTTAAAAGGAAGGCATGGTAGTTTCTTAATCTGTCTTAAAAGAGAGTTTAAATGTTATGGCCGATTTTTCCTCGAGTCCCATGGGATGGGCCGAGATATGTATTCCACCCGACTTTTCCTCAAGTCCCATGGGATGGGCCGAGATATGTATTCCACCCGATTCCACCTCGAGTCCCATGGGATGGGCCGAGACATGTTGTACGTATTTACGATTTATACCTAGACTGCCGGCAGTGAGGAAGGAGTTCCACGGGCATGAGGGATGACTTGGAGGGCGTGAGTCCCTGACTTGGCATGACTGCTTTTATATAGTAAACTGTAGTTTGGTTATCATACATGTCTCCGCTTTATATAGATCATGATTTCATTTCTGATATTTTGCCACATACTTGGTACTGTTATGTCTTGACCTCTCCGGGCTGCGTTCATGTCACAGGTAGAGGTACATCGGTTGTGGATCCTCGCTATAGGATCACAGTTCAGCGGTTTGGGAAGCTCCGTTTCTCCGGAGGCTTATCTTTTGGTATAGTCCCCTGTCATTGTAGGTACTTGTACATTCAGGGGTATGGCGGGCTCGTCTCGCCATAGTTGTTGTTACACTCTTGAGGTCCGTGTAATCGTTGTGGCAGGGTTGTAAGGATTAGAATCGTTCGGTTTTATGTATATACATGAAGGTAACCGTTTTGGTTAGCCTGGTTTATTATGTTGTCTCTTGTTTCCTGTTTAAATTTTATTTCCGCTGATTTTCTCTGATGTTGTTATCACTAGGGTGCCCGGGGTAAGACACCAGTCGCAGGCCCGAGGTCGGGTCGTGACACAATTGTCCACCACAACCTTGGGACATATGTCCACCACAACATTGGGACATATGTCCCCCACAACAAAGAGCCATGTGGCCTTCCACTAGGCACAAAAAACGTCCCTACCTACCCCCACTCACCCAATGAAATATCTTCCAAGACTTGACCATTTGACCTTGTCCACTTGGCCAACATTTTCGTCCAACCCATGCCAAATAAGGGTGACACATGTCGCCCTCCTATTGGTCCAAAATATTTCATCTTTCGGAAAAATCCGTAATCGGTTAAAATATTAAAAACGTAGAATTTCCTTCACAAGGTTCGGAATCTTTTCCATCGAAAGTTCACAATTTCATCCTTAACCTAATTAGGGCTTGAATATTCGTACGTACGTCCTCACATACATACTCTGGAAATACGGGGTATAACATTCTCCCCTCCTTAGAAACATTCGTCCCGAATGTTCCTTCTCAAGACAGATAACGATAAAGTTCCTCATAGCTTAACCAGTTTGCAAATGCCACGCATGGCCACAGAATAACACAAGCGCAAATACTTACATCCAAGTCCACGAGGAAAGACCTCTAACATCACAAAAAGCTCCCACCCAAAGTCTAAAAGATACTCCCTTCGCACCTTTACTTCCCATAAGAAATGATCACTTCTATGCTCTCAACACATGTTCACTTCTTCCCTTACTGCTGCACCTCCTCACACTCGAACTCTTCCTAATAAACTTACCACATTTCTGTTATTGCTTCAGTTTCCAAAATCTCGGGGTCACTATCTCCAACTTGGTCATCATTAACTGGGAACACTCTGGATGGATCTCCGATACTTTTCCGAACATAGCAACATGAAAGACCGGACGTACTGCCTCCTATGTCGGACGACAAAGCTAACTTATAGGCAACCTGGCCTATTCTCCAAATGATCTGAAAACGCTCAAATTACCTCGGGCTAGGTTTCCCCTGCTTTCCAAATCTCGTCACGCCCTTCCGGGGTGGTACCTTCAAGAAGACCCACCGTCAACCTGAACTCCAAGTGTCGACGCCGACTATCCGCACGACTTCTGTTGACTCTGAGCTGCCAATAACCTCTTCTGGATAAGCTCCACCTTATCCACATCCTGCTGGATCAAGTATGGACCAACTATCTGAACCTTGCCAACATCGAACCAATCTGTCACGCCCCGAACCCCGGGCCCGTGACTGGTGCCCTACCTGGGCACCCTTCTACCTTAACAACTAAGCAAACTGCGGAAATTAAATAACACCCATTTTTTTTTTAAAACCAACATACGTGCAAGGGCAAAGCCGACAAGGCTGCCATAATATACATAACAAAAGACACTACACCGTACATAATTCCAATCCCACATATGAATACAGACCTCTAAGAGTTAAACTGAAATATGACGGGAAAAGGCCCCGCCGTACCCATAACTGTACAAAAGCCTGTACTGAAAGAACTTATACCAAAAAGATAAACTCCCGAATAGAAGGAGCAATCCAAAAACTCTGAGCAGGGTCCTACACCTGCAGATCACCAAACAGCGTACCTAAACCTGCGGCATGAACGCAGCCCCCCGAAGGAGGTCAGTACGAAGAATGTACCAAGTATGTGAAGCGATGAAATCGTAATAAAATCATAACGATCTAAACAAAGCAGAGACATGTATGATAGCCAACCTACGACACAATACATAAGAAGTTATATCAAGTCGTGACGCATGCCTCAAAGTCACTATTCAAATATAACTATGGGTCTCACGCCCATAATATCAATCATGCCTAACACCAATAAGCATATCCAGAGTATCCTCGTGGTCGCGTGCCCGAATCCCACATCGTATAAAGCGTGACCACGTGGTATACAAACAACCGAATCAAACCGCCTCGTCACACGCCGGAATCCCACATCGTATAAGCATGTCCAAGGAGTATCCTTCGTGGTCGCATGCCCCGGCATCCCACATCGTATAAGCATGACCATAGGGTATCCTCGCGATCGCATGCCGGCATCCCACATCGTATAAGCATGACCGTAGGGTAACACAAACAACCGAATCTAACCCGACTCCTGGTCACATGCCCCGGAATCCCACATCGTATAAGCATGTCCAAGGAGTATCCCTCATGGTCGCATGCCCCGACATCCCACATCGTATAAGCATGACCATAAGGTAACACAACCACCTCACTATCGGTACGTCCAAGTAAACTTACAACAAGGCAGCCGACCCTCCAACCGAGAGTCGCGGCAACGTAATAAAACATAATACTTGCACTCAAAGGCTATCACCAGCACATATAGGCAATTCTCAATTAATCAAGCCAAAGTACTTATCAAGGCACACATAGAATAATTCTCAGTTAATCAAGCCAAAGTACTACGTACGTACATTCTTTTCAAAAGACTCATTTTTATGTAAAACGCCAAGATACTAACACCCGTAGTATCAAGGTGTGTCTATTTTTCCAAGTAAGTTACTACACTTTTAGAAACTCATTTCAAAGCTTGAAACCAAGTAACTTCAAATTTTCACAATCTAGGCAACTTATGCCTAATAATCAAAATAGACAACTTTTTTAACCTTCCATAAAGCCGTTATAACCAATTTCCCATAAAGCCGTTATAACCCTTTATGGTTTTAGACATATTCATTCCTTTTTATAACCAAGAGACTTATACTTAAAACCAAGTATCACATACTTATAAATCAAGTTCTTAACTTTCCAAAATACTTCAAGTCTCTTAACATTTAGAAAACAAGTTTCTTCTACTTTTAAACCTCAAGTAACTCACACCTTTAAAACAAGTTACTTCTCTTAAATCATGTCATTTCTCCTCTTTTAAAACAATTAAGTAAATCACTCCTTTGACTCCCCTAAAGTCATTAAAACTACCATTAGGTTTTGGAACTAAGGCACTAGCCAAAAGGTTTGGAAACCACTTCCCTTTCAAGACTCTATGTACTTTAAGTAAAATACTTTCACTTTTAAGAATCCAAACTTCACTAAGGAAATGGATCATACAACTTACAATTTGACATCAAAGTACAATCAAGGGAGTACATAGAACGAATTCTATTTTAGGCAAACCAAATACAACCAATGAATGGATCATTTAAGGAGTAGGACATACTTTCTTTATCTTAAGGAATCATGCTAGAAGAGGAGATAGTTCACATACCTTTTCGGCTAAATCCACAAGCTAAGCCGAATACGCCGTACGTAGAATTGTCAACCTATAATGGTCACAACAAGACTATCAACTTCTAGTCTCTAACGTAGAATAATACTAAGTAAGCGGTCTCTAATTCTACGGAAAATCGGGCAGCACTTTCTTTGTTTCTACTCACTTTGCCACCTTTTTCAAGGTCGAATACAATAACCAACACACCACATTTAAGGCTCCAAACAACAACCAAACAAAGGGGATTACACGCCTTACAATACGTGTAAAATTCCGCCCCACAATTCATACCAAGTAGTTTAATACTCACTAGCCATTCTCGGCCAACAATAACCAACAACACTAAGTCTTTTCCAATCCTTTTCCAATTCCAAGGTTTAACATGTTATATAGTCTTAGGCAACTTCAACAACTACAATTTCCTTCTTACACAACATGCGACGACTTAAACGAATAATCAACTTGAATTCCAATCTTAAGGCTAAACATGCTAGTTTTCGGATTAGGGTTCCAATAGCCAATATAATTATCAAACTTCATACTATACATCTCATGCTTGCTAATATCCATAGCTACAACAATAAGTACACATTAATTGCTAAAACGAAAAAATTTATACCTTTACAAGCCCTTAAAACTTCCAAGATTCAAAGTCGCTCCTTAGCAATTCTTAGCTCCTTTCCTTATGTTCCAATCCGCTCCAAGCACTCCTTAGAGGCCTATGAAGAACCCATCTTCAAGTTCCAACTTCAAAGTTGAAGAACTCCTTAAGTTTCCGCCTTGCGACTAATACGAAAACGTCATTTTTCTGAAATCTTTCTATTGAGATATCCTTACAATCCCCTTAGGGACATTGGGTTTAAGTCTTGTGAACAAAGGATCAAAACTACAAATTTTTTTCTAGTGTGGGAGATGGCTAAGCCGAGAGCAACTATTGTGGACAAGAACATGTGAAATTTTTTCTAAGTGTTAGCAGAGCTTGTCTTGCACAAGCTTAGTATTTAAAACACTATGGATGGCTTAGACTTAAACAAATGGGTGGCTAAGATGAAGATCACATGGATTAATAACAAGTGGCAAGTTAACTTGGTCAACAATATCAAGCTTAGCAAGACTTATCTTCCACCATGGTAAATGACCATTCTACCCTTACTAAATTTCGTCCAAGACCATATGTGGGGGTGCCACGTGTCGCCCTCTCATTCGTCCATAAAATTCCGTAACCCTCGTGGGCCCCACAAAACGTAAAATTCCTCGGGTGGGCCCCACATGACTAAATCCGTAAAAAATAAATTTCCATAATGTTAAAAGTTCCATATTCCTCAAATAATACATTTTGAGAATCCAATTCTCATCAACGAACATTTTTCCTTTCCGACGTTCGGAAGATTTTCCGTCGGAAAAACAATTCTCCCCTTTCGTACTAATTTCCAAGTCTTGATTCCTTACATACATTCTCTTATACATGTCCTGGACTTACGGGGTGTAACATTCTTCCCCCCTTCGAAACATTCGTCCCCGAATGTTCTTAGTCGGTTGTCAAGCTATACAAATTCCGGCATAAACTCTATACTATGTCTATCAATCAAAACTGCACAGGACCAACGATGCCACACCTGGCCACCACAACATACGTAAACATAACAATGGACCTTCCATCCGTGGTCCCTTCTCACAAAACTCGAAGGTTACAGTCTTCTCAAACACGGGATCCTTAGAGGTTCCTTTATTTCCTTACTTGTCATACTTTCTCGTACTTTCAAACTTATCTAGTACACGTACAAAATCTCAACTATTGTTTCTATTCTCCAATCCTTGGAGTTACTATCCAAACTTGGCCATTTTGTTACTTACTTTCCCGTCAAGGCTCTTCTCGACCCTTACGGCCTGGTTCCGGTGGAACACATCCACGAACTCGTACAACGATCAACTAGACATGGGCCTTACACCCTCGTGACCCTATCACATAGCGGGACCATTTCTAACTGACATCATCCCATTCCATACTACCGGCTGACCCGAAATGAGTCCATAACCCGACTCATCGTCACACTTAACTTCTCATTCTTAGTCTGAAATAAATCTTTCTCTTATCTCAAGGTACTTCTCACCCTATCCCCCTATTCACTAGAGGTTCGTCACATAGGTCCAAGTATTTCTACTGTACAATCTTCCCTATTGGTCTTACACTGTCATGGGGCAATTACTACGTGTGAACTCTACACAACTATAGTCTCAGTTCACTTACCATTCTTGTCAACATTCTTAACTTCTCACTTTACTAATCAAAGTATTCCTACCTCTGGGGGTACTATCACTTACAACTTCTAGCAATAAAGGGAAAACATATATGCTAGGGCGAAATCTGAATCTATCAATGCACGTATGATTCAAAAGAATCAAAATATACCTGTAACCCCATGAGATGTTGCCTCCTGATCCTGCCTAGTAGTCACGTCACCTCTGCGGTTCGAAGGACCGCCAGAACTATAAACACCACCCTGACCTCTACCACGGTGGTGACATCCGAACACCCGCCTGGGACGTACCGCGGAGTGCGAATCAACCATCGGCCTCATAGCCGAGCCACCTCACCGGTGCTCTTTCTAAAAGGACATACCTCGAATATGGCCTCGACGGCCACAACAAAAACAAACACTGTGCCATAACGACATTTCCCGAATGACGCTACTACATCCGATACATCGAGGAATAGGTGGCCTCGACCAGAAAGTCCTCTCGCTCCTCTCGAGAACCTCGACCCTGGAGCTTGGACCGCTCCTAAATACCTTGTGGGGTCCAATATCCCACCGTGAACTGCGGGGTATGTACTGGTAGGTGGGACGAATATCTCACTCATCTTGAGGCACTGCCCAAAAACTCACCGATAACCAACCGGTCTAGCCTCTTCTTACGCCGATCTCCGCTGGCACTCTACCCTCTCGTACACTGTCTGACCGCCGAATAACCTCCGCGATGAAATCAGAGCACCGCTTATCTTGGTCAATAACATAACCGCTTCTCTCATGACCTATAGTCTTCTCCTAACCGAGAAACCGAGGCTCGTGCTTTGGGTCTCAAAACTGCGCAGAAGAACTCGCCGATCATGAACAACATCCAGTATACCCTGGGCATAAGCCCTATCAACTCTCTGAATCTGACTAGTAGCTCCTGTTACTCCTTTGCCCTTCGGGCGGCCGCGTTGCCCTCCTCGAGGCATAATCAGAACACAAAATCACGTTAGAGAGGAATTATCTTACTAACACAGCTCTATGGCACAATCTTAGAGTGAGAAGAATAGAAACCAACTCCTAAATGTCCTGTAGCCTCCTGTTTATGGGTGTGGCGCGCAACACACCTATAATCAAGACTCTACTAGACACGGTCTGTAGACATTCCGAGGATCGATCGCTCGATACCACTCATCACGCCCGAACCCCGGGCGTGGATCGTGCCCTACCAGGCACCTTCTACCTTAACAACTAAGCAAACTGCGGAAATTAAATAACACCATTTTTTTTTAAAAACCAACATACGTGCAATGGCAAAGCCGACAAGGCTGCCATAATATACATAACAAAAGACACTACACCGTACATGAGTCCAATCCCACATATGAATACAGACCTCTAAGAGTTAAACTGAAATATGACGACAAGGCCCCCGTACCATAACTGCATAAAAGTGCATCTTGAAAGAACTTATACCAAAAAGATAAACTCCCAAACAGAAGGAGCAATCCAAAAACTCTGAGCAGGGTCATACACCTGCAGATTACCAAACAGCGTACCTAAACCTGCGGCATGAACGCAGCCCCCCGAAGGAGGTCAGTACGAAGAATGTACCAAGTATGTGAAACATGAAATCAGAATAAAATCATAACAGTCTAAACAAAATAGGAGACATGTATGATAGCCAACCTACAGTACACAATACATAAGCAGTTATATCAAGTCAGGGACGCATGCCCTCAAAGTCACTATTCAAATATAACTATGGGTCTCACGCCCATAATATCAATCATGCCTAACACCAATAAGAATATCCAAGTAGTATCCCTCGTGGTCGCATGCCCCGAAATTCCACATCGTATAAGCATGACCATGGGGTATACAAACAAATCCGGGAATCAAACCCGCTCCTGGTCACATGCCCCGGAATCCCACATCGTATAAGCATGTCCAAGGAGTATCCCTCGTGGTCGCATGCCCCGACATCCCACATCGTATAAGCATGACCATAGGGTATCCCTCGCGGTCGCATGCCCCGGCATCCCACATCGTATAAGCATGATCGTAGGGTAACACAAACAAATTCGGGAATCTAACCCGACTCCTGGTCACATGCCCCGGAATCCCACATCGTATAAGCATGTCCAAGGAGTATCCCTCGTGGTCGCATGCCCCGACATCCCACATCGTATAAGCATGACCATAAGGTAACACAAATAATGGAAGCATACCCGTGGAATCCCACCTCACTGTCGGTACGTCCAAGTAAACTTACAACAAGGCAGCCGACCCTCCAACCGAGAGTCGTGGCAACGTAATAAAACATAATACTTGCACTCAAAGGCTATCACCAGCACATATAGGCAATTCTCAATTAATCAAGCCAAAGTACTTATCAAGGCACACATAGAATAATTCTCAGTTAATCAAGCCAAAGTACTACGTACGTACATTCTTTTCAAAAGACTCCTTTTTATGTAAAACGCCAAGATACTAACACCCGTAGTATCAAGGTGTGTCTATTTTTCCAAGTAAGTTACTACACTTTTAGAAACTCATTTCAAAGCTTGAAACCAAGTAACTTCAAATTTTCACAATCTAGGCAACTTATGCCTAATAATCAAAATAGACAACTTTCTTAACCTTCCATAAAGCCGTTATAACCAACTTCCCATAAAGCCGTTATAACCCTTTATGGTTTTAGACATATTCATTCCTTTTTATAACCAAGAGACTTATACTTAAAACCAAGTATCACATACTTATAAATCAAGTTCTTAACTTTCCAAAATACTTCAAGTCTCTTAACATTTAGAAAACAAGTTTCTTCTACTTTTAAACCTCAAGTAACTCACACCTTTAAAACAAGTTACTTCTGTTAAATCATGTCATTTCTCCTCTTTTAAAACAATTAAGTAAATCACTCCTTTGACTCCCCTAAAGTCATTAAAACGACCATTAGGTTTTGGAACTAAGGCACTAGCCAAAAGGTTTGGAAACCACTTCCCTTTCAAGACTCTATGTACTTTAAGTAAAATACTTTCACTTTTAAGAATCCAAACTTCACTAAGGAAATGGATCATACAACTTACAATTTGACATCAAAGTACAATCAAGGGAGTACATAGAACGAATTCTATTTTAGGCAAACCAAATACAACCAAGGAATGGATCATTTAAGGAGTAGGACATACTTTCTTTATCTTAAGGAATCATGCTAGAAGAGGAGATAGTTCACATACCTTTTCGGCTAAATCCACAAGCTAAGCCGAATACGCCGTACGTAGAATTGTCAACCTATAATGGTCACAACAAGACTATCAACTTCTAGTCTCTAACGTAGAATAATACTAAGTAAGCGGTCTCTAATTCTACGGAAAATCGGGCAGCACTTCCTTTGTTTCTACTCACTTTGCCACCTTTTTCAAGGTCGATTACAATAACCAACACGCCACATTTAAGGCTCCAAACAACAACCAAACAAAGGGGATTACACGCCTTATAATACGTGTAAAATTCCTCCCCACAATTCATACCAAGTAGTTTAATACTCACTAGCCATTCTCGGCCAACAATAACCAACAACACTAAGTCTTTTCCAATCCTTTTCCAATTCCAAGTTCTAAGGTCTAACATGTTATATAGTCTTAAGCAACTTCAACAACTACAATTTCTTTCTTACACAACATGCGACGACTTAAACGAATAATCAACTTGAATTCCAATCTTAAGGCTAAACATGCTAGTTTTCGGATTAGGGTTCCAATAGCCAATATAATTATCAAACTTCATACTATACATCTCATGCTTGCTAATATCCATAGCTACAACAATAAGTAAACATTACTTGCTAAAACGAAAAAATTTATACCTTTACAAGCCCTTAAAATTTCCAAGATTCAAAGTCGCTCCTTAGCAATTCTTAGCTCCTTTCCTTATGTTCCAATCCGCTCCAAGCACTCCTTAGAGGCCTATGAAGAACCCATCTTCAAGTTCCAACTTCAAAGTTGAAGAACTCCTTAAGTTTCCGCCTTGCGACTAATACGAAAACGTCGTTTTTCTGAAATCTTTCTATTGAGATATCCTTACAATCCCCTTAGGGACATTGGGTTTAAGTCTTGTGAACAAAGGATCAAAACTACAAATTATTTTCTAGTGTGGGAGATGGCTAAGCCGAGAGCAACTATTGTGGACAAGAACATGTGAAATGACTTTTTTAAAACACTATGGATGGCTTAGACTTAAACAAATGGGTGGCTAAGATGAAGATCACATGGATTAATCACAAGTGGCAAGTTGACTTGGTCAACAATATCAAGCTTAGCAAGACTTATCTTCCACCATGGTAAATGACCATTATACCCTTACTAAATTTCGTCCAAGACCATATGTGGGGGTGCCACGTGTCACCCTCTCATTCGTCCATAAAATTCCGTAACCCTCGTGGGCCCCACAAAACGTAAAATTCCTCGGGTGGGCCCCACATGACTAAATCCGTAAAAAATAAATTTCCATAATGTTAAAAGTTCCATATTCCTCAAATAATATATTTTGAGAATCCAATTCTCATCAACGAACATTTTTCCTTTCCGACGTTCGGAAGATTTTCCATCGAAAAAATAATTCTCCCCTTTCGTACTAATTTCCAAGTCTTGATTACTTACATACATTCTCTTATACATGTCCTGGACTTACGGGGTGTAACACAATCGACCGGAAACCTACACTTCCGCCCATACAAGTCTTCATAAGGCGACATCCGAATACTGAAATGGTAGCTATAATGATACTCACTCAACAAGAGGCACATAATCCTCGCTGCTACCCCTGAAATCAAAAACACTGGCCCGAGGGTGAATGCAATACTGAGACTCACCTGAGTTCCTAACCCCGCCTGGTAAAACCTCCAGAAAAAGAAATAGCCATAACTGGGCTCCGCTGCCCGTCATAAGGTAAAAAGTAGGAACCCCGTGCAGCCTTACAACCTTCTTGATATATAACATCTCGCATAACCTCGCCGAGTAAACGATCCGATGAAAGACAAGGTGGGCTGATCTCATCGGCCCGGCTATTGGTCGAACGCATCCACGAACTCGTACAACGGTCATCTAAACTTGGGCCTAGCGCCCTCGTGACCCTACCACCTGGCGGGACCACCTCGAACTGACCCCACCACATTACAGGCCGCGGGTTGACCCGCGATCGGTCCTCAACCCGACCCGCTATCGCACCAAACTCTTGTTCCCCCGATCCGGAACAATCTCACTAATCAAGTCACGAAAACCTAGTTGTCTCCTTAGCTCAACTTCCCTCTTTCATTTCATACCACTCAGGGACTTATCACACAAATATATACCACGTATACTATGCACTCCGATAAGGGTCAACATAAAAATAAATCTTTTACTCAAGATGGCCTCGCATCTAAGGTCTCTACGTATAATATTCTAAGGCTCACAATTTCCCTGTCCCCAATCTTACCCTTCTAACTAACCATGTTTTCTAAACACAATTTTAACATAATGCTATCTGAACATAATACTTAGCACTTCATCATATCATCAACGCATACTAGTCTCTAGAGGGGTAAGAATATACCAGATCATCGCTTCATTTTCCTTCGCCGCTTTAATCCTAATCCTCGCCTGCGCGCATAGCTATGTAAGGCGATGAACTCCGCCATCGACCCGTAGGTCTGCCATTCTACTCAGTATCCCTCCTTCTAGGATGATCTCGTCACATGGCCACGACGGCCGCAGTGAAACAAGCACCCGATAAAGACGATCCGGGATGACGCTTGCCGATCGCACACCGAGGAAAACATGAACCCGATCGCTAGAACCCATGTATACTGCGGAACTGGAAGCCCGAGCTCGACCAGCTCCGAATACCCCGAACGCCCCAAGACCGGAGGACCACTGCATCTTGGCGGAGGTGCATAACTAACTCGCCACGAGGCGTTCGCCGAAAGTTACCAAAGGACCTGCTGCTCGCCTCTTCACGATCTCGGTCATTCGCCGACCCTCCGCCTCACATCCAAGTGCATAAGCTCGCATGCGGGCAATGTCCATGCCCCAGGGCTACTCCCGAACAAGCCTCGCCAAGTAGTCATCGAGCCGGTGACGTGGCGGTGTACTCATCCTCCATATCAGCTACTAACGCGGGGACATACCGAGCCAATGAGTCGAACTCCACGTTGTACTCCCGAACCGTACGCCCTCTCTGTCTCAGCATCAGAAATCTGTCGGCCCATGCCCTCCTCATCTGCGGAGGCAAGAAGTGGCTGATAAATGCCTCCGAGAACTCGACCCAATTAGCTGGAGGCGCATGCTCCCCCCGGGACAGCTCCCACGAATCAAACCAGTCGACTGCAGTATCACGCAGCCGATGTGAACCTAAGACCACTGACTCGGTCTCTGAAACCTTGATCACTCTCATGATCCGCTGTAATTGTTGGATGAATTCCTGCGGATCATCCTTAGGCCTCGATCCATAAAACGCTGGCGGGCTGCAACTCAGAAAGTCCCGCAGTCTCAAACTATCCGCTCTCGGGTGAACTACGGGTACTACCGGTACCGGAATTGCTGCATCCAGCTTATCCTCGTGCCTTGCCACTATCCTGGCCAATAACTGGGCCATCTCCTTGTAACCCATCTCCTCTGCTCCGGTGTGGACCGAGGCTCAGTCTTGTGGTCTCGCAGAGACCGCGCTACTACTCGCGACTCCTCTGCTGCCATGCCGCCCAGGCCCTGATTGCCTTGCGTGGAGGCATAACTGGCAAGGGAAAGAATTACGTTAGAGGGGTCCAACTTATAACACAGCTCTAAGGCACGATCTCAGAGTGAGAAGAATGGAAACCAATCCTAAATATCCTATAGCCTCCTGATTATTGGTGTGGTGCACAACACACCGATAATCAAGAATCTACTAGATACTGTCTGTAGACACTCTCCGAGGATTAACTGCTCTGATACCACTTTTGTCACGACCCGAACCCGGGCCCGTGACTGGTGCCTTACCCGGGCACCCAAGTAGACATACATCAGAGTAACCAGCGGAATATAAAAACAAGACATGAAACAATTAAAGAAAACAGGCTAACCAAAACGGTTGCCTTTTTGCATAAATACAGAAATTTGAACAGTTACATCCTTTACAACCCTGCCCACAACAGTGCTACAGACCTCTAAGATTTTTACAACAACTATGACGGGACAGGGCCCCGCCATACCCCTGAATGTACAAGAACTTACAAACTCGGGGAAACATACCAAAAGATAAGCCTCCGGAGAAAACGGAGCTTCCCAATACGCTGAACTGTGATCCTAAGAGTGAGGATCAACAACCGATGTACCTCTACCTGCGGCATGAACGCAGCCCCCCGAAGGAGGTCAGTACAACAGGTACCAAGTATGTGAAACTGAAAATACTGTAAATGAAATCATAACAGTTTATATAAAACAGGAGACATGTATGATAACCAAACTACAGTTTACAACATAAAAGTAGTCATGTCAAGGCAGGGACTCACTCCCTCAAAGTCATCCCTCATGCCCGTGGAACTCCTTTCTCACTGCCGGCAGTCTAGGTATAAATCGTATGATACGTATAACATGTCTCGGCCCATCCCATGGGAATCGAGGTGGAATCGTGTGGTATACATGTCCCGGCCCATCCCATGGGACTCGGTGAAGAATCGTATGGAATACATGTCCCGGCCCATCCCATGGGACTCGGTGAAGAATCGTATGGAATACATGTCCCGGCCCATCCCATGGGACTCGGTGAAGAATCGTATGGAATACATGTCCCGGCCCATCCCATGGGACTCGGTGAAGAATCGTATGGAATACATGTCCCGGCCCATCCCATGGGACTCGGTGAAGAATCGTATGGAATACATGTCCCGGCCCATCCCATGGGACTCGGTGAAGAATCATCCATAACATTTAAACCCTCTTTTAAGACAGATTAAGACAATACCATGCCTTCATTTTAAACCAACACATTTTCCCCTTTTAAGGTCAAGTAACAACATTCTTTTCCAAAAGTTCAAGTTGCATGTTTTTAAATACTTAAGTCTCTTATTTTCGAAAGATTTCATAGTTTATAGTCCTAATCACTTAACAACGTAATTTCTTCTTTTAACAAAATTGAGTAACATAATATCTTATGTGTGAGTAGTTTATTCTTGTTTATAACAATCTTATTAAAGCATCCATGATCTAGGAAATGTAATACAATTTTGTCTTATCTTAGCTTCTATGCAGATGGAGGTTTCTACTGGTTTTAATATAATTAATTATTTGTCAATACATTTTCCTTTATTAACGCTGCAGTGGTTTGTTCGATACTTATTCTCATTTCCGAAATCAATATAACTTATTAGTTAAAAACCAAGTACTCATTACTGTTATACCCCGTATTTCCAGAGTATGTACGTGAGGGCGTACGTACAAAAGTTTAGCCTTAGTTAGGCATAGGGGGACGAAAAATTGTGCACACCTATCAAAAAGAATCGTTTTCCGACGAAACGTTTTACAAAACTTGCGTAGGGAAAATTACGGCTATGTCATTTATTAGTTTTGCGGATTTTTCCGAGAGATGAAATATTTTGGACCAACGAGAGGGTGACACTTGTCACCCTCAAGTGGACGGTAACTTGGACGATTTCTTGGGCGTTTTTGTGGCTTTGCACAAGTCAAGGTTAGGTAGGATATTTTTGTGTAGTAGATGGATAAGGACACTTGGGTGAATCTCCACCCTACACTTGCCTACCACTTGGCTTCATCTTGGCCATTGGTTGGCCTATAAATACCCCCCTAACTTGAAGGTTTTCTTCATCCACAAATTGTCTTCCAAGTCTCAAAATTCCCTCCCCTCTCTTGTAGTGTTTCGTCCAACACCCTCTCCCCCTCTAGCCTAGTGGCTTCGGCCGAGAGCCCCCCCCCCCTTGGTAGAAAGTTGTCTTCCAAGTATAGTTACTATTCCAAAATACCCTAGCCCAAATCCCTTATAGTATTTAAGTAGAAGTTGTGTAGAACTTCTAAGGGCTTCTTGGAGCTATCGGAGCGTGCAAATTAGGAGCTAAACCTTGCTCAGGATCGACATTTAACTTGGATAATTTTGGGCTTATCGAGGTAACTACTCTTGTCCTTCTATTGTAATTGGATATTACATATAAGAATAGTTAAGACTTGAGTATAAGATATAGAAGGATATTAAAGAATAGAATTGAACTGTAATCACAGTAGAAGGGTATAACAGAAGAAGAATTAAACTGTACTTACATAGGGTGTATTTACTGAGACTTGGGTAGCTTGACTGTAGGGAAGTGCTGCCCAATTTTCCGTAGAATAGAGAACCCTCGCTTAGAACTTTATACAAGATAGTCTAGACGTTGATAGACATATTTGATCGTTATAGTCGATACTCTGCGACATATTCGACTTGGCAGTGGTTTTCGCGAAGGTATGTGATTCTTCCTATCCTCTTGAGCATGATATTTTAAAGTATATATATATATATAGTACGGTGACGTCGTGTTAACCGAACATGGTTTTACTTGACTTGAGTCTAAATAATAAGAACACGAAGTATTTCAAAAGAATTATAATCATTTTTGAAAGAAGAGTAATACTTGATTTTTAAATGAAGCTTAAGAGTTATACTAGCTTTATGGGAAGTTAGGTATAACGACTTAAGAAAGATAAAAAGGCGGTTTTACTTATTTGTTTATGAAAATCAGTATTGATTTCTCGCAAAATGTAGTAAGATGGTTTGATAAGTAACATGTTAGGTTGCTACGTGTGTTAGTGTCTTGTGATATTGTTATTCTTGTTGTGCTTACGTTGTTAAACGGTAAGTCCGTTATCGTTATTATATCACCTACCCCGACTTGTTATACCGAGGGCTTGCCACCCTTGACGCGTCTATACGGCCTATGCATCGTGTGACTATCGCGGAGTCGCGGAGTTCCGGATTGATCATTCCGGTGTTTTATCCCGACGGGGATGCCCTACGCGGTCGTGACTACGCGGTCTATGAGACTATGCGACCGTGCGAGTCCGAGGAGGTACCGGGTTAGCTACCGATGCGAGGAATACCTCACGCGGTGCATGTGTGACCTATGCGGTGCGGGAAGTCGAGATTAGGCACGCATAATGATACTATGGGCGATTCGCCTTGCTTCGATCATTCGCGCCTAGATAAGACCCGATTACATTATTTCTATTTTGCTCTTGTTTATGTCATGTGCACTACGTATGCTGGTTGTATTTGCAAATGGTTTTAAATACTTTGATTTTACTTCAGTACTTTAGAGTTTCACATACTTGGTACCTGTTGTACTGACCTCCTTCGGGGGGCTGCGTTCATGCCGCAGGTAAGGGCAAGCAGGTGCTAGATCCGCATCCTTAGGATCTTTGCTTTGGTGTCAGGAGCTCCATCTTCTCCGGAGGCTCGACTTTTGGTATGGTTCTCCCTGATGTTGTAGACATATGTACATTCAGGGTATGGCGGGGCCCTTTCCCGCCATAGTTGTTTACATTCCTAGAGGTCTGTAGTCATGTTGTAAAGTTGGGATGTAACTGTTCACTCTTTATATATATATGCCGAAAGGCGACTTTTCTCAGATAAGCTGTGTCTCAATTTACAATTATTTCATGTCTTGTTTTTATATTCATTGAATACTGATGTATGTCTAATTGGGTGCCTGAGGCACCATCCACGCCCCGAATGGGTCGTGACAAAAGTGGTATCAGAGCAGTTAATCCTCGGAAAGTGTCTACAGACCGTATCTAGTAGAGTCTTGATTATCGGTGTGTTGGGCACCACACCAATAATCAGGAGGCTATAGGATATTTAGGATTGATTTCCATTCTTCTCATTCTGAGATCGTGCCTTAGAGCTGTGTTATAATGTTACACCCCGTAGTTCCAGAGTATGTATATGAGGACGTACGTACGAGAATACGACACAAAAATTGGAAAGGAAGAAAGATGTGATTTTTCGACGGAAAAGTTTCCGGATTTTGTGAAGGAAAAAGGTTCGTTAATGGGAATTGGATTCCCAGATTTGGTATTTGGACTTTTTAGAATATTTGAGTATTATGAAATTTTATTTCCGAAATTGGTCACGTGGGGCCCACGGGAAAATTTACGATTTTGTGGGGCCCACTTTATTTTCAGATTTTTGGCATTACGGATATTTTCGGAAGATGAAATATTTTGGACGAGTAGGGGGGCGACACGTGTCACCCCCGTGTGGCCATGTTGGCCGAATTGGAGAAGGGCAAGTGGACGTTTTTTTAGGTGGACAAGTGGCCCATTTTTGTGGTGGCCACTTGTCCCATTTTTGTGGTGAACACTTGGTTGGCCAACTACCCACACACATGTACCCATCCTCACCACCCACTTGCATTAATCTTGACCCCTGATTCTTCTATATATACCCCCTTAGGTTGAAGACAATTTTCATCCCACACTTAAGCTTCCAAGGCAAAATACTCCCCTCCCCTTTGTAGTTATTTTCGTCCACTTTCCCCCCACTTGAGTAGAAAATACTTTGGGTATTATTGTATAATCCCAAATACCTTGGCCTAGTATCCCTAGTAGTATCCCAAAGTTATTTCAATACTAGGAGCCCGGAAATACTATTTTATTCCAATAGTCGCAAAATGAAACCCTAGAAAATCTTCATAAGCTTGGTTGAAGTGTTAAGAGAAGTTGTTTAGAAACTTCTAAGGGTTGCTTGGAGCGAGTTGGAGCAAGGAATGGAGCTAAACGTTGCTCAGGATCGACTTATAAACTTGGATAATTTTGGGCTTATCGAGGTAATGATCTTTGTCCCCCTATTGTAATTGGATATTACATGTTGTAGTAATGTATAGTTGAGTATACTATATGTAGAATGAATATGGATAAGAATTGAACTGTATTTACATAGGACTGTATTTAAAGTAGACTTGTAGTATTATTATGGAGTAGAATTGTACACGTCCGGTTAGGCGTGTAACCCTGGGATTGTTGGTTTGGTAGCAGGCCTCGTTAGAGGAGGAGATTTATGTGGTTGCGGGGGGGGGGAGGTGCTGCCGAATTTTCCGTAGAATAAGGAATCTTGTATCTAGAATTATCCTACGAAGAGATCTAGAGGTTGATAGACGTTTTGTGGCCTTTTTAGGTTGAAGTACTACGAGTAGCGTATTCTACTTGAAGGGTGGAAAAGGCGAGCAAGGTTAGAGTACGTGGAGCGTTTTGCTAATTGTCGATAATCGTCGCGAGGTATGTGAACCTCTTCCTATATTTTCTAGCATGATTGTTGTGAACTATGTAGTACGGTGACGTGCGTATTCTAAGTGAATTTGGTTGGTTTCACGATTTTAAAAGATAAAGGACTTGACTTATATTTGACTTGATATGATATATGAAGAACTCGAATTGTGTAGAAAGTTGTGAAACCTCATTCGCGAGTAATGCGTATTTGGTCTTTAAAAGGAACTTGATTTCTAAAAGAAAAGAGACTTGAGGAATCGAAGAGTTTTTGGTTTAAAAAGAGACATGGTTTTGTCTTAAATTGGTTTAAAACATAAAGTGTTATAAATGACTTTATGGGAAGTTAGTTATAACGACTTTATGAAAGCAAAAGAATGGTTTTATCATTGGTTTTAAAATGGTAACTTGATTTAAGTATAGGTTACTTGTTTTGAAAAGAGTAAGTATTTGAGTTTTAAAGAGTATACTTGATGTTGTTTTAAAAGAAAGGCACTTGGTTTAAAAAGTATAGAGTACTTGATTTTAAAAGTCTTGTAAAGGTTTTTACGAAAGTAAAGTAATTTGGTTTGAAAAGGAAATGTGTTTTTGATACTACGAGTATTAGTATCTTTTACGTAAAAGAGGTCTTTTTGAAAGAATGAAAGTAGGTATTATTTTGGGTTTGAAACCCGTATTGTTGACATAAAATGAAAGTACCTTGAGTTGTGTGTAACTTGCCTATGTTTGCGTGTGATAGCCTTGTCGTGCTAGTACTGTATTTCTATACCACCGCGTCTCTCGATGGAGGGCCGGCTGATTTGTTATGATCTTACTTGGGCGTCTGGCGTGTGGAGGATTCCACGTGCGCTCGCGCTGATAGCGTTATTCCATGGACTAGCTCTCCGCGAGGTTTTACCGATTCGGCCTTGGTATCCGGTGGTTGGCTTCGTACTTGCCCCGTCTCGTGGCCGATTCGGCCTTCGTACTGGTAGTTAGCCTTCGCTTGCCGCTCGGTTTAGTGGCGAAGTCTCGTTATCTGACCTTGGTATCCGGTAGTTAGCCCTCGTGCTTGCCGGTCACGTGACACGGCTTTGGTATCCGTAGTTGGCTTCGTACTTGCCGTGACGGCCGTGGCGAAGTCTCGTGTCTGACCTTGGTATCCGTAGTTAGCCTCGTACTTGCCGATCGACGTGACACGGCTTTAGTATCCGTAGTTGGCTTTCGTACTTGCCGTGACGCCTTGGTTTGGTTGTATAGTATTGTTGGTACGACCTTGGTATCCGTAGTTGTCTTTCGTACTTGCCGGCCGTTGATGACGCGGCTTTGGTATCCGTAGTTAGCCGTACTTGCCGTCACGGTTTTTATAACACAGTGGGACCCGTGTTCATGTGTACTTCTTGGTGTTGTTATATCATAGATCGCCGCGATGAGGAAGGTATTCCACGCATGATTGATGTTGTGGGCGTGAGACCCATTGTTATATTTGAGTGATGACTTTGAGGCGTGAGTCCCCGACTTGACATATTCGCTACATATTATGTCGTAGTTTGGTTATCATATATGTCTCTGCTTTATATAGACTACTATGATTTCATTTACGATATTTTGATTTCACATACTTGGTACTGTTATCGACCTCCTTCGGGCCGCGTTCATGCCGCAGTAGAGGTACACGGTTGTTGATCCTCGCCATAGGATCACAGTTCAGCGTTGGGAAGCTCCGTTTCTCGAGGCTTATCTTTCGTATAGTCCCTGTCGTTGTAGGTGCTACATTCGTGGTATGGCGGGGCCCTGTCCGTCATAGTTGTTATAAAATTCATAGGTGCAGAAATCTTTGCATGGCGTGGTTTGTAAAAGAATTTAACTGCTCGTATATATATATGCAGAAGGTAACCGCTTTGGTTGGCTGTTTCTTATTTTATCTTATTTCATGTTTAAGTTTTTATTTCCGCTGATTTTCTCTGATGTTGTATCACTAGGGTGCCCGGGGTAAGGCACCAGTCGCGGACCCGAGATCGGGTCGTGACAAAAGTGGTATAAGAGAAGTTAGTCCTCGGAAAGTGTCTACAGACCGTGTCTAGTAGAGTCTTGATTATCGGTGTGTCGTGCACCACATCTATAATCAGGAGGCTGCAGGATATTTAGGATTGGTTTCCATTCTTCTCACTCTGAGATCGTGCCTTAGAGCTGTGTTATAAGTTGGACTCCCTCTGACGTATTCTTTTCACCCGTTATGCCTCTACGCAAGACAACCAGAGCCCAGGAGGGCAAGCGGCAAAGGAGGCTGCGAGTAGAGCACGTGAGGGTTACGTGGCACCGCCCAGCCATTATCCGAGGCACACGCATTCGGGGAGTTCTGCGACGCCGCGAGCCCCAGTAGAGTTTAGAGCAGTAGCAGTAGCTACAGAGACCACGATACCTGAGCCTCCAGTTTCACGACCAGGAGTCGAGGATATGAGTTACAAGGAAATGGCCCAGTTACTAGCTAGGCTTGTGGCTAGGAATGAGACGACGAGAGTCGAGGTTCCGCAGCATGAGTTCACCCTAGATCCGATAGTTGAGATTTCGACTTCTTGAGTCATCCACGAGTTCTATGGATCTAGGCGAGGAAGATCATCGAGTTTATTCGACAATTCAGCGGATCATGAAAGTGATCAAGACCTCAGAGGCATTTCTTACACACTTCTTGCCCTCGCAGATGAGGAGAGCTCGGGCAGATAGATTTATGAGGTTGAGGCAGAACGGGCGGACGGTTCGGGAATACAGTATAGAGTTTGACTTATTGGCTTGTTATGTCCCGCGTTAGTGCGCACATGTGAGGAGAGAATGTCCTAGTAGGAGGGATACATGTGGGATGACTTAGCCTACCAGGTCAGTTGAGGATTCAGTGGTTCGGAGAGGAAGGGGTGTTAGCCAGAGGAGGCCACCCCCACCTCGGTATGGTCGTTGCGGTAGGTGTTCTTACGGGGAGTGTCGTACTACTTAGATAGCTTGTTAGGCTTGCGGCAGCAGGCCATTTTGCGAGAAATTGTCCACCGCAGGTGGCGCGGATGTTACGACTCAAATTTCGGGATCGATGGTGGTTCATCACCTTCTATAGTTATGCGCCCGTGAGCAGGATTTGATTAGGCGACAAAGGGAAAGTGAGGCGAGTTACAGAGATATCTTCACCTTAGAGACTTGTTTAGGTCGTTATGGTAGATACACGTGGAGTGCTATGTTCGGTTAGCATTGTGTAAGTTGTGATTAGAAAACATGGGTAGTTGAAAAGGGTAAGTCAGGGACGAGAAAATGGGAGCCTTAGAATTTATAACATTGGGACCTTGGATGCAAGGCCGCCCGAGTGGATGTTACGGCTGGTCCTTGTCGAAGTACTTGGTATGCGTGATATATATTGTGGGATAATTCCATGGGTAGTGTGAGACGGAAGTGGTAGCTTTCATGACGTGAATCGTAAGGTTGTTCGGATCGGGAACGAGTTTAGTCTGAAGTGGGTCGGGTTGAGGCCATATCGCGAGTCAACCGCGGCCGGACGCGGTGGTCATTGAGGTGGTCCCGCTAGATGATAAGTCACGGTGTTAAGCCCAAGTTAGGTAACCATCGTGCGAGTTCGTGGATGCGTTCGACCGATGGTCGGGCCGATGAGGTCAGCCCATCTTGTCTTTCGATTAGGGCATTTACTCGGCGGAGGTTATGCGAGATGTTATCGGGAAGGTTGTAAAGGCCGCAGGGTTCCTACTTTTATTTTATGGCAGCAATGGAGCCCGTTTATGGCTATTTCTTTTTCGAGGTTTTACCAAGTGGTTAGGAACTCAGTGAGTCTCGATTGCATTCACCCTCGGGCGACGGACGAACAACGCATTTTATCCGCATATTTGAGGATAGGTTACGGGCTGTTTTGATTTCGTGGTAGTGCGAGGATTATTTGCCTCTTGTTGAGTGAGTATTATACTAGCTACCATTTTAGTATTCGGATGGTGCCTTATGAAGCCTTGTATGAACGAAAGTGTAGGTTGCCGGTCGATTGGTTCGATGTTGGCAAGGTTCAGATAGTTGGTCCCTACTTGATTCAGCAGGATGTGGGTAAGGTGAAGCTTATCCAGAAGAGGTTTTTTTTTTTTTAGCAGCTCAGAGTCAACATAAGTCGTGTGGATAATCGGTGTCGACACTTGGAGTTCAGGTTGACGGTGGGTCTTCTTGAAGGTACCACCTCGGAAGGGTGTGACGAAATTTGGAAAGAAGGGGAAACTTAGCCCGAGGTACTTTGGGCATTTTCAGATAATAGTAGAATAGGCTAGGTTGCCTATAAGTTAGCACTGCCGTCTGACTTAGGAGGCAGTACGTCCGGTATTCCATGTTGCTATGTTTCGGAAGAGTAATCGGATATCCCTCCAGAGTGTTCCCAGTTAATGATGACCAAGTTAGAGATAGTAACCCCGAGATTTTGGAAACCAAGCAATGTGAAATGTGGTAAGTATATGAGGAAGAGTTCGAGTGTACGAGGAGGGTACGACGAGTAAGGGAAGAAGCGAGCATGTGTTATGAGAATAGAAGTGATCCTTTCGTGTGTGAAGAAAGTATCATTTGGACCATAGGTGGAGCTAATGGTATTGTTATACGATTTGAGGTGATTCTTCGTTGGCTTGGATGTGAGTTTTTGCGCGTATGTGGTAGTATGGCCATGTGTGGCATAATTGGTTCCGTAAGTATAGTAGTGGAGACTATACCGGCGCATGTGTGTTTTGGAGACTTAGAAGGAACATTCGGGACGAATGTTTCTAAGGGGGGAAGAATGTTACACCCCGTAGTTCCAGAGTATGTATATGAGGACGTACGTACGAGATTACGACACAAAAATTGGAAAGGAAGAAAGATGTGATTTTTCGACGGAAAAGTTTCCGATTTGTGAAGGAAAAGGTTCGTTAATGGGAATTGGATTCCCAGTTTGGTATTTGGACTTTTAGAATATTGAGTATTATGAAATTTTATTTCGAAATTGGTCACGTGGGGCCCACTGAAAATTTACGATTTTGTAGGGCCCACTTTATTTTTGGATTTTTGGCATTACGGATATTTTCTAAGATGAAATATTTTGGATGAGTAGGGGCGACACGTGTCACCTGTGTGGCCATGTTGGCCGAATTGGAGAAGCGGCAAGTGGGCGTTTTTAGGTGGACAAGTGGCCCATTTTGTGGTGGCCACTTGTCCCATGTTTGTGGTGAACACTTGGTTGGCAACTACCCACACACATGTACCCATCCTCACCACCCACTTGCATTAATCTTGACCCTTGATTCTTCTATATATACCCCCTTAGGTTGAAGACAATTTTCATCCCACACTTAAGCTTCCAAGGCAAAATACTCCCCTCCCCTTTGTAGTTGTTTTCGTCCCCTTTCCCCCCACTTGAGTAGAAAATACTTTGGGTATTATTGTATAATCCCAAATACCTTGGCCTAGTATCCCTAGTAGTATTCCAAAGTTATTTCAATACTAGGAGCCCGGAAATACTATTTTATTCCAATAGTCGCAAAATGAAACCCTAGAAAATCTTCATAAGCTTGGTTGAAGTGTTAAGAGAAGTTGTTTAGAAACTTCTAAGGGTTGCTTGGAGCGAGTTGGAACGTAAGGAATTGGAGCTAAACGTTGCTCAGGATCGACTTATAAACTTGGATAATTTTGGGCTTATCGAGGTAATGATCTTTGTCCCCCTATTGTAATTAGTTATTACATGTTGTAGTAATGTATAGTTGAGTATACTATATGTAGAATGAATATGGATAAGAATTGAACTGTATTTACATAGGACTGTATTTACAATAGACTTGTAGTATTATTGTGGAGTAGAATTGTACACGTCCGGTTAGACGTGTAACCCCCCCTGGGATTGTTGGTTTGGTAGCAGGCCTCGTTAGAGGAGGAGATTTATGTGGTTGCGGGGAGGTGTCGAATTTTCCGTAGAATAAGGAATATTGTATCTAGAATTATCCTACGAAGAGATCTAGAGGTTGATAGACGTATTGTGGCCTTTTAGGTTGAAGTACTACGAGTAGCGTATTCTACTTGAAGGGTGGAAAAGGCGAGCAAGGTTGAAATGCGTGGGCGCTTTGCTAATTGTCGATAATCGTCGCGAGGTATGTGAACCTCTTCCTATATTTTCTAGCATGATTGTTGTGAACTATGTAGTACGGTAGACGCATACGTGTTCTAAGTGAATTTGGTTGGTTTCTCGATTTTAAAAGATAAAGGACTTGACTTATATTTGACTTGATATGATATATGAAGAACTCGAATTGTGTAGAAAGTTGTGAAACCTCATTCGCGAGTAATGCGATTTGGTCTTTAAAAGGAACTTGATTTCTAAAAGAAAAGAGACTTGAGGAATCAAGAGTTTTGGTTTAAAAGAGAGACATGGTTTTGTCTTAAATTGGTTTAAAACATAAAGTGTTATAACAGCTTTATGGGAAGTTAGTTATAACGACTTTATGAAAGCAAAAGAATGGTTTTATCATTGGTTTTAAAATGGTAACTTGATTTAAGTATAGGTTACTTGTTTTGAAAAGAGTAAGTATTTGAGTTTTAAAGAGTATACTTGATGTTGTTTTAAAAGAAAGGCACTTGGTTTAAAAAGTATAGAGTACTTGATTTTAAAAGTCTTGTAAAGGTTTTTACGAAAGTAAAGTAATTTGGTTTGAAAAGGAAATGTGTTTTTGATACTACGAGTATTAGTATCTTTTACGTAAAAAGAGGTCTTTTTGAAAGAATGAAAGTAGGTATTATTTTTGGGTTTGAAACCCGTATTGTTGACATAAAATGAAAGTACCTTGAGTTGTGTGTAACTTGCCTATGTTTGCGTGTGATAGCCTTGTCGTGCTAGTATTGTATTTCTATACCACCGCGTCTCTCGATGGAGGGCCGGCTGATTTGTTATGATCTTACTTGGACGCACTCTGCGGTGTGGAGATTCCGCGGGTGCGCTCGCGTTGATAGCGTTATTCCATGGACTAGCTCTCCGCGAGGTTTTCTTGATTCGGCCTTGGTATCCGTGGTTGGCTTTCGTACTTGCCGCCTCGTGGCTGATTCGGCCTTGGTACCAGTAGTTAGCCTTCGCAGGCCCGCTCGGTTTAGTGGCGAAGTCTCGTGATACTGACCTTGGTATCCGTAGTTAGCCCTCGTACTTGCCGGCCACTCGTGACACGCCTTTGGTATCCGTAGTTGGCTTCGTACTTGCCGTGTCGCCTTCGTGGCGTAGTCTCGTGATACGAACTTGGTATATGGTAGTTAGCCCTCGTACTTGCCCCGGTCAGCTACGTGACTCGGATTTGGTATATGGTAGTTGGCTTTCGTACTTGCCGTGACGCCTTCGTGGTTTGGTTGTATAGTATTGTTATTCTGACCTTGGTATCCGTAGTTGGCTTCGTACTTGCCCGGCCGATTGATGATGCGGCTTTGGTATCCGTAGTTAGCCTTCGTACTTTCCGTCGGTTTTTATAACACAGTGGGACACGGTGTTCACGTACTTCTTGGTGTTGTTATATCATAGGCTGGCGGTGAGGAAGGTATTCCACGCATGATTGATGTTGTGGGCGTGAGACCCATTGTTATATTTGAGTGATGACTTTGAGGCGTGAGTCCACGACTTGACATATTTGCCATATTATATCGTAGTTTGGTTATCATATATGTCTCTGCTTTATATAGACTACTATGATTTCATTTCTGATATTTTGATTTCATACTTGGTACTGTTATCGACCTCCTTGGGCCGCGTTCACGCCGCAGGTAGAGGTATACGGTTGTTGATCCTCGCTCATAGGATCACGTCAGCGTTTGGGAAGCTCCGTTTCTCCGAGGCTTATCTTTGGTATAGTCCTGTCGTTGTAGGTACTTACATTCGTGGTATGGCGGGGCCTGTCCGTCATTGTTATATCATTCTTAGGTCCAGAAATCTTGTTGTGGCAGAGTTGTAAAAGGGATGTAACTGTTCAGGTATATATATATGCAGAAAGGTAACCGTTTTGGTTGGCCTGTTTCTTATTTTATCTTATTTCATGTTTAAGTTTTTATTTCCGCTGATTTTCTCTGATGTTGTATCACTAGGGTGCCCGGGGTAAGGCACCAGTCGCGGGCCCGAGATCGGGTCGTGACATATAAGTTGGACCCTTCTAACGTATCCCTTTTCTGTAACAGTTATGCCTCCACGTAAGGTAACCCGGGCCCAGAAGGGCAAGGCAGCCGAGGGAGCTGCTAGTAGGACACCGAGAGTCACGAGGCTCGTGCCCGATCTATACGAGACGGCGAGTTCCATGACGCCCGCCCGGCCCAAAGAGACCACGACCGCGCCTCCCGTCCACGGCGTAAGCGAGGAGTTAGGTACAAGGAGATGGCTCCGATTATTGGCGATTGTGGCGAACGGTGATATCTTTGGACGCAGCAGCAGTTCAAAGATACTGCGGCTCACCCGAGATCGCATTTGAGGCTACGGATTTTCTCGAGTTGTAGCCCGCGAGTTCTACGGTCGAGGCACGAGGATGATCCGCAGGAGTTCATCCGTCGATTCTGAGGATCATGCGGGTGATCAAGGCTTCGAGACCGAGTCCGTGATCTTCGTTCACATCGGTTGCGTGATACCGCGATCGATTGGTTTGATTCGCGAGCTTTCCGGGAGAGCATGCGCCTCCGTGAGATGGGACGAGTTCTTGGAGGCTTTCCTCACTCACTTCTTGCCTCGCATGAGGAGGCACGGCCGACAAGTTTTATTCTTGAGACGAGAAGCGCCTGAGGAGTACAACGCTGAGTTCGATTCGTTGGCTCGATATGTCCTCGCATTGGTAGCGAGATATGGAGGGCGGTGCACCGCTACGCCACCGCTAGATGATTATATAGCCGAAGTCTTGTGCGGGTGTTGCTCTTCACCGTATGGACATTACCGCACGCAGCTCATGCACTTGGATGCGAGGCGTAGAGACCGGCGGTCGGCAGATATCGAAGAAGGCGCCAAGACGGCGGATCTTTTGGTAGCTCGGGGTGGCGGCCTCGTGACGTCTAGATTTGCACCACGGCCACCGAGCACTCCTACATCGTTTCGGTATAGCGAGTATTCGGGGCGGTCGGGGCCCGTGACTTGATTTCGAGTGCGAGGTGTTAACCGATCGAGGTCCGCTCAGTGTGTCCGATGTGGTAGATTCCATTCGGGAGGTTGTGGTACTACTTCGGGAGCTTGATACACTTGTGGCCAGCAGGGTCATTATGCGAGAGTCCGTCCACTGCGGGCGATCTTGATGGTAGGGTCGATGTTACACCGTATTTACAGGACATGTTTTAAGAACGTCTGAAAGAACTCATGTGTTAAGATTTGAGGCTTGTAAAAATTTATCTAATTATGAAATTTGTCGGAAAACGTTTTGTTGTGACGAATGGGAGGGCGACACGTGTCACCCCCCTTAGTGATGCCTTGGTCGAATTAGGCATGCCCTTAATGGTCATTTACCATAAGTCTTGGATGAACAAGCCTTGTAAGTAGTAGCTTGACAATGTTGACTTGGTCAATGGGACCACTTACTTGATATTTACTAAGACTTCATCCAAACCTCACAATTGTGCTAATCTTAACCCTCCATGTCCCTTTATTATACTACTAGTAGTGAGACTTAGTCCAACACTTAGAAAAAATTGAAGAAAAATTGGAGAACAAGAGCTAGTGCTCTCGGGTTCATGAAGAAGAAAGGAGGAATTTTTTTTGTTTCTTGTCCAATAAGCCCCACACTTTAAACCAAGGTTCATGAGGGTTTTGTAAGTGTATCTCAATAGAAAAATCCCGGAAAAAGAGAGTTTTCGTATTAGTCGCAAAGTGAAAACCTAGTGACTTTCTAGGTTTTGGATTGGAAGTTTGAAGGAAAGTTGTTGGTGTTGTAATAAGGGTCTCAATGTCGGATTGAAGTGTCTTGGAGAGGTTCTAATCTTCTAAGGAGCGATTTCGGATTGGAGTTGGATTAAGAGTTGTTGAGGTATAATCTTGTCTTTTAAAGTGTTACAAGATTATATAATTATATTGTTGTTGTTAGCTTTACATGTTGCTAGCATGAAGTTGTTAAGTTGAAGTTTATAAGTATTATGGATTACTTGTAGCTTAAATCCGAAATGTAATGTAAGCCATGTTAAGTTGGATTACAATTTGATCGTTATTAGAATTGTCGCATGTTAATTACTTAGAGATTATAGTAGTTATTATCGGTTGCGACTTGACATCATGTTAGGCTAAGGACTTGGATTGAAATGGAAATTGGATAAGGATTGATGTTGTAGTACTTCAAGTTAGCCGAATTGGCCTAGTAAGTTGTTTTAATTTGATATCGTTTGTGGGGCGGAATTTTACACGTCTAGTAGGCGTGTAATCCCCTATTGTTGATTACTTTGATTGGGCCTTAAATGTGGCGTGTTTGGTTATTGTATTCGGCCTTGAAAAGGTGGCAAAGTTAGTAGAAACAAATGAGGTCTTTGTCGATTTTCCGTAGAATTAGTGACTTAGCACTTAGAATAATTCGTTAGAAGTGAAAGGTTAATGGACATATTGTGACCATAATAGGTTGAAGTACTAAGTATAGCGTATCCTACTTGAAGAATGGAATAGCTCAAGGTTGAAGTACTTTGGAGCATTTTGCTACTTGTCGACAATCGTCGCGAGGTATGTGAACCTCATCCTTCCTTTGGCATGATTCTATGTATGGAATATACTTGTGGTATCATTTCATGTTTCCTTCTACTCTTAGAAGTTAAGAGGTAGTTGTGTGATTTACTGTATGTAGAACTTTTCCTATATTTGAGCATGACTTGTTGCACGTATGTAGCACGGTAGACGTACAACACCTTGATATCCCTTACTAGTTTTATGAATAGCCAAGCCGGGTGAGTTAGGAGATTAACTCACTTCTTTGAAAGTATTAAGGATGTCTAATGTTGTATTAAAGTTAAGGGACTTGAAGAGTTTTAAAGTATGCGATACTTGTTCCGTTTTGAACATATAAGTCCCTTGGATAGGAAATTGTTTTTGGCTAAGGTATAAAGTGAATATAACGACTTTATGGGGAGTTGGTTATATTTGCTTTATGGAAAGACAAATGACTTGATTTTAGTGAAAAGGCAATTTGATTTTAAGGCATCAATTGCCTAAGGTTTTGTAATAAAAGGAGTCACTTGTTTTCTAAAGGTTAAGAGACTAAATGTATTTTTGAAAGTTAAGAGAATTGATTTGAAAGTGTATAATACTTGGTTTCAAAAAGTAGAAGTCTCTTTGTTATAAAAAGGCGTGTTGGTCCAAACCATAAAAGGGTTATAACGGCTTTATGGGAAGTTGGTTATAACGGCTTTATGAAAGGTTAAGAGAATGGTTTTCTCTAGTAAGTAATCAAAGGAATAACTTGTATTAAGGAAGAGCAAATTGGTTTAAAGGTACCAATTGCTTAAGGTTTTTAATAAAGAAGTCACTTGATTTAGAAGCCGGTAATTGTATTTCTAAAAAGGTATTGTGACTTGTCCTGACAGGGAGAGATGACTTGATACTACGGTTGTTAGTATCCGAAGTTTTATTTGAAAAAGTCTTTCTAAAGGAGTAGAGGCGTGATCGTTGGGTTAAATTCCGGGTTCTATATGACATTATCGACCGAGACGGGCGAACAAGATACCTTTACGCGCACTATATGACATTATCGACCGAGAGATGGGCGGGCAGATACCTTCACGCGCACTATATGACATTATCGACCCGAGACGGGCGGCAAGATACCTTACGCGCACTATATGACATTATCGACCGAGAGACGGGCGGGCAAGATACCTTTACGCGCACTATATGACATTATCGACCCGAGACGGGCCGGCAAAGATACCTTCACGCGCACTATATGACATTATCGACCCGCAGACGGGCGGGCAAGATACCTTTACGCGCACTATAGGACATTATCGCCCCAGATGGGCGGACAGTATACCTTTGTGGCGAACTATGTGACTTTATCGCGTCGTGTTGGGTAGGCAAGATAGTGTCCTCCGTAAAAGGCGGACTAGGTTGTGTAAGGTAAGTAGGTTATATGGTAGTGAACTTGATGATTTTTCCAAAGTAAGTACGTAAGGAAGTGACTATAACCTTTATTGAGAAATGGAAAAAGATAATAAGGTACGATTAAGTTCACGAGGGGGTAATGACATGGTAGGCTCAGGTATTTACTTCTTTTACACTTACCCCTGTCATGCTTTTATACTGATATGTTTTAATTGTTGTACCTTATTTCCGTTCCATATTAGATTTTTGTTATCGACCCCTTCGGGGGGCTGCGTTCATGCCCGCAGGTTTTAGGTACCCAGGTTGGTGATCCTTGCTCTTAGGATCTCGGTTCAGTTTTGAGAAAAGCTCTATTTGCTCCGGAGGCTTATCTCTTGGTACGGTTTCCCTGAGGTAGTACATTCATGTATATTCAGGGGTATGGCGGGGCCCTGTCCCGCCACAGTTGTTCTGTTAAAATTCTTAGAGGTCTGTAGTCACATATTGTGGGTCGATTGTAAAGGAAAGAGGCAATCGCTTGATTGTTTATATATATGTCGGGAAAGGTAGCCATCGGCTAACTTGTTGTTTTATTCTGTTATTTATTTTATAAGTTTCATGTATGTTCACGATTATCTCGATGTATACCGTAAGGGTGCCGGAGTAGGGCACGATGCGGGCCCGGTGGTCGTGACAAAAGTGGTATCGAGCGCTTAGTCCTCGGAAAGTGTCTGAGCCGTGTCTAGTAGAGTCTTGATTATCGGTGTGTTGTGCACCACATCTATAATCGGGAGGCTGCAGGACATTTAGGATTGGTTTCCATTCTTCTCACTCCGAGATCGTGCGATAGAAAGTGTTGTTAGGGTCGTCCCTCCCTAACGAGTTATGTTGATTGCGACTACGAGAAAAGGCGATGACCGGGAAGGACTATGTGGATTGTGTATCCAGGTTGGTAATGATTATAGTATAGTTGGTATTGTGATATACATCTATACGGAGTTATGTATGAGGGTCAGACGCGTCTTGCCTAGAATGATTTTAGATTTCCAGGGATTGGTAAAGACTAACTAGATACCGGGAAGGTATGGAATAGTTAATGAATTCTCGACAAGGTTTTGTGTTTTTTTTTTGAGATAATTGGGAAAGGGTGAGCTGTCTGATAGGGTAGTGAACCCTTAAGAAGCCATGTTAAGGAACCTAACGGAATGTCATGTTAATAGATTAAGCTGCGTAGTAAGCTTAAGAGAATTGTACGGATGAAGTCTGTATAGAGTAAGCAGTGGTTGTTGTGATCGAGACAACATGGTTTTGGTTTTATGAGAAGTTTTTGTACCCGTTTACTGGGGGGACTGGTAAGGTAGGCTTGGAGCATGGAAATTGCGAGCCTAAGAATATTGATTAATGTCGAGACCTTAGGTATATAAGACTTTCTCTGGCAATAAGATTTTAAGTCAGACCAAGGATAAGAGTTAAGTGCGACGCTGAGTCGGGTTGAAGACCTGCTACGGGTCTCCCCATGGCCTGGAATGGAGTGGGATCAGTTGGTAGTAGTTCCTCTACGTGACAGGGTCACGAGGGTGCAAGGCCCAAGTCTAGTTAATTGTTTTACGGGTTCGTGGACACGTTCCACCGGAACCAGGTCGTGAAAGCCGGAAAGGGCCGTATATTGTTATATAGATTGACTCCGAAAGAACATTCGGGGACGAATGTTTCTAAGGGGGGAAGAATGTTACACCCCGTATTTACAGGACATGTTTTAAGAACGTACGAAAGAACTCATAAGTGTTAAGATTTGAGGCTTGTAAAAATTTATCGGAATTATGAAATTTGTCGGAAAACGTTTTGTTGTGACGAATGGGAGGGCGACACGTGTCACCCCCCTTAGTGATGCCTTGGTCGAATTAGGCATGCCCTTAATGGTCATTTACCATAAGTCTTGGATGAACAAGCCTTGTAAGTAGTAGCTTGACAATGTTGACTTGGTCAATGGGACCACTTACTTGATATTTACTAAGACTTCATCCAAACCTCACAATTGTGCTAATCTTAACCTTCCATGTCCCTTTATTATACTACTAGTAGTGAGACTTAGTCCAACACTTAGAAAAAATTGAAGAAAAATTGGAGAACAAGAGCTAGTGCTCTCGGGTTCATGAAGAAGAAAGGAGGAAATTTTTTTGTTTCTTGTCCAATAAGCCCCACTTTAAACCAAGGTTCATGAGGGTTTTGTAAGTGTATCTCAATAGAAAAATCCGGAAAAGAGAGTTTTCGTATTAGTCGCAAAGTGAAAACCTAGTGACTTTCTAGGTTTTGGATTGGAAGTTTGAAGGAAAGTTGTTGGTGTTGTCCTAAGGGTCTCAACAAGCGGATTGAAGTGTCTTGGAGAGGTTCTAATCTTCTAAGGTGCGATTTCGGATTGGAGTTGGATTAAGAGTTGTTGAGGTATAATCTTGTCTTTTAAAGTGTTACAAGATTATATAATTATATTGTTGTTAGCTTTACATGTTGCTAGCATGAAGTTGTTAAGTTGAAGTTTATAAGTATTATGGATTACTTGTAGCTTAAATCCGAAATGTAATGTAAGCCATGTTAAGTTGGATTACAATTTGATCGTTATTAGAATTGTCGCATGTTAATTACTTAGAGATTATAGTAGTTATTATCGGTTGCGACTTGACATCATGTTAGGCTAAGGACTTGGATTGAAATGGAAATTGGATAAGGATTGATGTTGTAGTACTTCAAGTTAGCCGAATTGGCCTAGTAAGTTGTTTTAATTTGATATCGCGTAGGCGGAATTTTACACGTCTAGTAGGCGTGTAATCCCCTATTGTTGATTACTTTGATTGGGCCTTAAATGTGGCGTGTTTGGTTATTGTATTCGGCCTTGAAAAAGGTGGCAAAGTTAGTAGAAACAAATGAGGTGCTGTCCGATTTTCCGTAGAATTAGTGACTTAGCACTTAGAATAATTCTACGTTAGAAGTGAAAGGTTAATGGACATATTGTGACCATAATAGATTGAAGTACTAAGTATAGCGTATCCTACTTGAAGAATGGAATAGCTCAAGGTTGAAGTACTTTGGAGCATTTTGCTACTTGTCGACAATCGTCGCGAGGTATGTGAACCTCATCCTTCCTTTGGCATGATTCTATGTATGGAATATACTTGTGGTATCATTTCATGTTTCCTTCTACTCTTAGAAGTTAAGAGGTAGTTGTGTGATTTACTGTATGTAGAACTTTTCCTATCTTTGAGCATGACTTGTTGCACGTATGTAGCACGGTAGACGTACAACACCTTGATATCCCTTACTAGTTTTATGAATAGCCAAGCCGGGTGAGTTAGGAGATTAACTCACTTCTTTGAAAGTATTAAGGATGTCTAATGTTGTATTAAAGTTAAGGGACTTGAAGAGTTTTAAAGTATGCGATACTTGTTCCGTTTTGAACGTATAAGTCCCTTGGATAGGAAATTGTTTTTGGCTAAGGTATAAAGTGAATATAACGACTTTATTGGGATTTTGTTATATTTGCTTTATGGAAAGACAAATGACTTGATTTTAGTGAAAAGGAAATTTGATTTTAAGGCATCAATTGCCTAAGGTTTTGTAATAAAAGGAGTCACTTGTTTTCTAAAGGTTAAGAGACTAAATGTATTTTTGAAAGTTAAGAGAATTGATTTGAAAGTGTATAATACTTGGTTTCAAAAAGTAGAAGTCTCTTTGTTATAAAAGGAACGTGTTGGTCCAAACCATAAAGGGTTATAACGGCTTTATGGGAAGTTGGTTATAACGGCTTTATGAAAGGTTAAGAGAATGGTTTTCTCTAGTAAGTAATCAAAGGAATAACTTGTATTAAGGAAGAGCAAATTGGTTTAAAGGTACCAATTGCTTAAGGTTTTTAATAAAGAAGTCACTTGATTTAGAAGCCGGTAATTGTATTTCTAAAAAGGTATTGTGACTTGTCCTGAAAGGTAGAGATGACTTGATACTACGGTTGTTAGTATCTGGGAAGTTTTATTTGAAAAAGAGTCTTTCTAAAGGAGTAGAGGGGCGTAGTACGTTGGGTTAAATTCCCGGGTTCTATATGACATTATCGACCGCAGACGGGCGGGAGACACACTGCACGCGGTATATGACATTATCGACCCGAGAGATGGGCGGACAGTATACCTTCACGCGCACTATATGACATTATCGACCGAGACGGGCCGCGGATACCTTCACGCGCACTATGACATTATCGACCGCAGACGGGCCGCGGTATACCTTCACGCGCACTATATGACATTATCGACCCGAGATGGGCGGCAAGATACCTTTACAGGCGGTATATGACATTATCGACCCGAGAGATGGGCGGGCGATATACCTTTACGCACACTATATGACATTATCGACCCGAGAGACGGGCGGGCGGTATACCTACGCGCGGTATAGGACATTATCGCGTCGAGATGGGCGGACAGATACCTTTGAGGCGAACTATGTGACTTTATCGCGTCCCGTGTTGGGCGGGCGATAGGTGTCCTCGTAAAGGGCCGGACTAGGTTGTGTAAGGTAAGTAGGTTATATGGTAGTGAACTTGATGATTTTTCCGAAGTAAGTACGTAAGGAAGTGACTATAACCTTTATTGAGAAATGGGAAAAGTTAATAAGGTACGATTAAGTTCACGAGGGGGTAATGACATGGTAGGCTCAGGTATTTACTTCTTTTACACTTACCCGCTATGCTTTTATCTTGATATGTTTTAATTGTTGTACCTTATTTCGTTCCATATTAAATTTTTGTTAGGACCCCCGGGGCTGCGTTCATGCCAGCAGGTTTTAGGTACCCAGGTTGGTGATCCTTGCTCTTAGGATCTCGGTTCAGTTTTGAGAAAAGCTCTATTTTCTCCGGAGGCTTATCTCTTGGTACGGTTTCCCTGAGGTAGTAGATTCATGTATATTCAGGGGTATGGCGGGGCCCTGTCCCGCCACAGTTGTTCTGTTAAAATTCTTAGAAGTGCAGTAGTCACATATGTGGGTCGGTTTGTAAAGGAAAGAGGCAATCTTGGTTGTTTATATATATGTCGGGAAAGGTAGCCTATCGGCTAACTTTGTTGTTTATTTCGTTATTTATTTTATAAGTTTCATGTATGTTCCGATTATCTCGATGTATACGTAAAGGTGCCTGGTAGGGCACGATCGCGAGCCCGGTCGGGTCGTGACGATCGGCTGCAGGTCGATTCTGGTCTTCATCCACTTCGATTACTCGCCCGGAGGCGTGGTACTCATGGACCAGCGGTCGCGGCGGTCGTAGCGCGAGTCGATTCAGCGGTCCTCGATCGCATTTATGCCTTGTCATTGGCAGACGGGAGGCGTCGCTGGCGTCGTCATAGGTACCTTATCGGTTCGTTATGATGTATGCCTTGATAGATCCGGTTCTACTCATCCCATATATCTCCCCTTATTGCTAGTAGGATAGGGATAGAGCCTGTATCCATAGACCCTTTTGAGGTAGCTACGCCAGTGGGCAATTCGGTGGTAGCTCGGCGGGTATATAGGGCTTGCCCAGTGACTTTATGCAGTCGTCAGACCCTAGCCGACTTGATAGAGTTGGACATGACTGATTTCGATGTGATCATGGGCATGGATTGGTTAGTTTCTTGCTACGCCAATGTGAAGCTGCGGAGAGAGTGATGCGGTTCGGTTTCTGAGGCCGGTTATTGAGTGGGAGGAACACAGTATCGCTGGCGGTAGGTTTATTTCCTACCTCAAGGCTAGGAAGATGGTGTAGAAAGTACATCTACCATCGTTCGGGTGTTTGACACGAGGCTGCGATGCGATTTTCATCGATTCGATAGTGAGAGTTCCCAGATGTGTTTCCAGACGACCTCCCGGGTATCCCTCCTGAGAGGGAGATAGAGTTTTGTATCGATGTGCTGCCAGACACTCGGCCTATTTCAATTCCGCCATATAGAATGGCACCTGCCGAGTTGAGAGAGTTGAAGGACCAGCTGAGAGATTTTCTGGAGAAGGGCTTCATCAGACCTAGTGTTTCTCCCTGGGGAGCGCCGGTATTGTTCGTGAAGAAGAAGGATGGGGCCAGCTGCGCATGTGTGTTGATTACGACGGTGAACAAGGTGACTATTAAGAACGAATACCCTTCCGTGATTGATGATTTGTTCGACCACCGCAGGTGCGAGATGTTTCTCCAAGATTGATCTGCCATCGCTATCATCAGTCACGAGTCGAGGCGGATGTCCCTAGGATCGCATTCGGACGTGCGGGCATTATGAGTTCGGTCATGTCTTTCGGTTGACCAATGCTCGTGATATTCATGGATTTGATGAGCGAGTGTTCAAGCCATTTTGGACACGTTTGTGATAGTGTTCATTGATGATATCTTGGTTTATTCTCGCTCGAGCGAGAGCATGCAAAGCATTTGAGGCGTCTTGAGAGTTCTCGAGACCAGCGATTATCGCCAAGTTTTGAAATGTGAGTTACGGTTGACTTGGTGGCTTTTCTTGGGCATATAGTGGTAGATGGTATTCAGTGGATACGGCAAGATCGAAGCGATCGAGGAGTTGGCCTGCACCTACTACTCCGGCCAGGTTCGCGATTTTCAGGTCTTGCGAGTTATTATCGGCGGTTCGTAGAAGTTTGCTTCTATCTGCACCATTGACTAGGGTGACTCGGAAAGCGGCTAAGTTTGATGGACTGATGCGTGTGGCGGGGTTTCGATTCTTGAAGGAGGCGACGACCGCCCCGTTCTTACTCTTCCGGAGGTCGACGGCTATGTCGTGTATTGTGATCGTCGGGCATCGGGTTGGGATGTGTGTTGATGCAGCGAGGCAAGGTTATAAGCGTCACGCGTCAAGCGACTTAAGAAGCATAGGAAGGAACTACCCGCATGATTTGGAGTTAGCGGCGGTGATTCACGCCAAGATCTGGAGGCACTATTTGTATGGGGTTCATGTGGATATTTATACGCACCACAAGAGCCTCGGTATATCTTCACGGAGGAGTGAACTTACGACATGAGGCGGTGGTTAGAGTTGCTTAAGGATTATGTTGTCGATATCTGTACCACGGGAAGGCCAATGTTGTGGCGTATGCCTAGTCGTAGGTCGATGGGTAGCCTATCGGATGTGCAGTGAGAGGAGGGGCATGGTTCGCGATTTGCATCAGTTAGCGAGCCTTGGTGTCCGTTTGATAGATTCTGATAGCAGTAGGGTTCGAGGTCGAGAGGTTGCCGAGTCTTCCATCGTTGAAGAGGTGAAGAGGCAACAGTTTGAGGATCCGGTTTTGACACGGTGCCGTGATACAACCCTTCGTGAGGGAAAGTGTCCTTTTGAGGTAGCACCTGATGGGGTGCTAAGGTTCGAGGGCAGGTTGTGTGTTCCGGATATTGCGGGACTTGGCGAGTTCTAGAAGCACTGCGGCGCCGCGTTACTCTATCCATCCGGTCGACCAAGATGTACCCGCGACCTCGGATCGTGTATTGGTGGGATGGCTTGAAGAGGGCGTTGCGAGTTTGTGGCTCGATGCCCGTGTTGTCGCAGTGAAGGTAGAGCACGAGGCACGGTGGTTTGTTGCAGACGATAGAGATCCCGACCTGGAAGTGGGAGGTGATCAACATGGACTTTATCACAGGATTACCTCGCACTCCGAGGAAGCATGCTTCTATTTGGGTTATCGTCGACAGGCTGACGAAATCAACCCACTTTCTTCCCGTCAGGACGACCTTTTTGGCTGAGGATTATTCCAGACTTTACATCCGAGAGATCGTCAGACTGCATGGGGTCCCTATTTCCATCATATCGCATGAGGAGCCGGCCATTTACTAACTTCTCGAGGTCCTTCCGTAAGGATTAGGGACGCAGTGAGCTGAAATCGCATTCCATCCTCGCAGCACGGACAGCAGAGCGCACTATTCGACTCGAGGATATCTGCGAGCTGTGTTATTGACTTCGTGGTACCGGGAGGATCATTTTCCTCTAGTTGAGTTTGCGTATAATAATAGCTACCACCCAAAGATTCGGATGGCGCCATGAGGCCTTGTATGAGAGGAAGTGCAGATCGCCGATAAGCTGGTTCGATGTGGGCGAGTGCGATTAGTAGGACCAGATTTGGTGCAAAGCGATGGATAAGGTGAAGCTTATCCAGAGCGGTAACGATACCGTAGTCGGCGAAGTCATACGCAGATCATCGTCGTCGGCATCCGAGTTCGAGGTTGATGATTGGGTTTTCTGAAGGTGTCACCCATGAAGGTGTGATGAGGTTCGGAAGAAGAAACTCACCAAGGTACATTGGGCCCTATCGATTGTCCGCAGGTAAGCAAGGTTTACATGAGTTGAATCTGCCGTCCGATCTGGAGGCGGTGCATCCGATTTTTCACGTTTCTATCCGAGGAGATGTATCGGGATCCATCTAGAGTACACCCGATTGACGATGTCGGTGATCCAGGGGTTATCGTATGAGAGATTCCATAGCGATAATTGATCGTCCGAGTTAGGCGTCTGCGGACCGAGGCGTGGCTTCCACAAAGTCTTGTGGCGGAACGAGCTCAGGGAGGAGATAACATGGGAAGCTGAGGAGGACATGAGGCAGAAGTATCCTCACCTATTACCCACACCTCCAGGTAACTCACTTTCCTACTTGTAAATTTTCATTGTCATATATGCCTAAGTATTGTTTTGTGGCCGTATGTGGCATTTGCAAACTATTTAAGTTATGAGGAACTTTATCATTATCTGTCTTGGGAAGGAACATTCGGGACGAATGTTTCTAATGAGGGGAGAATGTTATACCCCGTATTTCCAGAGTATGTATGTGAGGGCGTACGTACAAAAGTTTAGCCTTAGTTAGGCATAGGGGGACGAAAAATGGTGCACACCTATCAAAAAGAATCGTTTTCTGACGAAACGTTTTACAAAACTTGCGCAGGGAAAATTACGGCTATGTCATTTATTATTTTTGCGGATTTTTCCGAGAGATGAAATATTTTGGACCAACGAGAGGGTGACACTTGTCACCCTCGTGAGACTAACAGACGATTTCTTAGGCGTTTTTGTGGCTTTGCACAAGTCAAGGTTAGGTAGGATATTTTTGTGTAGTAGATGGATAAGGACACTTGGGTGAATCTCCACCCTACACTTGCCTACCACTTGGCTTCATCTTGGCCATTGGTTGGCCTATAAATACCCCTCTAACTTGAAGGTTTTCTTCATCCACAAATTGTCTTCCAAGTCTCAAAATTCCTCCTCTCTCAGTGTTTCGTCCAACACCCTCTCCTCTAGCCTAGTGGCCAGCCGAGAGCCCCCTTGGTAGAAAGTTGTCTTCCAAGTATAGTTACTATTCCAAAATACCCTAGCCCAAATCCCTTATAGTATTTAAGTAGAAGTTGTGTAGAACTTCTAAGGGCTTCTTGGAGCTATCGGAGCGTGCAAATTAGGAGCTAAACCTTGCTCAGGATCGACATTTAACTTGGATAATTTTGGGCTTATCGAGGTAACTACTCTTGTCCTTCTATTGTAATTGGATATTACATATAAGAATAGTTAAGACTTGAGTATAAGATATAGAAGGATATTAAAGAATAGAATTGAACTGTAATCACAGTAGAAGGGTATAACAGAAGAAGAATTAAACTGTACTTACATAGGACTGTATTTACAGTAGACTTGGGTAGCTTGACGGGTAGGGAAGTGCTGCCCAATTTTCCGTAGAATAGAGAACCCTCTGCTTAGAACTTTATACAGTATAGTCTAGACGTTGATAGACGTATTTGACTGTTATAGGTCGATACTCTGCGCGCGACATATTCGACTTGGCAGGTGGTTTTCGCCAAGAAGGTATGTGATTCTTCCTATCCTCTTGAGCATGATATTTTAAAGTATATATATATAGTACGGTAGACGTACGTGTGTTAACTGAACATGGTTTTACTTGACTTGAGTCTAAATAATAAGAACCTGGAAGTATTTCAAAAGAATTATAATCATTTTTGAAAGAAGAGTAATACTTGATTTTTAAACAGAAAGCTTAAGAGTTATACTAGCTTTATGGGAAGTTAGGTATAACGACTTAAGAAAGATAAAAGGAACGGTTTTACTTATTTGTTTATGAAAATCCTGTATTGATTTCTGCAAAATGTAGTAAGATGGTTTGATAAGTAACATGTTAGGATGCTACGTGTGTTAGTGTCTTGTGATATTGTTATTCTTGTTGTGCTTACGTTGTTAAACGGTAAGTCCGTTGTACTGTTATTATATCACCTACCCCCTTGACTTGTTATACCGAAGGCTTGCCACCCTTGATGCGGGTCTATACGGCCTATGCAGTCTGTGTGACTATGCGCGAGTCGCGGAGTTCCGGATTGATCATTCGGTGTTTTATCCCGACGCGGGATGCCCATGTGGTCTGTGTGACTATGCGGTCTATTGAGACTATGCGGACTGCGGGAGTCCAGGAGGGTACCGGGGTTAGCTACCCCCGATGCGAGGAATACCTCATGCGGGTCTGTGTGTGACCTATGCGAACTGCGGGAGTCCAGGATTAGGCACGCATAATGATACTATGGGCGATTGGCCTTGCTTCGATCATTCGCGGCCTAGAAAAGACCTGTTACATTATTTCTATTTTGCTCTTGTTTATGTTGTGGCACTATGCGCTTGAACTGTTGTATTTGCAAATGGTTTTAAATACTTTGATTTTACTTGATTTTACGATTTCACATACTTGGTACTGTTGTCTCGACTCTGAGGCTGCGTTCATGCCGCAGGTAAGGGCAAGCAGGTGCTAGATCCGCATCCTTAGGATCTTTGCTTTGGTGTCAGGAGCTCCATCTTCTCCGGAGGCTCGACTTTTGGTATGGTTCTCCCTGATGTTGTAGATATATGTACATTCAGGGTATAGCGGGGCCCTGTCCCGCCATAGTTGTTTACATTCCTGCAAGTGCAGAGTCATGTTGTAAAGTTGGGATGTAACTGTTCACTCTTTATATATATATGCCGAAAGGCGACTTTTCTCAGATAAGCTGTGTCTCAATTTACAATTATTTCATGTCTTGTTTTTATATTCCGCTGATTACTCTGATGTATGTCTACTTGGGTGCCCCGGTAAGGCACCAGTCACGGGCCCCGGAACGGGTCGTGACAATTACTCACGAATGAGGTTTCAGAACTTTTTAATAAATTCATATCAAGCCAATTAAGTCAAGTCTCTTATGTTCTTAAAAATCAACAACCCACTTCTTACCTACATAAAGTTGTTATAACAAACTTCCCATAAAGCCGTTATAACACTTTATGTTTTAAACCAACCCAATTCATTTAGCACACGTACGTCTACCGTACTACATAGTTTACAAACATCATGCTAGAAAGGATAGGAAGAGGTTCACATACCTCGCGACGATTATCGACAAATAGCAAAACGCTCCACCGTACTATAACTCTGCTAGCCTTGTCCACCCTTCAAGTAGAACACGCTACTCGCAGAACTTCAACCTATAATGGCCATATACGTCTATCAATGTCTAGACTACTCTGTAGAACATTCTAAGCAGAAGGTTCTCTATTCTATGGAAAATTGGGCAGCATTTCCCTACCCGTCAACTACACAAGTCTACTGTAAATACAGCCCTATGTAAGTACAGTTCAATTATCTTCTCTTATACCATCCTTCTATAACTTATACTCATTTCTATACTACTACAGTATGTAATCTCCAATTACAATAGAAGGACAGGATTAATTACCTCGATAAGCCCAAAATTATCCAAGATTTAATGTCGATCCTGAGCAACGTTTAGCTCCTACTCCGCGCGCTCCAACCCGCTCCAAGAAACCCCTATACGCTCCTAACCAACTCCTCTTTAAGAACCAACCTAAACAAGTGAAGAACACTAAGGTTCTTGTCCTCACAACTCTCGGCCAAGGTGAGGCTTTAGGGGCTAGGGTGTGAAATCTTTTCTAACCTTTTGGTTAATAATCTTCCTAATACACTAAGGAAGAACACTTAAGAGTATAGGAATATTTGGGCAAAGTTTGGTTAAGGGAGAGGGGTGTGGGACGAGAACTATCAAGAGGGGGGGAAGAGTTTCAGCGAGAGCTACTAGGAAGGGGGGGGGGGGTGTTTGGACGAGATCTTCTCAAAGGGGGAGAAGGATTTTAAGACTTGGAAATTGTTTTGTGGATGAAGAAGTCTTGCACAAGAGGGGGGTATTTATAGAACCACCAAGGGCCAAGATTAAAACAAATGGAGGGTGAAGATTTGGATCCATGTGAAGAATGAGGTCTTCCAACCAAGTGTCCACCACAACCTTGGGACATATGTCCACCACAACATTGGGACATATGTCCCCCACAACAAAGAGCCATGTGGCCTTCCACTAGGCACAAAAAACGTCCCTACCTACCCCCACTCACCCAAAGAAATATCTTCCAAGACTTGACCATTTGACCTTGTCCACTTGGCCAACATTTTCGTCCAACCCATGCCAACTAAGGGTGACACATGTCGCCCTCCTATTGGTCCAAAATATTTCATCTTTCGGAAAAATCCGTAATCGGTTAAAATATTAAAAACGTAGAATTTCCTTCACAAGGTTCGGAATCTTTTCCGTCGAAAGTTCACAATTTCATCCTTAACCTAATTAGGGCTTGAATATTCGTACGTACGTCCTCGCATACATACTCTGGAAATACGGGGTATAACAAAATATATTTTGAAAGTTAAGAGAATTGATTTGAAAGTATATAATACTTGGTTTTAAAAAGTATAAGTCTCTTGGTTATAAAAGGAATGAGTTTGTCTAAAACCATAAAGGGTTATAACGGCTTTATGGGAAGTTGGTTATAACAGCTTTATGGAAGGTTAAGAGAATGGTTTTCTCTAATAAGGTAAACAAAGAAATAACTTGAATTAAGGAAGGGCAATTTGATTTAAAGGTATCACTTGCTTAAAGCTTTAAAGTAAGGGTCACTTGATTTAGAAGCCGAGAAATGTATTTCTAAAAGTATAGTGACTTATGTGAAATGTACACAAGCCTTGATACTACGGGTGTTGGTATCTTGGGGTTTTATATGAAAAGAAATCTTTTGAAAAGAATGGAAGTACGTAGTACTTGGGGTTAAATTCCCGGATTTTTATGTGTGAAACGAAAGTGCCATGTGTTTATAAAAATGGAAGTCTAAAGGTTTAATGAACTTGCCTATGTTTGCTTGTGATAGCTTTGAGTGCAAGTATTATATGTTTACGTTGTCGTGACTCTCAGTTGGAGGGCCGGCTGTCTTGTTGTAAGTTTACTTGACGCGTCTGACGGTGACGGGATTCCACGGGTATGCTTCCATTATGATTGATCCTTGGACATGCTTATACGATGTGGGATTCCGGGGCATGTGACTAGGAGGCGGGTTAGATTCCCGGATTTGTTTTATTACCCATTGCCATGCTTATACGATGAGGGATTTCGGGGCATGCGACCATGCTATTACGACTATTACTCCATGGGCTAGCTCCCCATGAAGACATGTACCCACGATGAGGGATTCCGGGGGCATGTTATTGTCACGACCCGACCCCGGGCCTGCGACTGGTGCTCTACCTGAGCAACCTTACATGTATACATCAGAGATAATCAGCGGAACATACATGAAACTTATAAAATAAAACAACAGGTTAGCCGATAGGGCTACCTTTCTGGACATATATATATACAACCGAAGCAGTTGCCTCATTTACTTTACAAACTGACCCACAATATGTGACTACAGACCTCTAAGAGATTTAACATAACAACAGTGGAGGGACAGGGCCCCGCCATACCCCTGAATATACATGAATCTACAATCTCAGGGAAAACCGTACCAAGAGATAAGCCTCCGGAGCAAATAGAGCTTTTTCCCAAAACTGAACCGAGATCCTAAGAGCAAGGATCACCAACCTGTGTACCTAAAACCTGCGGGCATGAACGCACCCGGAAGAGTCGATTATAACAGTGCGAATATGGAACTAAGTAAGGTACAACAATTATAACATATCTGTATAAAAGCATGACAGAGGTGAGTGTAAAAAGGGTAAATACCTGGACCTACCATGTCATTACCATCTCGTGAACTTAATCGTACCTTATTATCTTTTCCCATTATTCAATAAAAGTTATAGTCACTTTCTTACGTATATACTTAGGAAAATCATCAAGTTCATTACCATATAACTTACTTACCTTACATAACATAATCCGGCCCTTTATGGAGGGACGCCTATACTACCCGGCCCAATCTGGGACGCGATAAAGTCACATAGTCTGCCCATAAAGGTATACTGCCCGGCCCATTCCTGGGACGCGGTAAAGTCACGTAGTCTGCCCATAAAGGTATACTGCCCGGCCCAATCTAGGACGCGGTAAAGTCACGTAATCGCCCATAAGGTATACCGCCCCGTCTGGGACGTGGTAAAGTCATGTAGTCTGCCCATAAAGGTATACTGCCCGACCCAATCTGGGACGCGGTAAAGTCATGTAGTCTGCCCATAGAGGTATACTGCCCGGCCCAATCTGGGACGCGGTAAAGTCATATAAAAAAATCCAGGAATTTAACCTCACGTACTACGTACCTCTACTCCTTTAGAATGACTCTTTCTCAAATGAAACTTCCAAGATACTAATAACCGTAGTATCAAGTCATACATACTTTTCAAGATAAGTCACATTACCCTTTTTAGAAATACAATTACCGGCTTCTAAATCAAGTGACTTCTTTCTTAAAAACCTTAAGCAATTGGTACCTTTAAAACAATTTTCCCTTCTTTATTTCAAATCATTTTTTTGCTTACATTACTGAAGAAAACCATTCTTTTAATCTTCCATAAAGTTTTTATAACCAACTCCCCATAAAGTCGTTATAACACTTTATGTCTTAGACAAATTCATTCATTTTATAACCAAGAGACTTATATTTTCAAATCGAATTACATAGCTTTCAAAATACTTCAAGTCTCTTAACTTTTAAGAAAACAAGTTTCTTAACTTTAGAAATCAAGTCTTTCCAAATCAAGTATTCGATACTTGTAAATCAATTCATTTCTTCCTTTAAGAATCAAGTCCCATAACTTGAAAAATAAAGTCTCTTAACCTTTTAAAAATTTGAGGTTCACAGTCTTACAACTTCATACGTAAACTCTTTTAAATTAAGTAACATATACTTGGTGCGTTGTGAATAAGTTATACTTATTTATAACGATCTTATTCGAGTAGCCATGATCTAGAAAATGTAATACAATTTTGTCTTATCTTAGTTTCTATGCATATGGAAAATTCTACTCATTTTAATATAATCAATTGTCATTACATTTTCCTTTATTAACGCTGCAATGGCTTGCTCGATACTTATTCTCATTTGTGCCGTAAAATTAGCCAAGTCAACTTGGCTCCAAATACCTCCTAACGACTCTTACCAACATCCCCCATAAGACTTGGTAAGAACTTAGGATAACCTAGACATAACCTTTACATAGAGTAAATCACATACATACCTCTTAACTTCTAAGAGTAGAAGGGAACATGAAATATTACTACATGTATATTCCATACATAGAATCATGCCAAAAGAAGGAAGAGGTTCACATACCTCGCGACGATTATCGACAAGTAGCAAAATGCTCCAAAGTACTTCCACCTTGATAGCTATTCCATCCTTCAAGTAGAATATGATATACTTAGTACTTCAACCTATAATGGCCATAATACGTCCATTAACTTCTTACTTCAAACGTAGAATATTCTAGGTGCTAAGTCACTAAATTCTACGGAAAATCGGACAGCACTTCCTTTGTTTCTACATACTTTGCCACCATTTTCAAGGCCGAATTCAATAACCAAACACGTCACATTTAAGGCCCAACAATGCAATTAATCAATAGGGGATTACACGCCTACTAGACATGTAAAATTCCGCCCCACAATTTATATCAAACTAATACCACTACAAGTGTAAATCCGGCAATCTTGGGATACAACAATACCAATTCTTATCCAATTTCCTTTTCAATCCAAGTTGTTAGCATAACATGATATTAAGTCGCAATCGATTATAACTACTATAATCTTCAAGTACGTAACATGCGACGATTCTAATTAACGACCAAATTGAAATCCAACTTCTAATGGCTAATATGACATTTCGGATTTTAGGCTACAACAATCCATAACACTTATAAAACTTCAACACATATTCTTCATGCTAGTAAAATATAAGGCTAACAACAATATATAATCTTGTAACACATTAAGAAAACAAGATTGTTACCTCAACGAGTCTTAATCCAACTTCAAATCCAAAGTCGCTCCTTAGCAACTTAGGGCCTCTTCTTGACACTTCAATCCACCACTTGATACCCTTAGAATATCACAAACCACTTCCCTTAAATCTTCCAATCAAAACCTAGAAAAGCAACTAGGTTTTCACCTTGCGACTAATATGAAAACGCTAATTTTTCGGGATCTTTCTATTGAGATACCCTTACAATACACTTAGGAACCTTGGTTTAAAGTGGGGAGATTATTGGACAACAAACAAATTTTTTTTTCTTTTTCTTCCTTGTGAACCCGAGAGCTAAGCTTTGTTCATCCAAATTTTCTTGAAAATTTTCTAAGTATGGAAAGCTTGTATCACTACTAGTATGTATATAAAGCATAATGGAGGGCCAAGATTAGAACAAATGGGTGGTTTAGCTGAAGTTCTTTTAAATATCAACTAAGTGGTCCCATTGACTAAGTCAAATATATCAAGCTCACTACTAACAAGACTTGGTCTTCTAAACAATGGTCAAATGACCCTTTTGCCCATGTAATTTTCGTCCAAGACAATCTAAGGGGGGTGACACGTGTCGCCCTCCCATTCGTCACAATATTACGTTTTCCGACAATTCCATAATTCCGATAAATTTTTACAAGTCTCTAATCTTAACATTTGGGATTCTCACGTACGTTCTTAAAACATGTCCTGTAAATACGGGGTGTAACAGTTATATTCTTATTCCATGGGCTAGCTCCCCATGAAGACCTGCACCTACGATGAGGGATGCCGAGGGCACGTTTTGGCCATGCTTATACGATGAGGGATTCCGGGGCATGCAGCCGCGTTATATATATATATATATATATATATGTATTGTATATGTGTACGCCGACAGTGAGGTAGGATGCCACGCGCGTCACGTAGTATGATTTATGTCATAGATCGCCAGATGAGGAAGGAATTCCACGGGCACGCTTTGATATTTGTGTGACTTGATCGCGTCCCAGATTGGGCCGGGTAGTATATGCGTCCCTCCATAAAGGGCCGGATTATGTTATGAAAGATAAGTAAGTTATATGGTAATGAACTTGACGATTTTTCCTAAGTATGTACGTAAGAAAGTGACTATAACTTTTATTGAAAATGGGAAAAGATAATAAGGTACGATTAATTTCACGAGATGGTAATGACACGGTAGGATCTGGTATGTACCCTTTTTATACTTGCCCCTGTCATTCTTTTGTACAGTTATGATTTGTTTACTGTACCTTATTTTTCCGTTCCATATTCGGTACCTGTTGTATGCGACTTCTTCGGGCTGCGTTCATGCCCGCAGGTTTTAGGTACACAGGTTGGTGATCCTTGCTCTTAGGATCTCGGTTCAGTTTTTAGGAAAAAGCTCCAATTGCTCCGGAGGCTTATCTCTTGGTACGGTTTTCCCTGAGGTTGTAGATTCATGTATATTCAGGGGTATGGCGGGGCCCTGTCCCGCCACTGTTGTTATGTTAAAACTCTTAGAGGTCTGTAGTCGCATATTGTGGGTCAGTTTGTAAAGGAAAGGAGGCAACTGCTTCGGTTGTATATATATATGTCTAGGAAGGTAGCCCTATCGGCTAACCTGTTGTTTTACTTCTGTTGTTTTATTTTATAAGTTTCATGTATGTTCCGCTGATTTTCTCTGATGTATACCTGTAAGGGTGCCCAGGTAGGGCACCAGTCGCGGGCCCGGGGTCGGGTCGTGACAGGTTTGACCCGAAGAGGTATGTAGAACTTTCCTATCTTTTGAGCATGACTAGTTGCACGTATATAGTACGGTAGACGTACAAGACCTTGATATCCTTTACTAGTTTTATGAATAGCCAAGTCGGGTGAGTTAGGAGATTAACTCACTTCTTTGAAAGTATTAAAGATGTCTTAAGTTTTATTAAAGTTAAGGGACTTGAAGAGTTTTAAAGTATGTGATACTTGTTTCGTTTTAAACGTATAAGTCCCTTGGATAGGGAATTGTATTTGGCTAGGGTATAAAGTGATTATAACGACTTTATGGGAAGTTCGTTATATTAGCTTTATGGAAAGATAAATGACTTGATTTAATGAAAGACAATTTGATTTTAAGGCATCAATTGCCTAAGGTTTTATAAGAAAGGGAGTCACTTGATTTAGAAACCTAACTTTATTTCTAAAAGTATTGTGACTTGTCTTGAAAAGTAATTTTGACTTGATACTACGGTTAATAGTATCTTGGAAGTTTTATACGAAAAAGAGTCATTTTTGTTAAAGAGTGGAAGTATGTAGTACTTGGGTTAAATTCCCGGATTTTTATAAAAGATATGCTAGTGCCTTAAGTAAACTAAAATGAGAGTGTATATGAATGAGGCTAATAAGAAGTTAGGGGGATTTCTTAACTTGCTTATTTATTGTATAATAAGCAGGTAGTGCTTATGTTATGTATGATAAGCCGGTAGGGCTTATGTTATGTATGATGGCCGGTTGAGATAGGGTAAGAGTATAAATGAGGGGTAAACCCCCAAGACGTTATACCACCTTCTCCAGGGTAAGAGTATAAATGAGGGGTAAATCCCTAAGACGTTATACCACCTGCTTCAGGGTAAGAGTATAAATGAGGGGTAAATCCCCAAGATCGTTATACCACCTGTTCCGTGGATTTGCTACCCACGATGCGAGGAATACCTCATGCGAGTCCTTATGGGCTTATGCGGGTGAAATAGTCCCATGCGGGCGGGTACAGCCTATGCGAGGAATACCTCATGCGGGTCCACACGACCTATGCGGGTGAAATAGTCCCAGGAGTAGGATTGCTTAATGATACTGCGGGCGGATGGTCCTGCAACGATCGTGAGCTTCCTATTTTTATATTGTACGTATACTCTTAGTTACTCTCATTGTTAGTAAGGCACTGTGTACTGTAATTTTATTATCATACATGTCTCCGGCTTTGTTTTAAACTTATGATGTAATTACAGTATTTTTTCCAGTTTTACATACTTAGTACATATTGTGTACTGACCCCCTTCCTCGGGGGCTGCGTTCATGCCGCAGGTAGGGGTAAGCAGGTGGTGGATCCTCATTCTTAGGATCACTTATCAGACGTCAGAAGCTCCATTCCTCCGGAGGCTTGTCTTTTGGTACAGTCTTTCCCTGATGTTGTAGATTTATGTACATTCAGGGTTATGGCGGGGCCCTATCCCGCCACAGTTGTTATTCCTAGAGGTTTGTAGTCACATGTTGTGGTTTGGGGCTGTAAGAACCGAGTTGTACAATTTTGCTTTTGATTATGCATATTTTATGGAAGACGGCCTTATCGGCTAGCCTGTGATGTTATTGTCTAAACATGTTGTATGTTGTGTATGTTCCGCTGCTATTCTCTGATATATACAGGCAGGGTGCCGGGTAGGGCACCGATGCCCCGGTCGGTCGTGACAAAAGTAGTATCGAGCGATTAGTCCTCGGAAAGTGTCTACAGACCGTGTCTAGTAGAGTCTTGATTATCGGTGTGTTGTGCACCACATCTATAATCAGGAGGCTGCAGGACATTTAGGATTGGTTTCCATTCTTCTCTCTCTGAGATCGTGCAGTAGAGCTGTCTTATTAGGTTGAATCCTCTCTGACCTATTCTTATGAAACAGTTATGCCTCCACGGAAGGCGACTGTGGCCCGAGGCAAGGCAAAGCGGCGAGGCGCTAGCGGTACTCAGAGGGTTACTCGGACTCAGGCACAGACTATGCCTGAGGTAGTAGGCGGGTCGGCGAGTTCAGCCACGCCGGCAGTATTAGAGGAGCCGAGAGTGGCAGTAGCTCCAGAGGTTCCGGTACCAGAGCCTCCAGTCCCACAGCCAGGAGCTGAGTATAGAGACTACGGGGAGCAGATCCGGTTATTGACCAGTATAGTAGCAGGGCAGCGCCGACAGGAGCAGGCAGCTAACCCTAGAGCCGACAATTTGCGGATTCGGGATTTTCTGGGTTGTCATCCGCCCGAGTTTTATGGTTCGAGGTCTGAGGAGGATCCGCAGGAGTTCATTCGGCAGCTACAGCGGACTATGCAGGTTCTTAGGGCTTCAGAGACAGTGTTATGCTAGCCTCTACCTTATGCGATATTGCGTTGAACTGGTTTGAGTCATGGGAGCTGTCGAGAGGTGAGGATGCTCTTCCAGCTGTTTGGGAGGAGTTCACAGAGGCCTTCATGGATCACTTTTTGCCTCCTGAGATGAGGAGAGCCCGTGTAGATAGATTCTTGACTTTGAGGCAGAATGGAAGGACTATCAGGGATTACAGCCTGGAGTTTGACTGCTTGGCCAAGCATGCGCACACCATTGTAGCTGACATGGCGGATAGAGTTCATCGTTATGTGATGGGGCTAGACCGTCATATGATTATTGCATGCTTGGGGGTGGCTCTTCAGTCTGGTATGGACATTGCCAGGATGCAGGCGTATGCGCAGGGGATAGAGGATAGAGAGAGGGATCGATTGACTTTGAGCGGCAAGAGGCGGCAGCGAGGTCTCGGGGCAATTTTCGAGCGGACTTTCAAGGCGGATTAGGTCCACATTCCAGCCAACACAGAGTGCTCCTTCACGGTTTTCCGCGAGGTCCGATCGGCCAGTCATTCGAGGAGCAGTCGTGGCTCCAGGACTTCGGGTTTCGGAGGCGAACCGTCACCGATTGAGACCACCCACATCTCAGTGTGCTCGATGCGGTAGGTCTTACCAGGACGAGTGTCGCATGGCTCCGGGAGCTTGTTACTCTTGTGTCCAGCAGGGCCATTTGAGGAGAGATTGTCCGTCTAGAGGCGGCATGAGTGCTACGGTGCAGCCGACTGGATCAGTTGCTGGGTCTTCCTCTTCTTCTGTGGTTATGCGCCCCGGAGGGTAGGGTACTCACGGACCGGCAGGCCGCGGTAGAGGTCGTGGTGGTGGTCCCAGTTCTAGCGGTCCACGGAACCGCATATATTCATTAGCCAGCCGCCAGGATCAGGAGGCTTCCCCTGACGTCGTCACAGGTACATTATTGATTTCATGTTGTGACGTTTATGCTTTGATAGATCCAGGTTCTACCTTGTCCTATGTGTCCTCTTTTATTGCGGGTAGAATCGGGATAGAGTCGGTGTCGATAGAGCCTTTTGAGGTAGCTACGCCAGTGGGTGATTCGGTGTTAGCTGAGCGGGTGTATAGAGGTTGTCCGGTATTTATTTACAGTCGTCAGACCCTTGCAGACTTGATAGAGTTGGAGATGACAGATTTTGATGTCATTATGGGTATGGACTAGTTGGCTTCTTGTTATGCCAACGTTGACTGTAGAGACAGGTTGGTTCGGTTCCAGTTTCCTGGCGAGCCGATTATCGAGTGGAAGGGCAACACAACGTCGCCGAGGGGTAGGTTTATTTCTTACCTCAAGGCTAGGAAGATGGTGCAGAAAGGGTACATCTATCATCTGGTTCGGGTATTTGATACGCTGGCCGAGTGCGATTCTTGATCGATGCGATGGTTAGGGAGTTTCGGATGTGTTCCCGCACGATCTTCCGGGTATCCCTCCTGAGAGGAAGATTGAGTTTTGTATTGACACGTTGCCAGACACTCGACCTATTTCCATTCCGCCATACAGGATGACACCTGCTGAGTTGAGGGAGCTGAAGGACCAGCTGAAAGATTTGCTGGAAAAAGGCTTTATCAGGCCTAGTGTTTCTCCCTGGGGAGCGCCGGTTTTGTTTATGAAGAAGAAGGATGGGACGCTGCGTATGTGTGTTGATTACAGGCAGCTGAATAAGGTAACAATCAAGAATAGGTACCCCCTCCCCAGGATTAATGATTTGTTTGACCAGTTGCAGGGTGCGAGGTGTTTCTCCAAGATAGACCTGCGGTCTGGTTATCATCAAAGTCTGAGTTCGAGAGGCGATATCCCAAAGATCGCATTCGGGACCGGTATGGGCACTATGAGTTCAGGGTTATGTCTTTCGGTTTGACCAACGCTCCAGCGGTATTTATGGATTTGATGAACCGGGTGTTCAAGACATTTTTGGATACATTTGTGATAGTATTCATTGATGACATCCTGGTTTATTCGCGTACAGAGCAGGAGCATGCAGATCACTTGAGGACGGTACTTGGGGTCCTCCGAAGCCGGCAGTTATTCGACAAGTTCTCCATGTGTGAGTTTTGGTTGGCCTCAGTGGCATTCCTGGGGCACATTATTGGGGCTGATGGTGTTCGGGTGGATACGGCAAAGATTGAGGCAGTCAAGTCTTGGCCGAGACCTACTACTCCGACCGAGGTGCGCAATTTCTTAGGGCTGGCAGGTTATTATCGTAGGTTTGTGGAGCAGTTTGCTTCGATTTCAGCACCGTTGACTAGGCTGACTCGAGCGCCAAGTTCCGGCGGACGAGGCTTGCGAGAAGGGTTTCGATTCTTGAAGGAAAGGTTGACTACGACTCGCCTTACTCTTCCCGAGGGGTTAGGCAGCACGTGATCTATTGTGATGCCTCGGGTATCGGGCTAGGGTGTGTTTTGATGCAGCACGACAAGGTTATAGCCTATGCTTCCCGACAGTTATGGAAGCATGAGAGGAATTACCCTACCCACGACTTAGAGTTGGCCGCAGTTATTCATGCCTTAAAGATTTGGAGACATTATTTGTATGGGGTTCATGTGGATATTTATACAGACCACAAGAGCCTCCAGTATATCTTCAGGCAGAGGGAGCTGAACTTGCGACAGAGACGGTGGTTAGAATTGTTGAAAGATTATGATGTTGATATTCTATACCATCCGGGGAAAGCCAACGTGGTTGCTGATGACTTGAGTCGTAGATCGATGGGGAGTCTGTCAGAGGTACAGCCAGAGAGACAGGACATGGTCCGTCAGATCCACCAGCTAGCGAGCCTTGGGGTTCGTTTGATCGATACTGACGATAGTAAGGTACGGGTTCGTGAGGTTGCCGAGTCTTCCATCGCTGATGAGGTGAAGAGGCGACAGTTTGAGGACCCAGTGTTGGTACGGTATCGAGATGCAGCTCTTCGGGAGGAGAAGAGTCTATTCGAGGTAGCGCCTTGTTACACCCCGTAAGTCCAGGACATGCATAAGAGATTGTACGTAAGGAATCAAGGCTTGAAAATTTGTACGAAAGGAAGAATTGTTTTTCCGACGGAAAATCTTCCGAACGTCGGAAAGGAAAAATATTCGTTGATGAGAATTGGATTCTCAAAATGCATTATTTGATGAGTATGGAACTTATTAACGTTATGGAAATTTATTTTTACGGATTTGATCATGTGGGGCCCACCCGAGGAATTTTACGTTTTGTGGGGCCCACGAGGGTTACGGAATTTTGGACGAATGGGAGGGCGACACGTGGCACCTCTCCCACTTGGTGTTGGACGAAAATTTCAAGGTTAAAATGGTCATTGACCCTTGAAGATGATAAGTCTTGCTAGCTTGATATTATTGACCAAGTCAACTTGTCCACTTGGCTATTTAATTAATGATCTTCATCCAAGCCACACATTTGTTATAATCTTGACCCTCCATTGTGTTATATATACTACACTAGTGCAAGACTTGCTCTTCAACACTTATAATTATTTCACACATTCTTGTTCTTCAAGGAGTGCTCTCGGCTTTGTCCAATATTCCCACACAAAATTTTGTAATTTTGTTCCATTATTCACAAGACTTAAACTCAAGGTCCCTAAGGGTATTGTAAGGGTATCTCAATAGAAAGATTTCGGAAAAATGGCGTTTTCACGTTAGTCGCAAGGCGATAACCTAAGTAGTTTTCCTAGTTTTGGATTGGAAATGGAAGAGAAGTTGATTGTGAACTTCTAAGGGCTTCAAATAGCGGATTGGAGCGTAAAGGAAAGGAGCTAAGAATTTCTAAGGAACGACTTTGAATCTTGGAATTTTTAAGGGCTTGTAAAGGTATAAATTCTTGTCGTTTTAATAATTAAGATTACTTATTGTTGTAACTATGGATATTAGTAAGCATGAGATGTTTATATTATGAAGTTTGATATGTATATTGGCTATTGGAACCCTAATCCGAAACTAGCATGTTTAGGCTTAAGATTACAATTCAAGTTGATTATAAGTATAAGTCGTCACATGTTATATAAAGAAGAAAATTATAGTTGTTGAAGTTGTCTATGACTATGTAACATGTTAGACCTAAGAACTTGGATTGAAAAAGAATTGGAAAGGACTTAGGATTGATTATAAGTTGGCCGAGAATGGCTAGGATATTAAACTTACTTGGTATGAATTGTGGGGCGGAATTTTACACGTATTGTAAGGCGTGTAATCCCCTTTGATTGGTTGGTATGTTGAGCCTTAAATGTGGCATGTTTGGTTATTGTATTAGGCCTTGAAAAAGGTGGCAAAATATGTAGAAACAAAGGAAGTGATGTCCGATTTTCCGTAGGATTTAGGGACTTTACACTTAGAATATTCTACGATTGAAGCTAGAGGTTAATGGACGTGTTATGACTATTATAGGTTGAAGTACTACGAGTAGCGTATTCTACTTAAATGGTGGAAGGGCTAGCAAGGTTATAGTACTTTGGAGCATTTTGCAACTTGTCGCTAGTCGTCGCGAGGTATGTGAACCTCTTCTTTCTTTGGCATGATCCTACGTATGAAATATCCATGTGATAGTATTCCATGATTCCTTCTACTCTTAGAAGTTAAGAAGTATTCACATTGTTGACTCTAAGTTAAAAGTATGTTAAATTGTCCTAAGTCCTTACCAAGTCTTATGGGAGATGTTGGTAAGAATGGTTAGGAAATTATGAGATTTGATTTAAAGCTATGTGTCTTGATTTATTTAAAGTAAGTAAGTGGATTTTATGTTCGAAAATGACTTGAATTTATATGTGAAAAGGGGATTGATTTTAAAAGTGGAAGTTATATGATTTTAAGAGAATAAGTTACTTGGTTTTGGAAGTGTATGAAATTTTATATTTTTTTATAAGTATAAGTAAATGGACTTTAAAGAATGTATGTTATGAAGTTTTAAGACTATGAACTTTGGTTGTCTTTTAAGGATTTTGAAACTTTATTTTTCAAGTTATGTGACTTGAGCTTTAAAAAGAAAGAAGTTTTATAATTCTTTTAAGTATGTAAGTACGTAGTATTTTTGGGTTTAGTTTCCCTAATGTTGCAAGAATAAAGTGCCTTAAGTTCTCTAAAATGAAAGGTTGTTATAATAGCTTTATGGGAAGTTGTTATAACGACTTAAGAAGAAGTAATAATACGATTTAAAATGTTATGTAAGGAAAATACACCGAGCCTACAAATAGGCCGGATTACGTTATGAAATACACCGAGCCTACAAATAGGCCGGATTACGTTATGAGATACACCGAGCCTACACATAGGCCGGATTACGCCATATTACCCCGAGCCTACACATAGGCTGGGTTACGTCATCTTACACCGAGCTCCACAGGCGGGCCGGATTATGCTACATGATTCCACAGTACACCGAGCTCCACAGGCGGGCCGGATTATGCTACATGATTCCACAGTACACCGAGCTCCACAGGCGGGCCGGATTATGCCACATGATTCATCAGTACACCGTGTCCCGCAAATGGGCCGGATTACATTATCACGTATGAATAATCAAAGTTAGCTTCCAAATAAGAAGTCCCTCCATAAAAGGGCCGGATTATGTTATGTAAGATATGTAAGTTTTGTGGAAAAGCTTGATTAAATTCTTAAGTATGTATGTAAGAATATGATGTTAATTCTTATTGAAAGAAGGAAAGGAACAGTTAATATACGATTGATTTCAGGAGTTAAAATGGCATTCTTTTATATAGTTATGTTTTGGTTGTTGCACCTTATTTCTGTTCCATACTCGGTACCTGTTGTACTGACCCCCTTCGGGGGGCTGCGTTCATGCCCGCATGTGTTAGGTACACAGGTTGGTGATCCTTGCTCTTAGGATCTCTGTTCAGTTTTTGGGAAGAAGCTCCATTCACTCCGGAGGCTTATCTTTTTGGTACGGTTTCCCTGATGTTGTAGATTTACGTACATTCAGGGGTATGGCGGGGCCCTGTCCCGCCACAGTTGTAAATCTTAAGTGCAGTAGTCACGTATGTGGGTCGGTTTGTAAAAAAAGAAAGGGATATAATCGCTGTTGTTTATGTATATGTATGTGTCCATGGAGGTAGCCTTATCGGCTAACCGGTTGTTTAAATTCTCGTTGTTTTATTTTATAAGTTTCATGTATATTCCGCTGATTATCTTTGATGTATACCTGTAAGGGTGCCCAGGTAGGGCACCGGCCATGCCCGGTCGGGTCGTGACAAAAGTGGTATCGAAGCGATTAGTCATCGGAAAGTGTCTCTGCATCGTGTAGTAGAGTCTTGATTATCGGTGTGTTGTACACCACATCTATAATCGTGAGGTCGCAGGACATTTAGGATTGGTTTCATTCTTCTCACTCGAGATCGTGCGGTGAGAGTATTAATAGGTTGATCCGTCTCGACATATTCTTATGTATATGAATCAGCTATGCCTCGCGGAAGGCGACCAGGCCCGGAAAGGCAAAGCAGCGAGAGGCGCCAGTGGCGCAGAGGGTTACTAGGACTCGAGCCCGGACTATGCGAGGTTGTAGTCCCGAGGCGAGTTCGCCACGCCGGTATTAGAGGCGCGAGCACCGCGGCTCGGGGTTCCGATACACTGAGCCTCCACCACGGGCGGAGTATAGAGATTATGGAGAGCGGTCGGGTTATTGAGTAGCATAGTGGTAGGCATCGCCGATGGAGCGAGTAGCTAACCCAGAGTGGCGTTTGAGGATTCGGATTTTCGGGTTGTAGTCCACCCGAGTTCTATGGTTCGAGATCCGGCGAGGATCATCGTGAGTTTATTCGGCAGATCTGGACTATGCAGTGCTTAGGGTCTCGGAGACCGAGTAAGTGGTGCTAGCTTCTACTGCACGCGATATTGCGTTGAACTGGTTTGAGTCATGGGAACTGTCTAGGGGTGTGGGTGCTCCTCCAGTTGTTTGGGATGAGTTCACAGAGGCCTTTATTGATCACTTTTTGCCTCCTGAGATGAGGAGAGCCCGTGTTGATAGGTTCTTGTCATTGAGACAGAATGGGAGGACCATTAGGGAGTACAACCTGGAGTTTGACTCGTTGGCCAGGTATGCGCACACTATTGTGGCTGATATGGCTGATAGAGTTCATCGCTATGTTATGGGGCTAGACCGTTATATGATCACTGCTTGCCTGGGAGTGGCCCTTCAGCCAGGTATGGATATTGCCAGGATGCAGACATATGCACAGGGGATTGAGGACATGGAGAGAGAGGACCGACCAGACCAAGGCGGCCAAGAGGCCGGGGCGAGGGTTCATGGTGATTTTGAGGCGGAGAGCCTCAAAGAAGCTAGGTCTACATTTCACCGGCACGCAGTGCTCCTTCCCGATTTTCCGCAGAGGTTGGATCACCGGGTAATTCAGAGCGGTCGAGCTCGAGCTTCAATTCGTATGCGCACATGGGTTCTAGCGATCGGGGCCACTCTTCCCTCGGTGTCACACAGGCGGCATCACCATGGGAATGTCGTCGTGCATCGGTGCTTTTACTGTGGCCGTCGGGCCATATGTTGAGATTGTCCTAGTAGGAGAGTTACGGAGGGATAGCACGCCTACCGGATCGATTCATGGGTTCTTCGCCTTGATAGCTAGGCGGGATGTTCATACACGCAGCCGTGGCGCAGGTCGTGGTGGAAGTTCCCAGTTTTAGCGGTCCTTTGAACCGCCTATATGATTTCAGGTATATCTTCGACCCTTTAGAGATTTGTATGCATGATAAGGTTGTTGTATGTTTAAGTATCAAGAACGGATAATATTGAGATTATGTATGTATGCTAGAAGTAAGTTGGAAGTACGAAAAGATAATCCTTTTAGGCCATGAATGTGAGTAGATAGTAATGGTGCACACTTTGGATTTGTTTCCTCGTTTGGTTCGTGATGGATAAATATGCAAGTGCGGTATATTAGGGCCATATGTGGCATAATTAGGTTTTACTAAGTGCAGTTTTATGAGACTATGCCAAGAAATGATAGGTTGAGCTCCGAAAGAACATTCGGGGATGAATGTTTCAAAGGGGGGAAGAATGTTACACCCCGTAAGTCCATGAAATGTATAGGAGATTGTACGTAAGGAATCAAGGCTTGAAAATTTGTACGAAAGGAAGAATTGTTTTTCCGACGGAAAATCTTCCGAACGTCGGAAAGGAAAAATGTTCGTTTATGAGAATTGGATTCTCAAAATGCATTATTTGATGAGTATGGAACTTATTAACGTTATGGAAATTTATTTTTACGGATTTGGTCATGTGGGGCCCACCCGAGGAATTTTACGTTTTGTGGGGCCCACGAGGGTTACGGAATTTTATGGACGAATGGGAGGGCGACATGTGACACCTCTCCCACTTGGTGTTGGAAGAAAATTTCAAGGTTAAAATGGTCATTGACCCTTGAAGATGATAAGTCTTGCTAGCTTGATATTATTGACCAAGTCAACTTGTCCACTTGGCTATTTAATTAATGATCTTCATCCAAGCCACACATTTGTTATAATCTTGACCCTCCAGTGTGTTATATATACTACACTAGTGCAAGACTTGCTCTTCAACACTTAGAATTATTTCACACATTCTTGTTCTTCAAGGAGTGCTCTCGGCTTTGTCCAATATTCCCACACAAAATTTTGTAATTTTGTTCCATTATTCACAAGACTTAAACCCAAGGTCCCTAAGGGTATTGTAAGGGTATCTCAATAGAAAGATTTCGGAAAAACGGCGTTTTCACGTTAGTCGCAAGGCGATAACCTAAGTAGTTTTCCTAGTTTTGGATTGGAAATGGAAGAGAAGTTGATTGTGAACTTCTAAGGGCTTCAAATAGCGGATTGGAGCGTAAAGGAAAGGAGCTAAGAATTTCTAAGGAGCGACTTTGAATCTTGGAATTTTTAAGGGCTTGTAAAGGTATAAATTCTTGTCGTTTTAGTAATTAAGATTACTTATTGTTGTAACTATGGATATTAGTAAGCATGAGATGTTTATATTATGAAGTTTGATATGTATATTGGCTATTGGAACCCTAATACGAAACTAGCATGTTTAGGCTTAAGATTACAATTCAAGTTGATTATAAGTATAAGTCGTCACATGTTATATAAAGAAGGAAATTGTAGTTGTTGAAGTTGTCTATGACTATGTAACATGTTAGACCTAAGAACTTGGATTGAAAAAGAATTGGAAAGGACTTAGGATTGATTTTAAGTTGGCCGAGAATGGCTAGGATATTAAACTTACTTGGTATGAATTGTGGGGCGGAATTTTACACGTATTGTAAGGAGTGTAATCCCCTTTGATTGGTTGGTATGTTGAGCCTTAAATGTGGCATGTTTGGTTATTGTATTCGGCCTTGAAAAAGGTGGCAAAATATGTAGAAACAAAGGAAGTGTTGTCCGATTTTCCGTAGGATTTAGGGACTTTACACTTAGAATATTCTACGATTGAAGCTAGAGGTTAATGGATGTGTTATGACTATTATAGATTGAAGTACTACGAGTAGCGTATTCTACTTGAAGGGTGGAAGGGCTAGCAAGGTTATAGTACTTTGGAGCATTTTGCAACTTGTCGCTAGTCGTCGCGAGGTATGTGAACCTCTTCTTTCTTTGGCATGATCCTACGTATGAAATATCCATGTGATAGTATTCCATGATTCCTTCTACTCTTATAAGTTAAGAAGTATTCACATTGTTGACTCTAAGTTAAAAGTATGTTAAATTGTCCTAAGTCCTTACCAAGTCTTATGGAAGATGTTGGTAAGAATGGTTAGGAAATTATGAGATTTGATTTAAAGCTATGTGTCTTGATTTATTTAAAGTAAGTAAGTGGATTTTATGTTCGAAAATGACTTGAATTTATATGTGAAAAGGGGATTGATTTTAAAAGTGGAAGTTATATGATTTTAAGAGAATAAGTTACTTGGTTTTGGAAGTGTATGGAACTTTATATTGTTTTATAAGTATAAGTAAATGGACTTTAAAGAATGTATGTTATGAAGTTTTAAGACTATGAACTTTGGTTGTCTTTTAAGGATTTTGAAACTTTATTTTTCAAGTTATGTGACTTGAGCTTTAAAAAGAAAGAAGTTTTATGATTCTTTTAAGTATGTAAGTACGTAGTATTTTTGGGTTTAGTTTCCCTAATGTTGCAAGAATAAAGTGCCTTAAGTTCTCTAAAATGAAAGGTTGTTATAATAGCTTTATGGGAAGTTGTTATAACGACTTAAGAAGAAGTAATAATACGATTTAAAATGTTATGTAAGGAAAATACACCGAGCCTACAAATAGGCCGGATTACGTTATGAGATACACCGAGCCTACACATAGGCCGGATTACGCCATATTACCCCGAGCCTACACATAGGCCGGGTTACGTCATCTTACACCGAGCTCCACAGGCGGGCCGAATTATGCTACATGATTCCACAAAGACAAGAGCTCCACAGGCGGGCCGGATTATGCTACATGATTCCACAGTACACCGAGCTCCACAGGCGGGCCGGATTATGCCATATGATTCATCAGTAAACCGTGTCCCGCAAATGGGCCGGATTACGTTATCACGTATGAATAATCAAAGTTAGCTTCCAAATAAGAAGTCCCTCCATAATTGGGTCGGATTATGTTTTGTAAGATATGTAAGTTATGTGGAAAAACTTGATTAAATTCTTAAGTATGTATGTAAGAATATGATGTTAATTCTTATTGAAAGAATGAAAGGAACGGTTAATATACGATTGATTTCAGGAGTTAAAATGACATTCTTTTATACAGTTATGTTTTGGTTGTTGCACCTTATTTCTGTTCCATACTCGCACTGTTATGCGACTTTCGGGCTGCGTTCATGCCCGCAGGTGTTAGGTACACAGGTTGGTGATCCTTGCTCTTAGGATCTCTGTTCAATTTTGGGGAAGAAGCTTCATTCACTCCGGAGGCTTATCTTTTTGGTACGGTTTCCCTGATGTTGTAGATTTACGTACATTCAGGGGTATGACGGGGCCCTGTCCCGCCACAGTTGTAATTCTTAGAGGTCTGTAGTCACATGTTGTGGGTCGGTTTGTAAAAAAAAGAAAGGGATATAACTGTTGTTGTTTATGTATATGTATATGTGTCCATGGAGGTAGCCTTATCGGCTAACCGGTTGTTTAAATTCTCGTTGTTTTATTTTATAAGTTTCATGTATGTTCCGCTGATTATCTATGATGTATACCGTGCGGTGCCCAGTAGGGCACCGATGCCCGGTCGGGTCGTGACACGCCTGATGGGGTGCTAATATTTGAGGGCCGGTTGTGTGTTCCCGATGTGACAGGACTTCATCAGCAGATTTTGGGGGAGGCACACAGTGCTTGTTATTCTATTCATCCAGGGTCAACCAAGATGTACCATGACCTCAGATGTTTGTATTGGTGGGATGGCCTGAAGAGGGACGTGGCAGGTTTTGTTGCACAGTGTCCTAATTGTCAGCAGGTCAAGGTCGAGCACCAGAAGCCCAATAGATTATTGCAGGCTATTGAGATTCCGACTTGGAAGTGGGAGGTGATCAACATGGACTTTGTTACAGGGTTACCTCGTACTCAGAGGAAGTACGACTCCATTTGGGTTTTCCTTCCAGTCAGGATGACGTTTTCGGCTGAGGACTATGCCAGATTGTACATCAGAGAGATTGTGAGGCTGCACGGTGTCCCGATGTCGATTATATCTGATAGGGGAGCCCAGTTTACGGCTAACTTCGAGGTCTTTCGAAAGGATTAGGGACCCAGTGAGTCTCAAGACATTTCATCCTCGGTCGACGCGCATGATCGTACTATCCAGACAATTGAGGATATGCTGCGAGCCTGCGTGATTGATTTCAGGGGTAGCTGGGAGGATCATTTGCCTCTTGTGGAGTTTGCGTATAACAACAACTACCATTCCAGTATACAGATGGCGCCATACGAGGCTTTTTATGGGCGGAAATGTAGATCGCCGATTGGTTGGTTCGGCGGGCGAGGTGCGATTAGTTGGCGGACTTGGTTCAGGTGTGGATAAGGTGAAGCTTATCCAGGAGAGACTGTTAGCAGCTCAGAGTCGGCAGAAGTCATATGCGGATAATCGGCATCGGCATTTGGAGTTTCAGGTAGACGATTGGGTCTTCTTGAAGGTGTCACCCATGAAGGGTGTGATGAGATTCGGTAAGAAGGGGAAACTCAGCCCAAGATACATTGGGCCCTACCAGATCGTCTGTCGAGTAGGCAAGGTTGCCTATGAGTTGGATCTGCCATCAGAGTTAGAGGCGGTACATCCGCTCTTCCATGTTTCTATGTTGCGGAAGTGTATCGGAGATCCAGCGAGAGTTTTCCCTGCTAGTGAGGTCCAGGTGACAGAGGGGTTATCGTATGAGGAGAGTCCCATAGCGATACTCGATCGCCAGTCGCGATCACGGACTGGATGTGGCTTCCGTCAAAGTCTTGTGGAGGAATGATAACCGGGAGGAGATGACTTGGGAAGCGGATGAGGACATGTTGAGGAAGTATCCTCACTTATTCCCTACACCTTCAGGTAATTCATCTTCCCTTACTTGTCAAGTTTTAGTTGAAGTATTTCTTTTGCTTAAATGCTATTATGTGGCCATGTGTGGCATTATTGGTATGTCGGGGTTGTGAAAGGAAACTATGTCGCTAATTATAAGTTTGACTCCGAAAGAACATTCGGGGACGAATGTTTCTAAGGGGGGAATAATGTTACACCCCGTATTTACAGGACATGTTTTAATAACGTACGTGAGAATTCCTAATGTAAGATTGAGACTTGTAAAAATTTATCGGAATTATGAAATTGTCGGAAAACGAATATTGTGACGAATGGGAGGGCGACACGTGTCACCCCCCTTATGGTTGCCTTGGACGAAATGGGACATGGCCAAAATGGTCATTGACCATAGTCTTAAGATGACAAGTCTTGCAAGTAGTGAGCTTGAGAATATTGACTTAGTCAAAGGGTCCACAAGTCTTGATATTTAATTGAAACACATCCAAGCCTCACATTTGTACACATCTTGACCCTCCATTGTGCTATATAGTAGTACTAGTAGCAAGACTAAGTCCCACACTTAGAAAAAATTTCAAGAATTTCAAGAACACAAATAGTTGCTCTCGGGTTCATGCCACTTTGAAAAGAATTTTTTTTTGTTTCTTGTCCATTAAGCTCCACACTTTAAACCAAGGTTCATGAGTGTATTGTGAGTGTATCTCAATAGAAAAATCCCGGGAAAAGATAGTTTTCGTATTAGTCGCAAGGTGAAAACCTAGTTGCTTTTCTAGGTTTTGTTTGGAAGTTTGAAGGAAATTTGTTGGTGTTGTTCTAAGGGTCTCAAGTAGCGGATTGAAGTGTCTTGAAGAGGCTCTAAGTCTCTAAGGAGCGACTTCGGATTTGGAGTTGGACTAAGAATCATTGAGGTAATAATCTTGTTTCTTAAGTGTTACAAGATTATATATTGTTGTTAGATTTACATGTTTGCTAGCATGAAGTATATGTGTTGAAGTTTCTTAAGTATTATGGATTGATTGTAGCCTTAAATCCGAAATGTCATTTAAGCCATGTGAAGTTGGATTACAATTTGGTCGTTTATTAGAATCGTCGCATGCTACTTACTTGAAGATTATAGTGGTTATAATCGATTGCGACTTGATATCATGTTATGCTAACAACTTGGATTGAAATGGAAATTGGATAAGAATTGGTGTTATTGTACTCAATGTGGCCGAATTGGACTAGTAGTTGTATTAGTTTGATATCTTTTGTGGGGCGGAATTTTAAACGTCTAGTAGGCGTGTAATCCCCTATTGTTAATTGCATTGATTGGGCCTTAAATGTGGCGTGTTTGGTTATTGAATTCGGCCTTGAAAAAGGTGGCAAAGTAAGTAGAAACAAAGGAGGTGCTGTCCGATTTTCCTTAGAATTTAGTGACTTTACACTTATAATATTCTACGTTTGAAGTAAGGCGTTAATAGACGTATTGTGGATATTATAGGTTGACATACTACGGGCGGGATTTATGATAAGTTATAAGTGATCATGTGATATGTGTTATGAAGATTGATAAGTGTTATGGAAGTTTAGAAGCTCAAATCCGAAAATGACATGTTGAGTCATTTGAAATTGAATTACATTTTGGTCGTTAATTAGAATCGTCGCATATTACCTACTTGAAGATTGTAGTAGTTATACTCAATTGCGGCTTGATAACATGTTATACTAAACAACTTGGATTGAATAGGAAATGGGAAAAGACATTGTATTGTTGTCCCTAATTGCCGAATGGACATTGTATTTTTGGACTAGTTTGATGTAAATTGTGCGGCGGAATTTTACACGTCTAGTAGGCATGTAATCCCCTATTGTTAATTACATTGTTGGGCCTTAAATGTGGTGTGTTTGGTTATTGAATTCGGCCTTGAAAAAGGTGGCAAAGTATGTAGAAACAAAGGAAGTGTTGTCCGATTTTCCGTAGAATTTAGTGACTTTGCACTTGGAATATTCTACGTTTGAAGTAAGAAGTTAATAGACGTATTATGGTCATTATAGGTTGACATACTACGTACGGCGTATTGGACTTAGCAAGTGGATTAAACCGAAGAGGTATGTGGAACTTTCTTATCTCTTGAGCATGAATGAGTTGTAAATGTATAGTACGGTAGACGTACAAGATTTTGACAATCTAGTCCATTTGATATCCTTGTCTTATTTTAAGAATGTTCAAGTTGGTTGAGTTAGGGAATTAACTAACTTGTGTAAATATTAAGGATATCTTGGTTTTCAAAAGTTAAGAGACTTTAAGTATGTTGAAAGTATTTTTGATACTTGTTTTGTTGGAAAGTTTAAGTCTCTTGGTTATAAAGAAGAATGTAAGTTTCTAAGGTATAAAGCTAGTATAACGACTTTATGGGAAGTTGGTTATAATAGCTTTATGGAAGGTTAAAAAGAGTGATTTACTCTAAGTAATTTAAGTATGATAAATGACTTGAAATAATGAAAGGCAAATTGATTTAAAGGCATCAATTGCTTAAAGTTTTAAAAGAAAGAAGTCACTTGATTTAGAAGCCTATAATTGTATTTCTAAAAGGTATTGTGACTTGTCTTGAAAAGTAGTTATGACTTGATACTATGGTTATTAGTATCTTGGAAGTTTTGTATGAAAAAGAGTCATTTTAAAAGAGTAGAAGTATGTAGTACTTTGGGTTAAATTCCCGGATTTTTATAAAAGACATGTTAGTGCCTTAAGTAAACTAAAATGAGAGTGTACATGAACAAGAATAATAAGAAGTTAGGGGATTTCTTAACTTGCTTATATATGGTATGATAAGTCGGTAGTGCTTATGTTATGTATGATAAGCCGGTAGTGCTTATGTTATGTGTGATAGCCGGTTTGTGCTAGTAGTATGTTATTCATTACGGGGTCATTCCCCGGGTTTGTGGTATTTGCATATTCCGTGGATTTGCTACCCACGATGCGAGGAATACCTCATGCGAGTTCGTAAGGGCTTATGCGGGTGAAATAGTCCCATGCGGGCGGATACAACCTATGCGAGAAATACCTCATGCGGGTCTACACGACCTATGCGGGTGAAATAGTCCCATGCGAGGAATACCTCATGCGGGTCCACACGACCTATGCGGGTGAAATAGTCTCAGGAGTAGGATTGCTTAATGATACTGCGGGCGGGTGGTCCTGCTTTGATCGTGAGCTTCCTATTTTTATGTTGTAAGTATACTCTTATTTACTCTCATTGTTAGTAAGGCACGATTATCGTTAATTGAGTTATCATACACATGCTTCGCTTTATTATAGACTTATGATTTCATTACGATTTTCGCCACATATTTGGTACATGTTAGATCGACTCCTTCGGGGTTGCGTTCATGCCGCAGGTAGAGTACAGATTGCTGATCCTCATTCTTAGGATCACTGTTCAGCTGTTGAGAAACTCCTTTATTTCGGAGGCTTATCCCTGGTATTGTCAGTTGTTGTACATTCAGGGGTATGGCGGGGCCCTGTCATGCCAAAGTTGTTATTCTTAGAGGTCTGTAGTCACCTTTGTGGATTGGGTTGTAAAGAAAAAAAATGTACTGTTTTATTACGTATATTTCACGGAAGGTGGCCTTATCGGCTAGCCTGTTGTTATTTTATGTTTAAGCATTTTAAAAGTTGTGTATGTTCCCGCTATTCTCTCGACGATACCGGCCATGCCCGGTCGTGACAAAAGTGGTATCAGAGCAGTTAGTCCTCGGAAAGTGTCTACAGACCGTGTCTAGTAGAGTCTTGATTTGTTACACCCCGTAGTTCCAGAGTATGTTTACGAGGACGTACGTACGAGAATACGACATTAAAATAGGAAAGGAAATAAGATGTGATTTTTCGACGAAAAAGTTTCCGGATCTTGTGAAGGAAAAAGGTTCGTTAATGGGAATTGGATTCCCAGATTTGGTATTCGGACTTTTTGGAATTTTTGAGAATTATGGAATTTTATTTCCGAAATTGGTCACGTGGGGCCCACGGGAGAATTTACGGTTTTGTGAGGCCCACTTTATTTTCGGATTTTTGGCATTACAGATATTTTCGGAAAATGAGATATTTTGGACGAGTAGGGGGGCGACACGTGTCACCCCCATGTGGCCATGTTGGCCGAATGGTTGGTGGACAAGTGTTTGGATGTTTTGGTGGACAAGTGGCAAGCCACTTGTCCCATTTTTGTGGTGGACACATGTCTCATTGTTGTGGTGGACACTTGGTTGGAAGACTCCACTCCCACATGGACCAAATATTCACCATACACTTGCTTTGATCCTAGCCATTGATTTCTCTATAAATACCCCCCTTGTTGCAAGACTTTATTCATCCCTCACTTGAAATATTTTTCCAAGGCAAAAATTCCCCCTCCCGCCCTTTGTGGTTCTCGTCCAACACCCCCCCCCCCCCCCTCTTGTGAAAGAATTTCTTCAAGTATTGTTATAATCCCATATACCTTAGCCAAAAATCCCTTGTAGTATTCCAAAGTTATCTTTATACTAAGAGCCCGAAAATACTACTTTATTCCTTAGTCGCAAAATAAAACCCTAGAAAAATCTTCATAAGCTTAGATGAAGTGTTAAGAGAAGTTGTTTAGAAACTTCTAAGGGTTGCTTGGAGCGGGTTGGAGCGTAAGGAATTGGAGCTAAATGTTGCTCAGGATCGACTTATAAAACTTGGATAATTTTGGGCTTATCGAGGTAATGATCTTTATCCCCCTATTGTAATTGGAAATTACATGTTGAAGTAATGTATAGTTGAGTATACTATATATAGAATGAATATTGATAATAATTGAACTGTATTTACATTGGACTGTATTTACAGTAGACTTGTAGTATTATTGTGGGGCAGTGTTGTACACGTCCGGTTAGACGTGTAACCCCCTTGGAGTTGTTGGCTTGGTAGCGGGCCTTGATAGAGGAGGAGATTTTTGTGGTTACGGGGGAGGAGGTTCTGCCGAATTTTCCGTAGAATAATGACCTTGTGCTTTGAATTGTTCTACGAAGAGATCTAGAGGTTGATAGACGTTTTGTGGCCTTTATAGGTTGAAGTACTACGAGTAGCGTATTCTACTTGAAGGGTGGAAAAGGCTAGCAGGGTTATAGTACTTGGAGCATTTTGCTTATTGTCGATAATCGTCGCGAGGTATGTGAACCTCTTCCTATCCTTTCTAGCATGATATTTGTGAAATATATATAGTGCGGTAGACGCACGTGTGTTTAAAGGAATTTGATTTTCCTTTTGTGTCCTTGACTTGATTCCAAAGTTAGGTGACTGGTTATGAAATATTAAGGACTTGAATTAGGTTAAAAAGTTGTAAAACCTCACTCATGAGTAATGGGTGTGTGGTCTTTTAAAGAATAAAGTTATCTTGATTTCGAAAATAAGAATAGTTGTCCTTGGTTGGTTTAAAACATAAAGGGTTATAATAGCTTTATGGGAAGTTATTAATAACGACTTTATGAAAACAAAAGAATGGTTTTATCATTGGATTTAAAATGATAACTTGACATTTAAGGTTGGAGGTTGGTTTCCTTAAAAGATATGATTTAAAGATTAAGAGCCTGATTTTTGAAAGTAAAGAGACTTGACTTATAAACAACTTGATTTTTGGGAAAGGAGAAGTAACTTGATTTAAAGGTATAGGTTACTTGTTTTTAAAAGAGTAAGACACTTGGTTTAAAAAGTATATTGCTACTTGACTTTAAAAAGGAAAAAAGTGTCTTTGTTTTAAAGGAAGGCATGGTTTTGTCTTAAAATGGTTTAAAAAGGAAGGCATGCTTTTGTCTTAAGATTGGTTTAAAAAGAAAGGTATGGAAATTGTTTGGTTTACTTAAAAGATAGTTACTCTATTTTTGATACTACGGGTATCGTGTGACTTTTGTGTGAGTAACTTGACATGTTGGCTTGTGATAGCCTTGTAATACTTTCTAGTTGGTTTGATAAGTAAACATGTTATGATGCTACGTGTGTTAGTGTCTTGTGACGTTTGTGTAAGGGGGCTTTCTTGTTGTGCTTATGTTGTTTAACGATAAGCAGTTATGCTGATATTATATCACTTACCCCCCTGACTTGTTATGCCGAGGGTTAGCCGCCCCTGATGCGAGGAATACCTCATGCGGGTCTGTGTGACCTATGCGGAGCTGCGGGAGTTCCAGGATGATCACTCCGGGTGTGTTACACCGTCGAGAATACCTCACGCGGTGCGTGTGACTATGCGGTGCGGAGTCGAGTTGATGCCGAGGGTTAGCTACCCCGATGCGAGAATACCTCATGCACCTAGGTGGTCATGCGGACTACGGAGTTCCAGGATTAGGCTCGCATAATGATACTATGGGCGATTGGCCTTGCTTCGATCATTAGCGGCCTAGAAAAGACCAGTTACGTTATATCTATTTTGCTCTTGTTTATGCTGTGGCACTATGTGCAGTTAAATTGGTTGTTCGTATGTATTTGTAATTGGTTTTAAAATGTTATGATTTTATTTGATTTTTCTGATTCACATACTTGGTACTGTTATGATCGACTTTCGGGGCCGTTCATGCCGCAGGTAGAGGTACACCAGTTGTTGATCCTCGCTCATAGGATCACAGTTCAACGTTTGAGAAGCTCCGTTTCTCCGGAGGCTTATCTTTGGTATAGTCCCCTGTTGTTGTAGGTACTTACATTCGGGGGTATGGCGGCCCCGTCCCGTTGTTGTTATAACTTTCTTAGGTGCAGAGTAATCGCTGGGCAGGGTTTGTAAGGGATGTAACTGTTCAAGTTTTTTTTATATATACAAGAAAGGTAATCGTATTGGTTAGCCTGTTTTCTTATTTCATTATTGTGTATCTTGTTTCAGGTGTAAGTTTTTATTTCCGCTTATTTTCTCTGATGTTGTATCACTAGGGTGCCCGGTAGGCACGATCACGCCCGGGTCGGTCGTGACAAAAGTGGTATCGAGCGATTAATCCTCGGAAAGTGTCTACGCATCGTATCTAGTAAGTCTTGATTATCGGCGTGTTGTGCACCACACCTATAATCGTGAGGTCAGCAGGATATTTAGGATTGGTTTCATTCTTCTCACTCGAGATCGTGCCTTAGAGATGTGTTATAAGTTGGACTCCTGCAGCGTATTCGTTTGTGCTAGTTATGCCTCACGCAGTGCAACCAGAGCCCGAAGGGCAAGCGCGAGAGGAGCTCCGAGTAGAATACAGAGGTTACGAGGCACGAGCCCGTCATTACAGGATAGTGCTTCATTCGGGGTTCGCGACGCCGCTAGCGGGAGAGTTTAGAGCGCAGCGATTCTGCAGAGACCACGATACCGAGTCTCCGCCACGACCAGGAGCCGAGGATATGAGTTACAAGGAGATGGCCCAGTTACTAGCTAGGTTTGTGGCTAGGAATGAGGACAGACGAGAGTCGGAGGTTCCGGTAGTACCAGTAGTTCACCCTAGATCCGATAGTTGAGATTTCGGGACTTCTTGAGTTGCAGTCCACCCGAGTTCTATGGATTGAGAACTGGGGAAGATCCTCAGGAGTTTATTCGACAGTTGCAGCGGATCATGAAAGTGATCAAGACCTTAGAGGAATTTCCTACACGCTTCTTGCCCTCGCAGATGAGGAGAGCTCGGGCAGATAGATTTATGATGTTAAGGCAGAACGGGCGGACGGTTCGGGAATACAGTATAGAGTTTGACTCATTGGCTCGTTATGTCCCCGCTTTAGTGGCAGACATGGAGGATAGAGTGCACCGATATGTCACAGGACTTGACGATTATCTAGTAAAGGGTTGTACAAGAGTAGCTCTTCAGTCAGGCATGGACATTGCCCGCGTACAGGCTTATGCGCAGCAGACTGAGGAACGTAGAGATCGACGGATTAACCAAGATCGCGGCGAGAGGCGAACAAAGCAGGTCCTTTGGTAACATTCGGCGGACCTTACCGTGAGATCGGTTATGCGCCTCCGCCGATCTGAGTGGTCCTCTACGCACTTGGGACGTTCGGGGTATTTAGGAGTTGGTCAGAACTCCAGGGTTTCTGGTTCACAGATTTACATAGGTTCTAGCCAGCCAGATTCGGTTTTCCCTCAGTGTTCACTATGTGGTAGGCGTCATCCCGAGGAATGTCGTCTTTTTACAGGTGCTTGTTTTACCAGCGGCCGTCAGGGCCATGTGAGGAGAGAATGTCCTAGTAGGGGGGATACAGGTGGGATGACTTAGCCTACCAAGTCAGTTGCGGATTAAGTGGTTCGGAAAGGAAGGGGTGTTAGCCAGAGGAGGCCACCCCCACCTCGGTATGGCCGTTGTGGTAGGTGTTCTTATGGGGAGTGTCGTACTACTTAGATAGCTTGTTAGGCTTGCGGCCAGCAGGGCCATTTTGCGAGAAATTATCCGACCAGAGGTGGCGCGGATGTTACGACTCAGCCTTCGGGATCAGTGGCTGGTTCATCACCTTCTGTAGTTATGCGCCCAGCAGAGCGGGATTTGATTAGAGCGGCAAAGGGAAAGTGAGGCAGTAGTTACAGAGATATCTTCAGCCCTTAAGAGACTTGTTTATGTCGTTATGGTAGATGCATATGGAGTGCTATGTGCAATAGCATGGTGTTAGGTGTGGATTAGAAAACATGGGTAGTTGAAAAGGGTAAGTCTGGGGACGAGAAAATTTTGAGCCATAGAATACAAATAACCATGGAGACCTTAGATGCAAGGCCATCTTGAGTAAAGGATTGTACGTTTGATCGTTGTCAGGGTACATTGTATACGTGGAGTATTTTCAGGTGATAAGTCCATGTGTAGTGTGAAAGGGAAGTGGGTAGATGGGCTTAGAAGACCACTAGGTTCTCATGACTTGAATAGTGAGATTGTTCCGGACCAGGAACGAGATTTTAGTATGAAGTAGGTCGGGTTGAGGCCATATCGCGAGTCAACCCGCAGCCCGGAATGTGGTGGGGTCAGTTTGGGGTGGTCCCGCTAGATGATAGGGTCACGAGGGTGTTAGGCCCAAGTTTAGGTAACCATCGTACGGGTTTGTGGATGCGTTCGACCGGTAGTTGGGCTGATGGGGTCAGCCCATCTTGTCTTTTAGTCAGGACTGTTTACTCGGCAGAGGGTTATGCGAGATGTTGTATATCAGGAAGGTTGTAAGGCTGCACGGGGTTCCTACTTTTTATGGCAGGCAGTGGAGCCCAGTTTTCGGCTATTTCTTTTGTTCTGGAGGTTTTACCAGGCAGGGTTAGGAACTCAGGTGAGTCTTAGTATTGCATTCACCCTCGGGCCGACGGACGAACATCGCATTTTATCCAGACATTTGAGGATAGGTTACGGGCCGGTGTTTTGATTTCGTGGTAGTGTGAAGATTATTTGCCTCTTGTTGAGTGAGTATTATGCTAGCTACCATTTCAGATTCGGATGGTGCCTTATGAAGCCTTGTATGGGCGGAAGTGTAGGTTCTTGGCCGATTGGTTCGATGTTGGCAAGGTTCGATAGTTGGTCCCTACTTGTTTCAGCAGGATGTGGATAAGGTGAAGCTTATCCGTAAGAAGTTATTAGCACTCGAGTCAGCGTAAGTCGTGGATAATCGGCGTCGACACTTGGAGTTCAGTGGACTGGGTCTTCTGAAGGAACCACCGGAAGGTGGGACGAGATTTGAAGCGGAAACTTAGCCCGAGGTACTTTAGGCCTTTTCGGATCATTGTAGAATAGGCGAGTTGCCTATAAGTTAGCACCGCCGTCCGACTTAGGAGGCGACGTCCAGATTCCATGTTGCTATGTTTGGAAGAGTATCGAGATCCATCCAGTGTTCCCGATTAATGATGACCAAGTTGGAGATAGTAACCGAGATTTTGAAATCAAGCAATGACAGAAATGTGGTACGTATATTAGGAAGAGTTCGAGTGTACGAGGAGGGTACGACAAGTAAGAAAAGAGGCGAAGATGTGTTAAGAAGATGGAAGTGTCCTTTTTATAAGGTAAAGATGTGAAGAAAGTATCCTTTGGACCTTGGGTGGAGCTATTAGTATTGTTATACGCTTTAGAGATGATCCTTCGTTGGCTTGGATGTGAGTTTTTGTGAGTATGTTGTATTATGGCCATGTGTGGCATAATTTGGTTTCGTAAGTATAGTAGGAAAGACTATACCGGCGCAAGCATGTTTGGAGACTTAGAAAGAACATTCGGGACGAATGTTTCTAAGGGGGGAAAAATGTTACACCCCGTAGTTCCAGAGTATGTTTACGAGGACGTACGTACGAGAATACGACATTAAAACTGGAAAGGAAGTAAGATGTGATTTTTCGACGGAAAAGTTTCCGGATCTTGTGAAGGAAAAAGGTTCGTTAATGGAGATTGGATTCCCAGATTTGGTATTCGGACTTTTTGGAATTTTTGAGAATTATGGAATTTTATTTCCGAAATTGGTCACGTGGGGCCCACGGGAGAATTTACGGTTTTGTGGGGCCCACTTTATTTTCGGATTTTTGGCATTACGGATATTTTCGGAAGATGAGATATTTTGGACGAGTAGGGGGGCGACACGTGTCACCCCCATGTGGCCATGTTGGCCGAATGGTTGGTGGACAAGTGTTTGGACGTTTTGGTGGACAAGTGGCAAGCCACTTGTCCCATTTTTGTGGTGGACACATGTCTCATTGTTGTGGTGGACACTTGGTTGGAAGACTCCACTCCCACATGGACCAAATCCTCACCATACACTTGCTTTGATCCTAGCTATTAATTTCTCTATAAATACCCCCCTTGTTGCAAGACTTTATTCATCCCTCACTTGAAATATTTTTCCAAGGCAAAAATTCCCCCTCCCTCCCTTTGTGGTTCTCGTCCAACACCCCCCCCCCTCTTGTGAAAGAATTTCTTCAAGTATTGTTATAATCCCATATACCTTAGCCAAAAATCCCTTGTAGTATTCCAAAGTTATCTTTATACTAAGAGCCCGAAAATACTACTTTATTCCTTAGTCGCAAAATAAAACCCTAGAAAAATCTTCATAAGCTTAGATGAAGTGTTAAGAGAAGTTGTTTAGAAACTTCTAAGGGTTGCTTGGAGCGGGTTGGAGCGTAAGGAATTGGAGCTAAATGTTGCTCAGGATCGACTTATAAAACTTGGATAATTTTGGGCTTATCGAGGTAATGATCTTTATCCCCCTATTGTAATTGGAAATTACATGTTGTAGTAATGTATAGTTGAGTATACTATATATAGAATGAATATTGATAATAATTGAACTGTATTTACATTGGACTGTATTTACAGTAGACTTGTAGTATTATTGTGGGGCAGTGTTGTACACGTCCGGTTAGACGTGTAACCCCCTTGGAGTTGTTGGCTTGGTAGCGGGTCTTGATAGAGGAGGAGATTTTTGTGGTTACGGGGGAGGAGGTGCTGCCGAATTTTCCGTAGAATAATGACCTTGTGCTTTGAATTGTTCTACGAAGAGATCTAGAGGTTGATAGACGTTTTGTGGCCTTTATGTCACGACCCGTTCCGGGGCCCGTGACTGGTGCCTTACCCGGGCACCCAAGTAGTCATACATCAGAGAAAATCAGCGGAATATAAAACAAGACATGAATCAATGAAAATTTAGACACAGTTTATATGAGAAAAAGTCGCCTTTCGGCATAATATATATAAACCAAGTTTTGCAGTTACATCCCAATGTACAATAGGACTACAAACCTCTAAAGAAGTAAACCACTATGGCGGGACAGGGCCCCGCCATACCCTGAATGTGCAAAACTATCTACAATACAGGGAGATCATACCCAAAAGTAGAGCCTCCGGAGAAGATGGAGCTCCTGACACCAACGCAAAAGATCCTGGAAGCGGATCTAGCACTGCCTTACCTGCGGCATGAACGCAGCCGAAGGAGGTCGATAACAGTACTAAGTATGTGAAACTGTAAAGTACTTAAATGAAATCATATCACTTTAAAAACCAATTTTACAAATATGCACGAAACAACAAATGTAACCGCACATAGTGCCACATCATAACAAGAGCAACAATAGGTAAATCAGAATGTGTCTTTTCTAGGCTGCGAATGATCGGCAGGCCACTCGCCCATATTATCATTCCGCAAGCCTAAGCCGGACTCCAGAGTCCGCATAGGCCACTCACGTGGCCCGCATGAGGTATAACCCCGCATCGAGGGTAGCTACTCCTCGCATCGCCCCGACTCGTTGTCCGCATGACCACATAGACCGCGTGAGGCATAACCCCGCACACTAACACGGAACTCGTAGCTCGCATGCCCCTGGACCCGCATGAGGTATTCTCGAATCATGGTCCTGCATCACCGAGTCTACCCCGCGTCGGAGGCGACAACCCCTGATCATCTCAAGAGGTGAGTGATATAGTACTAACACAACAGCTTATAGTTTAAACAACATAAGCATAAGTAAGACTGACCTCTTTACACAAACGTTACAAGATACTAACACATAGCATCACAATATGTCTACTCATCAAAACCATCTTATTATACCTTTCAGAAAGCAATACAAGTCTTTTATAAGCATATAAGTAAACTGTTCCTTTTTATAAAACTTAAGCCGTTATACTTAACTTCCCATAAAGTTAGTATAACCCTTAAGCTTCTTGTTTTAAAACAACTATTCTTCTTCTTTCAAAACTGTGTTATAATTCTTTGAAAGACTTTTTAAGATCTTTATTATTTAGGCTTAAGTCGCAAGACATTGCCGTAAGTATTATTCAGGCTTAAGTCAAAAGACATTGCCGTAGTTATTATTCAGTTAACACGTACGCCTACCGCATATATATATATTTTAAAATATCATGCTTTAGGAAGAATCACATACCTTCTCGGCGAAAACCTCCTGCCAAGTTGAATATGTCGCGCGCAGAGAATCAACCTATAATAGTCACAGACATCTATCAAAGTCTAGACTACTCTGAAGGTCATTCTAAACAGAGGGTTCACAATTCTACGGAAAGTCGGGCAGCACTTCCCTACCCGGTGAGCTACTCAAGTCTCATCAGAAAACAAATTCTAAGTAAGTACAATTTGATTATTCTTCTTTTAAACCCTTCTACTGTGATAACAGTTCAATTCTATTCTTTAATATCCTTCTAAGTATTATACTTATTTCTATACTTCTACAGTATGTATTCTCTAATTACAAAAGAAGGATAAGTTTATTTACCTCGGTAAGCCCAATAATATCCTAGATAAAAGTCGCGCCTGAGCAAGGTTTAGCTCCTAAGTTGTACGCTCCGGTAGCTCCAAGAAAACCTTAGAAGTTCTTCACAACTTCTACTAAGGACTAAGGGATTTGGGCTAGGGTATTTTGGGCATTATAACAATACTAGAAGACAACTTTTCTACCAAGGGAGGGGGGGTAGATTTCGGCTAGGCTAGGGGGGTTGCCTCGGCCAAGGGCCACTTAGGCTAGAGGGGGAGAAGGCTTTGGACGAAATGGCTAATAAGGGAGAAGGGAGGATTTTCAAGACTTGGAAAGTAATTTGTGGATGAAGAACTCTTCATCTTAAGGGGGGTATTTATAGGTCAAGGGATGGCCAACCAATGGCCAAGATTTGGCCAAGTGCTAGGCAAGTGTAAGGCCAAGATTAGGGCAAGTGTACCTAGCCAACTTGCACACAAAATATCCTACCAACTACTTGACAAAATTGGCTATCCAATTCGTCCCAATGGACGCCTCAAGTCCACCAATGGAGGGTGACAAGTGTCGCCCTCCCGTTGGCCCAAAGTGTTTCGTCTCTCGGAAAAATCCGCAAAAATTAGAAATGACATAGCCGGAATTTATCCTACGCGAGTTGTGTAAAACGTTTCGTCGGAAAACGATTCTTTTAGTGAGTTGTGCCCAAGTATTTTCGTCCAAGCCTAACTTTTAAAGCTAAACTTTTGTACGTATTCCCTTACGTACATACTCTGGAAATACGGGGTATAACATTCTCCCCTCCTTAGAAACATTCGTCCCGAATGTTCCTTCCCAAGACAGATAACGATAAGGTTCTTCATAACTTAAACAGTTTGCAAATGCCACACACGGCCACAAACAACACTTAGGCATAAACGATAATGAAAATTTACAAGTAGGAAAGTGAATTACCTGGAGGTGTGGGGAATAGGTGAGGATACTTCTGCCTCATGTCCTCCTCTCGCCTTCCCACGTCATCTCCTCCCTGAGCTCGTTCCGCCACAAGACTTTGACGGAAGCCACGTCCGTCGTCCGCAGACGCCTAACCTGACGATCGATTATCGCTATGGGAATCTCCTCATACGATAACCCCTCGGTCACCTGGACATCGTCAATCGGGTGTACCCTAGATGGATCCCCGATACATCTCCTCAGCATAGATACGTGAAAAACCGGATGCACTGCCTCCAGATCGGACGGCAGATCCAACTCATAGGCAACCTTGCCTACCTCGCGACAATCAAACGGCCCAATGTACCTTGGGCTGAGTTTCCCCTTCTTCCCGAATCTCATCACACCCTTCATGGGTGACACCTTTAGGAAAACCCAATCATGAACCTCGAACTCTAGATGCCGACGACGATGATCTGCATATGACTTCTGTCGACTCTGAGCTGTCAGCAACCTCTCCTGGATAAGCTTCACCTTATCCACTGCCTGCTGCACCAAATCTGGTCCCACTAACTGCACCTCGCCCACATCGAACCAGCCTATAGGCGATCTGCACTTCCTCCCATATAATGCCTCATGGCGCCATCCGAATCTGGAGTGGTAGCTATTATTGTATGCAAACTCAACTAGAGGCAAATGATCCTCCCGCTACCTCAAGTCGATAACACAGGCTCGCAGCATATCCTCAAGAGTCTGGATAGTGCGCTCAGCCTGTCCGTCTATCTGTGGATGGAATGCGATTGTGCTCACTGCGTCCCAAACCCTTCTCGAAAGACCTCAGGAAGTTAGCCGAACCGGGCTCCTGCTGCGATATGATCGAAGTAGGGACTCCATGCAGTCTGACGATCTCTCGGATGTAAAGTCTGGCATAATCCTCAGCCGAAAAAGTCGTCCTGACGGGAAGAAAGTGGGCTGATTTCGTCAGCCTGTCGACGATAACCCATATAGAATCATGTCTCCTCTGAGTGCGAGGTAATCCTGTGATGAAGTCCATGTTGATCACCTCCCACTTCCAGGTCGGGATCTCTATCGCCTGTAACAAACCACCAGGCCTCTGGTGCTCTACCTTTACCTGCTGACAACACGGGCACTGAGCTACGAACTCTGCAACGTCCCTCTTCAAGCCATCCCACCAATACACAGATCTAAGGTCGTGGTACATCTTGGTCGACCCTGGATGGATAGAGTAACGCGCGTTGTGTGCTTCTCAAGAACTCACTGTAGCATGAAACATCTGGAACACACAACCTGCCCTCAAACCTTAGCACCCCATCAGGTGCTACCTCAAAAGGACCCTTGCCCTCACGAAGAGCTGTATCACGATAACGTGTCAAAACCGGATCCTCGAACTGTTGCCTCTTCACCTCCTCGACGATGGAAGACTCGGCAACCTCACGAACTCTAACCCCACTGCTATCAGAATCAATCAAACGGACACCAAGGCTCGCTAACTGATGCAAATCACGAACCATGTCCCTCCTCTCTAGCTGCACATCTGATAGGCTCCCCATCGACCTACGACTAAGAGCATCTGCCACCACATCGCCTTCCGGGTGGTACAGATATCAACATCGTAATCCTTAAGCAACTCTAACCACCGTCTCGCCGTATGTTCGGCTCCTCCGTGAAGATATACCGAGGCTCTTGTGGTTGGTATAAATATCCACGTGAACCCCATACAAATAGTGCCTCCAGATCTTCAAAGCGTGAATCACTACGCCAACTCCAAATCATGGGTGGGGTAGTTCCTCCGTGTTTCTTAAGTCGTCGGGATGCGTGCGCTATAACTCTACCTCGCGTCAACACACATCCCACCCGATGCCCGACGCGTCACAATACACGACATAACCATCCGACCTCCGGAAGAGTAAGAACGAGGCGGTCGTCGGTCTCCTTCAAAGAATCGAAACCCCGCCACACGCATCACCATCAAACTTAGCCGCCTTCCGAGTCACCCTAGTCAATGGTGCGAGATAAGCAAACTTCTACGAATCCGATAATAACTGCAAGGCCCGAAATCGCGAACCTCGCCGGAGTAGTAGGTCAGGCCAAGTCCTGATCGCCTCGATCTTGGCGTATCCACTCGAATGCCATCACCCCGACAATATGCCCAAGAAAAGCCACCGGCTAACCAAAACTCACATTTGGAAAACTTGGCGTATAATCGCTGGTCCCGAGAACTGCCAAGACAGCCCTCAAATGCTCGCATGCTCCTCGCTCGAGCGAATAAACCAAGATATCATCAATGAACACTATCACAAACGTGTCCAAAAATGGTTTGAACACTCGGTTCATCAAATCCATGAATATCGCCGAGCATTGGTCAACCCAAAAGACATGACCGAACTCATAATGCGTCACGTCCGAATGCGATCTAGGGACATCCACCTCTCTAACTCGCACTGATGATAGCCCGATCGCAGATCAATCTTGAGAAATATCTCGCCTCGCAATCGGTCGAACAAATCATCAATCACAGGAAGGGGTATTCGTTCTTAATGGTCACCTTGTTCACCGGTCAGAATCAACACACATGCGTGGCCCCATCCTTCTTCTTTACGAACAATACCGGCGCTTCCTGGGAGAAACACTAGGTCCGATGAAGCCGCTTCTCCAAAGAAGTCTCTAAGCCGATCCTTCAACTCTCTCAACTCGGCAGTGCCATTACGTATGGCGGAATGGAAATAGCCGAGTGTCCGCAACATATCTATACAAAACTCGATCTCCTCTCGGGAGGATACCCGAGGTCGCGGAAACACGCCCGAGAACTCTCGACTCATCGAATCGATCAAAATCGCACTGCGCACTCAGATCAAACACCCGAACGAGATGGTAGATGTACCTTCGCACCATCTTCCTAGCCTTGAGGTAGGAAATAAACCTACCACCGGTGATACCGTGCTCCTCCCACTCAACAACCGCCTCGTGAAACCGAACCGCACTACTCTCTCCCTGCAGTCTACATTGGCGTAGCAAGAAGCTAGCCAATCCATACCCATGATCATGTCGAAGTCAATCATATCCAACTCTATCAAGTCGGCTAGGGTCTGACGACTGTAAATGGTCACTGGACAAGCCCTATATACCCGCCGAGCTACCACCGAATCACCCACTGGCGTAGCTACCTCGAAAGGGTCTATGGACTCAGTCTCTATCCCTATCCTACTAGCAATAAGGGGAGATATATAGGACAGAGTAGAACCCGGATCTATCAAGGCATACACATCAAACCCAGAAACTGATAAGGTACCTGTGACGACATCAGGTGAGGCCTCCTGATCCTGTCGGCTGGATAAAGCATAAATGCGGATCTGAGGACCGCTAGAACTGGGACCCGCGCCACGACCTGCCGCGACTGGCGATCCATGAGTACCTTGCCTCCGGGCGAGTAGTCGCGGGGATGAAGACCCGGCGAAAGAACTCGTAGCCGACTTACCATCAAGATCGCTTGGTCGGACAGCCGCGATAGTGACCTGCTGGCCAATCAAACAAGCTCCGTAGCGGCACCACAACTCCCGTGGGATCTACCGACGGCCACACCGGCGAGGTGGTCCCGATCGCCGCACTTCGCCGCTCGACGTCAAGTCCTGGGCCCCGGTTGCGCCTCGAATATCCTGGCTGTGCTGAGGACGGTGCAGAGTGCTCAGCCGGGCCGTGGTGCAAATCTCGATCGGCCGAGGCCGCCACCACGATAGCCACCAAAAGACCACGATGTCCCGGCTTTCTTCTCGCTGTCACAACCCGTCGGTCTCTACGCCTCGCATCCAAGAGCATGAGCTGCGTGCGGGTAATGTCCATACTACCAAGAGAAACACCCGCACAAGATTCGCCATATAATCATCTAGCCCTGGCGTGGCGGTGCACCCTATCCTCCATATTCGCTACAACGCTGGGACATATCGAGCCAATGAATCAAACTCGACATTGTACTCCCTAACAGTGCGTCCTCTCTGCCTCAGTAACAAAAATCTGTCAGCCCGCGCCCTCCTCATCTGTGGAGGCAAGAAGTGAGTGAGGAATGTTATACCCCGTAGTTCCAGGGTATGTATGCGAGGACGTACGTACGAGAATACGACAGAAAGATTGGAAAGGAAGAAAGAGGTGATTTTTCCACGGAAAAGTTTCCGGTTTTTGTGAAGGAAAAAGGTTCGTTAATGGGAATTGGATTCCCAGATTTGGTATTCGGACTTCTGGAATATTAGAGCATTATGGAATTTTATTTTCTAAATGGTCACGTGGGCCCACGGAGAAATTTACTGGTTTTGTAGGGCCCACTTTGTTTTCGAGATTTTGGCCATTGTGGATATTTTCGAAGATGTTTTATTTGGGCCAATAGGAGGTGACACGTGTCACCCCGCCTGGTGGCTCGCCGAATGACATTTGTGCACAACACCGGTTAGAGTCGTTTTTCGACGAAACGTTTTACATAACTTGCGAGGGGAAAATTCCGGCTATGTCTTTTCTTATTTTTGCGGATTTTTCCGAGAGACGGAACATCTTGGACCAACGGGAGGGTGACATGTGTCACCCTCACATTGGAAGCAAGTGGGGCGGCACTTGGACGATTTGGGGTGTCAAGTGGGTAGATATTTTTGGTAGATATTTGTGAGGGTTTTAGGATTAGGGACTAGGGGGCACTTGGGCATATCTTGGCCCTACACTTGCCTAGCACTTGGCTAGATCTTGGCCATTGGTTGGCCTTTGCTTGACCTATAAATACCCCTCCCTTGTGAAGACTTCTTCATCCCAAAATCTCTAAGTCTTGAAAGCTTCTTCCTCCCCCCTTAGTGTAGTGTCTTGGCCGAGAGTCCCTCCCCCCCTTTGTGAGGCCTTTGGCCGAGAGCACCCTCCCCCCCTTGGCCGAGAGTTTCCCCCCCCTAGTGGGGTAGGCCGAGGGGTATACACCCCCCCTTGTGGTGTTGTCTCGTATAAATACCCCCCCTCTTGGTAGAAATACTCTCAAAAGTATTGTTACTATACCCAAATTACCTTAGCCGTATACCTTGTAGTATTCCAAAGAAACCTCTATACGTAGAGCCCGGAAATACTACCGTATGTCCTTTTTGTCTCAAACCGAAACCCTAAGGAAATCTTCATTGATTGATTGAAGTATTTAAGTAGAAGTTGGTTAGAACTTCTAAGGGTTGTTTGGAGCGGGTTGGAGCACCCGGAGTAGGAGCTAAGCGTTGCTAAGGATCGACATTTATACTTGGATAATTATGGGCTTATCGAGGTAATTATCTTGTCCCTCTAATTGTAATTGGAAATTACATGTTGTTAGAATATATAGTTGAAGCATACTATATATAGAACTAAGCTTAGTACTGCGGCAATGTCTTTTGACTTAAGCCTGAAGAATAAAGAAGAACTGAACTGTATGTACATAGGATCAGATTGATGGACTTGTGTAGTATTACTGAGTAGAATTGTACACGTCCGGTTAGACGTATAAACCCCCCCCCCCCCTGGTTGGCTTGGTGGCCGGCCTCGATAGAGGAGGAGATTTACGCTGTTGCGGGGGGGGGAGGTGCTGCCGAATTTTCTGTAGAGAAATGGAACCTTGTGTTTTGAAGTTAATAGACGTTTGTGACCTTTTTAGGTGAAAGTACTAAGAGTAGCGTATTCTACTTGAGGAGTGGAAAGGGCTAGCAAGGTTGTAGTACTTGGAGCATTTTGCTTATTGTCGATACTCGTCGCGAGGTATGTGAACCTCTTCCTATCTCTTCTAGCATGATATGTGTGAACTATGTAGTGCGGTGAGACGATACGTGTTAAGCGTGTTTGATTGTTTTTAAAACATAAAGTGTTATAATGGCTTTATGGGAAGTTGGTTATATGACTTTATGTAGGTAAGAAAATACTTTGTGGTTTTAAAAGGTAATCGATGTGAATTATAACTGGCTTGTTATAATAAAGAACTTGATGTATTTCAAAAGATTTATAAATCGTTTTGAAGGGAGAGTAATACTTGGTTTTTGAAAACTTAAGAGTTATACTAGCTTTATAGGAAGTTAGGCATAACGGCTTAAGAATGTTTTACTGATTTCGGAAATCAGAATGTGTACCGCCAAACCACTGCAGCGTTAATAAAGGAAAATGTACTGACTAATGAGTTGTATTATTAAAACCAGTAGAAACCTCCATCTGCATAGAAACTAAGATGAGACAAAATGATATTACATTTTCTAGGTCATGGCTGCTGTAGTAAGATTATTATAAACAAGAATAACCTATTCACTCATAAGACTTATGTTACTCAAATGTTTTAAAAGAGATTAAGACTATGAGTTATGAAACCTTTCTAAAATAAGTAACTTGAGCATTTTTGAAATTAGGCAAACTTGGACGTTTGGAAAATAATGTTGTTACTTGATTTTACAAAGGTAAGTGTTTTGGGTTTACTTAAAAAGACAGTCACTCTATTTTATACTACGGGTATTGTGTGACTTATGTGGAAGGAACGGATCTTTTAAAGATTTAATGTATGAAGTACTTTGGGGATGGATACCCGAACTTGTTAATAGAAAGTACCTTGTGTGAATAACTTGATTGTATTGGTTTGTGATAGCCTTGTAATACTTTCTTGTTGATTTGATAAGTAAACATGTTAGGATCTTTGCGTGTGTTAGTATCTTGTGATGTGAGTGTAAAGGGGTTTTCCCCTCGACTGCGCTTAAAGTTGTTTGACTATCAGCCGTTATGTTGGTATTGTACCACTCACCTTGACTTGTGTCCGGAGGTTGCCGTCCTCCGTCGCGGGTAGACTCAGCGATGCAGGACCATGATTCGAGAATACCTCATGCGGGTCCAGGGGATCCATGCGGAACTACGGGAGTTCCAGGTTAGTTTACGGCCCTTGTGGTCATGCGGTCTTTGTGGCCATGCGGACTGCGAGTCCAGGACGATGCCGGGGAGTAGCTACCCTCGATGCGGGGTTATACCTCATGCGGGCCTATGAGGTTGGCCTATGCGGAGTCGCGAGAGTTCGGGGCTAGACGCGCACATTTGATATCGCGGGCGAGTGACCGGCTTTCATCATGTGACGGTGCAGACAGATATCATGACACGATTTATGACCTTGTTGATCGTGGGTTTTAGTAGTCGGCTATGCCTTCAGACTTACCCGCATAGTTTTATTATAACACAGTGGGACACGGTGTTCATGTGTGTTCCTTGGTGCTTTCATATCATAGGCATGCCGCGGTGAGAATGTGTTCCACGCACGATTGATGTTGTGGCGTGAGACCCATTGTTAAATTTGAGTGATGACTTGAGGCGTGAGTCCACGACTTGACATGATCGCTATTTATTGTGAACTGTAATTTGGTTATCATACATGTCTCCGCTTTGTATAGACTACTATGATTTCATTTACGTGATTTATTTTCGCCACATACTTGGTACTGTTATCGACCTCCTTCGGCCGTGGCGTATAAAGAGGCGAGCTCTACCACGCGAAATGCACCAACCGTGGCTCTCCGTATGGCACATCCTGAGAAGGGCCGTAGGGCATGCCTCAGGGATCGCAAGCAGCCCGGTACCATTTGTTGGGTCGTCGGAGCAAGGCTCACGACAAAGTGACAAAAGTGGTATCAGAGCAGTTAATCCTCGGAAAGTGTCTGACGCAGTATCCGATGAAGTCTTGATTATCGGTGTGTTGCGCACACCAATAATCGTGAGGCTATAGGATATTTAGGATTGGTTTCTATTCTTCTCACTCGAGATCGTGCCTTAGAGTCGTGTTGTAAGTTGGACCCTCCGACGAAATTCTTTCCCTATCGTTATGCCTCCGCGTAGGCAACCCGCCCGTGAGGGCAAGGCACCGGCGGAGCTGCGAGTAGAGTTCGAGAGGGTTACGTGGCACAGCCCAATCATTACCTAGGTAATGCTTCATTCGGGATTTCGCGACGTCACTAGCCCCGGTAAAGTTTAGCACGGCGCGGCGCCTCATCGCGGCCATGATATTTGAACCTTCAGTTCCACGACCAGGAACAGAGAATATGGATTACAAAGAGGCGACCCTGTTACTAGCTATGGATTTGGCTACCAGAGAGTATACCGATGTACCGCGAGTCTTGATGGCTATCTAAGAGAGGGTCGTGCAAGAGTAATTCTTCGCTAGGTTGAGCATGGCCACGTATGCGGGCTTATGCGCATCAGGCCGAGAACATAGAAATCATGGTGGGTTAACCGAGTAAGATTTTGGGGGATAGAGAAGGTGTGAGCCTTAGAGTGTTATACGTAGAGACCTTAGAGGTGAGGCCATCTCAAGAAAAGGTGTAGTGTTATGTTTGATCCTTATCAGAAGTGCATAGTGCACGTGAGCTATGTGTGGGATAGGTCCCTAGTAGTGTGGAATGACAGGGGGTAGTTGAGCTAAGACCGCTAGGTTTTCGAACGTGATTAGTGAGATTGTTCCTTCGGGGAACTAGTGTTTTGCGCGTTGCCGGGTCAGGTTGAGGCCACGTCGCGGGTCAACCCGCGACCTGTTTTATGGTGGGGTCAGTTTGTGGTGGTCCCGCCTTGTGTTAGGGTCATGAGGGTGTTAGGCCCATGTCTAGTTAACCAACGTACGAGTTCGTGGATGCGTTCGACCAGTGGTCGGGCCGATGGGGGCAGCCCATCGTGTTCTTCTGGGATCGTTCACTCGGCGGTGTTGATTTTATCGTAAAGGTTGTAAGGCTGCACGGTGCCTACCTTCACCTTATGGCGCATGGAGCCAGTACGGCTGTTTTTGTTTCCGGAAGTTTTACCAGGGTTAAGAACTCGTAAGTCTCAGACCGCATTCGCCTCGCCGTGCTTGGATTTCGAGGATAGTTGTGGGATTGTTGTCTCTGTGGAGGAGTGTTTAAGCTACCATTTCGTGTTCAGATGTCACCTTTTAAAGCCTTGTAGGCGGAAGTGTAAAGTTGCCGGTCGATTGGTTCAATGTTGGCAAGGTTCGATACTGGTTCAGCTTGTTCCACAGATCGTGGATAGTGAGAACCTTGTCTAGAAGAAGTTCCGGCTCGGAGGAATCATGCGGATAATCGGCGACGCTTAGAGTTCAGTTGACGGTCGGTCTTCTTGAAAGTACCACCCTGACAGGTGTGACGAGCTTTGGAAAGCGAGAAACTTAGCCCGAGTTACTTTGGGCCTTTTTTTGAGTTCAGGTGAGGAATAGGCCAGGTTGCCTATATGTTAGCATTTGCCGTCCGACGTAGGAGGCAGTGCGTCCGGTCTTTCGTATTGTTATGTTCAGGAAAGTACCGGAGATCCATCCAGAGTATCCCCAGTTAATGATGACCACGTTAGGGATAGTAACCCCGAGTTTTGGAAACTGAAGCAGAATCAGAATGTGGTAAGAGTTCGAGTGTACGACATCCTCAGGGATCGCAAGCAGCCCGGTACCATTTGTTGGGTCCTCGGAGTGGGACTCGCGATAAAGTGACAAAGTGGTACCATTTGTTGGGTCGCCTGAGAAGGTTAATGCCTCAGGCAAAGTGACAAAGTGGTATCTACGGCGAGTAAAGAGAGAAGCAAGCATGTATGGCGAGCATAGATGTGATCTTTTCTTTTGTAAAGAGAAGGTGCGAAGGAAGTATATTTTAGACCCCGGTGAGAAGTGATTTGTGGTGATGTAGAGGTGTTTCCTCGTGGACTTGGATGTAAGTTTTTGCGCAGGTGTTTCCATGGCCAGGTGTGGCAGGATTGTTCCCGTAAGTATAGTAGTAGAGACTATATTGGCGCTTGTATGTTTGGGGACTTAGAAGGAACATTCGGGACGAATGTTTCTAAGGGGGGAAGAATGTTATACCCCGTAGTTCCAGGGTATGTATGCGAGGACGTACGTACGAGAATACGGCATGTAAAGATGGAAAGGAAGAAAGATGTGATTTTTCCACTAAAAGTTTCCGGTTTTGTGAAGGAAAAAGGTTCGTTAATGGGAATTGGATTCCCAGATTTGGTATTCGGACTTCGAAATATTAGAGAATTATGGAATTTTATTTTCTGAAATGGTCACGTGGGCCCACGGAGAAATTTACGGTTTGGGCCCACTTTGTTTTCGAGATTTTGGCCATTGTGGATATTTTCTAAGATGTTTTATTTTGGGCCAATAGGAGGGTGACACGTGTCACCCCGCCTGCGTGGCTTCGCCGAATGACATTTGTGCACAACACCCTGCTAGAGTCGTTTCGACTAAACGCTTTACATAACTTCATGCAGGGAAAATTCAGGCTATGTAGTTTCTTATTTTTTAGGATTTTTCCGAGATACGGAACAAATTTGACCAAACGTAGGGTGACATGTTTCACCCTCACATCGAAGCAAGTGGGCGCACTGGACGATTTGGTGTCAGTGGGTAGATATTTTGGTAGATATTTGTGAGGTTTTAAGGAGTAGGGACTGTGGGCACTTGGGCATATCTTGGCCCTACACTTGCCTAGCACTTGGCTAGATCTTGGCCATTGGTTGGCCTTTGCTTGACCTATAAATACCCCTCCCTTGTGAAGACTTCTTCATCCCAAAATCTCTAAGTCTTGAAAGCTTCTTCCTCCCCCCTTAGTGTAGTGTCTTGGCCGAGAGTCCCTCCCCCCCTTTGTGAGGCCTTTGGCCGAGAGCACCCTCCCCCCCTTGGCCGAGAGTTTCCCCCCCCTAGTGGGGTAGGCCGAGGGGTATACACCCCCCCCTTGTGGTGTTGTCTCGTATAAATACCCCCCCTCTTGGTAGAAATACTCTCAAAAGTATTGTTACTATACCCAAATTACCTTAGCCGTATACCTTGTAGTATTCCAAAGAAACCTCTATACGTAGAGCCCGGAAATACTACCGTATGTCCTTTTTGTCTCAAACCGAAACCCTAAGGAAATCTTCATTGATTGATTGAAGTATTTAAGTAGAAGTTGGTTAGAACTTTTAAGGGTTGTTTGGAGCGGGTTGGAGCACCCGGAGTAGGAGCTAAGCGTTGCTAAGGATCGACATTTATACTTGGATAATTATGGGCTTATCGAGGTAATTATCTTGTCCCTCTAATTGTAATTGGAAATTACATGTTGTTAGAATATATAGTTGAAGCATACTATATATAGAACTAAGCTTAGTACTGCGGCAATGTCTTTTGACTTAAGCCTGAAGAATAAAGAAGAACTGAACTGTATGTACATAGGACTGTATTGCAGTAGACTTGTGTAGTATTACTGAGTAGAATTGTACACGTCCGGTTAGACGTATAAACCCCCCCCCCTGGTTGGCTTGGTGGCCGGCCTCGATAGAGGAGGAGATTTACGCTGTTGCGGGGGGGGGAGGTGCTGCCGAATTTTCTGTAGAGAAATGGAACCTTGTGTTTTGAAGTTAATAGACGTTTGTGACCTTTTTAGGTGAAAGTACTAAGAGTAGCGTATTCTACTTGAGGAGTGGAAAGGGCTAGCAAGGTTGTAGTACTTGGAGCATTTTGCTTATTGTCGATACTCGTCGCGAGGTATGTGAACCTCTTCCTATCTCTTCTAGCATGATATGTGTGAACTATGTAGTACGGTAGACGTACATGTGTTAACTGTGTTTGATTGTTTTTAAAACATAAAGTGTTATAATGGCTTTATGGGAAGTTGGTTATAACAGCTTTATGTAGGTAAGAAAATACTTTGTGGTTTTAAAAGGTAACTGATGTGAATTATAACTGGCTTGTTATAATAAAGAACTTGATGTATTTCAAAAGATTTATAAATCGTTTTGAAGGGAGAGTAATACTTGGTTTTTGAAAACTTAAGAGTTATACTAGCTTTATAGGAAGTTAGGCATAACGGCTTAAGAATGTTTTACTGATTTCGGAAATCAGAATGTGTACCGCCAAACCACTGCAGCGTTAATAAAGGAAAATGTACTGACTAATGAGTTGTATTATTAAAACCAGTAGAAACCTCCATCTGCATAGAAACTAAGATGAGACAAAATGATATTACATTTTCTAGGTCATGGCTGCTGTAGTAAGATTATTATAAACAAGAATAACCTATTCACTCATAAGACTTATGTTACTCAAATGTTTTAAAAGAGATTAAGACTATGAGTTATGAAACCTTTCTAAAATAAGTAACTTGAGCATTTTTGAAATTAGGCAAACTTGGACGTTTGGAAAATAATGTTGTTACTTGATTTTACAAAGGTAAGTGTTTTGGGTTTACTTAAAAAGTGTAACGCCCCGAACCCGGGCCCGTTACTGGTGCCTTACCCCGGGCACCCTAGTGATACAACATCAGAGAAAACCAGCGGAAAATAAAACATGAATCATGAAACAAGAGATATAATAAATAAACAAAGCAAAAAAACAGCTTGCCTTCGATATACATAAACCCGAACAGTTTAATCCTTTTACAACCTCGCCACAACTTGGCATGCACTTAAGATTTACAACGACTATGACGGACAGGCCCCGCCATACCCCCGAATGTACAAGCACCTACAACTCAGTGGAACACATACCAAAAGATAAGCCTCCGAGAAACGGAGCTTCCCAAAACGCTGAATCGAGATCCTAAGAGCGAGGATCCACGACCGATGTACCTCTACTGCGCAGATGAACGCACTTCAAGGAGGTCGATCTAACAGTACCAAGTATGTGAAACTGCATAATATCAGAATGAAATCATACTAGTCTATATAAAGCGGCGACATGTATGATAACCAAACTACGCTCACAACATAAAATCATCACTCCAATATAACTATGGGTCTCACGCCCACAACATCAATCGAGTTCGCATTATGGCCGCATGCCCGAATATCGTGACGGTGTAGACATGTCCATGATGCAACAATAAGACAAAGAATCCAAATGGAAGCATACCCGCAGCGCTACGCATCGTGTCGGTATGTCCAAAGGGAAACAATAAGACAACTTTCCAAATGGACGATACCCGCGCGCTACGCATCGTGTCGAGATGTCCAAAAGGAAATCACTGGCGATAATCGAAATGAAACATACCCGTGCGCTACGATCGTGTCGATATATCCAAAGCGATTAACCACAAGACCTTAACCAAAATGGAAGCATACCCGCAGCGCTACGATCGTGTCGGTATGTCCAAAGCGATTAACAACAATAATACTATCAACAGAACGCACTGCGGAATTTCTCCGCCACCACGCGACATCCAAGTAAGTTCTCAACTACCAACCGACCTCTATCGAGACGCGGTAACACGTAAAACACAACGCTTGTACAATAAAGGCTATCATCACAAGCATAGGCAAGTTTCACAACAACAAGCATAGGCAAGTTTCACAACAACAAGCATAGGCAAGTTTCACACAACTCAAAGTACTTTCATTTTATGCCAAAGTCCGGTTTTAACCCCAAAGTACTACATACGTTAAGTTCTTTTAAAAGAGATCCATTATCGTTATAAAAGTCACCCGATACCGTAGTATTAGAATGACCAACCCACCTTCTTTTTCAAAATCAAGTAACAACATTCTTTTCCTAAGTTCCGGTTGCCTAGTTTCAATTACTCAAGCTTCTCATTTTCAAATGGTTTCATAGTTCCCAAACTTAATCACTTGATTCCTTTTAGAGCAATTGAGTAACATATGTCATATATGAGTAGTTTATTCTTGTTTATAACGATCTTATTACAAAGACCATGATCTAGAAAATGTAATATCATTTTGTCTTATCTTAGCTTCTATGCAGATAGAGGTTTCTACCGGTTTTAATACAACACATCATTATTCAATACATTTTCCTTTATTAACGCCGCAGTTGGTCCTGTCGATACACATTCTGATTCCCAAATCAAGAAACATTATCCCTTTAAAACCAAGTACTCATTACTCACGAATGAGGTTTCACACAAACATCCACATTAAAACAAATAAGTTAAGTCTCTTATCTTATAAGATCAAGTCTCTTAACTTCTAACATCAAGAAACCATTTTCACTTACATAAGGTCGTTATAACTAACTTCCCATAAAGCTATTATAACACCCTATGTTTTAAATCAACCAAATCACTTAGCACATGTACGCTACCGTACTACATAGTTCACAACAATCATGCTAGAAAAGATAGGAAGAGGTTCACATACCTCGCGACGATTTATCGACAATAAGCAAAATGCTCCAAGTACTACAACCTTGCTAGCCCTTTCCACTCTCGAGTGTAATACGCTACTCTTAGTACTTTCACCTATAAAGGTCACAAACGTCTATTAACCCCAAAACACAAGTTTTCTATCTTTCTAAAGAAAATTCGTGAACCTCCCGCAACAACAGAAATCTCCTCCTCTATCGAGGCCGCTACCAAGCCAACCAGGTGGGTTTACACGCCTAACCGGACGTGTACAATTCTACACAAGTCTCATCGCAATACGACCCTATGTAAATCTGATTCGATTCGTTCTTTATTCTTCACCTTAAGTCAAAAGACATTTGCGAATACTATAGTTCCATATATAGTATACTTCAACTATATATGCTAACAAACATGTAATTTCCAATTACAATAGAGGACAAGATAATTACCTCGATAAGCCCAAAATTATCCGAGTTTAATGTCGCTCCCGAGCAAGGTTTAGCTCCACCGTGCGCCCAAACCACTCCAAACAACCCTTAGAAGTTCTAACTAACTTCTACTCAAATACTTCAACCAACTGAAGATTTCCTTAGGTTTCGGTTTGAGACTAAAGGACAAAAGGTAGTATTTCCGACTCTACGTAAAGAGGTATCTTTGGAATACTACAAGGTACAAGGCTAAGGTATTTTGGGCATTATAACAATACTAGGAGTATTTCTATACCACAACAAGGGTATTATACTGAAACAACTAGGCAGTGGGTACCCACGCCAAGACACCACAAAGGGGGAGGGATTAGGCCCTCGGCCAAGACTCACAAAAGAGGGGGGGGATGAGTTGTACGAACTCAACACAATAGGAGTTATGGATTTTTAGGCTTGGAAGGTTTCATTTGTGGATGAATAGTACATCAACATAAGGTGTGTCTTTATAGCAAAACCAAAGGCCAACCAAGGGCCAAGATCCTTCCAAGTGTAAAGCAAGTGTAAGGGCAAGATTAAGCCAAGTGCACCCTAAACCCTACTCCACAAAACACTCCACAAAACAATGCACCAAACAAGGCACACTTCAAGGGCCGATCGCCAAGGCCAACCCACTCGACCGCCCCTCCAAATCACAACGAGGTGACAAGTGTCACCTCCCGTTGGTCCAAAAGGTTTCGCTTCTGAAAAATCCGCAAAAATACAAAACGACATAGCCGAATTTTCCTTCGCAAGTTACGCAAACGTTTAAAAACGACTCTAACCGTGTTGTGCACAAATGTTATTTCGCCAGGGTGCCACATGGGGTGACACGTGTCGCCCCGATTCGCCGAATATTTCGTCTTCCAAAATATCCAAAATACCGAAAACTCAAAACAAAGCGGCCCTACAAAATCAGAATTTCTCCCGTGGCCCCACGTGACCATTTCCAAAATAAAATCTCAAAATTCTAATATAATCTATGAAGTCCAAATACCAAATCTGGGAATCCAATTCCCATTAACGAACCTTTTTCTTCACAAATAACCGAAACTTTTCCGTCGAAAACTCACATCTTTCTTTCTTTTCAAAATTTTCTGCCGTACTCTCGTACGTACGTCCTCACATACATACCCTGCAACTACGGGGTATAACATTCTCCTCCTTAGAAACATTCGTCCGAATGTTCCTTCTCAAGTCGAATAACGATAAAGTTCCTCTAACAAGTTGCCAACGCCACACCGCCAACGCAAATAACACACGTTATCTTCCTTCCTTACTCGTCGTGCCCTTCTCGAACACTTGAACTCTCCCAAGACGTACCATACTTCATCATTACTCCGCTCGAAAATCTCCGAGTCACTACCTCCAAACTTGGTCATCTTACTAACCTCAAACTTCCTTAAGGCCATTCCGGCCTTGACGAACCGCTCGGTCGAACGCGTCCACGAACTCATACGATGATCATACAAACTTGGGCCTAGCATCCTCGTGACCCTACCACCTGGCGGGACCACCCAGAACTGGCCCCACCCCAAACCGGGTTACGGTTTGACCCGCAAATGGTCCTCAACCCGACCCCCCAACCGCGCCAAACTCTTGTTCCCCGATCCGGAACAATCTTACTAATTCACATCATGAAAGCTACCACTTCCATCTCACACTACCCATGGACTTATCACACAAATAAATCCCACGTATACTACTCACCCTTATAAAGGTCAAACATAAAACGAATCTTTTACTCAAGACGACCTTACCTCTAAGGTCTCAGTCGTGAAATAGTCTAAGGTTCACACTTTCCATGCCTCCATACGTATCCTTCCAACTAACCATGCATTCTAACTCACACATATCACAATGCTATCCGTACATAGCACACAATAATGAGATCATCATAACAAGCATACCAAAACTCTAGAGGGTTAAGGATATAGCTGAAGCTACCGCCCACTCTAATCATAGGCCGCACTGCAGGCGCATAGTCAGTAGGGTGATAAACCAGCCACAGATCCCGAAGCGTGAGTCGTAACATCCGTGCTACCCTTGGTCGGACAGCCTCGCAAATGGCCCGCTGGTCGCATGCAAAACAAACTCCCAATCTAGCACGACACTCTCCAAAATGGAGTCTACCACAATGGTCACAACGAGGTAGGGTGGCTTCACCGTTAACACCCCGCTCTGCCAAAATCTGAACCTCGAGCCCGACCGCTCACAAGACGGTGGAGGACCACTGCATGCGGTGGGGGTATATAACTAGCTCTTCCGAGGCGGTCCGCCTCGAAAGCCACCAAAGGACCCTCGCGTCCTGGCCCTCTTCTACTGATCCAGGTCATTCCGTCGACCCTCCGTGCCTCACATCCTAGTGCATGAGCCTGCATGCGGGCAATGTCCATGCCCGCCTGAAGATAAACACCCGCACAAGACTCGGCCATATAATCATCTAGCCCTGGCGTGGCGATGCACCCTATCCTCCATATCTGCAACTAGCGCAGGACATATCGAGCCAAAGAATCGAACTCGACATTGTACTCCCGACGGTCGCCTCTCGCCTCAAGAACAAAAATCGCCGCGCCTCCTCATCCGCGGAGGCAAGAAGTGCGTGAGAAAGCCCCGAAAACTCATCCCATTCTGGCTGAGTGCATGCTCTCCCGAAAGCTCCTATGAATCAAACCAATCGATCATGGTATCACGCAGCCGATGCGAACCAAAGGTCACGGACTCGGTTTCAAGCCTTGATCACCCGCGTGATCCGGTCAGAATCGCCGGATGAACTCCTGCGGATTATCCTCGTGCCTCGACCCATAAAACTCGGCGGCTACAACTCGTAAAGTCCCGTAGCCTCAAACTATCTGCTCGGGGTGAACCATCGGTGCTCTTTGAACTGAATCGCTGATCCGGCCTATCTCATATCGGCCACGACTCGCCAAAGAATCGGGCCATCTCTGTAACCCATCTCTCTGCCCCTGCATCGTGGACTGAGGCTCGTGTATCGCGGTCTCGGCAGCCATTGCTGCGCTCTAACTCTCGCTGGGCCGGGCGGCGCTACAAAACCCGCCGTCTAAGCACTGTCTCGTGTCGACCGCTCGCGCTCGAACTCCTCTCAGATCTCACTAGCGCCTCCTCGCTGCCTTGCCCTTCCGGGCTCTGGTTGCCTTGGCGAGGCATAATCGTAAAACGAGATACGTCGGAGGGTCCAACTTACAACACATTACTAAGGCACGATCTCGGAATGAGAAGAATGGAAACCAATCCTAAATGTCCTATAGCCTCACGATTATAGATGTGGTGCACAACACACCGATAATCAAGACTCTACTAGACACGGTCAGTAGACACTTTCCGAGGATTAATCGCTCGATACCACTTTTGTAACGCCCAACCTCGCCCGCATCGTGCCTTACCTGCACCCTAGTGATACAACATCGAGAAAACCAGCGGAAAATAAAACATGAATCATGAAACAAGAGATATAATAAATAAACAAAGCAACCAAAACAATGCCTTCGATATACATAAAACCCGAACAGTTTAATCCTTTTACAACCCCGCCACAACAGTTCTGCACTTAAGATTTACAACGACTATGACGGACAGGCCCCGCCATACCCCGAATGTACAAGCACCTACAACTCGTGAACACATACCAAAAGATAAGCCTCCGAGAAACGGAGCTTCCCAAAACGCTGAACCGAGATCCTAAGAGCGAGGATCCACGGCCGATGTACTTACCTCGCGGCATGACGCACTCGGCCGAGGTCGATCAACAGTACCAAGTATGTGAAACTGCATAATATCAGAAATGAAATCATACTAGTCTATATAAAGCGGCGACATGTATGATAACCAAACTACGATTCACAACATAAAACATCATCACTCCAATATAACTATGGGTCTCACGCCCACAACATCAATCGAGTTCGCATTATGGCCGTGATGCCCGAATATCAGACGGTGTAGACATGTCCATGATGCAACAATAAGACAAAGAATCCAAATGGAAGCATACCCGCAGCGCTACGATCGTGTCGGTATGTCCAAAGGGAAACAATAAGACAACTTTCCAAATGGACGATACCCGCGCGCTACGCATCGTGTCGGTATGTCCAAAAGGAAATCACAAGCGCGATAATCGAATGGAAACATACCCGCGCGCTACGATCGTGTCGAGATATCCAAAGCGATTAACCACAAGACCTTAACCAAAATGGAAGCATACCCGCGCGCTACGATCGTGTCGATGTCCAAAGCGATTAACAACAATAATACTATCAACAGGAACGTACCCGTGGAATTTCTCCGTCACTGCCGGCACATCCAAGTAAGTTCTCAACCAGTCAACCGACCCTCTATCGAGAGACGCGGTAACACAGAAAACACAACGCTTGTACAATAAAGGCTATCATCACAAGCATAGGCAAGTTTCACAACAACAAGCATAGGCAAGTTTCACAACAACAAGCATAGGCAAGTTTCACACAACTCAAAGTACTTTCATTTTATGCCAAAGTCCGGGTTTTTAACCCCAAAGTACTACATACGTTAAGTTCTTTTAAAAGAGATCCAATCTTGTTATAAAAGTCACCCGAAACCCGTATTATTAGAATGACCAACCCAACTTCTTTTTCAAAATAAAGTAAAAACATTCTTTTCCTAAGTTCCAGTGTGCCTAGTTTCAATTACTCAAGCTTCTCATTTTCAAATGGTTTCATAGTTCCCAAACTTAATCACTTGATTCCTTTTGAGAGCAATTGAGTAACATATGTCATATATGTGAGTAGTTTATTCTTGTTTATAACGATCTTATTACAATGACCATGATCTAGAAAATGTAATATCATTTTGTCTTATCTTAGCTTCTATGCGGATGGAGGTTTCTACCGGTTTTAATACAACACATCATTATTCAATACATTTTCCTTTATTAACGCCGCAGTTGGTCCTGTCGATACACATTCTCGATTCCCAAATCAAGAAACATTATCCCTTTAAAAACCAAGTACTCATTACTCACGAATGAGGTTTCACACAAACATCCACATTAAAACAAATAAGTTAAGTCTCTTATCTTATAAGATCAAGTCTCTTAACTTCTAACATCAGTAAACCATTTTCACTTACATAAGGTCGTTATAACTAACTTCCCATAAAGCTATTATAACACCCTATGTTTTAAATCAACCAAATCACTTAGCACATGTACGCTACCGTACTACATAGTTCACAACAATCATGCTAGAAAAGATAGGAAGAGGTTCACATACCTCGCGACGATTTATCGACAATAAGCAAAATGCTCCAAGTACTACAACCTTGCTAGCCCTTTCCACTCCTCGAGTAGAATACGCTACTCTTAGTACTTTCACCTATAAAGGTCACAAACGTCTATTAACCCCAAAACACAAGTTTTCTATCTTTCTAAAGAAAATTCGGCAGCACCTCCCCCCCCGCAACAGCGTAAATCTCCTCCTCTATCGAGGCCGGCTACCAAGCCAACCAGTGGGGTTTACACGCCTAACCGGACGTACAATTCTACACAAGTCTCATCGCAATACATCCCATGTAAATACAGTTCATTGATTCTTTATTCTTCAGCTTAAGTCAAAAGACATTGCGAATACTAAGTAGTTCCATATATAGTATACTTCAACTATATGCTAACAAACATGTAATTTCCAATTACAATAGAGGGACAAGATAATTACCTCGATAAGCCCAAAATTATCCGAGTTTAATGTCGCTCCTGAGCAAGGTTTAGCTCCACTCCGTGCGCTCCAAACCACTCCAAACAACCCTTAGAAGTTCTAACCAACTTCTACTCAAATACTTCAACCAACTATGAAGATTTCCTTAGGGTTTGGGTTTGAGACTAAAAGGACAAAAGGTAGTATTTCCTGACTCTACGAAAGAGGTATCTTTGGAATACTACAAGGTACAAGCCTAAGGTATTTTGGGCATTATAACAATACTACGGGAGTATTTCTATACCACAACAAGGGTATTATACGAAAACAACTAGCAGTGGGTACCACGCCAAGACACCACAAAGGGGGCGGGAGGTGGCCCTCGGCCAAGACTCTCAAAAGAGGGGGGGGGGGATGAGTTGGACGAACTCAAAACAAGAGGAGGGAGGGATTTTAGGCTTGGAAGGTTTCATTTGTGGATGAAGAGTTCATCAACATAAGGGGGGTATTTATAGCAAAACCAAAGGCCAACCAAGGGCCAAGATCCTTCCAAGTGTAAAGCAAGTGTAAGGGCAAGATTAAGCCAAGTGCACCCTAAACCCTACTCCACAAAACACTCCACAAAACAATGCACCAAACAAGGCACACTTCAAGGGGCCAATCGGCCAAGGCCAACCCACCTTGACCGTCCCCTCCAAACCGTCAATGAGGGTGACAAGTGTCACCCTCCCGTTGGTCCAAAAGGTTTCGTCTCTCGTAAAAATCCGCAAAAATACAACACGACATCGCCGTATTTTTCCCTTCGCAAGTTCCGCAAAACGTTTCGTCTAAAAACGACTCTAACCGGGTGTTGTGCACAAATGTTATTTCGGCCAAGGGTGCCACATGGGGGTGACACGTGTCGCCCCCCGATTCGCCCAGAATATTTCGTCTTAGAAAATATCCAAAATACCGAAAACTCAAAAACAAAGCGGGCCTACAAAACCAGAATTTCTCCCGTGGGCCCACGTGACCATTTCCAAAATAAAATCTCAAAATTCTAATATAATCTATGAAGTCCAAATACCAAATCGGGAATCCAATTCCCATTAACGAGCCGTGTTCTTCTCAAATTACAGTAAACTTTTCCGTCGAACACTCACATGGTTCTTTCTTGTAAAAATTTTCTGCATTCTCGCACGTGCGTCCTCACATACATACCACTGCAACTACGGGTATAACAAAAAGACACTACTCTATTTTATACTACGTATTGTGTGACTTATGTGGAAGGAACGAATCTTTTAAAGATTTAATGTATGAAGTACTTTGGGATGGATACGAACTTGTTAATAGAAAGTACCTTGTGTGAATAACTTGATTGTATTGGTTTGTGATAGCCTTGTAATACTTTCTTGTTGATTTGATAAGTAAACATGTTAGGATCTTTGCGTGTGTTAGTATCTTGTGATGTTAGTGTAAAGGGGTTTTCCTCGATCGCGCTTTTAAAGTTGTTTGACTATCACCGTTATGTTGGTATTGTACCACTCACCTTGACTTGTGTCCGAGGTTAAGCCGCCTCCGTCGCGGGTAGACTCAGCGATGCAGGACCGTGATTCGAGAATACCTCATGCGGGTCCGTGGATCCATGCGAACTACGGAGTTCCGTGTTAGTTTACGGCCCGTGGTCACGCGGTCTTTGTGGCTACGCGGATCGCGAGTCCGGGGCGATGCCGGAGTAGCTACCTCGATGCGGGTTATACCTCACGCGCCTATGAGGTTGGCCTATGCGAGTCGCGGAGAGTTCGGGGCTAGACGCGCACATTTGATATCGCGGCGAGTGACACTTTCATCATGTGACGGCAGACAGATATCATGACACGCTTTATGACCTTGTTGTACTGTGGGTTTTAGTAGTCGGCTATGCCTTCGTATTTACCCGCAGTTTTATTATAACACAGTGGGACTCGGTGTTCATGTGTGTTCCTTGGTGCTTTCATATCATGATCGCCAGTGAGGAATGTGTTCCACGCACGATTGATGTTGTGGGCGTGAGACCCATTGTTAAATTTGAGTGATGACTTGAGGCGTGAGTCCCCGACTTGACATGATCGCTATTTATCAGGAATCGTAATTTGGTTATCATACATGTCTCTGCTTTGTATAGACTACTATGATTTCATTTACTGATTTATTTTCGCCACATACTTGGTACTGTTGTTATCGACCTCCTTCGGGGCTGCATTCATGCCGCAGTAAAGGTACACCGCCATTGATCCTCGCTCTTAGGGTCACAATCGTTGGGGAAAGCTCCGCTTCTCCGAGGCTTATCGATGTATAGTCCTCGTTGTAGGTATTTACATTCGTGGTATGGCGGGCCCCGTCCCGCCATTGTTGTCGTATCATTTCTTAGGTCCGTAGTAATCTTTGTTGTGGTTTGTAAAAAGGATTAAACTATTCATGTTGAAAAGTTGTTATTTATATATATGCCGTAAGGCAAGTTTTCCTCAGATTACTGTTTATACTTCATTTGTTTCATGTATGTGTTTTATGTTCCGCTGATTACTCTGATGTTGTATCACTAGGGTGCCCGGGGTAAGGCACCAGTCACGGGCCCCGGAACGGGTCGTGACAAGGAAAGCCTCTGAGAACTCATCCCAAGTAGCTGGGGACGCGTGCTCTCCCCGGGATAATGTTACACCCCGTAAATTGAAGAAGTTAAGATAAGTTGAAAAACATGTGTTGAGCGGATTGTGAGTCTATCTTGGAGTGTTGTACCCCAAGTTGTTAAGAATTTCAATGTGTTTAAAGAGCCTAGTGTGTAGTCCGTTAAATCTAGTTCCTAACGCAGCAAACCGTTCGTCGTTTGGGCATCGGAGTCAAAAGTTACGGAAGTTTCAAGTTTGGCGCAATGTGCAAAGCGATGATTTCAGTTCGAAGTGCAGTACGGCGCCGGATCGCAGGTCGCTGCGCCGGCCAGACCGAGAGTCCGCGGGGTTTGCAGCGTACGGCCGGATCGCAGTGCGGCGCCGGAATGCTGGAACTTTTCTCGGAAGATTGAAGCGCCGCGGCGCCGGCGGCGGGGCCGCGGCGCCAAGGCGGGATTTTTCTGCGGTATTAGCTGAAATCAGGGGATATTTTCAGAAAAAGGGGGCCCTATTTAAAGGGCCAAGTCTTGGAAGACTTGGCCATTCTCACCAAACCCTCCCAAGAAACTCCTCTCCCTTCTCTCTCTAGTTTTTGAAGAAAACCTTGCCTTAGGAGAGATTGTTGGAGCGGCGGCAAGAAGGAAAAGTGTGGGTAACTTGTGGGAAGCGCTGGTGGATGAGTTTGACGGATAGGAAGTGGTAGAAAAGGGCTTTTGTGAGTTTTTCCGAAAGGTAAGAGTTTCCCTTCTCTTGGATTTGAGTTAATACTTATGATAGTAGTTTAGATTTGTGAGCCTGAGGCTGTTATAGTTAAGTTGGCTTAGATTTGGATTTTGTTGCCTTGTTGATTTCGACCTTGGGAAAGGTGGCAAGTTAATAGAAACAAAGGAAGTGCTGTCCGATTTTTCGTAGAATTAGTGACCTTAGCACTTAGGATATTCTACGTTTAAAGTAAGAGGTTAATGGACGTATTGTGACCATTATAGGTGGAAGTACTAAGTATAGCGTATCCTACTTGGAGAGTGGAATAGCTATCAAGGTTGGAGTACTTTGGAGCATTTTGCTACTTATCGACAATCGTCGCGAGGTATGTGAACCTCTTCCTTCCTTTGGCATGATTCTATGTATGGAATATACTTGTGGTATCATTTCATGTTTCCTTCTACTCTTAGAAGTTAAGAGGTAGTTATGTGATTTACTCTATGTAGAACTTTTCCTATCTTTTGAGCATGACTAGTTGCACGTATGTAGTACGGTAGACGTGCAAGACTATGACATTCTTTACTTGTTTTATGTAATGCCAAGTCGGGTGGGTTAGGAGATTAACTCACTTCTTTGAAAATAGTAAGGATGTCTTAAGTTGATTTTAAAGTTAAGGGACTTGAAGAGTTTTAAAGTATGTGATACTTGTTCCGTTTTAAACGTATGAGTCCCTTGGATAGGAAATTGTTATGGCTAAGGTATAAAGTGAATATAACGACTTTATGGGGAGTTGGTTATATTTACTTTATGGAAAGATAAATGACTTGTTTTATTGAAAAGGCAATGTGTTTTTAAGGCGTCAATTGCCTAAGGTTTTATAATAAAATGAGTCACTTGAGTTTTAAAGGTTAAGAGACTAATTGTATTTTTGAAAGTTATGAGAATTGATTTGAAAGTATTTAATACTTGGTTTCAAAAAGTAGAAGTCTCTTGGTTATAAAGGGAACGTGTTAGTCTAAACCATAAAGGGTTATAACGGCTTTATGGGAAGTTGGTTATAACGGCTTTATGGAAGATTAAGAGAATGGTTTTCTCTAGTAAAGTAATCAAAGGAATAACTTGTATTAAGGAAGGAAAAATTGGTTTAAAGGTACCAATTGCTTAAGGTTTTTAATAAAGAAGTCACTTGATTTAGAAGCCGGTAATTGTATTTCTAAAAAAGGTATTGTGACTTGTCTTGAAAGGTGAATAGGACTTGATACTACGGTTGTTAGTATCGGGGAAGTTTTATTTGGAAAGGAGTCTTTTGAAAAGAATGTACGTACGTAGTACTTTGGCTTGGTTAATGGAGAACTTGCCTATATGTGCTGGTAATAGCCTTTGAGTGCAAGTATTATGTCTTATTAAGTTGCCGCGACTCTCGGTTGAAGGGTCGGCTGTCTTGTTGTAAGTTACTGGGACGTACCGACAGTGATGTGGGATTCCACGGGTATGCTTCCGTTATTTGGAGTACTTGGGTTAAATTCCCGGATTCTTATAGAAGACATGGTAGTACTTCTGTTTGTTTGACGGCCGGTTGAGATAGGGTAAGAGTATAAGTGAGGGGTAGACCCCCAAGATGCTATACCACCTTCTCCAGGTTAAGAGTATAAGTGAGGGGTAAACCCCCAAGACATTATACCCCCTGCTTGTTTTGTAAAATGGTCGGTTGAGATAGGGTAAGAGTATAAATGAGGGGCAAGTCCCAAGACGTTATACCACCTTCTCCAGGGTAAGAGTATAAGTGAGGGGTAGACCCCCAAGATGCTATACCACCTGCTTTACCACCTTCTCCAGGGTAAGAGTATAAGTGAGGGGTAGACCCCCAAGACGCTATACCACCGGTGGGACTTGGTGTTCATGTATGCCTATTGGTGTATTATTATACCCTGGACTGTCGGCAGTGATGTGGAATTCCACGGGCAGGATATATATATATGTATTGTGTATGTGTACGCCGACAGTGAGGTGGGATGCCACGGGCGCGTCACATGGTTATATTTTACACTAATAGCTGTCGACAGTGATGGGGGATTCCACGGGCATGCTTTGATATTAGTGTGACTTGATCGCGTCAGTTGGGCCGGGTAGTATATGTGTCCCTCCGTAGTGGGCCGGGCTATGTTATGAAAGATAAGTAAGTTATATGGTAATGAACCTAATGATTCTTTTTCTAAATAATGTACGTAAGAATGTGACTATAACTTTTATTGGGAATGGAAAGGATAATAAGGTACGTTTAAGTTCATAAGTGGTAATGACACTACGGGATCCGTATGTATTTTTATACTTGTCCTTGTCATTCTTTTGTCTGATTATGATTTGTTTATCAGACGTTATATTCTGTTCCATATTCGCACTGTTATCGACTTCTGGGCCAAAATGCGTTAAATGCCCGCAGGTTTTAGGTACCCAGGTTGGCGATCCTTGCTCTTAGGATCTCGGTTCAGTTTTTTAGAGAAAGCTCCATTTGCTCCGGAGGCTTATCTCTTGGTACGGTTTTCCCTGAGGTAGTAGATTCATGTATATTCGTGTGGGTATGGCGGGCCTCCGCCACGCTTGTTATGTTAAAACTCTTAGAGGTCTGTAGTCACATATGGTGGGTCAGTTGTAAAAGAAAGGAGGCAATCGCTTGGTTGTTTTTATATATGTTCGGAAGGTAGCCCCTGGCTAACTTGTTGTTTTACTTACGATGTTTTATTTTTAAGTTTCATGTATGTTCCGCTGATTTTCTCTGATGTTTACCTGTAAGGGTGCCCAGGTAGGGCACCAGTCGCGGTCCCGGGGTCGGGTCGTGACAAAAGTGGTATCAGAGCAGTTAGTCCTCGGAAAGTGTCTACAGACCGTGTCTAGTAGAGTCTTGATTATCGGTGTGTCGTGCACCACATCTATAATCAGGAGGCTGCAGGACATTTAGGATTGGTTTCCATTCTTCTCACTCTGAGATCGTGCCATAGGCATTGTTGTTAGGTCGCCTCGCCTCTAACGAGTTATGTTGATTGCAGTACGAAAGGCGTGATGACCCAGGAAGGACTATGTGGATTGCGTATCCAGGTTGGTAATGATTATAGTATAGTTGGTATTGTGACATACCTCTATACGGAGTTATGTATGAGGGTCATTTATGGGTTGCCTAGAATGGTTTTAGATTTACCAGGAATCAGTAAAGACTAACTAGATACCGGGAAGGTATGGAATAGTTAATGAATTTTCGCCAAGGTTTTGTGTTTTATTTCGAGATAATTGGGAAAGGATGAGCTGTCTGATAGGGTAGTGAACCCTTAAGAAGCCATATTAAGGAACCTAACGGAATGTCATGTTAATAGATTAAGCTGCGTAGTATGCTTAAGAGAATTATACGGATGAGGCCTGTATAGAGTAAGTAATGGTTGTTGTGATCGAGACAACATGGTTTTGGTTTTATAAGAAGTTTTGTACCCGTTTACTGGGGGACTGGTAAGGTAGGCTTGGAGCATGGAAATTGCGAGCCTAAGAATATTGATTACTGCCGAGACCTTAGGTATATAAGGCTTTCTCTGGCAATAAGATTTTAAGTCAGACCAAGGATAAGAGTTAAGTGCGACGCTGAGTAGGGTCGAGGACCTGTTACGGGTCTCCCCATATCCTGGAATTGAGTGGGATCAGTTGGTAGTAATTCCACTACGTGACGGGGTCACGAGGGCGCAAGGCCCAAGTCTAGTTAATTGTTTTACGGGTTCGTGGACGCGTTCCACCGGAACCAGGTCATGAAAGCCGGAAATGGCCTTATATTGTTTTATAGAGTTACTCCCAAGATTTGAGGCCAGAATCGGTATGGAAGTTATGTATGTATGCTAGTATGAGTAGGAAGTACGAAAAGATAATCCCTTTTGGGCTTAAGATGGACGGGTATGCGTGTACAGGGTATTAGGGCCATGTGTGGCATTGTTGGTATGACGGGGTTGTGAAAGGAAACTATGTCGCAAATTATAAAGATTGACTCCGAAAGAACATTCGGGGCGAATGTTTCTAAGGAGGAAGAATGTTACACCAGTAAATTGAAGAAGTTAAGATATGTTGAAAAACATGTGTTGGCGGATTGTGAGTCTATCTTGGAGTGTTGTACCCCAAGTTGTTAAGAATTTCAATGTGTTTAAAGAGCCTAGTGTGTAGTCAGTTAAATCTAGTTCCTAACGCAAACCGTTCGTCGTTTGGGCATCGGAGTCAAAAGTTACGGAAGTTTCAAGTTTGGTCTTGATCGAGCAAAGCGTTGATTTCGGTTCGAAGTGCAGCATGGCCGGACTGCGGCAGCGCGCGGTTGTCTTGAGTCCGCGGGGTTTTGCAGCCATGGCCGGATCGCGAGGCAGCGCGGAATCTGGAACTTTCTCGGAAGATTGAAGCCGCAGCTAGCGGGATTTCTGCGGTATTAGAAATCGGGGATATTTTGAGAAAAATGGGGCCTATTTAAAGGCCAAGTCTTGGAAGACTTGGCCATTCTCACCAAACCCTCCCAAGAAACTCCTCTCCACTTCTCTCTAGTTTTTGAAGAAAACCTTGCCTTAGGAGAGATTGTTGGAGCGGCGGCAAGAAGGAAAAGTGTGGGTAACTTGTGGGAAGCGCTGGTGGATGAGTTTGATGGATAGGAAGTGGTAGAAAAGGGCTTTTGTGGGTTTTTCCGAAAGGTAAGAGTTTCCCTTCTCTTGGATTTGAGTTAATACTTGTGATAGTAGTTTAGATTTGTGAGCCTGAGGCTGTTATAGTTAAGTTGGCTTAGATTTGGATTTTGTTGCCTTGTTGATTTCGACCTTGGGAAAGGTGGCAAGTTAATAGAAACAAAGGAAGTGCTGTCCGATTTTTCGTAGAATTAGTGACCTTAGCACTTAGGATATTCTACGTTTAAAGTAAGAGGTTAATGGACGTATTGTGACCATTATAGGTGGAAGTACTAAGTATAGCGTATCCTACTTGGAGAGTGGAATAGCTATCAAGGTTGGAGTACTTTGGAGCATTTTGCTACTTATCGACAATCGTCGCGAGGTATGTGAACCTCTTCCTTCCTTTGGCATGATTCTATGTATGGAATATACTTGTGGTATCATTTCATGTTTCCTTCTACTCTTAGAAGTTAAGAGGTAGTTATGTGATTTACTCTATGTAGAACTTTTCCTATCTTTTGAGCATGACTAGTTGCACGTATGTAGTACGGTAGACGTGCAAGACTATGACATTCTTTACTTGTTTTATGTAATGCCAAGTCGGGTGGGTTAGGAGATTAACTCACTTCTTTGAAAATAGTAAGGATGTCTTAAGTTGATTTTAAAGTTAAGGGACTTGAAGAGTTTTAAAGTATGTGATACTTGTTCCGTTTTAAGCGTATGAGTCCCTTGGATAGGAAATTGTTATGGCTAAGGTATAAAGTGAATATAACGACTTTATGGGGAGTTGGTTATATTTACTTTATGGAAAGATAAATGACTTGTTTTATTGAAAAGGCAATGTGTTTTTAAAGGCGTCAATTGCCTAAGGTTTTATAATAAAATGAGTCACTTGAGTTTTAAAGGTTAAGAGACTAATTGTATTTTTGAAAGTTATGAGAATTGATTTGAAAGTATTTAATACTTGGTTTCAAAAGTAGAAGTCTCTTGGTTATAAAGGGAACGTGTTAGTCTAAACCATAAAGGGTTATAACGGCTTTATGGGAAGTTGGTTATAACGGCTTTATGGAAGATTAAGAGAATGGTTTTCTCTAGTAAAGTAATCAAAGGAATAACTTGTATTAAGGAAGGAAAAATTGGTTTAAAGGTACCAATTGCTTAAGGTTTTTAATAAAGAAGTCACTTGATTTAGAAGGCCGGTAATTGTATTTCTAAAAAAGGTATTGTGACTTGTCTTGAAAGGTGAATAGGACTTGATACTACGGTTGTTAGTATCGGGGAAGTTTTATTTGGAAAGGAGTCTTTTGAAAAGAATGTACGTACGTAGTACTTTGGCTTGGTTAATGGAGAACTTGCCTATATGTGCTGGTAATAGCCTTTGAGTGCAAGTATTATGTCTTATTAAGTTGCCGCGACTCTCGGTTGAAGGGTCGGCTGTCTTGTTGTAAGTTCTTGGGACGTCACAAGCGGTGATGTGGGATTAGCGGGTATCTTAGTTATTTGGAGTACTTAGGTTAAATTCAGTTCTTATAGAAGACATGGTAGTACTCATTTGTTTGTGGCCGGTTGAGATAGGGTAAGAGTATAAGTGAGGGTAGACCCCAGATGCTATACCACCTTCTCGTGTTAAGAGTATAAGTGAGGGTAAACCAAGACATTATACCCCGCTTGTTTTGTAAAATGGTCGGTTGAGATAGGGTAAGAGTATAAATGAGGGCAAGTCCCAAGACGTTATACCACCTTCTCCGGTAAGAGTATAAGTGAGGTAGACCCCAAGATGCTATACCACCTGCTTTACCACCTTCTCCGGGTAAGAGTATAAGTGAGGGTAGACCCCAAGACGCTATACCACCGGTGGGACTTGGTGTTCATGTATGCTATTGGTGTATTATTATACCGGGTATCGGCGGTGATGTGGAATTCACAGGCGGGATATATATATATGTATTGTGTATGTGTGCCCGACGCGGTGAGGTGGGATGCCAGGCGCGTCACATGGTTATATTTTACACTAATAGTCGCGGCGGTGATGGGGATTCCACGGGCATGCTTTGATATTAGTGTGACTTGATCGCGTCCCAGTTAGGCGGGTAGTATATGTGTCCCTCGTAGTGGGCGGGCTATGTTATGAAAGATAAGTAAGTTATATGGTAATGAACCTAATGATTCTTTGTCTAAATAATGTACGTAAGAATGTGACTCTAACTTTTATTGGGAATGGAAAGGATACTAAGGTCCGTTTAAGTTCATAAGTGGTAATGACACGGCGGGATCCGTATGTATTTTTATACTTGTCCTTGTCATTCTTTTGCGATTATGATTTGTTTCTTGACGTTATATTCTGTTCCATATTCAGTACTGTTGTCGACCCGCTGGGCTGCGTTAAATGCCGCGAGTTTTAGGTACCAGGTTGGCGATCCTTGCTCTTAGGATCTCGGTTCGATTTTTAGAAAGCTCCATTTGCTCCGAGGCTTATCTCTTGGTACAGTTTTCCACGAGGTAGTAGATTCATGTATATTCGGGGTATGGCGGGTCCGCCACGATTGTTATGTTAAAACTCTTAAGTGCAGTAGTCACATATGGTGGGTCGGTTTGTAAAAGAAAGGAGGCAACTGCTTGGTTGTTTTTATATATGTTCGTGAAGGTAGCCACATCGGCTAACTTTGTTGTTTACTTACGATGTTTTATTTTTAAGTTTCATGTATGTTCGCTGATTTTCTCGATGTTTACAAGTGGTGCCTGTGTAGGGCACGATCGCGATCGGGGTGGTCGTGACGGATAACTCCGTGAATCAAACCGATCATGCGGTATCACGCGGCCGTCGAACCAAAGGTCACAGACTTCGGTCTCGAGGCCTTGATCACGCGTGATCCTCTGAAGGCGACGGATGAACTCCTGCGGATCATCCTCCGGCCTCGACAGTAAAACTCGCGGGCTCTGACTCAAGAAATCTCGTAGCCTCAAACTATACGCCTCGGGTGAACCACGGGTACTACGTGGGCTGAGGCTGCTTTGCGTCGGCCTATCCTCGTGTGCAGCCTGATCCTAGCCAATAGTGGGCCGTCTCCTTGTACCACTATCTCCTCCGCGGTGTGGGACGGGAGGTGCGGAGTCTGTAGTCTCTCTTTGGGGTGGCGGCGTCGTGGAACTCGCCGTCTCGGGTATAGGCCCGGGCACGAGCCCTCGTGACTCTAGGTGTCATGCTAGCGACTCCTCGGTGCCTTGCCATAGGCCGGGTTGCCTTACGTGGAGGCATAATCAAGTACGAGAAAGGAATACGTTAGAGGGTCCGACTTATAACACGCCTCTAAGGCACGATCTCAGAATGAGAAGAATGAAACCAATCCTAAATATCCTATAGCCTCACGATTATTGGTGTGGTGCACAACGCGATAATCAAGAACTCTTAGATACGATGCGTAGACACTTTCCAGGATTAATCGCTCACGATACCACTTTTGTCACTTTGCGCGAGCCTTGCTCGGCGACCAACAAATGGTGCCGGCGTCATGCGATCCACGAGGTTTGGACCTTCTCGGGGCGTGCCACGGAGCCACGGTTGGTGCATTCCGTGGTAGAGCTCGCCTCTTTATCGCTCGGCCGAAGGAGGTCGATCTGACAGTACTAAGTATGTGGCGTAAAGTACTTAAATGAAATCATATCACTTTAAAACCAATTTTACAAATATGCGAAACAACAAATGTAGCACATAGTGCCACATCATAACAAGAGCAACAATAGGTAAATCATGAGTCTTTTCTAGGCTGCGAATGATCGAAGCGGGGCCACTCGCCCATATTATCATTCGCAAGCCTAAGCTGGACTCCGTAGTCGCGTAGGCCACTCACGTGGGCGCGTGAGGTATAACCCGCATCGAGGTAGCTACTCCTCGGCATCGCCTGGACTCGTTGTCGCGTAGCACATAGACGCGTGAGGCATAACCCGCACACTAACACGGAACTCTCGTAGCTCGCATAGGCCCTGGACGCGTGAGGTATTCTCGAATCATGGTCCTGCATCGCTGAGTCTACCCGCGTCGGAGGCGACTTAACCCCGGTATCATCTCAAGAGGTGAGTGATATAGTACTAACACAACAAATGCATAGTTTAAACAACATAAGCATAAGTAAAGTGACCTCTTTACACAAGCGTTACAAGATACTAACACATAGCATCACAATATGTCTACTCATCAAAACCATCTTATTATACCTTTCAGAAAGCAATACAAGTCTTTTATAAGCATATAAGTAAACTGTTCCTTTTTATAAAACTTAAGCCGTTATACTTAACTTCCCATAAAGTTAGTATAACCCTTAAGCTTCTTGTTTTAAAACAACTATTCTTCTTCTTTCAAAACTGTGTTATAATTCTTTGAAAGACTTTTTAAGATCTTTATTATTTAGGCTTAAGTCGCAAGACATTGCCGTAAGTATTATTCAGGCTAAAGTCAAAAGACATTGCCGTAGTTATTATTCAGTTAACACGTGTCGTCTCACTATATATATATATATTTTAAAATATCATGCTTTAGGAAGAATCACATACCTTCTCGGCGAAAACCTCCTGCCAAGTTGAATATGTCGCGCGCAGAGAATCAGCCTATAATAGTCACAGACATCTATCAAAGTCTAGACTACTCTGAAGGTCATTCTAAACAGAGGGTTCACAATTCTACGGAAAGTCGGGCAGCACTTCCCTACCCGGTGAGCTACTCAAGTCTACTGTGAAAACAGTCCTAAGTAAGTACAGTTTGATTATTCTTCTTTTAAACCCTTCTACTGTGATAACAGTTCAATTCTATTCTTTAATATCCTTCTAAGTATTATACTTATTTCTATACTTCTACAGTATGTATTCTCTAATTACAAAAGAAGGATAAGTTTATTTACCTCGGTAAGCCCAATAATATCCTAGATAAAAGTCGCGCCTGAGCAAGGTTTAGCTCCTAAGTTGTACGCTCCGGTAGCTCCAAGAAAACCTTAGAAGTTCTTCACAACTTCTACTAAGGACTAAGGGATTTGGGCTAGGGTATTTTGGGCATTATAACAATACTAGAAGGCAACTTTTCTACCAAGGGAGGGGGGGTAGATTTCGGCTAGGCTAGGGGGGTTGCCTCGGCCAAGGGCCACTTAGGCTAGAGGGGGAGAAGGCTTTGGACGAAATGGCTAACAAGGGAGAAGGGAGGATTTTCAAGACTTGGAAAGTAATTTGTGGATGAAGAACTCTTCATCTTAAGGGGGGTATTTATAGGTCAAGGGATGGCCAACCAATGGCCAAGATTTAGCCAAGTGCTAGGCAAGTGTAAGGCCAAGATTAGGGCAAGTGTACCTAGCCAACTTGCACACAAAATATCCTACCAACTACTTGACAAAATTGGCTATCCAATTCGTCCCAATGGACGCCTCAAGTCCACCAATTGGAGGGTGACAAGTGTCGCCCTCCCGTTGGCCCAAAGTGTTTCATCTCTCGGAAAAATCCACAAAAATTAGAAATGACATAGCCGGAATTTATCCTACGCGAGTTGTGTAAAACGTTTCGTCGGAAAACGATTCTTTTAGTGAGTTGTGCCCAAGTATTTTCGTCCAAGCCTAACTTTTAAAGCTAAACTTTTGTACGTATTCCCTTACGTACATACTCTGGAAATACGGGGTATAACACTTTATAGGTTGAAGTACTACGAGTAGCGTATTCTACTTGAAGGGTGGAAAAGGCTAGCAGGGTTATAGTACTTGGAGCATTTTGCTTATTGTCGATAATCGTCGCGAGGTATGTGAACTTCTTCCTATCCTTTCTAGCATGATATTTGTGAAATATATATAGTGCGGTAGACGCACGTGTGTTTAAAGGAATTTGATTTTCCTTTTGTGTCCTTGACTTGATTCCAAAGTTAAGTGACTGGTTATGAAATATTAAGGACTTGAATTAGGTTAAAAAGTTGTAAAACCTCACTCATGAGTAATGGGTGTGTGGTCTTTTAAAGAATAAAGTTATCTTGATTTCGAAAATAAGAATAGTTGTCCTTGGTTGGTTTAAAACATAAAGGATTTTAATAGCTTTATGGGAAGTTATTTATAACGACTTTATGAAAACAAAAGAATGGTTTTATCATTGGACTTAAAATGATAACTTGACATTTAAGGTTGGAGGTTGGTTTCCTTAAAAGATATGATTTAAAGATTAAGAGCCTGATTTTTGAAAGTAAAGAGACTTGACTTATAAACAACTTGATTTTTGGGAAAGGAGAAGTAACTTGATTTAAAGGTATAGGTTACTTGTTTTTAAAAGAGTAAGACACTTGGTTTAAAAAGTATATTGCTACTTGACTTTAAAAAGGAAAAAGTGTCTTTGTTTTAAAGGAAGGCATGGTTTTGTCTTAAAATGGTTTAAAAAGGAAGGCATGCTTTTGTCTTAAGATTGGTTTAAAAAGAAAGGTATGGAAATTGTTTGGTTTACTTAAAAGATAGTTACTCTATTTTTGATACTACGGGTATCGTGTGACTTTTGTGTGAGTAACTTGACTATGTTGGCTTGTGATAGCCTTGTAATACTTTCTTGTTGGTTTGATAAGTAAACATGTTATGATGCTACGTGTGTTAGTGTCTTGTGACGTTTGTGTAAGGGGGTTTTCTTGTTGTGCTTATGTTGTTTAACGATAAGCAGTTATGCTGATATTATATCACTTACCCCCTGACTTGTTATGTCGAGGGTTAGCCGCCCCCGATGCGAGGAATACCTCATGCGGGTCTGTGTGACCTATGCAGAGCTGCAGGAGTTCCAGGATGATCACTCCGGGTGTGTTACGCCGATGCGAGGAATACCTCATGCGGTCTGTGTGACTATGCGGACTGCGGGAGTCGAGTTGATCCGGGGTTAGCTACCCCGATGCGAGGAATACCTCATGCAGACCTAGGTGGTCTATGCGGTGCGGAGTTCGAGATTAGGCTCGCATAATGATACTATGGGCGATTGGCCTTGCTTCGATCATTAGCGGCCTAGAAAAGACCAGTTACGTTATATCTATTTTGCTCTTGTTTATGCTGTGGCACTATGTGCGGTTAAATTGGTTGTTCGTACGTATTTGTAATTGGTTTTAAAATGTTATGATTTTATTTGATGCTTTCTGATTTCACATACTTGGTACTGTTATCGACCTCTTGAGTGCGTTCATCCGCGTGTAGAGTACACGATTGTTGATCCTCGCTCATGGATCACGATTCACGTTTTGGGAAGCTCCGTTTCTCCGAGGCTTATCTTTGGTATAGTCCCTGTTGTTGTAGGTACTTACATTCGGGGTATGGCGAACCACTGTCGTCGTTGTTGTTATAACATTCTTAGAGGTCTGTAGTACTGTTGTGGGCAGGGTTTGTAAGGGATGTAACTGTTCAAGTTTTTATTTTATATATACAAGAAAGGTAATCGTATTGGTTAGCCTGTTTTCTTATTTCATTATTGTGTATCTTGTTTCAGGTGTAAGTTTTTATTTCCGCTGATTTTCTCTGATGTTGTATCACTAGGGTGCCCGGGGTAAGGCACCAGTCACGGGCCCGGGGTAGGGTCGTGACATGATTATCGGTGTGTTGTGCACCATATCTATAATCAGGAGGCTGCAGGACATTTAGGATTGGTTTCCATTCTTCTCACTCTGAGATCGTGCGATAGAGCTGTATGGTTAGGGTCGTCTCTCCCTAACAAGTTATGTTGTTCTGCACTACGAGAAAAGCGTGATGACCGGGAAAGATTATGTGGATTGCGTATCCAGGTTGGTAATGTTTGTAGTTGTGACATACAACTATACGGATTTATGTATGAGGGTCAGACGCGTGTTGCCTAGAATGATTTTAGATTACCAGGACTTGGTAAGGACTAAAAATACCGGAAAGGTATGAACAGTTAAGGAACTCTCATCAAAGTTTTACGTGCTAATTTGAGATAATTAGGTGATGATGAGTTGTGTGAGAATGTAATGGACCCTTAAGAGGTTATAATTAAGGGACTTAATGGAATACTATGTTAATAGGTTAAGCTACGTGGTATGATTAAGAGAATGGTACGGGTGAGATCCGTATGGAGTAAGTATGGTTGTTATGGTCAAGACAACACGATTATGGTATTACGAGAAGTTTTTGTACCCGTTTACGGGGGACTGATAAGGTAGGCGTGGAACATGGAAATTACGAGCCTAAGAATGTGATAACCACCGAGACCTTAGTTATATAAGGCATTCTCGGGTAGTAAAGGTTAAGTCAGGCCAAGGATAAGAGTTAAGTATGACGCCGAGTCGAGTTGAGGACCTATTAAGGGTCGCCCCATAGCCTGAAATGGAATGGGATCAATTGATAGTAGTCCCATACGTGGCGAGTCACGAGGTGTAAGGCAAGTCTAGTTAATCGCTTTCACGGTTCGTGGACGCATTCCACGGAAAGCAGTTGTGAGCGGGCGGCCTTATGTTGTTTAGAATAGTAACTCCAAAGATTGGAGGCGAATCGATATGAAGGCTATGTAAATGCGCTACAATAAGTTTGGAAATGCGGAAAAATACGACCGATGAAAGAGAGCAACCAAGTGTAAAGAAATGGGCAGGAATCCATGAGGACCTTTCGAGGTGACTACACCCGTGAGTGTTGGGTGGTAGCTGAGCGGTTAGCTAATAATTGTCGGTAACGATACAGTCGTTGGACCCTAGCAGACCTAGCAGAGCTATTATGACAGACATTGAGGTCATTATGAGTACGGGCTAGTTGGCCTCTTGTTATGCCAACGTGGACTACAGAGAGAGATTGATTCGGTACGGTTCCGTGGCAGTTTGCCATCGAGTGAGAAGGAAGAGAAGTGGTGGTAACCAGTGAATTATCCTTCCTTCTTTGACATTGTTGATTTTAATAAGTCTGTGTGACTTGTTCAGTTGAGGTAAATTAATGCAAAAAGTAAGAAATACTCGAATTTGAAGGAGTTTATGCTAAGTGCCCTTGGATGTACTTGGAGTTGGTTTGGTGTGGCGGTCAGGGCCACGACCTTCCGGATAAGTTCAGGATAACGCGCAAGCAAGAATAACATAAGTACGAGTGTGGCTGCGGAAAATAGAAGACATCGTTGGTAGATTTTGAAAATCTATACGTTTAAGGTGGCGCTTGATGATTTAGATTTTGATAGAGAGATAAGTTCTCTCCCTCACATAAAAGGACAATTTTGCGTATTATGGGGTTATGTGTACCCATGTTGTTAGACGAAGGATAGGATACTGGTAAGGTCTTCGGTATCATCACGCCATAGGTTACAGTTGTGGATAACCGTGGGAAAAGTGTTGTGTTGGGGTAATTAAGAACGACGTACGAATTGGTCGAGGAAGTATCGTAAAGATATAAATGCAGGTTGTACGCTTGTATGAAACTGTACGATTATGAATCAAGATAGAAATATTTTTGCTAATAATGAGCATAAGGTAAGGTTATGACCAGAATGATAAAAGAGAATACAACTATGGTTATGTAAGTTGCACGAGATATGTTTACCCCAGACTAGTGTAAAGACCATTAGTAAATAATGGGCAGTAAGAACACCTCGAGGGAAGGTGGTAGCATCTATACTGACGAGAAAGATAGTAAGGAAATACGGAGGGGTAAGGGACCCCAGGATAACTTGAAATGAATTATAAAGGAAAGACGAGTAGACACTCGAACAAGCTGGGAGGAAATAATCGGGTTACTACTTGACGAGATCAAGGAAATCTCCCCCCCCTAAATTGTGATTGATAGGAAGTCTTAGCCAGGAGGCAAGCAAAAGGATCAAATCTAAGTTAGTGACCAAGTTTGGTTGCAACAGAGAAAGGGAAACAAGAACCATAAGTGAGATTAAGGATACCCGAATATTTCGCAGGAATAAGAAAGGCTTTCAGTTATTGGAAGATAAGTTGACCACGACTACGATTCTAACCTCCGTGAGACGAGAGGGTTAGGTTTTTATGATAACACGTTGGGTGTTGGGCTAGGTTGTGTGCTGACGCAACCCGATAAGGATAGAGCCTATGTTTTCCCGGTAGTTAGGGAAGCAGGAAAGGAAATTACGCCACTCACGATTTAGAGCTGGCGGCAGTTAAATCATGCCTTGAAGATTTTGGGGCATGACGTATATACAGACTTCATGTGGATATTTGTGCAGACCACAAAAGCCTCCGGTATATCTGATCGAGGCGATAAAATTTGCGACAGCGATGGTGGTTAGAGTTACTCAAGGATTGTGATATTGATATCCTATACCATCCGGGGAAAGGCAAGACAGTTACAGATACTCTTTATCGTGGATCTAAGGGTAGTGCGGATGGGCAGCAGATAGGCGGGGCGTGGTCCGTGAGATTCATCAGCTACCGAGCCGAGGGGTTCGATTATTTGTTTCCAAGGTTAATGAAGTTTAGATCCGAGAGGTTGCCGAGTCTCCCGTCGTTGAGGAGGTAAAGAGGCGACAATATGAGGATCTAGTGATGATATGGTATCGAGATACGACTCTCCGAGAAGAGAAGAGCCTGTTTGAGTAGCACCGGATGGGGTGCTGTGAGATGAGGATAGATTGCGTGTGCCGATCTGCAGACTAGTCGCCAGTCTTAGGGGAGGCACGCAGTGCTTATTGTTCTAATTGTTCGGGGTCGACTAAGTTGTGTCGTGACCTCAGATGTATGTATGGGTAAGATGACCGAAAAAGGGACATAGCGGAGTTTACTGCTTAGTGTCCGAGTTAGTAGCAGGTCATGGTTGAGCACTAGAAGCCCAGTGGGCTATTGCAGGAGAATGAAATCCCAACCTAGATATGAGAGGTAATTAATATGGATCTTGTTACAGGGTGGCATCGTACTCGGAGGAAGTGCGACTCCCTGGGGGTCATGGTAAATGGGCTAGCGAAACCAGTCGTGTTCTTCCGGTTAGGACCACTTACTCGGCTAGGGATTATGCTAGCTTGTATAGCAGAGAGATTGTGAGATTGCACGGGGTTCCTACGTTTATGATGACAGACAGATGAGCTCGGTTACGGATAACCTCTAGAGGTTTTTTCAGAAGGGATTTGTCACGACCCGACCACGGGGCCGCGACTGGTGCCCTACCTGGGCACCCCGTTCAGGTATACATCAGAGAATAGCAGCAGAACATACACAACATACAACATGTTTAGGCAATAATAACACAGGCTAGCCGATAAGGCCGTCTTCCATAAAATATGCATAATCAAAGAAAAACTGTATGTCACGCCCCGAACCCCGGGCCCGTGACTGGTGCCCTACCTGGGCACCCTTCTACCTTAACAACTAAGTAAACTGCGGAAATTAAATAACACCTCATTTTTTTTTTCAAAACCAACATACGTACAAGGGCAAAGCCGACAAGGCTGCCATATAATATACATAATAAAAAGACACTACATTGTACATGAGTCCAATCCCACATATGAATACAGACCTGTAAGAGTTATACTGAACTATGACGGGACAAGGCCCCGCCGTACCCATAACTGTACAAAAGCCTGTACTGAAAGAACTTATACCAAAAAGATAAACTCCCAATGAAGGAGCTATCCAAAACTCGGCGGTCCTACACTGCAGATCACCAAACAGCGTACCTAAACTGCGGCGTAACGCGGCCGGCGAGGTCAAGACGGAAGAATGTACCAAGTATGTGAAATCAAAAATCAGTAATGAAATCATAACGCCTATAATAAAGCGGAGACGGTATGATAACTCAATTAACGATACAAGGCCTTACTAACAATGAGAGTAATCAAAAATATAGGTAGCAAATCCACGGAAACAGGTGGTATAATGATCTTTGGGGATTTACCCCTCATTTATACTCTTACCCTGACGCAGGTGGTATAACTATCTTGGGGATCTACCCCTCAGATATACTCTTACCCTGAAGAAGGTGGTAAAGCAGGTGGTATAGCGATCTTTGGGGATTTACCCCTCATTTATACTCTTACCCTGAAGAAGGTGGTAAAGCAGGTGGTATAACAATCTTTGGGGATTTACCCCTCATTTATACTCATACCCTGAAGAAGGTGGTAAAGCAGGTGGTATAACGATCTTTGGGGATTTACCCCTCATTTATACTCTTACCCTGAAGAAGGTGGTAAAGCAGGTGGTATAACGATCTTTGGGGATTTACCCCTCATTTATACTCTTACCCTACCTCAACTGGCCATCATACATAACATAAGCACTACCGACTTATCACACAATAAGTAAGCAAGTTAAGAAATCCCCCTAACTTCTTATTAGTCTTATTCATATACACCCTCATTTTGGTTTACTTAAGGCACTAACATGACATTATAAATCCGGGAATCTAACCCGCCCGGTCACTGCCTTAATCACATCGTATAAGCATGTCCAAGGAGTAACACAAATAATGGAAGCATACCCGTGGAATCCCACATCACTGTCGGTACGTCCAAGTAAACTCATAACAAGACAGCCGACCCTCCAACCGAGAGTCGCGGCAACGTAATAAAACATAATACTTGCACTCAAAAGCTATCACCAGCACACATAGGCAAGTTCATAAAATCTTTAGACTTTCATTTTATAAACTCAAGGCACTTATAGAATAATTCTCAACTAAACAAGCCAAAGTACTTATCAAGGCACACATAGAATAATTCTCAATTAAACAAGCCAAAGTACTTGTCAAGGCACACATAGAATAATTCTCAATTAAACAAGCCAAAGTACTTGTCAAGGCACACATAGAATAATTCTCAATTAAACAAGCCAAAGTACTACGTACGTACATTCTTTTCAAAAGACTCCTTTTTATGTAAAACCCCAAGATACTAACACCCGTAGTATCAAGGTGTGTCTATTTTTCAAAGTAAGTTACTACACTTTTAGAAAACTCATTTCAAAGCTTGAAATCAAGTAACTTCAAATTTTCACAATCTAGGCAACTTATGCCCATTAATCAAAATAGACAACTTTCTTAATCTTCCATAAAGTCGTTATAACCAACTTCCCATAAAGCCGTTATAACCCTTTATGGTTTTAGACATATTCATTCCTTTTATAACCAAGAGACTTATACTTTTAAAACCAAGTATCACATACTTACAAAACAAGTTCTTAACTTTCAAAATACTTCAAGTCTCTTAATATTTAGAAAACGAGTTTCTTCTACTAAATCATGTCATTTCCCCTCTTTTAAAACAATTAAGTAAATCACTCATTTGACTCCCCTAAAGTCATTATAACAACCCTTAGGTTTTGGAACTAAAGCACTAGCCAAAAGGTTTGGAAACCACTTCCTTTTCAAGACTCTATGTACTTTAAGTAAAATACTTTCACTTTTAAGAATTCAAACTTCACTAAGGAAATGGATTATACAACTTACAATTAACCATCAAAGTACAATCAAGGGAGTACATAGAACGAATTCTATTTTAGGTAATCCAAATACAACCAAGGAATGGATCATTTAAGGAGTAGGACATACTTTCTTTATCTTAAGGAATCATGCTAGAAGAAGAGATAGTTCACATACCTTTTCGGCTAAATCCACAAGCTAAGCCGAATACGCCGCACGTAGAATTGTCAACCTATAAAGGTCACAACATGACTATCAATTTCTAGTCTCTAACGTAGAATAATACTAAGTATACGGTCTCTAATTCTACGGAAAATCGGGCAACACTTCCTTTGTTTCTACTCACTTTGCCACCTTTTTCAAGGCCGAATACAATAACCAATCATGCCACATTTAAGGTTCGAAACAACAACCAACCAAATGGGATTACACGCCTTACAATACGTGTAAAATTCCGCCCCACAATTCATACCAAGTAGTTTAAAATTCAAGCCATTCTCGGCCAACAACATAACCAACAATTCAAAGTCTTTTCCAATCCTTTTCCAATTCCAAGTTCTAAGGTCTAACATGTTATATAGTCATAAACAACTTCAACAACTACAATTTCCTTCTTTATACAACATGCGACGGCTTAAACTAATAATCAACTTGAAATGTAATCTTAAGGCTAAACATGCTAGTTTTCGGATTAGGGTTCCAATAGTAAATATAATTATCAAACTTCATACTATATATATCATGCTTGCTAATATCCATAGCTACAACAATAAGTTAACCTTAATTACTAAAATGACAAGATTATACCTTTATAAGCCCTTAAAATTTCCAAGATTCAAAGTCGCTCCTTAGCAAATTCTTAGCTCCTTTCCTTACGTTCCAAACCGCTCCAAGCACTCCTTAGAAGCCTATGAAGAACCCATCTTCAAGTTCCAACTTCAAAGTTGAAGAACTCCTTAAGTTTCCGCCTTGCGACTAATACGAAAACGTCGTTTTTTCGAAATCTTTCTATTGAGATATCCTTACAATACCCTTAGGGACATTGGGTTAAAGTCTAGTGGCTAATGGATCAAAACTACAAATTTTTTGTGTGGGAGCAAGGGTGAACCTGAGAGCACTTAAGGGACAAGAACAAGGTCTCTAATTTTTCTAAGTGTTGAAGACAAGTCTTGCACTAGTAGTGTGCTTATATAACACATTGGAGGGCCAAGACTTAAACAAATGGGTGGCTAAGATGAGTTTCACTAGGATCAAGCCCAAATGGCAAGTTGACTTTGGTCAATAATATCAAGCTTTGAAGACTTATCTTCCAAGATGGTCAATGACCATTTTACCCTTACTAAAAATCGTCCAAGACCATATGTGGGGGTGCCACGTGTCTCCCTCTCATTCTTCCATAAAATTCAGAACCGCATGGGCCACAAAAATGTAAAATTCCTCGGGTGGGCCCCACATGACCAAATCCATAAAAATAAATTTCCATAATATTAAAAAGTTCCATACTCTTCAAATAATGCATTTTGAGAATCCAATTCTCAACAACGAACATTTTTCCTTTCCGGCGTTCGGAAGATTTTCCGTCGGAAAAACAATTCTTCCTTTCGTACCAATTTCCAAGTCTTGATTCCTTACATACATTCTCTTATACATGTCCTGGACTTACGGGGTGTAACATTCTTCCCCCCTTAGAAACATTCGTCCCCGAATGTTCTTAGTCGGTTTCCAAGCTATACAAACTCCGTCACAGTTTCTATACTATGTCTATCAATCAAAACTGCACAAGACCAACGATGCCACACATGGCCACCACAACATACGTAAACATATCAATGGACCTTCCGTCCGCGATCCCTTCTCGCAAAACTCGAAGGTTACAGTCTTCTAAAACACGGGATCCTTAGAGGTTCCTTTCTTTCCTTACTTGTCATACTTTCTCGTACTTCCAAACTTATTTGAGCATACGTACAAAATTTCAAATATTGATTATGTTCCCCAATCCTTGGATTACTATCCAAACTTGGCCATTATGTTACTTGAATTTCCGCTAAGGCTCTTCTCGGTCCTTACGACCTAGTCTCGGTGGAACGCATCCACGAACTCGTACAACGATTAACTAAACTTGAGCCTTACATCCTCGGGACCCTATCACATAACGGGACCATTTCTAACTGACATCACCCCATTCCATACCACCGGTTGACCCGAAATGAGTCCATAACCCAACCCATCGTCACACTTAACTTCTCATTCTAAGTCTGAAATAAATCTTCTCTCGTACCTCAAGGTACTTCTCACCCTATCCCCCTATTCACTAGAGGTTCGTCACATAGGCCAAAGTATTTCTACCGTACATTCTTCCCTATTGGTCTTACACTGTTATGGGGCAATTACAACTTGTGAACTCTACACAACTATAGTCTCAGTTCACTTCCCATTCTTGTCAACATTCTTAACTTTTCACTTTACTAATCAAAGTATACCTACCTCTGGGGTACTATCACTTACAACAAGCTAACAAAGGGAAAACATATATGCTAGGCGAAATCTGAATCTATCAATGCACGTATGATTCAAAAGAATCAAAATATACACCAGAACCCATGCGATGTCGCCTCACGATCTGTCCGGTGATCACGTCATCTATGCGGTTCAAGGACCGCGAACTATAAACTCCACTCGACCTCTACCACGATGGTGACATCCAACACCTTGCCTCGGGGCCTTGTGTGGAGGAAAGGTAACCAACCATCGGCCTCATAGGCTGAGCCACCTTACCGGTGCTCTTTCTAACAGGACATTCCCACTTCTTGTGGCCCGGACGGTCACAATAATAACAAACACATGTGCCATGACGGCATTTCCCCAAATGACGCTTTTACTACATTGGAAACACCGAGGAATATGTGGCCTCGATCGAGAAAATCCTCTGCTCATCGAGAACTTGAACCACGGAGCTTAGACCAGCTCCTAAATACCTTGTGGTCAAACCTCCCACCGTGAGCTGCGGGGTATGTCTTTGGGTAGGTGGGACGAATATCTCACTTCTTCTTGAGGCTGCTCGTCCAAAAACTCACCGGATAACCAACCGGTCTAGCCTCTTATCTTTGATCTCGCGTTGGCCTCTACCTCTGTACACACTGTGTACCGCCGAATAACCTCCTGCTGATGAAACCTAGCACCGCTTATCTTGGTCAATAACATAACCGCTTCCCTCGCGACCTATAGTCTTCCCTAATCGAGAAACTAGAGGCTCGTGCTGGGGCCTCAAAACCTGGCGCAGAAGAACTCGCGATCGCGAACAACATCCAGGTATACCCAGGCATAAGCCCTATTAACTCTCTGAGTCGACTAGTAGCTCTGCTACTCCTTTGCCACTTCAGGCGTGTTTCCTCTGGAGGCATAATCAGTAACACAAAATTACGTCGAGAGAGGAATTATCTTACTAACATGGCAATCATGGCACGATCTTAGAGTGAGAAGAATAGAAACCAACTCCTAAATGTCTTGTAGCCTCCTGTTTATGGGTGTGGCGCGCAACACACCGATAATCAAGACTCTACTAGACACGGTCTGTAGACATTCCGAGGACTGACTGCTCTGATACCACTCTGTCATGCCCCGAACCCCGGGCCCGTGACTGGTGCCCTACCTGGGCACCCTTCTACCTTAACAACTAAGTAAACTGCGGAAATTAAATAACACCTCATTTTTTTTTTCAAAACCAACATACGTACAAGGGCAAAGCCGACAAGGCTGCCATATAATATACATAATAAAAAGACACTACACTGTACATGAGTCCAATCCCACATATGAATATAGACCTCTAAGAGTTATACTGAACTATGACGGGACAAGGCCCCGCCGTACCCATAACTGTACAAAAGCCTGTACTGAAAGAACTTATACCAAAAAGATAAACTCCCGAACAGAAGGAGCTATCCAAAAACTCTGAGCAGGGTCCTACACCTGCAGATCACCAAACAACGTACCTAAACCTGCGGCATGAACGCAGCCCCCCGAAGGAGGTCAGTACGAAGAATGTACCAAGTATGTGAAACTGAAAATACTGTAATGAAATCATAACGGTCTATAATAAAACTGGAGACAGGTATGATAACTCAATTAACAGTACACAGTGCCTTACTAACAATGAGAGTAATCAAAAGTATAGGTAGCAAATCCACGGAAACAGGTGGTATAACGATCTTTGGGGATTTACCCCTCATTTATACTCTTACCCTGACGCAGGTGGTATAACTATCTTGGGGATCTACCCCTCAGATATACTCTTACCCTGAAGAAGGTGGTAAAGCAGGTGGTATAGCGATCTTTGGGGATTTACCCCTCATTTATACTCTTACCCTGAAGAAGGTGGTAAAGCAGGTGGTATAACGATCTTTGGGGATTTACCCCTCATTTATACTCATACCCTGAAGAAGGTGGTAAAGCAGGTGGTATAACGATCTTTGGGGATTTACCCCTCATTTATACTCTTACCTTGAAGAAGGTGGTAAAGCAGGTGGTATAACGATCTTTGGGGATTTACCCCTCATTTATACTCTTACCCTACCTCAATTGGCCATCATACATAACATAAGCACTACCGGCTTATCACACAATAAGTAAGCAAGTTAAGAAATCCACCTAACTTCTTATTAGTCTTATTCATATACACCCTCATTTTGGTTTACTTAAGGCACTAACATGACATTATAAATCCGGGAATCTAACGCCTCGGTCACCGCCTTAATCCCACATCGTATAAGCATGTCCAAGGAGTAACACAAATAATGGAAGCATACCCGTGGAATCCCACATCACTGTCGGTACGTCCAAGTAAACTCACAACAAGACAACCGACCCTCCAACCGAGAGTCGCGGCAACGTAATAAAACATAATACTTGCACTCAAAAGCTATCACCAGCACACATAGGCAAGTTCATAAAATCTTTAGACTTTCATTTTATAAACTCAAGGCACTTATAGAATAATTCTCAACTAAACAAGCCAAAGTACTTATCAAGGCACACATAGAATAATTCTCAATTAAACAAGCCAAAGTACTTGTCAAGGCACACATAGAATAATTCTCAATTAAACAAGCCAAAGTACTTGTCAAGGCACACATAGAATAATTCTCAATTAAACAAGCCAAAGTACTACGTACGTACATTCTTTTCAAAAGACTCCTTTTTATGTAAAACCCCAAGATACTAACACAGTAGTATCAAGGTGTGTATTTTTCAAAGTAAGTTACTACACTTTTAGAAAATTCATTTCAAAGCTTGAAATCAAGTAACTTCAAATTTTCACAATCTAGGCAACTTATGCCCATTAATCAAAATAGAAAACTTTCTTAATCTTCCATAAAGCCGTTATAACCAACTTCCCATAAAGCCGTTATAACCCTTTATGGTTTTAGACATATTCATTCCTTTTATAACCAAGAGACTTATACTTTTAAAACCAAGTATCACATACTTACAAAACAAGTTCTTAACTTTCAAAATACTTCAAGTCTCTTAATATTTAGAAAACGAGTTTCTTCTACTAAATCATGTCATTTCCCCTCTTTTAAAACAATTAAGTAAATCACTCCTTTGACTCCCCTAAAGTCATTATAACAACCCTTAGGTTTTGGAACTAAAGCACTAGCCAAAAGGTTTGGAAACCACTTCCTTTTCAAGACTCTATGTACTTTAAGTAAAATACTTTCACTTTTAAGAATCCAAACTTCACTAAGGAAATGGATTATACAACTTACAATTAACCATCAAAGTACAATCAAGGGAGTACATAGAACGAATTCTATTTTAGGCAATCCAAATACAACCAAGGAATGGATCATTTAAGGAGTAGGACATACTTTCTTTATCTTAAGGAATCATGCTAGAAGAGGAGATAGTTCACATACCTTTTCGGCTAAATCCACAAGCTAAGCCGAATACGCCGCACGTAGAATTGTCAACCTATAAAGGTCACAACATGACTATCAATTTCTAGTCTCTAACATAGAATAATACTAAGTATACGGTCTCTAATTCTACGGAAAATCGGGCAGCACTTCCTTTGTTTCTACTCACTTTGCCACTTTTTTCAAGGCCGAATACAATAACCAATCATGCCACATTTAAGGCTCGAAACAACAACCAACCAAAGGGGATTACACGCCTTACAATACGTGTAAAATTCCGCCCCACAATTCATACCAAGTAGTTTAAAATTCAAGCCATTCTCGGCCAACAACATAACCAACAATTCAAAGTCTTTTCCAATTCCAAGTTCTAAGGTCTAACATGTTATATAGTCATAAACAACTTCAACAACTACAATTTCCTTCTTTATACAACATGCGACGGCTTAAACTAATAATCGACTTGAAATGTAATCTTAAGGCTAAACATGCTAGTTTTCGGATTAGGGTTCCAATAGACAATATAATTATCAAACTTCATACTATATATCTCATGCTTGCTAATATCCATAGCTACAACAATAAGTAAACCTTAATTACTAAAACGACAAGATTATACCTTTATAAGCCTTTAAAATTTCCAAGATTCAAAGTCGCTCCTTAGAAAATTCTTAGCTCATTTCCTTACGTTCAAAACCGCTCCAAGCACTCCTTAGAAGCCTATGAAGAACCCATCTTCAAGTTCCAACTTCAAAGTTGAAGAACTCCTTAAGTTTCCGCCTTGCGACTAATACGAAAACGTCGTTTTTTCAAAATATTTCTATTGAGATATCCTTACAATACCCTTAGGGACATTGGGTTAAAGTCTAGTGGATAATGGATCAAAACTACAAAATTTTTGTGTGGGAGCAAGGGTGAACCCGAGAGCACTTAAGGGACAAGAACAAGGTCTCTAATTTTTCTAAGTGTTGAAGACAAGTCTTGCACTAGTAGTATGCTTATATAACACATTGGAGGGCCAAGACTTAAACAAATGGGTGGCTAAGATGAGTTTCACTAGGATCAAGCCCAAGTGGCAAGTTGACTTTGGTCAATAATATCAAGCTTTGAAGACTTATCTTCCAAGATGGTCAATGACCATTTTACCCTTACTAAAAATCGTCCAAGACCATATGTGGGGGTGCCACGTGTCTCCCTCTCATTCTTCCATAAAATTCCGTAACCCTTGTGGGCCCCACAAAAATGTAAAATTCCTCGGGTGGGCCCCACATGACCAAATCCATAAAAATAAATTTCCATAATATTAAAAAGTTTCATACTCTTCAAATAATGCATTTTGAGAATCCAATTCTCAACAACGAACATTTTTCCTTTCCGGCGTTCGGAAGATTTTCCGTCGGAAAAACAATTCTTCCTTTCGTACCAATTTCCAAGTCTTGATTCCTTACATACATTCTCTTATACATGTCCTGGACTTACGGGGTGTAACATTCTTCCCCCCTTAGAAACATTCGTCCCCGAATGTTCTTAGTCGGTTTCCAAGCTATACAAACTCCGTCACAGTTTCTATACTATGTCTATCAATCAAAACTGCACAAGACCAACGATGCCACACATGGCCACCACAACATACGTAAACATATCAATGGACCTTCCGTCCGCGACCCCTTCTCGCAAAACTCGAAGGTTACAGTCTTCTAAAACACGGGATCCTTAGAGGTTCCTTTCTTTCCTTACTTGTCATACTTTCTCGTACTTCCAAACTTATTTGAGCATACGTACAAAATTTCAAATATTGATTCTGTTCCCCAATCCTTGGATTACTAACCAAACTTGGCCATTATGTTACTTGAATTTCCGCTAAGGCTTTTCTCGGTCCTTACGACCTAGTCGGTGGAACGATCCACGAACTCGCATAACGATTAACTAAACTTGAGCCTTATCGTCACGACCGTTCGGGGCCGTGGATCGTGCCTTCCGGCACCCAAGTAGTCATACATCGAGTAATCGGCGGAAATATAAAGCAAGACATGAAACAGTTTATAAAATAAGACACGCTTATGTGAGAAAACATCGCCTTTCGGCATATATATATAAACATGGTTTAGCGATTACATCCAAACGCATACAACATGACTACAGACCTCTAAGAAATATACAACTATGGCGGGACGGGGCCCGCCATACCTCGACTACAAAACTATCTACAACAGGAGATCATACCCAAAAGTAGAGCCTCGGAAAAGATGGAGCTCCGACACCAACGTAGAGATCCTAAGAATGTGGATCTAGCACTGCCACTTACCTGCGGCATGAACGCAGCCCCAGAAGGAGGTCAAGACAACAGTACTAAGTATATGAAATCAGAAATACTTAAATGAAACATATCATTTTAAAAGCAGTTTTGCAAGTATGTATAAAACAACCAGGAAACCGCATAGTGCCACATCACAAACAAGAGCAACAATAGGTAAATCGTAATGTGTCTTTTCTAGGCTGCGAATGATCGGCAGGCCAATTGCCCGTAGTATCACCATGCAAGCCTAATTACGGACTCCGTAGTCGCATAGGCCAATCACATAGGCGCGTAGAGTATATAACCCGCATCGAGGTAGCTACTCCTCGGCATCGTCCCGACTCGTCGTCCGCGTGGCCACATGGACGCGTGAGGTATAACCCCGCACTAACACCGAACTCCCGTAGCTCGCATAGGTCCCTTGGACCCGCATGAGGTATTCTCGAATCATGGTCCTGCATCACCAGTCTACCGCGTCGGAGGAAGCTTAACCCCTGCAATATGTCAAGAGGTGAGTGATGTTACACTAACCTAACAGCTTATCGTTAACAACATAAGCACAACAAGAATACTCTTTTACACAAACGTTACAAAACACTAACACACATAGTATCATATCATGTCTACTTATCAAACCATCTTATTATTCTTTTTCACAATTCAATATAAGTCCATTATAAACACATAGGCAAACTGTTTCTTTTATCAATCTTAAGTGGTTATACTTAACTTCCCATAAAGCTAGTATAACTCTTAAGCTTCTGTTAAAAAACCAATTAGTTCTCTTCTGTTAAAAATGATTCAGTATTCTTATGAAATGCTTTCAGATCTTTATTATTCGTGCTTAAGCCGTGAGGCATTCAGTAAGTGTTATTCGAGCTTAAGCGTGAGGCATTGCTGTAAGTATTATTCGATTAACATATATGCGTCTACCGTACTATATATATATTGTAAAATATCATGCTTTAGGAAGAATCACATACCTTCTCAATGAAAACCACCGCCAAGTTGAATATATGTCGCGAGAGTCGACCCATAATAGTCACGACATCTATCAAAGACTACTCAAGGTCATTCTAAACAGAGGGTTCACAATTCTATGGAAAGTTGGCAGCACTTCCCTACCGGTGAGCTATATAAGTTCATCGTGAAAACATTCTATGTAAAATCAGTTTGATTATTCTTCTTTTAAACCCTTCTACTGTGGTAATAGTTCAATTCTATTCGTGATATTCTTCTAAGTATTTAATACTTATTCTAATACTACAACATGAAGTATTCTCTAATTCAAAAGAGGTTAGGATTAGTTACCTCGAAGCCCAATAATATCCTAGAAAAGGCGCGCTGAGCAAGGTTTTGCTCTAAGTTGTATGCTCCAAGGAAACCTTAGAAGTTCTTCACAACTTCTACTAAGTACTAAGGTATTTGGGCTAGGGTATTTTGGGCATTATAACAATACAAGAAGGCAACTTTTCTACCAAGGGAGGGGGGGTAGGTTTTGGCTAGGCTAGTGGGGGCCTCGGCCAAACTTCTTAGGCTAGAGGGGGGGGGGGGTATTCGGCCAAGGGCCTTCACAAGGGGAGGGGGAGGTGTTGGACGAAAAGAGGCTACAAAGGGAGAGGAGAGGATTTTCAAGACTTGGAAAGATTTGTGGATGAAGAACTCTTCATCTCTAAGGGGTATTTATAGGTCGAAGTGGCCAACCAATGGCCAAGATTAAGACAAGTGCAAGGCAAGTGTAGGGTGAGGATTAACTAAACACAAATATACTACCAACACCAAGACTAGTGCACAAGGCACAAAAAACGTGCCATTGCTCTCCAATTTCGTCCAATGGACGATTCAAGTCCATCAATGGGAGGGTGCCAAGTGTCGCCCTCCCGTTGGTCCAAAATGTTTCGTCTCTCGGAAAAATCCGCAAAAATTAGAAATGGCATAGCCGGAATTTACCCAACAAAAGCTGTGAAAACGTTTCGTCGGAAAACGATTCTTTTAGCGAGTTGTGTACAAATAAAAACGTTTTGCCTAAACTTTAAGGCTAGACTTTTGTACGTATTCCCTTACGTACATACTCTGGAAATACGGGGTATAACATTCTCCCCCACTTAGAAACATTCGTCCCGAATGTTCCTTCCCAAGACAGTTAACGATAAGATTCTTCATAACTTAACAGTTGCAAATGCCACACGGCCACGTAACAACACTTAGCGTAAATGATAACGAAATTTACAAGTAGGAAAGTGAATTACCTGGAGGTGTGGGGAATAGGTGAGGATACTTCTGCCTCATGTCCTCCTCGGCTTCCCACGTCATCTCCTCCCTGAGCTCGTTCCGCCACAAGACTTTGACGGAAGCCACGTCCTTGGTCTGCAGACGCCTAACCTGACGATCGACTATCGCTATGGGAATCTCCTCATACGATAACCCCTCGGTCACCTGGACATCGTCAATCGGGTGTACCCTAGATGGATCCCCGATACATCTCCTCAGCATAGATACGTGAAAAACCGGATGCACTGCCTCCAGATCGGACGGCAGATCCAACTCGTAGGCAACCTTGCCTACCCTGCGGACAATCTGAAACGGCCCAATGTACCTTGGGCTGAGTTTCCCCTTCTTCCCGAATCTCATCACACCCTTCATGGGTGACACCTTTAGGAAAACCCAATCATGAACCTCGAACTCAAGATGCCGACGACGATGATCTGCATACGACTTCTGTCGACTACGGTATCGATAGCGCCTGGATAAGCTTCACCTTATCCAGCTCTTTGTACCAAATCTGGTCCCACTAGTGCACTTCGCCCACATCGAACCAACCTATAGGCGATCTGCACTTCCTCCCATACAAGGCCTCATAAGGCGCCATCGAATCTTTGGAGTGGTAGCTATTATTATACGCGAACTCAACTAGAGGCAAATGATCCTCCCAACTACCATGAAGTCAATAACACGGGCTCGCATATCCTCGAGAGTGCGGATAGTGCGCTCTGCTGTCCGTCATGCGTGGATGAAATGCATTACTCGTGCTCACTGCGTCCTAAACCCCTCTGGAAGGACCTCGAAGTTAGCGTAAACCGGGCTCCACATGCGATATGATCAGTAGGGACTCCATGCGATCGACGATCTCTCGGATGTAAAGTCCGCATAATCCTCAGAAAAAGTCGTCTGACGGAAGAAAGTGGGCTGATTTAAATCGACCGTCGACGATAACCCATATAGAATCATGTCTCCTCCGAGTGCGAGGTAATCTGTGATGAAGTCCATGTTGATCACCTCCCACTTCCGGTCGGGATCTCTATCGTGCGTAATAAACCACGGGCCTGCGGTGCTCTACCTTCACTGCGACAACACGGGCCGAGCTACGAACTCGCAACGTCCTCTTCGCCATCCCACCAATACACGGATCTAAGGTCGTGGTACATCTTGGTCGACCGGATGGATGGTAACGCTTGTATTTGTGCTTCCCAAGAACTCACTGCCAAGTCCTGAAACATCTGGAACACACAACCTGCCCTCAAACCTTAGCACCCCATCAGGTGCTACCTCAAAAGGACCCTTCCCCTCACAAAGAGTTGTATCACGATAACGTGTCAAAACTGGATCCTCGAACTGTTGCCTCTTCACCTCCTCGACGATGGAAGACTCAGCAACCTCTCGAACTCGAACCCTACTGCTATCAGAATCAATCAAACGGACACCAAGGCTCGCTAACTGATGCAAATCACGAACCATGTCTCTCCTCTCTGGCTGCACATCTGATAGACTCCGCATCGACCTACGACTAAGAGCATTTGCCACAACATTGGCCTTCCCAGGGTGGTACAGGATATCAACATCGTAATCCTTAAGAAACTCTAACCACCGTCTCTGTCGTAAGTTCAGCTCCCTCTGGCTGAAGATATCTGGAGGCTCTTGTGGTGCTGTAAAAATATCCACGTGAACCCCATACAAATAGTGCCTCGGATCTTCAAAGCGTGAATCACACCGCCAACTCCAAATCATGGGTGGGGTAGTTCCTCGTGTTTCTTGGTGTCGGGATGCATATGCTATAACTCTGCCATCTGCATCAACACACATCCCAACCCGATGCACGACGCATCACAATACACGACATAACCATCCGACCTCCGGAAGAGTAAGAACGAGGCGGTCGTCGGTCTCTCTTCAAGAATCGAAACCACGCTCACAAGCATCAGTCCATCAAACTTGGCGCCTTACGAGTCGGCCTAGTCAATGGTGCGAGAGATAAAGCAAACTTCTCCACGAACGCCGATAATATCCTGCAAGGCCCGTAAAGCTGCGAACCTCTGTCGGAGTAGTAGGTCTAGGCCAAGTCTGACGCCGATCTTGGCGTATCCACTCGAATGCCATCAGCCCGACAATATGCCCGAAACGCCATCAAGTCAGCAAAACTCACATTTGGAAAACTTGGCGTACAAGCTGCTGTCTGGAGAAGCGCCGGCCAATCGCCAAGTGCTCGCGTACTCCTGCTCTGGCGAGAATAAACCAAGATATCATCAATGAACACTATCACAAGCGTGTCCAAAATGGTTTGAACACTCGGTTCATCAAATCCATGAATACGCGGAACATTGGTCAACCAAAAGACATGACCACTGAACTCATAATGCGTCTGGGTCGGAATGCGATCTAGGGACATCCACCTCTCGACTGCGACTTTTGATGATAGCCCGATCACGGATCAATCTTGGAGAAACATCTCTCACCCCAACCGGTCGAACAAATCATCAATCACAGGAAGGGTATATGTTCTTAATGGTCACCTTGTTCACCGCTGTAATCAACACACATGCGCGGCGTCGTCCTTCTTCTTCACGAACAGCGATGCCGCTCCCGGGGAGAAACACTAGGCTGATGAAGCCCTTCTCCGGCCAAATCCTCGGTGGTCCTTCACTCTCAACTCGGCGGGTGCCATTACGTATGGCGGAATGGAAATAGGCCGTATCGCAACACATCTATACAAAACTCGATCTCCTCTCGGGAGGATACCGGAGGTCATCCGAAACACGTCGGGAACTCGTGACTCATCGGCGATCAAAATCTGGTACGCGACTTCATTATCAAACACCGAACGAGATGGTAGATATACCCTTTCGCACTATCTTCCTAGCCTTGAGGTAGGAAATAAACCTACCTCTCGGCGTCTGGTGCTCCCCTCCCACTCAACAACCGGTTCCTCAGGAAACTGGAACCGTACTACTCTCTCTCTGCAGTCTACATTGGCGTAGCAAGAAGCTAGCCAATCCATCCCCATAATCACGTCGAAGTCAATCATCTCCAACTCTATCAAGTCGGCCAGGTCCGACGTAAATGGTCACAGACAAGCCCTATATACCGCCGAACTACCACGAATCGCCCATGGCGTAGCTACCTCGAAAGGGTCTATGGACTCGTGCTCTATCCTATCCTACTAGCAACAGGGAGATATATAGCAGTAGAACCGGATCTATCAAGGCATAAACATCGAACCAGAACCGATAAGGTACGTGGCGACATCGGTGAGGCCTCCGATCTTGTCGGTGGACAAAGCATAAATGCGGTTCGAGGACCGCTAGAATCGGGACCGAGCCACGACCTGCGCGACCTGGCGACCCATTGTACCACCGCCTCGGGCGAGTAATCGTAGGAGATGATGAAGACCGTGAAAGAACACTGTAGGTGACCCTACCATCAAGCCGCCGGTGGACAGCTCGCATAGTGACCTGCGGCCTGGCCTCAAACAAACTCCGTACCACAACTCGAAGTGGGATCTGCGCATCGGCCACACCGAGGTGGTCCGTCGGCCGATGCCTCTGCTACTCGGACATCCGAAGTCCAGGGCCCTGTGCGCCTCGAATACTCGTGTCTTGAGGACGGTGCGAGTGCTCACGAGTGGCGTGGTGCAAATCTAGGCTGCTTTGAGGCCGCCACCACGATAGCCACGAGAAGACCCTCCGTCCGGCCTTCTTCTGCTGTCATCGCTCGTCGACCTCTGCGCTCGCCGCATCAGGGCGTGAGCTGCGTGCGGGTAATATCCATACCAGTGAAGAGCCACACCCGCAAGACTTCGGCCATATAGTCGTCTGGCAGGTGACATAGCGGTGCACCCTATCCTCCATATCGCCACCAATGCCGGGACATATCGAGCCAAAGAATCAAACTCAACATTGTACTCACGGCGGTCGTCCTCTCGCCTCGGCGGTAAAAATCTATCGGCCGCGCCTCCTCATCCGCGAGGCAGAAGTGAGTGAGGAAAGCCTCGAGAACTCATCCCAGTAGGCTGAGGCGCGTGCTCTCCTCGGGATAACTCCATGAATCAAACCAATCGATTGCGGTATCACGCGGCCGATCGCGAAAGGTCACAGACTCTGTCTCGAGGCCTTGATCACCCGCGTGATCTCTGAAGGTGACGGATGAACTCCTGCGGATCATCCTCGGCCTCGACGTAAAACTCGCGGGCTACAACTCAAGAAATCTCGTAGTCTCGGACTATTCGCCTCGGGTGCACCAGGTCTGGCTGGAGCCGAGGCTGGGCTGAATCGCGCGTCGGCCTCTCTCGTCGGGCCTGACTTTAGCCAATAGTGGGCCGTCTCCTTGTACCCTAACTCTCCGCCCGGTGTGTGGGACGGGAGGTGTGGGTCTTGTGGTCTCTTTGGCTGGCGGCGTCATAGAACTCGCCATCTGCGGTATAGATCGGGCACGAGCCTCGTGACTCTGGGTGTCTGCTAGCGACTCCTCATTGCCTTGCCGCCTGGGCGGGTTGCCTTACGTGGAGGCATAATCATTACGGGGAAAGGAATACGTTAGAGGTCCAACTGTTATACCGTATTCTCGTGGTATGTATGCGAGGGCGTGCGTGCGAGCACGAGAAAATTGGAAAGGAAGAAAGAGGTGATTTTCCACGGAAAAAGTTTAGGTTTTGTAAAGAAAAATGTTCGTTGATGGGAATTGGGTTCCCAGTTTGGAATTTGGGCTTCTTAGATTATATTAGAATTATGGAATTTTATTTTGGAAATGGTCACGTGGGGCCCACGGAGAAATTCTGATTTTGTAGAGCCCACTTTGTTTTGAGATTTTGGCCATTGTGGATATTTTTGGAAGACGTTTTTGAGGGCCGATAGGAGGGTGACACGTGTCACCCGCCTAGGTGGCTTGGCGAATGACATTTGTGCCTGGCACTTTGGTTAGAGTCGTTTTTGACGAAACGTTTTACATAACTGCGAGGAAAATTCGGCTATGTCTTTTCTTATTTTTGCTGATTTTTCCGAGAGACGAAACATTTTGGACCAACGGGAGGTGACATGTGTCACCTCACAATGGAAGGCAAGTGGGCGACTTGGCCGATTGGAGGGCAAGTTGTGGTAGATATTTGTGTAGATATTTGTGAGGTTTTAAGGAGTAGGGACTAGGGTGCACTTGGCTTGATCTTGGCCTTACACTTGCCTTGCACATGGCTTGATCTTGGCCATTGGTTGGCCTTTGGTTTTGCTATACATACCCCCCTATGCTTGAAGACTTCATCCATTCCTAAAATCTTCCAAGTCTTGAGTCCCTCTCCCTCCCTTTGAGTGTGTTCTCGTCCTAAGCCTTCCCCCTCCCCTTGAGTGGCCTTGTGGCGATAGCCTCCCCCTCCCTCCTTTGTGGTGCTAGCCGTGGGGTACCCACCATAGCATAGTTGTTTAGTTTAATACACCCCCCCACTTGGTATACATACTCTCCGAGTATTGTTATAATGCCCAAAATACCTTAGCCTTTACCTTGTTGTATTCCAAAAGTTACCTCTATACGTAGAGCCCGGAAATACTACCTTTTGTCCTTTTAGTCTCAAATCGAAACCCTAAGGAAATCTTCATAGTTGGTTGAAGTATTTGAGTAGAAGTTGGTTAGAACTTCTAAGGGTTGTTTGGAGCGGATTGGAGCGCACGGAGTAGGAGCTAAACCTTGCTCAGGATCGACATTATAACTTGGATAATTTTGGGCTTGTCGAGGTAAATATTCTTGTCCCTTATTGTAATTGGAGATTACATGTAGTTGGAATATATAGTTGAGGTATACTATATATAGAACTAAGCTTAATCTTTGCAATGTCTTTTGACTTAAGCTCAAGAATAAAGAAAAGAATCGCATTGTATTTACATAGGGGTATTGCGGTAGACTTGTGTTGTATTCGAGTAGAATGGTACACGTCAGGTTAGGCGTGTAAACCCCACCGGTTGGCTTGGTAGCCGGCCTCGATAGAGGAGGAGATTTCTGTTGTTGCGGGAGGTCTTTTTTCTCGTAGAAATGGAACCTTGTGTTTTGAAGTTAATAGACGTTTGTGACCTTTTTAGGTGAAAGTACTATGAGTAGCGTATTCTACTTGAGGAGTGGAAAGGGCTAGCAAGGTTGTAGTACTTGGAGCATTTTGCTTATTGTCGATACTCGTCGCGAGGTATGTGAACCTCTTCCTATCCTTCGAGCATGATGTTTTGTAAACTATGTAATGCAGTGACGTACATGTGCTAAATGAGTTGGTTGGTTTAAAACATAGGGTGTTATAATAGCTTTATGGGAAGTTAGTTATAACGACCTTATGTAGGTGAAAATGGTTTACTGATGTTAGAAGTTAAGAGACTTGATCTTATAAGATAAGAGACTTAACTTATTTGTTTTAATGTGAATGTTTGTGTGAAACCTCATTCGTGAGTAATGAGTACTTGGTTTTATTTAAAGGGATAATGTGTTACTGATTTCGGAAATCAGAATGTGTATCGACAGACCACTGCAGCGTTAATAAAGGAAAATGTATTGAATAATGATGTATAGAAACTAAGATGAGACATAATGATATTACATTTTCTAGATCATGGCTGCTGTAATAAGAATGTTGTAAACAAGAATAACCTACTCTCACGTGAGACATATATTACTCAATTGTTCTAAAAAGGAATCAAGTGATTAAGTTTGGGAACTATGAAACCATTTGAAAATGAGAAGCTTGAGTAATTGAAACTAGGCAAAGCGGGACTTAGGAAAGAATGTTGTTACTTGATTTTGAAAAGGAATGTGGGTTGGTCATTCTAATACTACGAATTATCGGGTGACTTTTATAAAAGTAATGGATCTCTTTTAAAAGAACTTAACGATGTAGTACTTTGGGGTTAAAACCCGGACTTTGGCATAAAATGGAAGTACTTTGAGTTGTGTGAAACTTGCCTATGCTTGTTGTTGTGAAACTTGCCTATGCTTGTTGTTGTGAAACTTGCCTATGCTTGTGATGATAGCCTTTGTTGTGCAAGTGTGGTATTTACGTATTCTGGCGTCTCTCGATAGAGTAGGTTGACTTGTTGAGAACTTACTTGGGCGTCTTTGGCGGTGACGGAGAATTCCACGGGTATGTGTCCAGTTTGATTCCTGTTTTGTTGGTGATGTCCCATGGGCGTGTCTACCGTCGCAAGATTCCGGGGCATGTGGCTGCGGCAGGTTGATCACCCGATATATTGTTATTAATGTCACATGGACGTGTCTACGAGGTAGAATTCGGGCGTGGCCATGGCCGTGGGCATTGGTATTATTGTTGCATCATGGACATGTCTACACCGATGCGCAGAATTTGGCATGCGGCCGATCTAACACGATTGATGTTGTGGGCGTGAGACCCATAGTTATATTTGAGTGATGACTTGAGGGCGTGAGTCCCTTACTGGACATGACTGCTTTTATGTTGTGAACTGTAGTTTGGTTATCATACATGTCTCCTGCTTTATATAGACTAGTATGATTTCATTTCTGATATTTCTGATTTCACATACTTGGTACTGTTATCTTGACCTCGCCCGGCTGCGTTCATGCCGCAGGTAGAGGTACATCGGTCGTGGATCCTCGCTCATAGGATCACAGTTCAGCGTATTGGGAAGCTCCGTTTCTCCGGAGGCTTATCTTTTGGTATGTGTTTCCCTGAGTTGTAGGTTCTTGTACATTCAGGGGTATGGCGGGGCCCTGTCCGTCATAGTCGTTGTAAATCTTAGAGTGCAGTAATCTTGTTGTGGCGGGGTTGTAAAGGATTAAACTGTTCGTGTTTTATGTATATCTTGAAGGCAACCGTTTTGGTTGGCTTTGTTTATTATTATATCTCTTGTTTATGACTCATGTTTTATTTTCCATTTGGTTTTCTCTCGATGTTGAATCACTAGGGTGCGGGGTAAGGCACGATCCACGGGCAGTCGGGGTGTGACATAGTGGTATCGAAGCGATTAGTCCTCGGAAAGTGTCTGAGGCCGTGTCTAGTAGAGTCTTGATTATCGGTGTGTTGTGCACCACATCTATAATCGGAGGCTATAGGACATTTAGGATTGGTTTCATTCTTCTCATTCGAGATCTTGCCTTAGAAGTTGTGTTGTAAGTTGGACCCTCGACGTATCTCGTTTTTACGATTATGCCTCGCGCAGCAACGAGCCAGAAGGGCAAGGCGGCCGAGTCTTGCTAGTGAGATCTGAGGAGTACGAGCGCGAGCCGGGCGAGACTGAGTTGTGCTTGACGGCGGGTTTTGTGGCGCCGCCCGGCCCAGCGAGTTTAGTCGCAGCGGTGGGCTGCTGAGACCACAATACACGAGCCTCAGGTCCCGATGCAGGCGAGAGAGATGGGTTACAAGGAGATGGCCCGATTCTTTGGTGGTCGTGGCGAATATGAGATAGGCCGAATCTGGCGATTCGATTCGATTCGATAGCACCATGGTTCACCCGGCGAGATAGTTTGAGGCTACGGGACTTTACGAGTCAGAGCGCGAGTTTTATGGGTCGAGGCACGAGGATGATCGCAGGAGTTCATCCGGCGATTCTGGTCGTGAGTGATCAAGCTTGGAGACCGAGTCGGTGGTCTTAGGTTCGCATCGGTGCGTGATACCGCGATGATCGGTTTGATTCGTGGGAGTTGTCGGGAGAGCATGCGCTTCCAGCAGATGGGGCGAGTTCTCGAGGCATTCCTCACTCACTTCTTGCCTCGCAGATGAGGAGGGCGCGGTAAACGATTTATGATCTTTGAGACAGAGAGGCGTCTGATTCGAGAGTACAACGTGGAGTTTGACTCGTTGGCTCGGTATGTCCGCTTTAGTGGCAACCATGGAGGATAGAGTGCACCGCTACGTCACGGATTAGATGATTACTTGACAGAGGCTTGTTGGTGTAGCTCTTGGTAGGCATGGACATTGCCGCGTGCGAGCTCGTGCACTAGGATGTGAGTGCGGAGAGGTCGACGGAATGACTGGATCAGCGAGAAGGGCGGGGACATCGTGGTCTTTGGCGACTTTCGAGGCGGACCGCCTCGCGGCCAGACTAGTTTTGTACCCCGCCCGATCTGAGTGGTCCTCCGTCTTCAGGAGGCGGTCGAGCTCGAGGTTGAGTTTCGGGGAAGTAAGGGTGTTGGCGGATCGGTCACCCTACCTCGGTGTGGCGATGTGGTAGACGCATTTGAAGTGTCGTGGTGCCAAGGAGCTTGTTATTTTTGCGGCAGCGGGGCCATTTTGCGAGGCTGTCCGACCAAGGTAGCACGGATGCTACGACTCACCGAGGATCGATGGTGGTTCATCACCTTCACTAGCTATGCGCCCTGCAGGGCAGGACTGTGATTAGGAAGCGGAAGAGACAGGTATATCCTTAACCCTCTAGAGTTTGGTATACTGATGTGTTTTAGTGTTATGTTCGGATAGCTTTGCGCTAAATGTGATTTAGACGCCTGGTTATTGTAGAAGGGTAAGTATGGGGGCATGGTAAGTGTGAACCCTAGACTGTCACGATTGAGACCTTAGAGGTAAGGTCGTCTTGAGTAAAAGATTCGTTTTATGTTTGACCTTTATCAGAGTGCGTAGTATACGTGGGTTTTATTTGTGTGATAAGTCCATGGGTAGTGTGAGATGGAAGTGGTAGCTTTCATGATGTGATTTAGCAGGATTGTTCGTGTCGGGAACGAGGGCTTGGCGATTGTGGGTCGGGTTGAGGGCGTGATACGGTCAACCCGTAGCCGGATTAAGGTGGGTCAGTTCTGGGTGGTCCTCCGGTGGTAGGGTCACGAGGATGCTAGGCCCAAGTTTGTATGATCATCGTATGAGTTCGTGGGCGCGTTCGACGAGCGGTTCGTAAAGGCGGGAATGGCCTTAAGGATGTTTGAGGTTAGTAAGATGACCAAGTTTGGAGGTAGTGACTCGGAGATTTTTGGGAACGGAGTAATGACTGAAGTGTGGTACGTACTGGGAGAGTTCAAGTGTTCGAGAAGGGCACGACGAGTAAGGAAGGAAGAGAACGTGTGTTATTTCGTGGCCAGGTGTGGCGTTGACAACTTGTTAGAGGAACTTTATCGTTATCCGTCTTGAGAAGGAACATTCGGGACGAATGTTTCTAAGGAGGGGAGAATGTTATACCCCGTATTCTCGTGGTATGTATGCGAGGGCGTGCGTGCGAGCACGACGAAAATTGGAAAGGAAGAAAGAGGTGATTTTTCCACGGAAAAAGTTTAGGTTTTGTAAAGAAAATGTTCGTTGATGGGAATTGGGTTCCCAGTTTGGAATTTGGGCTTCTTAGATTATATTAGAATTATGGAATTTTATTTTGGAAATGGTCACGTGGGGCCACGGAGAAATTCTGGTTTTGTAGGCCCACTTTGTTTTGAGATTTTGGCCATTGTGGATATTTTTGGAAGACGTTTTTGAGGGCGATAGGAGGGTGACACGTGTCACCCCCGCCTAGGTGGCTTGGCCGAATGGCATTTGTGCACAACACCCGGTTAGAGTCGTTTTTGGACGAAACGTTTTAAAAAACTTTCGAGGGGAAAAATACGGCGATGTGTTTTGTTATTTTTTGGGATTTTTACGAGAGACGGAACATTTTTGAACAACGGGAGGGTGTCATGTGTCACCTCACAATGGAGGCAAGTGGGCGGACTTGGCGATTGGAGAAGCAAGTTGTGGTAGATATTTGTGTAGATATTTGTGAGGGTTTTAAGGAGTAGGGACTAGGGTGCACTTGGCTTGATCTTGGCCTTACACTTGCCTTGCACATGGCTTGATCTTGGCCATTGGTTGGCCTTTGGTTTTGCTATAAATACCCACTGGCTTGAAGACTTCATCCATTCCTAAAATCTTCCAAGTCTTGAGTCCCTCTCCCTCCCTTTGAGTGTGTTCTCGTCCTAAGCCTTCCCTCCCCTCCAGGTGGCCTTGTGGCGAGAGCCTCCCCTCCTTTGTGGTGCTAGCGTGGGGTACCCACCAGCCTAGTTGTTTCGTATAATACACCCCCCTCTTGGTAGAAATACTCTCCGAGTATTGTTATAATGCCCAAAATACCTTAGCCTTTACCTTGTTGTATTCCAAAAGTTACCTCTATACGTAGAGCCCGAAAATACTACCTTTTGTCCTTTTAGTCTCAAACCGAAACCCTAAGGAAATCTTCATAGTTGGTTGAAGTATTTGAGTAGAAGTTGGTTAGAACTTCTAAGGGTTGTTTGGAGCGGATTGGAGCGCACGGAGTAGGAGCTAAACCTTGCTCAGGATCGACATTATAACTTGGATAATTTTGGGCTTGTCGAGGTAAATATTCTTGTCCCCTTATTGTAATTGGAGATTACATGTAGTTGGAATATATAGTTGAGGTATACTATATATAGAACTAAGCTTAGTACTGCGGCAATGTCTTTTGACTTAAGCCTGAAGAATAAAGAAAAGAACTGCACTGTATTTACATAGGACTGTATTGCAGTAGACTTGTGTTGTATTACTGAGTAGAATGGTACACGTCCGGTTAGACGTGTAAACCCCCCCCTGGTTGGCTTGGTAGCCGGCCTCGATAGAGGAGGAGATTTACGCTGTTGCGGGGAGAGTCTTTGAATTTTCTGTAGAGAAATGGAACCTTGTGTTTTGAAGTTAATAGACGTTTGTGACCTTTTTAGGTGAAAGTACTATGAGTAGCGTATTCTACTTGAGGAGTGGAAAGGGCTAGCAAGGTTGTAGTACTTGGAGCATTTTGCTTATTGTCGATACTCGTCGCGAGGTATGTGAACCTCTTCCTATCCTTCGAGCATGATGTTTTGTAAACTATGTAGTACGGTAGACGTACATGTGCTAAATGAGTTGGTTGGTTTAAAACATAGGGTGTTATAATAGCTTTATGGGAAGTTAGTTATAACGACCTTATGTAGGTGAAAATGGTTTACTGATGTTAGAAGTTAAGAGACTTGATCTTATAAGATAAGAGACTTAACTTATTTGTTTTAATGTGAATGTTTGTGTGAAACCTCATTCGTGAGTAATGAGTACTTGGTTTTATTTAAAGGGATAATGTTTTACTGATTTCGGAAATCAGAATGTGTATCGACAGACCACTGCAGCGTTAATAAAGGAAAATGTATTGAATAATGATGTATCGTATTAAAACCAGTAGAAACCTCCATCTGCATAGAAACTAAGATGAGACAAAATGATATTACATTTTCTAGATCATGGCTGCTGTAATAAGAATGTTGTAAACAAGAATAACCTACTCTCACGTGAGACATATATTACTCAATTGTTCTAAAAAGGAATCAAGTGATTAAGTTTGGGAACTATGAAACCATTTGAAAATGAGAAGCTTGAGTAATTGAAACTAGGCAAACTGGGACTTAGGAAAAGAATGTTGTTACTTGATTTTGAAAAGGAATGTGGGTTGGTCATTCTAATACTACGGGTATCGGGTGACTTTTATAAAAGTAATGGATCTCTTTTAAAAGAACTTAACGTATGTAGTACTTTGGGGTTAAAAAACCCGGACTTTGGCATAAAATGAAAGTACTTTGAGTTGTGTGAAACTTGCCTATGCTTGTTGTTGTGAAACTTGCCTATGCTTGTTGTTGTGAAACTTGCCTATGCTTGTGATGATAGCCTTTGTTGTGCAAGTGTGGTATTTACGTATTCTACGCGTCTCGATAGAGGCGGTTGACTTGTTGAGAACTTACTTGGACGTCTTTGGCGTGTGGAGAATTCCACGGGTATGTTTCCATTTTATTCTTGTCTTGTTGTTGATGTCACATGGACGTGTCTACCGTCACGATATTCGGACATGTGGCCATGCGGCAGGGTTGATCACCCAGTATATTGTTATTAATGTCACATGGACGTGTCTACACCGAGGTAGAATTCCGGGGGCATGTGGCCATGGGGCATTGGTATTATTGTTGCATCATGGACATGTCTACACCGATGCAGAATTCCGGGGTCATGCGGCCATGATGCGAACACGATTGATGTTGTGGGCGTGAGACCCATAGTTATATTTGAGTGATGACTTGAGGGCGTGAGTCCCTGACTGGACATGACTGCTTTTATGTTGTGAACTGTAGTTTGGTTATCATACATGTCTCGCTTTATAGACTAGTATGATTTCATTCTGATATTTCTGATTTCACATACTTGGTACTGTTGTCTTGACCTCCTTGAGTGCGTTCATCTGCAGTAGAGGTACATCGATCGTGGATCCTCGCCATAGGATCACGATTCAACGTATTAGGAAGCTCCGTTTCTCCGAGGCTTATCTTTTGGTATGTGTTTCCACGAGTTGTAGGTTCTTGTACATTCGGGGTATGGCGGGGCCTGTCCGTCATAGTCGTTGTAAATCTTAGAGTGCAGAATCTTTGTTGTGGGCGGGGTTGTAAAGGATTAAAGCTGTTCGGAGTTTTATGTATATCTTTGAAGGCAACCGTTTTGGTTGGCTTTGTTTATTATTATATCTCTTGTTTCATGACTCATATTTTATTTTCCATTGGTTTTCTCGATGTTGTATCACTAGGGTGCGGGTAAGGCACGATCACGGGCCAGTCGGGTGTGACACAACCTATAACACGCCTCTAAAGCACGATCTCGTAATGAGAAGAATGAAACCAATCCTAAATATCCTATAGCCTCACGATTATTGGTGTGGTGCACAACACCGATAATCAAGACTTACTAGATACGGTGCGTAGACACTTTCAGGATTAATCGCTCGATACCACTTTTGTCACGACCCGTTCGGGCTCGTGGATCGTGCCTTCCGGCACCCAAGTAGTCATACATCAGTAATCGGAAATATAAAGCAAGACATGAAACGCTTTATAAAATAAGGCAGTTTATGTGAGAAAACATCGCCTTTCGGCATATTTCTATAAACATGGTTGAGCAGTTACATCAGACACTGTACAACATGACTACAGACCTCTAAGGAAATATACACCTATGGCGGGACAGGGCCCCGCCATACCTCGATCACATACAAAACTATCTACAATGAGGAGATCATACCCAAAAGTAGAGCCTCGGAAAAGATGGAGCTCCGACACCAACGTAGAGATCCTAAGAATGTGGATCTAGCACTGCTTGCCTTACCTGCGGCATGAACGCAGCCCAAGGAGGTCGATAACAGTACTAAGTATATGAAACTGTAAAATACTTAAATGAAACATATCATTTTAAAAACAGTTTTTGCACGTATGTATAAAACAACCAAGGAAACCGCACCTAGTGCCACATCACCAACAAGAGCAATAGGTAAAGCGTAGCGTGTCTTTTCTAGGCTGCGAATGATCGAGCAGGCCAATTGCGTAGTATCACCATGCAAGCCTAATCCGACTCCGTAGTCCGCATAGGCCAATCACATAGGCGCATAGAGTATATAACCCGCATCGAGGGTAGCTACTCCTCGGCATCGTCCTGGACTCGTCGTCCGCATGGCCACATGGACCGCATGAGGTATAACCCCGCACACTAACCTGGAACTCCCGTAGCTCCGCATAGGTCCCTTGGACCCGCATGAGGTATTCTCGAATCATGGTCCCCGCATCGCCGAGTCTACCCGCATCGGAGGCGGCTTAACCCCAGTATGTCAAGAGGTGAGTGATGTTACACTAACCTATGACTTATCGTTAACAACATAAGCACACCAAGATTACTATTTTAAACAAACGTTACAAGACACTAACACACATAGTATCATATCATGTCTACTTATCAAACCATCTTATTATTTTTTCACAATTCAATATAAGTCATTATAAACACATAGGCAAAGCTGTTTCTTTTATCAATCTTAAGTGGTTATACTTAACTTCCCATAAAGCTAGTATAACTCTTAAGCTTCTGTTAAAAAACCAATTAGTTCTCTTCTGTTAAAAATGATTCAGTATTCTTATGAAATGCTTTCAGATCTTTATTATTCAGGCTTAAGCCGTGAGGCATTGCCGTAAGTGTTATTCAGGCTTAAGCCGTGAGGCATTGCCGTAAGTATTATTCGATTAACATATATGCGTCACCGTACTATATATATATTGTAAAATATCATGCTTTAGGAAGAATCACATACCTTCTCAGCGAAAACCACCTGCCAAGTTGAATATGTCGCGCGCAGAGAGTCAGCCTATAATAGTCACAGACATCTATCAAAGACTACTCGGAAGGTCATTCTAAACAGAGGGTTCACAATTCTATGGAAAGTTGGGCAGCACTTCCCTACCCAGTGAGCTATATAAGTTCATCGTGAAACAAATCCTATGTAAGTACAATTTGATTATTCTTCTTTTAAACCCTTCTACTGTAGCTCATTCTATTCGTGATATTCTTCTAAGTATTTAATACTTATTCTAATACTACAACAGAAGTATTCTCTAATTCAAAAGAGGGTTAGGATTAGTTACCTCAAGAAGCCCAATAATATCCTAGAAAAGTCGCGCTGAGCAAGGTTTTGCTCTAAGTTGTATGCTCAAGGAAACCTTAGAAGTTCTTCACAACTTCTACTAAGTACTAAGGTATTTGGGCTAGGGTATTTTGGGCATTATAACAATACAAGAAGGCAACTTTTCTACCAAGGGAGGGGGGGTAGGTTTTGGCTAGGCTAGTGGGGGCCTCGGCCAAACTTCTTAGGCTAGAGGGGGGGGGGTATTCGGCCAAGGGCCTTCACAAGGGGAGGGGGAGGTGTTGGACGAAAAGAGGCTACAAAGGGAGAGGAGAGGTTTTTCAAGACTTGGAAAGATTTGTGGATGAAGAACTCTTCATCTCTAAGGGGGTATTTATAGGTCAAGAAGTGGCCAACCAATGGCCAAGATTAAGACAAGTGCAAGGCAAGTGTAGGGTGAGGATTAACTATACACAAATATCCTACCAACTCCTTGACTTGTGCACAAGGCACAAAAAACGTGCCATTGCTCTCCAATTTCGTCCAATGGACGATTCAAGTCCATCAATGGGAGGGTGCCAAGTGTCGCCCTCCCGTTGGTCCAAAATGTTTCGTCTCTCGGAAAAATCCGCAAAAATTAGAAATGGCATAGCCGGAATTTACCCAACAAAAGCTGTGAAAACGTTTCGTCGGAAAACGATTCTTTTAGCGAGTTGTGTACAAATAAAAACGTTTTGCCTAAACTTTAAGGCTAGACTTTTGTACGTATTCCCTTACGTACATACTCTGGAAATACGGGGTATAACACTTACATCCTCGGGACCCTATCACATAACGGGACCATTTCTAACTGACATCACCCCATTCCATACCACCGGTTGACCCGAAATGAGTCCATAACCCAACCCATCGTCACACTTAACTTCTCATTCTAAGTCTGAAATAAATCTTCTCTCGTACCTCAAGGTACTTCTCACCCTATCCCCCTATTCACTAGAGGTTCGTCACATAGGCCAAAGTATTTCTACCGTACATTCTTCCCTATTGGTCTTACACTGTTATGGGGCAATTACAACTTGTGAACTCTACACAACTATAGTCTCAGTTCACTTACCATTCTTGTCAACATTCTTAACTTTTCACTTTACTAATCAAAGTATACCTACCTCTGGGGTACTATCACTTACAACTGCTAGCAACAAAGGGAAAACATATATGCTAGGGCGAAATCTGAATCTATCAATGCACGTATGATTCAAAAGAATCAAAATATACCTGTAACCCCATGCGATGTCGCCTCACGATCTGTCCGATAGTCACGTCATCTATGCGGTTGAAGGCGCCAGAATTATAAACTCCACCACGACCTCTACCACGATGGTGACATCCAACACCACCTTGCAGGGGGCCTTGCGGTGTGGAGGAAAGGTAACCAACCATCGGCCTCATAGGCTGAGCCACCTTACCGGTGCTCTTTCTAACAGGACATTCCCACTTCTTGTGGCCCGGACGGTCACAATAATAACAAACACCTGTGCCATGACGGCATTTCCCCAAATGACGCTTACTACATTGGAAACACTGAGGAATATGTGGCCTCGACTGAGAAAATCCTCTGCTCCTCTGAGAACTTCGAACCCTGGAGCTTAGACCAGCTCCTAAATACCTTGTGGGGTCAAACCTCCCACCTGTGAGCTGCGGGGGTATGTACTGGGTAGGCTGGGACGAATATCTCACTTGCTGCTGAGGCTGCTCGTCCAAAAACTCACCGGGATAACCAACCGGTCTAGCCCTCTTATGCTGATCTCCGCGTTGGCCCTCTACCCTCTGTACACCTGTGGGTACCGGCCGAATAACCTCCTGCTGATGAAACTGTAGCACCGCTATCTTGGTCAATAACATAACCTTCCTCACGACCATAGTCTTCCCTAGCGAGAAACTAGAGGCTCTGGTGCTGGGGCCTCAAAACCTGGCGCAGAAGAACTCGCCGACTGCGGAACAACATCCGGTATACCCTGGGCATAAGCCCTATTAACTCTCTGAGTCTGACTAGTAGCTCCTGCTACTCCTTTGCCCTTCGGCATTGTTTCTCCTCGAGGCATAAGCGTAACACAAAATTACGTCGAGAGGAATTATCTTACTAACACTCTATGGCACGATCTTAGAGTGAGAAGAATAGAAACTAACTCCTAAATGTCAGTAGCCTCACTGTTTATGGGTGTGGCGCGCAACACACCGATAATCAAGACTCTACTAGACACGGTGCGTAGACATTCAGGGACTCGCTCTGATACCACTCTGTCATGCCCGAACCCGGGCGTGGTGGTGCCCTACCAGGCACCTTCTACTTAACAACTAAGTAAATCTGGAAATTAAATAACATCTCTTTTTTTCAAAACCAACATACGTCGGCAAAGCCGATAAGTGCCATATAATATACATAATAAAAAGACACTACACTGTACATGAGTCCAATCCCACATATGAATATAGACCTCGAAGAGTTATACTGAACTATGACGGGACAAGGCCCCGTACCATGTAATACAAAAGCTCTTGCGAAAGAACTTATACCAAAAGATAAACTCGACGAAGGAGCTATCCAAAACTACGAGCGGTCCTACACTGCAGATCACCAAACAACGTACCTAAACTGGCATGAACGCGGCGAAGGAAGGTCGATGCGAAAAATGTACCAAGTATGTGGCGAAAATCGTAATGAAATCATAACGGTCTATAATAAAACTGGAGACATGTATGATAACTCAATTAACAGTACACAGTGCCTTACTAACAATGAGAGTAATCAAAAGTATAGGTAGCAAATCCACGGAAGCGGTGGTATAACGATCTTTGAGGATTTACCCTCATTTATACTCTTACTCGAGCGCAGTGGTATAACTATCTTGGGGATCTACCGCCGGATATACTCTTACCTGAAGAAGGTGGTAAAGCGGTGGTATATAGCGATCTTTGGGGATTTACCCCTCATTTATACTCTTACCCTGAAGAAGGTGGTAAAGCAGGTGGTATAACGATCTTTGGGGATTTACCCCTCATTTATACTCATACCCTGAAGAAGGTGGTAAAGCAGGTGGTATAACGATCTTTGGGGATTTACCCCTCATTTATACTCTTACCTTGAAGAAGGTGGTAAAGCAGGTGGTATAACGATCTTTGGGGATTTACCCCTCATTTATACTCTTACCCTACCTCAATTGGCCATCATACATAACATAAGCACTCTGACCATCACACAATAAGTAAGCAAGTTAAGAAATCCCCCTAACTTCTTATTAGTCTTATTCATATACACCCTCATTTTGGTTTACTTAAGGCACTAACATGACATTATAAATCCGGGAATCTAACCCGCCTCCTGGTCACCTGCCCCGGAATCCCACATCGTATAAGCATGTCCAAGGAGTAACACAAATAATGGAAGCATACCCGTGGAATCCCACATCACTGTCGGTACGTCCAAGTAAACTCACAACAAGACAACCGACCCTCCAACCGAGAGTCGCGGCAACGTAATAAAACATAATACTTGCACTCAAAAGCTATCACCAGCACACATAGGCAAGTTCATAAAATCTTTAGACTTTCATTTTATAAACTCAAGGCACTTATAGAATAATTCTCAACTAAACAAGCCAAAGTACTTATCAAGGCACACATAGAATAATTCTCAATTAAACAAGCCAAAGTACTTGTCAAGGCACACATAGAATAATTCTCAATTAAACAAGCCAAAGTACTTGTCAAGGCACACATAGAATAATTCTCAATTAAACAAGCCAAAGTACTACGTACGTACATTCTTTTCAAAAGACTCCTTTTTATGTAAAACCCCAAGATACTAACACCCGTAGTATCAAGGTGTGTCTATTTTTCAAAGTAAGTTACTACACTTTTAGAAAATTCATTTCAAAGCTTGAAATCAAGTAACTTCAAATTTTCACAATCTAGGCAACTTATGCCCATTAATCAAAATAGACAACTTTCTTAATCTTCCATAAAGCCGTTATAACCAACTTCCCATAAAGCCGTTATAACCCTTTATGGTTTTAGACATATTCATTCCTTTTATAACCAAGAGACTTATACTTTTAAAACCAAGTATCACATACTTACAAAACAAGTTCTTAACTTTCAAAATACTTCAAGTCTCTTAATATTTAGAAAACGAGTTTCTTCTACTAAATCATGTCATTTCCCCTCTTTTAAAACAATTAAGTAAATCACTCCTTTGACACCCCTAAAGTCATTATAACAACCCTTAGGTTTTGGAATTAAAGCACTAGCCAAAAGGTTTGGAAACCACTTCCTTTTCAAGACTCTATGTACTTTAAGTAAAATACTTTCACTTTTAAGAATCCAAACTTCACTAAGGAAATGGATTATACAACTTACAATTAACCATCAAAGTACAATCAAGGGAGTACATAGAACGAATTCTATTTTAGGCAATCCAAATACAACCAAGGAATGGATCATTTAAGGAGTAGGACATACTTTCTTTATCTTAAGGAATCATGCTAGAAGAGGAGATAGTTCACATACCTTTTCGGCTAAATCCACAAGCTAAGCGAATCGCCGCGTAGAATTGTCAACCTATAAAGGTCACAACATGACTATCAATTTCTAGTCTCTAACATAGAATAATACTAAGTATACGGTCTCTAATTCTACGGAAAATCGGGCAGCACTTCCTTTGTTTCTACTCACTTTGCCACTTTTTTCAAGGCCGAATACAATAACCAATCATGCCACATTTAAGGCTCGAAACAACAACAACCCAAAGGGGATTACACGCCTTACAATATGTGTAAAATTCCGCCCCACAATTCATACCAAATAGTTTAAAATTCAAGCCATTCTCGGCCAACAACATAACCAACAATTCAAAGTCTTTTCCAATTCCAAGTTCTAAGGTCTAACATGTTATATAGTCATAAACAACTTCAACAACTACAATTTCCTTCTTTATACAACATGCGACGGCTTAAACTAATAATCGACTTGAAATGTAATCTTAAGGCTAAACATGCTAGTTTTCGGATTAGGGTTCCAATAGCCAATATAATTATCAAACTTCATACTATATATCTCATGCTTGCTAATATCCATAGCTACAACAATAAGTAAACCTTAATTACTAAAACGACAAGATTATACCTTTATAAGCCTTTAAAATTTCCAAGATTCAAAGTCGCTCCTTAGAAAATTCTTAGCTCATTTCCTTACGTTCCAAACCGCTCCAAGCACTCCTTAGAAGCCTATGAAGAACCCATCTTCAAGTTCCAACTTCAAAGTTGAAGAACTCCTTAAGTTTCCGCCTTGCGACTAATACGAAAACGTCGTTTTTTCGAAATCTTTCTATTGAGATATCCTTACAATACCCTTAGGGACATTGGGTTAAAGTCTAGTGGATAATGGATCAAAACTACAAATTTTTTGTGTGGGAGCAAGGGTGAACCCGAGAGCACTTAAGGGACAAGAACAAGGTCTCTAATTTTTCTAAGTGTTGAAGACAAGTCTTGCACTAGTAGTATGCTTATATAACACATTGGAGGGCCAAGACTTAAACAAATGGGTGGCTAAGATGAGTTTCACTAGGATCAAGCCCAAGTGGCAAGTTGACTTTGGTCAATAATATCAAGCTTTGAAGACTTATCTTCCAAGATGGTCAATGACCATTTTACCCTTACTAAAAATCGTCCAAGACTATATGTGGGGGTGCCACGTGTCGCCCTCTCATTCGTTCATAAAATTCCGTAACCCTCGTGGGCCCCACAAAAATGTAAAATTCCTCGGGTGGGCCCCACATGACCAAATCCGTAAAAATAAATTTCCATAATGTTAAAAAGTTCCATACTCTTCAAATAATGCATTTTGAGAATCCAATTCTCAACAACGAACATTTTTCCTTTCCGGCGTTCGGAAGATTTTCCGTCGGAAAAACAATTCTTCCTTTGTACCAATTTCCAAGTCTTGATTCCTTACGTACATTCTCTTATACATGTCCTGGACTTACGGGGTGTAACACTGTACAACTCAGTTCTTACAGCCCCAAACCACAACATGTGACTACAGACCTCTAGGAATAACAACAGTGGCGGGACAGGGCCCCGCCATACCCCTGAATGTACATAAATCTACAACATCAGGGAAAGACTGTACCAAAAAGACAAGTCTCCGGAGAAATGGAGCTTGGCGTCGATAAGTGATCCTAAGTATGAGGATCCACCACTGTTACCCTACTGCGGCATGAGCGCGGCCAGAGGAGGGGGTCAGTACACAATATGTACTAAGTATGTAAAACTGGAAAAATACTGTAATTATATCATAAGTTTTAAACAAAGCCGGAGACATGTATGATAACAAAATTACAGTACACAGTGCCTTACTAACAATGAGAGTAACTGATAGTATACGTACAACATAAAAATAGGACGCTCACGATCAAAGCAGGACCATCCACCCGCAATATCATTAAGCAATCCTACTCCTGGGACTATTTCACCCGCATAGGTCGTGTGGACCCGCATGAGGTATTCCTCGCATAGGCTGTACCCGCCCGCATGGGACTATTTCACCCGTATAAGCCCATAAGGACTCGCATGAGGTATTCCTCGCATCGTGGGTAGCAAATCCACGGAAACAGGTGGTATAACTATCTTGGGGATTTACCCCTCAATTATACTCTTACCCTGGAGCAGGTGGTATAACTATCTTGGGTATTTACCCCTCAGATATACTCTTACTCTGGAGAAGGTGGTATAACTATCTTGGGGATTTACCCCTCAGATATACTCTTACCCTATCTCAACCGGCCATCATATATAACATAAGCACTACCGGCTTATCATACAAAAAGTAAGCAAGTTAATAAATCCCCCTAACTTCTTATTCATATACATTCTCATTTTAGTTTACCTATGGCACTAGCATATCTTTTATAAAAATCCGGGAATTTAACCCAAGTACTACATACTTCTACTCTTTAAAACAAATGACTCTTTTTAGTATAAAACTTCCAAGATACTATTAACCGTAGTATCAAGTCGAAATTACGTTTCAAGACAAGTCACAATACCTTTAGAAATAAGGTTATGTTTCTAAATCAAGTGACTCATTTTCTTATAAAACCTTAGGCAATTGATGCCTTAAAATCAAATTGCCTTTCATTAAATCAAGTCATTTATCTTTCCATAAAGCTAATATAACCAACTCCCCATAAAGTCGTTATATTCACTTTATACCTTAGTCAAGTACAATTTCCTATCCAAGGGACTTATACGTTTAAAATGAAACAAGTATCACATACTTTAAAACTCTTCAAGTCCCTTAACTTTAATAAAACTTAAGACATCCTTACTACTTTCAAAGAAGTGAGTTAATCTCCTAACTCACCCGACTTGGCCATTCATAAAACTAGTAAAGGATAACAAGGTCTTGTACGTCTACCGTACTATATACGTACAACTAGTCATGCTCAAAAGATAGGAAAGTTCTACATACCTCTTCGGGTCAAACCACTTGCCAAGTACAAAGTCCCGCCCGTAGTATGTCAACCTATCATATTCACAATACGTCTATTAACGCCTTACTTCAAACGTAGAATATTATAAGTGTAAAGTCTCTAAATTCTACGGAAAATCGGACAGCACCTCCTTTGTTTCTACTTACTTTGCCACCTTTTTCAAGGCCGAATACAATAACCAAACACCCCACATTTAAGGCCCAATCAATGCAATCAACAATAGGGGATTACACGCCTACTAGACGTGTAAAATTCCGCCCCACAAACGATATCAAACTAATACAACTACTAGGCCAATTCGGCAAACTTGAGGTACTATAACATCAATTCTAATCCAATTTCCATTTCAATCCAAGTTGTTAGCATAACATGATATCAAGTCGCAATCGATTATACTACTATAATCTTCAAGTAAGTAACATCGGCGATTCTAGTAAGTGACCAAATTGTAATCCAACTTCACATGGCTTACATTACATTTCGGATTTTTAAGGCTACAAGCAATCCATAATACTTATAAACTTCAACACATATACTTCATGCTAGCAACATGTAAAGCTAACAACAATAAAAATAATCTTGTAACACTTTTAAGAGACAAGATTATACCTCAACGAATCTTAATCCAACTCCAAATCCGAAGTCGCTCCTTAGTAACTTAGAGCCTCTTCAAGACACTTCAATCCGCTAGTTGAGACCCTTAGAACAACACCAACAAATTTCCTTTAAATTTCCAAACAAAACCTAGAAAGCAACTAGGTTTTCACCTTGCGACTAATACGAAAACTATCATTTTCCGAGATTTTTCTATTGAGATACACTTACAATACACTCAAGAACCTTGGTTTAAAGTATGGAGCTTAATGGACAAGAAACAAAATTTTTTCTTTTTTCAAATAGCCTTGAACCCGAGAGCAACCTTGTGTGTTCTTCAATTTTCTTGAAATTTTTTCTAAGTGTTAAGCTTGTCTTGCTACTACTAGTATTATATAGCACAATGGAGGGTCAAGATGTAAACAAATGGGTGGCTTGGATGAGCTCTTATTAAATATCAAGCCTTTGTGGACCCATTGACTTAGTCAATATTCTCAAGCTCACTACTTGCAAGACTTAGTCATCCTACAAAGGTCAAATGACCCTTAGGTCCTTGCCCATTTTCGTCCAAGGCTCCATAAGGGGGGTGACACGTGTCGCCCTCCCATTGGTCACAATATTACGTTTTCCGAGTCTCAAATCTTAACACTTGTGAGTTCTTACGTACATTCTTAAAGCATGTCCTGTAAATACGGGGTGTAACATTCTTCCCCCCTTAGAAACATTCGTCCCCGAATGTTCTTTCGGAGTCAAACTTATAATTAGCGACATAGTTTCCTTTCACAACCCCGACATATCAACAATGCCACACATGGCCACATAATAGCATTTAAGCAAAGGAAAATACTTCAATTAAAACTTGACAAGTAAGGGAAAAGAATTACCTGAAGGTGTAGGGAATAAGTGAGGATACTTCCTCAACATGTCCTCCTCCGCTTCCCAAGTCATCTCCTCCCGGTTATCATTCCTCCACAAGACTTTGATGGAAGCCACATCCTTGGTCCGCAGTCGCCTGACCTGGCGATCGAGTATCGCTATGGGACTCTCCTCATACGATAACCCCTCTGTCACCTGGACCTCACTAGCAGGGAAAACTCTCGCTGGATCTCCGATACACTTCCGCAATATAGAAACATGGAAGACCGGATGTACCGCCTCTAACTCTGATGGCAGATCCAACTCATAGGCAACCTTGCCTACTCGACGGACGATCTGGTAGGGCCCAATGTACCTTGGGCTGAGTTTCCCCTTCTTACCGAATCTCATCACACCCTTCATGGCTGACACCTTCAAGAAGACCCAATCGTCTACCTGAAACTCCAAATTCCGACGCCGATTATCCGCATATGACTTCTGCCGACTCTGAGCTGCTAACAGTCTCTCCTGGATAAGCTTCACCTTATCCACAGCCTGCTGAACCAAGTCTGGGCAAACTAACTGCACCTCGCCCACGTCGAACCAACTAATCGGCGACCTACATTTCTGTTACACCCCGTAGTTCCAGGGTATGTATGTGAGGACGTACGTACGAAAATACGACACGAAAATTGGAAAGGAAGAAAGATGTGATTTTTCGACGGAAAAGTTTCCGGCTTTTGTGAAGGAAAAAGGTTCGTTAATGGGAATTGGATTCCCGGATTTGGTATTCGGACTTCTGGGATTATTTTAGAATTTTGGAATTCAATTTCCAGAATTGGTCACGTGGGGCCCACGGGAGAATTTACGGTTTTGTGAGGCCCACTTTATTTTCGGATTTTTGGCATTACGGATATTTTCGGAAGATGAAATATTTTGGACCAATAGGAGGGCGACATGTGTCACCCCAAGTGGACTATGTTGGCACATTTTTTTCATGAAAAAGGCATAAAACATTTGGTCAAAGTCTTGCAAGATATTTGTGGAGTAGATAGATAAGTGGGACCCACACACACATGGCCCAATCTAGACCACACACTTGCTTTAATCTTAACCCTTGATTTCTCTATAAATACCCCCCTTGAGTGCAAGACTTATTTATCCACACTTGTTATATTTCAAGACTTGAAAAATACCCTCCCTCTTCTCCCTCTAGTTCTCGTCCAACACCCCCTTTCCTAACCTTGTGTTGTCCAAAAATTCCTAAACTTCTAAGTGTTCTTCCTTAGTGTATTAGGAAGATTATTAACCAAAATTTAGACAAGATTTCACACCCTAGCCTCTAAACATACCCTTGGCCGAGAGCACATCAAGAAGAAACCTTAAGTGTTCTTCACTTGTTTGGGTTGGTTCTTGAAGAGGAGTTGGTTAGGAGCGTACAAGGGTTGCTTGGAGCGGTTTGGAACGTAAGGAATTGGAGCTAAACGTTGCTCAGGATCGACTTATAATCTTTTGGATAATTTTGGGCTTGTCGAGGTAATGATCTATGTACCCCTATTGTAATTGGATATTACATATTGTAGTAATTTAGAACTGAGTATAAGATATATTGGAAGGATGTTTATAAAAGAACTGAACTGTATTTACATTTGGACTGTATTTACAGTAGACTTGTGTAGTATTATTATGAGGCAGAATTGCACACGTCTGGTTAGACGTGTAATCCCCTTGGAGTTGTTGGCTTGGTAACAAGCCTTGTTAGGGGAGGTTATTTATGTGATTCTTGGGGAGGTCTTTGAATTTTACGTAGAATAAGGAACTATTTACTTAGAATATGCTACGAAGAGAACTAGAGGTTGATAGATATATTGTGGTTATTATAGGTGGATTTTCTACGCGCGGCATACTCGACTTGGCTTGTGGATTAAGCCGAAGAGGTATGTGATTCTTCCTATACTCTTGAGCATGATTTGTTCTAAACTATATAGTACCGTATTTGTACGAGTGTGAAATGAATTTGGTTTATTTAAAACATAAAGTGTTATAATAGCTTTATGGGAAGTTAGTTATAACGACTTTATGAAGTTAAAATAAGAGACTTTACTTATAAACGGCTTGATTTTGGAAAAGGAGAAGTAACTTGATTTAAGTATGGGTTACTTGTTTTGAAAAGAGTAATTCTGAGGTTTTAAAAGTATACTTGATATTGTCTTAAAACTATAAAGCACTTGGTTTAAAAAGTATAGAGTACTTGATTTTAAAAGTCTTGTAAGGATTTTCTGAAAGGTGTAGTAATTTGGTTTGAAAAGAAAATGTGTTTGATACTACGAGTGATAGTATCGTATGGCTTCTACGTAAAAGAGGTCTTTTGAAAGAATGAAAGTATGTAGTATTTTGGGGTTGAAACCCGGATTGTTGACATAAAATAAAAGTACCTTAAACTTGCCTATGCTTGTGGTGATAGCTTTGTTGTGGTGCAAGTGTTTGATTTTGTGCTACCGTGTCTCTCGGTGGAGGGCCGGCTATTTGATTGATTGTTGGACATACTGACGCGTTGGATGGTCCACGGGTATGCGTCCACTTTTAGTATTATCTGGTTATTTCTTTTGGACATCACGACACGATGGGTGGCCCGCGATATCGTCCACTTTGAGTATTATCTTGTTATTTCCTTTGGACATCCGACACGATGGGTGGCCCGGGTATCGTCGATAGGATGGTTTCATGGCCATGCTTATCTGAGTAAGATCTTGGGGCATGCGGTCATTGTGAGGTTAAATCCGGGTTATGTTATTAGTCCATGGACCGCTAATCTATGAAGCTTGCGCGGTGACGAACAATCACGGGCTTGATTTGTACGTGGTTCTGAGCACACTTTAGATACTTGTCCTGGTCATTCTCGTGTATCGGCAGGCTCTGGTAGATAGCTTAAGATACTTGCCACGGTCATATCTCGTGAGACGGTAGGCTCTGGTACGCTAGCTTAAGATACTTGCCTCGGCCAGTTGCGTGGCTGGTTTGGATCTGGTAGTTGGCTTCCGTACTTGGCCCGTGAAGTTTTATGACTAGCCTTCGGATCTGGTAGTTGGCTACTCTACTTGGCCCGATCGGTTTAATGACGCAGGCAGGATCTAGTGTTCAGTTCACATATGGGTGTTGTTTTACATCATGTCTTGCCCGTGATGAGAATGGGTTCCACGGGCATGTTTGATATTATGGCGTGAGACCCATAGTTATGTGAGTGATTATTTTGAGGATATCGTCCCTTACTTGACATAAGCTGTTTACTTATTGCGAAATGATTTTATATAATGATGATATGTGATTTCATTACTGTATTTTGATTGCACATACTTGGTACTGTTATGCGACCTCGCTTCGGGGATGCGTTCATGCGCGGTAGAGGTACACCAGTTGTTGATCCTCGCTCATAGGATCGAAGTTCAGCATTTGGGAAGCTCCGTTTCTCCGGAGGCTTATCTTTTGGTATAGTCCCCTGTCACTATAGGTACTTGTACATTCAGGGGTATGTCGAGCCTGTCGTCATAGTTGTTGTTACATTCTTAAGTGCATGAAATCTTGTTGTGGGCGGGGTTTGTAAAGGATTATGGCTGTTCGGTTATATTGTATATACATGAAGGTGGCCGTTTTGGTTAACTGTTTTCTTATCTTGTATCTTGTTTCTGTTTAAGTTTTGTTTTCGCTGATTTTCTCGATGTTGTATCACTAGGGTGCGGGGTAAGGCACCGATTGCGGGCCAAGGTGGTCGTGACAAAAGTGGTATCGAGCGATTAATCCTCGGAAAGTGTCTACTGACCGTATCTAGTAGAGTCTTGATTATCGGTGTGTTGTGCACCACACCAATAATCGGAGGCTATAGGATATTTAGGATTGGTTTCCATTCTTCTCATTACGAGATCGTGCCTTAGAGTTGTGTTATAAGTTGGACCCCTCGACGTATTTCGTTTTTACGATTATGCCTCCGCAAGGCAACCCGGGCCCGAAGGGCAAGCGGCCGAGGAGGCTAGTAGGACACGAGAGAATGCGAGCGCGAGGCCGGTCATTACGAGATAGTGCTTGACGGCGAGTTTTACGACGCCGCCCGGCCCAGAGTTTAGAGCGCGGCGGATGCTCACGAGACCACGATACTGCGCCTCGATCCCACACTGGAGCGAGAGGAGATGGGTTCTGAGGAGATGGCGATTACTAGCCGAGGATCGTGGCAAGACATGAGGATAAATTTGGATCTGGCGATCCAGTAGCACCGTGGTTCACGAGATCGGATAGTTTGAGGCTACGGGACTTTCGAGTTGCAGCCGCGAGTTCTACGGTCGAGGCACGAGGATGATCGCGAGAGTTCATCCGAAGCGATTCTGTGGATCGTAGAGTGATCAAGGCTTCGGAGACCGAGTCAATGGTCCTAGGTTCGCATCGGATGTGTGATACTGCAGTCGACTGGTTTGATTCATGGGAGCTGTCCCGGGGTGAGCATGCACTTCCAGCAGTATGAGATGAGTTCTCAGAGGCTTTTCTCATCCACTTTTTGCCTCCGCAGATGAAGAGATCACGGGGCAGATTTACGATCTTTGAGACGAGAGAGCGCGCGGTTGGGAGTACAACGTGGAGTTCGACTCGTTGGCTCGGTATGTCCCGCGTTAATGCGATATGGAGGACAGAGTACACCGCTACGTCACCGGGCTCGATGACTACTTGGCAGAGGCTTGTTCGGGTGTAGCTCTTCAGCCGGGCATGGACATTGCCCGCATGCAGGCGTATGCACTTGGATGTGAGGAGCGGAGAGGCCGACGGATTGACCAATACCAGCAGAAGAAGGCCAGGACAGCAGGGTCCTTTGGTGACTTTCAGGGCGGACCGCCTCAGCAGCAGACTAGTTATACGCCTCCGCCCGATCTGAGTGGTCCTCTGGTCTCGGGCTTCGAGGTATTCGGAGCGGTCGGGGCTCGAGGTTGAGTTTCGGGGAGTTGGGGTGCTGGCCAGATGAAGCCACCCGACCTCGGTGTGGCCAGTATGGTAAACCCCATGCGGGGGAGTGTCGCGGTATTCAGAGGGCTTGTTTTATATGCGGCAGGCCATTTGCGAAATTGTCCGACCGGAGGTAGCGCGGATGTAGAGACTCGGCCTTCGGGATCAGTTGCGGGTTCTTCGCCTTCCATAGCTAGGCAGGATGTTCATACACCGACAGGCCATGGCAGAGGTCATGGTAGAGGTTCCCAGTTCTAGCGGTCCTTGGAACCGCCTATTTGATTTCAGGTATATCCTTAACCCTCTAGAGATTAGTATATGTGATAAGGTGTGTATATTTTAAGTGTTATGTTCAGATAGCATTGTGTTAATTGTGATTAGAAAACATGGTTAGTTGAAAAGGGAAGATTGGGGACAGGGAAAATTATGAGCCTTAGAATATTGCACGTGGAGACCTTAGATGCGAGGCCGTCTTGAGTAAGATTTTTTTTACGATTGACCTTTGTCGGAGTGCATAGCATACGTGGTGTATAATTGTGTGATAAGTCCCTGAGTGGTGTGAAATGAAAGAGGGTAGTTGATCTAAGAATACCACTAGGTTTTCGTGACTTGATTAGTGAGATTGTTCCGGATTGGGGAACAAGAGCTTGGCGCGATAAATGGGTCAGGTTGAGGCCAGATTGCGGGTCAACCCGCAGCCCGGATTGAAGTAAGGAAAATTTGTGGTGGTCCCGCTATGTGATAGGGTCACGAGGGTGCTAGGCCCAAGTTTAGTTAACCATCGTACGAGTTCGCGGATGTGTCCGACCAGAATCAAATCGTGAAGGCCGGGAATGGCCGTAGAGGAATGTGAGGCTAGAAACATGACCAAGGTTGGAGGTAGTGTCTCCAAGGTTTTGGAAACTGAAGTGATGACTGGAGTATGGTACGTGTACTAGAAAGAGTTCGGGTGTACGAGAAGGGTACGACGAGTAAGGAAAGAAGTGAACATGTGTTAAGAGATAAGAAGTGTCACGACCCGACCCCGGGCCCGTGACTGGTGCCCTACCTGGGCACCCCTTTCGGTATACATCAGAGAATAGCAGCGGAACATACACAACTGATAAATATGCTGAAACATAAAATAACAACAGGCTAGCCGATAAGGCCACCTTCCGTAAACTATACAAATAAAACGGTACATTTTTTTTCTTTACAATCCAAACCACAATGTGACTACAGACCTCTAAGAATAACAACTCTGGCGGGACAGGGCCCCGCCATACCCCTGAATGTACAACTACCGACAATACCAGGGATAAGCCTCCGGAATAAAGGAGCTTCTCAACAGCTGAACAATGATCCTAAGAGCGAGGATCAAGACATGTACTCTACTGCGGCATGAGCGCAGCCCGAAGGAGTTCGATAACATGTACCAAATATGTGAAATCAGCTTGTAATGAAATCATAAGTCTATAATAAAGCGGAGATGTATGATAACTCAATTAACGATTACGGTGTCTTACTAATAATGAGAGTAACCGATAGTATACTTACAATATAAAATAGGAAGCTCACGATCAAAGCGGGAACACCCGCAGATGTCGTTAAGCAATCATACACAGGACTATTTCACCCGCGTAGGTCGCGTGGACCCGCGTGAGGTATTCTCGCATGGGACTATTTCACCGCGCATAAGCCCTTACGGACTCGCGTGAGGTATTCCTCGCATAGGTCGTATCCGCCGCGTGGGACTATTTCACCGCGTAAGCCCTTGCGAACTCGCATGAGGTATTCCTCGCGTCGTGGGTAGCAAATCCACGGAATATGCAAATGCCACAAACCCGGGAATGACCAAATGAATAATATACCACTAGCACAAAACCGGCTATCATACATAACATAAGCACTACCGGCTTATCACACAATATATAAGCAAGTTAAGAATCCCCTAACTTCTTATTATTCTTGTTCACATACACTCTCATTTTAGTTTACTTAAGGCACTAACATATCTTTTATAAAGATCCGGGAATTTAACCCAAGTACTACATACTTCTACTCTTTAAAACAAATGACTTTTTTTTTTGTATAACACTTCCAAGATACTATTAACCATAGTATCAAGTCGCAATTTCGTTTCAAGACAAGTCACAATACCTTTAGAAATAAAGTTAGGTTTCTCAATCAAGTGACTCCTTTTCTTATAAAACCTTAGGCAATTGATGCCTTAAAATCAAATTTCCTTTCATTAAAACAAGTCATTTATCATACTTAAATTACTTAGAGTAAACCACTCTTTTAACTTTCCATAAAGCTATTATAACCAACTTCCCATAAAGCCGTTATACTAGCTTTATACATTAGCAACTTACATACTTCTTTATAACCAAGAGACTTAAACTTTCCAACAAAACAAGTATCAATAATACTTTCATCATACTTAAAGTCTCTTAACTTTTGAAAGCCAAGATATCCTTAATATTTAACAAGTGAGTTAATTCCCTAACTCAATCAACTTGGACATTATTAAAATAAGCCAAGGATATCAAATGGACCTAGATTGTCAAAATCTTGTACGTCTACCGTACTATACATTTACAACCTATTCATGCTCAAGAGATAAGAAAGTTCCACATACCTCTTGGTTTAATCCACTGCTAAGTCCAATTCTCCGTCGTAGTATGTCAACCTATAATGACCATAAATGCGTCTATTAACATCTTACTTCAAACGTAGAATATTATAAGTGTAAAGTCTCTCTAAATTCTACGGAAAATCTGACAACACCTCCTTTGTTTCTACTCACTTTGCCACCTTTTTCAAGGCGAATTCAATAACCAAACACTCCACATTTAAGGCCCAATCAATGAAATTAACAATAGGGATTACACGCCTACTAGGCGTGTAAAATTCCGCCCACAAAAGATACCAAACTAATACAAACTACTAGTCCAATTCGGCCATATTGAGTACAATAACACCAATTCTTAACCCCTTTGCCATTTCAATCCAAGTGGTTTAATATAACATGATATCTAGCCACAATTGATTATAACTACTACAATCCTCAAGTAGGTAAACATGCGGCGATTCTAATTATCGACCAATTTGTATTTCAATTCAAATGGCTTAACATGTCATTTTTGATTTGAGCTTCCAAATTTCCATAACAACATAAATCTTCATAACACATATCACATGATCATTTCTAACTTATAATAACATGGAATCTTCAATTATAAAAGTAAGGCGAAGATTATACCTCATTTAGCCCAAAATGCTCCAAGATTACAAGTCGATACTTAGCAACTTTAGCTCCTCTTTTTGAAATTCTTCTTCCGCTAAAATCATCTCTACTAATCCCTACAAAGCTTGCCAACATATTTCCTTCTTGTTGCCTTTCCAAAAATCTCATATAGGCCTAGGGTTTTAACCATTTGAGAGAGAAGAGGAGAGAAGAGAAGATTTGGGTGAAGTCTTGCAAATGATTTAAATCTAGCAAGACATGTCTTATATAGCCTTTATCTTGTTCCACAAGTTGGGGGGACACTTGTCACCCACCCAGGGGTCCTTTACAACAAATATCTTCTATTTTTACCCTATTTCCGCAAAAAATCCCGCCCCGGCGCTGCGGCCCTGCAGCCGGCGCCCCGGCTCTGCAATTTCAGACAATTTCAGGCTTTCCGGCGCCCCGGCGCTGCAGCCGGCGCCGCGGCGCCTGACCCTGTCTGTTCTGTCAGCCTATCTTGTAACGTCCATAACTTTCTACTCCGATGTCCTATTGACGAGCGGTTTGTTGCGTTGCAAACTAGACTCAATGAAATTCATGTTAGGCTTTTGAAACACCTAAAACCCCCAATTATACTAGGAGATATACTGCTTCCAAGTTGACTAAAAACTGTCCAAAAATATTCTGCCAACTTTTTTCTTTTTCGAACTTCGAATCTTATTGTCACGACCCGACCTCGGGCCCGTTACTGGTGCCTTACCCCGGGCACCCTAGTGATACAACATCAGAGAAAAACCAGCGGAAATAAAAACTCATGAAAGAAAACAGTGAAATAAGAAAACAGGCTAACCCAAACGGTTACCTTTTTGTACATAAATGAAAACTTGAACAGTTACATCCTTACAAACTCTGCCCACAACAGTGTTACAGACCTCTAAGAATTTTAAAACCATAATGACGGGACAGGGCCCCGCCATGCCCCTGAATATACAAAAGTCTACTACTTCAGGGAACCATACCACATGACAAGCTTTCGGAGACATGGAGCTATTCGAGAACTGAACAGCGATCCTAAGAGTGCGGATCAACAAGCTATGTACCTCAACCTGCGGCATGAGCGGACCGAAGGAGTCGATCTAACAGTACCAAGTATGTGGCGAAAAATCAGTAAATGAAATGATAATAGTCTATATAAAGCATGAGACATGTATGATAACCAAACTACGATTACAACATATAAGCGATCATGTCAAGTCGGGGACTCGTGCGTGAAATCATCACTCAAATACAACCCGAATTTAACGCACAATGGCGCGTGCCCGGCGTCTCACCTCGGTAGACGCATGGCCTGAACCGTCCTAGTGGGCCCATACCCGTGGACAATCCAACGTGTCGGTATGCCCAAAGGAGATAACAAGATAACAATCCCTGTGGAAGCATACCCGTGGGCCACCCAACGTGTCGGTATGTCCAAACAACTAACAAGATAATACTCACTGTGGAAGCATACCCGTGGGCTACCCAACGTGTCAGTATGTCCAAACAAATAACAAGAGAATACTCACTGTGGAAGCATACCCGTGGGCTACCCAACGTGTCAGTATGTCCAAACAAATAACAAGAGAATACTCATCGTGGAAGCATATCCGTGGGCTACCCAACGTGTCGGTATGTCCAAACAAATAACGGATAATGGCCTCCATCGAGAGACTCGGTAGCACAAATCAAACCCTTGCACAACAAGGCTATCTCAACCAAGCATAGGCAAGTTACACACAATTCAAGGTACTTTAAACACTTCTTAACACAACGTCAAGTATACCATTAAGACCCAAGTATCTAACCCCTTTAAGATCAAGGTACTCCTACCTTTTATAACCAAGCCACTTATGTTTTTCCATCACAAAGAGTTCAATATTTGAAAACAAGTTACTTCTCTTTTCCCAAAATCAAGTTACCATTCTAAATCCAATAATGAATCCATTTCTTTATTTTTCATAAAGTCGTTATAACTAACTTCCCATAAAGCTATTATAACACTTTATGTTTTAAAACAAGTCAAGACAAAACCATACCTTTCTTTTAAACCAAAACACTTCAAATTCTTAAGTCTCTTTTCTTTTAGAAATCGAGTTCCTTACTTTGGAATTTTTAAGAAGATCAAAACTTGATTACAATAATTCTTATTAGAGCAGCCATGATCTAGGAAATGTAATACAATTTTGTCTTATCTTAGCTTCTATGCAGATGGAAGTTTCTACTTGTTTTAATATAATTAATTGTCATTACTTTTTCCTTTATTAACGCTGCATTGGCTTGTTCGATTCTTATTCCCATTTTCGAAATTTATGTAACATTTTTCTTTAAAAAAAAACCAAGTACTCATTTCTCACGAATGAGGTTTCACACTTTTCAACACCATTTAGGTCAATTATAAGCCAAGTCTCTTATCTTTTGAAATCAACAAACCATTCTTTTACCTACATAAAGTGGTTATAACAAACTTCCCATAAAGCCGTTATAACACTTTATGTTTTAAACCAACCAATTACAACTATAAGCCCTTATGAGACCAAGAGGGCTTATTCTTTAACAACCGAGTACCCATTTCTAACGAATAAGATTTTCCTACTTTTTCACACAATCAAGACCTTTACACTTCATATCAAGACAAGGCACAACAAGGGAAATCAAATTCCTTTTACACACGTGCATCTACTGCACTATATATTTCACAAATAATTATGCTGAAGAGGATAGGAAGAATCACATACCTCGCGACGATTATCGACGGTTAGCAAAATGCTCCACAGTACTATCTCCCTTAAGTAGAATATGCTACTCGTAGTACTTCAATCCTATAAGGGTCATAAAACGTCTATCAAACTCTAGCTTCGAACGTAGAATAACTTAGTGCAAGGTCCCTACATTCTACGGAAATTTGGACAGCACTTCCTTTGTTTCTACTTACTATGCCACCTTTTTCAAGGCCGAATTCAATAACCAAACGCCACATTTAAGGCTCAATTGATCCAGCAATTACAAGGGGATTACACGCCTAACAATACGTGTAAAATTTCCGCCCCACAATAACACAAAATAACCCAATAATTTCCATACCATTCTTGGCCAATAATATAACCAATCCTAACCCCTTTCAACTTTTTTCCAATCCAAGTTCTTAGGTCTAACATGCCCATTTCAGTTTTCAACAAGACAACAAGATCCAAATCTATACAACTTAAATATAACAGCCTCAGGCTCATTTCTAAACTACTATAACAAGTATTAACCCATATCCAAGAGAAGGGGAAACCTTTACCTTTTGGAATAGCCCACAAAAGCCCTTTTCTTCCACTTCTTTACCGTTAAATTCGTCCCCCCCGCGCTTCCACAAGTTCACCCACACTTTGCCTTCTTGCCGCCGCTCCAACAATTTCCTAAAGCTAGGTTTTCTTCAAGAAAAACTAGAGAGAAAGGGAGAGGATTTCATTGGGAGGGTTTTGAGATGAAATGGCCAAGTCTTCCAAGACTTGGCCCTAAAATAGGCCCCTTTCCTGGTCAAAAGGATGGGAGGGACACTTGTCACCCTCCCATAGGCTTTTAACAAAATATCCCCTGATTTTCGCCTTTCTGCGAAAAATCCGGCCTTGGCGCGACGCTTCCACCGAGAATAATTACCCGCGTTCGGCGCGCGACCCGCATTCCGGCCCGCGCTGTACCTGAACCGAAACCACCGCTTTGCACTGCGCGCAAACTTGAAACTTCCATAACTTTTGACTCCGATGTCCTATCGATTGAGCGGTTTGTTGCGTTGGGAACTAGATTTAACGGACTACACACTAGGCTTTTTAAACACCTCAAAATTCTTAACAACTGGGGTACAACACTCCAAGGTAGACTCAAAATCCGTCCAACACATGTTTGTCCACTTATCTTTCCACTTTCAAATCTTATATTCCTTGGTATGTTCTTATCTTATCTTCTTGAATTTACGGGGTGTAACATTCTTCCCCCCTTAGAAACATTCGTCCCGAATGTTCCTTCTAATTCTCCAAAATGCAGACGCCGGTATAGTTTTCACCACTGCACTTACAAAAGAATCAGTTATGCCACTCATGGACTTATCACCCGAATATACTCCCCGCATACTATGTACTCCGACAAGGATCACTGTAAAATCTTTTACTCTAGCCGGCCTTACCTCTAAGGTCTCGATTGTTATAAATTCTAAGGTTCAAAATTTTCTCATCCCCAGACTTACCCTTTTCACTAATCAGGCTTCTAAATCACATTTTTAACACAAAGTTATCCGAACATAACACTTAACACATCACCATAACATCAATGCATACTAGTCTCTAGAGGGTTAAGAATATACCTGTAACTATTACTTCACTTCCTCTTTTTGTCGTTCTACTCATGTTCCTTCCTGCGGCGCACAAAGGAGGAGATGAATCGACCATCGATCCCGAAGGTGAGTCTACATCGCGCTACCTGCGGTTGGACAATTTCTGCAAAATGGCCTGCGTCGCGTCTGCAAAAAAACTCCCATTCGGCCACGACACTCCCATCATGGAGCCTACCACAAGCCCACAACGAGGTAGGGGTGGTCCCATCGACTAACGTCCTGCTCCCAAACACGAAACCTTGGAGCCACGACCTACTCGGAATCTCGAGCGTCACGAAGGCGTGGCGGAGCACTCCGTACTGGCGGAGGCGCATAACTAGTCTGCTTCTTTGCTGCCTCGAAGGTCACGGAGGACCTGCGTCTGGCCCTCTTCTGCGATCTTGGTTAATCCGTCGACCTCTACGCTCGCCGCACCCAGTGCATAAGCTCAGTATGCGGGCAATATCCATGCCGGTGAAGAGCTACTCCGTGCAACTCTGCTAAGTAGTCATCGAGTCCTGTGACATAACGGTGCACTCTATCCTCCATATCGGCCACGAGGCGGGGACATACCGAGCGATGAGTCAAACTACATTGTACTCCCGGCGTGCGCCCTCTTTGTCTCGGCGTCAAAAATCTGTCGGCCGTGCCCTCATCTGTGGAGGCAAGAAATGGCCAAGGAAAGCCTCCGAGAACTTCGCTGACCAGCCGGAGGTGCATGCTCCCCTCGGGGCAGCTCGCGAATCAAACCCGATCATTGCGGTATCACGCGGCCGATGCGAACCTAAGACCACCGACTCGGTCTCGAAGCCTTGATCACTCTCGCGATCCATTGTAGCGTCGGATGAACTCCTGCGGATCATCCTCGTGCCTCGACCGTAGAACTTCAAAGCGGTGCGACTCGAGAAAATCCGTAGTCTCAAACTATCTGACCTCGGGTGAACTATGGGTGCTACTGCGTCAAGCTGCGTCCGGCCTATCGCCGTGCTGTCCACGATCACGGCCAATAATCGGGCCATCTCCGTAACCCGTCTCCTCTGCTCCGGTGTGGGCGGAGGCTCGGTGTCGTGGTCTCGGTAGACCGCTTTGCTCTACTCAGCCTCCTCTGCCTTGCCCTTTTGGGCTCTGGTTGCCTTGCGTGGAGGCATCACTGGTATACAAAGAATACGTCAGAGGGATTCCAACTTATAACATAGCTCTAAGGCACGATCTCAGAGTGAGAAGAATGGATACCAATCCTAAATATCCTATAGCCTCCTGATTATAGATGTGGTGCACAACACACCGATAATCAGGACTCTACTAGATACGGTCTGTAGACACTTTCCGAGGATTAACCTGGCTCTGATACCACTTTTGTCACGACCCGACCTTGGGCCCGTGACTGGTGCCTTACCCCGGGCACCCTAGTGATACAACATCAGAGAAAAACCAGCGGAAATAAAAACTCATGAAAGAAAACAGTGAAATAAGAAAGCAGGCTAACCCAACGGTTACCTTTTTGTACATAAATTAAAACTTGAACAGTTACATCCTTACAACCTCTGCCACAATTACTCTGCACCTCTAAGAATTTTAAAACCATAATGACGGGACTGGGCCCCGCCATGCCCCTGAATATACAAAAGTCTACTACTTGAGGCCGTACCACAAGACAAGCTTAGGAGATATGGAGCTTTCAGAATTGAAGCAATGATCCTAAGAGTGCGAATCGACAAGCTATGTACCTCAACTGCGGCATGAACGCAGCCCCGAAGGATGTCGATAACAGTACCAAGTATGTGGCGAAAAATCGTAAATGAAATCATAATAGTCTATATAAAGCAGGAGACATGTATGATAACCAAACTACAGTACACAACATATAAGCAGTCATGTCAAGTCAGGGACTCATGCCCGTGAAATCATCACTCAAATACAACCCGGGAATTTAACCCGCACAATGGCCGCATGCCCCGGCATCTCACCTCGGTATCAGCATGGCCCTGGAACCGTCCTAGTGGGCCCATACCCGTGGACCATCCAACGTGTCGGTATGCCCAAAGGAGATAACAAGATAACAATCCCTGTGGAAGCATACCCGTGGGCCACCCAACGTGTCGGTATGTCCAAACAACTAACAAGATAATACTCACTGTGGAAGCATACCCGTGGGCTACCCAACGTGTCAGTATGTCCAAACAAATAACAAGAGAATACTCACTGTGGAAGCATACCCGTGGGCTACCCAACGTGTCAGTATGTCCAAACAAATAACAAGAGAATACTCACTGTGGAAGCATACCCGTGGGCTACCCAACGTGTCAGTATGTCCAAACAAATAACAGATAGCCGGCCCTCCATCGAGAGACTCGGTAGCACAAATCAAACCCTTGCACAATAAGGCTATCTCAACCAAGCATAGTCAAGTTACACACAATTCAAGGTACTTTAAACACTTCTTAACACAACGTCAAGTATACCATTAAGACCCAAGTATCTAACCCCTTTAAGATCAAGGTACTCCTACCTTTTATAACCAAGCCACTTATATTTTTCCATCACAAAGAGTTCAATATTTGAAAACAAGTTACTTCTCTTTTCCCAAAATCAAGTTACCATTCTAAATCCAATAATGAATCCATTTCTTTATTCCATAAAGTCGTTATAACTAACTTCCCATAAAGCTATTATAACACTTTATGTTTTAAAACAAGTCAAGACAAAACCATACCCTTTTTTAAACCAAAACACTTCAAATTCTTAAAAGTCTTCTTTTTTTAAAATCGAGTTCACTTACTTTGTTTTTTAGAAGATCAAAACTTGATTACAATAATTCTTATTAGAAGCAACATGATCTAGGAAATGTAATACAATTTTGTCTTATCTTAACTTCTATGCAGATGGAGGTTTCTACTGGTTTTAATATAATTAATTGTCATTACTTTTTCCTTTATTAACGCTGCATTGGCTTGTTCGATTCTTATTCCCATTTTCGAAATTTATGTAACATTTTTCTTTAAAAAAAAACCAAGTACTCATTTCTCACGAATGAGGTTTCACACTTTTCAACACCATTTAGGTCAATTATAAGCCAAGTCTCTTATCTTTTGAAATCAACAAACCATTCTTTTACCTACATAAAGTGGTTATAACAAACTTCCCATAAAGCCGTTATAACACTTTATGTTTTAAACCAACCAATTACAACTATAAGCCCTTATGAGACCAAGAGGGCTTATTCTTTAACAACCGAGTACCCATTTCTAACGAATAAGATTTTCCTACTTTTTCACACAATCAAGACCTTTACACTTCATATCAAGACAAGGCACAACAAGGGAAATCAAATTCCTTTTACACACGTGCATCTACTGCACTATATATTTCACAAATAATTATGCTGAAGAGGATAGGAAGAATCACATACCTCGCGACGATTATCGACGGTTAGCAAAATGCTCCACAAGATCTATCTCCCTTAAGTAGAATATGCTACTCGTAGTACTTCAATCCTATAAGGGTCATAAAACGTCTATCAAACTCTAGCTTCGAACGTAGAATAACTTAGTGCAAGGTCCCTACATTCTACGGAAATTTGGACAGCACTTCCTTTGTTTCTACTTACTATGCCACCTTTTTCAAGGCCGAATTCAATAACCAAACGCCACATTTAAGGCTCAATTGATCCAGCAATTACAAGGGGATTACACGCCTAACAATACGTGTAAAATTTCCGCCCCACAATAACACAAAATAACCCAATAATTTCCATACCATTCTTGGCCAACAATATAACCAATCCTAACCCCTTTCAACTCTTTTCCAATCCAAGTTCTTAGGTCTAACATGCCCATTTCAGTTTTCAACAAGACAACAAGATCCAAATCTATACAACTTAAATATAACAGCCTCAGGCTCATTTCTAAACTACTATAACAAGTATTAACCCATATCCAAGAGAAGGGGAAACCTTTACCTTTTGGAATAGCCCACAAAAGCCCTTTTCTTCCACTTCTTTACCGTTAAATTCGTCCCCCCCGCGCTTCCACAAGTTCACCCACACTTTGCCTTCTTGCCGCCGCTCCAACAATTTCCTAAAGCTAGGTTTTCTTCAAGAAAAACTAGAGAGAAAGGGAGAGGATTTCATTGGGAGGGTTTTGAGATGAAATGGCCAAGTCTTCCAAGACTTGGCCCTAAAATAGGCCCCTTTCCTGGTCAAAAGGATGGGAGGGACACTTGTCACCCTCCCATAGGCTTTTAACAAAATATCCCCTGATTTTCGCCCTTTACCGCAGAAAAATCCGGCCTTGGCGCCGCGACGCTTCCACTTCAGAGAATAATTACCCGCATTCCGGCGCCGCGGCCCTGCATTCCGGCGCCGCGGCGCTGTACCCCTGAACCGAAACCACTGCTTTGCCTGACTGCGCACCAAACTTGAAACTTCCATAACTTTTGACTCCGATGTCCTATCGACGAACGGTTTGTTGCGTTGGGAACTAGATTTAACGGACTACACACTAGGATTTTTAAACACCTCAAAATTCTTAACAACTGGGGTACAACACTCCAAGGTAGACTCAAAATCCGTCCAACACATGTTTGTCCACTTATCTTTCCACTTTCAAATCTTATATTCCTTGGTATGTTCTTATCTTATCTTCTTGAATTTACGGGGTGTAACATTCTTCCCCCCTTAGAAACATTCGTCCCGAATGTTCCTTCTAATTCTCCAAAATGCAGACGCCGGTATAGTTTTCACCACTGCACTTACAAAAGAATCAGTTATGCCACTCATGGACTTATCACCCGAATATACTCCCCGCATACTATGTACTCCGACAAGGATCACTGTAAAATCTTTTACTCTAGCCGGCCTTACCTCTAAGGTCTCGATTGTTATAAATTCTAAGGTTCAAAATTTTCTCATCCCCAGACTTACCCTTTTCACTAATCAGGCTTCTAAATCACATTTTTAACACAAAGTTATCCGAACATAACACTTAACACATCACCATAACATCAATGCATACTAGTCTCTAGAGGGTTAAGAATATACCTGTAACTATTACTTCACTTCCCCTTTTTGTCGTTCTACTCATGTTCCTTCCCTGCACGGCGCACAAAAGGAGGAGATGAATCGACCATCGATCCGAAAGGCGAGTCTCTACATCCGCGCTACCTCTGGTTGGACAATTTCGCAAATGGCCTGCTGTCGCATGCAAAAACTCCCATTCCAAAGACGACACTCCCATCATGGAGCCTACCACAACGGCCAACGAGGTAGGGGTGGTCTCATCTGACTAACGTCCCGCTCCCCAAAACACGAAACTCGAGCCACGACCTACTCGGAATCTCGAACGTCCACGAAGGCGTGGCGGAGCACTCCGTCTTGGCGGAGGCGCATAACTAGTCTGCCGAGGCTGCACGCCTCGAAGGTCACCGAGAGGACCTGCTGTCTGGCCTCTTCTCGCGATCTTGGTTATTCTGTCGACCCCTACGCTCCTCACACCCAAGTGCATAAGCCTGCATGCGGGCAATATCCATGCCCGGCTGAAGAGCTACTCCCGTGCAACTCTCTGCTAAGTAGTCATCGAGTCCTGTGACATAACGGTGCACTCTATCCTCCATATCGGCCACCAGAGCGGGGACATACCGAGCCAATGAGTCAAACTCTACATTGTACTCCCGGAATCAGGCGCCTCTTTGTCTCAAAGATCAAAAATCTGCCGGCCATGCCCTCATCTGTGGAGGCAAGAAATGGCCAAGGAAAGCCTCTGAGAACTCGCCCCAACCAGCTGGAGGTGCATGCTCCCCCCGGGACAGCTCCCACGAATCAAACCAGTCGACTGCAGTATCACGCAGCCGATGCGAACCTAAGACCACTGACTCGGTCTCCGAAGCCTTGATCACTCTCATGATCCGCTGTAACTGTCGGATGAACTCCTGCGGATCATCCTCAGGCCTCGACCCGTAGAACTCAGGTGGGCTGCAACTCAGAAAATCCCGTAGTCTCAAACTATCTGACCTCGGGTGAACTATGGGTGCTACCGGTACCGGAACTGCTGCATCCAGTCTATCCTCGTGCCTGGCCACGATCCTGGCCAATAACTGGGCCATCTCCTTGTAACCCATCTCCTCTGCTCCAGGCTGTGGAACTGGAGGCTCAGGTGTCGTGGTCTCAGTAGAGACCGATGCTGCTCTACTCGCAGCTCCCTCTGTTGCCTTGCCCTTTTGGGCTCTGGTTGCCTTGCGTGGAGGCATCACTGGTATACAAAGAATACGTCAGAGGGATTCCAACTTATAACATAGCTCTAAGGCACGATCTCAGAGTGAGAAGAATGGATACCAATCCTAAATATCCTATAGCCTCCTGATTATAGATGTGGTGCACAACACACCGATAATCAGGACTCTACTAGATACGGTCTGTAGACACTTTCCGAGGATTAACCTGGCTCTGATACCACTTTTGTCACGACCCGACCTTGGGCGTGGATCGTGCCTACCGGGCACCCTAGTGATACAACATCAGAGAAAAACCAGCGGAAATAAAAACTCATGAAAGAAAACAGTGAAATAAGAAAACAGGCTAACCCAAACGGTTACCTTTTTGTACATAAATGAAAACTTGAACAGTTACATCCCTTACAAACTCGCCCAAATACTACTGCACCTCTAGAATTTTAAAACCATAATGACGGACGGGGCCCGCCATGCCCTGAATATACAAAAGTCTACTACTTGAGAGCGTACTACAGGACAAGCTTCCGAGATACGGGCTTTCCGAGAATCGACAGCGATCCTAAGAGTGCGGATCGACAAGCTATGTACCTCAACTGCGGCATGAACGCGGCCCGAAGGATGTCGATTACAACAGTACCAAGTATGTGAATCAAAAAATCGTAAATGAAATCATAATAGTCTATATAAATCAGGAGACAAGTATGATAACCAAACTACGATTACACAACATATAAGCGATCATGTCAAGTCGAGGACTCATGCCGTGAAATCATCACTCAAATACAACCCGAATTTAACGCACAATGGACGCGTGCCGGCATCTCACCTCGGTATCGGCGTGGCCTGGAACCGTCTAGTGGGCCCATACCCGTGGACCATCCAACGTGTCGGTATGCCCAAAGGAGATAACAAGATAACAATCCTGTGGAAGCATACCGTGGGCCCAACGTGTCGGTATGTCCAAACAACTAACAAGATAATACTCATCGTGGAAGCATACGTGGGCTACCCAACGTGTCGGTATGTCCAAACAAATAACAAGAGAATACTCATTTGTGGAAGCATACGTGGGCTACCCAACGTGTCGGTATGTCCAAACAAATAACAAGAGAATACTCATCGGAAGCATACGTGGGCTACCCAACGTGTTAGTATGTCCAAACAAATAACAGATAGCCGGCCCTCCATCGAGAGACTCGGTAGCACAAATCAAACCCTTGCACAATAAGGCTATCTCAACCAAGCATAGTCAAGTTACACACAATTCAAGGTACTTTAAACACTTCTTAACACAACGTCAAGTATACCATTAAGACCCAAGTATCTAACCCCTTTAAGATCAAGGTACTCCTACCTTTTATAACCAAGCCACTTATATTTTTCCATCACAAAGAGTTCAATATTTGAAAACAAGTTACTTCAATATTTGATTACAATAATTCTTATTAGAGCAGTCATGATCTAGGAAATGTAATACAATTTTGTCTTATCTTAGCTTCTATGCAGATGGAGGTTTCTACTGGTTTTAATATAATTAATTGTCATTACTTTTTCCTTTATTAACGCTGCATTGGCTTGTTCGATTCTTATTCCCATTTTCGAAATTTATGTAACATTTTTCTTTAAAAAAAAACCAAGTACTCATTTCTCACGAATGAGGTTTCACACTTTTCAACACCATTTAGGTCAATTATAAGCCAAGTCTCTTATCTTTTGAAATCAACAAATCATTCTTTTACCTACATAAAGTGGTTATAACAAACTTCCCATAAAGCCGTTATAACACTTTATGTTTTAAACCAACCAATTACAACTATAAGCCCTTATGAGACCAAGAGGGCTTATTCTTTAACAACCGAGTACCCATTTCTAACGAATAAGATTTTCCTACTTTTTCACACAATCAAGACCTTTACACTTCATATCAAGACAAGGCACAACAAGGGAAATCAAATTCCTTTTACACACGTGCATCTACTGCACTATATATTTCACAAATAATTATGCTGAAGAGGATAGGAAGAATCACATACCTCGCGACGATTATCGACGGTTAGCAAAATGTTCCACAGTACTATCTCCCTTAAGTAGAATATGCTACTCGTAGTACTTCAATCCTATAAGGGTCATAAAACGTCTATCAAACTCTAGCTTCGAACGTAGAATAACTAAGTGCAAGGTCCCTACATTCTACGGAAATTTGGACAGCACTTCCTTTGTTTCTACTTACTATGCCACCTTTTTCAAGGCCGAATTCAATAACCAAACGCCACATTTAAGGCTCAATTGATCCAGCAATTACAAGGGGATTACACGCCTAACGATACGTGTAAAATTTCCGCCCCACAATAACACAAAATAACCCAATAATTTCCATACCATTCTTGGCCAACAATATAACCAATCCTAACCCCTTTCAACTCTTTTCCAATCCAAGTTCTTAGGTCTAACATGCCCATTTCAGTTTTCAACAAGACAACAAGATCCAAATCTATACAACTTAAATATAACAGCCTCAGGCTCATTTCTAAACTACTATAACAAGTATTAACCCATATCCAAGAGAAGGGGAAACTTTTACCTTTTGGAATAGCCCACAAAAGCCCTTTTCTTCCACTTATTTACCGTTAAATTCGTCCCCCCCGCGCTTCCACAAGTTCACCCACACTTTGCCTTCTTGCCGCCGCTCCAACAATTTCCTAAAGCTAGGTTTTCTTCAAGAAAAACTAGAGAGAAAGGGAGAGGATTTCATTGGGAGGGTTTTGAGATGAAATGGCCAAGTCTTCCAAGACTTGGCCCTAAAATAGGCCCCTTTCCTGGTCAAAAGGATGGGAGGGACACTTGTCACCCTCCCATAGGCTTTTAACAAAATATCCCGATTTTCGCCACTTTCTGCGAAAAATCCGGCCTTGGCGCCGCGGCGCTTCCACTTCAGAGAATAAGTACCCGCATTCCGGCGCCGCGGCGCTGCACCCTCTGTGAACCACCAGTCCAACCGCGCCATGCGTCCGGCGCCTCGGCTGTACCTGACGAAACCATCTGCTTTGCACATTGCGCACCAAACTTGAAACTTCCATAACTTTTGACTCCGATGTCCTATCGACGAACGGTTTGTTGCGTTGGGAACTAGATTTAACGGACTACACACTAGGCTTTTTAAACACCTCGAAATTCTTAACAACTGGGGTACAACACTCCAAGGTAGACTCAAAATCCGTCCAACACATGTTTGTCCACTTATCTTTCCACTTTCAAATCTTATATTCCTTGGTATGTTCTTATCTTATCTTCTTGAATTTACGGGGTGTAACACTTATTTCCTTTCGTACGTTCTCATCTCATCCTCTTGGAATTACGGGGTATAACATTCTTCCCCCCTTAGAAACATTCGTCCCCGAATGTTCTTTCGGAGTCCAATCTAAACGGATATTGGCATAGTCCCTTGACTACACCCAACATAATCACACTTGCCACACCTGGCCACATAACAATACTTATGCTACAACGTCAACCTGAACTCCAAGTGTCGACGTCGGTTATCTGCATAAAGCTTCTGCTGACTCTAAGCTTACTAATAATCTTTCCCGGATAAGCTTCGCCTTATACACAGCCCGCTGAATCAAGTCTGGACCAAATAACTGAACCTCGCCCATGTCGAACCATCCAACCGGCGATCTACACTTTCTTACATGCAAGGCCTCATACAGGGCCATCTGAATACTAGAAGGGTATATGTTATCGAACGTAACTCAACAAGAGGCAACTAACCCTCCCGGCTATTTCTGAAATCAAGAACGGGCCATGACCTATCCTCGAGTGCTCGGATAGTACGCTCTGCTGTCGTCGGTCCGAGGGTGTAATGCAACACCGAGACTCACTGTGTCCTAAAACCTTCGAAAAACCTCCGAAGTTATCTCAATCGAGCTCATCTGCGACATCATAAACGTAGGAACCCCGTGCGATCTCACAATCCACGCTAAAAGCTAGCACGAACCTCGGTAGAGTAAGTGGTCCTAACCGAAGAACACACTGGTTTCACACCTATTTGCCATGACCCCGTGGAGTCGCACTTCCTCAGTACGATGCCACCTGTAACAAGATCCATTTTAATTACCTCCCATGTCTAAGTCGAGTCTAAATCACTGTAATAGCCACTGGCTTCGGTGTTCAACCATGACCTGCTACTAATTCGGACACTAAGCAACAAACCCTGCTACGTCCCTCTTCAGGCCATCTTACCCATACATGCATCTGAGGCCATGATACATCTTGGATTGGAAAGGAAGAAAGATGTGATTTTTCGACGGAAAAGTTTCCGACTTTTGTGAAGGAAAAAGGTTCGTTAATGGGAATTGGATTCCCGTATTTGGTATTCGGACTTCTGGGATTATTTTAGAATTTTGGATTTCAATTTCCGGAATTGGTCACGTGGGGCCCACGGGAGAATTTACGGTTTTGTGAGGCCCACTTTATTTTCGGATTTTTGGCATTACGGATATTTTCGGAAGATAAAATATTTTGGACCAATAGGAGGGCGACATGTGTCACCCCAAGTGGACTATGTTGGCACGTTTTTTTCATGAAAAAGGCCTAAAACATTTGGTCAAAGTCTTGCAAGATATTTGTGGAGTAGATAGATAAGTGGGACCCGCACACACATGGCCCAATCTAGACCACACACTTGCTTTAATCCTAGCCCTTGATTTCTCTATAAATACCCCCCTTGAGTGCAAGACTTATTCATCCACACTTGTTATATTTCAAGACTTGAAAAATACCCTCCCTCTTCTCCCTCTAGTTCTCGTCCAACACCCCCTTTCCTAACCTTGTGTTGTCCAAAAATTCCTAAACTTCTAAGTGTTCTTCCTTAGTGTATTAGGAAGATTATTAACCAAAAGTTAGACAAGATTTCACACCCTAGCCTCTAAACATACTCTTGGCCGAGAGCACATCAAGAAGAAACCTTAAGTGTTCTTCACTTGTTTGGGTTGGTTCTTGAAGAGGAGTTGGTTAGGAGCGTACAAGGGTTGCTTGGAGCGGTTTGGAACGTAAGGAATTGGAGCTAAACGTTTCTCAGGATCGACTTATAATCTTGGATAATTTTGGGCTTGTCGAGGTAATGATCTATGTCCCCCTATTGTAATTGGATATTACATATTGTAGTAATTTAGAACTGAGTATAAGATATATTGGAAGGATGTTTATAAAAGAACTGAACTGTATTTACATTTGGACTGTATTTACAGTAGACTTGTGTAGTATTATTATGAGGCAGAATTGCACACTTCTGGTTAGACGTGTAATCCCCTTGGAGTTGTTGGCTTGGTAACAAGCCTTGTTAGGGGAGGTTATTTATGTGATTGCGGGGGGGAGGTGCTGCCGAATTTTCCGTAGAATAAGGAACTATTTACTTAGAATATGCTACGAAGAGAACTAGAGGTTGATAGATATATTGTGGTTATTATAGGTGGATTTTCTACGCGCGGCATACTCGACTTGGCTTGTGGATTAAGCCGAAGAGGTATGTGATTCTTCCTATACTCTTGAGCATGATTTGTTGTAAACTATATAGTGATGAGCGTGCAGTGTGAAATGAATTTGGTTTATTTAAAACATAAAGTGTTATAATAGCTTTATGGGAAGTTAGTTATAACGACTTTATGAAGTTAAAATAAGAGATTTTACTTATAAACGGCTTGATTTTGGAAAAGAAGAAGTAACTTGATTTAAGTATGGGTTACTTGTTTTGAAAAGAGTAATTTACGGGGTTTTAAAAGTATACTTGATATTGTCTTAAAACTATAAAGCACTTGGTTTAAAAAGTATAGAGTACTTGATTTTAAAAGTCTTGTAAGGATTTTCTGAAAGGTGTAGTAATTTGGTTTGAAAAGAAAATGTGTTTGATACTACGAGTGATAGTATCGTATGGCTTTTACGTAAAAAGAGGTCTTTTTGAAAGAATGAAAGTATGTAGTATTTTGGGGTTGAAACCCGGATTGTTGACATAAAATAAAAGTACCTTAAACTTGCCTATGCTTGTGGTGATAGCTTTGTTGTGGTGCAAGTGTTTGATTTTGTGCTACCGTGTCTCTCGGTGGGGCGGCTATTTGATTGATTGTTGGACATCTTGTGCGTTGGATGGTCCACGGGTATGCGTCCACTTTTAGTATTATCTGGTTATTTCTTTTGGACATACTGACACGATGGGTGGCCCACCAGTATGCGTCCACTTTGAGTATTATCTTGTTATTTCCTTGGATATACTGACACGATGGGTGGCCCACTGTATGCGTCGATAGGATGGTTTCATGGCCATGCTTATATCGAGGTAAGATCTTGGGCATGCGGTCATTGTGAGGTTAAATCCGGGTTATGTTATTAGTCCATGGACCGCTAATCCATGAAGCTTGCGCGGTGGCGAACAATCACGGGCTTGATTTGTACATGTGGTTCTGAGCACACTTTAGATACTTGTCTGGTCATTTCGTGTATCGGCAGGCTCTGGTAGATAGCTTAAGATACTTGCCACGGTCATATCTCGTGAGACGGTAGGCTCTGGTACGCTAGCTTAAGATACTTGCCTCGGCCAGTTGCGTGGCTGGTTTGGATCTGGTAGTTGGCTTCCGTACTTGGCCCGTGAAGTTTTATGACTAGCCTTCGGATCTGGTAGTTGGCTACTCTACTTGGCCCGATCGGTTTAATGACGCAGGCAGGATCTAGTGTTCAGGTTCACATATGGGTGTTGTTTTACATCATGTACTGCCGGCAGTGAGAAATGGGTTCCACGGGCATGATTGATATTATGGGCGTGAGACCCATAGTTATGTGTGAGTGATTATTTTGAGGATATGCGTCCCCTTACTTGACATAACTGTTTACTTATTGCGAAATGATTTTATAAAATGATGAAATGTGATTTCATTACAGTATTTTCAGTTTCACATACTTGGTACCTGTTATCGACCTCGCCGAGGCTGCGTTCATCGCGGTAGGTACACCAGTTGTTGATCCTCGCTCATAGGATCGCAGTTCAGCGTTTGGGAAGCTCCGTTTCTCCGGAGGCTTATCTTTTGGTATAGTCCCCTGTCACTGTAGGTACTTGTACATTCAGGGGTATGGCGGGGCCCTGTCCCGTCATAGTTGTTGTTACATTCTTAGAGTGCATGTAATCTTGTTGTGGCGGGGTTTGTAAGGATTATGCTGTTCGGTTATATTGTATATACATGAAGGTGACCGTTTTGGTTAACCTGTTTTCTTATCTTGTATCTTGTTTCCTGTTTAAGTTTTTGTTTCCGCTGATTTTCTCTGATGTTGTATCACTAGGGTGCCCGGGGTAAGGCACCAGTCGCGGGCCCGAGGTCGGGTCGTGACAATTTCCGCCCATATAAAGCCTCGTATGGCGCCATCTGTATACTGGAATGGTAGCTGTTGTTATAAGCAAACTCCACAAGAGGCAAATGATCCTCCCAGCTACCCCTGAAATCAATCACGCAGGCTCGCAGCATATCCTCAAGTGTCTGGATAGTACGCTCTGCCTGGCCGTCCGTCTGAGGATGAAATGATGTACTGAGACTCACCTGTGTCCCTAAACCCTTCTGGAAAGACCTCCAGAAGTTAGCCGTAAACTGGGCTCCCCTATCAGATATAATCGACATCGGGACACCGTGCAGCCTCACAATCTCTCTGATGTACAATCTGGCATAGTCCTCGGTAAACGCCGTCCCGACCGAAGGAAATGGGCTGATTTCGTCGACCACAACAATAACCCAAATGGAGTCGTACTTCCTCGAGTGCGAGGTAACCTGTAACAAAGTCCATGTTGATCACCTCCCACTTCCAAGTCGGAATCTCAATAGCTCTGATAATCCACTTTGGGCCTCGTGCTCGACCTTGACCTGCTGGCAATTAGGACACTGTGCAACAAAACCCGCCACGTCCCTCTTCAGGCCATCCCATCAATACAAACATCTGAGGTCATGGTACATCTTGGTCGACCCCGGATGAATAGAATAACGAGCACTGTGTGCCTCCCCCAAAATCTGCTGACGAAGTCTGCTACATCGGGAACACAACCGGCCCTCAAATCTTAGCACCCGTGCTATTTACCTCGAAAAGACTCTTCTCCTCCCGAAGAGCTGCATCGCGATACCGTACCAACACTGGGTCCTCAAACTGTCGCCTCTTCACCTCATCAACGATGGAAGACTCGGCAACCTCACGAACCCGTACCCCACTATCGTCGGTATCGATCAAACGAACCCCAAGTCTCATGGCCCGGTGGATCGACGGACCGTATCTGTCTGCAGGTGTACCTCCGCGGGCTCCCATCGATCTACGACTCAAGGCATCAAGAACTACGTTGGCTTTCCCGAATGGTATAGAATATCAACATCATAATCTTTCAAAGACTCTAACCACCGCCTCTGCATGAAGTTCACCTCCTCTCGCTGAAGATATATCGTAGGCTCTTGTGGTCAGTATAAATATCCACATGAACCCCATACAAATAATGTCTCCAAATCTTCAAGGCATGAATAACTGCGGCCAACTCTAAGTCGTGGGTAGGGTAATTCCTCTCATGCTTCCGTAACTGCCGGGAAGCATAGGCTATAACCTTGCTGTGCTGCATCAAAACACACCCTAGCCCGATGCAGGCATCACAATAGATCACGCGTGCGCCTAACCCTCGGAAGAGTAAGAACCGGAGTGTAGTCAACCTTTCCTTCATGGTGGAAACCCTTCGCAAGCCTCTGTCATCGGAACTTGGTGCGCCACGAGTCGACTAGTCAGCGGTCTTTGAAATCAAGCAAGCGCTCCACGAACCTACGATAATAACGTGCGGCCCGAAAATCGCGCACTCGGTCGGAGTAGTAGGTCTCGGCCAAGACTTGACTGCCTCAATCTTCGCCGTATCCACCCGAACACCATCAGCCCCAATAATATGCCCCAGGAATGCCACTGAGGCCAACCAAAACTCACACTTGGAGAACTTGGCGAATAACTGCCGGCTCCGGAGGACCCCAAGTACCGTCCTTAAGTGATTTGCATGCTCCTGCTCTGTCCGCGAATAAACCAGGATGTCATCAATGAATACTATCACAAATGTATCCAAAAATGGCTTGAACACCCGGTTCGTCAAATCCATAAATACCGCTGGAGCATTGGTCAAACCGAAATACATAACCATGAACTCATAGTGCCCATACCGGGTCCTGAATGCAGTATTTGGGATATCTGCCTCTCGAACTCGCACCTGATGATAACCAGACCGCAGGTCTATCTTGGAGAAACACCTCGCGCCCTGCAACTAGTCAAACAAATCATCAATCCTGGGGAGGGGGTACCTATTCTTGATGGTTACCTTATTCAGCTGCCTTTAATCAACACACATACGCAGCGTCCCATCCTTCTTCTTCATAAACAAAACTGGCGCTCCCCAGGGAGATACACTAGGCATGATAAAGCCTTTCTCCAGCAAATCTTTCAGCTGGTCCTTCAGCTCCCTCAACTCAGCAGGTGCCATCCTGTATGGCGGAATGGAAATAGGTCGAGTGTCTGGCAACGTGTCAATACAAAAGTCAATATCCCTCTCAGGAGGGATACCCGGAAGATCGTCTGGGAACACATCTGGAAACTCCCTAACCATCGGCATCGATCAAGAATCGCACCTCGGCCTCTGTATCAAATACCGAACGGATGATAGATGTACCCTTTCGCACCATCTTCCTAGCCTTGAGGTAAGAAATAAACCTACCGCCGGCGGCCAGTGTTGCCGCTTCCACTCGATAATCGGCTCGCCAGCTGGAACCGAACCAACTGTCCCTACGATCAACGTTGGCATAACAAGAAGCCAACCACCCATTACCATAATGATATCAAAATCTGTCATCTCCACTCTATCAAGTCTGCAAGGTCCGGCGTAAATAAACACTGGACAACCTCTATACACCCGCTCAGCTAACACCAAATCACCCACTGGCATAGCTACCTCAAAAGGCTCTATCGACACTGGCTCTATCCCGATTCTACCCGCAATAAGAGGGGACACATAGGACAAGGTAGAACCTGGATCTATCAAAGCATAAACGTCACAGCATGAAATCAATAATGTACTTGTGACGATGTCAGGGGAAGCCTCCTGATCCTGGCGGCTGGCTAATGAATATATGCGGTTCTGTGGACCGCTAGAACTGGAACCACCACCACGACCTCTACCGCGGCCTGTCGATCCGTGAGTACCCTGCCCTCCGGGGCGCATAACCACAGAAGGAGAGGAAGACCCAGCAACTGATCCTATCGGCTGCACCGTACCACCCATGTCGCCTCTAGACGGACAATCTCTCCTCAAATGGCCCTGCTGGCCACAAGAGTAACAAGCTCCCGGATCTATGCGACACTCGCCCTGGTGAGACCTACCGCATCGAGCACACTGAAATGTGGGTGGTCTTGATCGGTGACGGTTTCTGCCTCCCTGAAACACCGAAGTCCTAGAGCCCTGACCTGCTCCTGAATGACCTGGCTGATCAGACCTCCTGCCAGAAAACCGTGAAGGAGCACTCTGTGATGGCTGGAATGTGGACCTAGGCTGCCGAAATTTGTCCGCCTCAGCTGCGTGAGACCACGATGTCACAGCCTCTTGGGCTGGCCTGAGTCAATCTGGTCCTCCCTCTCTCTATCCTCTATCCCCTGCGCATAGGCCTGCATCCTGGCAATGTCCATACCGGGCTGAAGAGCCACCCCCAAGCATGCAGTAATCATATGACGGTCTAGCCCCATCACATAACGATGAACTCTATCCGCCATGTCGGCTACAATAGTGTGCGCATGTCGGGCCAAGGAGTCAAACTCCAGGCTGTACTCCCTGATAGTCCTCCCATTCTGCCTCAAGGTCAAGAATCTATCTACACGGGCTCTCCTCATCTCAGGAGGCAAAAAGTGATCCATGAAGGCCTCTGTAAACTCCTCCCAAACAGCTGGAAGAGCATCCTCACCTCTCGACAGCTCCCATGACTCAAACCAGTTCAACGCAATATCGCGTAACCGGTAAGAGGCTAGCATATGAACTCGATCTCGAAGCCTAAGAACTGCATAGTCCGTTGTAGTGCCGAATGAACTCCTGCGGATCCTCTCGCACCTCGAACCATAAAACTCGGGCGGATGACAACCCGTAAAATCTCGAATCCGCCCATCGGCTCACAGGGTTAGCTGCACTCGCTCGGCGTTGCCACTGCTACTATATCGGTCAATAACCGATCTTCTCCCGTAGTCTCTATACTCGGCTCGGCCGTGGGATGGAGGCTGCAGTATCGGAACCTCTGGAGCTACTGCGCTCTCGGTTCCTCTGTCGTCGGCGTGGTGAACTCGCCGACCGCCTCTACCTCGTGCATAGTGCGTGCTGAGTCCGTAACCTCGAGTACCTCTAGCGCCTCGCTGCCGCTTTGCCTCTCTGGGCCCGGTGCGCCGTGGAGGCATAACTGTTTCATAAGAATAGGTCAGAGAGGATTCAACCCAATAAGACAACTCTACTGCACGATCTCAGAGACAGAAGAATGGAAACCAATCCTAAATGTCTTGCAGCCTCCTGATTATAGATGTGGTGCACAACACAACGATAATCAAGACTCTACTAGACACGGTCTATAGACACTTTCCGAGGACTAACTGCTCTGATATCACTTTTGTCACGACCCGACCGGGCGCGGTCGTGCCCTACAGGCACCCTGCCTGTATACATCGAGAATAGCAATGAACATACACAACATACAACATGTGTAGGCAATAATAGCACAGGCTAGCCGATAAGGCCGTCTTCCATAAAATATGCATAATCAAAGAAAAATTGTACAACTCAGTTCTTACAGCCCCAAACCACAACATGTGACTACAGACCTCTAGTAATAACAACAGTGGCGCGACAGGGCCCCGCCATACCCCTGAATGTACATAAATCTACAACATCAGGGAAAGACTGTACCAAAATGACAAGCCTCCGGAGAAATGGAGCTTCTGACGTCTGATAAGTGATCCTAAGTATGAGGATCCACCACCTGCTTACCCCTACCTGCGGCGTAACGCAGCCAGGAAGGGGATCGATTACAATATGTACTAAGTATGTAAAACTGGAAAAATACTGTAATTATATCATAAGTTTTAAACAAAGCCGGAGACATGTATGATAACAAAATTACAGTACACAGTGCCTTACTAACAATGAGAGTAACTGATAGTATACGTACAACATAAAAATAGGAAGCTCACGATCAAAGCAGGACCATCCTCCCGCAATATCATTAAGCAATCCTACTCCTGGGATTATTTCACCCGCATAGGTCGTGTGGACCCGCATGAGGTATTCCTCGCATAGGCTGTACCCGCCCGCATGGGACTATTTCATCACGCCCGAACCGGGCACAGGATCGTGCCCTACAGGCACCGCTTCTACTTAACAACTAAGTAAACTACGAAATTAAATAACACCTCATTTTTTTAAAACCAACATACGTCTGAGGGCAAAGCCGACAAGCTGCCATAATATACATAATCAAAAGACACTACACTGCATGAGTCCAATCCACATATGAATACGCACCTCTAAGAGTTTCTTCGTGACGGGACAAGGCCCCGCCGTACCCATAACTGTACAAAAGCCTGTACTGAAAGCACTTATACCAAAAAGATAAACTCCTGAACAGATGGAGCTATCCAAAAACTCGGAGCAGGGTCCTACACCTGCGGATCACCAAACAGCGTACCTAAACCTGCGACATGAACGCAGCCCCCCGAAGGAGGTCAGTACGAAGAATGTACCAAGTATGTGAAGCTGAAAAATACTGTAATGAAATCATAACAGTCTAAACAAAATAGGAGACATGTATGATAGCCAACCTACAGTACACAACACATAAGCAGTCATAACAAGTCAGGGACGCATGCTCTCAAGTCATTACTAAAATATAACCATGGGTCTCACGCCCATAATATCAATCATGCCCGTGGAATCCTTCCTCACTGCCGGCAGTCCATGATATAATATAACACCAATAGGCATACATGAATACCAAGTCCCACATGTGTCCTAAAAAGCATGCGGGCAAGTAGGAAAACGAGCAGGTGGTATAACGTCTTGGGGTTTACCCCTCATTTATACTCTTACCCTGGAGAAGGTGGTAAAGCAGGTGGTATAACGTCTTGGGGGTTTACCCCTCATTTATACTCTTACCCTGGAGAAGGTGGTATAACGTCTTGGGGGTTTACCCCTCATTTATACTCTTACCCTATCTCAACCGGCTGTCACACAATAAATAAGCAAAAATCATGGGTAGCAAATCCATGGAAACAGGTGGTACAACGTCTTGGGGGTTTACCCCTCATTTATACTCTTACCCTGAGGAAGGTGGTAAAACAGGTGGTATAACGTCTTGGGGGTTTACCCCTCATTTATACTCTTACCCTGGAGAAGGTGGTATAACGTCTTTGGGGTTTACCCCTCATTTATACTCTTACCCTAGCTCAACTGACCAACAAACAAAAACATAATCACTACCATGTCTTTTATAAAAATCCAGGAATTTAACCCAAGTACTACAAATAACGGAAGCATACCCGTGGAATCCCACATCACTGTCGGTACGTCCAAGTAACTTACAACAAGACGGTACACCTCCAACCGAGAGTCGCGGCAACGTAATAAAACATAATACTTGCACTCAAAGGCTATCACCAGCACACATAGGCAATTCTCAATTAATCAATCCAAAGTACTTATCAAGGCACACATAGAATAATTCTCAATTAACCAAGCCAAAGTACTACGTACGTACATTCTTTTCAAAAGACTCCTTGTTATGTAAAACCCCAAGATACTAACACCCGTAGCATCAAGGTGTGTCTATTTTTCAAAGTAAGTTACTACACTTTTAGAAAACTCTTTTCAAAGCTTGAAATCAAGTAACTTCAAATTTTCACCATCTAGGCAACGTATGCCTAATAATCAAGATAGACAACCTTCTTAACCTTCCATAAAGCCGTTATAACCAACTTCCCATAAAGCCGTTATAACCCTTTATGGTTTTAGACATATTCATTCCTTTTTTATAACCAAGCGGCTTATACTTAAAACCAAGTATCACATACTTACAAAACAAGTTTCTTAACTTTCAAAATACTACAAGTCTCTTAATATTTAGAAAACAAGTTTCTTCTACTTTTAAACCTCAAGTAACTCACACCTTTAAAACAAGTTACTTCTCTTGAATCATGTCATTTCTCCTCTCTAAAAACAATTAAGTAAATCACTCATTTGACTCCCCTAAAGTCATTATAACGACCCTTAGGTTTTGGAACTAAGGCACTAGCCAAAAGATTTGGAAACCACTTCCTTTTCAAGACTCTATGTACTTTAAGTAAAATACTTTCACTCTTAAGAATCCAAACTCCACTAAGGCAATGGATTATACAACTTACAATTTAAACATCAAAGTACAATCAAGGAAGTACATAGAACAAATTCTATACTAGGAAATCCAAGTACAACCAAGGAATGGATCATTTAAGGAGTAGGACATACTTTCTTTATCTTAAGGAATCATGCTTGAAGAGGAGATAGTTCACATCCCTTTTCGGCTAAATCCACAAGCTAAGACGAATACGCCGTACGTAGAATTGTCAACCTATAATGGTCACAACATGACTATCAATTCTAGTTTCTAACGTAGAATAATACTAAGTAAACGGTCTCTTATTCTACGGAAAATCGGGCAGCACCTCCTTTGTTTCTACTTACTTTGCCACCTTTTTCAAGGCCGAATACAATAACCAACACGCCACATTTAAGGCTCAAAACAACAACCAAACAAAGGGGATTACACGCCTTACAATACGTGTAAAATTCCGCCCCACAATTTAATACCTACTAAGTCCATAATCAAGCCATTCTCGGCCAACTTAAACAACAACACAAGTCCTTTCCAAATTCTTTTTCAATTCCAAGTTCTAAGGTCTAACATGTTATATAGTCATAAACAACTTCAACAACTACAATTTCCTTCTTTATACAACATGCGACGACTTAAACTAATAATCGACTTGAATTGTAATCTTAAGGCTAAACATGCTAGTTTTCGGATTAGGGTTCCAATAGCCAAAATACTAATCAAACTTCATACTATACACCTCATGCTTGCTAATATCCATAGCTACAACAATAATTAAACCTTAATTACTAAAACGACAAGATTTATACCTTTATAAGCCCTTAAAATTTCCAAGATTCAAAGTCGCGCCTTAGTAATTCTTAGCTCCTTTCCTTAAGTTCCAATCCGCTCCAAGCACTCTTTAGAAGCCTATGAAGAACCCAACTTCAAGTTCCAACTTCAAAGTTGAAGAACTCCTTAAGTTTCCGCCTTGCTACTAATACGAAAACGTCGTTTTTCCGAAATCTTTCTATTGAGATATCATTACAATACCCTTAGGGACATTGGGTTTAAGTCTTGTGAATAATGGATCAAAACTCCAAAAATTTTGTGTGAGAAGGATGTCAAAGCCGAGAGCATGTATTGCTAAGCTCAAAGTTCCCTCAATTTTTCTAAGTGTTGAAGACTAGTCTTGCACTAGTAGTAAGCTTATATAACACATTGGATGGCTTAGATTAATACACTTGTGTGCTAGGATGAAGGACAATTAATGTAAAGCCAAGTGGACAAGTTGACTTGGTCAACAATCTCAAGCTAGCAAGACTTATCTTCCATGATGGTAAATGACCATTTTACGCTTACAAATTCGTCCAAGGCCATGTGGGGGAGGTGCCACGTGTCGCCCTCCCATTCGTCCATAAAATTCTGTAACCCTCGTGGGCCCCGCAAAACGTAAAATTCCTCGGGTGGGCCCCACGTGACCAAATCCGTAAAAATAAATTTCCATAATGTTAATAAGTTCCATACTCTTCAAATAATACATTTTGAGAATCCAATTCTCATCAACAAACATTTTTCCTTTCCGACGTTCGGAAGATTTTTCGTCGGAAAAACAATTCTTCCTTTCGTACTAATTTCCAAGTCTTGATTCCTTACATACCTTCTCTTATACATGTCCTGGACTTACGGGGTGTAACATTCTTCCCCCCTCGGAAAGGAAAAATGTTCGTTGTTGAGAATTGGATTCTCAAAATGTATTATTTGAAGAATATGGAACTTATTAATATTATGGAAATTTATTTTTACGGATTTGGTCACGTGGGGCCCACCCGAGGAATTTTACGTTTTGCGGGGCCCACGAGGGTTACGGAATTTTGTGGACGAATGAGAGGGCGACACGTGGCACTCCCACATGTGGTGTTGGACGAAAATTAGTAAGGGTATTATGGTCATTTGGCCAATGATAGGATGACCAAGTCTTGCTAATAATAGAGCTTGACATTGTTGACCTGTCAAGAGCCATTGGCTTGATCTCTTCCCTCCATTTTTAACAATTGTTATTATCTAGACCATCCAATGTGTTTTTTATATAATACGAGTGCATGACTTGGCATTTTACACTTTGAAAATATTTGAGAACTAGAGCTTGAGTTCAAGCTCTCGGTTCACTACTTTGCACACAAAAAAATTGTAGTTTTGATCCTTTGTTCACAAGACTTTAACCCAATGTCCCTTAGGGTATTGTAAGGATATCTCAATAGAAAGATTTCGAAAACGGCGTTTCGTATTAGTCAAGGCGAAACTTGAGGAGTTCTTCAACTTTGAAGTTGGAACTTGAAGATGGGTTCTTCATAGGCCTCTAAGGAGTGCTTGGAGCGGATTGGAACCTAAGGAAAGGAGCTAAGAATTGCTAAGGCGCAACTTTGAATCTTGGAAATTTTAAGGGCTTGGAAATGTATAAATTTTGTCGTTTTAGCAATTAAGTTTACTTATTGATTGTAGCTATGGATATTAGCAAGAATGAGTTATATATTATGTAGTTGGATTAGTGTATTGGCTATTGGAACCCTAATCCGAAAACTAGCATGTTTAGCCTTAAGATTACAATTCAAGTCGATTATTAGTTTAAGTCGTCGCATGTTGTATAAAGAAGGAAATTGTAGTTGTTGAAGTTGTCTATGACTATATAACATGTTAGACCTTAGAACTTGGAATTGGAAAAGGATTGGAAAAGACTTTGAATTGTGGTTATGTTGTTAGCCGAGAATGGCTTGATTATGGACTTAGTTGGTAATAATTGTGGGGCGGAATTTTACACGTATTGTAAGGCGTGTAATCCCCTTTATGTTGGTTATTGTATTCGGCCTTGAAAAAGGTGGCAAAGTGAGTAGAAACAAAGGAAGTGCTGCCCGTTTTTCCGTAGAATTAGAGACCATATACTTAGTATTATTCTATGTTAGAGACTAGAAGTTGATAGTCTTGTTGTGACCATTATAGGTTGACAAATTCTACGTACGGCGTATTCGGCTTAGCTTGTGGATTTAGCCAAAAAGGTATGTGAACTATCTCCTCTTCTAGCATGATTCCTCAAGATAAAGAAAGTATGTTCTACTCCTTAAATGATCCATTCCTTGGTTGTATTTGGATTGCCTAAACTAGAATTTGTTCTATGTACTTCCTTGATTGTACTTTGATGTTTAAATTGTAAGTTGTATAGTCCATTTCCTTAGTGAAGTTTGGATTCTTAAAAGTGAAAGTATTTTACTTAAAGTACATAGAGTCTTGAAAAGGAAGTGGTTTCCAAACCTTTTGGGCTAGTGCCTTAGTTCCAAAACCTAAGGGTTGTTGTAATGACTTTAGGGGAGTTAAAGGAGTGATTTACTTAATTGTTTTAAGAGAGGAGAAATGACATGATTTAAGAGAAGTAACTTGTTTTAAAGGTGTGAGTTACTTGAGGTTTAAAAGTAGAAGAAACTTGTTTTCTAAATATTAAGGGACTTGAAGTATTTTGAAAGTTAAGAAACTTGATTTGAAAGTTTGTGATACTTGGTTTTAAGTGTAAGTCTCTTGGTTATAAAAAAGGGATGAAATTGTCTAAAACCATAAAGGGTTATAACGGCTTTATGGGAAGTTGGTTATAACGGCTTTATGGAAGGTTAAGAAAGTTGTCTATTTTGATTATTGGGCATAAGTTGCCTAGATTGTGAAAATTTGAAGTTACTTGATTTCAAACTTTGAAATGAGTTTTCTAAAAGTGTAGTAACTTACTTTGAAAAAAATAGACACACCTTGATACTACGGGTGTTAGTATCTTGGGATTTTACATAAAAAGGAGTCTTTTGAAAAGAATGTACGTACGTAGTACTTTGGCTTGTTAAATGAGAATTTATTCTATTTGTGCCTTGATAAGTACTTTGGCTTGTTAAATGAGAATTATTCTATTTGTGCCTCGATAAGTACTTTGGCTTGTTAAATGAGAATTTATTCTATTTGTGCCTCGATAAGTACTTTGGCTTGTTAAATGAGAAATTATTCTATTTGTGCCTCGATAAGTACTTTGGCTTGTTAAATGAGAAATTATTCTATTTGTGCCTCGATAAGTACTTTGGCTTGTTAAATGAGAAATTATTCTATTTGTGCCTCGATAAGTACTTTGGCTTGTTAAATGAGAAATTATTCTATTTGTGCCTCGATAAGTACTTTGGCTTGTTAAATGAGAATTATTCTATTTGTGCCTCGATAAGTACTTTGGCTTGTTAAATGAGAATTATTCTATTTGTGCCTTGATAAGTACTTTGGCTTGTTAAATGAGAATTATTCTATTTGTGTCTTGATAAGTACTTTGGCTTGTTAAATGAGAAATTATTCTATTTGTGCCTCGATAAGTACTTTGGCTTGTTAAATGAGAATTATTCTATTTGTGCCTCGATAAGTACTTTGGCTTGTTAAATGAGAATTATTCTATTTGTGCCTTGATAAGTACTTTGGCTTGTTAAATGAGAATTATTCTATTTGTGTCTTGATAAGTACTTTGGCTTGTTAATTGAGAATTATTCCATGTGTGCCTTGATAAGTACTTTGGCTTGATTAATTGAGAATTGCCTATGTGTGCTGGTGATAGCCTTTGAGTGCAAGTATTATGTTTTATTAAGTTGCCGCGACTCTCGGTTGGAGTGCCGGCTGTCTTGTTGTAAGTTACTTGGACGTACCGACAGTGATGTGGGATTCCACGGGTGTGCTTCCGTTATTTGTAGTACTTGGGTTAAATTCCCGGATTTTTATAGAAGACATGGTAGTGCTTATGTTTTGTTTGACGGCCGGTTGAGATAGGGTAAGAGTATAAGTGAGGGGTAAACCCCCAAGATGCTATACCACCTTCTCCAGGGTAAGAGTATAAGTGAGGGGTAAACCCCCAAGACATTATACCCCCTGCTTGTTTTGTTTGATGGTCGGTTGAGATAGGGTAAGAGTATAAGTGAGGGGTAAACCCCCAAGACATTATACCCCATGCTTTACCACCTGCTCGTTTTCCTGCTGCGTCTGCAGCTTTGTCACACCCGAACCTCGGGCGTGGTCGTGCCTACTACGAGCACCCTTCTACCTTAACAATACAAGTAAACAGCGGAAATTAAATAACACCTCATTTTTCTTTTCTTTTTTTTTTTTTTTTAAAACAACCGTACGTGCAAGGGCAAAGCCGACAAGGCTTCCATATATACATAAGCAAAAGACACTACACCGTACATGAGTCCAATCCCACATATGAATACTGCACCTAAGAGTTATATCAACTATGACGACAAGGCCATGTACCCAAAGCTGTACAAAGCCATGCATCAAGGATATATACCAAAAAGATAAACTCATGGACAGAGGGAGCTATCCAAAAATCCTGAGCAGGATCCTACACCTGCCGATCACCGAACTGCGTACCTAAACCTGCGGCATGAACGCAGCCCGAGGAGTCGATGCGAAGAATGTACCAAGTATGTGAGCGATGAAATCTTGTAATAAAATCATAACAGTCTAACAAAACCGGAGACATGTATGATAGCCAACCTACAGTACATAACACATAAGCAGTCATATCAAGTCAGGGACGCAAGCCCTCCAAGTCATTACTCAAATATAACCATGGGTCTCACGCCCATAATATCATTCATACCCGTGGAATCCTTCCTCACTGCCGGCAGTTCATGATATAACAACACCAATAAGGATACATGAACACCAAGCCCCACCTGTGTCCTAAATACCTCGTGGTCTCATGCCCCGGAATCCCACATCGTAAAAGCATGACCATACGGTAACACAAACAAGTCCGGGGACATATATGATAATCAAATTGTAACGCCCCGAACCCGGGCCCGTTACTGGTGCCTTACCCCGGGCACCCTAGTGATACAACATCAGAGAAAACCAGCGGAAATAAAACTTAAACATGCAAATAGACATGGATCAAGATGAACGAAAACAGGCCAACCAAAACGGTTGCCTTTCAGCATAAATATATACATAGACATTTGAACAGTTACACTCCTTACAACCCTGCCCACATCAGTGTTACAGACCTCTAAGATTTTTACAACAACTATGACGGGACAGGGCCCCACCATACCCCTGAATGTACAAGAACCTACTGCACTGTGGTAACATACCAAGATAAGCCTCGAAGGCGGAGCTTCCCAAGACGCTGAAATGAGATCCTAAACGCGCGGGGATCGACAACCGATGTACTTACTGCGGCATGAACGCGGCCCGAAGGAGGTCGATTAACAGTACCAAGTATGTGAAATCAGAATATCAGTAAATGAAATCATAATAGTCTTTACAAAGCAGGAGACATGTATGATAACCAAACTACAGTTCACGATAAATAAGCAGTCATGTAAGTCAGGGACTCACGCCCTCAGAGTCATCACTCATGCCCGTGGAATACCTTCCTCACTGCCGGCAGTCTATGATATGATAACAACAAGACAGCAATCCAAATGGGAGCATACCCGTGCGCTACGCATCGTGTCAGTATGTCCAAAGGGAACAAATAAGACAACATTCCGAATGGAGGCATACCCGTGCGCTACGCATCGTGTCAGTAGGTCCAAAGGGAAACAATAAGACAGCATTCCAAATGGAAGCATACCCGTGCGCTACGCATCGTGTCAGTATGTCCAAGGGGAAACAATAGGACCACAAGGCGGTAATCAAAATGGAAGCATACCCGTGCGCTACGCATCGTGTCAGTATGTCCAAAGCGATTAACAAAGTTAACACTATCAGCGAGAACGTGCGTGGAATTTATCGTCACCGCTACGATCCGTCCAAGTAAGTTCTCAACAAGTCAACCGACCCTCCATCGAGAGACGCGGTAGTATAGAAACACAATTCTTGCACAACAAAGGCCATCACAACAAGCATAGGCAAGTTTCATAATAACAAGCATAGGCAAGTTTCACAACAACAAGCATAGGCAAGTTTCACAACAACAAGCATAGGCAAGTTATACACAACTCGAAGTACTTTCATTTTATGCCAAAGTCCGGGTTTTAACCCTAAAGTACTACGTACGTTAACTTCCTTTTAAAGAGATCCATTCCTTTAATAAAAGTCACCCGATACCCGTAGTATAAAATAGAGTGACTATCTTTTTAAGCAAACCAAAACACTTCTCTTTTTAAAGCCAAGTTATCATATTAAGACCAATGATAAAACCCTTCTTTTGTTTTCATAAAGTCGTTATAACCAACTTCCCATAAAGATGTTATAACACTTTAAGTTTTAAACCATTTTAAGACAACACAATGCCTTTCTTTTCCCTAAAGTTCGGTTTGCCTAATTTCAATTACTCAAGTCTCTTTTTAGAAAAGTTTCATAGTTCAATGTCTTAATCTCCTTTTTTAAAAAAATAAGTGAGCAACATATGCCATAGGCGAGTAGGTTATTCTTGTTTATAATCAATCTTATTAAGCAGCCATGATCTAGGAAATGTAATATTATTTTGTCTCATCTTAGCTTCTATGCAGATGGAGGTTTCTACTGGTTTTAATAATACTTCATTATTCCATACATTTCCTTTATCAACGCTGCAGTGGTTTGTCGATACACATTCTGATTTCCGAAATCAGTAAAACATTATTCCTTTTAAAAACCAAGTACTCATTACTCACGAATGAGGTTTCACACAACATCAGTTAAGACAATTTAAGTTAAGTCTCTTATCTTATAAGATCAAGTCTCTTAACTTCTAAAATCGATAAACCATTTTCTTTACCACTCTTAAGACGTTATACCTAACTCCCATAAAGCTAGTATAACTCCTTTTAAAACCTTTAAAACCAAGTGTTACTCTTCTTTCCAAAAATGGTTTCTTAACATTTGAAATACATTCAAGGTTCTTATTATTCGGGCTTAAGTCAAAAGACATTGCCGCATAACTACGTTCAATTAGCACACGACGTCACCGTACTATATATTATTCGGGCTTAAGTCAAAAGACATTGCCGTACTATACATATATCTTCCTTTAAAATATCATGCTCGAGTATAGGAAGAATCACATACCTCGCGACGATTTATCGACTATAAGCAAAAGCGCCCACGGCTATAGCAGGCTTTAGTCCACCTTCTAAGTAGCCCATGCTACTTGCAGAACATTCAACCAATAAAGGTTATCAGTCTACTGTATATACAGTCCTATGCAAGTACAGTTTAACTTCTACTTATTTCTTCTGAAGTGATTTCAGTTCAAGTCTTTTATGTAATATTCTTCTATTACAGTTCAATTCTCTTCTTATGAATCTTATATTCATTTCTATACTACTACAGTATGTAATTTCCAATTACACTAGAAGGACAGTAGTATTTACCTCGATAAGCCCAAAATTATCCGAGTTATATGTCGCTCCTGAGCAAGGTTTAGCTCCTACTCCGTGCGCTCCAAAACGCTCCAAGAAACCCTTAGAAGTGTCTACACAACTTCTACTTATAACTTCAACCAACAATGAAGGTTTCCTTAGGGTTTCGTTTTTGTGACTGAGGGAAGTATAATAGTATTTTCTGGGCTTTTGTATAAGTGTAACCTTGGGAATACTACAAGGTATTTGGGCCAAGGTATTTGGACATTATAACAATACTAGGAGAGTATTTCTATACCACAACAAGGGGTATTATACGAAAACAACTAGGCTAGGGGGGGGGGGGTTTGCCTCGGCTTAGGCTCTCAAAGGGGGGGGCTTTGGACGATTTTTACTCACAAAGGGGGAGAGATTTCAAGACTTGGAAAATGATTTTTGGATGAAGAAAGTTCATCAACTAAGGGGGTATTTATAGGTCAAGCCATGGCCAACCAATGGCCAAGATCACTCCAAGTGTAAGGCAAGTGTAAGGCCAAGATTTAGCCATGTGCTACCTTATCCATCTACACAAAATATCCTACCTAACCCTTGACCAAAAATTCAACACCAAAAACGTGCAAGCTTAGCCCATTTGCCGTCCAACCTCTTCCAATGTGAGGGTGACACATGTCACCCTCCCGTTGGTCCAAAATGTTACGTCTCTCGGAAAAATCCGCAAAATTATAAATGACATAGCGGAATTTTCCCTACGAAAGTCGTGGAAACGTTTAGAAAAACGACTCTAACCGGGTGTTGTGTACAAATTTCGAATCTTGCCTATCTTAAGGCTCAAATTTTATACGTACGTCCTTACGTACATACTCTGGAAATACGGGGTATAACATTCTCCCCTCCTTAGAAACATTCGTCCCGAATGTTCCTTCTCACGGATTCTGAAGAAGATCTTCTAACAAGTTGCCAATGCCACACATGGCCACAAACATAACACACGTTCTCTTCCTTCCTTACTCGTCGTGCCCTCCTCGAACACTTGAACTCTTCTAGTATACGTACCATACTTCAGTCATCATTTCAGTTCCCAAAACTTTGGAGTCACTACCTCCAAACTTGGTCATCTTACTCGCCTCAATCTTCCTTAAGGCCATTCCCGGACTTCACGATCTACTTCTGGTCGAACGTATCCACGAACTCATACGATGGTCATCAAAACTTGGGCCTAACACCCTGGTGACCCTACCACCTGGCGGGACCACCCAGAGCTGACCCCACCTCATTCCGGGCTACGGGTTGACACGCAACACGCCCCCAACCCGACCCTCCGTCACGCCAACTCTCTTGTTTCTCGATCCGAACAATCTTACCTCTACAGGTCATGAAAGCTACCACTTCCATTTCACACTACCCAGGGACTTTATCACACAAAACGTTCTAGGCATAAGAAATGCACTTCGACAAGGATCACTTGCAAAATTTGGTACTCAAGACGGCCTTACATCTAAGGTCTCAACTGTAATATTCTAAGGTTCATCATTTTCTCACCCTCAAGTTTACCCTTCTCACTAACCAGGTTCTACATCACATTTTAGCACAAAGCTATCCGAACATAACGCTAAACACATCATCACAACATCAATACATACTAAACTCTAGAGGGTTAAGGATATACCTGAAAATAGGCGGTTCAAAGGACCGCTAAAACTGGGAACTTCCACCGCGACCTCTACCGTGGCCTGCTGGTGTATGAACATCCTGCCTGGCTATGGAAGGTGAAGAACCCGCAACTGATCCCGTAGTCTGTGCTATCCTACCAGCGCTACCCCTGGTCGGACAGTTTCTCCCAAAATGGCCCGGCTGGCCGCATGTAAAACAAACTCCCGGACTAGCACGACACTCCCCACTGTGGAGTCTACCACAGCGGTCACAACGAGGTAGGGGTGGCTTCAGCTGGCTACCACCCCTGCTCTCCCGAAAATCTGAACCCTTGGAGCCCTGACCTGCTCCGAAAAACTCTGGATGCTCTGAAGGTTGTGGAGGACCACTCTGTACTGGCGGAGGCGCATAACTAGTCTGCTGCTGAGGCGGTCCGCCTCGAAAATCACCAAAGGACCCTGCGATTCGCCCTCTTCACGACCTTGGTCATTCCGTCGATTTCTCCGCTCCTCACCCCCAAGTGCATAAGCCTGCATGCGGGCAATGTCCATGCCCGGCTGAAGAGCTACACCTGAACAACTCTCTGCTAGGTAATCATCGAGCCCTGTAACATATCGGTGCACTCGGTCCTCCATACTAGCTACTAATGCGGGGACGTACCGGGCCAATGAGTCGAACTCCACATTGTACTCCCGAACGATGCGCGGATTCCGCAACACCAAAAATCTGTCGGCCCGAGCCCTCCTCATCTGTGGCGGCAAGAAGTGTGCAAGAAATGCCTTTGAGAACTCGTCCATAAAGCCGGAAGTGCATTCTCTCCCCGGGACAGCTCCCACGAATCAAACCAATCGACTGCGGTATCACGCAGCCGATGCGAACCTAGGACCACCGACTCGGTCTCTGATGCCTTGATCACCCTCATGATCCGTCAATCGCCGGATGAACTCCTGCGGATCATCCTCAGGCCTCGACCCATAAAACTCTGGCGGTTTACACCTCAGAAAATCCCGTAATCTCAAACTGTCTGCTCGGGGGTGAACTACGGGTGCTACTGGGGCTGGGACTGCTGCGTCGGCCTATCCTCAAGTCGGCCTGACCACGGCCATCAATGGGCCATCTCTTGTAACCCATCTCCTGCCCCTGCTGTAGGATGGAGGCTCAGTCTTGTGGTCTCTGTGAGACTGCCGCTCTACTTGTATCTCCTCTGCTTTGCCTTGCCTCGGGCGGGTTGCCTTACGCGGAGGCATAATCGTAAAAACGAGATACGTCGGAGGGTCCAACTTACAACACGCTTCTAAGGCACGATCTCGTAATGAGAAGAATGGAAACCAATCCTAAATGTCCTATAGCCTCACGATTATAGATGTGGTGCCTGACACCGATAATCAAGACTCTACTAGACACGGTCTGTAGACACTTTCCGAGGACTAACTGCTCTGATACCACTTGTAACGCCCCGAACCCGGGCCCGTTACTGGTGCCTTACCCCGGGCACCCTAGTGATACAACATCAGAGAAAACCAGCGGAAATAAAACTTAAACATGCAAATAGACATGGATCAAGATGAACGAAAACAGGCCAACCAAAACGGTTGCCTTTCAGCATAAATATATACATAGACATTTGAACAGTTACACTCGCACAACCACCTTGCATCGTTGTTACAGACCTTAAGATTTTTACAACAACTATGACGGGACGGGGCCGCCATACCACGAATGTAAAAGAACCTCTGCACTCGTGGTAACATACCAAGATAAGCCTCGAAGGCGGAGCTTCCCAAGACGTGAAATGAGATCCTAAACGTGGGGATCGACGGTAGATGTACTTACTGCGGCATTTGACGCAGCCCGAAGGAGGTCGATCTAACAGTACCAAGTATGTGAATCAGAAAATCAGTAAATGAAATCATAATAGTCTATACAAAGCGAGAGACATGTATGATAACCAAACTACGATTCACGATAAATAGCGATCATGTAAGTCGTGACTCACGCCTCGTAGTCATCACTCGTACGTGGAATACCATCGCCACTGCGATCTATGATATGATAACAACAAGACAACAATCCAAATGGGAGCATACCCGTGCGCTACGCATCGTGTCAGTATGTCCAAAGCGAAAAAATAAGAGAACATTCCGAATGGAGGCATACCCGTCGCTACGATCGTGTCGATGAGGTCCAAAGGGAAACAATAAGACAGCATTCCAAATGGAAGCATACCCGTGCGCTACGCATCGTGTCAGTATGTCCAAGGGGAAACAATAGGACCACAAGGCGGTAATCAAAATGGAAGCATACCCGTGCGCTACGCATCGTGTCAGTATGTCCAAAGCGATTAACAAAGTTAACACTATCAACAGGAACGTACCCGTGGAATTTATCCGTCACTGCCGGTCACGTCCAAGTAAGTTCTCAACAAGTCAACCGACCCTCCATCGAGAGACGCGGTAGTATAGAAACACAATTCTTGCACAACAAAGGCCATCACAACAAGCATAGGCAAGTTTCATAATAACAAGCATAGGCAAGTTTCACAACAACAAGCATAGGCAAGTTTCACAACAACAAGCATAGGCAAGTTATACACAACTCGAAGTACTTTCATTTTATGCCAAAGTCCGGGTTTTAACCCTAAAGTACTACGTACGTTAACTTCCTTTTAAAGAGATCCATTCCTTTAATAAAAGTCACCCGATACCCGTAGTATAAAATAGAGTGACTCACATTTTTAAGCAAACCAAAACACTTCTCTTTTTAAAGCCAAGTTATCATATTAAGACCAATGATAAAACCCTTCTTTTGTTTTCATAAAGTCGTTATAACCAACTTCCCATAAAGCTGTTATAACACTTTAAGTTTTAAACCATTTTAAGACAACACAATGCCTTTCTTTTCCCTAAAGTTCCAGTTTGCCTAATTTCAATTACTCAAGTCTCTTTTTAGAAAAGTTTCATAGTTCAATGTCTTAATCTCCTTTTTTTTAAAAATAAGTGAGCAACATATGCCATAGGCGAGTAGGTTATTCTTGTTTATAATCAATCTTATTAAGCAGCCATGATCTAGGAAATGTAATATCATTTTGTCTCATCTTAGCTTCTATGCAGATGGAGGTTTCTACTGGTTTTAATAATACTTCATTATTCCATACATTTCCTTTATCAACGCTGCAGCGGTTTGTCGATACACATTCTGATTTCCGAAATCAGTAAAACATTATTCCTTTTAAAAACCAAGTAGTCATTACTCACGAATGAGGTTTCACACAACATCCAGATTAAGACAATTTAAGTTAAGTCTCTTATCTTATAAGATCAAGTCTCTTAACTTCTAAAATCAGTAAACCATTTTCTTTACCACTCTTAAGACGTTATACCTAACTCCCCATAAAGCTAGTATAACTCCTTTTTAAAACCTTTAAAACCAAGTGTTACTCTTCTTTCCAAAAATGGTTTCTTAACATTTGAAATACATTCAAGGTTCTTATTATTCAGGCTTAAGTCAAAAGACATTGCCGTACAACTACGTTCAATTAGCACACGTACGTCTACCGTACTATATATTATTCGGGCTTAAGTCAAAAGACATTGCCGTACTATACATATATCTTCCTTTAAAATATCATGCTCAAGAGTATAGGAAGAATCACATACCTCGCGACGATTTATCGACTATAAGCAAAACGCTCCACGGCTATAGCCCGGCTAGCCTGGTCCACCTTCTAAGTAGCCCATGCTACTTGCAGAACATTCAACCAATAAAGGTTATCACCATCAGATATACAATCTATGCAATCTGATTTAAATTCTACTTATTTTCTTCTGAAGTGATTTCAGTTCAAGTCTTTTCTGTAATATTCTTCTATTACAGTTCAATTCTCTTCTTATGAATCTTATATTCATTTCTATACTACTACAGTATGTAATTTCCAATTACACTAGAAGGATGATAGTATTTACCTCGATAAGCCCAAAATTATCCGAGTTATATGTCGCTCCTGAGCAAGGTTTAGCTCCTACTCCGTGCGCTCCAAAACGCTCCAAGAAACCCTTAGAAGTGTCTACACAACTTCTACTTATAACTTCAACCAACAATGAAGGTTTCCTTAGGGTTTCGTTTTTGTGACTGAGGGAAGTATAATAGTATTTTCTGGGCTTTTGTATAAGTGTAACCTTGGGAATACTACAAGGTATTTGGGCCAAGGTATTTGGACATTATAACAATACTAGGAGAGTATTTCTATACCACAAAGGGTATTATCTGAAAACAACTAGGCTAGGGGTTTGCCTCGGCTTAGGCTCTCAAAGGGGGCTTTGGACGATTTTTACTCACAAAGGAGAGATTTAAATACTTGGAAAATGATTTTTGGATGAAGAAAGGTCATCAACTAAGAGGTTAATAATATGTCAAGCCATGGACAACCAAAGGCCAAGATCAATACAAGTGTAAGGCAATGGAAAGACCAAGATTTAGCCATGTGCTACCTTATCCATCTACACAAAATATCCTACCTAACCCTTGACCAAAAATTCAACACCAAAAACGTGCAAGCTTAGCCCATTTGCCGTCCAACCTCTTCCAATGTGAGGGTGACACATGTCACCCTCCCGTTGGTCCAAAATGTTACGTCTCTCGGAAAAATCCGCAAAAATTATAAATGACATAGCCGGAATTTTCCCTACGAAAGCTGTGGAAACGTTTCGTCGAAAAACGACTCTAACCGGGTGTTGTGTACAAATTTCGAATCTTGCCTATCTTAAGGCTCAAATTTTATACGTACGTCCTTACGTACATACTCTGGAAATACGGGGTATAACACAAATTACCACACACTATGCCTTACTAACAATGAGAGTAAACAGTAGTATCCTTACAATATAAAATAGGAAGCTCACGATCAAAGCAGGACCACCCGCCCGCAGTATCATTTAGCAATCCTTTTCCTGGGACTATTTCACCCGCATAGGTCACGTGGACCCGCGTGAGGTATTCCTCGCATGGGCTGGACCCGCCCGCATGGGACTATTTCACCCGCATAAGCCCTACGGACTCGCATGAGGTATTCCTCGCATAGGCTGGACCCGCCCGCATGGGACTATTTCACCCGCATAAGCCCTACGGACTCGCATGAGGTATTCCTCGCATCGTGGGTAGCAAATCCACGGAAATCTGCAATGCCACAACCCCGGGGAATGACCCCGGAACGACTGATATACCAATAGCACCCAACCGGCTATTTCCAGCACACATAGGCAAATCCTCAATTAACAAGCCAAAGTCCTTACCAAGGCACACTTAGAATAATTCTCAATTAATCAAGCCAAAGTACTTATCAGGGCACCAATAGAATAATTCTCATTCAACAAGCCAAAGTACTTATCAAGGCACACTTAGACAAATCCTCAATTTATCAAGCCAAAGTACTAATCAAGGCACACTTAGACAAATTCTCAATTTATCAAGCCAAAGTACTAATCAGGGCACACATAGAATTATTCTCAATTAATCAAGTCAAAGTACTACGTACGTACATTCTTTTCAAAAGACTCCTTTTTATGTAAAATCCCGAGATACTAACACCCGTAGTATCAAGGCATGTCTATTTTTCAAAGTAAGTTACTACACGTTTAGAAAACTCATTTCAAGGCTTGAAATCAAGTAACTTCAAATTTTCACAATCTAGGCAACTTATGCCCTTTAATCAAAATAGACAACTTCCTAAATCTTCCATAAAGCCGTTATAACCAACTTCCCATAAAGCCGTTATAACCCTTTATGGTTTTAGACATATCCATTCCTTTTATAACCAAGAGACTTATACTATTAAAACCAAGTATCACATACTTACAAATCAAGTTCTTAACTTTCAAAACACTTCAAGTCTCTTAATATATAGGAAACAAGTTTCCTCTACTTTTAAACCTCAAGTAACTCACTCCTTTAAAACAAGTTACTTCTCTTAAATCATGTCATTTCTCCTCTTTTAAAACAATTAAGTAAATCACTCCTTTGACTCCCCTAAAGTCATTATAATGACCTTTAGGATTTTAGGACTAAGGCACTAGCCCAAAAGATTTGGAAACCACTTCCTTTTCAAGACTCCATGTACTTTAAGTAAAACACTTTCACTTTTTAGAATCCAAACTTCACTAAGAAAATGGATTTTACAACTTACAATTTAAACATCAAAGTACAATCAAGGAAGTACATAGAACAAATTCTATTCTAGGCAATCCAAATACAAACAAGGAATGGATCATTTAAGGAGTAGAACATACTTTCTTAATCTTAAGGAATCATGCTAGAAGAGGAGATAGTTCACATACCTTTTCGGCTAAATCCACAAGCTAAGCCGAATATGCCGTACGTAGAAGTGTCAACCTATAATGGTCACAACAAGACTATCAACTTCTAGCCTCTAACGTAGAATAATACTAAGTATACGGTCTAATTCTCTACGGAAAAAGCAAGATTTCCTTTGTTTCTACTCACTTTGCCACCTTTTTCAAGGCCGAATACAATAACCAACAAGCCACATTTAAGGCTCCAAACAACAACCAACAAAGGGGATTACACGCCTTACAATACGTGTAAAATTCCGCCCCACAATAATACAAAACAACCCAATAATTCCAAGCCCCATTCGGCTACCATATCACTTTCCTATCAATTTCCTTTCTAATCCAATCTCGTTATTCCAACATGTTATATAAGTCATAACCAATTATATACCCTCCTATTTATAACATGCAACGATTTTTAGCTAACAATGAATTGATTACAGCATGAGCGACTAACATGCCCCCTTTTCGGTTTTCAACAAGACAACAAGATCCAAATCTTTTCAAACTTTAATATAACAGCCTCAGGCTCATTTCTTGACTACTAAAACTTGAAAACTTCACTTACTCAAGAAGGAGAAGATTTTACCTCAAGAAGCCCTCTTTCCGAAATCTTCTTCACTTCAAAATTACCCACACGAACCCTCTACAAGCTTGCCAACACTTTTCCTTCTTGAAACCCTTCCAAAAATCTCACCGGGGTTCATCAATTTGAGAGAGAGGAGAGGGATTTTTCTTAGGAAACCCTTGCAAATGGTCAAGTCTTGAAGACTTGGCCCTAAAATAAGACCCTCATTTGGTCAAAAAGATGGGAGGGACACTTGTCACCCTCCCATAGGCCTTTTATCAAAAATATCCCCTGTTTTTCGCCCCTTACCGCGTCAAAATCCCTCGCGGCGCCGCTGCGCCGCGGCCAAGGCGCTTCCAACACGAGAATTTCCAGCATTCGGCGCGCGACCTGCATTCGGCTGCGGCTGCAACCCCGTGGACTCGGTACAACCGGCGCGCGGCCTCGCGTCCGGCCGCGGCACTGTACCACGAACAGCTGCGCTTGCCTTTCTGCGCACCAAACTTGAAACTTCCATAACTTTTGACTCCGATGTCCTATCGACGAACGGTTTGTTGCGTTGGGAACTAGATTTAACGGACTACACACTAGGCTTATTAAACACCTCGAAATTCTTAACAACTGGGGTACAACACTCCAAGGTAGACTCAAAATTCGTCCAACACATGTTTGGCAACTTGTCTTTCAACTTTCTAATCCGATATTCCTTGGTATGTTCTTATCTTATCTTCTTGAATTTACGGGGTGTAACAAGTGTTTAGGACACAGGTGGGACTTGGTGTTCATGTATGCCTATTGGTGTTATATTATATCATGGACTGCCGGCAGTGAGGAAGGATTCCACGGGCATGATTGATATTATGGGCGTGAGACCCAGGGTTATGTTTTAGTAATGACTTTGAGGGCATGCGTCCCTCACTTGATATGACTGCTTATGTATTGTGTACTGTAGGTTGGCTATCATACATGTCTCCTGTTTTGTTTAGACTGTTATGATTTCATTACAAGATTTCATCGCTTCACATACTTGGTACATTCTTCGTCGACCTCGCCGAAGTGCGTTCATCCGCAGTTTAGGTACGCAGATTTGGTGATCGGCAGTGTAGGACCCGCCGAGTTTTGGATAGCTCCTTCGTTCGAGTTTATCTTTTGGTATAAGTTACAAGACAAGCTTTTATGCGGTTATGGTATGCGGGGCCTTGTCCCGTCATATTTCAGTAAAAATCTTAGAGGTCTGTATTCATATGTGGGATTGGACTCATGTACGGTGTAGTGTCTTTTGTTTATGTATATATGGCAGCCTTGTCGACTTTGCCCTTGCACGTACGTTGGTTTAAAAAAAAAAAAAGGTGTTATTTAATTTCCGCAGTTTACATGTGTTGTTAAGGTAGAAGGGTGCCCAGGTAGGGCACCAGTCACGGGCCCGGGGTTCGGGGTGTGACAAACAATTAGCCAAAAATTTCACAAAATTGAAGAACTCATTCTTCTAGCACTCGGGTTCACTTAGAACAAAAAGGAAAAAAATTGTTTCTTGTCCAATAAGCTCCACACTTTAAACCAAGGTTCATGAGTGTATTGTAAGTGTATCTCAATAGAAAAATCTCGGAAAAAGATAGTTTTCGGGTTAGTCGCAAAGAGAAAACCTAGTTGTCTTTCTAGGTTTTGTGTGGAAGATTGAAAGAATTTGGTTGGTGTTGTTCTAAGGGTCTCAAGTAGCGGATTGAAGTGTCTTGAAGAGTCTCTAAGTTGCTAAGGAGCGACTTCGGATTTGGAAGTTAGATTGAGATTCGTTGAGGTATAACCTTGTCTCTTAATAGTGTTACAAGATTATATTTATATTGTTGTTGTTAGCTTTACATGTTGCTAGCATGAAGTTGATAAGTTGGAGTTTATAAGTATTATGGATTGCTTGTAGCCTTAAATCCGAAATGTAATGTAAGCCATGTGAAGTTGGATTACAAATTGGTCGTTTATTTGAATCGTCGCATGTTAATTACTTGGAGATTATAGTAGTTATAATCGTTAGCGACTTGACATCATGTTAGGCTAATAACTTGGATTGAAATGGAAATTGGATAAGAATTGATGTTGTAGTACTTCATGTCACGACCCGAACCCGGGCCCGTGACTGGTGCCTTACCCCGGGCACCCTAGTGATACAACATCAGAGAAAATCAACGGAAATAAAAAACTTAAACGTAAAACAAGAGATATGATAATAAAACAGGCCAACCAAACGGTTACCTTCTTGTATATATACAGAAATTGAACAGTTACATCCTTTACAAACCCTGCCCACAACAGTACTACAGACCTCTAAGAGTTTTTATACAACATGACGGGACAGGGCCCCGCCATACCCCTGAATGTACAAGTACCTACAGTGACAGGGGACTATACCAAAAGATAAGCCTCCGGAGAAACGGAGCTTCCCAATACGCTGAATTGTGATCCTAAGAGCGAGGATCAACAACCGGTGTACCTCTACCTGCGGCATGAACGCAGCCCCCCAAAGGAGGTCGATAACAGTACCAAGTATGTGGCCTGAAAAATCATGAATGAAATCATAACAGTCTAAAATAAAACAGGAGACATGTATGATAACAAAACTACAGTTCACCACATAAAAATAGTCATGTCAAGTCAGGGACTCACGCCCTCAAAGTCATCCCTCATGCCCGTGGAACTCCTTCCTCACTGCCGGCAGTCTAGGTATAAATCGTGTGATACGTATAACATGTCTCGGCCCATCCCATGGGACTCGAGGTGGAATCGTGTGGAATACATGTCTCGGCCCATCTCATGGTACTCGATAGGAATCGTACATGTCTCGGCCCATATCATGGGACTCGATAGGAATCGTACATGTCTCGGCCCATCTCATGGGACTCGATAGGAATCGTACATGTCTCGTCCCATCTCATGGGACTCGATAGGAATCGTACATGTCTCGGCCCATCTCATGGGACTCGATAGGAATCGTACATATCTCGGCCCATCTCATGGGACTCGATAGGAATCGTACATGTCTCGGCCCATCTCATGGGACTCGATAGGAATCGTACATGTCTCGGCCCATCTCATGGGACTCGATAGGAATCGTATGGAATACATTCCCGGTTCATCCCATGAATGCGGTGTCGTGTGAAATACATTCCCGGTTCATCCCATGAACGCGGTGTCGTGTGAAATACATTCCCGGTTCATCCCATGAACGCGGTATAGAATTGACCATAACATTTAAACGTTTTTTTAAGACAGATTAAGATAATACCATGCTTTCCTTTTAACTCAACTAAGGCAATATTATGCCCTCCTTTTTAAACCAAAACACTTTCCTTTTTAGAGTCAAGTAACGACATTCTTTTCCAAAAGTTCAAGCTGCCTAATTTCAAATACTCAAGTCTTTTAGTTTCGAAAGATTTCATAGTTCATAGTCTTAATCACTTATTAACGTAATTCCCTTTTAAAACAATTTGAGTAACATATGCCTTATGTGTGAGTAGGTTATTCTTGTTTATAACAATCTTATTAAAGCAGCCATGATCTAGGAAATGTAATACAATTTTGTCTTATCTTAGCTTCTATGCAGATGGAGGTTTCTACTGGTTTTAATATAATTACTTATTTGTCAATACATTTTCCTTTATTAACGCTGCAGTGGTTCGTTCGATACTTATTCTCATTTCCGAAATCAGTAAAACATTATTCCTTTTAAAAACCAAGTACTCATTACTCACGAATGAGGTTTCACACTTTTTAACAAAATTCATATCAATACAATTAAGTCAAGTCGCTTATCTTTTAAGATCAAGTCTCTTAACTTCTAAAATCAATAAACCATTCTTTTTATCTCTCTTAAGTCGTTATACCTAACTTCCCATAAAGCTAGTATAACTCTTAAGCTTTCAAAACCAAGTATTATTCTTCTTTCACAAACGATTCTTAATTCTTTTGAAATACTTCAAGATTCTTTATTATTTAAAACTCAATTCAAAAGACATCGAAGTAAAACCACGTTCAATTAACACACGTACATCTATCGTACTATATATATATTCTTTTAAAATATCATGCTCAAGAGGATAGGAAGAATCACATACCTCGCGACGATTATCGACTATTAGCAAAACGCTCCAAAGTACTGTAATCCTGCTAGCCCTTTCCACCCTTCGAGTAGAATACGCTACTTGCAGTACTTCAACCTATAACGGTCATACAAGTCTATCAACATCTAGACTACTCTACAGAATAATTCTAGA